>CM054182.1:90234545-91522045 GCA_028829895.1 Sinotaia quadrata | reverse complement strand
TACCGATGTTCGTGACATGGCTTTGCCAATAAGGTAGTAATGTATTCATAAGATAAGAGAGTCACTTTGACAGTAGGAAGGAAATAATTGACGTGACCTCATTTTCTTCCTACACGTGCAACGCCCACCACGTGCGTGCGCACATCCAATGCACTCCTGCCGACAAAGAAGAAATATACAGTATGGAAATAAGCTTAGATACATATTGATGTACACACTATCATAGCTCTTTTAAATGTCAAGGCATTTAGGGCAGTTTACATGAAAGAGATACCTTCTGTACAGATCTGGGAACGCCCAAATGTTTCATAAAAATAAAGGAGAGAGAGAGAGGGACGGGCGGACAGATAGAGAGAGAAGGGGGGACGGACAGATTGATTGATTGATTGATTGATTGATGGTTGAACAAAGTTATATAATTATGAGAGAGAGAGAGAGAGAGAGAGAGTAGATTAAAATTAAATGAACGAATGAAATGTATTGAAGACGATAAACAAACAGACTGGGCCTGGCAGAGTTATACAAACAAGAAATTAAGTCCAGTATTATAAGAGACTGCGAGACATTTATTGTTTGTGGATTTAAGAAAATAATTTTCCATATTTATGCAGATCTAAGTATTCTTGACAGAAATATACACTCACCGTCATCTTACAACACAGACTTTTTAATGATTTAGTTCAATTGCAAGAAATAGAAATGAATTAAATGTTATTTGTTTATGACAAAATATAATGCACAAAAAAATCCCACATGCACATAAACTACCTAAAATGCTAGATTAATAATTGATCAGAAGATTTGGTGCACCGCGATAAGGCCTTGGATACGGAAATGGCTGAAAGAAAACCAATGTGAGCAAAACCACGTGACATGAAGTTGGTCTTAGGTGCGCCATGCCCTTGATCGATGGCGGGATGGCAAGTGCGATAACTCCAGTGTCTCGCAGGTTAAGAGGAAAAGAGAAAAGAACCCGCGCGTGTTCATGCTGAATCGTACGCTCCAGACCTGTCAGTGTTAAGGTCCTGATGCAGACGACTCAATTTTATTATTAAATAATACTTGTTACGGTTTTCTATTAGATTTGATTAGCGGTTTCCTAAAAAAAAAAAAAAATTCGGGTTCAAAAGATCAAATGTGTTATAGATTTTATGTCTTCTTTCCTCTTTTGCTCAACACGTTGTTAGTTATGGGTAGCATATTATGTTCTATAATTAAACCTGTTGTTTTGTTCTCACACGTTCCCGAGGGAGTAAAAGAGACGACAGTAAAATAAAATGCATTGATCGAGTTTGTCAAACAAACACACAGAAAAGAACACCCCCCACCCCCCCAAACCATGAAAACAACCACTCCCCGCAAATCCATCGTTCACGGAGTCAATTAATTTCTTGATTCGGGGTCTCTACAAATGTCTCATACAGCGTCCGTGCGTTTCTGTCGGCCGTGTGGATTGCGGGTAGATTCTTCTCGTAAGCACGCTGACAAAAGCCGGCCAGCAATCGAGAAAACGCCAAGGCTGGTTGGAATAAAACCACGTTTTCGATTAATGTGACCGCGAGTTTTCCCTCCCTGAAACAGTCGTTGAGTTTACGAATGCCTCCTCATTGTTAAGTCTATGTCTCTCTCTGTCGAGTGTATCATACATGGGACTTTTTTCGTACATGATACATATTTATAGAAAACATCTTCTGTGGATTTATATGAATTGGAAGTCACATCAAAAAGTATTTATTTTATGCATAAGCATTAATTATGTTAAATTTGTTTTCACGAAACTAGATTTTTTTTAAAAGTCTGTTAAATATCATAAATATTACATATGAGGTGATTTTATATGCATTGTATAGGTAGAATATAAAACAAGGGAAGACAAATAAGTTGCCAACAAAAACAGTTTGCTTTCTGTGAGGTGGGAGGCCTCAAGCGATAAGCGACAAGTTTCTGTCACTGAGTGAGTTCTTCCTTGTCTATGTATCACTAGCGTGTTCAATCGATAGTTATCTTCTCTTCGATGACCTTTGAAGTATATCACAGAGACAACTAATTGTTCGTTATCGGAAACTTTTTATAGCACGTCTTCTTCTTGTTGTTGTCAGCTGCACGGCCATTAGACTTCTTGCTGCCCGATACAATAGTACACTCTAATGCGAACTAGACCTGTGGTCTGTTTTAATGTCACATCTTCTTCTTGTTGCAGTCAGCTGCACGGCCATTAGACTTCTTGCTGCCCGATACAATAGTACACTCTAATCATCTAATGCGAACCAGACCTGTGGTCTGTTTTAATGTCACGTCTTCCTCTGAACAGCTCGGAGGCTGATCTATGACTTCGTGTGGAATGTTTTAACTGCTACAGTCATGCTCAAGAGACTCTCCTCCCGTTAACTGCACTCAAGATAGTTCGAATTAAGCATTGGTGACTATTTTTGCATCCGTGAAAAAAGGGGAAAAAAATAATGTTTTATTTTGGATAGTCTCCCTTCTGGCCACAAGAAGAACAATGTATTGTGTTCTATTCTGAGCAGCGGAAAGAGATTTCATAAGCAGACATTAAATGACTTTCTATTTCAGTTGCGCGAGCCATTACTGAGTCAGGATCTGTTGTTCCTGGAGAAATGACAAGTGTGCTTCTGCCTTAGCAGGAATTAAAAAAAAAAAAAGACTATAAATAAAATCTGGATAATAATTGGATGGTGAAAGCTCACCTTGGACACAACGCAGTAGCGCTGCCTGTTTTCTTGTACCCAGAATGCCTTTCTGGCATGGATTTGCCTTTGACTTTCTATGGAACTTGTGTGTAAGGTCCATCAAACCACTCCGAAGAGGACGACACAAGTTTCGCTCTTAATTCTCAGCTTTAAGGAATACACCTAGCTGAAGATTATATCATAATTCCCAGCTTTAAGGAATACACCTAGCTGAAAATTATATCATAGAATGGATGCAATCAAACAGTTAAATGAAAGAGTCGTCAAGCAGGACACGGTTCAATGAACAACGCTTTCGTTGTCACAAAATATGATTTCTACCGTCCTGCACAACAGGTGGTGATATGCGTTGTACGTCACTTTACAGTGTGTCAGTGACATAATAGGATTCCGTGTGTCACGTCGACAGTAAACGCAAGAACATTACTTTTGCTGTCAGTGACAGTGAACTTTGACCTACCGCCGAGCGCGAAGCGGAATCAGGACATGATACGTCACTTAAAGCCGCCAAAGACGTACGTGGCGCCAAGTAAAGAAGCGCGCATTTTAACGATCGAAAGCTCTTCCGAGACTCCTGCAATGCTTACAGAAAATCTCCAGCCAAACGGGTATGCAGTGGAGAATTTCTAGCATGTAGCGGGGTTCCTGGTGCTGCCATTCGAGAGGATTACATTGCTATGTGATTATGTTCGAATCCTTTGCCTGGGAGAGATTTCAGTTGAGAATATTTCGCATGCGTGTGTTGGGTACCAGTATTTTGTGCGGTCTGCTCTGTGGTCTCAGCTTGATAGGCGCGTTTTATTGTGGTCATGACTCGAACTAAAATCAGACGCCAAGAAAGGGGTTGCTTTGAAGTTTTTCGGCGTTCTGAATGACTTTTCTACGAGAAATATGTATGATTATTAATTATTTTGTTGTAATTATATACAAAGTAGTTCAACATGGTATGTGAACTCTTCAAGTTATAGTGTGGTATGATACGTTTGTGATGTGAAATTCTTTTGTTGATGAGTGGATATCTCATTGCTAGAATCTGTAATTAGTTACATTTTAATCAAAGAGTTTCTATTTAACTGTTCTGCACCCTACCTGCTAAGGTAGCAGGGCAAAACCTTCAAGTGACGTTTTCAAAAGGAAACAAAATACCAGGTTGGATTCCAGTTTTCTGCTAGGGAGTGGGGGAGTCAGTGTGTAGGTATCAAGAACTTCTTTCTAAGTGACGTAACATACAAAACCTGTACGTCAGAAGCGTGTTCTAAAGGGAAAGAATAAGAGAAATTTGTGTGTTTGTGCGTGTGTCGGTTGTGTACACCCTGGATTGCGACCTGTCGTCGAGGTTTCAGCGACATGGCGATCGTACCGCTGCGGCGACACAGTCGTGGATTAGCATCCAGCATGGAGGTAAGTCTGCCAACTTCCGGTCAGTAACGGTAATCGTCACGTTCTGTGAAATGCAGCACGTGTGCAGTGTTCATGTCGTTGTGCGATAAAACCATTAGTGTATTTGTAGCAGTCGTTGTTGAAAGAAGTGGCGATGTGATGTATGCACGAAAGTTCATAACATTATTGCGGCGAGCCGTCGAATACCTGATTTCATTCTAAGTACTTGTTCAGCATTCATTATTTTAAAATATTCTTTAAAAAGTATAATTACAAGTATGGAGCAGGATCAGATGAAGATGGGGGTGATATCTACAAGGGGAGAAAAGAAACATGGACGAATTGAAACAGACAAGGTGGACAGAAACCATGGGTGAACTATCACTAATATAATTTGTTTGTTTGTTTTTTGTCTTTTCTGGACATATTAAGAAAACTTTTTTCTATGTTGGTTATATTATACATTATAATTTCTTTGAAGTCTGACTCAATGTTTCATTTTTCTGGAATTAGAAATGGTGTGTGAGTTATGTAATGCAGTTCTATTTTAAGAAACTGACAACTGTACTTAAAGACCTAAAATGATTACTAAACCCATAGCAAGGGGAGATAGACGGATCTGTGTAAAAATAAATGCGACATGGAAGAGAGAAAGAATTATTAAATGCGATAGATAGATAGATAGATAGATAGATAGATAGATAGATAGATAGATAGATAGATAGATAGATAGATAGATAGATAGATAGATAGATAGATAG
The DNA here is from genome assembly GCA_028829895.1 of Sinotaia quadrata. Lineage (NCBI taxonomy): Eukaryota > Metazoa > Mollusca > Gastropoda > Architaenioglossa > Viviparidae > Sinotaia > Sinotaia quadrata. Next base: position 91,517,193 of record CM054182.1, on the reverse strand, counting down.
ATAGATAGATAGATAGATAGATAGAAAGATAGATAGATAGACAGACAGACAGACATATACATGAAAGAATGAGGACATAATTGAAAGAATTAAATATTAAGGAGACAAAGAAGGAAAATAAATTACACAAACAAAGATAAAAGAAAAAAATAAATAAAGAATTTAAAAATTGTGAAGCAAAGAACGAAAAGAAAGAAAGAAAACATACTTTTAGGTAAGTAAGAAAATTTAACATCCTTTCTTGAAAAGAATGTTGCTAAAACACAAACCGCCATGTCTACTATATATATTTGCTACTTTGATTAAAATACTAGTTCATTCATCCTATTTTAATATTGCTACTCACAATATACTTTTGCTGTAATGATTTTTCTCAGTTATTATTTCATAGTTGTAGTTACAGTTCTGCACTCAACAAGAAACAATCAAACAATCACATTAATTCACTCACTGATATCTGCATGTTTACCACGACTTATGACCTTTAACTCATTTCTTCATCTCGTCTCACATCCACTTCTTTTTCGCATTTCCTACTGTTTCTTTCTGTTTTCCTCTCAAATTTTCCACTTAAGTCATTGTCGCAACAGTGGATATGCAAGTACATTAGAAACTTCTCTTCAGCTCCAGTTTAAATAAATGCCCACCGCTGTGGTGATCAGATTACATTAGCAAAAGTTCGCAGCAGTTCAGTAGACGTATCAATTGAATCAGAATAAGCATATCCGTGCATTCCTGAATGTAACGATTGTATAAGACACAAGAGCATGCAAGGTATAACCACACGAATGTCTTTCGGTTGTGCGGGGGTGGGGGTGGGGGTGGGAGTGGGCACGTGTTTGTGTATATACAACAGTGACCGATCACGAATAGTGTATTCAGAAGTAGATTTTGGGATAATGTCGACTTTAAATGGTGCCTCTGTGGTTCAGACTTCAAACTTCTGATATCCACCTCGCTGGGATTTTAATTCTATTTTCTACCAATTTTCTCTTGCACATTTTGTTTATAAATGCTTAAATTTTTTCCTGTGCTATCGTATTTTTAAAATTACTTTTCGTTGTCTGCATGTTTCTATCCTTGGATGATTTTTCAAACTTTTGCAAATGGTTTAGAAGATTTTAAAGTTTTGAAAAGGAGAGATAGAGTATCCTGGATGGCAGAAACGAAGGATTAGGGTTGGAGGATTTGGGAGTTTGATATCGTAAACAAATTTACCTGGAGTTTTAATTGTCGGTGTTGTGCTGTTTGGATTAAGTTTTCTCACCCCCTCCCATTACTTCCAACATTGGCATATTTTGGTAGAGGGCGCATGTGGTGTCGGATATTGCTGCATTTTGGTAGAGGATGCATGCGGTGTCGGATATTGCTGTATTTTGTTAGAGGGCGCATATGATGTCGGATATTGCTGTATTTTAGTAGAGGGCGCATGTGGTGTCGGATATTGCTGTATTCTCGTAGGTAGGTGAATAGTACTCATGTCTAAATATTTTCAGTAGAATTTTAGTGATTTTTTTTATGCCTACAAGTACGTCTCATTAGCGGACAGCAGTCTAATCTTTCTGAGTTATTGGATTGCCAGTGTCTTTAACCTGAACCGCATATTGTTCATGACCATTTATCGACCTATCTGACAGCCTAGTTCTCAAGTCTGTCACCTTGAGTCTGGAGGAGCGGTTAGAGATCTCACTTTTCCTTCTCCCTAAGTGGTATTAAAATTCTAAAAGTATATTCATTTTCTTACACACACCTGCTGTCATTGGCTAGCAGGAAAACTATACATCACACTTTCAGTTTTATAATTTTACATCCGGTTTGGAATTATACTTCCGGATTTGGAATGATATTTCTGGCTATCCGCAAGACACGAAGAGACTCTCTAAAAATCTAATTTCAGTCGTCTTGGCACTGAAAGTTCAACTAGGATTTTTGGTGATGCCATACGATGATAAGAAAAAGTGAATTTTCAGACTTGAAAGCAAACCTAAATCAAATGGAAACTGATATTTACTGTTCATAGTCACGTAACACACGCAACAGAGCACATTTGTTCTAACAATATTGAACTCTGACACTTTTCTTTCTTAGTCGAGTGACTCTTTTTCCAGACGACGGGGGAAGGAGGGGGGTGCATGTAGACTGTTGGACTAGCTATCGAAATTTAACCGTTGTTAGCAGGTATTTTGGGGTAACTCTTACTATTTCCCAGTGATAATTTCTCCATTAGTTTGCATCGGCACGACGCTACATAAACGTATTTCCCGATGCCTTCATCAACAGAGAAAAGATTTACAAACATTAGAATTTATGGGAACGAAACTTGTAATCGATATGTGTCCCAGGCCGTGTTCGTTTTGTGGGATTGAATGTGGACAAATTCTCGAAGTAGTATTTGGCGACACACAGAATGCAAATCTATTTAACATTGACATTTGCTTGTATGGTGTGAGGGAAATGAAATGAAAAACAGCTCACATTTTCTTCAAATCTTTTTTTTTTAAAGCATTGTTAGGTAAAGTAATATGATTACAAAGTGTTCTTTTTCCTCATTAATTAATTAACATTAATTGTCAACTAAAAAATGGGGGGTGGGGTGAAGACGGCTTGAATATTTTCAATGGATACTTTGTTTAAACTAATGCCAGTGTAAACATTGCATTCTTATTTATTGCCGTGACGTGTACAGTTGTTTCAGAAATGCAAAGTCATCGTAACACTGCAGTGTTTGTGTTGCCTTCTTGCGTACGAAAAATTGCGTATTTGTTAGTTTCACGATTTAGAAATGTCGGGTTTTGTGTACGCAGTGACGAGTATGGGGTAGTGAATGTTGACCTTTTGATATGTCGACTTATGTGCAAGAAATGTCGATGATATATTTTGAAGTGAGTATTGTGTAATTCGTGCATTATCTTTTCGGTTATACGTTCATGAAATGCACTGTGTCGTTGTATAGCAAGAAATGTTGACTTTCTTTGTTTTGTTTATGTAGGACATGAGGTAGATTTTTTTCAGTTTCTTGTTTTAGAAATTCGATGTTTTTGATGGATTTGTTTCTTGGAGAAATGCGGTGTTTTCATATAAAATTACAACCCGTAATTGTTAATTTGTCTGCGAAAGACGTGGGGTAATTTATGTATGAATTGCAACCGTTTTACTTATTTTGTTATTCTTTTTAAAGAAAGTCCTGGTATGTTTGAAATTATGTGCGTGTGGTAATGGGGGGACGGAAGGAGCATTTTGAATAAATAATTCACTTGATAGGCAAGTTAAAAATGTACATATATAAAGACATAAATGATGTAAAACCTCTAATCTATCCCAATCTTATGAGCAGGTATTTACCATTACTAGTGAATGAGAAATTTTAGGACATATAAACACACACACACCTCTGGAATATATATGAAATTCTAAATTTTAATTGGGAAGATTTTAGTTGCTGGACTAATATAGACTCCGATCGACAGTGTAACTATAAAATAGATATTTGTCAAGGGGGAGGAACTCTGTGAGCAAGTCACAATTGTAAATAGATTGTTGTTAAACAGAGAGGAACTCTGTAAGTCACAATTGTAAATGGATTGTTGTTAAACAGGAAGGAACTCTGTAAGTCACAATTGTAAATGGATTGTTGTTAAACAGGAAGGAACTCTGTAAGTCACAATTGTAAATGGATTGTTGTTAAACAGAGAGGAACTCTGTAAGTCACAATTGTAAATGGATTGTTGTTAAACGGAGAGGAACTCTGTAAGTCACAATTGTAAATGGATTGTTGTTAAACAGAGAGGAACTCTGTAAGTCACGATTGTAAATGGATTGTTGTTAAACAGAGAGGAACTCTGTTAAGTCACAATTGTAAATGGATTGTTGTTAAACAGAGATGAACTCTGTTAAGTCACAATTGTAAATGGATTGTTGTTAAACAGAGATGAACTCTGTTAAGTCACAATTGTAAATGGATTGTTGTTAAACAGAGAGGAACTCTGTAAGTCACAATTGTAAATGGATTGTTGTTAAACAGAGATGAACTCTGTTAAGTCACAATTGTAAATGGATTGTTGTTAAACAGGGAGGAACTTTGTAAGTCACAATTGTAAATGGATTGTTGTTAAACAGGGAGGAACTCTATGAGTATGTCAAATGGTAAATGGAGTGTTGTTAAGCAAGGAGGAACTCTGTGAGTATGTCAAATGGTAAATGGAGTGTTGTTAAGCAAGGAGGAACTCTATGAGTATGTCAAATGGTAAATGGAGTGTTGTTAAGCAAGGAGGAACTCTATGAGTATGTCAAATGGTAAATGGAGTGTTGTTAAGCAAGGAGGAACTCTATGAGTATGTCAAATGGTAAATGGAGTGTTGTTAAGCAAGGAGGAACTCTATGAGTATGTCAAATGGTAAATGGAGTGTTGTTAAGCAAGGAGGAACTCTATGAGTATGTCAAATGGTAAATAGAGTGTTGTTAAGCAAGGAGGAACTCTATCAGTAAGTCGCAATAATGAATGGATGGCTGTGGGTTTTAGGTAGCTACATTAGCTGTAAATCTACGACAATTTCATGTTATTTCTTTTTATCTTTGTTCATTCTGTTTATGTCTGTGGTTGACTCTTTCTTATTTGTTATGCAATTCTTTGTTTGTTTCATTGCATCTTTATTAGTTCATTTGGATTCCGTGTTTGTTGATAATTTATTTACTTATTTCTTTATTACTATGCAGAAATTGAATTCTTTTGCTGTTAATTTAATTTAATTCTTTGCCCATGTTGTGGTTTAGTTTTTTTGTTTTTGTTTGTGTTTTATTTGCTTTTTTTTATTAATTCCTTTCTTTCCTTCTTTATTTCTCTATTTATTTTACTTTCTTATAACGTGAAGCTTGAGATACGTCCATTGCTTGGGGGCTGAAGCTGAAGATTTGGAAGAGTGCTTTCGACAGAAAACATCATAAAACAAAACAAAAAACAGCCTTTCTTACGTTGTGCTTATATATTAGTTCAGATTACAGAATTTATAGGCTAAAAATATATTATGGAAACCATCAGTAACAAAAATTATTTGATCTTGTTTAGATGTTTTCTTGTTTGTTTGTTTTTTTATAATTAGATATGGAATATCTCCTTTCAGGCAATTTAGAATTTTGCGTGCATCAAACAGAGAACTGAAAGCTGGTGTGTGTGTGTGTGTGTGTGTGTGTGTGTGTGTGTGTGTGTGTGTGTGTGTGTGTGTGTGTGTGTGTGTGTGTGTGTGTGTATGCGGGGAGGGGAGGAGGTATAAACTGGATCAATTTTCCGCTTGCTGAAGTGGCTCAGTAGTGTTTAATATCAGATATTGGATTGGTGGCTGGTGACAGACAGGTCAGACGGTGTCGCCATCAATCCAAAGGCTGTACAGTAAGATGGAGACACTTCTCTTTCTCTACCATTTGAAAAGAATTTAAAGAAATTTTGATTTGAGTATAAACACATAGGTTCACATGTTATCTATCTATCTATCTATTTATCTATCTATCTATCTGACTGACTGTTTACCTGTCTGTCTATCTATCTATCTATCTATCTATCGGTCTGTATATCTAGGTATCTGTATATCTACCTATTTATCTATCTATCTATCTATCTATCTATCTGTCTCTCTGTCTGTCTGTCTGATTGTCTGTCTGTCTGTCTGTCTATCTATCTATCTATCTATCGGTTCTGTATATCTAGGTATCTGTATATCTACCTATTTATCTATCTATCTATCTGTCTCTCTGTCTGTCTGTCTGATTGTCTGTCTGTCTATCTATCTATCTATCGGTCTGTATATCTAGGTGTCTGTATATCTGTAGGCGTGTTTGTGATGCTCTTTTCCATTATGTATATGCTTAGTATTGTGCGTAGATTATTGTTTGTCAAGTATTGTGTTTGAAATAGTGTTTGTTTGTTTGTTTGCTTGCTTAATTTTTAATTTATAGACATTAATAGTATTTGCTTGCTTAGTTTTAAGTTTATAGATGTTAATTTGCAAGCGCTTACTACCGGTCATGAATATTCGGATGAGAAGTATTCCTCCATCTTTGACAGTGTGCAAGCCACAATTATAATTTTTCAAGAGAGGGAAGAAATTAACTACTACCGCCATTAGCATCTTTTCCCTAAAGAGCCGCCGGGTCAAGTCCTGTGGTGCTGACCTTTCAGAATTGATCAAAGAGTTTTCACCTTGCAACCGATCACTGATAGCCATTAATTCAGCTTCGAGATTTTCAAGTGCAACAAATGTGTTTTTATTTTTAAGAAGGGAAAGGGATTAACTACAATGATGTTGAAGTAAAAATAGAAACTTTTAGGAACATTCCTAATTGCTCTCCATATACAAGCCCGAGATAAGCTCAAGTATTTGAAAACAATTTTCTGTCCGGATAGAAATATAAGGTACTGTAGAATATAAACACGTGACGTCTCAAGACAAGAACTCTAAGCACGTGATGTTATGAGACAATTTTGTAAACATGTGACATTTTAAGACAAGTATTGTAAACGTGTGACATTTTAAGACAAGTATTGTAAGCATGTGACGATTAAGACAAGTATTGTAAACATGTGACAATTAAGACAAGTATTGTAAACGTGTGACATGTTAAGACAAGTATTGTAAGCATGTGACAATTAAGACAAGTATTGTAAGCATGTGACAATTAAGACAAGTATTGTAAGCATGTGACAATTAAGACAAGTATTGTAAACGTGTGACATGTTAAGACAAGTATTGTAAGCATGTGACAATTAAGACAAGTATTGCAAGCATGTGACAATTAAGACAAGTATTGTAAACATGTGACAATTAAGACAAGCACTGTTCTTACTTTTCCAATTCCAGTTGCCCTCACCTCATAATTTCGAACATATAACTATTGTGGAGCACGCAAGCGACGCACATGAGAAACGTGATAAAACATGTTAACCCCTAATGAGCCGGCAAATTGTGCTAAAAGCATGTATGTAAAGTTCTTCATGAATGCCCCGGCCATATTTACCAGCAAACTGATCGAACATCTAAGAAACAAGAAAAAAGGTCACCAGAAAAAGACACGACACGGCAACGGAATAACGATTGAGATTTAATTTTCTTTAAAAACCCGAACAATTTTAGTAAATTTTGACCAGGCGTCAACTTACTGTTTGATTTATTTGCAAGTCAGAGTTGACCGATGTGTGTGTGTGGATGCACGCATGAGTGGTTGGTTCGAGCGATCGGTCTGCTTCGTTGCTTGTGGTGATTGAGTCGGGGCGCATTTCACTTAGACTTGCTTTTTTTTTTTTATTTCATAATCTGACGTTAGCTTCTGACTTTCGGGTGTAATTAGTTTCGTGGACGGTTTTGAAATGCAGTGCTTGATTGATTTCTGCTTAGCGGCTTTTATGAAGTGAAGTGCATAGATTTCCGGATAATATGGCCACTCGAAGACAAAGACAAAGACAGGGCTTGTACCTAGATATATATTAGATCTTTTCGACTCCCGATAGCAAAAAAACTGGAATGAACAGTCTTGTAGACTTAGTTCCATGTTGGTAATATGTTTATGCAGCGCTGGTAAGAGGTATATGTATGGTGCCATTCCATTCTGGAAATGTAGGTATAGATTGCCACTCTATGCTCATAAAAAGTATATGTATGTTGTCATTCCATGCTGGTAAGAAGTACAAATAGATTGTCATTCCATGCTGGTAATATATCCATATATGTTGCCATTCCATGCTGGTAATATATACATATATGTTGCCATTCCATGCTGGTAATATATTTACATATATGTTGCCATTCCACGCTGGTAATATATCCATATATGTTGCCATTCCATGCTGGTAATATTTACATATATGTTGCCATTCCATGCTGGTAATATATACCTATATGTTGCCATTCCTTTGCGGTAATATGTACACGACAGATGCGCAAATCAAATGGTTTAGCAGTTTTATCGATTCTGCATCAACAATAAAGACAGGTGTAATCACAAGCTTACATTAGATTATTTCTCATGGCTTTGGCATTGCCGGGAAGTATGGCGCACGGTTTAATCATGTACGTGTAAAAAAAAGCAGCGTAAGAATTAAAATAAAAGTAAACAAAAAAGCTACATAAACAACTCGCATGGCACAATAGATTCGTTCCCTTACCAACAACAAAAAAGTATCATTATTTCCATCTGTCGAAATGTCTGCATTGTGTCATGTTTCTGTTACCAAGGAAACTAGTCTAATCAAACGAATGTTTTTGTTTGGGGCATTATAGCTGAAGTAATACTATATCTAAATGCCTCTCTCTATAGTCCAGAATGGAAGGACTACTCGCTGCACAGAGCATTCAGGTCAGAACAATCAACAGTCCAACTGTTTGGGGAAAAAATAAAACAAAATCAATGGAAAATAAATCCTCAAACAAACAAATAATGAGGGTAAAAGTCATTAATCTCCTGTCACTGGTGTCACGATTAAAAACAATGAGTCTGAGATTACGTCACTAACGGGAAGCTGACATTCAGGTAAAACCCAGCTATTTACATCATTTGCAGTTGACAAGATTTACAACGCCGCCGACCCAACCCGATCTGATCGGCTTGCTGCTTGTAACAAAAACTCTTCATTTGCTTTGCAATACGTTGGTTAATGGCGGAAGCTGGAATCTGGGTACAATAATTTGGAACGCTAGAGTTCCCTTCAAAGCATTGTGATGGAGCCGTTTGTCCCCCCGGTTACCTTGCCAACGGCACTGCTTTTGCTTTATGCTGTTTTCCATAAACCACTCGAATCAGTCAGACTACTTAACTAATGCACTTGACATAATGGCGGGGCCCTTCCTCACTACTCGACAGAATCAGATAACCCTGTGACCAGAACATGCAGGTATGACGTGACAGTAGTTGTTATTTTTCATCGGTCAGGTCTCGGGGTAGTATTAGATTCATAAGGCGGGATTTGTTTGTATTTCGCTGGTATGAGCTAGAGGTTCATTTTCACGGAGCTTCGCCACTGGGTCTTTGAAGTGCATCGTTTGTCGCTAGCACGTTTTAGCATAGTTTGATATATCTGTTTAAAACTGCTCTTTTACACCGCGAGTACTTTGCAAGGCAACCAATCAGCAAGGTGATTCTCATTTGAAACGAGAGGGAAACGATGCAACCATCTCCGAATATGGTAACGTACTTTCATATTCTACTGAAAGCATTCGTCTTCTCAAGCCCTCTGTTAGTATTCCTCTACATTCAGGACAGTTATGTGATTGCGAAGGCTGCTTCTCCCGCTTAAGGCGATTAAATGGAGCTTAATTTTAATTAACAGCAGATGTAAACGTGCCAATGGAGCGACAGGTTATTGATTCTTTTTCCCAGAAGTGAAATGTTATGTCTGTATCATTTGTGCGGGGTTTGCTTGAAATCAGAATTTGTCTTGGATGCGGAATTTGCCTTGACCTAATTCTCTAGATTCTAACTTTAATGCCATGTCTCAGAAATGAAAGAAATGCACGATTTCCTGGTTTGTATAATTATCGCATTAATTTAGGACTTTAGAATTATTCTTGTGCAGTCTCCATTTGTTTTCGAGCACTTACTTCCCCTTCTTTAACTCTTTCTTTATGTTGTTCTGAAAATGTCAGATGCATGACTACTGAAAATAACACGCACACACGGGATAAAGTGGTAAAAGAGATTCAGCACGAGTTTTGCTTTCAACATGAGAGTTGGTTGTTGTTGGGTTGTTTTTTCTTGGTCCCACATTTCGCATAACTTGTCTGTTCTCTTTATCGTATCGTTTTAATTACATTTATTCAATTATAATTATTGCTGATTCTTGTCGATTTTTAATGTTTTATCATTTAAATATTTTCACCCTCCTTTATTTATCTAACAAATTCGGATATCACGTTCGTTTGTTATAATGCATGCTATGCTGGTAACCGGCTAAAGCTTAGTGAAATTTGGACACTGGTTAGTGAACGTTTGGACATTGGTTTAGTGAACGTTTGGACATGATTTGGGGATCATTCGGACATGATTTAAGGGTCATTTGGACATGATTTAGAGGTCATTTGGACATTGGTCTAGCGAACGTTTTGGCATTGGTTTAGTGAACCTTTGGACGTTGGTTTAGTAACATTTTGACATTAGTGAACGTTTGGATTTTGCTTTAATGAACATTTGGACGTTGGTTTAGTGACTGTTTGGACATTGGTTTGATAACATTTGGACAGGTTAGTGAACGTTTGAACGTCGGTTTAGTGACCGTTTGGTCATTGGGTTAGTGAACGTTTGGAAATTGGCTTAGTGACCGTTTAGTAATTGAGTTAGTGAACATTTGGACATTGGCTCATTCGATTAGTGAACATTTCAAACTGATTATTTGAAGTCTTTACTTGAATACAAAAGTCTGGTTTGGGGTCAGCAAACCTTTGATATGTGTTATTTTGACTTTTTAAACAAAATTGATTACGTTGAACTAATATTTTAGGTAGTGAAGTATGAACTTAGAACAAGTAAGTGAATTTCATGTTCAGATAGTAAGATTTGAACATTGTGTTTTACACTGAACACTAATAAGTGACCTTCTAGGGGTAGGGTAAGTGGGTACACTTAATTACCGAAATAAGAGCAATAGGCGAGTTAACCTTTTGGAGAAGTGTCACTTGGGCATTGAACAGTATTCGTTCAATCCTTTTGTTTTTGGGGTAACGAAGTTTGGATGTTAACCTTTTGGAGCAGTTGTCGCTTGGGCATTGAAGAGTGTGTTAGTTCAATCCTTTTGTTTTGGGGGTAATGAAGTTTGGATGTTAACCTTTTGGAGCAGTTGTCGCTTGGGCATTGAACAGTGTGTTAGTACACCCCTTTTGTTATACGGATAATGAAGTTTGGAGATTGGGTTAACATCAGCTCTTTGGGTTTGCGAGCTGATGACACTGGGTTAGTGAAAACCTTGTAGTCAAACCTGTTCACTTGAATGGAAATATTGAATATAGTGAGCTTAGAACATTGGATTGTGTTCATTTTTTTATTTTTTTTTTGGGGGGGTGTCATATTTGGACTGTGACAATGAAATCTTGCCATTGGATTTAAAGCTTTTCACATCGATTTAATTGGACCATGTCATTGGTTCTCTGATTTGTTGACATTACATTAGTTGAATCCGGTAAATGGGTTTGTAATGAAATTCTGTAATTGGGATTATAACCATTAGATGCTGATTAGTGTCCTCTGATAATGACTTGGGAACCATTTATATATTAGTGAAAGCTATTCATACGGTTTGCGAACATTTGATCTTTTTTTAATGACATCCGTGTACTGCGAACGTTTGAATTGGGATTAATGAAAATTCCGTTAAAGGTGACTGAGTTCCTGACTTTGAGCTGGTGAGCGAAAGTTTTACGCTCCGTTCGTTGACAAAAAACTTGCACTCTCCGTGTTCCCAGTCGGAAACGCACTCAAGCGTGTCGGCATTGTCTCCACTGGCTGCTGAAGCATGTGAAAAGGTATTGCAGAACACGTTCTGTGCTAATAACCTTCTCTAAATCATACAATAAATTAAGTAAAAGCAGTATTCGGGTGTCACGTGGTGTCAGGTCCAGGTACACGACGACGACGGACAGACTTACTTCATAAAGATGGCGGACATCAGGAGACTTCACAACATCAAATGTTAACATCAAATCTCTCTGCCTCTCTCTTTCTCTCTGTGTCCCTCACTCTCTGTCTCTCTCTCACCCTCTCTCCGGCTCTCTATATCTCTGTGTTTCTCTCCCTCTCTCTCTGTCTCTCTCTCTCCAGCTCTCTTTCTCTTTCTGTCTCTTCCTTATCTCTCTCTCTCTCTCTCTCTCTCTGCATCTCTCTCAAATCACGCTCAGATCTAATTTCACTCAATGCATTCCTTGCACGCCAATAAATTAAAGATTTGCGGCGACAAAATGCGCCTCTATATGAAAGCCTGGCATCTGACTTTAAAACCTGGAGCATTCTTTTTTTTTTTTTTGCCTTAGGTGTGTTTCAATTACTTTTTTTTAATTGTGAACTAAACTTAATGGCTAAGAGTAAGAAATACTTGACGGTTTCAAACAGTTTTGATCTACATGTGGAGAGCTTTAAAAATAATTCTTCAATGACGTGTCATTTAAAGAATAGACAGAAATTAAATAGAAAACTGTATTGACTGAATAGTATTATTTTATTATCAACAGCTTCAATAAGAACTTGAATATAAACTAACTATGCATATAGTTACACGACTCTTATCGTGTAACAAACAGCATTTTGTCTCTAAGCACAAACACACTAGTGGACATTTGCCTTAGGTGTGTTTCAATTACTTTTCTTAATTGTGAACTAAACTTAATGGCTAAGAAATACTTGACGGTTTCAAACAGTTTTGATCTACTTGTGGAGAGCTTTAAAAATAATTCTTCAATGACGTGTCATTTAAAGAATAGGCAGAAATTAAATAGAAAACTGTATTAACTGGGGTTATAGAGCACCATTCTTTCACACAAGAATAATACACTTGGCTAATAAAATAGTATTATTTTATTATCAACAGCTATCAAGAACTTGAATATAAACTAACTATGCATATAGTTACACGACTCTTATCGTGTAACAAACAGCATTTTGTCTCTAAGCACAAACACACTAGTGGACATTGTAGTGCTAGTATGCGTGTCAAAGCACAAAAATATTTAAAGCAAAGCAAGAATTTTCTTGGGTCCACCGGGTCAAGGTTCACCTTGCAATTTACAGTCGCCCGCCAATGTAGCATCTGTAGAGGCAGCGAAAAGATGACCGTAAAAGGCGGGCGTACATCGTCGTGCAAAGTGCTCAGTTCTCAGGGTCAATGCCAGAAGCTCCCTGGCAACCAGCCGTGTTTAATCTCGACGTTATTATGCAACATACCACTTACGCCGCCACCACCACCACCACCACTACTACTAGTGCTAAAACCGAAAACAATATCATGAAATTTTAAAACACACAATCCTCCCAATTTTGTAGTACGTTGCCCTCGTAGTTCCGCAATTTTTTTTCAGTATCACGTGAAGTACGTTATGATATTTTTTTTTGTATCACGTCATCTAATTTATGCATTTTATGAACTTGCTCCATAATGGTTCTTTCTTCACTTGCCAAAATTGCAGCATTTCGGCTGTCTTTGATTCTTGGAGTGTATAATTAAGCAAAGGTGTCCTTGCGTATGTGACGCGTAATATAAATACAGTTGTGTGCGTTGTATGTGACGTATGGACTGTAGAAATAAGTACACATATGTAAATTGTATGCAACATATCTGTAACATATGGATTAGAAATGTGTAAGTTTTGTACAATATATGGACTGTAGAAATATTTAAGCTGTATATAACATATGGACTGTAGAAATATGTAAGTTGTATATAACATATGTGTTCTATTGGACGCTTGGATTTAAAAATAATCTTGGAACATGAGACACGATATCTATAGAATAAGATTTGATCACCCAGGTGTTTGACACACAAGAAATTTCAGAAATAAGCACAGACTCTAGGGTGTCTGTAACAAATTACAAAATTAAGCACAGACACTTGGGGTGTCTGTAACAAAATTATAGACATAAGCACAGACACTTGGGGTGTCTGTAACAAATTATAGAAATAAGCATAGTCAACCTGAGGGTATGTGTGTGTGTTTGTGTGTGTGTGTGTGAGAGAGAGAGAGAGAGAGAGAGAGAGAGAAAGAGAGACGCATGAATAATTTAGAAAAAAGCAAGGACACGTGTGGTGTCGGTAATCCATGGATTATAGTATATGAAATCTATATGACAAATTAATTTAGCAAAAAAGAGACATATTTCAATTATTTGTGACACATGAGATTTACCAAATAAAAATAGATATTTCGGATAAATGCATAATAAATGTATTTGTAATGAGAATCATACCTAATTATCGCTCTTGAGTTGAGACAAAAGGAACGCTAATTTTCCACGTGTATGGATTTCAGTAATGCATATTGTTTTCATGTTTCGGTGAGCAATATGATTTAGTAATAATAAAAACCTGATAACATTTTTTTAAAAACAAAACGAGCTTTCTTCTTTGTTTTCATTGAGTGTAAACGTTTCTTTTTTTTAGTGCGAACTTTTCATTTTTTTGTCTTTATTAGTTTTTTATTTGTCGACATGAAATGCACTGTTTTCTAAAATACTGTCACTAAAAACCATTTACAAATTCGCACTCCCACAGAAAGGGGTGAACACCCCTCCTCCTTTATTTTTTTAATTTGCATCTCTATGAATCTTAATTATAAGGGCCAAAAATGTATAGTTATAAATAGTTTTCTTACGAGCAAAGCCAAGAATATTTATATACCTTTCTATGTACATCTATTTGCTGTTAGTTTATCATGATCAACAGTGGAAATCATCTCGGAAGTGTAACCACGATCTATCGAGAATCAATAATTTTAAATACGCGTTTACTGCAAAACTCGTCTCCAGTCGCTGAGCCAGCCTTGTTTGATTTTTTGGAGAAAAACTTCAAAATAAAAACATAAATCGCGATAATACTTTGCTGTGCATGTGCAGCCGTTGGAGCTTCGCTTTTCTCAAATTAATAAAAACACTGTCGGTGTTCGGTAATCAATTAACAAACGTTTAGGTTTCGTCATGGTCCCGACTATTGATTATTTTATGCATGTATGCATGGACGTGTGAATTCTAAAGCTATTTATTGTGTGCATCGAAGAGATCTGAACGGCTCTATAAGCGGCATAAAAGTTTTATATCTCTGAACAGTCATTGTAGGGAAGGTATTGACGTCATGTAGACTGTAGTTGTCTAGTCGAGCATGTTATCTGAGCAGTCATTGTAGGGAAGGTATTGATGTCATGTAGACTATAGTTGTCTATCGATCATATTATCTGAGCAGTCATTGTAGGGAAGGTATTGATGTCATGTAGACTATAGTTGTCTAGTCGAGCATGTTTCTGAGCAGTCATTGTGGGAAAGGTTTTGATGTCCTGTAGACTGTGGTTGTCTAGTCAAGCATGTTATCTGAGCAAACATCGCGTATTGCATTCGACCAAATGGATTGGATTTTTAAACTCTCACTCGTGTTTTGTTTGGCTAGAACAGGAGAAGAGATTATTTTTCATTAACATTTTCTAATTATCAGCCTATTTTGCCGTTGATTGAGAGTTTCTTCCTCATGTTTATTATTCATAGAAATACATCATCTTGCTTAACATAAACAGACGAAGATGGCTCATAGACAGAACTTTGTATTGTGACTCTCAGTATAATTTTTAAAAATATATTTCATGTGTGGTGTGTGCGATATGTGCGATGTGAACTTCTAATTTAAATTAAATTACTGATTTGCATGATGAATTGTTTTTTAATAGTGTCGCCTAGAACACTAAGTAATATTACTTTAGTCATACGTCTGACTAATGTCTATTGACTGCCTAATGTTATTATAGTCCTATATGTGACTAATGTCTAATAATAATGCCTAATGTTACTATAGTCTAAAAGCAAATGGTGTTTTAGCTGTAATAACTACCAACTATACTAAATATACTGTAATCTAATAACTGACTAATGTTCTTATAGTTTAATAGCTTCTAAATGCACAATATTCTAATAACAGACTAATATTTTGTGTGTATGGTTTAATAGCTTTCTTAATTTACAGTATTCAAATACCAGATAATGTTTTTATGTAAGTAGCTAATGTTTATGCAGTTTAATAACTTTCTAAATATGAAGCAGTCTAATTGTGAGATCAACTAAAATATAAATAGTCTTATACCCGAACCACTATGTGCACAAGTCATCTGTTGGACTCTATATGCCGTGAGCACTTCCAAATCCAATTTCCCAAGCGTATGTCGGTATGTTTTCATTAATTGTGCATCTCTTGAGACTTAAAAGTGGATGGGGGTGGCAAGCAAAATAAAAAGAAGAACAACCCCGATTTTAATTTCTTTGATAATGCCCGTGAGACAAAGTCTCCTTCTGTACCTCTGCGCAATGCTGTTAGTGGCTTTGGGGGTTCAAACTCGCAAAAACGTTAGTCGCATTGGCAGTATAAATGGGAGAGAGAGAGAGATGGAGAAAGAAGGAAAATAGAACGAACTCGAAGTCTTAATTGTGATTAAGGCCATTGATTTTTTTTACCTGGACGTGAAAAATTTAAACAGCCTGAGTGGGTGGTATTAGTGTGATATGCATAATGCCTGTGGCCATTCACAATAGGCCTACCTATGCTTGGTTGCACTGCAATGGATCATATAATGTCCTATAAATAGTTCACCTCTCAGGAACCCTACCTTCGTGTAAGGCTCGGACTGGCAGAATGCTATTTGTAGATATAAAATAAACATGGATTCGCCCCACCCACTTTGCTCTCATTCACAAAGTTGTTGCCCTTTGCATCCAAGGGTGCATTGTTGGCTTTGCTCACCTACAAGATACTATCAGAAGTTTTCAATCTACAAACAGCTAGACTAAAACTAAACAGACTAAAACATAAACAAAGAGAATGTTTTGAAAAGTAGAAAGATAAGTATGTCAGTGGATAGATAGATAGATAGATAGATAGATAGATAGATAGATAGATAGATAGATAGATAGATAGATAGATAGATAGATAGATAGATAGATAGATAGATAGATAGAGACAGACAGACAGATAGATAGATAGATAGATAGACAGATAGGTAGATAGATAGATGAGAGACATGAAGAAGGGTGAATGAAGTCATGAAAGAATAGATTGGATAGATACAACAGAATGTCGATTAATCCAACTAACTGAGACACTGGTGGAGTGGTTCGGATAATCAAACATACTTGAGAATACCCTGTTTATACGAAACAAAGTGTAGTTAGATCTATAATTAAATTATTGTACGCAAGGTTATCACTCTTGTATTTTGAGTTATGCTAATTGCCAACCCCCTAACACACTCCCGAACTCACAACAGCCAACAGCACAACAGACCAGTGTCTCTTCAAAGTCAACGGTGACTCACGAATCCATTAAATAATCGGCGACTCACGAATCTATTAAGTCGCTAAAGTCAAAATGTTATTTTTATTGTAATGACAAACTGAGATTATTTCAAAGGTGTACTGCATATATCTTTGAATAAATAATCCATTAACGAATGCACTGAGCTGTAGGATAGATGATTGGCGATGGTGGATTATTTGCTCTGATCTATCCATGGATTAGAGAAAGCATGACGATATTCAGTGTTCGTAATAATAATTGTTGTACGTGTCTAATCCAGAGACTCTTGTTTAGGCCAGACTATTAAATTATCACAATATCCATAACCTCAGACAGACTACTAAAATTACAACAATATACAACTCAGAGATACTACTAAAATTATAACAATATCCACCTCAGAGATACTACTAAAATTATAACAATATCCACCTCAGAGATACTACTAAAATTATAACAATATCCAATTCAGAGAGACTACTAAAATTATAACAATATCTACCTCAGACAGACCTCTAAAATTATAACACTATCCCCTCAGAGATACTACTAAAATTATAACTATATCCACCTCAGACAGACCACTAAAATTATAACAGTATCCACCTGAGACAGACCACTAAAATTATAACAATATCCACTTCAGAGAGACTACTAACATTATAATAATGCTATCCATAAGATATCCAAAGACCTGCTCTAGTGGTAAAATCAGTTCTTCTCGTAAGTACCCACTTTCAATCCCGAACCGCCCAGAATCCTTATAGGTTTACAAACAACTACGAGGATGATGTTGACGAGGACGATAATTATGATTTAGGATAACACAATGCACATTGTTTTGTTGTTGTCACATAAAATTGACACATTTAATGAAGCAAACAGAGACGCACAGACATACACATACAAATATTGACACAGTTAATGAAGCATACATAGACGCACAGACATACACATACAAATATTGACACAGTTAATGAAGCATACATAGACGCACAGACATACACATACAAATATTAATATATTAAACTTCTTGCCGGCTAATGTATAGAATCGCAAAAGAAGAAACCCAGAGGTTAAAACGGTAGGCTAAAATTAAAATAAATGAAATCAGAATCGTTTTGTAAATTCTGAATTATTGACCTTGCATATGCTAAAACACTTAGAATTATAACGTCGAACTAAATAATAATCCTACAAATTTCCTAAACTTCTGAACCGTTCGAGCTGGACGTGCCAATTAAAAAATATATGGCAGAGTAAGTTCAACAAAATTTACTGCAGTGTGTTTATGAATACATTTCTGTTGGGAGAATATACAGTACTTAGATAGTTTTTACAAAAACTATTTGAGCTACACGTGTCAATTTTAATATTTATATATAAAAATAAACGACAAGGCAAGTTCCACGAAATTTATAACAGTCTTGTGTGTGTATGTCTCATTGCGTGTTTCTTGGATACATTTCTTTTCGAAGAATATGTAATACCTAGATAGATATTGGAATATCAAATCAAGCTGCACGTGTCAATTTAAAAATAAATAGCAAAGCAACCACAACAAAAATTGTAACAGTCGTGCGTGTGTGTGTGTGTGTGTGTGTGTGTGTGTGTGTGTGTGTGTGTGTGTGTGTGTGTGTGTGTGTGTGTGTGTGTGTGTGTGTGTGTGTGTGTATCATAGAAGTTCTATTCGGATTGCACGTGCCAATTTAAAAAAAAATACATACCAAAGACACCACCATGTGCTAAAATAAAAACAAAATATATTGCAGTCGTGTGTGTCTCAATTTAAACTTTACGGATAGGTTTTTTTTTTTTTTGAAGAATATATAAAATCTACACAACTCTTAGATCTACACTTTGGTTGTTAACATTGCACTGCATTGATATTTCCACTTAGGATTTTATACCATTATAGAGTCATTCATGTCTGCATAGTGATATTCCTGCAACAAATGTATGCCTTAGAGCAATATATACTTTATGTTGCAAAGAGATCTTTTAATGTATACTTCTATGGTAATAGAACGCATTCGGTGTGTAACAGATACATTTAAGAGATAAAGCTGTTTTCGCGCCGATTGCGATTTTACTGAAGTGTATCCCTGAACACCTAGTTACGGCTCTGTAGCATATAGCATTTCCGGTTGGAAATAGCAAGTCGGACTTTCTCAGAGATAGATCTTTGATGGAATATTTCACTTCCACTTTGACTGATAAACTAAAGGAGCTGTAGAGAAACCTGTAGACGTAAGGGCTGCCATTGGGCCTTCAAAATAAAGGATCTGCAAAGAAGACGAGACACTAAAGTGGCAAAAGAATGCAAACTAAAGGAACTGAAAGGAAGCCTCTTTACTAAAGGGCTGCAGCAAAGCATGCAAACTAAAGGAACTGAAAGGAAGCCTCTTTACTAAAGGGCTGCAGCAAAGCATGCAAACTAAAGGAACTGAAAGGAAGCCTCTTTACTAAAGGGCTGCAGCAACGCCTACAAAGAAAAGCGCTTTCAGCAGACTAATTAACGGGGCTGCAAATGTAATAATTTAATATGTAGTAAGAGCCAAAATACAAAACCAACACATGAAAGGTTCCAATCTTACCGACAAAGAAAAACATCTGTAAGGTCGTCTGTATGCTAGAGGTGTTGCAACATAGCCTTCAAGTAAACGAACGTTAATATAGACGATACACTGAAGGAACTATAATGGAGGCTATATACTATAGGTCTACGATAATATCTTCAGACTTTGAAAGACTGTTGTGGAACTGAGAAATGGAAGGTATTGCAATGAAACCTATATAACGTTAAGAGCTGTATCAATATCTACACACGACAGGGGATCAAATCTAATAGGTAATGTGTCTGAAACAAAGTTCGCTTTATAAGGGGTTGAAATGGAGTCCACAAACTATAGTAGGTGATATTGAATCTATAAAATATAGGGGCTGAATAGACCACAAACAATTGCATTAAGACATATATATGGCTGAAACTGACCATTGCTGTGTGCTAAAATCCCCCCCCCCCCCAACAATATAGTAACCCATGATGCCATTCCTTGCAATATAGTGTTCCATGATGCAATTCATTGCAGTATAATATCCCATGATGCCATTCCTCGCAATATCTTTTTCAGTGTTTGAAAACATCATTGTTGTGGAATAATTTTAAATGTCAAAAGCCTGGGTGGATACAACATTCCTGAGTGATCTGACCATAACGTCACAGTTATTATACGTACACGTTGCTAGACCAAGGCAGAGTAAAAAGCCATCACCCTGGAGACAAAAACGATAAGCCATCTAAATTTATGGCAAATGAAAAGAAAATTCTGGGTTCGTCAAAAGTGTTCTCTGCAATACACATTTTTCATGTTGGCCATTGTATTTAGAAATCCGACTTGAACTAGCAATATTCGTGTGAAACATTTTGATTGTTAAAGCTAGAAATCCAAAACCCCGATGACACACATTTAATGGAACTTACAGATAGAAGTACTGATGGGTCAGAAGACACACTCTTGATGTTATGTATTCATTGGTTGTTAAAAAATAGAAATTCGGTTTAGTCAAAGACACAATCCTGGTGACAAATATTTTTATTGGCATTTGTAAATGGAAATTCAGACACGTAATAACACACAATCCTGATGAAAAATATTTTACTGGCAAATGGACATGGAAATGCGAATAGGTAATAAGACACATTCATGATGACAAATATTTTATTGGCAATTGGACATGAAAATGCGAATAGGTAATAAGACACATTCCTGATGACACAAATATATTGGCAATTGGACATGAAAATGCGAATATGTAATAAGACACATTCCTGATGACACAAATATATTGGCAATTGGACATGAAAATGCGAATAGGTAATAAGACACATTCCTGATGACACAAATATATTGGCAATTGGACATGAAAATGCGAATAGGTAATAAGACACATTCCTGATGACACAAATATAGATGGATAAAACGACTCTATCCTGATGGCACGTCACACATTTTGAAAATTCAGAATAGAAATTCGAATACGTCAGATAACACGAACCTCAGGACACATGTTTATTGACAGTTAAAAATAGCAATATCAATGTGTCAAAAGACACCACCCTGATAACACACGTATATTGGCAGTTAAAAATAAGAATCTGAATGGGTTAAAATGCACAACCCTTATGACACACGTATATTGGAGTTTAAAATAGCAATCTGAATGGGTTAAAAGGCATCACCCTGATGACACGCGTATATTGGAGTTTAAAAATCGCAATTTGAATGGGTTAAAAGACACGACCCTGATGACAAGCGGTTAATAGGCACTGAAAATTAAAATCCGGATAAGTCAAAAAGACTGGTTTGGCACAATAAATTCTTGGCTGAAGAAAATGAAAGTCGTGACTTTGGGTAAAGGTCAAACCACACGTGAAGTATTGGTCTATATTGGCGGCAGAGTGAGTGCGGACGGGTAGGTGGGTGTGTAGTTGAATGGATGACGTGTGAGGTGGGTTAAAGATACGAGGGCATAAACGAATAATACGTAGGTAATAATGTCTATATAGATATGTTTTCGTTGGTTAATTAATGAATTAAGTCTAGGTGAGCGGACTGATAGATTGAAATACAAATGTATCGTTGTACGAACTGAGATTAGAGAGAGAGAGAAAAAAAATAGATAGATAGATAGATAGATAGATAGATAGATAGATAGATAGATAGATAGATAGAGACAGACAGACAGATAGGTAGGTAGGTAGGTAGGTAGATGGATGGATGGATGGATGGATGGACATGCTCGCATGAAAGACGAAAGCAAAACTGTTTGACGTCTGAATAGCTTTTTTCAGATCACTTTTCTGTTATGCAGAAATGTCCATTCTGGGACCACTAGAGCCGCACAAGCTTAATGAAAATTTCAGTGCCAGACGCTGATTGAGCTGTATGTTTGGTTTTATGATACTGCCTGGGAGTTGGAAGTCAGATTTCTTCTGTTGCCATAACGATCGTTGACAATATTTTTCAGTTTGCAAACTGTTTAAACAAGCCAGCCCGTATACATGCCAGTCTTGTTCCTTTCAAAAAAATACTGGCTGTGCCGAGAAGTTACTTTATTCTTTCTTCTGTTATTTTTTAGAGGAAAACGTAGAGATTTCATTAAAATAATAATCCATCAAGCCGTTCATTTGTTTCTCTATTAAGTAAGTAATACAACAATATTCCTAAATCAGAAATGCAATATATTACTTTCCACCTCCACCCTTTAATTCTTTTCTAGTTATGTAATTTTTTTTGTTAGAGGGTTGGCTTTGTTGATATATTAATCATCTCTGACTGAAAATGGCGAATTATATACAAACAAACATTTCTCTTGCAACCTAATGCTGCAAATGGCTTGTTTATAAACTAGAGATAAAAACATCAAATATTGATTGAACGTTTGCTGCGAAGCTATTGATTTCCATAAAAACACGAAGCTGCTCTGAACTCTTTAAAGTCGTTTGAGATTGAACTGACGCTGTAATTATGTGCATACATCTCACACGTTAGCTCCCGTTTCAAGCTCCCTTATTAATCTCCTGTTTCAAAGCTCCCGTAGAAAACACCTTTCAAAGCTCCCGTATTAAACTTCTGTTTCAATCCTCCCGAATTAAACTCCTGTCTCAAATCTCTCGTATTATACTCTTTCTTCCAGATCTCCCGTATTAAACTCCATTTCAAATCTCCCGTATTAAACTATTGTTTCAAAACTCACGTATTAAACTCTTGTTTCAAAACTCACGTATTAAACTATTGTTTCAAAACTCACGTATTAAACTCTTGTTTCAAAACTCACGTATTAAACTCTTGTTTCAAAACTCCCGTATTAAACTCTTGTTTCAAAACTCACGTATTAAACTCTTGTTTCAAAACTCCCGTATTAAACTATTGTTTCAAAACTCACGTATTAAACTCTTGTTTCAAAACTTACGTTATACGACAAAATAACCGCACGTCAACAAAGTAAAAGAATATTAAATTAACTGAAAAATGAGATAGATAGATAGATAGATAGATAGATAGATAGATAGATAGATAGATAGATAGATAGATAGATAGATAGATAGATAGATAGATAGATAGATAGATAGGTAGGTAGGTAGGTAGGTAGGTAAGGTAGGTAGGTAGATTGATTAAATTTGCCTCTCCCTATTTCTAAACTTAATTGTTATATAACTTGTTAAATTGTCAAAGTGACACATTCTTGGGCAGTCTTATTGATGGAATTTTTTGTAAGTGTCAGAGTTGGAGTACAGAACTTGGGGTTTCGCATCTTCGAAGGTTGAAAGCAAGAGATTAGACAGTAAAAATAAAACCAAAAGCCACACACACACACACACGCATACACTAATAATTTATGAATATGTACTCGCTTTTAACGCAGTTTTCTTATTTCTAGACTTAATCTCTTGGTTTTGAAACACGTATTTACAAGGCACTGTCAGGCACGCTTTAGTAACATATTTTACAAAGTTCATGTGACGTTCGCTTGTAATACATGTATTTCACCGGGTTCATTTTGACCTTCGCTTGTTATACATGTATTTCACCAGGTTCAATCTGACGTTCGCTTGTAATACATGTATTTCACCAGGTTCAATCTGACGTTCGCTTGTAATACATGTATTTCACCAGGTTCAATCTGACGTTCGCTTGTAATACATGTATTTCACCAGATCGAAGCAGTACGTTTGGACGCCGGGCATTTTGAAACCGGATGTTTGGGCGCCAGACGATTTGGGCATCAATGTAGTGGATTATGAAGTGTAGTTGAAGAGAGGGTCTCATAAAGAGGACAGCACGCATCAAAAGAAAATTAACCCTTCACACGGAAATGGAAATAGAAATCGTGAACCCGAAACACGGCAAACAGACATTGTTACTCTAGGGATACGCATATATAGCTGACAAGTTCAGTTCAGATTGCTCGAGAAAGTCTTGGCGCTTTGAGCAATAGAATGACAGCATAGCTCACCTCCACACGAACGCAGCCGATGATCGTGTGATAAAACAGTTACACGAGTACAGTTGTGGCAGCGATATGGCCTAAACCAAAGTTCAAAGGTCATGGACAGAGTCAGACGCCGGGCTAGAGAAACAATCGAACTCCCGTCAACAATGCTTAATGACGCTTCACAGGGATCAACAATAGCCACTCGAGGAAAGATGCCTACATAAGAAGCCGTAAGAAATATAATTCAAACAAGAAGAAATGCCCTTCAAGCAGCACTTCCACTGCAAGAGACAGAGCATCGGTCATTATACAAGAACAGTATTAACTGTACAATGCTACACAAGAACAGTATTAACTGTACAATGCTACACAAGAACAGTATTAACTGTACAATGCTACACAAGAACAGTATTAAGTGTACAATGCTACACAAGAACAGTATTAACTGTTACAATGCTACACAAGAACAGTATTAACTGTACAATGCTACACAAGAACAGTATTAACTGTACAATGCTACACAAGAACAGTATTAACTGTTACAATGCTACACAAGAACAGTATTACTGTTACAATGCTACACAAAATCATCGAGAAAAGTTTTCACTTTGGGATTCTAGAGAAAATGATGACTGTCGCATTTTCATATTTGGGTAGAGAGTCTAATATTGACTGGAGTATACAAAAGGAGAGTTTAATATTGACTGGAGTAGTCAAATGCAGAGTCTAATATTGACTGGCGTAGTCAAATGGAGAGTTTAAAATTGATTAGAGTAGTCAAAAGAATTTAATATTGTCTGCAGTAATCAAATGGAGAGTTTAATATTGAGTGCAGTAGTCAAATGGAGAGACTAATATTGACTGAAGTACAAATGGAGACACTTTATATACACGGAACCTTTAGTTTTGCACCAGTACTCTTCTCACAAATCTACGTCATAATGGTTGCAAAAGGGGATTTGTGCTACCTGTACTTTATCAATCTGTGTTTTATTGCCAAATAAAGGTGCTACATATAGACGAATGTTCTAAGCCATCAAAGAAATATGGCCAAATCTCAATCCAGATACAATCTCTTTGGACTTCAAACAAGCCGCTATAGTTGCAGTGCGATCATCAGTTCCAGATTCTCAAATCTATGGATGCCTTTTGCACTTGACCAGGAATATGGGAAAGAAACTCGCAGATGAGGGATTTTCTTGCCGATATAATAGTGGCGTTGATTTCGCTCTATCTGCTGGAATATCATTGCACTTTCATTTAGACCGAACAGTGATCTCGAGATGGCCATTGAAGCCCTCGCTGATGAAATCCCAAAAGAACTGATTCCCATTGTCAACTTTGTTTACGTCGGTCGTCCAAATCACGACCAAAGTAGGCTGTCGGTCGTCGAAATCACGACCAAAGTAGGCTGTCGGTCGTCGAAATCACGACCAAAGTAGGCTGTCGGTCGTCGAAATCACGACCAAAGTAGGCTGTCGGTCGTCGAAATCACGACCAAAGTAGGCTGTCGGTCATCGAAATCACGACCAAAGTAGGCTGTCGGTCGCCCAAATCACGACCAAAGTAGGTTGTCGGTCGCCCAAATCACGACCAAAGTAGGCTGTCGGTCGTCGAAATCACGACCAAAGTAGGCTGTCGGTCACCCAAATCACGACCAAAGTAGGCATCGTGCTATCTTCCTACCAGATATTTGGTCTGTCTGTGAGAGGACTCTTAATGAAGAAGATCGAACCAACAATTATGTTGAAGCTGCCCATCATAGACTTAAAGCAGAATTTGGAATGAATTATCCAACTTCCTTGAAATTCATCGGTGGAATCCGATGCGTTGAAAAGTGTCATGATACATTTTATGAGCACTTCGTCTGTAGAGAAAGGCCTCCAATGCAATGCAAGAAATATAAGGTAGGCGTATAAAGAATTTCGTGCAGAGTTATGAAGAAGGCAACATTCTTGATGGATTAGTTTAATTATAGTTTAATAATTTTAGATTAGTTTATATAAGCTTCACATCTAACGATTAAATAACGGTTTTCAGCCATGCACTTTAAATGAATAAATAACTTTGAAATAAATGAAATTTAATAAATAATTATATCGTTTATGCACGTTTCAAGTCGTATATATATATAACATATATTTTCAAGATGTATACAATAAATATAAAACATAAATATAAAATATAAAATATAAATATAAAACATCAATATGACAGCGCCCAAATGCCTAACGTCCAAACAAATGACTTCGCGTACCGTTACTATGTTCAGTTTTGGCGTTCATTTAGATACCTGTATTTTACTGCGTTCAGTTTGGTGTTCATTCAGGTACCTGTATTTTACTGCGTTCAATTTGGCGTTCCTTTAGGTACCTGTATTTTACTGCGTTCAGTTTGGTGTTCGTTTAGATACCTGTATTTTACTGCGTTCAGTTTGGTGTTCATTTAGGTACCTGTATTTTACTGCGTTCAATTTGGCGTTCCTTTAGGTACCTGTATTTTACTGCGTTCAGTTTGGCGTTCGTTTAGATACCTGTATTTTACTGCGTTCAGTTTGGCGTTCGTTTACGATCATGTATTTTACTGCGATCAATTTGGCGTTAGTTTTAGGACTGTGTTGCGTTCAGTTTGGTATTCATTTAGGTACCTGTATTTTACTGCGTTCAGTTTGGCGTTCGTTTAGGTACCTGTATTTTACTGCGTTCAGTTTGGCGTTCTTTTAGGTACCTGTATTTTACTGCGTTCAGTTTGGCGTTCGTTTAGGTACCTGTATTTTACTGCGTTCAGTTTGGCGTTCGTTTAGGTACCTGTATTTTACTATGTCCAATTTGGCTTTTGTTTCTCTAATGTGTTTATTTTACAGGGTTGATTTTGACATTTGCTTCTGTAATACGCGTATGTATTTTGCTGGGTTCAGTTTGTCGTTCTTTTGTAATACGTGCATTTTACTAGATTCATATTGGCATTTGTTTCTATAATACAATATTTGTAGTGGGCTGAATTTGTCGATTGTTTCTGTAATTCTGTTATTTTACTAAGTTTAATTTGGCACTCGTTTGTAATGCGTGTTTATTAATATGGTTCAATTTAGCTTTTTGTTTCTGTCATACAATAATTTTACTGGTCTCAATTTGTCATTTGTCTGTAATACAAGTATTTTACATGACTCAGTTTGGCGTTCGTTTATGTAATATGTGTATTTTACAGGACTTAATTTTGTCATGTGTCTGTAATTCATGTATTTTACTTGGCTCAATATGGCATTAGCTTCTGTAATATGTGTATTTTACTGATCTCAACTGGGCATTCGTTTCTGTAAACAGCTGTTCGTATTGAACTTGACGATGTGTTATTTTTTTTTTTTTTATCAATCCCAACTGATAAGCTCTCACTGTCGAGCTGCTATTAACACAAAGCTTGCAGTTTTGGAGAAAGTGGCGGTCATTTTATTCTTCAGATGTTTGTTTTTGTTGTTATTTATTATTTTATATTTAAAATTATTACACACATGGAAATAGACATGAGAGAGATTTAGCAAAAGAGTAGGAGGGGAAAAAGAGATAAGAAAGGTATAACGAAAGAGGGGAGAGAAATTGTGGGAGGAAAAGATAAGAAGAAAGGAAATGGATGCAAAATGATGGGGAGGGAGAATGGGGAGAGAGAGAGAGAGAGGAGGAGGGAGGATAGAGGGAATGGGGGAAGAAAGGTGAGATGTGGAGAAATCTAGAGAAAGTAGAGATAAACGAAAGGATGTAAACGGGGGTGGGAGAGAGGAATCGAGAAGATAACAGTAATATTTTAATAACGCAATGATTGATTATTGTGCATATACACAATATATAGCCATTTTGAAGGATTTTATTTATTCATTGTTTCAATATGTCCCAATGTCAAACTGTACGGAAACATTAACAGCCATCTCTGTATTTTGTAAACTGAGATCACAAAACTTTGACCGGACAGAAATTTCCATATTTTATATTGTTCATGTGTAAATAAACAATAAGAGTGAAAAATCTATAAATATGACTAAATATTAAGAGTTAGAAACCTATATATTTTGATAATGTTACATGTATTTGACAGTGTAAAAAGGTGACTAAATATTAAGAGTTAGAATCTCCATATTTGATAGTGTTAAAACGTGACTATATTTGAGTGTTAAAACGTGACTATATTTGAGTGTTAAAACGTGACTATATTTGATAGTGTTAAAATGTGACTATATTTGAGTGTTAAAACGTGACTATATTTGAGTGTTAAAACGTGGCTATATTTGAGTGTTAAAACGTGACTATATTTGAGTGATAAAACGAGACTATATTCGACGGTGTTAACACTTGACTTAATTTTGCTAGCAGACAGTGATCTCGTGTGTTAATCCTGTTAGTGACAATACACGATATATGTCCAGTGTACAGTAGTGGATTATAGCTACACACTAACAGAGATCTCTGTACTTAAAAGTACTACGAATGTATTTACATACATCTCATTTTATAATGTCAAAATCTGGTCGGAAATATAACAGGAACATGTAACTTTGCATTATAATCTTTTGGGGGGTGTTATACATTGTCGTACTGCAAAGTAATATCATAGATATAAACTGTAAAATATTCTGTTACTTATGAAACTGCCGAGATGTTAGAAACCAGAGTTATTTGTATTCTGCAGAGTTACATTCTTAAAGTTCTTAAACAATAACAGTCAAAATTATCGATCTATCGATCATTGACCGTGCTGAATTTAACTGAAAGTAGGAAATGTCTTTAAGGTTTTCAGTTTTCATTGACCTTGACAGGCAAAGTGCTTTCAGAATATGGAACACAACTATTTTGTTCTGATCATATTGAAGTAGATCTTGTTCGTTTTGTGGAGTTTGAGATTAAAAAATCTTGGGCAATTAAAAACCACATTTCCTTAATACAGATGAAAGTTTTATGGAAATGCGATTTTTTTCAGAATCAGCTGTTTAATTTCATGATTTAAAGATCACCTTGTGTGCTTCTGATTAGATAGATGGAGGGAGGGAGGGAGGGAGGGTGGGTGGGTGGGTGGGTTCGGATTGGGGATTTGGGTGGGTGGATGGATGGATGGATAGATAGATAGATGGATGGATGGATGGATGGATGGATGGATGGATAGATAGATAGATAGATAGATAGATAGATAGATAGATAGATAGATAGATAGATAGATAGATAGATAGATAGATAGATAGATAGATAGATAGATAGATAGATAGATAAACTTGCACAGATTTATAACGAGTGTGGTAGGTAAGTAAATAAACAAAAAAATATGGTAAGAGTTATTTAAGAAATGTCTGAAAAAAATATAAGTCTACATTTGCATGTGTGAGTGAATGTTAAAGTGAATATGCGGCTGTACATATGAATTTTCTTTGTGTCTACGTCAGACTATACAAGCGTAGTTTTAGTGACACATTCCGAATTATGCCAATGTTGCAGGTGCTGGCGGCACAGACGTTGAAGATCGCCAGCATGAATGGCATCGGCGACACGGACAAACTGGAGACGGAACTGGAAGACGAAATTCGGTGGGAAGAGAGTCGAGCGCAGCCGCGAGAGATTCTTGGGAGGTGAGCAAGGACACATCACTACTCTCAATCTCTGCACTTTGCAGTGGACGTACACAAAATGTTTATCTCTTTCTCAGCGTCGTCATCTGATCGACTGCTTTATTTAATTGGCCTGGTCAAGGTTAGGATGGCTGTTAATAATGGCAGGATCGTGTTTGGGCTGTACGTAGCAGATGGACGGAAGAACGAGGAAGAGTGAAGAAAGAAGTATATAATTATCGTGTGTGTCGCTTTTTATGCGTAGGAGGAGAGAGAGGGAGCTGTCATTTACTCCAGAAAATTGTGCCTTCTAATGCACTTATTATGGTGAATATTTTAGGCACAGACGCAAATAGATCGAGCTCTAATTCTAACCATCTCATTTCTAATTTTGTTTTAGTTGGTGTTAATGTAATCATGCATTTCAGTTGTTTTATTTATAAAATGAGGTTGATATTATTAGACCGGTCGCGGGTTTAGTCGAAAGAGTTCAGGAGAAGCGTCAACTAACAGTGTTCAGCTGTTTATCTCCCTTTTTGTTTGCCTTTACCTTTTGATTGTAGCAGTATGCTCTTCATAAGTTTCCAGCAGTCTGCTACTTATAATTCCGTGCATCATTTGTGTGCACTATTACCGGAATAAATAGGCTGTTGTATTCAGGACAAATCGTAAGAATTATTCACAAACGCTTGTATGTATGTGTGTTTGTGTGTGATTTCATAAATGCGTATTCTAAACCATTTACTGTAAGTTTATAATTTTGTGTGTCACTGCATTCTAAAGCAGTCAGGTATTCTCTGTTTATGATAACAATACTCAAAGCATTCTCTAAACTCGTAAATGCCTTTCTTAGTGGCCACACTCGAGATTCTAGAGCATTGCCTATTAGGGCGTCTGTTTATGGTAACAAACACAAATTATGGACCTGTCAACACATTGCCTATTAGTGCGTCTGTTTATGGTAACAAACACAAATTATGGACCTGTCAACACATTGCCTATTATTGCGTCTGTTTATGGTAACAAACACAAATTATGGACCTGTCAACGCATTGCTTGTTTGTGGTTACAGAAATGATTGTTATGGATCTCTCCCCACAATGCCGGTTTAAGGCAGAATGAATGTATGGGCCTGTCCCATCAGTGCCGGTTTGTGGCAGAATGAATGAGAGGACATTGTCTCCATAAAGCAGGGTTCTATATAGAAATCTTTCTGTCCTAGGGTCATGGTGCGGTGTGAGGAGATTGTACACAGCAAGCAAGTTCTCCTCTTTGTGGTCATCCTTAACGTCATCGACTGTCTTCTGGTCATGGGCGAGCTGACACTAGACTTCCACCACGTCAGCTGTAAGCGAAATTCTCTTGTGATTGCGTTGTGACTTTAGTGTGATTGCGTTGTGATGTTAGTGTAATCGTGTCGTGACTTTAGTGTGAATGCATTGTGACTGTAGTGTGATTGAATTGTGATTAATATGATTGCGCATTATAGCTTTAATGTGATTGCTTTGTGACTTTAGTGCAATTGCATTGTGACTAGTGTGATTGTGTTGTGACTTTAGTGTGATAGTGTTGTGATTAGTGTGATTGCTTTGTACTTTAGTGTGATTGTGTAGTGAGTAGAGTTATAGTGTAGTGTTTAGTGTGATAGAGTTGTGACTTTAGTGTGATTGCGTTGTGACTAATGTGATTGTGTTGTGATTATGTTTTGACTAGTGTGATTGTGTTGTGATTTTAGTGAGTTTGCAATGTGACTGTTATTGTGTTGAGACTAGTGTGATTGCATTGTGACTCTTGTGTGATTGCGTTTTGATTACAGTGATTGCATTGTGACTAGTGTGACTGTGTTTGATTTTAGTGTGATTAAGTTGTGACTTTATTTTGATTGTGTTGTGTGGTGGAGTAAATTTGCCTATCTCTATTTCTAAACTTAATAATTATATGTTTGTTGCCAATGTTAATGTGATCAGAGTAGGAGTAAACAAGTCAGATGGAGACTATGCTGTTGCAATCCAAACCAATTCCAAGTGAACGGGTAGTTTTTCTGACTAATAGTCTCACACTTGTTCATAACAATTTCATCCAATGGGGATGGACAGAAAGTTTCTTTGGGAAGAAAGTTATATATTCTAACCGCTTTAGTTTTGACGAAACTCGAGTCCAGTCATAAAGGCAATCGTTAGCTTATGGTAAGTTAACTGATTGATGAGGAATGAATGGACTTAGAAATATTTCGTACATGTTTGCTATTGTTCTATGATTTGAATTGGAGATTGCTTAAGTAATTGATCCATTATTTTAATGTTTACTAATTTTTTAAATTTTATTTGTGAATTTTTATCAATGGCTAACGAATATTGTTGCAAAAAATCATAGCCTTTGGATAAATAAAACTATTCGCCCAGTTGAAATTTGTTTGCATTATATCAGCAATTTCTAGCATATTCTCAACTTGGGTGTTTGCTTCAACTCAGACACAATAATCATCATAAGGAGTGCCCAAGGTCGGATTACTCTGACAATTTAACAATTTATATAACAATTAAGTATTAAAACAGGGACAGGCAAATTTACTCCACCACATTATGCTAGGATAAACTGAATGAGTGTCTAACGTTTAATCAAACATTGTTGTGAAGTGATGTAAATGTCAACGCCCTATTGATTATATTCATATGTTGTATATTTTATTGTTCAATTTCTTAACATTTTTGCACATATATTAAAACTTATGTTGGAGTAATTGTGGGTGGATGGGTGCTCGTTAAATGTAAATAAAAGACGGATTTTCATTACTCCTTTAATAAGAGGTTTCCACCTGCAAAAATGTTATGCAACGATAAACGTCTATCTTATTATTGTTTAAAAAGTAGTTTTACGAAATTCTTATAATCCGCCAAGTGAGAGACATGTTGGTCTTGTGGGAGAATTATTAATAAATATAAATTCTTGATCACTTGTAATTAGTTATGTGTTATTGATTAATAAATAATAATCTTAACAAGTGAAGGATGCCCAGAGGTGTCACAGGTGACTTTAGTGAGGCTGTGTTGTGGCTATTTCGCGTTTGTTTACTCTTTGTTTGCTTCCAAATATTGCCATTTCCGTCCCCGTTTCTTGAAATATGGTTCCTCTTTGTATATATGTTGGCACTAGTAGAAAATTGATAATAAAAATAAGATGAG
The DNA here is from genome assembly GCA_028829895.1 of Sinotaia quadrata. Lineage (NCBI taxonomy): Eukaryota > Metazoa > Mollusca > Gastropoda > Architaenioglossa > Viviparidae > Sinotaia > Sinotaia quadrata. Next base: position 91,484,420 of record CM054182.1, on the reverse strand, counting down.
AAAGTATAGTTGTGTTTCTATTGATTTGGTTTGATTGTTAAAGAGTTGATCTAATTCAATTAGTAATTTAACTACAAGATATATTTTCGGTTGCATCTGCACCGCACTTGAATGTTCAGAACGCTGTTTTGAAAACATGAGGAGCGTGGTGTGTAGCAGTATGATCAGAACGTTGTTTTGAAAACATCTAGCAGTACTGCACTTGGCTGTTAGAATGCTGTTGTACAGTCATAGTGAACGGTTGTATCTGTACTGCACTTGGCTGTTCAGAACGCTATTGTGCAGTCAGACTGAACGGTTGTATCTGTACTGTACTTGGCTGTTCAGAACGCTTTTGTGCAGTCATAGTGAACGGTTGTATCTACACTACAGAATGTTGTTTGACATGCATAGATAGAGTTTGTAATACACTTGATGATCAGAATGCTGTTTGGCATGCGTTGTTGGAGTTTATATGTTTAATACACTTGATGATCAGAATGCTGTTTGGCCAATATATGGAATATTTGTATGTGTTCAGCACATAACGTTCAAAACTGTGTTTTGCAAACATAGGGAATGTATATATGTCTTCTGTTATGCATTTCAAAACAATGAAAATTCTTTCATTAAAATTCACTTCCTCAGTGAAAATGAAAATAGGTTATTGGGTTATAATTTTAAAAATAATTATGATAACATAGAAAGCATGCTTCTATTTATAGGTATGTTTGCAATTGGTCTTCATTTATGTTATGATGAAAACTTATTTTAATTATGGTTACTGTATATTAATCTGAGTTTCCTCTAGTAAATAATTGGTCACGTATGTGGAACCTTTTCTCAAATTATATAATTTCTCCATTTATTTTCCTCATGTATTTCCTCATGCCTTGACAGCATAATATTTACTTTTACATTTCTCTTTTTGTCTTCCATTACGTTGGTACCTCTTTCACCTCACCTCTCTCAAGATCTTTTCATCGCTTACAAAGAACATGATGTGGAATTTTCAAGGAAGATGAAAGATATCTACCCACATGCTCTCCAGAACTTGACAGCAAGTCCGATCACAGACCTGTACAATGAGATTTTGCTGGCCTTTGTTTACTGGAATACCTCGCAGACTTATTTAGAGAACTTTGCTTTGGACTGCAAGGAAGCAACGAGTCTGGCACTGACACAGAGGTAAAACGAACCACGAAACTAGCATCTATATAAATTAATTATATATTATAATGTACAGAACAGTTATAGATCGAGTATTGATAAACAGTGTGTGAAACAAATCTTTAATATACATATATAGTATGTGCAACATGTGAACAAGCCGTTCATCTAGCACTTACATAACTTTACGTGCAATGTGTAAAATATTTATTAATTTAGCACTTAAAAATGCATATTGCGTACAACTAGTAAATAGGGGCGTGAGTGTGTGTGTGTGTGTGTGTGTGTGTGTGTGTGTGTGTGTGTGTGTGTGTGTGTGTGTGTGTGTGTCATAAATCTACTACTTATATACGGTATGTTTATCGCGCAATCAACTAACAAATATATTATTTACATATTTGTAGCAGGCAAACAAGCCATAATTCTAGCACTTACATACCAATACGTGCGACTTGTAAACAAGCCATAAAAGTAGCACAGCACATAGTATGTACTACATGCAGACAAGGTGTGAATATGGTACTGTCATATAATACTTGAGGCGTGTGAACAAGTCATGTTTGACATTGGACAATGGATAAAGTAACGTGTGAACAAGTCATATCTGGCATTGGACAATGGATAAAGTAACGTGTGAACATGTCATATCTGACATTGGACAATGGATAAAGTAACGTTCGAACATGTCATGTCTGACATTGTACAATGGATAAAGTAACATGTGAGCAAGCCATGTCTGACACTAACCAGCAGATAATGACCAACGGATAAAGTAATGAGCGGACAAGCCATGACCCACACTGACAAACGACACACTTGTAAATAAGCTAGGAGAATGTTATACTGCACCTGCATTTTATCGCAAGTCAATGGTGAAAAAATATTATAACCGAGAAGATCTGACAATGTGTAAAGTTTCTTATTAGAACAGGAATATGAGATCCCAAGTGTCGTAAATTAGGGAGAGTAATGACACATCTCCTCTCAAGGCTTCATCACTGACAAAGAACAGAAGTATCAAACACGCCTTCAGATAATTTAGTAAAGTAGAATGGACAGTAAGAGCTAGCCCGCATTTAATTTTTCACGCTGGAATGGACAGTAAAGCTAGCCCGCATTTCAATTTATCACGCTGGAATGGACAGCAAAGCTAGCCCGCATTTAATTTATCACAATGAAATGGACAGTAAGAACTCGGTCGCATTTCAATTTATCACGCTGTCATGGACAGTAAGAGCCGGGCCTCCTTTCATTTTGTCTCGCTAAAATGGACTGTAGGAGCTAGCCCGCATGTCATTTTATCTTTGAACAGCAATAGCTAGCCCGCATGTCATTTTATCTTTGAACAGCAATAGCTAGCCCGCATGTCATTTTATCTTTGAACAGCAATAGCTAGCCCGCATGTCATTTTGTCTTTGAACAGCAATAGCTAGCCCGCATGTCATTTTATCTTTGAACAGCAATAGCTAGCCCGCATGTCATTTTATCTTTGAACAGCAATAGCTAGCCCGCATGTCATTTTATCTTTGAACAGCAATAGCTAGCCCGCATGTCATTTTATCTTTGAACAGCAATAGCTAGCCCGCATGTCATTTTGTCAATGAACAGCAATAGCTAGCCCGCATGTCATTTTATCTTTGAACAGTAATAGCTAGCCCGGATGTCATTTTGTCAATGAACAGTAATATCTAGGCCGCATGTCATTTTGTCACGCTGGCATGGATAATAATAGCTTAAATGTCAGTTTGTTACGATAAAAGGAACAGTGATAGCTAGCCCCCATTTCATTTTGTCACACTGTAATTTGTAATCACTTTCTTCTATTCACTTAGATCACCAGTAATTGATGCTCAAAAGTTGATAGGATAAATACATTTATTTTCATATAATTTAAACTTAATGAGATAAATACACTTATTTTCATATCTTTTAAACTTGATGGAATAAATATATTTATTTTTATATCAGTGAAACTTGGTTGGATAAATATATTTATTACCTATTTGAATTTAATTGTAGAAATACATATATTTTAAGCATTTAAACTTAAAAGGATAAATACCTTTATTTTCATATGATTGAAGCTTGATAGGATAAATACACTTATTTTCATGGTATTTAAACTTGAATAGATACATGCATTTATTTTCATATCATTTCATCATCCTGAAATTAGTATCGTTGGAAAAGTCAACGTTGATTAAATGATACTTTGGGATACACTGACAACTTCAAACATTATTTTTATAAAGGTGTATGTACATATCATTGTTAGAGTAGTCGTCTGCTCTGTTAACGGTATTAAACAAAACAAATCACAAAATATCATTTTACACACAAATAACTGTCTCACATACCAAGGTACCTCAAATCGAAGTACCAGAAACCCCCCAAAAAAAAAAACTAAAATCGAAGTCCATGAAACCAAAGTACCTCAAATCGAAGTACCAGAAATCAAAGTACCTCAAGTCGAAGTCCAGGAAACTAAAGTACCTCAAATCGAAGTAGATAAATTGACATCACAAGCGTTGAGACGAATATTTGTATAGTATTCCATATTCTTAAGTTAGTGAAATCTCCGCAATACAGTTCCAACATTGAACCATCTTGTTTAAGTCGATCACACTGATCATTATGTTATATTCACTTCTGTTCTGTTGTTATGTAGTTATGTTGTGTGAGTTGCATTGTGTTTTATAATGTATAGTTTTGTTATGTTATATAATGTTATATGTTTATATGCTGTTATTTTCTGTTATGCTCTGTTGTGATATATTCTTTTGCGTTCTGTGAAACTATCAGTTGTTCCATTATTATAACAAGCATCCAACGATTTTACCGCTAGCTTTCCTGGAAGCTACATCCTGGACCCCAACTACAAAGTGACCTTGAACAGAACTTCTGACTCGGAGTCGATAATGTATCACCTATCAGGACGCGACGACAACGCATCATGGTCACGGTCGTCGAACTTCCCGATGACGAAAGTTGAGGAAGAAAACTTGATCGTCATCAAAGTCGCTCATGGGTTGCATTTCGCCAGCATATCGATCCTATGCGTGCTTGTTGCGGAGGTATGGACGGCCTAAAAAATTCCTTGTTGAAATTTTGTCTTTGTCACGATGCGAACGCTTTCAATCGCGCCTCTATGAAAGCAGCCCACTAAGCATTTGGCTTGTTGCTATTTTCACTAGGGAACTTCTTTTCAAAGGATATCGTCATAGTTCGTAATAATGTAATACGAAGAAGAAATATTTTGATATCATGTTGTAGTTAAGGATATCACCATTTCCAAATTACACAGCAAACTGTGCTGTAATATGCCAAGCTTCTAAATAGTATTTTAAGCTCAAAAGAAAAGCATTGTAAATATTTTATTTTATGGCGATGGAATGGCTAGATGGACATAATATTATAATCTCATTTTATTTTCCAAATCCACCATCAATACCCTCCCCCCTCCCCCAACACACACGTGCAACCTTTTAAGGGCACTCCATCAATTCAAAGTGCAGTTCCGCCTGACTGCACGCAATGTTTTTTTTCCAAATTCATGGTTGTGAACGTAACGAAGACTTTGGCTCAAAATTTATCGACCATACCGATTCAGAGACTGTTTCTAGAAACGGCATAGAATTCTTCGTTAAAATTATTTTTAAAGTTTTTCGAAATGTATAAATTTGTAGTGGTATATTACTGTTTTTACTCAAAGATGAATTTTACGTCAGAGCGAGATCTTCAACCAAAATTGACACTGTGAAGAAATTAACCTACGTAGTAGAGTGATTAAAAGATTTAAATATATATTACTCAGTTCACTAACATGTCGCGAATGTCTAATACAGCACCTGCAAGGACCAAAGGTTTTCAGCGATATGTTATATTTTTTAATGCATTTGAATTCTCACGTTCACAAAGGAAATGTATCACTAATATGTTTGAAATGAATAGAAACTGTACGGGTTTTTTGTCTTTGCTTATGTATCTCTTAACCAAGATCTGGCATGAATTAATTTATTCACTCTTGTTTTGTGATTGAACGCTATTGAAAGTTATTTAAAGTTAGTTAAATTTCGTTTCATCTGTTTTATTGTACAGACACTCCTGAAAATATTCTGCACTGGTCGGAGATTCTTTAAAAAGAAAATGGAGGTACTATTTTACAGGATTATTTTTCTTTTTGTATTGCTCTCAGAATTATTCTCTCAATGTTGCTTTTCCTAAATATAAAATACTTCTTGTATATTTCAAAATTGTGGAACTGTTTGTTAACGTGTTTGTTTTACTTTGTGTTGCTAAATCTACATGCAACTAGAAAACACACAAATAATTGCAGTGACATGCATGGAGAGACGTTTGTGAGAGAGAGAGAGAGAGAGAGAGAGAGAGAGAGAGAGAGAGAGATATGAATGTATGGATGGGGGGATGAATGGATGGATGAAACTACTATTGTTGTTTGATAAATAAATTTCGCATATTCTTTGTTTCCTCAGGTTTATGACGCAGTAATAATTTTGATCTCCTTTGCATTGGACATCATCTTTGTGGAGGGACTAACGAATTTGGCCATCGAAAGTTTTGTTGTTATTCTTTCTTTTATGTTGCCATGGAGAATTTTACGAGTGCTTAATAGTAAGTAAAAATAAATTTCTAACAAATAAAAATCACTCGAATATTTTTAATTTATGTGTTCTGTAAAACAAAAAAGATTACTGACATCTCAAGAGTTATTCCCAATGTTATCAATTAGTTGTTCCGTACAAGGCATAAAATTGCTAATATATAAAAATCACACGTGCATTTTTATTTTTATAAATAAATAAATAGTTCAGGATGTAAGATCTCTGATAGAAAAATGAAACTTTCGCATTGTTTTCATTTAAGTGCTCAGCATCAGTTTAAAGATTATTGGCAGATAGAGAACATTTTTTCGTTTCATTTAATGCTGACTAATACAAAAGTCATTTTGAAAGCGAGGCCGAAAACACATTCGATCATATAATTCAGCTCAAAATTGCATCTTTTATGTGTTTTATATTACCTTTATGTTACTGTTTCTGTTGTTGTTTAAAAGATAACGGAGTTTTAATTCGTATATTTAGTTCCATTTTTTTTATTTTTAAGGCGAGAAAATAAATTGCGCGTTTGTGTTTTGTGTTTGTGTGTTGTATTTGTGTAGGGTGGGCGGTAGGTAGCAGTTTTAATTGTATGTTAGAAAATTCGAATATGAACCGTGTTCACTAATATGCGCTTTCAAGCGGAATTCCAATTCGATGAAGTTACCAAGGCAACGAAGCAAACAGTACCATGGCACTGATACACGTTTACTTTGTCAGTGCCTATAACGGGCATTGCGACACAAAATGTTCATTACAAAACAGACTTAAAAGCAGTTAAGTGCTCATTGTAACAGACACTGCGACAAAAGATTGGTTAAGCGTTCGCTATAGCGGACATTGTTCACATGCCGTGCGCACTCGTTAGAATAACGCACAGTAGCCATTTACAACACAAGGCGTGCGCACTCGTTAGAATTACGCACAGTAGCCATTTACAACACAAGGCGTGCGCACTCGTTAGAATAACGCACAGTAGCCATTTACAACACATGGCGTGCGCACAATATGAATAATGGCGGACATTCGACAATAATATACACTGCAAGCCGTATTTACATCATGAAAAATACCATACTGCCAGTCGTGTACACTACGAAAAACACCTTACTCTGCAAGCTGTATGCCCACCATTAAGAATACCATACAATGTAAGACATATTTATATTCATTAACAACACCATACACTGTTAGACGAATTACACTACGGAGAGTATCATACCCTGTAAGACGTATTTTCGCAGTGAACAACAACATACATTGTAAAGTGTATTTACACTTTGAAAAATACCATGCTATATAAGACGTATTTCCACTATGGACAACAACATACACTGTTGCAATTGTAAGACATTTACTCCATGAACAACACCACACATTGTAAGACATTTACTCCATGAACAACACCACACATTGTAAGACATTTACTCCATGAACAACACCACACATTGTAAGACATTTACTCCATGAACAACACCACACATTGTAAGACATTTACTCCATGAACAACACCATGCACTGTACGACGTATTTACTCCATCAGCAACACCATACGCAGTAAGACGTGAATGCACTATGGATAACAACTTTCGATAGTAGTACACGTTGCACTTCTCGTCAGACAGCAAGAAACGCTCGTCACGATCGACTCGTGAAATAATACACACTCAATTTTCTTTCAACTGCGCCATTCCACAACAAAATTAGCTTTACTTTAGGGGCCCGTTATTTCTTCCAGTGGCTAACTCAGTAACGCACCTAATTCCTCAACTTTCTTTCCACCCGACAGGTCTGGTTGTCGCAGTTATGGATCAGCAGCGATTCCATATGAAGCTGTTGTACAAGCAGAAACGGAAAATTGCCAAGAATCTTTCAGATGCCAACGAGAAAGTAAAATCTTTAGAGGTGAGTTCTCGGTCAACACCAGCATTCAGGCCGCTGATGAAGGTTTTAAAAAAGTATGGCGGAAGGAGATTCCATAAATAGAATAACTCCTCACTGTCAGAAATGTGAAGTTTGTAAGCAAGAGTGCACATTTAACTGCGATGTTTTATTTCAGCATTCTCGACAGCTCTGTGGGAGCGTTCAAATAAGAATTCTAAAACGTGATCGCACTTGTTTGTTTACGTGATACACGTGCCTGTTTACGTGATACACATGTCTTTTTACGTGATTGAATGCCTCTTTACGTGATACACGTGTCTGTTTACGTGATAGGATGCTTCTTTACGTGATACACGTGTCTGTTTTACGTGATACATTAATCTGTTTACGTGATACATGTGTCTGTTTACTCCATGCCTGATTAGGTGGTTCACATGTTTGTTTACGTGATATACATAACTGTTTACGTCATGTCTGTTTACCATGTCCATATGTCTGTTTACGTGATACACATAACTGTTTACGTCATATCTGTTTACGTGATGTCTGTTTACATGGTCCACATGTTTGTTTACGTGATACACCTGTATATACGTCATAAGTACGATTTCCGATTAATTGATCGCCCATCTGTGTGTGTGTGTGTGTGTGTGTGTGAGAGAGAGAGAGAGAGAGAGAGAGAGAGAGAGAGAGACTTTCTGTCGTTCTCTTCGAGGACTTTCTATCATTCTCTGTGGAGGACAAATTAATATTAACTTGTACATTAGTAATTTACTGTCATGTATCATCAATGACCCCGTTTTGCGTGCAATTTGAAATATTACAAACTAGCTATGATCTACATATATATTTATAGCTACGTAGTAAACTTTCAAGAATAAATATTGCTGTTTCGTTTCGGTTAATAAACATAGTTCATCAAAGGAATACAAATTGTAAATATGCTGTGTGTTTATTTATTTAATTTTATGGGGCGAATAAAACTAAAATGGAAATCGTTATAATAATAAATTAAAGACTTGTATTATTATTTCAAGAGAACGATATGTCTCCTGAATCATTTTAAATAATATGCATTCACACATAACTTTTTAACTACCCTTTCGTCACTGTACATTCACTTTCCTCATTTTCACAATGCAAAATAATGTTTTGGTTTTGTCTTGGATTAGTTGCTGTTGGTGTTGTTAGTTTTAGAAGCACAAAAGAGTATTTATTTCAAGTAGAATTATTAATAGAACCCCAACGTTAGCCATGGCTATTATCACCTTGTGTCTTGATGAGAGCGATTTAGTCAAAACACCAATATTTCTATTTACCGCACAATTTATTTAGTGCGTTAACCTTTCTCCATTCATTCATTTTGATTGTACCGCACAATTTATTTAGTGCGTTAACCTTTCTCCATTCATTCATTTTGATTGTATCGCACAATTTATTTATGATTTAACCTTTCTCCATCATTCATTTTGATTGTATCGCACAATTTATTTATGATTTAACCTTTCTCCATCATTCATTTTGATTGTATCGCACAATTTATTTAGTGCGTTAACCTTTCTCCATTCATTCATTTTGATTGTATCGCACAATTTATTTAGTGCGTTAACCTTTCTCCATTCATTCATTTTGATTGTATCGCACAATTTATTTAGTGCGTTAACCTTTCTCCATTCATTCATTTTGATTGTATCGCACAATTTATTTAGTGCGTTAACCTTTCTCCATTCATTCATTTTGATTGTATCGCACAATTTATTTAGTGCGTTAACCTTTCTCCATTCATTCATTTTGATTGTATCGCACAATTTATTTATGATTTAATCTTTCTTCATCATTCATTTTGATTGTATCGCACAATTTATTTATGATTTAATCTTTCTTCATCATTCATTTTGATTGTATCGCACAATTTATTTATGATTTAATCTTTCTTCATCATTCATTTTGATTGTATCGCACAATTTATTTATGATTTAATCTTTCTCCATCATTCATTTTGATTGTATCGCACAATTTATTTATGATTTAACCTTTCTCCATCATTCATTTTGATTGTATCGCACAATTTATTTATGATTTAATCTTTCTTCATCATTCATTTTGATTGTATCGCACAATTTATTTATGATTTAATCTTTCTTCATCATTCATTTTGATTGTATCGCACAATTTATTTATGATTTAATCTTTCTTCATCATTCATTTTGATTGTATCGCACAATTTATTTATGATTTAATCTTTCTTCATCATTCATTTTGCCGTGTTCCGCAGAATTTGAACGTTTTGCAGTCTCATTGTTTTATCCTTAAAACCATTTCATTTATTCTAGTCATCCTCTACCAATAACTCCATAAATCCGTTTCGTATAATGTAGTTATCAATGATTGATGTGGAGAAGTCCATCATATTGTTCATACAAACGTGACAAACTCATTTCATGAAACTGTTGGAAGACTTCATCTAGAGTGACTATATAAGTGCAATATAATTTACGTAAGCAATTAATAGATTCTGTTTGACTAACCTCATATGCTGATGCTAAAACTTTCCGATTTCCACCTACAAACAATAATGGTCACTGTAGTCTCTCTTTCCCCAACCCAAACTGTTTCTCTCTCTCTCTCTCTCTCTCTCTCTCTCTCTCTCTCTCTCTCTCTCTCTCTAACCGCGTGTCTCTCAGACATATATATATATACATGTATATATCTCTCTTTTCTGTCTATCCCTCTCTCCCAGAGTATCCCTTTCTCTAATTTTCTCTCTTTTTGTTTCTCTCTCTCCCACAGTATCTCTCTTTTCCTTCTTTCTTTCTCTCCGTTCACTCTGGAGCACCCTCCCCCCTCCCACTTCACATGATCACAGACAATTCAGACAGTTAACAAGACATTACAGGACATCTATATTACAAAAATGTTACGATTAACAAGACATTACAGGACATCTATATTACAAAAATGTTACGATTAACAAGACATTACAGGACATCTATATTACAAAAATGTTACGATTAACAAGACATTACAGGACATCTATATTACAAAAATGTTACGATTAACAAGACATTACGGGACATCTATATTACAAAAATGTTACGATTAACAAGACATTACAGGACATCTATATTACAAAAATGTTACGATTAACAAGACATTACAGGACATCTATATTACAAAAATGTTACGATTAACAAGACATTACAGGACATCTATATTACAAAAATGTTACGATTAACAAGACATTACAGGACATCTATATTACAAAAATGTTACGATTAACAAATGCACTAAACGAGAGGATATTACAATTAAAATTTAATATCAAAATATTTCCTAGATCACTATTCAGTTTCCCGCGAGGTTTGAAGTGTTTCCCTGGTCTCCGAGGTACTTGTTTTCTAAGTTGCCACTTTTAATTACTCTTGGCAAGAGAATATAACTGCTCACTTCCGGTTATGGGTGTCTTCACTTTCTGTCGTTCGTTAAAAAAGTCTGTTTTATACATATAAAGGTTCTACTTGTTACTATAATACACTTTTCATTGGTCCACTGTTGGAGCTCTCTCTCTCTCTCTCTCTCCCTCTCTCTCTCTCTCTCTCTCTCTCTCTCTCTCTCTCTCTCTCTCTCTCTCTCTCTCTCTCTCTCTCTCTTCTTAATTCTGGTGTCATGCGTGCTCTGTTCAGTCCTTGCCATCGTTCGTTCGTATTATTTGATCACGTGACCCTTGCGCCCAAGTAGTCTTCGCTTGTGTTCCCGTGTCTGAATGTCATTTTCTTTTCCTTCAATTTCCCGCATGGAAACATATTCCATTACTTTAATGAAACATCGATTTTGGTCAACACTCCACAGAATCAGTCCCAATTATAGACGCTTGTGTTTCAAAAAAAATAAACGTCTGGGTAATTGTATTTACAATAGACATCTTGTCAATGTTGTAAAAGAATAAACGTCTGGGTAATTATATTTGCATCGCACACCCTGTTTTGTGTTTCAAAAGAATAAACGTCTGGGTAATTATATTTACAACAGACATCTGCTTGTGTTTAAAAAAAAATAAACGTCTGAGTAATTGTATTTACAACAGACATCTTGTCAATGTTGTAAAAGAATAAACACTCTGGGTAATTATATTTACAACAGACATCTGCTTGTGTTTCAATAAAAAAAACACGTCTGGGTAATTGACTTACAACAAACATCTTGCTAGCGTTTAAATAAAAGACACTTCTGAGTAACTGTATTCACAGCATACATCTTGCTAGTGTTTTCTGTACAATAAAAGTCTGGGTAATTGTATTTACAAGGGATAACTTACTAGCGTTTCAGTACAATAAACGTCTGGGTAATTGTATTTACAAGGGATAACTTACTAGCGTTTCAATACAATAAGTACTGACATCATTCTTCTTATGATGAGCCATGATGTCCTTTCCTGTCATAATTCTAAGGCATCTCCAAACAGATAATTTCATTTCATTCATTTATCGCTGTTCTCTATGAGGAACTCTCTATAATAATTACATGACAGTTATAACTGCCCTGTATTGAGAACGCCATAAATTCATTATATAATACAATTTTTAATAATATCTGGGAGAATTTCATAAAGTCATGTTGGAGATGAAGGAGCTGCAATATCGCCTTCTCATCTTTCATGGTCGAAGTAAACGGACAGACTTTCGGTGCCGAAATGGCAATCAAAATCATAGACAGTTAACATAGCAAGCATCTGTACGGACAACTCTGGGTGCCTGGGAAGTCCCCCACACACATAAGTGTCTGCGTGATTTTTTTCTTTAAGTCAGTCCGAATTGTAAGGATCAACTGTTGGAAAGAATGAGTTTTCTCTGGTGGCTGCAGATATTAATAACTATTAATAAATCACTGACGTCACTAACTGTCAGAAAGGTTTGCGGTAAGTTTTAAAGTGTTATTTGCTTGTCGACTCCCTTTCTCAGCTGAAAACGTTTTGGACCCAACACACGTTTTTAACTGTCTGTTTCTTTGACTGAATTGTAGAGTCTCTCAATAGACCAATGCTAATTTATTGCAAATTATGTTTTAGTAAAATAAATAAATAAATACCCTTTATTTGAATTTTACCATTATTTTCCTAGCTCATTGCATTGTCTGGAACTAATATTCGTTACGTGTGAAATTGTTAGATATTAACATTTGCGACAGGCGTCGTCTGCGAAGACACTGGCTTTGCAATGCTGTGCATGGGTTGATATAAATAGATTTTCCTGGTGCTGTTTTTCACCAGTTAGATGTAACTGGAGATTCTATTGAGGTGTTTATTTTGTAGGACTACTTTTATCAGTTCCTCAATATTGTCCCGATCTTGTTTCATTGTAGAACCCTTCTAGGCAGTGTTTGCTCATACCCAGCTTCAACTAAAACAATGCGACTTAAATATGCACTTAAGTGCTCTTTCTTTCTGTCTTTCTTTCTTTCTTTCTTTTTCTTTTTTGTTTTCTTTCTGTTTTCTTTTACTCTCTCAACCTTTCTTTTCTTTCTTTCTTTCTTTTTTTCTTTCCACCTATCCGTCCGTCTCACCAACCATCCATCTAGCTACCTTTCTTTCTGTCTAGCACTCTAGCTACATTTGTGAGAATAGACGGACGACAGAAGAAGGAGATAAATTAATTGGTGAGACAGACAAATAAAGATGATTACACATTAGACAGATAGACATACATCTAGACAAACATATTTCACTACACTAATATCAATTGCTTAACATCATTGGTACAGTCAAAGTAAAAAAACAGGAGTAACTGTTTAAGAGCCAAGAGCTCACAGTCTCAATGATAGAATCAGCCCCATATTTCCTTACTGCAAGAGAAATATAGTACTAAGAGACCTTCATTAGCAGATGGCCGATTAATAAGTGAGCATTGTACTAACAGACCTCATTAGCAGATGGCCGAATTGTTAATGGAACACTTAACCAACAGACCGTTATTAGTACATGGCCGTTATCGATATTCTGGTGTGAGGAAAACGCTCGGAGAAATGTCTTAATGCTTTCGCTCGTATGTCACTCGTAAACGTGAATAATGACATTGACATTGAGGATCTCGAGCCCTCGGAACTCGTACATAGGAGATAGCTCACTAGTCTATTTATACTGTGAGAGAGACGGGTGATGTTTTACTGCCCGCGTCAGCGAAATACACTCACGAATCAAAAACGTTTAGCGAAGTATATTCACGAGAAAAAAAAAAGGAAAAAAATAAGCGAAACGTAGTTCTTGTTCTAGCCAGAAAGCAGAACATTTCATTATTCTATGGTGTATCCATTCTTGTTCTAGCCAGAAAAAACATTTTATTATTCTGTGGTGTATCCATTCTTGTTCTAGCCAGAAAATAGAACATTTCATTATTCTATGGTGTATCCATTCTTGTTCTAGCCAGAAAGCAGAACATTTCATTATTCTATGGTGTATCCATTCTTGTTCTAGCCAGAAAAAACATTTTATTATTCTGTGGTGTATCCATTCTTGTTCTAGCCAGAAAATAGAACATTTCATTATTCTATGGTGTATCCATTCTTGTTCTAGCCAGAAAACAAAACATTTTATTATTCTATGGTGTATCCATTCTTGTTCTAGCCAGAAAACAAAACATTTTATTATTCTGTGGTGTATCCATTCTTTCAACGATCACAAGAATGGTGTCACAGCATGGCATACGAGCTGACCTGACCAGTGTGGAATAATGATCAAGGGTATGTACCCGTGTTCTCAGCGCGCGCAAAGCGGCAACACAGCCCACGAACTGAACTGACCTCTTGAGAATAATTATTTTGTGTACCCGTCTTCTCAGCAAACACAAGAATGATGTGGCAACACACAAATCTTGAATTGATCTGACACTTGCAGGAATGATTTATGCTGTGTGTACCCATATTCCCTGCACACGCAAGAATGATGTCAAAACGCGGCCCACAAGATGACCTGGAGCAAAATAATTTTCTATACCGAGTACCCGTGTTCTCGGCCAACACACACCAGAACCATCACAACACGGTCCAAGAGCTAATTGGGGCAGAAAATTATTTTATTTTTGTTGTCCTGCACTCAGCACATTCGAAGTCAACCTTGCGTGAGAGAAGAGAAAACATGACTAGTTTCATGATGTTCACGTCACTGATTTCTTGAGCGACTTTCGATGTGAGACGATTAAAGCAATAGGCTTTAGCTGCACGCCAATTGTGCAGTGTGATAGTGCCTATAGATACAAGGAATCACAAGGAAAAGGAGTGATGAAACAGGAATAAAACTGGCTGTGATAACACATAGAATTAAGGAGTGATGAAACAGGAATAAAACTGGCTGCGATAACACAGAATTACTAAGGAACGCGTGCTACTTTTAGAACAGTTTTATCCTGCTATCACTTATGGAATCTGAAAAATGCGTGCGCGCGCGCGTGTGTGTGTGTGTGTGTGTGTGTGTGTGTGTGTGTGTGTGTGTGTGTGTGTGTGTGTGTGTGTGTTTGTTTGTTTGTTTGTTTGAAAGAGAGACAGATACAGAGAGACAAAACAAATTTAATGAAGGAAAAATAAATAAGGTAAAAGAATATTAGACTTAAAGAAAAGAAAGAAATAATATTAGAAAGAGCGAAATAGAATAAAAGAAAGACGAACAGATAAAAAAAATAAGATTAAAGAAACTAACAAGGAAAATAGAAATTAAGAGAGAAAGGAAAAATTAATTTTAAATATTTTTTAAACTAATAAGAACAACCAGATCATCATCATTATAATTAAAGCATAAAAGAAAGAACGAAAGAAAGAAAGAAAGAAAGAAAGAAAGAAAGAAAGAAAGAAAGAAAGAAAGAAAGAAAGAAAGAAAGAAATTATGGAATGCTGAATATCCACATATTTTCTCTTTGCTAAATTAAATTATAAGTAAGGGTATATTCAGTAAGGGTATATTCAGGATATTTTCTCTATGCTAAATTGAATGATAAGGGTATATTCAGGATATTTTCTCTATGATAAATTGAATGATAAGGGTATATTCAGGATATTTTCTCTATGCTAAATTGAATGATAAGGGTATATTCAGGATATTTTCTCAATGCTAAATTGAATGATAAGGGTATATTCAGGATATTTTCTCTATGCTAAATTGAATGATAAGGGTATATTCAGTAGGATTTCATTCTTCTCATACTGTTTTCTATTATGTCCTTTTTCATTTGAGTCTTTCTTCCATTCAATAAGTTTTTAACACACACGTGTGAAGGTTATTGTATGTGTATATATTACTTTTATGTTTTGTTATTTTATTCAAGTGTTGGTGAATTTTTATTTTTAAATATTGCATATAGTTTATTTATTTAATTTTAGCAAATTATTTCTCTATTTCAGAAGCAAATCGAGACTTTAAAGAACATGTGCTTAAGCAAGGGGGTCCACGAATGGGAAATGAAAGCAGTTCTTGAGCGTAAGTAATACATTCACTCAACAGTAGAATAATAAACTTTCATTCAACCCTAGAAAAATAATATTCATTCAACCCTAGAAAAATAATAAACTTTCATTCAGCTCTAGAAAAATAATTAACTTTCATTCAACCCTAGAAGAATAATTAACTTTCATTCAACCCTAGAAAAATAATAAACTTTTTATTCGACCCTAGAAAAATAATATTCATTCAACCCTAGAAAAATAATAAACTTTCATTCACCCCTAGAAAAATAATAAACTTTCATTTCACCCTAGAAAAATAATTAACTTTCATTCAACCGTAGAGTAATAATTAACTTTCATTCAACCCTAGAAAAATAATAAACTTTCATTCAACCCTAGAAAAATAATTAACTTTCATTCAACCGTAGAGTAGTAATTAACTTTCATTCAACCCTAGAAAAATAATAAACTTTCATTCAACCCTAGAAAAATAATAAACTTTCCTTCAACCGTAGAGTAATACTTAACTTTCATTCAACCCTAGAAATTAATTAGCTTTCATTCAACAGTAGAGTAATACTTAACTTTCATTCAACCCTAAAAAATAATTAACTTTCATTCAACCGTAGAGTAATACTTAACTTTCATTCAACCCTAGAAAAAAACTTAACTTTCATTCAACCGTAGAATAATACTTAATTTTAATTCTGCCGGGGAAATAATACCTAACTTTCATTGAACCGTAAAATAATACTTAACTTTCATTCAATCGTAGAATAATACCTAACTTTCATTCAACAATAGAATAATACTTAACTTTCATTCAACAATAGAATAATACTTCATTCAACAATAGAATAATACTTAACTATCATTCAAACATAGAATAACACTTAACTATCATTATCTGTAGAATACTATACTTAACAATCAGCCAACAGTAGGTTGAAAATTAACACTCAGCCAACAGTAGGTTGAAACTTAACAGCCAACAGTAGATTGAAAATTAACACTCAGCCAACAGTAGGTTGAAAATTAACAATCAGCCAACAGTAAATTAAAACTTCCGTATGTTAGAAAACAAATAACGTTTTTGTCAACTGTTGATTAAAATGTATCCATCCGTCAGCATTAGATTATAGCCTAAGTCGTATGTTGATTACATTGTA
The DNA here is from genome assembly GCA_028829895.1 of Sinotaia quadrata. Lineage (NCBI taxonomy): Eukaryota > Metazoa > Mollusca > Gastropoda > Architaenioglossa > Viviparidae > Sinotaia > Sinotaia quadrata. Next base: position 91,467,178 of record CM054182.1, on the reverse strand, counting down.
CGTAACGAATTTCTAGAAAAACTGCTCACATTTTAAATAACTTCTGTTATTTTTATTAATATTTCCGTTCTTCTTGTTGTTGTTATTATTGTTATTGCTATTGTTATTATTATTGTTATTCTTGTTATTGTTATTATTGTTATTGTTACTCTTGATATTGTTATTGTTATTGTGATTATTGTTACTGTTACTCTTGTTGTTATTGTTATTATTGTTACTCTTGTTATTGTTATTATTGTTATTGTTACTCTTGATATTGTTATTGTTATTGTGATTATTGTTACTGTTACTCTTGTTGTTATTGTTATTATTGTTACTCTTGTTATTGTTATTATTGTTATTGTTACTCTTGATATTGTTATTGTTATTATTGTTATTGTTACTCTTTATATTGTTATTGTTATTATTGTTATTGTTGTTATTATTGTTATTATTATTGTTGTTATTGTTATAGTTATTATTATTGTTGTTATTCTTGTTAATGTTATTGTTATTATTATTGTTTCTTTTATTGATATTGATAATATTGTTGTTATTGTTATTGTTATAGTTATTATTGCTATTATTGTTATTGTTATTCATTTTATTGTTATTGTTATTCTTATTATTATCAATGTTATTATTATTATTATTATTATTATTATTTAGAGACAGCACCAAACGGAACAAGTGGCTTGAATGCCTTGAGCAAGCTTGCCTGCCAGGCTGCTAACGCATTTACATCAATGCCTAGCCCAAGGAAGAGCCGTTCGTCGCCCACTGTCAAAGACGAATCTTTGAGAGACTTTTCCTTGCATCGGACATCCCCACCCGAAGACGTCCCCAATGGCGCCATCCACGGGCCGTGGAGCAAGTCACTCGCTCAGTCTTTCACGACGTTTTTCCTCGATGATGACTGCAATAAAATGGACACCATGTCCACGGTGATAAATGAGGACGACTTCGTTTCCAGACTGTAACATCCATGTACATGACGGGTGTGGCTGATACTCGTCTCGGTTGGATTTCAAAAGTGCTCACCGGACACTACCGCTTTTCTGTGATAAGGGATTGCCACTCTCTGGTTGAAGTGGTTCGATTCCCTAGTGCGGATGGTGGGTGGACGAAATGACCAGGACACCCCTCCCCCTCCCCCAAAACAAAACCCCCCAAAAAACCTAGCCTCAAGGGTCAGGAAATGAAAGCTACCACTTTCCGGTACTGAATCAGAAACAGGAACTCGTATGGAACAATTGTCTTCTGGTTATTTCGCCATCTAGCGAGATGAAAGCTAACGATTGTTGCCAACGTGACAGTAAATTGTTGGATCGTCACTGTCTTGTAACCGATGTTTTGTTATTTGTTTGCCGCCTGTTGCATTTATCAGCAGTGTGATCACGTGGTCAGCGTTGTCCCCAAGTGGTTAGTTCGAGAATGAACTTCTTGAATCGGACCGCCAAAGAGAAACTTTGTAATGGGCGTTTGAAAGTGATGTGTAAGGGACTTGTGAATTCTATGCATTGAATGAAGTCAAGCGTAACGTGAGGACTTAAGACTTGCTATGGTTACTGGCGTATGTAATCAGAAAATTGTAAAATGTTCTACAGCGAGCTTTGAGAGATTCTAGGCCCACACAAGTTTAACATTTCTGGTCATGATAAAAAAATATCGTGCAGGAACCTATGGGAAAGAATTGGAACTTACGAAACCCAGGATAGCTTATCTGTACATAATCGTAAGTTGAATAGAAGACTGCGGTTAGATGTAATATTTTAAATCATATTACGATTGTAGATGTGAATTTGCGGCGCGGGTAAGGGGTTGGGTGGGGGAGAAAATGAAAGAGACAGAGCTATGAAAAGTCCGAAGATGAGTTATGGGGTTCTTAAGACATCCGTGACTGTATCTGTACATAAGAATAACTGGATGGACATTCACAGTCAGATGTGAGAACTTGTCATCTCCATAGAAACACGGATTACTGTGAACGTTCCAATGATGCTTATGAACGCTCGTGAACATTGTGACACAGCGATATTGCCTTAAACATAATTTATATACAAAACGAAACTAGATGTTGGAACAGTTTTTTCTCAATATTTTGTTGTTGTTTTGTTGTTGTTTTATTTTTAGATTCTGCCGTTAATTTTCGTTTATCACATTGAATAAGCCCATCATCGTCAGTGACGACCAAGTGCCTAACAAAATGTCACGTCCACTTAAACGTGACTATTATTAATTATTTTCAGTCAAGTCCACTTTATTATTATTATTATTATTATTATTAATTATTTTCAGTCAAGTCCAATTAAACGTGACTATTATTCATTATTTTCTGTCAAGTCCACTTAAACGTGACTATTATTCATTATTTTCAGTCAAGTCCACTTAAACGTGACTATTATTCATTATTTTCTGTCAAGTCCACTTAAACGTGACTATTATTCATTATTTTCAGTCAAGTCCACTTAAATGTGACTATTATTAATTATTTTCTGTCAAGTCCACTTAAATGTGACTATTATTAATTATTTTCAGTCATGTTCACTTAAACTTGACTATTATTAATTATTTTCAGTCAAGTCCACTTAAACGTGATTATTATTAATTATTTTCAGTCAAGTCCACTTAAACGTGACTATTATTAATTATTTTCAGTCAAGTCCACTTAAACATGATTATTATTAATTATTTTCAGTCAAGTCCACTTAAACGTGATTATTATTAATTATTTTCAGTCAAGTCCACTTAAACATGATTATTATTAATTATTTTCAGTCAAGTCCACTTAAACGTGATTATTATTAATTATTTTCAGTCAAGTCCACTTAAACATGATTATTATTAATTATTTTCAGTCAAGTCCACTTAAACGTGACTATTATTATTTTTTCCAGTTAAGTTCACATAAACGTGACTATATTTTTCATGAAGTAGGAAGTAACATCCGTTTTATTCACGTGCTTAAAATCATTACGTTTCAAATGCTGATCTCTTGACTCAGCATGTATTTACGCATAGGTATAAAAAGAAACTGTCCCCTAATTATTTATATTCAAGAGAAGGTAAGCTACATAGACTGAAACATTTATTTAAGTTTAAAATGGAGTTGGTAAAATTTGATCACTTGATTATTGTAACTCTTTAAGAAGTTCTTGCTCCTTTGTGCCTCTCTCTTCTTTTTCAGAATATAATATTCCTGTTTTGGTTTTGGTTTCTTAAAAAAGAATATTTTTCCTTATTGGCAAGATTTAGAGTTTATTATAATCTTGCCAACACCCTTGTAGAGTGAGCGAAGGAAGTAGTTTAAAAGTCAGCATATAATAATCAAGTACGTTTCTTATAACAATTTTCTTCCCTACTGCCACACTTTTTATTTTTATTTTATCGGTAGTCGCCCTTTCCCGGAATGGCCAAGTGCGTGATTTGCCTTTTCGAACAAACATGTCGTTTGGTTTGGTTGACATAATTAAATTTTATTTGTATTTAGTTTTTGCGAGATGAGAGGATGAATGTTTCTTCTGAACAAAAGTGATATTTAGGCAAGGTTGGAGATTTGCTCACTCATTAACAAGCTTATTTCTTCACTGTTTTTAGTCGGGACATTGTGGGTTTGTTTTCTGCATTATATGTCTTACAAGGGAATAAACCTGATTTCCTTTTCTTGAGAGCAAACAGACCTGCTATGGTTTTTTGTTTTTTAAAGATGAATTGGCCTGTTATGTTTTTCTTGAAGACAAGTAGACCTGTTGTTTTTCTTCAGAACAAATCGACATTTTATTTTTCTTGAAAACATATAGACATTTCATTCTTGAAAAAAAGTTTTTGTTGTCGGTCTTGAAATCAAATAGACGGCTGTGTTCTTTAAAAACATACAGATCTATGTATTATCTATCTTGAAGTCAAATAGATCTGTTGTCTTTTTCTTGAAAACAGACAAGTCATCTTTCGTGAGAAAACAGATGTGATCTATTTCTTGAAAACAGATATACTATTTCATTTTCATTCTTGTTATAACTGGTTGTTGCGGAGTTTTATTGCTACTGTTATTGTGTGTTGTTTCGAGATGATTATTGTTGGGTAAGATTTCCTCTTGCTATCGTTTTGTAATATGCTTTCTCTAGTTCTATTTTGCAATGTGGCAAGATGCTGGCTGCTTTGTGATTATTTATATATTTGCACCAATTCCTGCCTCTGTAAAAGAAAACAAAACAATAAACAAAACAAAGGAAAGGCCGATCGAATGTCGAATACCTTCCTCTTCAAATGTACAAGGAATATCTAAATCGCACTTTTTATTTTTTTAATTTAAATTGTGTGGATTTTCTCATGGTGTGTGTGTGTGTGTGTGTTTGTAGGGGATGTTTATTAATCCGATTGTCTGAGTTTAAAATCCAATTTATTTTTCGTAATCTATTCGTTCTGCCGTCAGATTCTATCCAGATGGGTTTGAGCTGCGTTCTGTCTTTGTCGTATTGGGTGAACGTAGACATTCTGCTGGTCACTGATTTATTCTGGTCGTAATATTCCCAATATTAGGGTTTATTTAAAAGTTCATGACATCTATTTCGTTTTAATTCCTTAAAATACGTGACATCTATTCCGTTTGAGAGTTTTTAAAATTCGTGATATCTATTTCTTTTTAGAGTTCTTACATTCGTGACATGAATTTCGTTTTATGGTTTTAAAATTTGTGACATCTATTTCGTTTTAATTCCTTAAAATACATTACATCTATTCCGTTTTAGAGATTTTTAAAATTCGTGATATCTATTTCGTTTTATGGTTCTTTAAACTCGTGGTATATATTTCGTTTTATGGTTCTTTAAACTCGTGGTATATATTTCGTTTTATGGTTCTTTAAACTCGTGGTATATATTTCGTTTTATGGTTCTTTAAACTCGTGGTATATATTTCGTCTTATGGTTTTTAAATTTCGTGTCGTCTATTTCGTTTTAACAGTTTTATTCATGAATTCCAATTTTGTCTTGTAATTTTCTGTTCGCTGATTATAATTATTTATTAAGGTTACTGCTCCTGGATTTTAAAATGAATTTCTTTGATTACAGGATTAATTCCCCTGATGTTCTCGATATTAATCTCCACTAATAAAGATTTTATTTATTTATTTAGGGGAGAACATTCAAACTATCTGGTCAGCATTGACGGTCTGCCTTTACTGGTTTACCTTCTTCAGGTTGAGTTAGACCTTGACATTAATCACACTCATTGACAGGTTTTGATGGGATCTGTACTAATAAATAAGTGTTGTGTGTGTGTGTGTGTGTGTGTGTGTGTGTGTGTGTGTGTGTGTGTGTGTGTGTGTGTGTGTGTGTGTGTGTGTGCGTGCGTGCGTGCGACTCGCCAAATGTAATGAAAGTATCTATTTCCATAACTGAGTGAGCTGTGAAGACTAAATTGCAGAATCATTTTCCACGGGAGCTGTTAACAAGAACATGAGGGCTTGGAGTGTAAACTCGTTTGTTTTTGTGTGTATATGGGTGTGTGTGTGTGAGAGAGAGCGAGAGAGAGAGAGAGCGTGTGGGTGAGCGTGCGTATGCGTGTGAGCTTGTGTATGTGCGTGGTTATGGGTGCCATTTCTTGTGGAGCGGCAGTTTTAGATGGCACTTATTCGATGGGTTGTCTGTATTTGCGAACGTATTTTCTGGGCAAGTCGCTGGCTAGATAACTGCATTAATAAGTCAATGGTACTGAATTGAATTAATACGTTTATAGTGAGAAACCCGTTCTATGAATGTTTTGGTTACCTCTTGTATGTATTTAAGTAAATGGACAGGCTGTGTGTGTGTGTGTGTGTGTGTGTGTGTGCGTGCGTGCGTGCGTGCGTGCGTGCGTGCGTGTGCGCGCGCGCGTGTGCGTTTGTGTGTGTGTATGTGGTTGTTTATTAAGCAGCCAACTATACGGGTGACCAGTCGGCTAAAGCCATTAGTTAATTGTTGTGCCATGTGGATCGCTGTGAAAGTTACAACGAGACTATGATTTATGAACGTGTAGGTTTGGTTTATATATGTGTTTGTAAATATGTGCGCAGTTTGTTTATGATATTTGTGCAGTACTAATATGTGTATGTTAAAGTCGTGCGTAAATGAATACTTTGAATTGCGAATCTTAAGAATTAGCAAGAGACTTTCTTTCCTATGACAATTCCTGTATGTACTCGTGTGTGATTGTGTGTGCGTGCGTGCTTGCGTGTGAAAAGGGAGTGTTGTGTGTGGTCTGCGTGTAATTGCTAACGCAAGTGTCGTAGATGGCAAACAGTATAAATATTAATGAAGAAAACCCAGTATAAATATTAATGAAGAAAACCCAGTATAAATATTAATGAAGAAAACCCAGTATAAATATTAATGAAGAAAACCCAGTATAAATATTAATGAAGAAAACCCAGTATAAATATTAATAAAGAAAACCCATTCATTAGCAAGCATAGGCAGGACGAGCTTTTTATTCTTCCTGGACATTCGCACACGAAAGCAATGTGTAAAGTCTTGTTTACAGTATTGGTACAATGTATAAAGTCTTGTTTACAGTGTCGGTACAATGAGTAAAGTCTTGTGTACAGTGTCGGTACAATGTGTAAAGTCTTGTTTACAGTGTTGGCACAATGTGTAGTCTTGTTTACAGTGTTGGTACACTGTGTAATGTCTTGCTTACAGTGTTGGTACAATGTGTAAAGTCTTGTTTACAGTGCTGGTACAATGCGTAAAGTATTGTTTATAGTGTCGGTACAATGTGTAAAGTCTTGCTTTAAGTATCTGTACAATGTGTAAAGTCTCATTTACACTATCTGTACAGTGTGTAAGGTTTTGTTTTCAGTATCTGAACACAAATTGTAATGTCTTGCTTTCAGTATCTGTACAATGAGTAAAGTCTTGTTTACACTATCTGTACAGTGTGTATATTCTTGTTTACAGTGTCTGAACAATGTGTTCTCTTTGGCGCCAAAATCTTATTTCCATTTGTTTTCTATTTTATCTCATACCATTTTAATATTACGATATTTTTAACAGTATACTTATACATTTTATATGTAATTTATTTTCCTCTTCAGTATTAGATTATTTTAATGAATAATTCTGGAAATTAACTAGGTGTTGTTTTTCAAAAAAAATAAAACATCAAAAATATTTATACTCCAAAGGCTACACACATTATTGATTTCAGTTGTCTGCTTATTGATTACTTAACTGTTATTTTAAGCTGTCATTGATAAAGTATGTATTTATATTATTTCATTAGTCATACTGTAGATTGATTATAGGAACTTAACAATCATTGCTGTTTTGTTTTTTTTTAAAGTTAATATTGAATGTTAAATTGCTTATATCTGCAAACGAGACTTTAAGCTAAATACGGTAGGACAAAGGGTTGCCTCTCAATGCTTGTTACTGGTATTGGTGTAAATGTACTGCTATGTATTTCTGACACTCCATATGACCCTGTCAATGCTTGAGTGTTACTGGTATTGGTGTTAATGTACTGTGTGAAACTGCTATGTATTCCTGACACTCCATATGACCCTGTCAATGCTTGACTGTTACTGGTATTGGTGTAAATGTACTGCTATGTATTCCTGACACTCCAAGCGTGTGGAACTGTTTGTTCTTGATAATTTCGGTAGCCTTTATGGTGAGGATGCGTGACTGTCTTGCTGTCTGGTGGTGAGAATCTTGTGAGAATAATACTGGCTACGTAATTGGTGCTTCAGCAGATTCTGTTGTCATGGTAAAGGAAATGTTTTCTCTCTTTTGCTAAAGCGCTCACCAATTTCTTGAGCAAATCACTTGCAGAAGAATCTTCAACAACTAAACTTTCTTACTAAAAGTGATTTTTTTAAAAATCAATTTAATTTATTTCACATTTTCGTTGTTTTGTCGTTATTTTTTTAATCCACATATTTATGTTTTGTTGTTCTGATTTTCGTTGGTAATACAATGCATTCATTTTTTCCTCTGACTCTTCTTTCTTTTCAGTCTCTGATTAAATTAGCAGCTACATTCAATACAGTCCAATTTTGTTTTACGTTTTGTTTACTGTATACTCGACAATGGTCTCTAAGTTTTAAAAATGGAGAGTTATTTTAAATGGAGCGGGTCTTCACTTCACAATGTCAACACTTTGATCAGACTGCGTTTATTTGCTCTTACATTTGTGCTAGATACTTTTTATCAAACTCTGCAATTATTTATATCAAACTCTGCAATTAGGCTTTCTCTACCTTTGTAAATTTGCGTTTATAAGGAAACAAATATCCTGTATTATGTTTCATACAGAACTCGTTTTCGTGACGTTTCAATACGAACGTCACATTTACTAAGCTGTATCACTCCTTTCGGATTTATTGTTGTAGTAGAAATATTCGGTACCTTTAATGAGGGGGGGGGAGTCGTTTATTTCTGTTTATTAAAATTAATATTACAACTTAATATTCAATATAAACACGTCCTGCACATGTAAAGTCTTCCTTTAAACTGAAGCATTTACAGACTGCTCTACCTGAAAATAAAGCATGTTGCGCGTCTACCAGTGTAAGCCAATCTAGAGGGATTGGGGGGGGGGGGCTCTTGCTAGCCATACAGCTGGACAGCTATCTGGGATCACGTGTCTCGTTGATCACGTGTCTAGCTGAATAGCTATTTATACCCATTTACCAACTATATGTAGCAGCAAGGAAATTTAGCTGCATGGATATCTAGTTACAGGGAACTCCAGACATGGATATTCAGCAGCAGGGAAAATAGTTATATGGAAATCTAGCTATAAGAAATATTTGCCGTATGGAAATCTAGCTGTATGAAACTAGGAGCAAGGAACTAGTTATAGGGATATCTAGTTCGCGGATTTTGCTGTATTATTAGGTGGACAAGGGCGATAAGTAAGATTTTCCAAAGAGACGAAAATAAATTGCACGCAGAATTCCTGTTCTTACTGGTGTACTTAAACGTCTTGGTGAATTTTAACTACTGTTTTTGGTGCTAATTAGGTAGTAAAATAAAACACTGTTTGTACATTGAGTATGCTGTAAATTAAGCCTAACAATATTCTCTATCGCTATTCGTACAAATTATATCATGAAACAACTTAACGTCCTACTCTCTGTGTGTATGGGAGTATTGTGAGCTATTAAGTGTACATATAGTTTTGCTTTTGTGTCATATACACGTTTCATTATGTCTGATGTATTGTGTTTAAAATGGGATAGTTTATTTTTGTTCCTTGAATCAAGGGATATGCATGTCTTCCCTTGGGATCAGTGAGTATACGGGCTTTGGATGTGTGTCGGAATTATCACTGCGAGTGGACATCGCATGAAGAAATCAGTCTTCACTGGTCGAGGAGGTACTGTTGTTGGTGTTGTCAGTTAGAAGTCCTGTAGCTTGGTCGTTGAATTGCGCTGAAGCATTCTTTCCCCTGTTTTAATCAAGGAGTGCACATTTTATTCCTCTCTATCAAGGGATGCACATTGCATTCCTCTCTATCAAGAAATATATGTTTTATTCCTCTTAATCGGGAAAACTTATTTTATTCCTCTTTATTAAGGAATACATATTTTATTCCTCTTTATCAAGGAATACCTATTTTCCCTTTTTTATCAAGAAACACGTGATTGTATTCCACTTTATCGAAGAATATGTGTTTTATTCCTTAAAGGGAATGTATGTTACGTTGTGTTCAGCTACAATGTATTACAAAATGTAATTAATTTAATGCGTTTATGTTTTGACGGAGAGGAAAGATTGTGAAATAAATGTAAGAGTCGTTTGAGAAAACTGTGTGTAATGATAATATTTTGCCATATTTTGCAGATATATTTGTACATAATGTTTTATGCCATAATTATGATTGTTAATCTACGTAAATGAGTTTTGTGGTACACTGAGTGTATGCACATACTAAATCGTGTATCATTGACCGGAGCGTATATATGCCTTTTGAATACGCCATTTTGTACGGTTACATTCATGTGTTACATGTGAATGTGATACACCTTCATGTAAATAAAAACATTCTTTATATTAATATTTTGTTCTTGCACAAATTTATTGGAAATGTAAGATGTGACTGAAATGATTACAGATCGAAAATCTGTTCGTTGTAAAGTAGTTGGCAGTGTCTGGCTTCAGTTCTGCATGAAAACAACGCGACACCCTTCATGCGTTCTGACCTTATGTATGTGATATCAGAAAACATAAAACAACTATTTACATTGTTTTATTAACATTGCCATGTGTCTGCGTTTTGGTTCATTTCAGAACAAATTCATTTTTGCAACACTTTAGTTAATAGCATACACTATCCATTTAGTTTGAAAAGTGTGTCAGCAGTATTAACACATCAATTTTCAACACTACCGATATCATCATCACACTACATCATTTCACTTATACCACTTATTATCACCATAAATATCAACACTACCCACACCATATTCTCACCATCATTACTACCACCACCTTCTAATACCATGACGGCCACCACCATTGCCATTCGTGTCATTAAGACAAAGACATTGTCATTCGTATCATTAATTAAGAAAGAAAGAAAGAAAGAAAGAAAGAAATGGAGAAAGAAAAAAAGAAACTCAAACTGTGACGTAGAGCTATCTAGAACAGCCGTGATAAGGAGAGTGTTTGGAGATGTGTGGCTGCGTTGCCGAGTGCTCAGTGCTCAGTGCTCAGAATTAGTGAGAAGAGCAACTGGAACCAAGCTCCTAGATTGCTAAATAAAAGCTGTTAAGCGTCTAACTCGCGCACATCAACTGTAAAACCATCATAACTAGCATAGCTCAGGTTGTACAGGCTGGTAAAATATTTACCACGTTAATTGCAATCATTTGTTGCGAACACATATGATACTGTTGTCTTGGCAACAATAGAACATTCGTACAACAGTTGAGAAGAGTCAGTCTTCGTATTGATGTAAGAAATAAACGGCTCTAGTTATACAGCAAATGTACGTGGGCTGTGGCTGATGATGTAAGAAATAAACGGCTCTAGTTATACAGCAAATGTACGTGGGCTGTGGCTGATGATGTAAGAAATAAACGGCTCTAGTTATACAGCAAATGTACGTGGGCTGTGGCTGATGATGTAAGAAATAAACGGCTCTAGTTATACAGCAAATGTACGTGGGCTGTGGCTGATGATGTAAGAAATAAACGGCTCTAGTTATACAGCAAATGTACGTGGGCTGTGGCTGCTGTTGATACTACTGCTCATGTTGATACTGTACATCTTTACTTAGACAGGTAGGCAGGCAGATAGAGACAAGGAGACAGAAAGACAGACAGGTAGATAGAAACAAAGAGACAGAAAGACAGACAGGTAGGCAGGCAGATAGAGACAAAGAGAAAGACAGACAGATAGGCAGGCAGTTAGAGGTAAAGAGACTTGGAAAGACAGACATATAGGCAAGCAGATAGAGACAAAGGGACTTAGAAAGACAGACAGGTAGGCAGGCAGAGGTAAAGAGAGAAAGACAAACAGGTAGGCAGGCATGCAGATAGACAAACATATTTTAGATAGACAGACAGACAGATGGACAGCTACAGATAGGTAGATAAATAATGGGGTACATTTATTTTCCCTATTTTTAAACTTATTTTTTGTATAATTCGTTAAATGTCATTGTGACATGACCTTCAGGTACTGCTCATGACTATATTTCTGTAAGTACCAGAGTTAAAATAACAACTCAGGTAAAGAATATGCTAGAACTTGCTGATGTAATCCAAACAGTCCAGAGTGGATGAGTAATTTTTGCTATCCAATAGTTTAAGATTTACAATTAATGAATTGGCCAATAGGCAGAGATCAAAACTTACCTGTTCAAGAAAGTTCTATATTCTAATCACTTTGATTTTGGTTATAAAAAGCAATCATTAGGTTAATGGTGAGTTAACTGATTGATTGAGAGAGAATGGACTTAGAAATGTTTTGTAATATTTGCTATTGATATATTACATCTGTAACTTAATCTAAAGATGTATTATGTGAAAAGACTATTATTTCTACAGTTGTGAATTATGATACTTCTATGTGATATGTTAAACACATGACATTGTTTCTAGCAGAAACACATTCATAATTGGTTATGTTGTATTTATTATGTTGCATGGATGTATCAGGCTAATAAGTACTATTGCAAGGATTGTAAGTTGAGAATGATTGTAAAAAAGAATGAAAAATAGAAATGATTACACTTGAAACAGCGTTGCTCTCTGATATGATGTTTCATAAAGGAGCAAGTCTATCCTTTCTTTTCTTTCCTTCTTGTATGCTTGTAGTGAATTTGAGAAGTTTCCATCCTAGAGTGCAACAGTTGATTCACTGCACCCTGTTTGTGTGCATCTGCAACTGTCTGACCCCACAGTGGAACTTTCTACCAAAAGGAGTGCTGCAAGTTCGTTAATGTGATTCCTACTCGAGAAGCTAACACAGTGAATGTGTGCCTAGATTAGTCTCGAGGGATCTACAGTGTTGAAACATTCTACAATGTGCTCACAGAGCAGAGCACTGGAAGACTGACTATTTTATTGTGAACAAAAGATTGATTATTTTATTGTGAACAAAAGATTGACTATTTTATAGTGAACAAAAGACTGACTATTTTATAGTGAACAAAAGATTGATTATTTTATTGTGAACAATAAACTTACGAAATTGTTACTAAAACACGTGACTGCAGCTTATGTCGTTGAACAGGTTATGTACAAACTATTATCATATTACTCTATAATTCCATTTCTTCTATGATAAGAATAGCCGTGTGATTTGAGTTGATACTAATCTAATTGTTGAATTATGTGTTCGAATATAAGAGTGAATAATTATCGAATTTATATGAATGTTGTTTCGTGGAATATTAATGTCAAATAATCTTCTCATTGTATTTATCATATGTATATTCAATTGTTGATTTAATAAATTTATTAACCTTACACATATCAATAAAACATATGTTGGGGTGACAGTGGGTAGAATGGGGCTCATTAAATACAATTAAAGACGGATTTGTTACTTCTTTATTTAGAAGTTTCCACCTAGGAAAATACTGTGTGACAGTAAAACGTCTGTCTTATTGTTGTGGAAGAGAGAAGACTTTTACTATACCCTTATAATCCACCGAGTGAAAAACGAGTGCTGTCTCCTGGGAGAATTATTAATAAACATAAATTAAGATATCTCCATCAATTGCAGTTAGTTATGGATTATTATTAATATTAATAATGATGATAATAATAACAATAATCATCATCATAACCAGTAACAAAGGGGTGCATATCACAGATAGGTCGATAGATAGATAGATAGACAGACATACAGACAGGCAGACAGACAGACAGACAAATAATTGCAATTTAAATATGGTGTTTTCTTAAATTTAAAATACAAAATCAAACATTTAATCAACGTACTTAATCTCACAATTTAATTGCGGGTAATTTGAGTAACGAGTGAGATAATTTCAGGTTCGGTTCTGTTCGACTAAATTTGAGCGTGAAGGGAAAAACGCGTTGTCATGCACTTCACTGATTCAGACGCGCGATTTGTATTAGCCATGCGCCTCTGCTGTGTTGGGTTTTTACGGTGTTGTCATTGTCCGGGTGCAGACAAACTAGGAGTGGCTGACATTACTCCACCTCGCTTCAAATAACAAGTTACATGCGATATAGAAAGTCATGTCGATGTAACAAAGTCAAATACGTTGTAACAAGTCACAATCGATGTAGAATGTCATAATCGATATAGAAAGACATGTGCGATGTAACAAAGTCATATATGTTGTAGCAAGTCACATGCGATGTATAAAGTCATATGCGATGTAGCAAGTCAAATGCGGTGTCACAAAGTCATATACCTTGTAACAAGTCACATGTTATGTAGAAAATCATGTGCGATGTAGCAAGTCAAATGCGATGTAGAAAGTCGTGTGCGATGTCAAGTCGTGTGCGATGTAGCAAGTCTTGTGCGATGTAGTAAGTCATATACGCTGTAGCAAGTCACATACGATATAGAAAATCATATGCGATGTAGAAAGTCGCTTGCGATGTAGAAAGTCATATGCGATGTAGAAAGTTATATACAATATAGAGAGTCGTGTGCTATGTAACAAGTCATATATGTCGTAACAAGTCATATACGATGTAACAAGTATATGTACTAGGCACTACTATTTTATTTATTTCGTATCTTCATTGCGCGAGTTTTGTCTTACAGTGTGATAATTCTCATGCTGAATTTTATCTGATATAATTTAGATTTTTAATGTATCAGATTTTACTGTTAGCACATTATAATTTTCCTTCGTGTATGGTTCGGACTGTGTCTATATTTCATTGTTGTTACTTGTTCTGAACCAGATTACATTCGGACTGTGTCTATATTTCATTGTTGTTACTTGTTCTGAACCAGATTACATTCGGACTTTGTCTATATTTCATTGTTGTTACTTGTTCTGAACCAGATTACATTCTAAATTTTGCTCTAATCAAATGTTGACTTCTCTGAAACATAATGATCACATCTGACTTTTACTGACCTGTGTTTGGTACTTGGGTCAATCAGGTGAGTGAAGGTTTTGTTTGTTTACATTTGCGCGACCGTGGCCAGTAAACATGGCAAGTAATTAATATGTGTGTGTGTATGTGTGTATGTGTGTGTGTGTGTGTGTGTGTGTGTGTGTGTGTGTGTGTGTGTGTGTGTGTGTGTGTTTGGGTATACAATGGGAAGCATTGTTACCAGACCAGCAGAGGGGTTGGAAGTTGTTAAGAAAGTCATAATAGTATTAGCTCTAGGTAATTGGCTGGATGGAAGGTGTGTCTAGCAGAGACAGGTGTGATTTCAAGGGGAGATAAAAGTGATAGAGAATTTTACCCTTTACTCTTTTTCCAAACGTCTCTTGGAATGAGCATTTTGAGACTGGGTCCCTCCCTATTTGAGGTTGTATATGGAGCAGTAAACCCTGATTGGATAAGGTAAAAGCATCTTTGTATCGTGTGAATGATTAGGTATTATTATGATGCTATGTTTTGTTTTGAACACGTTAACCTCCTTTCACATTCTATAGACTTTCTCTTGTTTTGAGACATTCCTCTCATAATGCCCTTCTCTGTAATAAATAAATTGTTTCAAACCCTATACCTGAATTTTCCTTTAAAGAGTGAGTGAGTGAGTGAGTGAGTGAGTGAGTGAGTGAGTGAGTGAGTGAGTGAGTGAGTGAGTGAGTGAGTGAGTGAGTGAGTGAGTGAGTGAGTGAGTGAGTGAGGAACTAGTTGGAAGAGTAACACAGCAGAAGACTGCATTGTGAAAAGTAAAGAGAGAGACTCACCACTAGAAAGCGCGTCTACATTTGTGAGATTACAGTGGCCCTGATATGCTGATATGAAACCGACTGCCAGTCACGGCACAATACATTAAACCCGACAGGTCTGTAACCTGTTTCTATCGATCTTTCCGCGAGCAGTATTTGATAAATGGAGCCGTTTTCAAGTCAAAGTCTTTGCAACTGCCGGCAACCTTTGTGCTCTTGGCAATGTTTGCTTCCGTGCTCAGCAGATCCGGAAGTGACGTGGCTAGACATTCACAGTGAACACACAAACGAACAAAACCTTCCAAAGACAAAATTTGTGTGTTATCGTTACGTGTAATTTTTTTTAAATTAAAAAGTGGTATATGTACATTTGGGATCTGGTTGGCAGGACTCGAACTCCACGTAGGGTGACGGATATTCTTATTGCCTTTGAATTTGAATGTTTAATGTCACGTGCGTGATTCTAACTCGTGTCAATCGATGAATATTCTTGAGACACGAAAACAACGTGTTGTTATTGTCACAGACGGGACAACAGTAGATATCGTTTTATGAATACTCAATAAATAATCAAAAGATGGTTAACCCCTCTGGCATCAGTAGTAAGAGTATTGTTGTGTTGCTTGTCCGATTCTTTCCGTTATTGATGCAGACAATAGAGTTTAGGTGGAAACTTTTCTATCCTTGCTGTTCTCTGCCATCACCATCAGTGAATGTGCTTGTGGATGGCACCATGGAAACTTGGTCTTGCTGAAAACCACAGAATCAATGATACTGATATATGGAAGACGTCACTATTTAGGGGTCGTGAAGTTCTTCACTTGTTTCATGTACATTTTTGAAAGTAATATTTCCCTTAATTCTTCACTTAATATATATTTTATATATTGCAATATTTCTTTTAATTCTTCACTTTATATGTGTGTGTGTGTGTGTGTGTGTGTGTGTGTGTGTGTGTGTGTGTGTGTGTGTGTGTGTGTGTGTGTGTGTGAATGGGTATGGTATCTGATTGCGTTAATGTGTGATAAAATTCATATTTTAATAATTTCTCCACATTCAATTTCTTCGCTCCTGCAATCATACACTATAGCCACGACAGGGTCTTTGTCTTTCGCGGTCTGGGAGTGACTAAGTCAAGCCCTTGGTACGTCACTAATTACCTCCTTCCCCAAGTGTTACATATCCGAGATAACCGGCCCTAGCTGAACTATCTCGTCAGTCTAAGTGTCGTTCTCTTCGCCCTCACATTATCTCCCAATTCGATGACGGACCTACAGTAAGAAATGTGTTTTTTAGACCGTCTTTGTCGTCATTACGTTATTACGTCATTGGCTGAGCCCCCACCGTCATCTACACATTTATCCCTCTTTAGAAATAACGAGAGTGGATAGGTAAAATAATAACAATTTATTAAAAGAAAAGAAACAATAATAAATCATTTTACAGATAGAATAACAATTGAATTACACTCAAGGCGAGGTGTTAGAGATTCACAGATTTCTCAAAAAGCTTATCACACTAAACTTTATATTAGGAACATTAATCATGTGTTAATTCTCTAGAACAATTACTAGGAGATTATACAATTATAAAAAGGAATAATTTCAGTATGTTGCTTAGAACAATTACTAGAACTTCAAATAAGAAAAATGTATCCATGTTACAATCACTATAAATGGACAATAAAGAAAAGAATCAGAATCAGAAATTACAATAATCAAGGAACAATTACAGACATATGACACAAGCATAAGTACGCATTCACCTGATGTATTTGTGATCACTGTCCTCTGTCTACGGCCTGGCGCTGTCGACTGGTGAAAAATGTTGGCTTCAGATTTAGCACATCTGGAAAGGTCTTTCACTTCACTCTGTGCTGGAATGTTCGAAAAGTTCTTTCTGTCTGGAACCTGTTTACACATACACAGTTCTGGCAATTCACTTTGTTAACTAAGTGTCCTGGGTTCTAGTCAAAATCAAAGAATTCTTACACCACATCAGCTGTTACGTTCGTTGCACTTAATGCATAAGTCACTCACTAACTCTGTTAGTACGTACGTTTCATCGGCTTCCCCACTTGGCAAAAAAACATCTTATTACTCGTGAGTTTCACGTTCCAATACTCATCTCCCAGATAGTATTCTCAGGTCCAAAAAACACCTTTCCGTCACAGATTGTCCCATCTGTGTCATGCATAATACCAATGTGGCATTTCTAATATCTCTCTTTTTCCAAGTAGTTCTGACTCAGCGAAATTTACTGCTTGCTCCCCTTTTCCATTGTCTTCTTGAGTATTTTCACAAAGCAGTCTGTCAGTACTTAAGTGACAAAGCTCTTAGACCAAGGTTACTCAGGGCCAAGGTCTCTAAGTCGAAGATAGGCTGAAGCTGAAGCTCTCAGTGTAGATGGACTGTATGACTGGAGATGGAATTCTTAGACAGAACTTTGACTGGTGGAACCTTTGACTTCCGAAGCTGTGAAATATACAAGTGTTTGCATGCATCAGCTCATGTTTTACTAAGTATTAAGTCTGTAATTTTATTCTTGGTTCTCATTCAAATTTCTTTACATGTGTTTACTACCAAGAATAACATTACAGTTTCAAGTCATTTTAAAATACAAACATTTGCAAGAAAAAATACAACTCGAAATTTGTAATAGGTAGAATTTGTGAATCATTATTTACAAAATATATTTACCATTTCAGATATTCCTACTTTGCCCCTTTTTCCACAGGAAGTCACAAGGGACTGAAAAATTCATAGTGAAATTAATTTTCGCTCGATGTGGTATTTAAGTAGTTTGGGTTTTTTCGTCGGGGTTCGAGTACCTTCTTACCCTCGAGCATAATTTATCCTTTTATCTCGGTCTTTCGTTGAATATATATATATATTGGCTGACTGTGTTCTAAGGGTCGGCGTTAAATTGTTCTCCCAATATTGATTACTAGTACTGTTTATGAACACAAATGACTTTAATTACAGCATTAATAAATGGTCCTTCCCCAACAAAGGAAATCATCCTTAGAAATGGTTCCCCGAAAGAATAAATTAATTATCATCAGGCCTCTTTGGCCAAGGTCAATGAAATAACTTTCATGAGAACTCATTAACTATCTGTAGAATTAACAAACACTGGATGAAAAATGATAAAAACAAATTAGTCAACCTCACTAGCCTGCAAGGGATGGGGCGGCATATTGATGCAAAATGCCACCAAGGGCCAGTTACTAAAATTACGTCCCCTTGCTCCATTGAATAGTAAGTACGATATATATATATGCTCAAATTGCTGCCCCCCACCCTTAAAATGTGTCACCGGAAGTCATCGCCTCCTTCGCTACCCAACTTTTTTTACTATGCAAATGGCAATTGGTGGGGTGGACCCAAGCAGTGAACTGGTACCATAATAAAATACATCTCGCCATTTCTGTAACGACTGTTTGCACGTATTCTGATAATATTCAATCGACACATTGGCATCGATAGCTATTT
This sequence comes from Sinotaia quadrata, assembly GCA_028829895.1. Taxonomy (NCBI): domain Eukaryota; kingdom Metazoa; phylum Mollusca; class Gastropoda; order Architaenioglossa; family Viviparidae; genus Sinotaia; species Sinotaia quadrata. Next base: position 91,448,372 of record CM054182.1, on the reverse strand, counting down.
CTGGCATTATATGTTGCTGCACGGATGCTATTTCCGATCTATTATTTATAAACATGAAGCATGAACCTGTTAATGATGCAGTTTCAAAATTGAAAACAAGGCGTTCAGGGCAGGATTTGAGTCAGGACTGGTCTTAAATGTGTTTTTAATGCTAATATACAACTTTGATTTTGAAGATGAATGAATGGACTATTTTTTCTTTTGAAGATGAATGAATGGACTATTTTTTCCTTTGAAGATGAATGGACTATTTTTTCCTTTGAAGATGAATGAATGGACTATTTTTTCCTTTGAAGATGAACGAATGGACTATTTTTCCTTTGAAGATGAATGAATGACTATTTTTTTCCTTTGAAGATGAACGAATAGACTATTTTTAAATGACGAATCAGGAATGAACAATTTTTAAAATCTACTATTTCTTTTCTTGTAAAAATGATGATGATGAAATTTGGATGATAGCAGCTTCCGGCTATCAGCCGATTTCGCTGCTTGAAACGAGGTTTGCCGCTGTTGACAGAGAGTTGAAGATGGTGAAAGACAGATTGGAGGGTGGTAGACAGGAAAGTTGTAGAGTGGTGATGATAAATGGTGGCCTGTTGTCCGTGGCGCTCACGACTGGTCAGTAGAGGCATACATTAGCTTGGTAGTCCATGGGCTAATGTAGAGATTGGTGTTGTAACTGTCCCCGATGTTGGAGAGTGAAGGATGGTTGGGGTTGTCTTATAGAATCCAGGCTAGTAGCACACATACGCCCGGGATGTTCAAACCCTGTTCCACTTACTAATATTGTCGTCACCGTTGTTTTTATCGTCTCTGTCCCCGGTGTCCGTTGGGATAGGCGTAGATAGGTGCGGGCGGCCAGTATAGATGATCGAGCAGCAGCTGGTTCATGTCCGCAATGGGGTGATTTAAAAAAATTCCCACTGCGGATTCAGGTGCTCACTGTGCTGCCGCTGGTGGCGGTAGTTGTTTTTCCTTGTTTTCTTGGCCTGTTTGTTGTTGTTGTCGATTAGTATCTCGTCTTACGTATGGAGATGGTCTGTTTTTCTTTTGTTGTGCTCTCGTGTCTTGTGTTATTTCGTCTGGTGGTGGCTCTGTTGCTGTTGTTCTTATTGGTGGGTCTGGCAAAGAGAGTTGGGACCTCAAGTACCCTTGCGCATTCATAAGGGCGGCCTCGATTTCAATCACTGTAACAGCTTTCTTGATGCTCTCTGTATGATATTTTCCTTATTTTCGGGTGTTTGTATGCCTGGGTGTTGTCTGTTCTCTCTTCCTTCCTTTTTCTCAGTGGCTGCTGTCTAGATTTTTGTTCCTACTGTCACATTTGGTGTATGGATTTACTTCTCTTCTGTCACAGTTGTTGGTGTCTCTCAGAAAACCCGTTTTATGACCCATTATTGAGCCTGCCTGAGAGGAGTAAATGGAAATGCAGGAATGTTATTTTTGTTGTTGTTGTTGTTAAGCGAAAATGCGGGAATGTACTTTTTTGTTGTTGTTGTTAATTGAAAATACAAGAATGTACTTTTTTTGTTAAATAAACATGGTGGATTTTTTTTTTTTTTTGGTAATACAGGTATGTATTTTTTAAAGTGAATATGAAGGCTTGTGCACTTGTTACAACTGAAAACACTCTGTCTCAGCGTAAAGATAAAAATACACAGATCCTCCAATAAGATATATTTTAAATAGTATGTCATTCTCATGCCAAAGCCATGAAGTCATTTTGCCATTCTCTTCTGTAAGTGTAAAGTCATGAAATCATTTTACCATTCTCTTCTGTAAGAGAAAAGTCATGAAGTCATTTTGCCATTCTCTTCTAAAGTCATGAAGTCATTTTGCCATTCTCTTCTGTAAGATTAAAGTCATGAAGTCATTTTGCCATTCTACTTCCGTAAAATTAGTCATTTTGCCATTCTCTTTCTGTAAGATTAAAGTCAAGAAGTCATTTTGCCATTCTTTTCTGTAAGTGTAAAGTCAAGAAGTCATTTTGCATGTCTGACACAAAGAGACATAAAGGCAGTAATGATAGTGTGGTGGAGTAAATTTGCCTATCCTTATCTTGAAACGTAATTGTTATATAAATTGTTAAATGTCCAAGTGTCATGACCTTGGGCACTGCTTATGCTGATATTTTTAAGTGTCAGAGTTGGAGTAAACAACTCAGGTGGAGAATTTGCTAGAACTTGCTGATGCAATTAAAACCAGTTACAACTGGATGAGAAGTTTTTTCTGACTAACAGTCTCACACTTGTTCATAACATCATCCAATGGGGATGGACTGAAAAGTTATTTTGTTGAAGAAGTTCTACTTTCCAATCAGTTTGATTTTGACATAAGTAGAATCCAGTGATAAAGGCGATCATTAGCTTATGGTAACTGACTGATAAAAGAAACAAACAATGGATTCGGAAATATTTTGTACGTTTGCTATTGAACTATGATTTGAATTGGAGCATGCTTTATGTAATTGAACCATTATTTCTATGTTCACCAACTGGATTATGTTGTACAATATACTTGTGAATTTTGATTGATGCTATATTTATGTTGTGTGTGTGTCGGTCTAATGAACTTTGTTGCAAGATTTGTAAGTTGATAAAGTGTGTAAGGGAGAAAGGAGTTTAAAGATGTAACAGCCTGAAATTTAGTGCTGCCTTCATTTGACTTTTGCAGAAAGAGTGCACCTTTTTTCTTTGATGCTTTTGAACCGCTTCAAACTGCAGTGACTACTGTACTCTACCAGATTGCAATGGTGTTGCAGTTAAGTTGATTCCTGTGAATTCTGTTCAAGAGCCAATGCGGCGACAAATGAGGCTTGAGATTGGTCTCGAGAATTTATGAAAAGTTTCTTGAACATTCCTCTTGGCGTGTTGAGAAGTGCACACGAAGATTCTAGAACAGTCCACATGATGTGCTTTGATAATTGTATGTGAAGTTCTGGACGATTCTCCAGGGTCTGCTTTCTGAGTGCACTGAAGATTCTGGAACAGTTGTGTAACGTGCCTAGAAGGGGTACTTTGGACTGTCACGTAATATTTAAAAAGAAAAGTACTTGTTGTATAAACTGCGTGACTGTGAACAGTACCAGTGACAACCGCCATTATTGAAAAGGTTATGTATTATAAATATGAGGTGACATTACAAAAGTACCACACAACTACAGTAAATATGTAAGACCACCACAATGATTAAAGCATACTTTATTTTGAGGGGAAAAGAAAAACTGTAAAGAAAACAAAAACAAAGTGTGTAATCATCCAGATTTTAAAACTTCAAGCAAAGCTCTCATACAATGCACTGCAATAGAAAAGGACAGGTGCTTTCCACCTTCCAACACAGACCCAAACAAGAAAATAAATATTCAGACATCAAGACAAAATTGGGATAAAGATGATTTATTAGAAGCCACTTTTGAAATGAATAATAAAACTAACAACAATAATGTAAACTGTGCTGGGTATTTTATTTTTCCTTTAATAAAGCAATATTAATATTTGTGATATATTGTTGGATGTTTGTTTTAAAACAATCAGCATAACTACTTGACCTCTAAGTTATCACAGGGATACAAAATTGAGTCAGTATATAATGATACTGATAGTTCTTATAGTCCTACCAACAGTTAAAATTATGACACTATCATCAGTGGTTGTATTGAAATAATTAACAAAACTAAGAGCCAGTATATAATGGTACTGAGAGTTTTACAGTGAGGTAATAATGACAAAAGCCCCTATCATATTGGTTGTATTCAATGAACTTTATTAGCTTTTGCTTAGAGACAAACTGAATAAGCCTGAAAGGTTAATAAATACATTCTTTAGCACTGAGTGAATGTTTTATTTTCAAATATTATACAACTTCTAAATTCCTTATATGATGAAAATTAAACAATTCACACAGTAACAAAGAAAATGGTCTCACTTTCGGTACCCCCATAAAAAAATACCCAAAATAATCAAATCTCCAAATATCAACTGTCAAAATTTCTAAAACTTGAATATATTTTATTTTTTCAAGATTACTTTGTTGTATAAGTGTGTTCCAAAAACAGCCTTTTAATTTTTTTTTTTAGCAGATGTTGATTATTAGCACATTACATTTATTCTAACACAAAATGTATATATCTGATGCAAAACAACACTTTCAAATTGCTAATCCAAAACTTTGAAGAATCAAACTTTTTAATTAATCAGAAGCAGTAGCATTTGCCTGGTGGCAAAAGACAGTACTGATTCAAATGATGTAAATCTTAAATTTACAAATGTGGAAAGTGATTTAATGCAATTGTGTATGAGAAGATATGAATAATAATATGATTTAATTATTAACTAATTGACACGCAGTCAGCAGATGGACTATTCAGACAAAACACTCAAACTGGCTGGAGTATTAATTTACATTTCAAAAGATATAATACAATTAAAATAAAATACGCTGTATCATTTTGTAATATTTATCTCCTGCTCAGTCTAAACCTATTTAGGCAAAGTTTACATACATATCTCTGTTTATATACAGTGATGTCAGGTCAAGACCATAATAATCGTTAATACATTTATATTATCACACTTTACAGATATGCCGATAATCTTTAAGCAAATAAAGTGATGTGAAGTAAGAACAAAAAACTAATAAATAAGATACATACTTTTACATAGAGGTCACATAAAACAACACAACAATCAAGAAACGTTTTATAATCAAGAGTAATTTGTTTTATTATGTACAAACAGCAAGAACCTTGAGAAGCACACAAAGTCTCAAAGAATTTAATACAAACTGCAACCACTTACTGCCAACAATTAGGGCTCAGAATACAACTTTTCAAGTCACAATGCTGCAATAAGCTACACTCAATAAGATTCTAGAATTTCACAAGTCTGTCTGGAAAGAGGCACTAAATTTTTAGGCTAAAATTACTCTGTAGATTTTATATGAAACTTTAAAAGTACAGTGCATTATCAGAGTTCTACCCAGCAGCATCCTTAGAATGTATTAATTGTTACTAAGCTGATTTATGAACTAAAACAAAGGTAAGAAAGAAATTTAATGGGTGAATTATGAATGCAGAAACAAAAGTTATGTAATCATACACAATATATATATTTTTTTTAAATACTGAGAAATGGAACAATACAATGCAGATGGAAATAAATGTAAATTTGAATATAAATGGTCTGGTGGACAAAGAAAAAGGTAGGGAAAACTTAATGGTGAAAAGCTGACACACACATATGCACATAGTTAAGCAATTAAAATCAGAAAGAGGATAAAAGCACAGAAAATAATTGGAGAAGAATGGAGTAAACCTTTAACTTATCACACCTCATTCAAATGACAAATACCAGGAGATTCTAAAAGCAAACAAGTATAAAATGCAGTGTCTAAAATCACATAGTGGCTGAACACCTTTTACTTTGACACCCTGTGATGAATGAATTCACAATTCAAAATCATTTTATTCAAACTCAATAGTCGACAGTTTGCCTATTAGGTTGGGTAAATTTACAATTTGCTGTTTGACAGTTTACATCAAATAATCAATAAGAGTTCAATACATTGTTTAATGTATTAGATCAGTGAAAAGATTAACAATTAATAGAGATCAAAAAGCAGGAGAATCCCAAACAGAAACATCAGTGAAGCAACGAAGAGGAATGAATGATGATGAAGAAGAATTCAACTCAATATTTTTTCAAAGTACAAACTTTATTACGCAGGCAAAAATAATTTATGTAAAATGAATTCAGAATTAGATAAAGAGTGTACAATTAACAGTAAGTGAATTTTGCAATTTTGAATTTGCTTCACACAAATTTAAACAATTTGGTTATAAAAAAAATGTTAGTAACAGAACTACTGCATTTAATTATCACAAAGGCAGGACTGTACTCAAATGTGAACTTGACCAATAAATGTCTTTGCAATTTGTTCAATTCAATCTCTGTAGGTACCAAAAAAAAAAATAACATTACAACTGATGAGCACAAACAGGTGTTATCAAAATTCTCCCTCAACCACATTGCCCATATCTGTTAGGTGTGGCTGTGTCACAATCAGCTCTATGCCAAATGGTCATATATACCACACAATTTGAAGTCTAAGACTAGTTAGCAAGACCAGAAAGGTGAAGAATAAAAAAGCCACTATAACAAATCAATCTGAATACGCTGTTCCCAATATTGCTGAGCTACATTTTTAAAAAAATTAAAGTATATCTGCAGGAATTTCAATCATCTAACTTCAATTAACTAAAATTGATGGAAAAAACAGACATGACAAAAGAGTGTGATTCTTATTGACTGCTAACTTAACTTCTTATTCTACTGACCACTAGTTCACTTTGTTAGTTTACCAACTGCTGAAGCATATGTTATGTACGATCCTGCCACAATTTACAAATAAAATTCTCTCAACATCAAAACATAACCATAAATATATTTAAACTGATTTCTTGGGGGCTTTTCTTTACACATTACAAGAAAATATGTTTAAAAAAATAAATTAACAATTCTCACATCTTTGTGAAGAAAATGGCGAAAGAAACTGCAAAAGGCTACACTCATGATGCAGCAAAAAATTAATCAGCGGAATATTTTAGTTTGTGATATTTTGTATATTATAAACCAACAATCTTTCCCCCCTACACCCCCACCATAAAAAAAAAATAATAATTAAAAAAAAAATAAATCAATGCCCATTCATCCTGTCTTTACACTACTCATACCATGACATTTTCACATTAGGATGAAACAGCTGCTACTTGGGTAGCTGCTGTGTTGTCAGTTGCTTGTGTAGGAGACTGCAATACAGGAAGCTGGTATTGGGGTAGGTTAGTAGAAATGTTGGATGTTGTTTGCGTGACACCAGAAAGTGTACTCATGTCTGATGTTGGAGTGGCTTGGGAATAACCCACGGATGTGGACGTGAAAACTGGAATTGGGCTAGGGGCTGGTACACCAGAAAATAGTGGAGATGCTGGCAAAGTTCCTCCTGCAATAAATGTCAAAATAAAACAATGTTTTCTCAAATTATTTTAGAATTTGAGATTTAAGTCACAAAACAATTTTGGCATCTGAAATGGCAAATCTTCAACATTAAAAAACAAAAACTCTTTTAAAATTAAATAAAGCTAACCCTTTGTGCAGTGAACAGTATCGACAAAGTGAAACTATAACAACTAAGATCCATTTTATTTAGTTTAAGCACATTAGCTCCGAAGGTACTGCAAGGACTTGAGCACAAGCTCACAATACACAATAAACACAAGCTTCAAAAAACAAAAACAATCTCTCAATGCATTTAAACTTTAAATAATGAACTCACAATACATATAAAAACAATCTTCAAAAACAAAACAATCTCTCAACGTACTGAAACATCTAAATCAGGGGTGTGCAACAGGCAGCCCGCGGGCCACAACCCGGCCCGCCAGACCAGTCAGTGTAGCCCTTACATTTTTATTTTACGCAATTTCAATTTTTTTCGTAGCCTTAAGACAAATTTTACAGTATTCGAAACCACCATACAAAATGTCAAGATCAGGGATGTCAAATTTTTTATTCTCAAGCAAGTGTGCTACAGCAGCTACACAAAGTCTTGAATTCAAAGGTTGATGAGCTTTTTACAGTTACTATTGGTAATTGTTGTTTTCACATAGCATAATTAATTTTTGATTTTAATGAAATAAGAAACTAATTTTATTAAGAAAATGAATCTGGATTAATATGCTGCTGCTTGCTGAACAAAATGTCACGGGTTTTCAAAATAAATATGCCTACTGATTGCAGAACAAATACCCAGAGGTTTTCAAACTAAATGGTTTTTAAGTGTTGTCAGGCAAACAAATCAATCAATTCTCTGACCTGCAGAAAAACTTGCAAAAGTCATGGCTGGCATAGGAACAGACACTGGAGGCATTCCAGCTAAGGAAATGTTGGTCATAGTGGGCAAAGGCATTGGTGGTGGCATCACTGCAAAGAATAAAATCAAGCTTATCTTAAATTAGATGGACTAATTTGTCTCCAAAACTACTTTACCAATCTTTTAATGTATACCACTTTTCCTGACACAAAAGCAGATATTAGATATAAGGTAATGACATTGTTACTTACAAATGACTCTCATACTCATCTGATGGGTTCCTGAAGATTCATATGTGACATGAGTTGCATTTTAATTAATCCATTAGCATACAACCAAGAAGTATATAATATGATGCATGGATGGATTTACAAACATAAAATAGCAAGCATAATTTAAAAAATAAAAAAACTTAACTCTGGGAGAGCTATTCTTGACATTTATTTGTCAACAATTTTTAATTTTTAAAAAAACAACCCAAAAGTAATTGAAGAAATATGAATAATATCTAGTCTAAAACTTTATTCATAATTTATAATCATTCAAAAGTTTCAACATAATATGTCAATTTCAAATGTTATATCACCTTCAATGTGTTATTTAGGTACTAATATGTTATGAGTCAGGCATTCATTGTGTTACAGAAGCACATGCTACACATACACAGAACTAGTTAAAGAAAATCTATTACAATCAATCTTAATTAATTTAAAGAGAAACAAAGAAAAAAACATATCAAGTATCATCCAAATAATCTAACCTAAATTAAAATGTGTTTACATGGATTATTATTACAATTACTACAACCTACCCAAGTTCATGTAAACAGGCTCTGTTACTCAAAAGGAAAACAAAAGAGAAACTTATTTGCAGAAATACACTTATTAGAATTTATTTTAAAATGAATTTATTAACTCTTATAATGACTCTGAACTAAATTGTTGATCCATGAGCATTGTCACTGAGACTAGGGTATATTCTGCCATTGTTTACTTTAGACCTACAAAGAAATGGAAGCACCTCGACAAATCAACACATGCCTTACAATATAAATTTTGTCTCCACTATTAATTGCACTAAACTTGGCAATAATATTTAGGTTCTATGTCTATTACTAATCAGTATCACATAAATGTGTCAGTCAACAGAGGAAAAGAGAAAATAGCAAAAGAATTACAACATAAAGTAAGTGTTACAAGTACTTGTATTGCATTCATGCTGTGGCAAATAAATCCAAGAAATGTAGAGGTTGATAACTTTTTGAGAAGGAAAACAGTTCATATAAGGGTAAACCTTGCTGATAATGATATATCTCATTATGAGGGAAATGTACAAAGGTATACTACTGTTATATTATTTAAATTTCCAGCTACAGGAGGGGGGGGGGGGGGAGACTACAGAATAAACAAAAAGATTTATGAAAGGAAAGGAAAGGAAGGAAAGTGACTACAAACCAGATCCAGTGGATGCAGGGGGCATAACTGGTAATCCAGAAAAATGGTGTCCATTTACATGAGAGTGTCCATGAGAATGACTACCATCATGAGAATGACCTCCTGCACAAGATGATCCGTGCTCATGCTGTATAACTGGAATGGTAGGCATTCCGGTCTTCAAAGATAAGCTGGCTATCCCTGCAGTTAGGCTGTTAGGTACGGTATTCAGTGAAACCTTGATATAATCAAATATTTCTGTTAACAGTGCTGCATTTAAAGTTTAAAGATATCCAATTAAAGTGAAGTAATTATGATGAAACGATTAACCCAAGAATTACTTTTAAGGCCACACACTACCATATGCCAAGGAGGAAAAAAATATTTATCAACCTACAATCTTCAAATATGGAATATTACTTGCCCTTGGTATAAGAAAGCAATAACAGTTGTTAGATTTAGAATATTTTGTTTAGTCTCATTTAATTAATTTGTTAATATTAGAAAATATGTATGATTTGAGCATTCATAAAAAAATTGGTAAAATATTAAAAAAAATTTTTAAAATAATGTATTTTGTTATTATCTACTAGACAAGCCTTCAAAAGATATGCATGCCCGTTAAAAAACTTTAAAGGAAAAATGTTCTGATTTTTAAAAAAAATTATACCTGTAAAAAAAAGATGATTTGGGGGGGGGGGTGTACATATAAAATTTTAAAATTTATAAAAAAAAACAAAAAACTAATGCATGCATAAGTTTTTTACTGTATATATGAGGAACAAGTATAACAAATTTCAGGTACATGGATAATTTAAACTATTCATTAGGGGCCTTGGCATGTCGATCATTGGATGAAAAACATCTTTTTGAGAAAAATGCATTTAAAGTAAAATAAAAAATGCAAAACTTTAAAAATAATTGTTCATTGTTGCTAATTTTTAAAAAAAATCTCTATCAACACCACACTGACTCCCTAAAATTATTTTAACTCTCTTATTAAAATACAGTCAAAGGTATAGCTTTCTGCATCATCATCATACTGGCTTCTATAAACCAAAATATTACCTGCCATGGAAGAAAAACTTATTGATCAATAAACAACTAAGACAATGTATTTCTGATAAGATTTCTGCATAAGACTTATTTGAAGCCTTAGTAAAATAATAAAACATTGAGTGATAATATATGACTATGTTAAGAATGACAGATTGACATCACATTAAATGCAGCTATTGTCATCAAAAGTCCCTATCAGGAATCAAAACTGCCACTGCATACAACTATATAGCAATCTCTTCATCTGTGTCTACAAACAATTTTTTATATACACCATTTTATATGGTTTTTACAGTTTTAGTGAATGGCACTACGAAAATGGGATTACCAGATATACATTTATAATTGATACTAACTATGCTATAAATGCCTATAAACTAGGCATTGAGATTAATTCTTTAGTCACTATGGTAACTTGGAATGCCATCCATCCATCCACCTATCACTCAAATACAAAATATAATTACAGTATTATTTTTCAAAAGTGTAGTACATTTATTTTGTAACCTGAAATAATTATAGTGTCATATTTCACATAAAATTACATATTAAAAGAACAGTACAAAAAAAAAGAAAAAGTTATTTGTTTTAATTAACAGGAGATGGAAAGAAGACTAGTAAAGTATGGAGGAAGAAAATATAAATTTAACTTTAATTATTGAAACCTACCTCCAAAAATTCATCAACTTTCGTCTGTGAAGGTGTGGTGTGGTATGGGGTACTAACCAAACCAGAAAATTTTCCTGATGGGAACTGACGCTTTGGAATCCGATGAAGATATCCATAACCGATATTACACCCAAGACTGTAATAGTACATAATCCATCAAAACTTCAGGCTTTTTTTCATTTTATCACTGAAATACTGCAGTGTTTTCTGTTATTTTATTAATTCACACTGTAATGTGTCTATAACTTCAGTAATAGCTCTTTGTACAAATAATAGCATTCATTTTTAGATAGGCTGCAAAAAATGCCATTCAAATTAAAAGGATCGATTTTGTTCTCTTTTCTACAAGAAGAACTCACTTTACAGGTATGATATGATAATATATAAATTTTAAGATTTCTTTATGAATAAGAAATAGAAAATGAAATGTAAATAAAATAAAAATCTAAAGTCTTAATGTAAAAACAAATAAGACCTAATTTTCCTCCAAAAAATTTGGATTACAAAAAAATATATATATATATATATATAGCACTATCTTCTTCAGTTACATTCTAAAGTCAAAGAACAAAACCCTACACCCAAAACAGGTCTTTGCTTAGTTTATAAATACTCACCTTCCCTGCCCACCCCAGGCCCCATTCGGAGTAATGGTGACTTCCCGACATGAATCTGTGTCAGCATTGTATACATAGAGCTTCAATGGCTTTCCTTCGTGAGACTCAATAAGAGTAAACAAGTCTTCACTCTATACAAGAAAAGAAACATACTTGTACCCCTTCAAAAAATATATATATAAAAATAAATTCAGAACTTGAAAGACAGACATCAATATTCAAATCATTATAAACTGTACTCTCTTCAAAAATAGCACCACAGGAATCATTTTACAAAATTTTATAACTAGATACAAGGCAAAAGAATTAGGTGAGATGAGTTTTCCATTGCAAAATAAGCTCCAGTTTCTCTTGGCTTTGAAGCATATGCTAGTCAAAACCTGGAGATCTGTGTGATTTACTTAAGGGTGAGCTCTGTCATCTAATTTGTGTAGTATTATGGCTGTCCTAAATCAATAGAGTGCACTGATTGATTGTGTTCAAACATAATGCTAAAGTGAAGCAGGTAATGTTTATTGAATGGTTGTATAACACATGAAAATCAGTGTTCATCCGATTCAAAAAAATTTTCAAATGTAATATTAATAATTGGTCCAATAACTCATTAAATCATTGCTCATTTCTGTTTAAATGCTTTGAAATGAAATATTTAAGACTGTTGAAGCACTGTGATAGAAACATAGGAAGAAAGAATTCTACTTATCTACAAAAGTCAGCAGAAAACAGAGTTCACACTATGATCCTATATCATTGCCTATATCTCTGTGTTACAGACCAATAAGGAGATAATGTAAGTGTTGAATATATATACTTAATATATGAAGCATCTTATTCAGCAGATTTTTTTTAAAAATCAGATATTGCATAGTAATTAAACAACTGGTGATTAATGGATAGTTAATTAATCATATTAACAACACATATCAAGTTGAAACTGCAAGAAGTATCTATTTTAATAATTCATTACAAGCACAACTGTTTTTAGACACTTATCAATTAATATTCATTATTAATTTACCAAGAATGTTTTTAATTATTGCATGAACACTATTTTCTATCTTTATTGTATAGGTGCAAATGTGGAAATTGAATTTATATCATAATTTTAGTAGGTGTACATCAATAAAAAAAAAATAATTTCCTGTCTGCAATTAAGAAAAAACAAAACCCATCAAAAATCATAATAAAATGTTCGATAAATTTTCTGTGATTACTTATTAACTTCCCAGTTACAAGAAGATTCATTGAATGAATGGATTTAAAACTTATTCAATTAACATCTCACACTGCATATTTATGACAGCTGTCATTGTAATGAACAGATTTTATTAAAATAACAAATCAGTATCAATGATCAAATGACAGAACTATAACAATGTAAGTATAAGACTGATTTTAAACTGGTTAAGTCTCACTTTTAGCACCTCAATGCCTGGATTGCTAAACTGTTGAAGTGCTCACTACACACTAACGTCTGTGCTGTTGGATGAAAGTTTTCTTTTTTCACTTTGTAATCCACAATTTTTAGTAATTTGTGATCTTTGGGAAATGTAAAAATCATTTTTTGTGTGCAGCCTTATGCACTGCAATATTTAACCATGTTTTAATTTTCAAACCATGCATGTTAAACATTAAGACAATATGTCAGACTGAGCATGCAGATTGTTGTTCCCACTTGTGGCATCACAGGTTATGTTGCTATGGTGAGAAGTCAGCTTCGCAAATGAATGACAGCTCTTATTTCTTTCTGAAATAATGACTTTAAATACCAAAATAAATGTCTTACATACAAACTCTGAAAGTTTAAATTTTGCAGTCTTGATTCTAAGAATGGGAATTACTCAATCCATATGGATTTTTATTCTTATCTGTGGATGACCTTTAAATCCACAGATGCCAGTGAAAGAATGTCCCTCTGCTTTGGTCCCTCCCTCCACTATCTGCCAAAATGACATCTGACTATTTTCCATGACCTGTATTTTTGCTAATGTTTGAGGTTAACAAGTTTTCTATTGGCAAAATATCATCATCATCCAAAAGATATTTTTTTCATTTTAATGGAAAGTTAAAACTTACTGGCAAGTGTACAGAACAAATACACAGAATATGTATCAGTGATGCAAAACCATCTCAATATCATATTATTGCCATTTGCTTCTTGATGCACATCATCATAAATGTTGTGGATTTTTGGACTTGGACTTGCATTTCTGACAGATTATTTTTGGTGGGTCAAATTTATATTAAAAAAATGTTAGAATATACTAAGCATTTTAAAGAAATTTTAAAAGTGAGTTGAATTATGTAGTTATTATGTATTTGGTAAATACTTTTATTGTATAAACATTTGGCTTTGTAAAATAAAATACATGCTTGCACATGTTTTTAAAAAAAAAAAATTGTGCAGACCACAAATTAAAAAGTTTTCATGAAATACATGTAAAAGAAAAATGTTGAAAGTATAAAACAAAAAATTTCTTGTGGTTTATTTTATTGCAGCATACTAATTTGTTTGATCAGAATATCAAAATTAAATAAACTACAAGAAATAGTTTAATGTTAATCTAAACTGTAAATATTATAATTTGCCATTGAGACCTATTTTGTACTTGGAACTCTAAACAAAGAAAAATATATTTTATTATGTGAATATATACTTTATTAATATTATTCAAAATACATGTAACACTGATTTAACTATATGAACTGCCCTCATTCTATATCAGCAATCGGTACAATGAATGTGACCCCAGAAACAGACTATAAATGCTCCAAGATATGTGAAGGGAGATAATGTGATACTCTGTTCACTCCTAAATATGTCATTCTCTCACCAATTGATAAACCCGCCACAAAAAGTGCAATAAAAATGCTAGCAGGACCATAACCACCCCTTTATTTAAGCATGTGCACAGCAAATATTGGAGCAGTAGCCACCCCATATTCTGGCAACAGGTATATGCATATTAACTTTCTAATATTCAAGACCATAGCATTCCTTTGTCCAATGGAGACAATATAACACAGTTAACATAATAGATCGGTGCATCTTTTGTTTGGTTGGTAAAGCTCTAGATAAAAACAATACACAGAGCAAACTTTGTTTAGTCTTAGGGGATGTTCATATTTTGTCCAGTCTTCTGAAAATCTTCAAGAATGATGCTATCACCAACAAACGTCATATCAAATAGTAACTGCTAAAATAAAATAATTTCTGATTTTCTCAAAATAAATATTAATAGCAAATCATTTTAATACTTAGTAATCCAATTAGCCTTATAAATTAAAAATCAAATTTCATAACTGTATAAGAAAGTTCTCTCAAAGACAATTAAGTACAGTTACATATGAACTAGTCCCAAATAAAGTAACAAATGAAAGTAAAATTATTTGGATCCTGTTAAAATTCAAAGATTTATCTTGCATCTGATAAAGATATTCCCTGCATGCAAACAAACATATAGATTAAATGCACATTAAACTTTTAATAACAGTTTACCTCATGTAGAACAGAATCAGCCCCAATCACATAATCTGAATCCGACTTTAAACCGGCAAGGTCTGCAGGAGAATTTGGCTGAACCTCCTACAATAAAGTGGGAAGAAAATAAAACATTTAATTTACTGAAACAAGCAATTAATGATCTGTCTTAAATTGCTGAAAAGCAGACCTGCCTACCCCCCACCTCAGGAAACCAGAAGATCAATGATCCAAAACCAGAAGATTTTTAACGGAAACCAGATTTTACGCGGAGTATGGCATTTTAATAGAAATACCAATAATATAAAATAAATGCAATATAACATCAAATAATGTTAATATTTGTAAATGAACTTACCAATATTGTAATGATTTATGCAAAGTACAACATATGTCTATGATTTGTCTACTTTTTTGGCATATGCAGACTTTTAAGTTCTAAAATGCCTGCTTTTCCATCTTCTCAACAGCTAGAACAGGGTCTTCACTTTTCAGTAAAAGGAGACTTTCAAGTGTTTGTTATTCAAAGAAGCATGCTGGTCAGTCTTGTTTTACACATAAGAAGATCCTCTCACAGTGTGCAGAACTGTGGGGTACAGTCAGAATGCCTCTTATTACCAGTGACAAGGCTGTGAAGTCTGAATTCATGCCAACATTTGCCCAGTTGGCATCTTGTTTGTCTGCTTTGTATTGACTGATATCAGTTGTTTGATAGAGGCTAAAGGATTCTGACAGTTGGTCAACTGACCAGAAGGAAGAAGAATTGGAAACCTCCTTATTGGACCCGTCTGTAGACACAGTGAATGTCCATTCACCAAGTTTCAGAATCCTTCTCTGGCTGATAAAAGGCAGTAAGCTGCCTTTCTCCCTTGCACAAAGTCAAGTTGCTTTTATGCGATGCGCTTTCAAGATGTCTATTGACATCATTCAGTCCATCACTTGCAATTTTAAAATCTTGTCTACATGCTGTGCAGAAAACAAAGGTTTCTCCTTTTCCAATAGGGCACAGATAATTACATTTTCTGTGATAGTCTGATTTGTATTTTTGTTCATAGTGCCCTTTTCTTCACTTGTGGTTTCTCCTTTTCCACTAGGGCAGAGATAATTACACTTTCTGTGATAGTCTGATTTGTATTTTTGTTCATAGTGCCCTTTTTTTCACTTGTGGTTTCTCCTTTTCCACTAGGGCAGAGATAATTACACTTTCTGTGATAGTCTGATTTGTATTTTTGTTCATAGTGCCCTTTTTTTCACTTGTGGTTTCTCCTTTTCCACTAGGGCAGAGATAATTACACTTTCTGTGATAGTCTGATTTGTATTTTTGTTCATAGTGCCCTTTTTTTCACTTGTGGTTTCTCCTTTTCCACTAGGGCAGAGATAATTACACTTTCTGTGATAGTCTGATTTGTATTTTTTGTTCATAATGCCCCTTTTTTCACTTGTGGTTTCTCCTTTTCCACTAGGGCAGAGATAATTACACTTTCTGTGATAGTCTGATTTGTATTTTTTGTTCATAGTGCCCCTTTTTTCACTTGTGGTTTCTCCTTTTCCACTAGGGCAGAGATAATTACACATTCTGTGATAGTCTGATTTGTATTTTTGTTCATAGTGCTTTTTTTTACTTGTGGTTTCTCCTTTTCCACTAGGGCACAGATAATTACACTTTCTGTGATAGTCTGATTTGTATTTTTGTTCATAGTGCCCTTTTTTTCACTTGTGGTTTATTCTCGCTATTCTCGTCAACTTTTTTGTTGTTGTTGTTGAAAGCCTCTGGCTCTCTAATTTGTTTTCGAACTGAATGATTTCGCACTCTGTGTCCACCATCTTTTCTTAATATTCTACAAAGACAGAGCCGATTTAGTTAGTGTAGAGTTAGTGTAGATGTTTCGTCAGCGCTAAGTTTAAAATATATAGTTCCAAATGCCGAGTTCATTTCAACAGATATGATTACTATTGGTCAACCAGAGACGTAAACTTCTAATGGCAGTTTGTTATAGGGCAGTTGGAGCCCAATAGTATTTAACATAATGACATATCATTGGTGGCTCAAAGAAACCTAGAGCGGGCGACTGTAAATGAGACAAGCAGGTTTTTCATAACTGATCGGGAAAAGAAGAAATTGAAATTGAAAGCGGAAGATTTCTTTTGGAAGCAGAAGAGTGGCAGATTCAAGGTAAGAGCAGAAGGTAGGCAGATCTGGAAAAGTGTTCACAACTGTGATAACCTCTCAAACAGGAAATTAGATTTGTAATCATGAATACAAGATTTGTGAAAAACTTCCTGTTGCTGTTCACTTATGTATAAAAAGTTTGTTCTTTTCAAAATAAATGTCCCCTTGTGAACACTGTGACAAATATTTCCACCCCTTCCTTTATTTGTCACTTGTTTCCATATACTTTATTTATAAAATATTTTGTGATAAAACTGTAGAGCACTTATTCCTATTTATGCAGTAATACTTTAAAAGGTATATCGTGCATGGCATGTTAAGCAAACCACAATGAAAAAAATTATTAACACTGAACCCTAAACAAATAACTAGACATTGCCTGAAGTAATATTATAATTAAATGACACTGGTATCACTCCTCATGGAATTCAATAGTCAAAGATCCAATAAACGCGTGGGTCCACTTCTTAAATCTTGTTATAGGTAAGCGACTTACCAAATGACGCAAGCATTTCTAAGAGTTTAGCCAATTTGGGCTAACCAATGGCTGCAAACAGGAACTAACCAATAGGAGTTAAGAGAATAGTGGGGAGGAAGCCCACATCATGAGAGATTATTTCTTTTCCCAACACTGTCCGAGGAATTCTGCATGCAGTTAAGACGTGTTTTCTCTGTGGTCTCTGTTTTGGGGTCATGTAATTAAAGCCATATCGTAACACAGCGTTATAAGCTCTAAAATTGCAATTTTCATTTTATTCCTTCCAGCTTTAAACAGAATGTAATTTTCATGTTTCTTTCAGCTCAGTAATAATGTACATGTATTTCAATTTTCATGCATAATCCTGAATGCTGTTTTATAATTTTATAATTCTGAGATATCCTTTTATGTTATTTTATATTCTGTAGAAACAGCCATGTGATTTGATGATAGTTGACTTATTTTTAACTAATGTGTAATTCACTGTTGAAAACTAGTAGTATGACACAACAAATTTAGATCTATGTAAAATATTGTTTATGATTCAGAGACTTTTTTTTAATCACAACCCTAATCTGTAAAATAATGCTTACAACTATGATTCTTCTATTTCAATCTTGCTCTGTTAATGTTATTTCATTTAATGTGGCATAACTGTGTTTGGAAAAGTATCTAACTTGTGAGAGGACATATAGCTGAATCCATCATTCACTTGTGGAGAACTAAATAATTGTATTCGGTAATTGTAAAATAGACTGAGGAATTATTAAGGAGAGACAGTTAATATCTGCCCAGCTGAATTTTTACAGAAGAATTTTTGTTTTGTCTCTACAGTCTTTGGCAGCACTCCCTTTATATCCTCCTTATACTGGACTTCTAGTTCAAATCTGGTTCTAATCCTGAGCTTGACTGTCAGTGTTGCTTTGCGAATCCCACAAAGTGAGCCGATGAAGGCTCACCGTGGTCAGGAGAGAACAGAAAGAAGTTTCAATTCAGGTCTTGTTGACATTTCTTTAAACAAACCTTGAACTTTCCTTACTTCATAATGTGCATTTTTGTGTTGTCTAAATGCCACTGATTTAAGTAACATTGCTGATGAATACTGTTCACTCTAGAGGCCTCTAGGGAGGCTGGATTTAATTTCAAGAAATTTAATAATAGACAATTACCAAGTTACCTTCTACTGCCTGAACTGAATTGATATATACATATATATGTTTAATTCATGTATCTTTTGTGCATATTTCATGTATATATAGATACTCCAAACATCACAGATTGTGGCCTTGTTTAGTCAATTTTTCTACATTTTCAACACTGTAGAAATCTGTAGAAAAAGATCTATCTGTCCGTATACTTTTAAATTATTAGTGAGATCTCGGTAAATATGTTTGGAGTATTATATCATTATTTGTACTTGATCAATGTTGAACTGCTGTGTAGTGTGCAGTGGATGGTTGTAATAATTAATAAGACAGTAGTAGACTTTTGAAAAGGGTGTTCCTCTACTCGTTACCGGACATTTGTCAGGTCAAAGTTATTCCCTGGTGTTTATTTACAATACCAGCAATTGTTCTGGAAGGGGTATAGGGAGGTTACTCTTTCAGTCCATTGCCCACAAATTGAGAGATGTGTTTATCATAATATGGAGAGATAATAATAATTATTCTCATAACTTTCAAGACCCTATCATTAATTCATTTAACCTGTTGCAGACAATAATTCAAATGACCCAACATCTTTATATGAGAAGCAGTAAGTATGATTAATGAGAAACAAATGTTCTTGATCTAAGTACTAATATTATGAGAATAAAACACTTCTGCAATTTACTAGTACATCTGGAGTTCATTCAGTGCAGATCATTTACATTGTACTACTTGTAAGGTTTCTGATGAACCTGCTAAAAAATTATTTCCGAAATATCAAAACATCTGGCAGGTGTTAAGTGGCACTCAAAACATGAGTATTTCAACAAAAATCATGGCAATTTTAAACAATATTAGAGTGTCTAAAATCTCTAAGACAGACAGAAAAACAAAAATGAGAAGGGGGGGGGGGGAGGAAACCTGCTAAAAAATAAATACTCACCAAAATGTGCCAAACATTTTCATTAGCACCTTCGAAGGAGCAAAACCTAATGGAGAAAAGATTATCATGAAACAATACCAAACTTAGTTTGCAAGCATACCTTAAATTTGTCATCTAAATTGGTTAATGATAAACACTAACTAAAAACCACTGACTAGTGAAGATAATAATAATATAAACAAAAGCAACTAGAAATAATCTAGTTGCAATAAAATTTTCTTCAATAAATTATGTATCTTTTTAAATTTTAACTTTCAGCAAGCTGGGCTCTTTTCAGTTAAGCTTATTTTTCTTGAAACCAAATTATTTTCAGACTTTAAAATTATCTATGCTTAACTATATTTAATCTGTTCTTGGTTGTTTTTGAAGGCTGCATTGCTGCTCATCATGAGTTTAATTTTTCTCTAGTCACTCTAACATACTTAATAGTGACTAACATGCAAAATACAATAAAAAAAATTAAAAAATTCAAATTGTATGTTTGCAAAAGAGAGGCAAGAAAATTTTCAGATTCATTGACATTTCAAAACAAGTAAGATTTCTGATAATCTCAATATATTTTGATTAAATTGATTAACATCATAAATAGCTTACATATATATGTATATATCCATGTGATTTCTTTGGCATTGAAAGTTTCACATAGCTATGTGTAAGTTTTAAACCTGAGCAAGAAAAGGCAGAAAAGCCTGTGAATTACATTCAATAATAGAAATATCGCAATTAGGCTTATTATTATATTTTTTTTAAATATTGCATGTAAAATGTTGTATTATAATTGTAATATGCATGTGCGTGATTTGAACTATATCTTTCAATTTTTCATATTTTATCTTTCATTGTAAAATACGATTAAAAGGTTGATTTTGTAAATAGGCTACTCTATTGTCTATGCCACATGTACGGGTCAGTGAATAAATAGAATTGCCGCTCGTGGAAATGAACAATTATCGCTTCAGAGCGGGTTTCACATTTGGTGTTTCAAGTTTCATGTTTCCACATTTCGTGTTTTCGCATTTGGAATTTCATGTGATGAAATTTCATGTTGAGTTCAACGTTTGGATCCTGAGGGTGTTCAACATGTGTGACTTACTGAACACCGGGCCTTACGACTACCAAGTTGAAGAGCTGAAATAGACGCTATTCAAGCGACGGGTTATGTGACAGTTGCCAGTCATCTGACGACGTACTGTTGTGGTGTGAGCGCTGCTATAACCGACGAGAAGATTAAAAGAGCTATCGACGAGAAGATTAAAAGAGCTACTGATGAAAAGATTAAAAGAGCTAAGTGGACAGTGGTGATCTCTTAAATCAGAACTGTGTGTTATGATTCCGTACAAACTTTAAAGACAATAGGGAGTCCTATGATCTTCGTATTTTAATTTTGATATATGAAATTACCATTTGTTAATTGTTAAATTCTTATTTGTTATCTAATTACAGAAGTTGGCTAATTATTGCAAGGAAGACCAATTAAGAACTGGGTTGGGGGCTGAGTCAAAAGATGAATGTTTTGAATGCATAATTAGTTGTGATTGGATAATGTACCTAGTTCATGCATTATCAAACAGGTTTGCCTGTCCCTAAATGTAATGTCTAAACCAAGGGAGTTAATTTAGGAGACTGAAGGGTGAATCTGGCAACCAGTCTGCTGTCAGCATAGGTGAATGTTGGAAATTTATAATCTTTAAATCCTCATGTTGAGAAAGGGTCTCTAAACAAATACTGGAATGTAACAATGATGTTGTACAATGCACAAAAATTAGTATATTGCAAATGATAATTCGATATATCAAGAGAACATAATTATTATGCCCATGCAGATAAAAAAAGCTAACTAAATCAGTACTTTATACAAACTTTATGCTAACTTATCAGCACTTGAAAAAAGTGTCCAAATATATAAAACTTCATGTTATTTTATCACCCCTTTATACACATTTTACACATGCTAGTTATATCAGCATTTATTACAAACTTTATAGTAACTTAGCAACACTTGATAAAAGTGTCCACATTTGATAAAATGTATGCTAAAAGCACTTTATATAAACTTTATTCTAACATCACTTTAAATAAACTTTATGCTAATTTATCATAAATTAATAAAAGTATCCACACATGACAAACCTTATGCTAACCCCCAAAAGGCCTTGGCCACCCCAATTGTGTGAAGGAACAATGGTGACCTCACGTACACCCTGAGTTTTGCTGCTATAAACAGTCATCTTTACAGGTTTCTCTATGTTTGCTTTTAAAAGTTCTTTCAATGTGTCATTGTCTTTGTTCTAGGAAAAACAGAAAAAGATATCCCAACAGGATTTCAGTTTGGATTTAAAACCATAAAATGTCTGAAATATATGTAAATGTCGACATTACTGCATAATAATTATAATTCTACCAATAATGCCAGTAAGACAACTCTACTTGATTTTTGCAGATAGAGGATAACAATTATGTTAAGGAAGATCACACATAAATGTTATGTCTGATATTACAATATATTTACATGATTGTATAATAAAATATGCAAAAGTTATTAATAGGAACAATATAACAATAGGTTGTCTAATTCTCAGATAACATAACTGTGATATAACCAACATCGATGTGAAAGGGAAAAATAAACCCCAGAGAACTGTTTCCCTCAAGTGAGAAAATAGGACATGAGGTAGTGTCCTGACACAGCTGACTACACACTTAGGTACCAACATTTTTTTTTGTATGCAGCAGGAAAGGGAAATGACATCGCCATCTACACCATTAATAACTGCCTCAATCTGGCAATGCTCTCTCTTCCCTCCCTCTTTATTTTTTTAAGAAAGCATGTCATTAACAAGACTTCAGCTGATCACTATTCTGACAGGTTTCTACAATTTGCACTATTCATTTGGCTCATTTGACTGGAAAGTTACATAATAAGACTAGATAGTGCAAGGAAAATGCAAATTTTCCAGAACCAACACTTGGGCGCATACACACACTGCATCTGAACATCAGTAATTAATATTTTAAAAGAACATATATTAACACTCAAGCCTGAGCTGCTAATTTTACTGCATCATTATGAGGGCCAGTATTTTATATTTTTTCACTATATTCTTGTAACTATTTTCTAAGTAGTGAGAAGGAATTCTTTTTTCAGTTTAACATTCAGTAAAACATTTTTATTAAATGTTTTCTACTTTTTCACACAAAAATTTTAAATGAAATATATTGATTTGTGTTGTGCAAATATATGTATACAAATTTTTAAACTCTCTCCATAGTTTAATCTGAAGGAAACTAAAAATCTTTCAAAAATAAAAAAGATATGTACATTGCATTTGATTGTTGCTATTTAAATCCAACCACAGTCCCCATTCACTAAGTCTATTATCCCATACAAAAATGAATTTTATACAATAATATATAATTAGTCAATATTACTCATCATATACAACAGGTCTTTCCTATTAACATTTAAATGTTTGTGAAATCAAAGTGTTCTAAGAAAACATCTTTATATAATACATTTTAATGCTCTACAACTGCATAAATCAAAGAATTTCAGCACATCTTTCAGCTCTGTGATTCAAGGCATAGAACTATTATTTCTTCATAAAAAACAGTGTTATGGGTTTACAAAAAAATATTTGAAGATTTGCTAAATAAACTCAGTGATATAATGATAACTAAATAACAAAAGCACCCTTAAAATTAAAAACAATTAAATATGAATGTTAAAAAATTAAAGTGCAGTATTCTTGCCGGAAGCTTGTTCAGATAAATTTAAAAGTAACTTTAAAAAACAGCTAATCATTGAGTTGCAAGTACTGAAGTAGCATAGCAAAGAGATAATTTCTAATTCTACCATATGATTTTCCATCATAATTTTGCTAAAATCAATTCACAATTACTACAGTAAATTCATAAATTATAAAAAAAATGTGTATTAAAAAGATAACATACAGATAATAGAATGACAAGCAGCATAATCAACAGATCTAGGATTTTAAAACCTATTTTTTATGCATACAATATAGCAACACTTAATAATGTAGGAAGATAATGACTTGTTTGGTTAGCCAATAAAATGTGTTCTGCAAAACTGCAGTTGAAGCTATCTGTAATGTGACATAATATTAATAGTCTCATAAACATAATATGCTATAATTTGCTCATCTTTTGAGGAACAAATATTCCTTCTTAAGGCCATAGACGGCACGAGCCAGTGGAAGAAAAAAATTTTTTAAAATTTTTTTTCACTTTTGAGATTATTATATATTTGCATTGTTCAATGTCTTCTCTTTCAGGATTTTATATTTTCTTACTGTACAAAATGCATTATTTATGTTAATAAAGACGTTTTTTGAACCCACCTCTGCTGAAAAATTTATTTCCTAAGCCAAAAATCGCCGAAAACGCAAATCTTTGACTCCCGATTACCGCCATTATTTGTACAGTAGAAAGGAACATGGCACACGGAAACAGAGAGAATTATCTCCCTTACATTATTATCATTACAATACTGCCTCTAACCAGTTTTAAAGTCCAGTTTCGTGTGAAACTCCGACATAACCTAAAGCCTGATTGATCGGATTTTATGCAAATCATGTAAAAGACTGGATCTGATTGGTCGAGACTTGTCGTCTGCTAAGAGCTCTTCAATATACGAGTCCGTTTTTGTCCCTTTTTAACACTTCCGGTATCCAATTCGTCAGCCGTTATTACTTTTAGTTGACAAAATAGAAGTTTGCGCGTGAAATAAACGTTATCTTTAAATATTTATTTATGTTTAGAAGTCAGAGCTTGGTGGGATAAGCAAAATTCGGCGCATAACACTTTTACTGCCCGATCGACTGATAGACGATGTTCGGATTTTCAAAATGGCGGCCGGGTAGCGATAGTACATGCATTACACCATGTCATTTTGATAATTTTGAAATATTTATTGTAATAAATAATATCCGGCTTACATGTAAGACAATATAAGCAATATTCTTCAGAAATTATCGGTCCGAAACGAACTTCTTTGACGAATTATATCGCAAAACTAGGAAAAATGTTGACCTCTTGAAATTACGGTATGACTGATATATTAAAGGCCTATAGTTTCAAATAATCGTTTTCAAATAATCCGTTGTAGTTATTCCAATATAATATGTAAGATTACAAACTTTATTCTTTGAAAAAAGCATCTGCCATGAGTTTTAAAACAAAGTCATCGGCGATAAAGAAATGATCTGTAGTCAGATTTGTTCTGATTGTAATTTACGGAAATGTAATCATTTCTACTTAAAATTTTAGAAAGAGAGTAAATATATATATATTTTTAAATTAGTAATTGGCATTTTATGTTTACACAGTGCACACATTATAATTGTAAAAAAAAAAAAAAGTATTCACATGGTATAATAGAATTTTAGGAAGTGTAATATCAAATACAATTATATGAAGAGAAAGAAATGCATAAAACGTTAATTAAAAAAATACTAATCATATCCAATTCTTAATTAACAATGCATGGTTATTAAAGAATAATATCTTGTTAATAACATTTTACAGTAAGACTTTCACTAGCATTCTCTGGTCTAATGGACATGACTAAAATATAGGTTTTATATAAAATAATATATTTAAATAATTTATAAAATAAAATCTATACTAGATATTCTAAAACTAACAACTGATATTGCTTTCTCATAACAAAGACAACATATATTCCAAATTTTATTAATGTAGATTGATAAATATATTTTTTAAAATTTTCCTTGCACTATTCTGGTTGTATAGAAAATAAAAAAGATGGTACAGTGATGATGTAAAGAGCAGAATATTTAATTCTATGTTGCTAAGAGAGCTAAATGACTAACAGCTGTCCAGTGTGGTATGGATAGGGTATATATATTAAAAAAAATAAACAACTTTGAACACAGTTTTCAAGTTCTGTAGTCTTTAGTTTACTTTAAATGCGTTTTTCTCAAAATGGCATTTTTCGTCCGATGATCAATCTGCCAAGGCACCTTTTGAGTAGTTGTAATTATTCCATGTCCCTGAAATTTGGTATACTAGTTCCTCATACATACAGTTAAAAAGTTATGCATGGACGAAAGCCTATGTGCTTTAGTTATTTTTTTATAAATTTTAAAAATTCTACATGTACCCTCAAAAAAATATTTTTGACGGGTACAATTTTTAAAAAATCGTAACTATTTTTTTTCTTAAAATTTTTTAATGGGCATGCATAACTTTTTAGAGCTGGTCCAGTAGATAATAAAAATATACATTAAAATTTTTTTTTTAATGTTGGAAATATTTTCCGAGTTTTTTCCGAACTCTGAAATTATACATATTTTCAAACAGTAAAAAATTAATAAAATGAAAACTAAACAAGATATTTTAAATCTGACAACTGTTATTGCTTTCTTATACCAAGGGCAACTTATATTCCAAATTTGAAGACTATAGGTTGATAAATAATTTTTTTCCAGCTTGGTGTGTAGTAGTGTGGCCTTAAGGGGTTATGGTGTATTTGAAATAAGGTGTCAAGAAATGATTTTAGTCAAGAAACAACATCAAATAGAATATCACCTATGAACAAAATGCTACATATTCCTGCAAAACCTCAAAACTGAAACTGTCTAGCCAGGCTTAAGTGTGTGTATACTGAAGCACTTAGTAACAGCTACAAATGAGAATGCAATGGTCCTTTTCAAAGTAATATGGTTAGAGTAGCTTCCCTTCCTTTGGGGCCTGAAGTATATTGAGTTCTTTGTTCAACTTCAAGTGAGCTTTGTTTACATGAATTTGAATTTACATAACCTAATATTTAGGAATTTTCAATTTATCTGTCTGCTAAACTTAAAGTTACATGACCAAGATACTAAACTGCAAGCAAGATGAAGACTCGTCATTCAAATTATGTCAATTGGATGTTTTCAGTTTTTTGATTGTTAGTTGTTGTACAGACATCAAACTAAGTGCTCATATGATAGTATACATGTACATGCTCATGTATTTCAATGGGAAAATCTTGTTCCATTTAATGATTTATGCAATTGTTTTTTAATGTGTGGGTCATAAGAAAGTAAATATCATACAAAATAAGAACTCAATGTTTACATGATTTTACTACAGTTCTATATTACAAAACCATTTGCAAATGTTTGTCTAGAAGGCCTGAGAGCTTCCTTAACCTTCTGTGAAAATTCTGAGAATTCAATTAAAAATTTCAAGGTAAAATGTTAATGGAATTAAGTAGAAATACAAAGAAAATTGTAATTATGTTGAAAATTGGTCAAAAGTCAAAACTGTTATGTGTGCTAACTGAAAAGAGTTTTTAGCAATGAGTTGCCCAAATTCTTATCACATTCTAAGACTTGTAAAACTTATAAAATTTTGTTCCATGAAAAGTGATAGAATTTAGAAAATACTTACTGATATAAAACTTGCATTCAACAAGGCATAATGGATTGTGCAGCATCACTAAAGATAGTAGAAATCCCATGATGGTATGCTCTGGCATGCAGCCCTAATTATGGGTGTCAGAAACTATAGAAACATCATGATTGGCATTACCTAATGAAATTATATCAATAAAATTAATAAATATATTTTTTAATAATTATCAGAAAGAAATTCACTCACAAGTCTTGTGTTTCCAATTGCAACAATGAAATCAAAAAAGGCTTCCAGGCCAGCAATTTGTCCAGGTGAAGCATCTTGTACCTTTGTTATGCACATAAAATAACATTATTTTCAAACAGTATCTTGATCAGCAAAATATCCAGCAACAATACACTTGCATGCTAAATGAATAAAAAGATTTTTCTTAGATAATATTGAGTAATTAAGATATTTTATTTTGACTACACTGTTATTATATATATATATAAAATATCAAATCTGCTCCACCTTGATGAATGTAAACAAATAACTGATTAATAAAAGGGTGAATAATTTTTTATTAAAAATAAAATACACTAGAGTGTGTAAACCCCCTCACCTTAACTAAGGATTTATAAAATACTAAATTACTCTGGAAACTGTAGACTGTGTGTGATACATGATACATAATAGGCCACAATTCACAAGCAATTGACCACTGATAAACAGTATAGATATACTAACAGTGATTAAAGACTGAGTTAGGGCAGTTCAAGATTAGGGTTAGGGATAGGATTAGGATTAGTTTAGATTCTGTATCTACTGTGTACTGAATCAAAAATACCATTTTATTAAATTATATATAGCACTTTTAGCAAACAACTTTAGTGCAGACCCTTTTTCCACTTATTTTATTCATCCTACACTAAACTATGAAGAGTAATAAATATTAATATTATTTATAAATAAAAAATATGTATAATATTAATAGAGGAAGAGTAAATAATATTTTAGTAATAATGAAACCTACAATTAACAGTCTAACTAAACCTCTGGAAACAGAAATCTACAATAAATCTGAAGAAGCGATTTCATATGTAAAACTTGTATACACATCTATTAAAAATTACTTGTCCAATTTAATATCCAACATGACATGTAAATAACAAAGAATATTTTTGTTTAATTACAACTTGTTGTTACAAGTTATATAAGAAGTAGTATTACTAATAATAATTACTAGTACTTGTAGTAGTACTAATACTGAATATATAACTACTATTCAAGCAGAATCATTACTATAACACTACTAGTACTACCAGATGTAGTACTTCTACTAGTACCATTAGCAGAGTAAATAGTCAAACCTAATCTTTATTTCAAATTTTCAGCGTGATTGTGAAGAAGGCACGACGTTATTAATATTATTGCGTGTGCAAAAGTAATAATGTTATAATCATAATGATTACTGCATTCACCTCAACAGTCCTCTAAATAAGATCATTTGGTCATGAAAAACTTTTTAAAAAATTAAAAGTGTATTCAGCCGTCGTCTAAATGGATAGGCCTAACTAATTATCTTAAATAATGTAGTGAGTTGTATTTCTACTAATAATATTAGTAAATGAGCTCACATAATAATACGCAACAAACAGATACAGGGTTATTTAATGTTAAAATATGCATATACTATAAACATATATCATACCCTTAAGACATGATAACCTTCTGTCCCTCCCCCTGGAATTTCTGAACTGACAGAACCGCCCATTGTGATGAAAACTTGGATATGGTTTGACACCCGCCGTCGGCGAGGTAAACTATACAAAATGGCCTCGACGTGGCAGTGCTTGAATGTTGGGATGGACTTCCTGTCAGGTAGAATTATTTCCCTTACTATTTTTTTTTTTCTCAAAACTATGTTACTTGTTAGTATAATATGGATTTATATATATATATATATATACGTACGTGTCATCAGGCTACCTCTGTTTAACAGTTCTCTGCAGATCTAAAATTGCATACCATTAACTACCTTTTCTGCTTATAAAACAAAATATAACAATGCATTTTTTTTTAACGTCTCTTGTATGCTAGACTACTTTTTTCGTATCGGACAGCTGTCTTTAGTATCTCGGTGTGCTGGTAGCCATGACTGCGTAAAGTAAAATGGCGGCTTCTTCCCCCCCCCCCCCCCCGACGGAGGGCGGTTGAGGGTATGCGCCAAATAGGTGCTAACTGTTTCACCTCCTTCCGCCAGCCCTCCTGCCCTCCACCTCAGACGCACCGCGAGGCTGTGCAGATCCCCCAGAAGCAGACCAAGACCGAGAATATCGTGATGATGAAAGGTCTATTGCGGCTTCTGGGGTGAGCGTGAGCGGAACAACAACAAGCTAGTTTCCATCTCACTCTAATAAGCCAATACCCTAGCTTGAAAGTGCAGTAAAGTGTTTATGCTGTAGTTGAAGCCTGATCTCTGCATTTTCTGTGTGGTTTGAGTTAAGCGTCCATTTCGTAATGTTGCAGACGGATGCAGTGCAGAAAGTCTGGAAATGAAATATAGTGCCATGAGTTGAGAGCGACGATATAAGTGGATCTTTCGCACGCGCGCGTGTGTGTGTGTGTATGTGTGTATGTGTGTGTGTTGTAGTACAATTTTGCCTGAACATTGGTTTACGGTCTGTTTTTGAAATATTAAATGGATCTGTGCGGACCTGTATCACATGACTACTCTGTCTATTGTCCCAATCCATAAACAAGACACCAATGATTGCAGTCTATTTATTGATTTTTTTCCCCCACGAAGTAGACATCCCATGGACCATTGGCCGCATTCCGTTTACTGGCATCCCATGGATTAATGGCAGTACTCTGTTTACTGACATCCCATGGATTAATGGCCGTACTCTGTTTACCGACATCCCATGGACCATTGGCCGTACTCTGTTTACTGACATCCCACTCTACCGTCCTATCTCATGGACTAGACACTAATCCCAACATTAGCCAGCCTCTCTTACCATACTATCCTACATACTATTAGACATTTAACCCTACCATTCTAATTTACCGTACTAGCCCATATATTAGACATTTAAGCCTACCAATTAGCCACACTCTTATTCGCCATACTAGCCCATATATTAGACATTTATGTCTACTATTATTCACGCCCTTATTTACTGTAAATCCATGGTCGTGTGTTTGTGGAAGGCTATAGGGCTTAGAGGAGGCTAGTATTTTGGGTTTTATGAAGTTTTAGACTTTAAATATAATAAATAGTGATGAGTTTGGAGATCTGAAAGTAATTCCTGTGTTTTGTTCTCTGAATATATGCATCTAAGTCGGTTATTATTGGGATATTTTAAAATAAAATTTTATAAATTGTGCTAAATATAATCAAGAGAGTTTTGCGATTTCGCATTGATTTTTAGTATTGTGCTTGCTTCTTTCCTTCTCCGAAAGTGAATATGTATGCTGAATAAGGAAGAGACAATTTCTGTAGTTTTCGAAAGTGAATATATGTACTGAATTAGGAAGCGACAATTTTTGTAATTTTCGAAGATAACAACGCTTCATTTAACAGTCACGCACGTGTTATATAATTTTAAAAAAAAAAAAAAAGATTTCTGCTCCAGAAGATAGGGCGAACTTATGTACACATTTCCCATAGTGCCTTTAGCCTCTTGCGTC
Source organism: Sinotaia quadrata (assembly GCA_028829895.1). Lineage (NCBI taxonomy): Eukaryota > Metazoa > Mollusca > Gastropoda > Architaenioglossa > Viviparidae > Sinotaia > Sinotaia quadrata. The sequence goes on along the minus strand of CM054182.1, from coordinate 91,417,444 downwards.
AGTCACTTACGTCATCATGATACATCGAAAGACAGAGATCATAAAGTATGTTTTACTCACATTCAATTCACAAGGTAGTTGCTGGTTTTCAAATTTCGATTTGTAGTAAGGTTTTCAAACTCGTATATTATTTTATTTTTAAATGTGTACTTAGGACACTTATTGTTCTATCGTAATAGTAGTCCCTTATAGTAGCCTTATGTGACATACGATACATTTCAATAGTAAAATGTGAGACTTTAATACAAATCTAAACTGCTGATTACATAGCATAATACTAGATCTGCGCCGTAACTTTTGCTTGAAAGAATATCAAGGTTAAAATTGGCAAATATCAGTGCGATATATATTATATATATATGACACTAATTTAACTTCTTCGTCTGAAGAATCGCATACTGTTAACATAAATAAAAAATAGTGGAGATTATTCTGAGAAGAACAATAAATCCCCAAAGTGTAAAGTGAAAATATTGTTAAAGGTAAGCACACAACCATTTCATGGTTTTACACGGCCAAAGCAAAAGTATTTTGATCTTTATAAATGATCCATTCTAAATACTAGTTATTGTGAAACAGCATTAGGACAAAAAAGCTTATTTAATGATAACAGCCTGCCTAAGACAATATACTATCATGTCAAACATGTGTGTTCGAGTTCTGTTTTTACTAGTTCTTTCACACTTGTGTCTGGCTCAATTCATTGTACCCGATCTACCGAGCAAACGCTTTGTGAACCTTACAACACTGAATCTGGGTGTACTGTTGTCTATGTCCACTTATAAAGAGAATGGATTTGTGTGTACAGAAAAGCTCGCATCCCGTGACAGCGTTCATCAAGCTCAGGTATGTCTACACTCTACAATTATGTTGCTACTTTGTATAACTGTGTGCGCAGTAATGCTTACAATCAGTCCGAATCAGCACTTTCTATAATATATTGTTCACACACACACGCACACACACACACACACACACACACACACACACACACACACACACACACACACACACAGCTTTTTAGTCGTGTAAAATTTGTACTAGTGGGAATTCCTGCCTTGCCATGTATCATTCAATCAAGGTAACGGTTATGGCAGGTCTGTATATAACGTTTTACAACCTGAGGTGATTTCGGCTATTGTCTTCTCCTGCAGTTGTTTTAGTACTGTATACCAGTGAAGCGCTTGCAATTTTATATGGCATTGTTTCTGTTTTGCTGACACACATTCGTCAGCAGCAGAGAACAAATAATCCACAAACAATTCCTAATCCAGAAAAAAATCAATCATAATAAATGTCGCGACATGATCACAATACAAATTGCTATTTTCACACCACCGTAAAACACAATGAACAACATACATTTCATTTCATTACGTGACGTCAACGCCACTTAGTTAATGATGATTATTATTATTAATTAATCTTTTATAACTAATTACAAGTGATGAGAATCTTAATTTCTGTTATTAATAATTCTCCAGCAGATATCATTCATCTCTCTCACTTGGCGGATATGCGGACGCTGTAAACGTTTTCTCTCTTCCATCACATTAGAGACAACATTTACCGTCATACAATATTTCCGTAGGTGGAAAACTTCTAACTAAAGGAGAAGATAAATCCGTCTTTAATCTCTATTTAGCGAGCTCCCATCCACACACTTTCTTCTCCAATATAAGGTAATCAATATGTGTAAGAAGGTCAATAAATCTATTAAATCAACAATTAAATATGCATATAACAAATACAATGAAAAGGATTATTTGACATCAATATTTGCACAAAACCATGTTCGAATAATTTCTATATTGATTACAGTCTTATATCCAATATACAATTCAGAATTAGTATCAATACAAATCACAGGATAGTCCTTAACAGTTAACAGATAACAGAAATGGAGTCTTACAGAGACCAGGCAGGTAACACAGGATAGTCCTTATCAGTTAACAGATAGCAGAACTGGAGTCTTACAGAGGCCAGGCAGGTAACACAGGATAGTCCTTATCAGTTAACAGATAGCAGAACTGGAGTCTTATCAGTTAACAGATAACAGAACTGGAGTCTTATCAGTTAACAGATAACAGAACTGGAGTCTTATCAGTTAACAGATAACAGAACTGGAGTCTTATCAGTTAACAGATAACAGAAATGGAGTCTTATCAGTTAACAGATAGCAGAACTGGAGTCTTACAGAGACCAGGCAGGTAACACACAAGATCTGTACATAGAAAGTAAATGCTGTCTTCTTTACTGGTGATGTTGTCATTATTTCTGTTGGCATTGGCGTCATTATTATTTCTAGTGTCCATTGGTATGTAAGCAGGTGGGAATTGGTGGCCAGTATAGGTGGTCTAGCACCACTTGGATCATGTCTGCAATGAGGTGATTGAAATAACCCCACAGAATATACTGCTGATCACTGCGCCATCATTGCTGTCGTTGTTGTCGGCAGTAGTTTCATCAGCATTCTTGTTGTTGCCATTGTTGTTTTGACTGGTTGTTGATTTTGTTGTTTTTTTATGTGTTGTGGTTGGTGCTGTCTTCTCTGTTTGGGTTCTGCTGTTGCTGCTTGGTTGTCTGTTTTGGTTCTTGTTGTTGTTGTTTTGATTCTGCCCTTGGAAGTGACTCTGACAGTAGTGAAAGAGGAGGAAATACAAGAACTCTTTGAAATTCATCAAAAGCTTACTCAGTCTCATTTGGAGGATCTTTCTCCTTGGGGCAGTCAACTGTTTGTATGTATTTTTCTGTCATGTTTTTTTGTCTTGGACTGTGTTGCCTATTTTGAAGATTTTCAATTGTTTGTTGTCGTCTGTTGAAGGTTACATTTTTTCAGTGATGGTGACTGGAGTTTGACTTTTTTCGTTCACCATGATGTTTGTTGGAGACGTGTGAAAGCCATCTTTTCCTCCTTGAGTGTCTGAGTAGAGTTGGCTTTCTTTAGGGGCTCTAATGTCCATATAATGTTGGCTTGTGTTTCGTTGTCTGTCGTCGATGTTTTGTCCGTCTTGCTGATAGACTCGTCGATTTCATCTATAGCTGTGGTGAGGTGATGTTCGAGAATCGCATGTAGCTTGATAGCTTTGTGGGTCACTTGATTCATTAGTTCTGTCTTTACTTCTTCACCCTCAACGCTTTGGAAAAGGGCCCAAAGTAGGCCAATGTAAGCCATTGAATGCCATGTCGAGGTGAATGTTGCCTGATGTCTTTTGGAAGTCTGCAGGTGTTATAATATTACTCATTTTGTGCCCATTTTCGTGTGGCTTTACGAATTAATCGTGTAGTCGTTGACATCAAGTTCGAGGTCTGGAGTAAGCAACGCTCTTTGTGTATATCCCGCTTTGAAAAAGGTCTTGGCTGTCAGCAGTAGAGCTGGTTTCTCTTTAACCAACCCCAATAAGGGCTTAAGTGAAGAACTGGCTGTTCCACGATTGTGTCGCCTGTCCATCCTTAAGCAACAGCAATTTTGGCTTGGTGAGCCGCAGTTCATGCAGTGGCGATACTTTAATCACCCCATTATAGACATGATTCAATTGCAGTCGACCGCCAGCACCCTTTCATGATTCCCAATGGACACCGGGGACAGCCAAGACGAAAACGCCAATAGCAAAAACACCAGTGAGGAGGTCACGGCAATGAACCTCCCGGGCTCACGTACGCGCTAAGTACAGACTTGGTATGCTACTAGCCTGGGATTTATACGATACCTTCTTCCAACCCTCTCCCATACAACATCGGGAATGGCAGGAACAACATCAACAACAACTTTAGCTCATGGATTGCCGGACTAAAGTCCACCTTTGCCGGCCAGATAGCAATGGACGAGCAAACAACAGCACTACACATAGGTTCATCACACTCACAACTTATATCAGCTACCGACACCACAACGTTCAACAGGAACAAAATGTAATGTCAACACCACAGACACAAGAAATAGCGGGCATCATAACTCAACAGGAACACAACTCAACGAAATTAAATATAAAATTAAAATTATACAACTGACGACAACTCTAAGTAAACACCAAGACGAAACTCCAACAGCAACACCACCGCAAGTGCTCCCCGATTACTCACGAGAGGGGCCGGTCCCACAGGAGCACTACAGATCAGAACGCCTTATGATGAAATGATCCATGAAATCTCCAGTGGCGACGTAAAATTGTTATCGTTAACTACCACCGTCAGAACTTTGCTTTCCTACTTACACACACACACACACACACACACACACACACACACACACACACACACACACACACACACACACACACACACACACACACGCGCGCGCGCGCGCGCGCGCATATATATTTAGTCATGAACTACTTAGAATTATAATTATTATGATTTTACTATCTAATGAAAGTACATTAAATACTCTACAAATACACACATTCGTAACGCAGAATTTAAAAGCTTAAGTACAAAATAAAATAAATAACTATCTTCGTGTGCCTTGTAAAATCCATTTTGACATAAATAATAAATTGCAAAAAGAAAATATTATAAACTATAATATACCTGTCACTAAATTTGTTGTCTGAAACTACAAGAGTTAAATTTAGTCAGACTGAATGGTGAATCTGGGCAACCAGTCTGTTGTCAGCGTATGTGAGCGTGGAAATTAATTAATCTAAATCCTCATGCAGAAACAGGGTCTATAAATAAATACTGGAACGTAACATATTTAAGATGTTAAGAACATAATATACCCATTTCTAATTAAAGAACTATGTCTTATAAATATAAGTCATTATGTATTTGTACACAGGCAGTGGAGTACGCAGTAAATAAATGGAATGCAAGAAATAAATTCAAACTGGGTTTTGTGATTCTGGATGATTGCGGGTCAGCAAGTCAAACTGTCGCCCAGGCTCTATCTTTCGTGCACGTGCCACCTACTTGCAAGAATGATCGGACAGGTAAATGTCTGTTATTGCTTTTCGACTGTCTCTGTTTATACACTTGCAATAAATGTCAGACAATTAAATGTCTCTCATTGCTTTTCGACTGTCTCTGTTTATACACTTGCAATAAATATCAGACAATTAAATGTCTCTCATTGCTTTTCGACTGTCTCTGTTTATACACTTGCAATAAATATCAGACAATTAAATGTCTCTCATTGCTTTCCGTCTGTCTGTTTATAAGGAATGATCCCAGTATTTATTGTATTTTCATTACGTCTATAACAGATCTTCAGTTGTGTCTGCTACACACAATGCCCTCAGTACTCATTTATTGTTTTAGTAATTTCTGCTTTAAAAAGCGTCATTTGTACTACACTAAACGTAGTTTGAATAGTCTATAATTGTTTTTCAATTGTGTCTGCTACACTAAGACATTTATTGTTATTTATTTTTTTTAATTTATAAATGTAAGTTAATGTCTTTTATGTCTATTAATGCTTTTCAGTTGTATCTATTAAAAAATGTTCTCATCATTTACATATTGTATTCTGATATGTCTATCATTGTTTTCAGCTGTGTCTTTCTATAAGAAATGCCCTCAAGTATTCACTTATTGTATTTTATGTCTATCATTGTTTTCAACTATGTCTTTCTATAAGAAATGCCCTCGGCATTCACTTACTTAAAGATGCAGCTTGATTGATAGAAATTGCCTGGAATCTAGTAATTACTGTTAATATAGAAATAGTGGAATGTATGCCAGTGATTTACTGCAACTCATCCTGACGGTTTTCTTTGCTATTACTAAAGTTACAGTTTGGTAAAATGTCAGTGATTTTTTTTTTATAGCAACCCTGAACTCGATGCTTAGTATAAAATTTTTCAAATACACATTTCACTTATTTAATGTAAAAAAAAAAAAATCATGCTAATCATTTAGCTCAGCATGACTTAAACTATAAAAGATAAGATTTTATTAAAAGTCTACATGACCTCGAACGACCCTGAAAATATTTTCCCCACATTTATTTCGTCTCTAACGAGTTAGGATAAAGTTCGCAAGAATGGGAAATACGTAACTAATAATACATGTACTTTCTACACTCGAATCCATCAAGACGTGCCTGAATTGAGAACAGGAAAACGTAAGTATAAAGACTCAAAATAAGAAATTATGTGACATTAAGTGTGTGTTAAACATATTACGACACAGTAGCTTTTTGATTAGCCTGTACACACAGATGCACAAGACAGCTAAGAAAGTGGTACATTTCATCTGTAGTGGTTCCGTGTTTCATGACGGACATCATCACATACACCTCCTGCTGCCCATTGTTGCCGTCATCTTTAGTTGTCAAGGGAGTTTACTCACTCGACATGAGTTACCTTTAGTTCGAGATACTGGGTTTTACCCTGTGGACCGACCCTTGAAATACCGTAAAAGAAGGCCAAGGCCGGTCCACGATAGACAGACAGGTTCCTCACGCTTTCGACAGTCTCCAACATAAATCAAATAACGAAGCTCACTAATGGAGGTTGATATCACGTGACTGGAGTCTGTGCTTAGTTTCATGAAGAGAATTTGAAGCACTCAGATCTAATATAGGCAGTACACAACAATCATCAATGAATCCATCTGAACGGGATTGACAAGCAGTCATCATTAAATCCAACTGATCGGGATTGACAAGCAGTCATCATTAAATCCAACTGATCGTTAACAATATATACAAAACTTCGCACCTTTCCTACAATCTCTAAACTAGCTATTAAGTATTTCAAGGATAAATTTCTCAAATACTGAAAAGTGAGTTCATTGTTAGTTAGTTTGAGGATAAGATAAGCTATATTCACCACCGAATGAAAATTATAAAAGAAACAATTTGAGTTTGACATACAAAATAACACCTCTTCACTTTAGTCGTCTCCCTTTGGAGCAGAACTGGATCATGACTAGACCTGACTACGTGAATGTATATGGTCGTGACTGCACACATATAATTATTTAACATATTCTGCGTGTGCGAGGTTGTTAGTAAATTGTGACTGGACAATGCACATATAATGTAATTTTGTATATTTTTCAATACTTTATTTCATTAATTTTGACGAAATTTACCCCACAGTCTCTTGAAACAGACATAATCCAATAAGCATCTTAACTCTCTCCATCTGTCGCTCTCTTCATTTCTCTTTATTTCTCTCTCTCCTTCTCTCTTTCTTTCTCTTTTCCAACGTATCTCTTTCTTTCTCTTTTCCAACGTATCTCTTTCTTTCCATTTCTTGTTCGCACTTTTCCTGGCTCTCTGCCCTTCCTATCTTTGTTAAGTTGGATGGGAAACATTCACATTTTTTAATGTGTAGCAATCCATTTAATTCTTTTAATTAATGTCTGCCATTATTAGCAATCCATTTAATTCTTTTAATGAATGTCTGACATTATTAGCAAAACATGCGTACACGTTTTTTAATGTGTACCAGTCCATTTAATTCTTTTAATGAATGTCTGACATTATTAGCAAAACATGTGTACACGTTTTTTAATGTGTACCAGTCCATTTAATTCTTTTAATGAATGTCTGACATTATTAGCAAAACATGAGTACATTTTCAGCTGGCACCTCAGAGACTTACGACGTGATAGGAATCATTGGATCCGAACACGACGACCAGACGATCGCTCTATCAGAGATGATGGGCCCATTCCAGATTCCAATATTCTCTGCCTGGACCTCGAGTGATCTGCTTTCCGATATGGCGACCCACTCGTACTTTCTCAGGATTATTCCAGCACTCAGGTTGTTATCCATTTCTTTCCTTCCTTCCTTCCTTGTCTTACCCTACTACCACCACTACTACCACCTCCATTGCCTCTCCATACATGTTTTTAATTATTTATTTTGGTAACAGCTTTAAAGCTCAGATTGGGCGTTGAATAATTATTACAAGTGTGGGTTAAAAGTAGATTCCGGTGATGAGAAAGAAAGAGTATAAATAATATAGTCTTTGATAATAGTGACTAGATTCCGGTAATAAGAAAGAAAGAGTATAAATAATATAGTCTTTGATAATAGTGACTACAAGAGACACTGCTACTGATGATGGTGGTGGTGGTGGTGGATATAATGATAATGTTGGCTATATATTTTACCTAATATAACGCTTCATTTATATAACAAAAAATGTGTTATTTTAGGAAACTAATTGCAAATAATTTGGGAACACATTAAAACAACATTCAAAGTTTCAATCATTACGTTTCTGCTATATAAATGTGATTTCTCTATAATTCCTGGCTAACTTTACTCCATCTCAAAATTCATGTAATCAATGTGATTTCTCTATAATTCCTAGCTAACTTTACTCCATCTCAAAATTCATTTAATCAATGTGATTTCTCTATGAGTTTCGGATAACACTGTTTTGTCTCAAAATTCATTTAATCAATGTGATTTCTCTATGAGTCTTGGATAACACTGTTTCGTCTAAAAATGCATTTAATGAATGTGATTTCTCTATGAGTCTCGGATAACACTGTTTCATCTAAAAATGCATTTAATCAATGTGATTTCTACGAAGTGGACATAATATGTATTCTATAATTTATATACATTGATTGGAGTGAAAATGGCAATTACTTTAATCATGTTCCGTCTACGTTTCTTCACAGATCACATTTAAAAGTCATTTCCGACGTCATCAAAACATTCGACTGGACATATGTATCAATAGTGCATACGGACTCCGCTAATGATCGCAGCAGTTATAACGAGCTACATACTCAGTTAATGAAAAATAAAATATGCGTAGCAAACAACATAGAAATTCCCATCAATGCGGATAATCTTCAGGTATGACACAGTGAGAAAGGTATGACACAGTGAGAAAGGTGTGACACAGTGAGAAAGGTATGACGAAGAGAAAAAAGTACAACACTGTGAGAAAGGTATGACACAGTGAGAAAGGCGTGACACAGTGAGAAAGGTATGACACAGTGAGAAAGGTATGACACAGTGAGAAAGGTATGACACAGTGAGAAAGGTGTGACACAGTGAGAAAGGTATGACACAGTGAGAAAGGTATGACACAGTGAGAAAGGTATGACACAGTGAGAAAGGTATGACACAGTGAGAAAGGTATGACACAGTGAGAAAGGGTATGACCAGTTAAAATAGTTACGAAATCGTGAGCATTTGATAAGTACGACAACTCTGATCGGTTGTAAGATAGTGAAAAGGCAAAGCAACAACTATCTTATACAAAAATGACAGGTAGAGTAGATATGGCAGAGTGATAAGGTACAGTAACTTATAACGATCAAATAGATCACGTATCCCTGAAAGATAGGATGAAACAAAGTGTTTAGCAATCCTGAAGGATGTGATCCAGTAAAATGTTGGCTTTTGTTGAATTTGTTGTAGATAAATGATGTTGCAAAATCGCTGGTTGAAAAGAAAAACGCACGAGCTGTCATTCTTTTACTTCACTTTGATATGGCGATGAGAATAATAAATTCTACAACTGACATACTACCAGAACATTTCCTTTGGGTTGGTACAGATACCTGGACTTTGGAGCTGCACTTTCTCTCCAGAATATGTGAACGAATGTTTCATTCACTGATATTCATTCCTTTTATAATGAAAGACAATGAATATGAGACGTATTTTCACACATTAAAACCGGTGAGAATTTTAAACATTATTTGTGTGATAATGATTCTATATTTGTAAGTGAGAATTTTAAACATTATTTGTGTGATAATGATTCTATATTTGTAAGTGAGAATTTTAAACATTATTTGTGTGATATGTTTCTGTATTTGAAAGTGAGAAGCAATGTGGTATGGTATTTTAATTCATCAGTATAAATATACCATTTAATATTTAAGAAGATATACATGCATACATGGTTGTATGTATGTAACTGGTATTGTGTATATGTGTGTGTGCGTGTGTTTGTGAACTCACGTTTGTTTGTACGTACCATCTCAATAAGAATTTTTGAAATGTTCCAGACAACTTCCAGACGACACCCCTTTGAACCTTTAGCGATTGTGATTGATTGATTGATTGATTGATTGATTGATTGATTGATTGATTGATTGATTAATTGCTTCTTTTACACATCACATCTCCATGTAACGATACAAGTTTGTCTTGGTCACTTTTTAGAACTTTACCCTTTCAAGTTATGTCAGTTACAGTATCTATCATACATCAGATTTTCATCGGTCTGCTATGGAAAGAGTACTGCAACTTGCCGATGTCTGTAGAGATGATGATAATTACTACTAAACACGAACAGATTCTATTCTCATTTACACCTTTAAATTATATTTTATGTTTTAATACTCTTCATGGATCTCTGAAAACTGTAGTATATAGCAAGATACAAGAGTGATTTGCTTCCAAGATGTTAATGTGCTGTTAGTGCACATATATGAATGCTCTGGTTATATTAAATAAATTATGAATACATTGTTCATATTGCTCATCTTGATATTATTTATTTTAATTAAAGGCCTCAGGCCACACCCAGTAATAATCAAAATACTTAATAAAATACTTTTACATTTACAATACACAAGACTCTATATGACACGTAAGACCAGACGTCACTAAGTTAACGGTTATGATTATTATTATTTAATTAATCATCCATAACTAATTACGCCCCCATCCACCCACTTTCTTCTCCAACATTAGGTTATCAATATACGTAAGAAGATCAATACATTTAACCAATAAATTTATTAAACTCATAGTCAAATATACTTATGACAAATACAATGAAAAGAAAGATTACTTGACAATATTTCCATGAAATCACTTTCGCTCAATGATTTTAATATTTATACAGTTTTATATCCTAAAACACAAATCAATAATTTAGTATCAATTTAAATCACATGAGAGTTCTTATCAGAGAAAAGAAATGGAGTTATAAGAAATAAGCGATGATAGTTGCTGTGTAACCTGATTTAGATGCTGCCTTAATAGTTTTTCACATTTCATGTAGCAAAGCCATAAGATTGTTGTTCATTTATTACTGTCCTTTCTACGTGATTCACTCCTCATGCTGCATATAACTGATCTGCTGTTATTCTCAAAGCTAACTTGTGTGCTCCTTTGTTGTATATAGCTCGCTCAAGCAAACAACAATTGTAGTAATCTCCAATGACCTCTTGTACCAAAATTTACTCGATTTAGTCAACATACCTAGCCACCATACATCAACGGAGTGTAGTGTATTCTTCACACCTATACACTGCTGTTGATACTTTGCATGTCTACAACTGTCATAGGTTTTTATAATCAGTAGATCAGGAGACAAAATTAAGAAAGGCTGCTTTTCCGTTAACAGCCACCTTTCATGACTGGACTTCTTGCCACACCAAATTCAAGTGATTAGATAATAGAAATCTCTACAGCAGAGACGTTGGCTCGTCTCGTTCTCGTAAATCTTAAACATTGGATAATAAAACTATTCATCCACTTGGAACTGGTTTGCGTTGCATCAGTAATTTCTAGTATATTCTCAGCTCGAATGTTTACCCCAACTCTGACAATTACAAAAATACCATCCTAGGGAGTGCCCACGGTCGGATCGCTACGACGATTAAACAGTTTATATAACAATTAAGTTTGGATAGGAAAATTTAATTCACCTCTCTCTCTCTCTCTCTCTCTCTCTCTCTCTCTCTCTCTCTCTCTCTCTCTCTCTCTCTCTCTCTCTCTCTCTCTCTCTCTCTCTCTCTGTGTTTTTACACGAAATTGTATTACAGTCCTTTGAACTCGAAACAAAGCTAGCAAGGGGCACTACAAAAGGAAATAAATCATTTACAATCTTGGTTCTGAATTAAGATCATTCATGCAGCACAATTACAAATTCGTTTTGCATACATTTTGTGTTTGCAGTTTACAATTGCTTCCTACTACAGTCGGTAATGTAGAAATACATTTGATTAACTAAGTGAACTATGAATGATTGTTTTTGCTATATGAGCTAGCAAAATAAGTTGGTAAGGTGAAAGGTGTATATGTCTATTACAATCCCTGCCTCACTATCTGCTCATTTTATGAACGTTATATTAGTCAATCTATGTTCAAGAATGCCCCCACGTGACCCGCTGAGAGTGAAACAATTTTCCTTCCCAAATGAGCATTAACTATTTCTATGATAATCTGTGATAATATATTCACGTTATCTACAATGAATTTATGACTAATTTATTACATATATGGACTATTGGGTTAGGTAAACCAGTATAGACAAAATAAAAATAATTCAATATAAATTTCTTTCATCTTAAGGTGTCATTGATTTCATGACCTAGGAAGGAAATTTTTATTCTTTTCTCCTACTCTAGACATTATTAGAGAAGACAGATTGTAATTCCTTCACAAGTAACAGTCTCTGTGTTTTGCTAGTCATCACTAGCGTTCACTGTAAATTCAAATTAACAAAAGTATATCTTTAACAGTCCAGAAAATTTATATTTTAATATGTGTTCATATGACTTGAATGGAAAAGGTGTTTAAGTCACTTGGCAACTTTCAATCACCATTATCTGTTCGAGAATTACATTTGTAAAAATGACATTGCGGGAATAGAATTCCAAAATGTTATCTTTGAATTAACATGATGTTCCAGTAAAGAGACCATTTCCTGTAAAATGTGGCTGCTAGGCCTATAATGTACTGGAATGAATTCTAAATAAATGTCCGAACTTTGTAAATATTACTCTTTACATCCGACAGTCTTTTAAAAAAAAGTAAGCTCACTAATTTTCTTTAACGTGTTTTTCTGTATGTATGTATGTTATATAGTTCAAATCAAACTTTTTTACTGTCAACAGAACCTGACCCAAAATCCGTGGTTCCAAGACTTTTGGGAAGACGTGTTTAATTGTTCGATCACAAACAACTCATGCCATTCAAACACACTAAAGGATATAGTAATTCCAGTATATACAGGTAGAATCATTGACATAGTGGACGTATATGCTTCCGCCATTAAAGTGAAAATCGAAGAATGCATCAAAAGTTCCGAAATTGACTATCGCCATTGCATAATCGGTTCGGAACTGTTGAGTGAATTGAAGAAAACAAAACTTAACGGAAATACAGGAAATATGCAAATCAGTGAAGAAGGAGATCGTATTGGTGATTTCGTTGTTTTTCAAATATTGCCTGATGTAACAGATGGAAAGAAATGTTTCGTAAATAATGCGGGTGTTTATAATATATCAGTGAGCAAATTGACAAACATTAATTTTATCTGGCCAAACAAAACCAAGGAGGCCCCACGCTCCACTTGTTCCCAACCATGTAAACCTGGAGAAATCATAAAGCCGACCAAAGATTGTTGCTGGGTATGCGAAACGTGCGCACCTTATGAACGTCTTGTTGCAGGGAACACGAAATGTGAGCCTTGTCCAGACAAATTCTGGCCCGATCCCGACACACACCTGACCACTTGCAAAGTGAAATCTTTGGGAATTCCGTCGTGGCACAGTGTGAGAGGTTTGGCATTGATACTAACTGCATCCATGTCTATACTATTTTGCTTGGCAATACTGTATTTTTTAATCCGTCACAAACACAGACAGGTCGTAAAGAACAGTTCCCCTGTACTGTCACTCCTTATACTGCTGGCCATCTGTCTAGGCAGTGATGGTATAATAACATTTCAATTCGAGCCAAATACATTTGTTTGTATGGTCGTCTATGTGCTTATCTCTGTTAGTTTTGTACTGTTGTATGCAGCATTGCTTCTTCGAAGTCTGTGTATTTTCTACACGTTCATCAAAGGTGAAGAGGAATCAGTCTTTCGATTTATAATCAATCCTTGCCATCAGTTTCTCATCGTTTTGGGGTTCCTACTGGTACAGGTTGGTTGTTTAAATCACTATTTGTGGCAGGACTAAATTTGCCTATCCCTATTTTTCAACTTAATTGTTATATAAATTGTTAAATATCAAAGTGGCACGACCTTAGTCACTGCTTATGATGCTATTTTTGTAAGTGTCACTGTTGGAGAAAATAACACAGGTAAAGAGTAGTCCAGAACTTGCTCATGTAATCCAAACCATTTCCAAGCATATGAGTATTTTTTTTCTGACTAACTAGTATTTTTTCTGACTTGTTCATAACAACTTTAAACAATGGGGATGGATTGAATGTTATTTTGTTGAAGTGGTTCTATATTCTAACCACTTTGATTTTGTCATAATTTGAGTGGTGTAATGAAGGCGATCATTAACTAATGGAAAGTTAACTGATTGATAAAGAAAAATTGGACTTGTAAGTATTTCGTACATATTTGCTATTGATCTATGATTTGAATTGTAGAAGGCTTTATGTAATAGAAACATTACTTCTATGTTCAATAATTTGATTATGTTATACATTATATTTGTGAATTTTGATCGATGCTATATTTATTTTGCTGTGCTTGTATCGGGATAATGTATATTGTTCCAAGATTTGTAAGTTGGAGAATTTTGTAAAGGGAGAAAGACGTTTAGAGAAGAAATATGTCTGAAATTTAGTGCTGACTTAATTTCACTTTTCCAGAAAGAAGTACACTTAATGCTTTTGATCTGCTTCAGACTACAGTGACTATTTGCTTTTGATCTGCTTCAGACTACAGTGACTATTTGCTTTTGATCTGCTTCAGACTACAGTGACTATTTGCTTTTGATCTGCTTCAGACTACAGTGACTACCAGATTTTGATCTACTTCAGACTACAGTGACTACCAGATCACGTTGGTGTGTAAATCCAACGCTGGCGTCGAACTTATAGAAAATGTGTTGCTTTAAGTTGATTCCTGTAAATTCAGTTCGAGAGCTGTGGCAGAGTAAATTTGCCTACCCCTATTTTAATACTTACTTGCTATTTAAATTGTTAAATTATCAGAGCAACCCGACCTTGGTCACTCCTTATGATGGTATTTTTGTGTCAGAGTTGGAAGTAAACAATATGCTAGAATTTGCTGATGTCATGCAAACTATTCCAACTGGGTGAGTAGTTTTATTATCCAATGGTTAGGATTTATGAGAATGAGGCCAGCCAATGGGCTGAGATCTAAACACTTACCTGCTCTAGAGAAATGCATTGTCTGATCACTTGAATTTCTTGTGGCAAAGAAGTCCAGTCTTGAAGGGTGGCCGCTAGCTTAATGGTGAGTTAACTGACTGTTTGAGAGAGAATGGACTTTGTGACACCAACGCCACTTCTTTAATAAAAATGATTATTATTATTAATTAATCTTTCAAACTAATTACAAGTGATAAGAATCTTAATTTATTTTATTAATGATCCTCCAGGAGAGAACTCTCGTTGCAAAGGAAGAACCTACAATCCTTTGATGTACAGTGTCAAGCTATGCAGACTACA
The DNA here is from genome assembly GCA_028829895.1 of Sinotaia quadrata. Classification (NCBI taxonomy): domain Eukaryota; kingdom Metazoa; phylum Mollusca; class Gastropoda; order Architaenioglossa; family Viviparidae; genus Sinotaia; species Sinotaia quadrata. The sequence goes on along the minus strand of CM054182.1, from coordinate 91,402,119 downwards.
TGAGCACTTTCTGGTGCAGAAAAGATGCTGGAAATTTCTACAATTACTGTTCTGCTTGAAGGAATTGACATGGTGAAAAGAAGCGCACAGGTTAGCTCGAGAGAATATGTAGCAGAACAGTGTTTTCAATGTGCAGAGAAACATGTGGAACTAGCGCAATAATGGCGGACAATTACTCATGACATTGTTCAAAAGTGTGTGAAAGACATTAATTCAGGCTATGTACAAACTATTATCGTTTATCTTTAATAACTCCATTTCTATTTCCTGTTAAGAACTATCCTGTGATTTGTATTGACACTATTGTTGGACTGTATTTTAGGATATAAGACTGTAGTATAGAAATTATGTGAACATTGTTTCGTGGAAATGTTAACGTCAAGTACTCTTTATAATTGAATTTGTCATATGTATATTTGATTGTTGATGTAATAATTTTATTGACCTTATTACGCATATTGATAACCTTATGTTGGAGAAGAAAGTCGCAAGATATATATATATTATATATGGATTTGTCTACTCCTTTAGTAAGATGTTTTTCACCTATAGAAATATTGTGTGAGAGTAAATGTTTGTCTTAATGTTGTAGAAGAGAGAAAACATTTACAGTGCCCACATATCTGCCAAGTTAGAGAGGCGAATGGTGTCTGCTGAAGAATTATTAATAACTTAAATTAGGATTCGCATGACTTATAATTAGTTATGAATGATTAATTAATTAATAATAATCATAATCATTAACTAGGTGGCGCAGGCGTCACAAAACCAATATGGCGAAAATTGAGGCTTGAATTTGGTCTCGAAAATTCATGAAAGTTTCCTGCGCATTCCTAGTGGTGTGCAGAGTGATGCACTTTAAATTTCTAGAACATTCCATGCGATGTGCTTTGATAGTGTATATGAAGTTCTGGATGAATTCTCCACAGTGTGCTTTGATAGTGTATATGAAGTTCTGGATGAATTCTCCACAGCGTGCTTTGTGAGTGCATATGAAGTTTTGGATGAATTCTCCACAGTGTGCTTTGTGAGTGCATAAAAGATTCTGGAACAGTTGTGTACGTGCCTAGAAGGGTTATGTTGGAACATCACCTAATAAAAAAAGAAAGTGACTTGCTGCAAACCATGTGATTGTGAACTCGCACTAGTGACAGCCTCCATGATTGAAAATGTTATCTAAGTGATAATTCTCTATAATTAGCTCTGTAACTCACTCTTATTTCTATGATGAATTATGTCTATGAAATTGATTATATATGTTAATTTGACTGCTGATATCTATGTTAGGATAAACTAAATGTTTGTCTAGGGTTAATCGACCATTGTCATGAAGTGATGTAAACGTCAACGCTCCTTTGATTATATTCATATGTTGTATATTTGATTGTTGACTTAATAAATGTTTCCTTAAATTTCTTGACTTTCTTGCACATATATTAACACGTAATGTTGGAGTAGTAGTGGGTGGATGGGGGCTCGTTAAATATAAATAAAGACATATTTTTTATTACTCCTTTAGTAATAGAAAACTTTATGCGACAATAAAACGTCGCTCTTATTATTGTGTAAAGGGAAGAGTTTTAGTTTTACGACACCCTTACAATCCGCCACGTAAGACACAGGTTGGTCGTGAGGTAGAATTATTAATAAGTATAAATTGAGACTCTCAATCACTTGTAATTAATATATATTGTTAATTAATAAATAATGACCACAACTAGTGAAGGGTGCCTAGAGAGGTGTCAAACTATTATTTATTTTAATGTTCTTGACTTTGCTGCAATTAAATTCACCCGTCCGTGTATACAGTTTTTACGACATAGTATAATTTTTAGTCTGATAATATATTTATCATTGAGCATTAGACATTTAATGTTATTTGTACTATATTTTTTTCTCGAAATTGCTATTTACTCAATTGTAAGTATTTAGTTTTTCAGTTTCTATTTCTGAATTGGTTTGTATAATTTAACTATGCTTATTTGTTGTAATGGATCGTTGCATTGACTTACAAGTTAAAATAAAATGAAATGTTAACTTAAGGAAGTTTTTATTAAAAGGAATTAATAGCATGTTGCTTCTCCTTGTCGTTAAGGTATATTTGCAAAATATGAATGCTTACTTATAATTTCTATCTTATGCATTCATTGTTTCAAAACCACATTTAATATTTTTTTTATTCTTTTAATTGCTAGGTTGCGCATTGATATCTGTTGTAGGCACTGATCTGTATCGGGGTGATGCTAAAATATGATAAGTGGTACCAGATCACACATAAACAAGTTATAGATACAAGCGTAGAAGTGAGCTGTGACGTACATCAGAACGATATGATGCTTTTCCTATTTTACATCCTGTTGCTGGTCATCACCTCAGTACTTCTGACATTTAAGACTCGCCGCCTACAAGATAATTTCCACGAATCTGCCTATATCATGATGTGCATGTCCATCACCTTTGTGTTCTGGATGGCCTTCATCCCAGTTTACTTGATGGTTGGGAAAGAAGAAGACAAGAGCCTGGCCATAAGCTTAGCTATAATCACCTGCCATATAATCACCTTTTTGTTTATCTTTTTGCCCAAAGTATATGCAGTGCTCTTTCTTGAAGAAATCTGCACTTCCGATTTTACAGCCTATCGAAGTAAAGGTAAAGGTATCATTCTTGCAGTTGCCCCTGTGAGATCTAGCGCATACTACAGTTCTCATTTAGGAAGTGTTTTCGTTAAACCACGTTATTTCAGCAGTCCCCAATCTTAAAGCCATGGACATGGAGCTAAAAAGAACTATTTTGATAAATACTGACTGGTTATGGTTATATTTTCGTATGTTTTCTAGCTTCGTATAAACTGTAAATGTCTTTTATATTATTATTCTTAACACATCGCCTGGTTATATTTAAAGCACAGGTTCAGGAGTTAACACGCTTTGATTTATCAACCCGCACCCCACCTGAATACAGTTGTCAGTCATTGAATTTATTTGTACATTTTTGGAGACTGTGCCTGTTCGGGTAAATAGTCAGGTATAGAGATACACACAATAGCACTTGATTATACTACGTATGGCTGCATGACTTTTGTAAAACCTTTGTACATGTGTTCGACTCTACTAGTACACAAGATGATAGCAAGACTCTTGCAACCATGTAAATTTCTTTGTCACCCGATCACAGAAGTTTTCAATGGTGTACTTTTGCGGACTGCGAGGGAAAGAGATCCGTAAACTATAAGGTGATGAGTTAGTAAGTAGAAAAGACCGTAATAAAATGTGCTTGCAGATAGATAGATAGATAGATAGATAGATAGATAGATAGATAGATAGATAGATAGATAGATAGATAGATAGATAGATAGATAGATAGGTAGGTAGGTAGATAGATAGATAGATAGATAGATAGATAGATAGATAGATAGATAGATAGATAGATAGATAGATAGATAGATAGATAGGTAGGTAGGTAGGTAGATAGATAGATAGATAGATAGATAAGCAGCCAGGCAGGCAGACAGATAAATAGATAGGCAGACAGACAGACAGATAGATAGATAGGCAGACAGATAGATGGATAGATAGACAGACAGACAGATAGATAGATAGACAGACAGACGGACGGACGGATAGATGGATAGATAGGTTTCTTGAAAGGCCATATAGCTCATTTGATAGTTGACAGTTTTGAGGGCACATTTCAAAACGTCTTTTTGTTTCTCATCCAGGTCCTTTGTCTTCTTTGCTAAATGCTGAATAGTTCAAGGTCTTGCCAATAATTGTAAATGTCAACGCGTTACTAACGATATGATTTATAAAACGAAATCTATTAACTTTATTAATTTCTACCTCTTTACCTTATACAATCTGTATACACGTAGCTGATTTGAGTCTATATTGAAAGTAAAACTACTCTAAACTATTACATGTATTTCCATCAAGAACTGATAAGAAATAAAATTAACTGATGGCATGTGATCAACTTACTGTAATCACTTCTATCGCTGTTGTCCTCTTGTCGAAAATTTAAAACACTGTTATGGCGACATTTTGTTACCGTACGAGTAGTGACGTAGAGGCGAGATTATAAATATTATAATTCAGTGAGTACGATGTATGAATACAAACTAGTATGCGATGTAGTCATGAACTGCGAGATTATAAACATTATAATTCAATGAGTACGATGTATGAATACAAACTAGTATGCGATGTAGTCATGAACTGCGAGATTATAAACATTATAATTCAATGAGTACGATGATTGAATTAAAACTAGTATGCGATGTAGTCATTAACTGCGAGACATATACTGTAACAGCAAGATGTGACTATGTCATAAGTAAGTGGGTATTTCTTCAGTAATATTTATTAAATATTTTTCAGTTGTGTTATGTTTATTAACTCACTAAGCCTCATGTTCTGTACTAATTTTGATAAAGAATAATTATCCTATAGATATTTTATTGGAAACATTTATTTTTAAAAGTGTGAGCGGTACTTATTGCATTTCTTTCATTTAAATTTCAAAGATTGTTTCATTTTCTTTGACAGACGTTAAACTAGCAGACACGATAGAACAGTGTATAAACTAAACTTGTTTGAACGGGTATTATCGAAATGCAGTAATACAATATATGTGTCCAATTGTCCATCACGTTGACACTTATTACAATATGTTCATTTTAATATCAATGATGTCAATTGATTCAAGAGAATTCTCTTGTCAGTTTAATGTCAGAAATTTAAATTGATTCAAGAGAATTCTCTCGTCATTTTAATGTCAGAGATTTAAATTGATTCAAGAGAATTCTCTCGTCATTTTAATGTCAAAGATGTCAATTGATTCAAGAGAATTTTCTCGTCATTTTAATGTCATAGATTTAAATTGATTCAAGAGAATTCTCTCGTCATTTTAATGTCAGAGATTTAAATTGATTCAAGAGACTTCTGTTTGACTGTCGGTTGTGATCCAAGGTCTCGGAATCTTACCAAGATTCTGGGAGATCCAAGGTTTTACAGAGGATGTGGGCACTTCCGAGGAGCGCTGCTTTGAATAGTGGAGCGAGCCTGTGGTTTCCAGGGAGTTTATTCAGGTAGCCTTCCAATTCAGATGTTATGTTCCCCAAGGCTCCTATCACTATAGGTATCACTCCTGCTTTTACATTCCACAGTCTCTGAATTTCTAATCTGAGGTCTTGGTATTTTTCTATTTTTTCTCTTTCTTTTGTTTTTATCACTTGGAACAGCGACATCAATGATTGTTACTGTTCTGTTGGACTTATTGAGAACTACAACGTCTGGTCTTCGTGCAGGAATCACCCTATCTGTTCTTATCTCGAAGTCCCACAGTATTTTGACTTCTTCTGTTTCGGTGACTGCTTCTGGTTGGTGCATCCATGCTCTTTCTGGGGTTTTTATGCTTTATGCCATAGTTCTCACACAGATTTCTATGTATGTGTTTTGCCACTTCATTGTGTCTTTGGTGTATTCTGTTCCAGCCAGAATCTGACATCCAGATAGTATGTGCTCTGTTGTCTCATCCATATTATTATTATTATTATTATTATTATTATTATTATTATTATTTTCTCTTAATCATTTGTATTGCTATTATTATCGTTACCATTCTGTCACGATTATTGTCATTAGTATTGTTGACATTTTAATAAACAATAAAGTTTTTTTTAACTTGCTTCATCTATTGTTCCATATTGTTATTCAATTTTATTTTATTTTGAATTTATAGGTCTTTTTTTATTAATAAGGATAGTTAAATTAATTCAGTCTTAAGAAATGGATTTGGTAAAAATCACTTTACTTAGATCAGAATGGAATAATAATCAGCCAAACTCTTAACATCATGGTTAACTGGATTCTCTTTCTTTGTCCAACTGCAGTGGGTGTGTAATTTTCAGCTTATTTAGCCTACTCCGACACTTATGCCAGGGCTGCTTAGGGGGGAGGGGGTTTAAGTGCCCCTGGTATAGTGGTATAGTTGCCGGAATGTTGTTTGTAATTTAGAAAGTCATTTTTTCTTTTTTTCTGATCCTACTGATGTATACTTTTAATAACGTTCGATTGTCAGAAGATCCACACAGGTTCGGCTATTTGTTGGTATCATGTAAATTCGCTATCATGTCGTAGTTTGGATATTCGGAATTGTTCCTGCTAGTTCCGTTGAAAAAGTTCAGAACATGATTTACCTGTCTATCCATAAGAGAGCGCCTGACTTTTGCCAATTCTGAATACTGGTTTTACAAATTTAATCTGTTTGTTTTCTAAGAAGTGCAACATTTTCCTGCATGGTTGGCGAGATGCATTTACATTCGTAATCTAAGGGAAGCCTATTATTCGCTAGTTTATCAGCTTGTCTTGTCTTACCACACTATGATTCTGGAGTACCGCTACTGTTGACAGACAGTGAGTGGCTATGTAAATTTACTATAGGTTTGTCAATGCCTGGGTGATACGAATAATAAAAGCGGGCATTCAGCAGTGATCAGTGAAGTGCTAGCATTCAGACTAATGTCTGAGTTATTGCCCATATCTACCTAAACCCCAGGCTTGCCAGTCAGTGGGTTATGTAAACCGTCTGTGTTTACCTGAGTTCAGTCTAAATATTTGTCATCCATGAGTTCAAAAAACATTTTTGATTAGTTCTGGGAACTTGTATTTATAAAAACAATTTCAAACTCTCTATCTTGGGCAGGCTGTTGCCATAAGTGTGTAGCTGGTAGAACGTTCGAAACAGGTTTCATGTTTAGTATATTTAGTAACATATCAGTACTTTTATGTACAGTTCAGACTGTTCAGTAAGTACATATTTAAGCTGTCACACCACAAATACAGACAAAGGTTTTACCGTTCCATCTCCTTATCGGCTCAAACAACTACTAGCTTAAAACCTGGAGATGTCTATAGCAACATGGAGACGATGTCCAGAACATGGCATGGAGATGATGCCCAGAAGAACATGGAGATGATGTCGACAAGAACATGGAGATGACTCCACAAGAACATGGATATTATGTCTAGAAGAACATGGAGATGATTCCACAAGAACATGGATATTATGTCTAGAATAACATGGAGATGATACCCAGAAGAACGTGTAAATGATGACTAGCATAACATGGAGATGTAGTCCAGAAGAACAAGTAGATGATGTCAAGAAAAACATGGATGCAGATGTCCGCAAGATTGAGATGATGTCCAGGATAACATGGACTTGATGTTCCTACGGATATGGAGATAATGTCCACAAGAACATAGAGACGTTTCCAGAAGAACATGGAGATGACGTCCACAAGAACATGGTGATGATGTCCACAAGAACATGAAAATGATGTCCACAACATGGGAAAGAGATATTATTTGTGCTGACAACGGATAGGAGCAATCATATAACACATAACCAGCTTGCATAGGGAGTTTGTGTTTTGCTTAATCCCAGCTATAATAAGCAGTTGTGTTTTTGTTATTAGTGTTTTTGCTTAATCCCAACTATAACAGGCAGTTGTGTTTTTATTATTAGTGTTTTTGCTTAATCCCAGCTATAATAGGCAGTAGTGTTATTATTAGTGTTTTTCATGCCACGAGACAAGAGACGGTAACTCTATAAGGACTGAAATGTAGTAAGGAAATACACTGGAGGTTTAATTTTTTTAATTTCATACAACCAAAAAATAGTTTTACGTTTGAAAGAAACGGCTTAAATAATCAATAAACATAATTAATTGCAATGTAGCATAGCACTCATATATTGCATTATATTATTACTTTCGGTTAAATATCTCACACAAATTGTTGAAGTTCTTTCATGGATAATATCCAACTGTATTTGGTTTCTAGTGAAGGGATAGAAAAATATTTTCTTAAAGATTCATTCGAAGAAGAATATTAAATGGCTAACAGGAAAATTTATTTTAACGTAAAAGTGTTCTTTACAACAAAGTTGCTGCTCTGGTGCATGTAATTGAACTTTGAACAAGACTACCTTATAAATTAAAAAAAGGCAATAATAACTAATCACAATTTAAAATCTAATGTTTTAAAGACTAAAAGTTATAAAACAAATCCTAGAGCACTTCCAGGAAACGAAATGTTCTGCATGTCAATGTAGAGTACTGAACTACATGTTAAAGTGATGGTTATGTCAATGTAGAGCACTGAACTACATGTCAAAGTGATGGTTATGTCAATGTAGAGCATTGAACTACATGTCAAAGTGTTGGTCATGTCAATGTAGACCACTGAACTACATGTCGATGTGATTTTCATTTCGAGGCAGAGAATTGTGATCTCTCTCTCTCTCTCTCTCTCTCTCTCTCTCTCTCTCTCTCTCTCTCTCTCTCTCTCTCTCTCTGTATGTGTGTGTGTGTGTGTGTGATGGTCATAAGACTGTAGAGTATTGAACTATATAAATGTCGATGGTCATATCGATGTAGAGCATTTATTTACATTTCAGTGTAATGGTCATATCATCGCAGAACATTGAACTACATGTCAGTAAGATGGTCATATCATCGCAGAACATTGAACTACATGTCAGTAAGATGGTCATATCATCGCAGAACATTGAACTACATGTCAGTAAGATGGTCATATCGAAGTAGAACAATGAACTACATGTCAGTATGATGGTCATATCGAAGTAGAACAATGAACTACATGTCAGTATGATGGTCATATCGAAGTAGAACAATGAACTACATGTCAGTATGATGGTCATATCGAAGTAGAACAATGAACTACATTTCAGTATGATGGTCATATCGAAGTAGAACAATGAACTACATGTCAATGTTATAGTCATGGAAATGTAGTTCAACTTAGACTGTTGAATCATCGTTTAATACTCCAACCCGTTAGTTTAGTTTGGGTTTCAGGATCCTTGCTGCCGCTACTAGTAGCACTTCTGAAAGGTGTACTAACGACTTCAGCTCCTTCTTCAAATTTCTTAATGGCGTAAACTTTGGGGAAAAATACAAGGAGAAGAGAAGCACCCTGGTTGAGAATTAACGTCGAATTCAACAGTAATATTTTGTGATTTTCTCGAGCAGCAACTATGTAGGCGGGAATCATGGCTGACCAGATGACCAGTGTTGTGGACAGAAATAGTGATATGTAACCTGACTCGTTAAAATTATCTTTCATGCTGCGTGTCTTGAAAGCCAGGTAGCCACAACAAACAACGATCAGAAAACTGTAAGCCAAAAAGATACCCAGACCGATATCATGGATGTGACAGTTCATCTCTACAAACTTCTCCATGGGTTCTGGCATATTCAGCTTGTGCCATTCTGGCGTTACAAATATCACCATGACGCACAATGCAACCTTAAACAGAGAATAACATAGGATGTGAAAATTACACACCATTGTATCATAAAATGTTTAATAACAGAATACTTTCAGGATGAATGCATAGAATCATTAATAAAAGAGTATTATTAAATAAAATTAAACGTGAAAAGATTATTTAGTGGTTCACAGAAAGCCGTTCTGTTCGATCTCTAGGGGCAGTCAACAGTTCATTTGCTTGGTTACGCTGCCTGCGACATATGTAGCCAAAGAAATCTATATATAACAATAACATTAACAATGTAGAGATATCGGTTAAGTACATAATAGGTAGTTATGCAATTTGGGTCGAATAAATACCATAATAGAATTCCTTTTGATTCTGCGAGTTTTCTGTATACCGCACTTAGAAATAACATATGGTCTTCTAGTATTTTGTACTTTAGAAAGAGTATGCGAATGATGATGATAAAATTGATTCTCTGAAATGAAGGAAGGAAGGACGAGCAAAATTAGAATTTGAGCCTTACAAATACTTATAGTCTCTTAGCGAAGTTGTTCAGTGGTATGAGGAAACCTGTCTGCTATTTGTACAGTAGGCTCTTGCTTGGGTCTTGGTTTGTTCGAGTCTTGGCTTGTTTGGGTCTTAGTTTGTTTGGGACTTGGCTTGTTTGGGTCTTAGCTTGTTTGGGACTTGGCTTGTTTGGGTCTTAGCTTGTTTGGGACTTGGCTTGTTTGGGTCTTAGCTTGTTTGGGACTTGGCTTGTTTGGGTCTTAGCTTGTTTGGGTCTTAGCTTGTTTGGGACTTGGCTTGTTTGGGTCTTAGTTTGTTTGGGACTTGGCTTGTTTGGGTCTTAGCTTGTTTGGGACTTGACTTGTTTGAGACTTGGAATGTTGGGTCTTAGTTTGTTTGGGACTTGGCTTGTTTGGGTCTTAGTTTGTTTGGGACTTGGCTTGTTTGGGTCTTAGCTTGTTTGGGACTTGACTTGTTTGGGACTTGGCTTGTTTGGGTCTTAGCTTGTTTGGGACTTGGCTTGTTTGGGTCTTAGTTTGTTTGGGACTTGGCTTGTTTGGGTCTTAGCTTGTTTGGGACTTGGCTTGTTTGGGTCTTAGCTTGTTTGGGACTTGACTTGTTTGAGACTTGGAATGTTGGGTCTTAGCTTGTTTGGGACTTGTTTTGCCAAAGTTAATTGTTCATTAAATGCGTCATTCAAAAGTCTGGCTCTTGTATCTGGAAGATAAAGTGAAAATTTCTCAAGATGCTAATGTTCGAGTCCTTTTAGGGTTAAATGAAAAGTGGATGTATATACCATATGTGGGGTGTGGTTAACAAAGTCAAGATTGAAGTGTGACTAACAGAGTCAAACTTGCTTTGTGAACCCGTTTTATTTAAGTCACTTGTGACTTTTCAATGTCAGTCTCTCAAGAGACAAGAGCATTAATATTAGTCTGGTCATATTAAACAAATTTTAAACTATTAAAACATTAAAATATATAAACTATTAATATATTAAAATATTAAAGTATTAAAATGTTAAAATATTAAAATATTTAAAACATTAAAGTATTAAAATATTAAAATATTAGAATTTTAGAATATTAGAATATTAAACTAAAAGCTGTAGATTGATGATAAATTTTCTTTTGAGAAAATTAGCATTGAAAGACAGACTTTTAGGGCAGGTTAGATCTCTGTGAGGTAGTCAGATTGATGATTTAAATTGTAATTGATGTGACTTTGGATTTGATTATCTATTTTTTTAAAAATAAATTCTTTGTTAATTTTTCACTCTTTCATTAAGTCAAGGGCAAATTATTCCTGACCTTCTATCTAAAATTTATCTTCAATCGTTATTAAGATCTTTGATATTTACATCTTTTATATTATTCTTTCCTTCCGAGAGCGACCGCAGCCAAGTTAGGTAGTTGCGTGCATCGTGCCGTAGCGGATTATGGGCAATTAGGGAGATAAGTGCGTGTTAAAAGGAAAATGCCGATCACTATAGACAGATTACGTGCTACGCTGGAACGATTGTAGGGGGGGGGGGGTGTTCAAACCCGATGCCGATAAACTTGCTTTGACGAAGTTTCCTGCCTATAATTCATAGATGTGCATAAATAGTGTGAGACCGGATTGTAAATTATTCATGAGGGAGAAAATGCCTAGACTTACAGAGGCTGCACATATTCTATGAATTGAAAATAAGCCCACTAAATATTCAGACAAGAGCGGGACTTTTCCTTGTTTTCATTTTGGCTCCAGTTTGGTTCCATGTTGGTTGGAATTCAGTTTGGGAATTTTAGTTTGGCATTTCAGTTGATGCTGAGTTCTATGGCTATTGAGCTGAGGTACACTATTCAAGTGTGACGAATTATGCGGACCAGTTAGCTAGAATATTCAAAGATGGACTGTTGAGGGGTGAATTGCCAGAGGGACTTCTCCGATAACTACTGATGAAATATAAGTGGGCATCTGACAAGCTCTGAGATCAGAAATTCGTGTTATGACCTGTATGGACATTTAAAGACAAAATAGGTAGTCCTAAAGACCTTCATATTTGCATGAATTGATTCATGGATTCACTATTTTGTTAAATTTTTTTTATATTTTTGTTATCCAAATAATGGACGTCACTAATTATTAACGAGAGGAAGACCAAAAAGGGGAATTGGGCTGGGGGCTGAGTCAAAGGTGAATGTTGTGCACATAATTACTTTATTGGGATAATGTGCCCAATTCACGCAATATAACACAAATTCATCCGTCATTAAAATTGATATCTAAACTGAAAAATTAATTAAGGTGACTGAAGGGTGAGTCTGGCAACCAGTCTGTCATCAGCATAGGTGTAATGTTAAATATTAACGATCTTTAAATCATCATGCTGAGACGGTGTTTCTAAACAAACACTGGTAGGTAACACACTCATCTTCATGTCATTCCTCATCATCTTCATTTACGTAACATTCATCTTATTATGTATCTATTGTCTCTGTTTTGTTCTATATTTTGTGAGGTATACTCACAGGGGGCTTGTTAAGCAATTGGGAGGTGTTTACCTCAAAAGTTCGTAGATTTTGTCTACGGGCGACCAGCACAATGTAGCAATTGGAAAGCAAAATTTATATCGAGTTATTTTTCTAAGTCTACTTGTGGTACAAATATGAATAATTACAATACGACTTGCCTCCTGAATAAAAGAAATCTACAGTAGAGGAGCTCAAGAAAGTTGTTAATTTGTTTTGTACGAAATTCTATCAGTAACTGAATAGTATTGCCATGCCCAGCAGATGTAGAAGGATCCTACGGTGACACTCTTTTGATCTGTGTATATAAAGGGAAACCACTCTGCAATCGTATATGCTGATCAGAAAATAAGAGTCCAGTAAATATATAGCACCTTTCGAAAACAAAATTGAAACTGAAGAATTTGTTTGCTGTAAGAATTACCAAAAATTTAGGAAAGCATTACTGTAGTACGTTAATTTATATTACATTGACGAAAGTAATTCTACGATGTGAAAGGGAAGTAATTTAGTTAATGTGTGTACTATAATTTATGATCGGCTGTTAACTCGAATCAGTGTAATAGATTTCAAGTTGTATGTCTAATGTTGTTTATTTTCTTGATAGATAATAACAGTGAGGGCGAACTCGTCTTTCACTAGGCCTAGTTGTATGTCGATTTATGTTTATTTTCTTGATAGATAATAACAGTGAGGGCGAACTCGTCTTTCACTAGGCCTAGTTGTATGTCGATTTATGTTTATTTTCTTGATAGATAATAACAGTGAGGGCGAACTCGTCTTTCACTAGGCCTAGTTGTATGTCGATTTATGTTTATTTTCTTGATAGATAATAACACAGTGAGGGCGAACTCGTCTTTCACTAGGCCTAAATAGTCAATGAAATTCGGTGATGGTCATTGACTATTGACTGTTACCCGAGGCTTTTCGTGACTTAACGGTAAATATATGGCAAGCACAAATACGTTTTAGAAGAATTTCAGTGCAAATAATATCAGAACTAAATTCAGATCTCGGTACAAAACTTTATCATATTACGTGGATTCTTACGTTTGATCACTGACTAGATTTAAAATGGTGTATCAGTTGTATATAATTATCATTCATGTTCAAATTTTGTGGTAGAAGATGTTGTTTGGATTGTTGCTATTGTTTGGTTGCTTTCAATTTCTTTTCTTATATATATTTTGTTTACTTTGAACTTTAGAAACTACATGTAGCAGAAATGTTATAATAAAAAAAATTACACTTAACGTAACATATTTTAATTCCACCTGACCTGTACAAGCACCAGTCCAACTGGATACAACATCTGCTCGCATAAGCTCAATAAACGAAAGCGTGTTGGTTTTCCCTGCGATAATCTGTAAATGTAATAAATCGAAACAGCGCGGAAAAGTAATGGTCCGTACATCAGCGTGAAACTGGCGCAGAAGAGCACAAAGTTCATTATGCAAACATGGAAGGCTGGTTCAATTTGAAATGACACTGATGTAACACTGGCAAGGCCAACGCCCACAAGAACGAACGACGAGAGTACGGGTGAACTGTTTTGGATGATGCTTCTTTCCCTATAGCAAACAAAGAAGACGGAAAGAGCAAGACAACAAAGTAAGAAAAAGCCTGCTATTAATAACATTATTATGCCTTTTGCATTAGTAAACTCTAGTTTTTCAATAGGTATTTCTGCACAGCTTGTTTGATTGCTGGCATTGTCTGGCCAATAGTACTGAGGACAAGCTTTACAGGTGCGCCCATTGTTAGTTACAAATTCATTGGGTCTGCAATGCCGGCATGTCCAACAACATGGGACGTCTTTTGGAATTTTTGATTCACCAAGTTTACACTCCAAACTACAGAGGGACCGAGGAACCTTCACATGGCCTGAAGGAGAATGGTATTTCCATTCTAATGACTTCAACCATTTAAATTCGTGTCCTGACAAGTAAGACGCCACTTCCTCTACCTTGAACGAAAGAGTCGTTTTCTCCCGTTCTGTAACAGATGTATTTAGTACTTGGTAAAACACAAATGTGCCCTCGCGATCTCCATTTTTGTCGAGCTGTATCAAACCTGTATATCCTATCTGACATGTTTTCTTTAACTCGTCCAACATTTTTGGTCCGCTTAAACAATTTCGTATGTCATCTGTATTGGACAGGGAATTGCATTTCTTCAAAAGACGATAGGTGGCGTTGGCATACATATCAGCTGTGTCGATAATTCGATTTATGATGTCTGGCAAAATCTGGTTTGTTAGATTTAGTTTTGATGTGCACTTGATGTCGGCAACAGAGCATCCGGTGACCGTTTCCCAGTGTTTAATGATCCAAGGGTTGCTTGTAGGGGTCTGGGGACATAAAATGTGTTTAATGTGAATGATTAATCGTTATTATGCTGCTTTTACACATGAGATTAGAGGCTACCTACAAGGATGATATATACAGTTTACATGAAACTATTGATATGGACTACATAACAGAGATAACGTTTCATAGAGTTTATATGAAAGTCTACATGTGGACTACACAATAGAGATAAATTTTCATAGAGTTTATATGAAAGTCTACATGTAGACTACATAACAGAGATAAAGTTTCATAGAGTTTATATGAAAGTATACATGCAAATGATGTACTATGTACTGAAATAGACATTGGCATGCATTTTTGTTGCATGCCTAAAATTGTAATCCTAACTTATACAGGAAAAGAAGAGAAGAAACGCTTTCTCTCCCAAGATGACACAAACACTCTCGAAAGAAAATGGCATCATACCTGTCCACAGCATCACGATCACACCGTACATGATCCCATCCTCACTATTCCCCTCCATAGATAACTCTCCCCCGCCCCCGAGAAAGAGAGAGAGAGGTGGATTAAAATTAATTTAAAAAATGAAAAAAAAAAGACCAAAAACACACACAAAGCGAAACATTATCATGAATATCGTATACGTTTGGGAAGTGAAACAGTCATAAAACTAAGTGACTGCTAACACGAAAGAAATGTTATTTTTTTTCCCTACCGGTCTCAGTCCTTCAAAGTATGCTATGTAGTCCTTGGGGACCTCTTCACTGAAAGGTACTACCAAAAAGGAACCCATTACCGCTTCTGCAATAGGTTGCAGTGCTCCAATATTTTCCGCCAATGCATCCGTGCAGATCCAGATAAAATGTCCTGGATATTCCGCACCTGTTTTCTCTATCACCATAGACGCAATCGATTCTGCTGCTATGATGACAACGGCGCGTGCTTCTTTTTTATCATAAAGCTCATTTAATACCCGCACCATCTGCACACAAACCAAACTCATAATATGCATTCATTACAAATGGAATGTTGTGCTATATTAGGCGCATGCGCTTTACAAACAGTAAAAGTTCTTGTATGGTAGAGGCGACTGGGATAGTGGTGTATTGTTTCGATACGAAAATAAGAGACATATCTGTGACTTCCTTGTTTATTGGAGAGGCCAAATGTTAAGCGGGAGCTTTATAAATATTTTACACTAGATGTTTATTGAACACAACTAGATCTGGCTCTGTGTTCAAACACAATCAGGTCTTTGTTAATTTAAAACTTATTTGAAATCTCTCTTTGAAAACAACTTGCAAGTTTATAAAGGTTAAGCATACTTAATCTTGCCGTTTACAGAGACAATTATTTATTCAATAATTCTTTGCAAAAAAAAAAAACAAAATAACCTAGTGTTGTATGATGGGAAAATATTCCCACATATATTTTATATAAATTTTCATTTGTGGAATGAGTGCGTATTGCGTCCGGTTTACAGAGAAGGGAAGCCCTGAAATGAATGAGAGACATGTGTGGAAGATTTAGGGACTGGCGTTTGATGTCTGCGGTGTTTGAAGTCTGCGAGCGCGGCGGTCAGCGTGTGGTCAGTGTGTACGCTTAGCGGGTGGTTAGAGTTGTTAGAGGGACATAATCATCTTAGAACTAATGAATTGAACAGGTCAGAAGCTGGTCTAAGCAGGGTAATAAAAACCACAGTGAAAATGTTATCTTCACTACTTCCTGAAAAAATCGTCTGAGGGTGACGACTGAAAGGGTAGTCCGCCCAAAACAACACTGGGTCGTATATGAGAGAAGAAAACCCTGGCTATATAGGGTTTTTTTTTCTGGTTATTGTGTATTCTCGGCTGCTCGTTTATAGCTGCCTGTTGTTTGCCTGTGTGGCTGTGCCTGTGTGGCCGTTCTACTTGTCCCGGCTGAATTGGGACGCGCCGATCTATTGACTGGAAAATTCAAGTCTACAAGACTGACGTCATTTCTGTGCTTAAGCTAAGTGCCTATTCAGACAGTGACTTCAGTCCAATGAACTGGCTTAGGATGAAATGAATCTTCTAAATCTCGTTAACTTTTTCTTTTATTAAATTTCTTGTTATTATTTTTAAAACGCGTGTTTGTTAGTTCTATCGTTATTTTCGTAGTTCAAGTGATAATGTAATGAGTACGTCTTGTCCTCTGTTCGTTAATTGTAATCATTATATATATATTATTCATAAACATTAAATCTCAGCTGAATCTGAGTTGGGGGCGGAGCCAAATTGGCGACGTACCAGTATATCAGCGTAACAGTTGCAGATATACATATTTAACCAGTGACCCATGCTCTGCACCGGCACTTGTAGATGTCTTGTATCATAACTAATTATACAGAGTTGGTATAAGTCATTATTACAAAGTCACCCCAGAGTATAGCGGCGACATATTAATGGGGGCTCGTCCGGGATTGTCTAAAAATCTTTTAGGGAATACCTCTAGATAAAAGCATTGTGGACAGTAAGGAAAGAAACATTATTTAACGTGAGCGCGAAATATTGTTTGCTCTGATGATAGCAAGTTTAGCGCACTGAAGTCACATTCTGTTTTTCTTCCTTATTCTTTATGTGAATGCATTTTAAATTTGTTATTGCTATAACATGTTTTACATTTGAGTGTTTGTATGAAACTGTATAGCAATGTATTTATGCATAGAACGTGCATGACTGATGTGTATTCACATGGCAGAGAGAGTACTTTGAATGCATGTATGAAATTGTGAGATGTGGTAATTTCTTACACATGCTGAATTATATGATACTTGATTAGACTTGTAGTAGGAGAAGTGGGTAGTATCTTACACTTGTCAATCGATTTGAACGCATGACTGAATTGTGTGCTAAGAGAAGTGGGTAGTATCTTACACATGTTAAATGATTCAAATGCATGACTGAATTATGTGCTAAGAGAAGTGGGTAGTATCTTACACATGTTAAATGATTCAAATGCATGACTGAATTATGTGCTAAGAGAAGTGGGTAGTATCTTACACATGTTAAATGATTCAAATGCATGACTGAATTATGTGCTAAGAGAAGTGGGTAGTATCTTACACATGTTGATAATTTGATAGTATTTATTATATATGTATTGATGCTTTCATAAGTTAGAGAAAATACTTTGAATAGTATCTTACACTGGTATTTTGCTATTAACAGTACTTTGGCTTTTACACTTGATAGAGATTGATTACAGGTGTGTGAGAGAGAGGGTATTGTAAACAAAGACGTTATTGCCTTCTTAAAAGCCATAATAAGGGTTATTGAAAGAGTACTGTAAATTTAAAAAAATGGAACAAACCAAACTTGATGAGCTAAAAAGGAAATGGTATGATGAAGCGACTGACTTGTTCAGACTGAAGGGTAAAGATATTTATAAATATGTCCAAGAACAAGAAAGGAATTATTTAGATCGAATAGAAAGAGAAAGTGAAAGAGAAAGAGAGAGGGAGAGAGAAAGAGAGAGGGAGAGAGAAAGGAATGCCTTCGAGTTAGAAAAATTAAAACTCCAAGCAAAGCTAAACAATGAAAGAAACGAAAGTGCGAGCGACGTTAGTTGTGACAAGCGCATTATACAAATTTCGTTACAGCCTTTTACAAACAAAGCGGAACACCTTGACGCGTTTTTAAAACAATTTGAACGGCTTGCGGAAGCTCATAAAATACCGAAAAAGTTTTGGGCTTTGAATCTGTCTAGCCACTTGCATGGCGAGTCGTTAGAATGTTTTCATGCATTACCAGAAGAAAACGCGGACAACTATGAAGCATTGGTAGATAGCTTGCGTTGTAGATTCCGAATCACGAGTGAGCGATATAGACGTTTATTCAGAGAAACGCCGAAGAAACAAAATGAATCACATACCGAATATCACTCCAGGTTAGGTACTTTGTTTGATCTTTGGATGGAACGGGCGGGAGTCTCTCATAATTTGGAAGGGATTCGGGAAGAACTGATACGCGAACGGGTGATGGAGAGTTACAGACCGAATCTAGTTACATTCCTTGCAGAAAGAAGAGTGACGAAATTAAAAGATATCGCGAACGCAGCACAAGCATTCGATGAAGCACATCCGTTAGTGCGTGAACATAGAGTTGAGAAACAAAGATACGAACAGAAGAATAAACCGCAACAGAAAGTAGAGATGAATGAAAGCACTAATAAATTTAAACTGGATGAAAGAAAGAATGAGAACCCTAGCATGGTAAAAAGATGTTATACTTGTAACCAATTAGGGCACATTTCGAGAAACTGTCCTGATAGACCCAGACAAGTCTTTGTTGTGAATGAACATGAGGTGAAAGAAAAACAGACAGACACATTGACAAACAGAATAAAAGCTAAAGTGTGTGGACGAGAGGTAGAGGTGATTTTAGACACTGGCTGT
The DNA here is from genome assembly GCA_028829895.1 of Sinotaia quadrata. NCBI lineage: Eukaryota > Metazoa > Mollusca > Gastropoda > Architaenioglossa > Viviparidae > Sinotaia > Sinotaia quadrata. The sequence goes on along the minus strand of CM054182.1, from coordinate 91,383,067 downwards.
TCATGTCCATTACTGATCAACAGTAAGCTAATTACAGATAATGATCTGACGAGTGAAACTGTCGACGTGACATTTGTGTTCAAACACAATCAGGTCTTTGTTAATTTAAAACTTATTTGAAATCTCTCTTTGAAAACAACTTGCAAGTTTATAAAGGTTAAGCATACTTAATCTTGCCGTTTACAGAGACAATTATTTATTCAATAATTCTTTGCAAAAAAAAAAAACAAAATAACCTAGTGCATCGTATATTCGTAAAGTGCAAATACTTTCTTACACAACCACCCAACCACTCCGACACACACGCACGCATGCACGCACACACATATTACCAATTGTTGGGTTGTGCTTGTGCAGAATGAAAAACAGTTGTCGACTCCAATGTACTAGTAATAAAGTATAGACGTGTGTTTAAAAGAAAATGACTGTTTTTAATGATGAGAAACAGTATTTAAACCTTAAGACAAACGAGGCCAATGTACTAGTATTAAAGTATAGACGTTGTTTACTAAAAGAAAATGACTGTTTCAGTGATAAAAAACAGTATTTAAACCTTAAGACAAATGAGGCCAATGTACTAGTAATAAAGTATAGACGTTGTTTACTAAAGGAAATGACTGTTTTCAATAAACAGTATTTAAACAAAGAGGCCAATGTACTAGTAATAAAGTATAGACGTTGTTTACTAAAAGGAAATGACTGTTTTCAATAAACAGTATTTAAACATTAAGACAAACGAGGCCAATGCGTTGAAAGAATTATTTAGACAGCTTGTCTATCACGTGATGCTCTCACATAATTTTTAGAACTGGAAATAAAAAAAGAACACGAACAGAACAAGAAATAAAAGAGCAGGAAAGTGAGAATGATTACAGATTGAAAGTGAAGATAAAAGAAAAGATTACAGATTGAATATGATCTTAAACGAGAGATAGCATTTGCCAAATTAGATGCTGATAATAAAAGGAACAGAGTGTTTGGCTTAAATCAACTAAAGATACAGGAATATAGCCTAAAGATACCTGAGAGGGCAGCTAAGGTTCATGACGCCAGTGTGAAATTTAATTTCCATTCTTTTAACAAAAAAGAGGAAAACGTTGAAGAATATGGTTAATGTTTGTGCAATGCGTTGGGAGATTAGACCTACAAAAATAAACTATGACTTAATTACTTAGTGGCAGGAATGAAAGGACAGGATAGTATGGTCTTTGATAGGTTCCCCGAGGAAGCTACAACATATGAGACATATAAGGCCGAACTGTTAGCATACTTTAAGGTGACTAGTGAGACGTACAAACAGAGGTTTCACCAATTTAAGAGAGAGCAGACTGATACATTTTTATAGGCAGCTAGTACGCTACAGCACGCTTTGGACGAGGTGGTTAGAGCTGGACGAGATAGAGATTGACAATGGAAAAGATGTTAGAGATTACTTTGTGATTGTAAAGTTACATACATCATGTCCATCAGCACTTTTAGCTTACATTAAAGACAACGGACCAAAAGGTTTGACAGAATGGTTAAACGAAGATGACAGGTACGAAAAAATATAGGGGACGTGTTAATCTGACAGCTAGACATAATTTTGAACCAAACAAGCCAGTTAACAAAGAAGTGATGTCTAAACAACAGAATGACAAACCAGATAATAAACCTGAAACAGGATCCTCTCTCACACCTCCTCCAATTAGTAAGATGAAAATTAGAGTACCCACACATAGTTTTGAGTTCGTTTCCTCACCTTCCTTCATAACTTTGGGTTCATCTCACAACATTCATTCACAACTATAGGTTAATCTTCTAGCATTCATTCATAACTTTTAATTCATCTCCTGTCACTCATTCACAGCACTGAATTCATTTCCTAGCATTCATTCCTAGTTTTGAGTGCATCTTCTAACATTCATTCATAACTTTCAATTCATCTCCTGTCACTCATTCACAGCACTGAATTCATTTCCTAGCATTCATTCCTAGTTTTGAGTGCATCTTCTAACATTCATTTTAATAGTTTTGTGTTAATTTTTGAACATTCATTCAGAACGTTTTCAGTTCGTCTCTAGGTTAAACGGTGCTTTCAGCAGCTTGATAAGCAACTGTTTTCATTTTCAATCTGCAGGTTTTTAACTTCGAGAGTCAAAGTATCTAGAAAATGCTAAGGATTGGTTTCCATCTTAGCCAATCACAGCTCTTTTTCTGAGAGCAAGAGAAAGAAAGTGAAGACCTGAAACGAATAGCTCGGCATATGCAGGTACCGTGACCTTGAATGATTCGCAGTCGATCTTTGATGTCTAGAATCATTGGCTTAGAAATATTGATATTTTCATCATGAGAAAAATGACAATCATTTGAAAGTAGCCACAGTATGTGTAGTAACACACTTGAACAGTGTTACAATTTTAATGTCAACTATCTGATTTACTTGCCTTGTAACATGTCAGCCTACATAAGTCCAAAGCAAGTTATTGAAATTTCAAAATCATAACTCCGAATTTCGCGTTTTGGAAATCAGCGCACTGATGTTACAATTACTGTATATACATTTCACTACAACCACCATAAGTTAATAAATAACGATATATCAAGAGTTAATTCAAGCTACGTACGAAATGGTGAGAAAGAAGTGTAACATATGAAACTTGCTGAGAACAAGAAGACGAAGAGTGGGTGTGGAAGTAGAAATGGAAAGTGTGCGGAAAAGGTATGCTGAAAGATGTATGGGCAGGTACAAAAAAGAGAGAGGCAGAGGAAATTATAGCTGAAGAACAGGCAGGCTTCAAACCAGGGCGAAGCATAACTGAACAGATTTTTAAACTGAGACTGATATGAGAAGTACCCTCAGCACCAACACGACATTTATCAATTCTTCGCAAATTTTAAGAAGGCGTTCGACAGGGTGTGGCATGCAGCCTTTGGTCTACCATGAAGCTGTACAACATCAATGCCAACCTTATCAAAGTCATAGAAAGCCTTTACAGCAAGGACACCAGCGCAATCTGCTTCAACGGCCAAATAGGAGATTGGTTCTGGACAACAGTGGGAGCCAGACTAGTATGCTTACTTTTGCCCATTCTCTTCAACATCTTCCTTGAAAGAATCATGACAGATGCTCTAGAACTATCAGTATTGGAGACAGAACAATAACGAACTTACGATTTGCTGATGACATTGATAGCCTGCAGGATATGAGGAGGAGCTAGCTCAATTGGTGGAGAAACTGGACAGGAAAGCTATTGATTTTGGTATGGAAATCAGTGCAGAAAAGACCAAATTGATGACCAACAACACCCGTGGCATTGGCAATGACATCATGATTGGTGATCATAAATTGGAAATAGTTAGTAAATTCAAGTACTTAGGAGCCATCGTGACAGACGAGGGATCAAACCTAAAATATTGTCCAGGATTGCGATGACAATAACAGCAATGGCAAGGCTGAAGACAGTTTAGAAAGACAGAAACATCTCAGTCAGCTCAAAGATCAGACTGATGCTCTTCTTGGTTGTGTCTGTGTTTTTATATGCCTGTGAGTCATGGACCCTCACTATGGATCTCGAAAGGAGGATACAAGCTACTGAAATGAGATGCTTTAGAAGGTTGCCTGGCATTTCTTATAGAGATCATGTCACGAATGAGGAAATGGGAAACAGAATTAGGCAAGCAATTGGGCCCTATGAAGAGCTATTGGCCATTGTGCAAAAACGCAAAATGAAATGGTAAGGGCATGCCACACGATCAACAGGGCTTGCAAAGACAATCATGCAAGGTATGTGCAAGGAGGGCGAAGGAGAGGAAGACAGTGGAAAAGATGGGAGGATAACATCTCAGAGTGGACAGGACTGAAAGTGAGCAATATGGTAAGATTGGCAGAGAACAGAATGGAATGGAGAAAAGTGGTTGTCGGGTCAGATAGATAGATAGATAGATAGATAGATAGATAGATAGATAGATAGATAGATAGATGGACAGATGGATGGATAGATAGACAGACAGATTGTGTCTGAATATGTGTTTGTGTGTATTTAGACTGTCTCTTTGAAATTAATTCAGATTTCCTGATTACAAAGTGTCTTTTCAAATATTGTGGCCTTTTCAACTACTAGCTATATCTTCTGAATATAATTGTGAAAGTTGTAAATTCAAATAACGCTGTAATTAGCACTGTCTAAAGTAATATCCTCTGAAAAATGCTCTGACGTACCTGCTTTTCAGGATTAAGAATTGTAACATATATTAATGCAGCAAGGCACCTGCCTTTTTTTGACAACATCTCTCTCAATTGTTTCAACCCGTTTTCTCCATAATTACTTTCTTCGTAGACAACCGAGACGTATTCCCATTCTAAAGCCTCAATAAAAGCGGCAATGGCTTCGAACAGGAACCTAAATAATAATAACAAAAATGGTGGTGGAGATGATGATTTTGTCATGGAATGGAAATGTCATTAGATTAAATTAGCTTTAAATATATTAATATTAACAATGCTATATTATTTTAAATATCTTAAATATATTAATACAATAAAATAAGATTTTATATGAAATTTTGAACTTAGAATTCTGTTGCATGTGTATGCATGTAAACAAAATTATTTACATCCAGTTGGATGATGTATATAAAAAAAAAAAGAACTAAAAGTTGAGCGTCCATCGCACTTTTAAGAATGAGTAAGCATAAGAGGAACTAGTGTTCGTCCTCTTAGTTAAATGGTTGCTTCTTAGTACAGTCGAACCAGAGAACAGTGAAGTGTGACTAGAGCAAAATATATCGATTAGGCAGGAGTTAGATATGTTGATCGGTAGTAAGATAAAGATAGACAGGAGTTAGATATGTTGATCGGTAGTAAGATAAAGATAGACAAGAGTTAGATATGTTGATCGGTAGTAAGATAAAGATAGACAGGGGTTAGATATGCTGATCGGTAGAAAGATAAAGATAGACAGGAGTTAGATATGCTGATCGGTAGTAAGATAAAGATAGACAGGAGCTAGATATGTTGATCGGTAATAAGATAGACAGGAGTTAGATATGTTGATCGGTAGTAAGATAAAGATAGACAGGAGTTAGATATTCTGATCGGTAGAAAGATAAAGATAGACAGGAGTTAGATATGTTGATCGGTAGAAAGATAGACAGGAGTTAGATATGCTTATCGGTAATAAAGATAGACAGGAGTTAGATATGCTGATCGGTAGTAAGATAAAGATAGACAGGAGTTAGATATGCTGATCGGTAGAAAGATAAAGATAGACAGGAGTTAGATATGCTGATCGGTAGAAAGATAAAGATAGACAGGAGTTAGATATGCTGATCGGTAATAAAGATAGACAGGAGTTAGATATGCTGATCGGTAGTAAGATAAAGATAGACAGGAGTTAGAAGTCAGATTTATCTCACTCATTATTTTTATAACACTATCTTGAAATTGTCTTGCTTTGTCTATCCATTTTTTCCTCTTTTGAATTATTTTCATTTAACTGTTGACTTATATCAGAGATTGAATATGCTATTGATGTGTGGAGATTATATCGTTTACATTGATTGTGCATTATAAATAACTATATTTAAAGTTTACTAGTTGTTTGAGCATGTTTGGAAAATATGCTTTTTAAATTGATTATGCATTTTATTTCAGTAGATTTAAAATTTTTCAGTTACTTGAGTGTGTGTGTGTGTGTGTGTGTGTGTGTGTGTGTGTGTGTGTGTGTGTGTGTGTGTGTGTGTGTGTGTGTGTGTGTGTGTGTGTGTGTGTGCGTGCGTGCGTGCGTGCGTGCGTGCGTGCGTGCGTGCGTGCGTGTGTGTGTGTGTGTGTGTGTGTGTGAATATTCTTTTGTAAAATTAGTCAGATAGCTCGCCAGTACGCTATTTTGTCACATAACCATTGTAGATTTATTCTGAGATTTAAAATGGAAATTATGCTAGAAGAAAAACTGAAGTGGATAGAGGAGAGGAAGGAGTAGCAAGGGGGGATGGGCCTCTGCAGATGAAACTAAGATGTATGTGAAAGTCTGTGTAGATAAGAATGAAAGGTAGAAGGGAGAATTAGAAATAAAAAAGTAGTGTGAAAGAGAAGAACTAGAACTAAAAAGAGATGAAGGTGATAAAAGATTACAGATTGAAAGAGAGAACATTGATATACCAGTAAAAATCCTTCAAGGAGACTTCCTAGCTCAACCACTGTTCTGTATACCCCTAGTCAAGTAATGAAAAAGAATAGGATAGGTTAATTAGCCATCGCCATTATGAATATTATTTAACTTCGGAACTGTCCTCATTCTATATGTAAAATTGAAAACTACGTGATCTTACTTATCAAAACTGTCAAGGTTTTCATTGAATACGTTCAAATCAAATGTTAACTTGAAAACTGTGAAAGACAGAAGGATAGATCAAATGCACTTCAAGTCTACAATTTGACAACGACTAAAATCAACACTCCTTTACTGGTGAAAAGGAACATTATCTAGTTATGCTTCAACATCAAGTAACAAAGTGCATCAGTCATGTCCCCACGTTTAAATGTCAAAAAAATATACAGACAATTAATGTATATGTCCTGCCTGTAATAAGCTACACAACAGGTTATTATAGACTGGACAACAAACGAAATCAATGAAATAGGAAAACTAGACAACTGTTCACAATGCAAAATGTCCTGCACAAAAAAGCATATGTGGACAGATTCTGTATCTTAGAAAATTAGGTAGATGACTCCGGAAAATGAAAGATCCTTACTGAAAGGGAGCTTCTAAACCTTTAACATTACTTCTGGAATAACAGCCAAGATGATCTTCTAATAGAAACAGAACAACTCCACAGATGACGCCAAAAGCCAAAAAACAGAAGCACTGATCGCTACTGCGCAAGATCACATACGTACACAAAGCCATACAAGGAATTAATACACACCTACAGGGACCCCCAAACCGACTTAGCAAGAGCGTGGCTGAAACAACAATACATATACTATCCTATTCCAGCTGGAGCAGAATATATTATTAGATACAATAACGAGGCAAAACCATACTCAGAAATATGTATATGAACTTATTTTGTTCTGAAAAATAAAAGAATTCCAATATTTCCAATATTGTGGGAGTTCAAAATAAGAAATTGCTGTCCTTTCTACATACATAACAACCAGCCATATTAAAATGTCAACTAATCCAACACAGCGGAAGCGTAAATGTGAGGGAAATCTTGAAAACATAAATGTAAGGGAAAGATTAAAAAGGTGCAAATAAGATAAAGATTGAAAACTTACCATTATCTCATATTAGAAATCGAATGAATGTTGAACGTAAGAGCAAAGATGATGCTAGTGGTAATATTGAATATAACACTTGAGCTGAAGGTTATGCGCATAAACTGCAGGGAAACTAAAAGCAGCACATCAAGGTAGGATTCCAAGACCGAAGTTCAGTCAGGAAATCGACAAATTACAGAAATTACGAGAGAAAAAAATCATTTATAATAAGGGACTTAATTCACACTTAATAATATAAAAAATCGTTTTAAAAATTCAAATGTATACATTTTTATAAATTTTTCGTCACACGATTTCAAATGGATTTTTCTTCTTCTCGTCATATTTGCTATATGATCAACTTCCCTTTATTTTAGCAGCAATTATTGACATCTAATAGCAACACTTCTTTTCAATATTATTTCTGTCACTCTTCCAATAAAATTGTGACAGTTTGTTGCTTGAGTATTTTGCCATTAGACAAAACCCTATTCATAATTTATTCAGTTTGATGACTTATCTTCCTTTTTCTTTAGAGAAGCGGTATGTTATCAAGGGTTAGGATCGGGGTTAGGGTCAAAGGTGTGAAGCGATTAAATGGCCGCTAATGTCAAGTGCTCAGCTCAAGGTCGTTTGTCTTAGCATTCTAACTTGAAATAAATAAATATTTATATTTATATTTGCGTGTGCTTAATAACACGCACATAAATATTTCTTTATAGCTTTCCGTCCCTTTTTATAAAAGTCTTGTACAGTTTTATATTAAAAAATCACAGACAAACAGGTCTGGTTTTCTAATAATTAATACATTATTTTTAACGAAGTTTCAACTCTGAAAGAACAACTAAAACTTTTACAACATAAAGCAGACGTAAAGAAATTAAAAGATCAGAAGAACTACTAGTTACCTGTCTGGTGGAATTGTACGGAGAAAGTAAGGGTAGACGGTGCTATCACTCAGATCATCACTAGAAGCTCTATAACTGACAATAGGAATTTCCAAAGGACCCAGCAAGTGGGACAGTGCAATAGACTGCGAACTACGAGACGATCCAATTACTCCGATTACGTCATACGGTTTTATAAAGTCGCCTTTTGGTGCTGCATATAATGTGAAGATATATTGTTATGTCGTATTTGAATTTGAATATAGAAATCTAGAGTAAGAGAGAGTGATTAAAATAAAACCAATATATAATTTGAAGATATAGTGTTTGCGTTTGAATATAGAAATCTAGAGTAAGATCAAAATAAAACCAACTATATAATTTGAAGATATAGTGTTATGTTTGCGTTTGAATATAGAAATCTAGAGTAAGATCAAAATAAAACCAACTATATAATTTGAAGATATAGTGTTATGTTTGCGTTTGAATATAGAAATCTAGAGTAAGAGATATCAAAATAAAACCAACTATATAATTTGAAGATATAGTGTTAGGTTTGCGTTTGAATATAGAAATCTAGAGTAAGAGAGATCAAAATAAAACCAACTATATAATTTAAAGATATAGTGTTATGTTTGCATTTGAATATAGAAATCTAGAGTAAGAGAGATCAAAATAAAACCCAACTACATCAGGTACAAAACAAAATTCCTCTTGAAAATAATATATTTGTATAAAAATAATTCAAGTTATGATATTGGTAAAGAAATGACTGGAAACAAAAGGGGAAATAATTATGAAAAACATATGAGAGTGATCAATTATATAATTTCTTGTGATTAGTTTACAAATCTGACTCTAAATGTCTGTTTGTATTTTATTGTAACTGGATTATTATCTCATACTTGGATAAAGCATTTTTGACAATTAATTTATCCTGCTTTGAGTCATTTCGCTTCCTGAAAAAAGTGTCACTGGTGTACATAAGTTATTAGCCAGTTATTATTTAACGACTTCATCTGGAGATTATAAAGGATTTGAGTTAAGAAAAATGTCCCATGTATTATTTCTGCATAAAAGATTCTCAACTCTTCCAGATTAGTTTTACGGAACAGTTTTATATAAATCTATTTTATAAAAATCTAAAAGAAAATAAAGAATAATCTTGTTTAAAGTCTAACACAAACAGAACTCTCGTTAATTCACGAGATCGAGATCGCAGAATTAAAGCAACAGTTGTTTGAATATAACGGATAACAAGTAACTCTCTGTGATCAAACTTGTAACTGGTCAAGCGTGTGTCTGTGACTAGGCATAAATCTGTGCATTATAGCCTCTTTATTCCTGGTTTTCTTTTAACTATCTTGGGTTATTTTAGTGTTTACAAATGATGACAATATAAATAAATTTTTCACTATGTGTATGTATTTGTATTCTTAAAACCAAGTTAGTGCCTTCTTTTCAAATCATAATGTCATACGATAATTTACATTACTTTCTTTCAATTAAAAATATCAAAAGTAATAGAAGTAAAGTTTGGAAGAAAAAAAAGCGAAGTCTTAAAAACACAAATCGTGCAAAATGATTCCGTTGATTTATATTGTAAATTTTAGTCTATGAATATAATTACAAATAAAGAATTTTGGAAAGCAACCACATAAAGTTACGCCTTGCTTTTATTGTCGTTGCTATAAGTAGTAATAGAGGAAGATATTTGTACAAGAGGAAGAACGAGATTGTCGTTGCTATAAGTAGTAATAGAGGAAGATATTTGTACAAGAGGAAGAACGAGATTTTTTTAATATATATGTTTGTTTGTGTATGTATGCGTGCGTGCCTTTACATGTGTTTGCGCGTGTACACGTATACATATGCATACATACTTGCAGAATCCATCGGCACATGCATCCATTCTCACTGATGTATCATGCAAGCATTCGTAGGTACAGTTCTTTACGTCTTAGACTACAAGCATTCGTAGGTACAGTTCTTTACGTCTTAGACTACAAGCATTCGTAGAGACAGTTCTTTACGTCATAGACTACAAGCATTCGTAGGTACAGTTCTTTACGTCTTAGACTACAAGCATTCGTAGGTACAGTTCTTTACGTCTTAGACTACAAGCATTCGTAGGGACAGTTCTTTACGTCATAGACTACAAGCATTCGTAGGTACAGTTCTTTACGTCTTAGACTACAGAGACGAGAATGATCACATACTTGGACTGCAGCTAGGTGGCATGCGTACAAAAGCGATGGCCTGGCTGACAGTTTGACTCTCTGCCATGCATTCATCCATTAACACATAACCCATCTTCAAACCCTTTTCAAATTGATACTTCGTATTCGCTACTTTTATTCCAAAGTCCAATGCCTGTGAACGGAAAATAAGATCACAACATAAATGTAAAATTCCATAATATTCTACATACAACACATGCATTCAGCTGACATGTAATTATAGTCAATAATAATAATAATCTTTCGCCTGGAATCAAAGCATTGAGCGCACCAGTAAAATCACCTGCACATGGACTAACCCTGGTACGTGAATTGGACTAAACCTGGTAAGTGAATTGAACTAACAATGGTAAGTGAATTGGACTAACAATGGTACGTGAATTGGACTAACCATGGTAAGTGAATTAGACTGACAATGGTACGTGAATTAGACTAACAATGGTACGTGAATTGGACTAACCATGGTAAGTGAATTGGACTAACCATGGTAAGTGAATTGGACATCTATCTATCTATTCACTATCTATCTATCTATGTATAAATATATTTCGTACAGAGAATGAATATATTTAGACGGTTTAAAACTTTTTGAAATCAAAGGAAAAGACGGGATATCAAAATTATAACATTTAATGCCTGTAAATCTTATTGGTTATTCATGGCGTGTAGTTTTAGACTGATGGTATGCCCACTACTCTGGTATGAGCTCTTAAAACCTGAAACGTGAGTTGCTCAAAGAAAACAATGCAAATCAAATTTGCTTAGTTCATATTTCCGTAGTACCATTGAAAAGCTTCTGTTTAATATGAAAAATAATCAAATCTAATTGAAATACAAACTTTGAACAAACGCAAAAATTGTTCTACTTTATGGAAATAAAACTTGGTATTTCACTATGATTGTTTTATTTTATGGAAATAAAATCTGGTATTTCACTATGATTGTTCTCTTTGTATGTTTGATTTGTGCCGTTAGTCGCTAAAGGTATGCTGGGTACTCTGTCACACTGCCATTAGAATTGCACGTCACGGTTTGAATTGCATAAGTTTAAGCTGATCGAGGATTGATGACCTTCAGTTATATTCACGTACCTGTACACTGTGCGCTGTGAAATCGTGTGCAGTCCTTGCAGCACACAATTCTGTTTCAGATTTTGATTCTGACAAAGCTATTAGGACACCAAGATTGAGGTCCGCCAGCTGCTCATATTTATGGGAAGAGACGGGAGAAATCTTGAACTCGGTCACAGCCAAGTGAAGAAAAGAAATTATAAGTACCAAATGAGTACAGAAGCTTGGTCGATTTTTGCAGACATCTAAAATCTTTACCTTGTAGAAAACCATTCTGGGATTGTTGTCACATCTGCTTTCGAGTCTGATATAAGAACTGTTTGAAATGGATGATTGGAAAATATTCAAACACTTCAGTTACATTGAAAGATACACGGCAGAAATAAGTAATAACTGTTTTCTTTTGTAAAACAATCATCATTATGGAATGGCAATTATCTTTCGATTTTAAATTAAATTTTCTTACCTTGAAAAAGTGTGAAGTATTAAAAAGACATTTTTTTAAATTATACTGAAAATAATTTAAAGTACTTCCAAGAATTTCAATAAGTACATTTAATCCTTCGAATGATTTCAATAAACAGCCTCCTCTCAATCTAATATATTATTCATTATACACATAGGCTTGTTATTATGTAGGTTATCTAATCTGAAAAAAATCATTCTGAGATACTCATTTATGTACAATTTTTCTAGTCATGGATAAAAATCCAAAATGTAAACTAAAGACAATTCAAACCTGGTCAAATATATTTTATAATTGCCTCGACACCTATTGCTTCTTTCCAAATCAGTTTAGAAAATCTTGTATAAATATAGACTTTTCTCCTGCATACGTCAACACAATGATGTCATTACGTACGTTTATAGCAAGGTTAATAGTGACGTCAGCAAAGGATGAATAGCATTGTATGTAAAAAAAAAAAATTAAAAAAAAAGGAAGTACATTTACAGAATGTGTTCCTTCGAAGATTTAATAATTCACGGAACAGAAAGAACTACTCCAATCTAGAGCCGATCACATGAACTACAAATATACTGATTTAAACATTTTGTATACAGGGATAAACTGTTGTCATAGAGTAGCTTCTGTTTGAGAGCATGTTTATATAACGGTTGCTCTGTTGTGTATCTCAATATGAGATGATACTTTCTAAAATGATATAACTTACCTTAAAACGATGTTTTGTGATCTGAGTTTGCAGCTGTCAAAAGTTGTAACATATATCTGGATTATATTTGTGACTTATCACAGCTGAAAGCTATATTTGTAATCTTATAGCTTGCTGGTTGTGATGCCATAATAAAAGTATATTCATCAGAGCATAATTAGACTAGCATATTTGTTTACAAGTATGCAAATACTTTTATTTGTCAGAGAATCCTATTCTAAACAGTAAGCTTAAGTATATGCTTCTGTTTCTCTATAGTCAGATAGCTACGAAAATACATATTAAGAACTCGGAGAAATATGCTTCTTCAATGATGCTGGGAATCGAACGTAATATAGAGAATTAAGTATGTTTAGAAATAATTACGAGCAATTATTATTAAAGTTCTCAAAACACTTTAAAAAGGAAACAACTACAAATTGGTGTGAGAAAAAATTCCACTCATTCAAAGTCTACAATTGACATTGTTTTATTTCCCCAGAATATAAAACAAATGAATGTTATCTTTTTTCTTTGGTTATTACTCAATTTCTTACTTATTCAGACTCGAAAACAATCTAAGCCGGCAAAAGTTTTATGCACAGGATGCAGTCTTTAGATCTGTGCGTAAAACTTGCAATTGTCTGTGTTCAGTTTTCACTTGTAATCTTCCCTCTTCACTTAGATGTGGCTGAATTCATCGTTTCTAACCAACCTAGCAAAACGTTTCATGAGCTTACTGATCTCAACCTTGGTGTGCTGATGGCAATGTCAGACACAGCACCTGATGGGATATCTTGCGTAAACAAGCTTAGGTCCGCTGCACATATTCACCTGGCTCAGGTAAGTGGACATTATACTTCGAAAACCATTCACTTAATAGTAAAGCGAATTATCATTAAAAATATATTCTTTGCAATGAAGAATGAAACTTGCCTAGTGAAAATAATGTGATCATTCAATTAAATTTAAAGAAAATTTAATACGTCTAGTTTATAATATAGTTCAATTTAGCTCAAACATACTTCACAATATATCAAGAAATTGGACCTCTACATATTTCTTGTTTCTTCTCTGCCAATTATACAATTCTCTTTCACTAAATTTTTAAAAAGGTGATCCATCGTTCTTCGTACTTAATCAGACTCCAAAACGATCATGTAAAATTTCTAACATTCACTGATCAGATTATACAACTTTCACTGCTTTCACTGGTCAATTTATACAACTTTCACTTCATTCACTGGTCAGATTATACAACTTTCACTTCATTCACTGGTCAGATTATACAACTTTCACTGCATAAACTGGTCAGATTATACAACTTTCACTTCATTCACTGGTCAGATTATACAACTTTCACTGCATAAACTGGTCAGATAAGATTTCATTTACATTCACTGGTAACGGAGGTTTGACCGCATTGACATTTGGTTGAATACATGACTTCACACGCACATGATTTCTTATTCTTTTGTTTTTCTTCTTTTATTCTATCAGGCAGTGGAATACGCGATAAAAGAGGCGAATGAGAAATATAAATTCAGCAAGGTTGCCAGGATGGGCTTTGTGCTTATGGATGACTGTTTTTCAGAGACTCAGACTCTTACTCAAGCTCTCGCCTTTGTACCTTTGCCGAAATGTCCTCGAAATCAAAGTGCGTATTGAGTATTGTCCTAGCACTCACAAATGTGTGTGTGTGTGTGTGTGTGTGTGTGTGTGTGTGTGTGTGTGTGTGTGTGTGTGTGTGTGTGTGTGTGTGTGTGTTGCGAACTGAACATTGCCATGCAGAGACCCATGCATAAACACTAAGTAAGCATTTACCTGTCTGGACTCTGATTGAATGAAGAAAACAGCAAACCAATATCCGCTACTTAATGTGTTTATCAAGGTTTATTTAGGAATTCGTCAATAAAATCGTCTCCTGACGTCATTACATTTGCGGTTCGAACGTGTAGTATGACATTTTAATTTTAAGGAAATTATGAGCTTTCAAAATATTATCATTGGAAATTGATTACGAATATGCGAATTATACTAATTTTAAAAAAAGCATTAAATATATTTCTCTGGAATTTGATTCTAAGGAAGCTCATGACAGTGATCTTATTTATTGTCCTCTCTCTCTCTCTCTCTCTCTCTCTCTCTCTCTCTCTCCATACTGCATCATACACACACGTTTGTGTGTGTATGTGCATATATGTTTATGTCTATGTATAAATATTATTATATCACTTTATCATTGAAATCACATAGCCGGGGTCAACAACCTTGTCAAGCCCTACGACATCATTGGAGTTATCGGATCTTCAAGCAGTCCGCAGTCTATTGCACTGTCGAACCTGTTAACTCAAATGGAAATACCTGTGATCAGCTATACAGCCACAAGCGACGAACTCAGTGACCCGAGTGTCCACCCTTATTTTCTTCGAACATTACCGCCAGTGAAGTAACTGCCAGTTTATCTCTTTCTTATGTCCATTTCTTTATAATTAACAGGTTTTGTTTGCTTCCTGAAACCCTTGACATTTCAATGATGAGCGATATTGAAAACTTTGTTTAATCAGTTTTTGTTTCGTTGATAAATACAAAAGAAAGTATTCTTCTTATGTTTCTGATTTTAAAGAAACAATATAATAAATAATAAAAAACAATATAATAAATAATATAAATAAATATAAATAAAGAGTAATAAGGGAATTCTACGTATTTTCATCTAATCCCTATAAAAGGAGAAAACTGACCCCTTTTCTTGTGAGTAAGGAACATGCTGTTTTTTCAAATCCGGGAAGCAAATGCTTTCTATCAGACACAAGGTAAGAAAGGTTCCTTCAAGACAATATGCAACATCACATGATAGGTAACGTATCTGGCAATAAATTACCAGTACCTTTTTCATGGTAGGGTGAGAGAAAGAATGTGAGTGATGAGGTTCTGTGCCTCATTATTGAGTTACCAGGATTTAATTTCGAGTCACGTATGCTGAAGATATACAGCAATATGATCGATCTATCTATCTATATCTATCTATCTGTTTGTCTGTCTATCTATCTGTCTGTCTGTCTATCTATCTGTCTGTCTGTCTGTCTATCTATCTATCCCTTAGTCTTGTCGACCGTTGGGGTAGTACTGATGACCTGACAACCAGTTTCCTCCATTCCATTCATTTCTCTGATAATCTTACAACAACACGATGCAAATGCATAAATACATTTCACGGAGAAACATTCTGAATAAATATAAGTGTAAAAGAAGTGAGGACATTTTAGTTAATGAGAACACTTTCTTTTAAACAGATACCAATTTGAAGCCATTTCTGCCTTTATTGAAGCGCTAAACTGGTCATATGTGTCGATTGTGTACGATGATGGAGAATTTGCAGAAAACGGGTTGAAGAAACTGCGCTATTCCTTGTCGGAAAAAGGAAAATGTCTAGCCGCAGTGCTTAAGATACCTACAGTTCATACTCAGGTGCAGGTATGGTAAAGTGGTGTTATGCTGACATTGTTGATATAGTAGGAAACGTTTTACAGTTCTGTAAAGCATGCCCAACAGGCTAAACTCGTGTTTTTAACTGCAAACTGTAACAACAAATACTCCCTGCCGTTTTTCATACGATATTTTAATGATATTACTATATTTTTTATTTTTTAAATGCTATTTGTTTAATCATAGTTTGCATTTCTTATATGTGTGACAAATATTTCCACCCTTTCCGTTATTTGTCACTTGTTTCTTCTATCTTTATTATCCAAAACTATAATTTTAATTGTGATATAATTCTTGTGATAAATTGTGGAGCATTTCTATCTTTACTATCCAAATCTATAATTTTAATTATGATATAATTCTTTATAAATTGTGGAGCACTTTTATCTTTACTATCCAAATCTATAATTTTTGTGATAAATTGTGGAGCACTTCTATCTTTATTATCCAAAACTATAATTTTAATTGTGATATAACTTTTGTGATAAATTGTGGAGCACTTTTATCTTTACTATCCAAAACTATAATTTTAATTGTGATATAATTTTTGCGATAAATTGTGGAGCACTTATTCATATAACCGATATTTATAGGTTATGTTTTAAGGTAGACATCGTGCACTGCACGTTAAGTGCACATGCATGTGAAAATAACAAAGTCCCCTCCCCAAAAACGGATACTAGACATTGCCTGGAGTCGTATCGTAATTAAATTATACTGGTACCATCCCTGGTGGAATACAATAGTCTAAGTTCCAATAAATGCGTGAGTCCACCTCAGATCTTGTTGTGGATAAATGATAACGTGGTTAATGTTTATTTGCTTGACAACAGAATGATTGTATTTGGGCAGATAAACATGATAACGTGGTTATTGTTTATTAGCTTGACAACATGATGATTGTATTTGGGCAGATAAACATGATAACGTGGTTATTGTTTATTAGCTTGACAACATGATAATTATATTTGGGCAGATAAACATGATAACGTGGTTATTGTTTATTAGCTTGACAACATGATGATTGTATTTGGGCAGATAAACATGATAGCACAAGCATTGGTTCAGAAAGAAAATGCGCGTGCAGTTGTCGTCATAGCAGGAAAAGACACTGCGGCCAAGGTGATAAAGACTGTCAGCAATCTCCTTCCAGGGAACTTTATTTGGATAGGCACCGGGGAGTGGTCGGATGAGCTGAATGAAATACTGGATCTACGAGAACACATTTTGGGCTCAATCATGGCCATTCCGTATCTGTCTGCAATTCCCCAGAACTACACGTCTTATTTTGAACAGTTAAACCCGGTGAGTAATAAATAATTAACCAATAGTTTTGTGTAAGGCACGGATGTTATATGATGGGGAATTTTCCCATATATTTTATATAAATTTTCATGTTGCAATTTAAATTGAAGCTATTTGTAATTTGAATGATGTCACATTGCATCATGTTCTTTCAGCAGTGAGGTCCTGAACGAATGAGTCCTGCATGGTGGCAGATTTACTGACCGGTCGTTAGTACTTACATCAGATAGGTGATCAAATGTTTGTTGTTTAAATTTCCGTGATCAATGGCCGATAAACGGCAAGGGATTAATTTGCGGCGTGTGTGTTTTGGGGGTTACAATGGGAAGCATTGTTAACTGGATCAGAAGTTGTTAGAAAGTCATAATCGTATTAGCGCTAAGTAATTGGCCAGATCGAAGGCGTGTCTAACAGACACAGCTGTGATTTCAAAGATAATAAAGATGATAGCGAATTTTGCTTGGACTCATTTTTTCAATCGTCTCTTTGGGTGAGCTTTCAAGATTTGGGTCCCTCCCTACATTGAGTTGTATTGGAGCAGGAAAAAAACCCTTGGCTGGATAAGGTAAAAGCGTCTTTGTGTTGTATGAATGGTTAGGTTTTGTTATGATGTTATATGCTATTTTAAACATGTTAACATTTCTTTCTTTCAGAGGCCTATGCCAAACTTAGTATTTATTAATAGAGCAATTGACTGGACACTTAGACTCTGCAATTGCAGGTGTTTCAGGGTTTTGGCTTATGGATTTTGGATTTGTTTTAACTTTGATTTGATTTCGTGAACTTTGAGATCTATTACCGACAAGGTGATGTCAGGTATTAATGAGCGCCTACCAGGGTGTGCATGTCACTCCAGCCCATCAAGATAAGTGGAGATCGAAGAAATGACTACAGTGTGGCTGCACTAACATGAACTATATTATTTATTTTTCTAAATCTTGTTAACTTTTCTTTTATTAAATTTCTTGTTATTATTCTTTTAAACATAATTTTCTATCATTTTATTATGTAGTCTGAAGTGATAATCTAATGATTACGTCTTGTTCTCTGTACGTCTATTTATAATCGTCATATATCTATTCATAAACATCGATTCGAAGTGAAAAACTGAGTGGGGGGCGGAGCCAACTTGGCGGCGTACTAGTATATCGGTGTAACAGTTGCAGATACATGCATATATAACCAGTGACCCATCGGCACTTGTAAATGTCTTGTATCATAACTAATTACTCATATTTGACAAAATTCATTATTACAAAGTCACCCCAGGGTACAGCGGGGACAACGGACATGCGCATTTGAATCGTTTTCAGCAAATCAGTTTACATGAAGTGCACATGAAAGTTACAGCAGAAATAATTACTTCTTTTCATTCTGAAATGTTTGTATATGGAGACTAAATGTATACTGCTGTGTACTAAATAACAGTCATGCATAACATGTTTAAAGATCAGTAGCTGATACGTCATCATCTTACGTAGTATTTCCGGTGTAGGTACGTCGTACGTCAACATACACGTATATGTGTCTGTGGCTTTGTTCTTACGTTGTTGCTGTTAATTTATTTAATCCAACTTTCTCGTTTTGAGAGGCGTTTGGGAGTGTTAGAGGTCCGGGGAGATTACGGGGTGGATAAATATGATATGTGTGTCACTCGGTTACGTATCATAAAAGGTTTGTGTACGTGGAATGTCATCCTGTTCAGAAGTATTTTAAGTACATGTAGGTGGAATGTCAGCCTGTTCAGAAGTATTTTAAGTACATGTAGGTGGAATGTCATCCTGTTCAGAAGTATTTTAAGTACATGTAGGTGGAATGTCATCCTGTTCAGAAGTATTTTAAGTACATGTAGGTGGAATGTCAGCATGTTCAGAAGTATTTTAAGTACATTTAGGTGGAATGTCAGCATGTTCAGAAGTATTTTAAGTACATGTAAGTGGAATGTCATCCTGTTCAGAAGTATTTTAAGTACATGTAGGTGGAATGTCATCCTGTTCAGAAGTATTTTAAGTACATGTAGGTGGAAATGTCAGTCTGTTCAGAAGTATTTTAAGTACATGTAGGTGGAATGTCAGCCTGTTCAGAAGTATTTTAGGTACATGAGCTGAAATTTCAATGTGTTAAGTAGTAATTTAAGTACATGTACGTGGAATGTCAAACTTTCATTAGTAATTTAAGTACATAGAGCTGAAATGTCAGCTTGTTCAGCAGTATTTTAAGTACGTGTACGTGAAATATCAAAGTGTTATTTAAGTAGTATTTTAAGTATATGTGCTAGAAATGTCTACGTGTTCAGAAATATTTTAAGTACATGTACGTGGAAAGTCAACTTGTTCAGTAGTTTTTAAGTACATGTGTGTGAAATGTCAACCAAAAAGTAGTATTTTAAGTAATTGTAATGTGTGTGTGTTCAGTAGTTTTGACGCCAACGCCACTTAGTTAATGATTATGATTAATATTAATTAATTAAAATTCATAACTAATTACAAGTGATGAGAACTTAATTTATATTATTAATAATTCTCCAGCAGACACCACTCGTTTCTCTCACTTGACAGATATGTAGGCATTATAAACGTTTTCTCTCTTCCACAACATTAAAACATTTACCATCACACAATGTTCCATAGGTGGAAAACTTCTTACTAAAGGAGAAGACAAATCCATCTTTAATCTATATTTAGCGAGCCACCATTAACCCACTTTCTTCTACAGCTCGTAGGTTTATCAAAATGTGTAAGAAGGTCAATAAATTTAACAATAAATTTATTAAATCAAATATACATATGACAAATATAATGCAAAAAAAGAGTATTTGACATAAATATTGTCACAAAACCATGTTTGAATAATTTCTTTGTTTACACAGTCCTATATCCTAAATACAATTCAACAATAGTGTCAATTCAAATCACAGGAGAGTTTTTGTCAGAGAACAGAAATGGTGCTATTAGAGTTAGCAATAATAGTTTGACAAAACCTGAATTAAGTGCTGTCTTTCATGTGCTTTTGCAACAATGTCATAAGTCATATGCACATCAACATGTGTCTCTGCACACTTTGAAAACACTAATGCGCTGTTATTCTCTTAAAGCCAACTTAGGCATTCTCTTTTGCTGTGTCAGTTACTTCAAGCAGAACAACAATTGTAATGATTTCTGGTAACTTCAATGTACCAGAAATCACCTGATGTAATCAGCATATTTTGCCGTATTACTAAAAATTGAGAGTAATGTATCACTTCACACTTACAACTCTGCTTCCTGCCTCTACCACAATTGTTCATAGCAGTTTACAATCAGTGAATCAGGAGATTCAAATAACAGGAGGAGAAAAGAACAAAAAGTGTTTAACCTGAAAAATATAATCAGGAAACAAACCTAAGATTCCAGTTCTCCATTCTTTCTTACATTCCAGTCTCAACTTACAGTTTTTGGCAACAGTATTTATTAGCCTGATACACTCACACAGCATAATAAATACAGCATATCAAAACAATGTCAAGAGTTAGCACACTACATAAAAGCAGCTTAGTTCAAACATTTGTAGAAATAATAGTCTACCCACATAATACATATCTACGTAAAACACAAGTATAACATATCAATAGCAAAAGTGCATGAAATATTTTTTAAGTCCATTCTCACTCAAATTGTCAGTTAACTCACCATTAAGCAAACGGCTATCTTTCAAGACCGTACTTCTTTGCCACTTCAAATTCAAGTGATCAGACAATAGATTTCTCTACAGCAGGCAAACTTTTAGATCTCAGCACATTGGCTGGTTTCATTCTCATATATCAAAACCATTTGGATAAATAAACTACTCACACAGTTGAACTAGTTTGCATTACGTCAGCAATTTCTAGCATATTCTCAACTCGGGTTGTTTACTTCCAGCTCTGACACTTTACAAATACAATCATAAGGAGTGCCCAAGGCTGTCACTTTGACAATTTAACAATTTATATAACAATTAAATTTTAAAATAGCGTTAGGCAAATTTACTCTGCCATGGTAGTATTTTAATAACATGTAAGAGAAATGTACTGCGAATGTCAACGAGTTCAATAGTAAGTGCACAGGTGAAAGGTCATACTTTTCAATAGGATTTTAAATATATGCACGTGAAATGTCAGCGGCTTCAGTAGTATTTTGACTAAATGCACGTAAAATGTAAACCTTTTAGGGAGTTTTTTAAGGTGATCCGTGTTCGGTAGTATTTTGTAGTATTTGAAGTACATGTACGTTGAATGCCATCGTGTTCAGTAGTATTTGAAGTACATGTACGTTGAATGCCATCGTGTTCAGTAGTATTTTAAGTACATGTACGTTGAATGCCATCGTGTTCAGTAGTATTTTAAGTACATGTACGTTGAATGCCATCGTGTTCAGTAGTATTTTAAGTACATGTACGTTGAATGCCATCGTGTTCAGTAGTATTTTAAGTACATGTACGTTGAATGTCATCGGGTTCAGTAGTATTTGAGTAAATGTACGTTGAATGTCATCGGGTTCAGTAGTATTTGAGTAAATGTACGTTGAATGTCATCGGGTTCAGTAGTATTTGAGTAAATGTACGTTGAATGTCATCGGGTTCAGTAGTATTTGAAGTGCATGTACGTTGAATGTCATCGGGTTCAGTAGTATTTGAAGTACATGTACGTTCTTGTCATCGGGTTCAGTAGTATTTGAAGTACATGTACGTTCTTGTCATCGGGTTCAGTAGTATTTGAGTAAATGTACGTTGAATGTCATCGGGTTCAGTAGTATTTTAAGTGCATGTACGTTGAATGTCATCGGGTTCAGTAGTATTTGAAGTACATGTACGTTCTTGTCATCGGGTTCAGTAGTATTTGAAGTAAATGGAATGTCAACCAGTGCAGTAGTATTTGCAGTACATGTAAATTGTAATATCAGAGTGTTCAGAATTTTAAGTACGTGTTCGTGAAATGTCAACCTCTTCAGTAGTATATTTTAGTACATGTACGTGTAACGTCAGCATGTTTTGTACTTTAGGGGTCTGTCGTGTGGATATCCAGTTACGACTTACTTGTGAAACACATTTTC
Organism: Sinotaia quadrata; assembly: GCA_028829895.1. Taxonomy (NCBI): domain Eukaryota; kingdom Metazoa; phylum Mollusca; class Gastropoda; order Architaenioglossa; family Viviparidae; genus Sinotaia; species Sinotaia quadrata. The sequence continues at coordinate 91,360,610 of CM054182.1, read as the reverse complement.
TCTTCTTTAGACAACTACCTCCAATCCTTGGTTCATCGAGTTTTGGGAAGAAGCCTTCAATTGCTCTCAGGCTAAAAAAACATGCAGCGCTAACTTGAAACTGACAAACCAGTTAATTCCCAGTTACATCAATCGGATTATCGACACTGTTGACATTTATGCCAACGCAACGAAGCGTATCTTAAACCGTTGTTTGCTGAAGTCCAGCACCAACGAAGTTCGAAAGTGTATAACTGGACCCGATTTGCTGAGAGAGCTGAAGAAAACTAATCAAATGGGATACACTGGTACGATACAAATAAATGATAAAGGAGACCGTATAGGTGCTTACATGTTTCTCCAAGTAGTACGTACATCCGCCGAAGACAAGAAAAAGAGCGGAATTCTCTACGAGACAGTGGAAGTGGCCTCTTATGATTCTTACTCTGGAGAAATATCAATGAAGGAGAATTTAACCTGGGAATACCATGTGACGCGAAATAACCAATCTACTCCAGAGTCCCGTTGTAGTCGGCCTTGTGGTCTAGGAGAAAAAAAAATACCCCAAGAAGTCTCCTGTTGTTGGATCTGTCAGCGCTGCCGACCGAATGAATATGTGACGATCATGAAAACAAAATGCGGGGTTTGTCCTCTTTACCATTGGCCTGATTCGGACACTAATCTAACGGCCTGCAAGCAATTACCCGTCGACAAACCAAACTGGACTAATGTAAGCGGCATCATACGAATAATTCTGTCAGTCACTGATTTCTGTTATTGTCTTACAGTTCTCATCTTCTTCTTTCGCTTCTGGAAGAGACGCGTTATCCAAAACAGCTCCCCCGCTCTCTCGTTCCTCATGCTTCTGAGTGTGGGCCTTGGTGGCGTGTCCATCATGACACTTCAATTCGAGCCCAATGAAATCATTTGCAGAGTCAGCTTTTTTCTCTTCTGCGTTAGTATCACGCTTTTGTACGGGCCATTGCTTCTACGAACTCTTTCAATTTGTCACACATATGATTCGTTGTTGGAGAAAGGTGTCCTTGTTCAGTTATTGAGTCCAGTACAACAGGTGCTCTACTCCTGCGGTCTTCTGACGATTCAGGTCAGTAGTGAATAAGAAATAGTGCAAACGAATAATAGTATTTTTCCTCCCAGGCTTAGAACTTTGGAAAAGAAAATAATGCTACCGTAAGGAGTTTGAAAACTGATGCCTATTACAATCGTAGACAAATCATGTAGCCATTAGAATGATGGGATGTTAAACCATGCATGTTTAATTTTGGAATTTTATTACAACTTTAACTTTTGTTGTCCATTACCATTTATAGGCATATAAAGACTAGGGTTTTCCTTTCGAAACAGCACTTTTCATTGAGAAAAGCTAAATGTGTACGTCATGTGCTTTTAATAAACAAGCTGCATGATACATCTTCATAACATGTACATGAAACAGAATAATCTAGACAACCATTTAGGGTAGAATAAATTTGCCTATCCCTATTTCTAAACTTAATTATTAAACAATTTGTGAAATGTCAACGTGACATGACCTTCGGGTACTGTGAATGATGATATTTTTTGTAAGTAGCAGAGTTAAAATAACAACTCAGGTAAAGAATATGCTAGAACTTGCTGGTGCAATCTAAACCAGTTCCAAGCGGATGAGTAGTTTTACTGACTAATAGTCTCATACTTGCTCATAACAATTTCATCCAATGGGGATAGACCGAAAATTGTTGTGTTGAAGAAAGTTTTATCTTCTACTCTTATAATTGAACAATTTATATAACAAATTTTAAAATAGGGAGTGGCAAATTTACTCTGCCACAATCCACTATCTGCTGGACTGCAAGACTTTATATCCTATATCCACATACAGGACTACAAGTTTTAATAGCTATCTACATATACGGGGCTGAAAGTTTTAATATCCTCTAACCCATATATACAGGACTACAAGGGTTGATATCTATCCACATATACAGGACTGCAAGTGTTAATATCTATCCACATATATAAGACTGCAAGTGTTAATATATATCCGCATATACAGGACTGCAAGATTTATAATGCTTTTTGGGGAACTTTCAGTTTACTGCTACATTTAAAAGATAGTTTCTGTGACGCAATGCATTTTTTTTGTTGAAATTTTAAATATGTTTCACATAATTTACTGGCAGTGCATTTAGATATCGATTAATTAGCTTAAATAATTGCTTCTTTAGATATTCTTCACAGGATATTCCCAGCTTCAAAAGCACGATAATATTTAACACAATAACGTCTGTGTAATGTGTTTGGAAAAACTATAAAATAGCACTTCTTTAATGCCTCTTATTTCTGCACTCTCTTGTTGTAGATCGCTATATGTAGCATGGCGGTGATCTTTTACCCCACGTGGCACAAGCTGACCATGAAAGTAGCCACAGAGCCGTACGTAGAACTGAGTTGTGACATGCAGGAGTTGGGTCTGGCTCTCTTCCTGGTCTACAACCTTCTGCTGCTGGTTGCCAGTGGTTGTCTGTCTTTCAAATCTCGCAATCTGAAAGACAACTATAATGAGACGGGTTACATATCTTTCTTTGTTTCTACCGTAATCGTCGTCTGGTCAACCATCATCCCTGCATACTTGGTGACTGCTCGTGAATACATGAAAATGGATCTCCTAGTTTTGATTCTAGCCCTCCATCATGGCTGCGCTTTCGCATTTCTTTTCTTGCCCAAAGTGTACGCCGTTGTCAAATTTGAGGATGATGTGACAGTCGACAGCGCCTACATCAGGAGCATCGTGAACAGCTCCGTCGCTGCTTACCGTTTTAACACATCGTTTTTATGACTGGTAGTGAAATTTGTTCAAGTTCTCGTCACCAGTTAAGCATTACCGCGAAAGAAAACACTACTTCATGAGTGAATGAGCCGATTGTAGTCTATTAACATTTAGTAGGAGCTTTAGAAACGACATTAACTTAATTTGAAATCTGGGTGTATTTTTACCACACTTATTATATAACACTTGTAGAAAAAAATCCCCGTAAAGACGAGGCAAAATGAAACTAATCACTCTTTTCATATTCGACGTTAAAAACAGTGTTAAGTGACACGATTGATTCTCTTATCGACTTTACCGTTGTAACGGTCACATTTCTGATGCTACAATATTGTCTATGAGCGGCGGCAAGGAGGGGGCCATTTATGGACCCGACTTCCAATTGTCCACTAATTCTTCATTTCTACTTGCTACCTAAGCCTTTGGTTATGTTTCTATGGGCACCTTTGGTTAGACACGCTTGTCTGATCAATATGTCCACACGCCTGTGATCGATATCTGATACACACGTTCTTAAGAATTTACGACGGTCACAACTCCAACGAACAATGTCCATCCAACTGAAATAAACTGCCATTGACACTCGAAGAGTATTGCAAGATTACTCTTCCTACTTTTATTTATTTATTTTTTTTATTTTTTTTTGGGGGGGTGAGGTCACTGATATTGGCTTGTACATGTAAAGCTGTACATTCGTTATTGCATCAAAAGTCACTTCATTTGTTTTATATTTGCAATGCATTCTTCCATGCTTGTCCATTCGCTCTATAGATGTATGTCTTGTATATTTCTAAGTTGTCCATTCTCTCTCTATTGATGTATGTCTTGTATACTTTTAAGTTGTCCATTCTCTCTCTATAGATGTATGTCTTGTATACTTCTAAGTTGTCCGTTCTCTCTCTATAGATGTCTTGTATACGTCTAAGTTATCCATTCTCTCTCTGTAGATGTGTCTTGTATACTTCTATTTTTTCCATTCTCTCTCTGTAGATGTGTCTTGTATACTTCAAAGTTGACCATTCTCTCTCTGTAAATGTATGTCTTGTATTTCTAAGTTGAAACGGCAGAAGGATGAGCCAACTACTACATAATCATTTTGTAGTTTCTATTTTTTTTTACACTCGACCCCCTCTACCGTGTTTATTAAAGTTGATAATGATAAACTTCTTCATTTTAGAGCTTGAAATATCATCTGATTTCTTCCTTATAATTTTTTCGTTAAATAAAACACTCATTTATACTTAGGTCAAAGTTTAGACTTCATTTTTACTTAGGTCAAAGTTTAGACTTCATTATACTTAGGTCAAAGTTTAGACTTCATTTTTACTTAGGTCAAAGTTTAGACTTATTTTTACTTAGGCCAAAGTTTAGACTCTTACGAATAAAATTTTAAAGTGGTGGATGGGGAAATTATAGATCCGGCCGGGTAAATTATGGATCCAGTATTGCTATTAAAACTTTAAAGACTGTTGGTAGGTATTGATTAAAAGTATTAACAGACCTATGTGCTTTAGACAAGTTTTTAAAAATTCAACAAGTGTGGCGGAGTAAATTATCTATCCTTATTTTAAAATTTAAGTGTTATATAAATTGTTAAATTATCAAAGTAACACATCCTTGGGCACTCCTTATGATGGTAAAATTTGAAAATAAATGAGTTTTAGTAAATGCTCGAGGCAAGAATATGCTAGAAATTGCTGATGTAATGCAAACTAGTGAGTAGTTTTTATTATCCAACGGTTATGATTTACGAGAACGAGAGCAGCCAATGGGCTGAGATTAAAAAGTTTACCTGCTGTAGAAAATTCTATTCTCCGGTCACTTTAAATTTGGAGTGGCAAAAAAAGTCCGATTTTGAAAAGCGGACCATAATTAATTGATTGATTGAGTGGACTTAATATTTAATGTACTTTTGCTATTAATATCTTACATTTGTGTTTTAATAAGATGTATTATGTGAGTAGACTATTGTTTCTACAAATGTTTGCTCATGTATAGTATATTAAACACATGACATTGTTCGAAATGCTGTATTTATCATGATGTGTGCATGTTATCGGGCTAATGAATACCGTTGCAGGAAACTAAGTTGAGACTGGAATGTATGAAAGAATGGAGTCATAAAGCAATAGACTGGAGGCTTAGTGTTTGTTCTCTGGTTGTATTTTGCAGAAACAAGTAGCCTTTTTCTGTTTTCATTTCAACGTTTGATTTGAATATCTCCTGGTTTACTGTTTGTAAACCACCATGACCAACTGTGGTAAAGGTGGGAAGCAGTTTGTAACTGTAACTAGTGTAAGAACACATTACATTCTACTGATGTGTGGTGGCAAGATATGCTAACTACCTGAGCAATTTCTGGTGTAGATAAGTTGGACATCGCTACATTTGTTCTGTTTGAAGGAATTGACCCAGCAAATGAAGCGCCCAGGTTAACTGTAAGTAGTGGAAGTGTTTTTCAATGTGAGGCATGTGAAGCTGACAATAATTTGTGTCAACGTTGCAAACCCCCCACCCCATTGAAACAGCAGTTAAACAAGGTTATGTAAAAACTATTATTGCATATCTCTGATAACTCCATTTCTGTTCTCTTATAAGACTATCCTGTGATTTGTATTGAGGCATTGTATTTATGATAGCCTGTGTAATTACAGAAATTATTCAATTGTTTCATGGAGATATTGATGTCAAGTAATCTATTTCATTGCATTTGTCTTATGTATATTTGATTGTTGATTTAATAAATTTATTGACCTTATGCATATTGATAAACTTATGTTAAAGAAGCAAGTGGGTGGTTGGTGGGCTCGCTAAATATAAATTAAAGACGGATTTGTCTTCTCCTTTAGTAAGACGTTTTCCACCTACGGAATACTGTGCATCAGTAAATATGTATCTTTAAAATTGTGGAAGAAAGGAAATATTTACAGCGACCGTATATCCGCCAAGTGAGAGAGACAAGTGGTGTCTGCTGAAGGATCATTAATAAAATTAAGATTCTCATCAGTTGTAATTAGCTTTGGATGATTAATTAATTAATAATAATCCTATCTATTAACTAAGTGGCGTTGGCGTCACACAAAGTATGTTAAATTTAATATAAATTCTTGTAATTATCACCTACATTACTATTAAGAATTACACAAATCTGGTTAATATCAAAATAATAAAAGCTGAAGTTTTCTCTATAACCAAGACTGGTGTTTGCTTTCTATATACATACATGTAAGTGTCATACCTAGAACCAGTGGTGAAACATTCCTACACAAATGCAAACACCAATATAATACAACTTTAACACTATACAAATGACCCACTAATCTTCAAAGTTCCCTATATTCACACCAATATAATGCAACTTTAACACTATACAAATGACCCACTAATCTTCAAAGTTCCCTATATTCCCACCCAAGTATGGAATTTGCTAAGAAATTTTTTTTTTTAATTGCTTAATAAAATAACATGCACACACAATCATACAATTTGACATATTAACAAAATCCCCAATACTTAGCAAAAAATCTTTGTTAAAAGCAAACAATTCAATTTACAGTTCTAAAAAACCCAACTCTTTAATTTATCTTTACAAGTGCACACGACCACAAGGATACATGGGGAATGAACAAAGGCTGTTGTGAAGCTCACTGCAAAGCATCAATTCAAGATTAACAGTTTAAAATGCATACAATTTCATTCTTTTGTTTGTTGTAAGCATTAATTTTTACAGTTCAATCACCATTTCTCATTTTAAAAAAAAAATACAAACAAAACAAACCCAGACAAGCTTTCCTCGGGTTAAAAAGAAATACCAACAAACCCAGGCAACCTTTCCTCAGGTTAAAAAAAATACCAACAAAACAAACCCAGACATGCTTTCCTGCACAAAGTTCTAATACAGACATTAAATCATTCAGTCTAGCTGGTAATGGCCTTCTATGCATGTTGAAACAATGATACATTTTTTTATGCAGTTTAGTAATGGGACAGAAAGGCATCCAGCATAGCTGATCAGCAAAAAAAAACCCTCAACTTCTTCAAGTAACAGTCATTATTAAAATTACTAACAAAAGGACTCATCACTCATTCTATTACAGCAATGACTCATCCCCACAGAGCAACATATCCATCAACATTCATTACAGAATAGTAACAAAACACCCATTTTCATTCATCCATCTCTTTACTGTTCTTATTTTTTCTTTTTATATATATAATGCATCTATTTCAAATAAACATATTGAGGTGGGGGGGTAAGGGGGAGGTCTATCACTCTCCCAACATTTATCATTTATCAAATGTTCAAGTCAACTAATGCAAAGCAAAAAATTCATCAAGAGTGATGTAACATTTATGAACAATGAAGCTTGAAATTCTTTCTTGTGTACTGACTACATTTTGCAAATCAACACCACACCTGGGAACAGAATAAACTTTTGTATACAAAGATATGGCAAAAATTTGGACATTAGCTTATATAGCAGTTAATTTTAAAAAATTCTACAATACCTGTACACGTGGCAAAACAAACATCAATGTAAAAAAGGACATGTATTTGTATACTTCTAAACTTGGTGAACATATGACAGTTAAACACTTGGCTAAACCTGCTGAAAAGTCATCATCAGTAACATGGCTAAACCTGCTGAACAGTCATCAGTAAGCACATGGCTAAGCCTGGTGAACAGTTACCAGTAAACACATGGCTAAACCTAGTAAACAGTAATCAGTAAACACATGGCTAAACCTGGTGAACAGTCATCAGTAAACACATGGCTAAACCTGGTAAACAGTCATCAGTATACACATGCGTCAACTTGGTGAATATACACACATCAGTTAACACACAATTATTATCCAAAGAAGTATTCCCAAATTCTCTTTTCATTCCAGTCACATCAGTTTTTATTCCAGTCATCCATCACATAAACCAATCTGTAGTCTAATATGGTGGGGGGGGGGGAGGGAAGAGAGAGAGATGGAGGAAGTGATGATCCAAATGTGGTATTATGCAAAACACTACAACACAAAAATAATCTACATTTAAAAGTAATAATAAATTACAATTAAAGTATATAATCTCAAAGATTAACTCTTGGTTTAGTTTTCAATCACAAAAATGCCACATCTATATTTCTAAGTTAAAAATTAAAAAATAGGAACTCACCTAGATTGGGGTATACTCATCTGTATTTGGTCCCTGTCAGAGAGAGAGGTGGAGTGAGCAATATGAGTGAGGTAAAGAGAGAGTGATGAAGAGTATGGGATGTATATAGAGTGATGAAGAGTATGGGGGTAGAGAGAGTGATGAGAGTATGGGATGTATAAAGAACGAAGAGTATTGGGGGATAGAGAGAGTGATGAATATATACAGTGACGAAGAGTTTGGGGGGTAGAGAAAGTGATGAAGAGTATGGGATGTGTATACAGTATGAAGAGTATTGGGGGGATAGAGTGATCAAGAGTATGGAGGTAGAGTGATGAAGTGTATGGAGGTAGAGAGAGTGATGAAGAATATGGAGTGAATAAAGAGTGATGAATAGTATTGGGGGGCAGAGTGATGAAGAGTATGGAAGTAGAGAGGGTGATGAAGAATAGGGGGTAGAGAGTGATGAAGAGTATGGGAGAGAGTGGTGAAGAGGGACGGAGTAAGAAGTAAGAGAGAGGATTGATTTCATCAGTTCTAATTAAATTTTCTTTGAATACTGCTGCCAATTGCAAAGAAAACAGCAGGGTCCATTCTTCCATTAATCTACTGAAAAATGTATGATCAGTCAGGGCTCACCTGCCTGATGCCTATTCAAAATGTATGGTCAGGACCCAACTGCCTTCAATCCATTTCAAAATGCATGATCAATGAGAAAGAATAATATCAATGTGAAAAAAATGTTAATGCCTATCTATAGGACATGTTTGACAACTAATGATTTGAGGGCAACATTTAATTATGGCTGATCTAAATATGTACATACAGATAAGGCATAAAATGTACATTCACATATATTACTGACACAGTCCTTTGGCATTTGTGTACAGTCATAATTACTACTTATACTTTTCAGCATTTCAACCTGAACAATCAAGTCTAATAATGTAATATAAAATATCACTATTTAACAGAACTTTAAAAAAGTTAGCAAATTATCTAGCAACACCTCGTACATTGATCTAAAGCAAAATTAAGATTGGAAAGGTTAAAACTGCATGTATAGATCTATTCAACAACAATTACAAAAAAAATTGAAAGCAGTCTAACTCAATTTTATACTTAGAACAGATAACACCAGATATAAAAGAATTCTGCACAGTACTATTAGTGAAAACAATTATGTTTGAAATAGTAATAAAGAAATTTCATATTTTAAAATATTTGGTATAATTATGAAGAGATCTACCACTTGGAAAGATGCATTCAAAGATTTCACGTGTCCCATTCATTGAAATATTTCACAAATGTGCATTATAAACACAAAAGCATGAGTGCTAAGGTGACAGTTTCCCACATATGCTAATCAATCACTCTGAAGCTATTAAACTAAACACCCAGACTGTTAAAAAAACAATCATACACACACACACACACACACACACACACACAAGAGACTGGAAATAACTATGCCAACAAAATCATCAAAGAGCTATTAAAGCACACAAGAAAAAAAAACTCACCAGGAAAGTTGTTTACAAAATATTATGTTCAAAGGATAAAATTAAATGCAGAAGTTCATAATTATTTCTTCAAGTTCAAATTATGGGCTTCTTTAAAATTACTTGTTTAGATAATAGTTTTAGCTGTTTCACTTTTTTCTTTTCTTAAAGAACACTATAAAAATACTGAAATAAATAAAAGCCAAATAAAATAAAAAAGACAAGGATAAAAATAATTTTGAACAGAACATAATTTCCTTGAATAAAGAGTACATTAAAATATATAAAGTATAAAACATACAAAAAAAACTCAGAACTGTATTTGTCACTAATGACAAGCAAATTGTTAAATGGTATAGACATTCTTAAAATAAGTACTTTACAAAGAACAAGCAGAAGAGAACAGGAAATATCGCACACACTTTTTAATTTCTCACATAATTCAATGACTTGGTTTGTTTTTGCTTTATATTCATCAAAGTTCAGACATTTAAAAAATGAACTTGCAAAGTTCTTGTACCTCAGACATGAACAAGCACTGAGATAAAAATTTCAACCAGACGATAATTAATATAATAATAAGGGTGTTGCGTGTCAATAGGATAAACCGATTCCGCTCCTGTAACAACGAACTGCTTTTGTGTTGTTGTTAACTTGCCAAGGATCATCAAAAAGAGTACTGTTTTCCACCCACCCAGAGTCCTTAGCAAGAAACTAGCAGCAGCAAATGAAAGTAATCTTCTCATCACTGTGTTGGTGGTGGCAATTTGAATGATCTGAGTAGACCTAACTGTCTGTATGAGGCCTAACAATCAAATCAGATAATCTATCACTAAGTTTTAGCATTTCTTATATGGTAATGTTCACCAGTTTCTTCTTGTTTTACTCCTTATTTTTCACTTAAATGTTTCACCTACTTTCATCAGCACATTTCATCACCAGAAAAGCCAATTCTTCATTGGTAATGTTTTGCCACATTTTTCTTTATCAGTAATGCCTCACTCCATTTCTTCATTGGAAATGTTTTGCCACTATTTCTTCATAGCAGTGCCTCACTCCATTTCTTCATTGGAAATGTTTTTATCACTGCTTCTTCATAGTAGCGCCTCACTCCATTTCTTCATTGGAAATGTTTTGCCACTATTTCTTCATAGCAGTGCCTCACTCCATTTCTTCATTGGAAATGTTTTTATCACTGCTTCTTCATAGTAGCGCCTCACTCCATTTCTTCATTGGAAATGTTTTGCCACTATTTCTTCATAGCAGTGCCTCACTCCATTTCTTCATTGGAAATGTTTTGCCACTATTTCTTCATAGCAGTGCCTCACTCCATTTCTTCATTGGAAATGTTTGTCACTGTTTCTTCATAGCAGTGCCTCACTCCATTTCTTCATTGGAAATGTTTTTGTCACTGTTTCTTCATAGTAGTGCCTCACTCCATTTCTTCATTGGAAATGTTTTGCCATTATTTCTTCATAGCAGTGCCTCACTTCTTCACTGGTAATGTTTTTGTCACTTTTTCTTCATCAACAATGCCTCACTCACTCTCTTTATATGTAGATTCATCATAACTTTCTTACATCAGTCTTAAATTTCTAATTTGTCATGAGCAGTTGAAAGATTTGTGGCATTAAAAAATACTTTGTAAAACAGTTTAATAGGCTTTTATAAGAATAAACACTAAATTAAGTCACTATTATTACTCAAGTTTTGTATGTATATAAAAGAATGTCCCTAAATTTATTTTACCGTTCATAAAATCAAGAAATTCACAATCAGCAAAAATTTATTTTTCAACATATATTCAAATAGGAATAATTTGCAATTAAGTTTTAGTTTTACAAGTAATCTGTTACTGTATAAATATCAAATATGTTCACAAAAAGAGGAGAGGGGGCAGAAGAGAGAATGATAGAACTACATGTATTTCCATTCACATTTTCTGATTGTTTTCCTGATCATTCACTTTACTATGAATCATTGGAAATGCATTAAAAGAAATATCTACATATATTGTTTTAAATACATAAAAATATGCTGTACAAGCTGATGATAGTACATTTTACACAAAACTGCAAAAACCACTGGTAGTATAGTCAGAGGATGTGTTAGTTGAGAAAACATAAAAATCAGATTATAAAACTATAACCAATACTACAAAAATGTGAATTTTTTGTAACTGTCTAGTTCACACTTAACTAAAATCACAGAAAATAAATTATTCACTTCTTGTTCAGTTTTACGTTTTAAAATAAATAAGTTTCTTTAGTATATGTTCTAATACATATCTACATGTTGACTAAATGATTTGATAAAATAAACAACCTAAATGAAAATAATAGAATGCTCACTAGCCATATAGATGAAACAAACAAAAGAAAAAAAAAATGTGTATGCAAAATAGGTATGGCCTTGTCATCTACCAGATGATCAACATCCCCAAAATTGCAGTGCAATAAATGTCATCTGGAGGAAAGCAGATAGGAGGACCATGCAAAACTTGGCACCAAACATTCACAGAGGACCTCCAAGCACTTGACATCACAGTCAACAGAAAACATGCTACCCAATGTGTGAAGATACACAAGTGAACCCAAGTCCAAGTTGCCAAACAGTAAAGTCAAAACCAATCCATATTCCATAGGACCAGCAGGAAATTTAAAAATTTCAGCATTAAAAAACAAAGAAAGAAAGAGACTATTTAAAAAAATACATTATCTATGTCTTTAGCTGTTTTCTTGTTTTATGACAATGCAAAACTCAAGAAACAATACTCTGTAACCTGTTTTTGTAAAATCAATTTTCTTAGTCCACAATAACTGGATTTACTGGCTGCAAATGGTGATATATAATTTTCATCACACAGACGAGTCTTATATTCCACAACAAATAGTACACAGCAAGAGAGGGCTCTGCATCCTCTTGTTATGCTATCTATGCAAAGATCTAAGTTAAATTTTTATGCAAAGGTAATTATGACCTTCATTATTTGCAAGCAAAGATGAAAACCGTTATGATTTAGCATGAGATACAGGACCCTGACTCACCATCAGCTTTAGTTTACGCTACCTGAAAGTCTATTGTGCAAGGCACAGCTATTGAACAGTTGGAAATAATTATAATAGCTGCCAGTTTAGTTTATTTACCAACACATAAGGAAATTTGATCAAGTTTTTTTATATATGCTGAAAAATTATAAAAACAAACCATTAGACTAAAATAACACAAGGAAAGCATCTGTTAATTAAAAACACAAAAATTTCATATATCAGAATGTATGTTAAAATAAAATCTGCACTGATAGTCCCCATTTCAAGATATGTAAAAAAAAAAATTGATTTAAGACAAAAGGTATTTACAATTTAACTTTTGGTGTGTTTTTTTAAAAAATAGTATCATTTTTTTTTTTACATAATAAATAAAAGCAGATGTTGCTGCTACACTATGCTGGATATAAATAAATGATTAATTAAATGATTAACTTAGTGTACATCCAACATCTTTCTTGGAGAATGCTGAAGTCCTGCTATTGGATAATATGAATTAACAAAAAAATCAAATCAAATAATCTCTTCTAGTGTAGAAGTAGAAATGCTAAACAAAATGTTTTTAACCAGATACACTGTTCCTCCTAAAATTCTATGATTCTAGGATAGAAGGGAGACTATTTATATAAATGCCATCAATTGAATTCTTCCCATGATGCACTTCTGTGCATCAAAGACCTATCAGAGTGAGAGAAAATGTCAAGAACAGAAAAAAAATGGAGGTAAGAACACACACTAAAATTTTTTCTCAGGATCTGAATATGTAATAAAATTATACCATAAAGGTGGAGAAAATAGTGGTGAGTCCAGTTTCTAACTAAAACTATATCGTATGTTGAAAGAAAAAAGACAAACTTGTAAAGTGCTCAGTCATTCATCTTAGTTAATACACTTGTGCTAATTCAAGTGTGACAAGAACAATATTGGGGAACAAAAAGGTCTGTTTTTTAAAAATAAAATAAAAATAAACTTCAAGACATTTCTGTACTGCAGCAATGGATCAACTGTGGAAGAATTCCTATCAAAAAAGCTTACAACTGATTAATAACATTTGGTTCATGCCAACGCATAGGGATTAATCCAACTTTTTCCACTAAGAAACTGAAACTATAACTAAGCAGAATCTGAATCACAGGTCTTTGTACTGCACAAGCTATCAATTCAGGATGGAAAGAATTTATTTCCACTGAAAATAGAGTTTACAAAAAACAGGAGTTTCATGTGCCTGTGTTGCTCTGTGATCTTCTTAAAAAGTATCTTTACCAAGACTGAGATTCATCAATTTTCACCATCTGATTTTTGCTCAGTTAACCTTATATGTTTAACGTTTATATAAATGTAAATTATGAAATAACAATTTTGTTAAAGTCACTGAGTAGCTACACGTATATTGTTAAGACTATCTCTAAAATTATAACTAGAACATGCTGACATGATCATGTTAATCGTTTAATGATTATGTTGTATTTTTCCAAAAATAATTCCTATAATATGAACATCTTGACTTAAAATTAAAACAGGAAACTTGCAAATAAAATTAATAATGCTTCAGGAATAGTTTGCTTTAGTTACACATTTACAAAATAAAATTGAAAAAATATATTATTTAATAGATAAAATATTGATTACAATTTTTTAATTACTTTTCAAGTACAAATTATAACTAAAACTTAATAGATAACTGATTAATTTAAAGGCCAGTAACATTTTAGTATTACAATATATATGTATTAAAAATGTTAATATTATTATTTTAAATGTTGCCAACTGTCAAAGACATCTTTTCTTACAGATGATTTACAACTACATGTATATGAAGACTACAATCACAATTTCAGCATTTCAGACATATTTAAATGGTATTATTTCAAACAACAACAAAATCTAAAGTATAGTGTATATTGTTGTTTTGTGTCAGTAACAGCATTTTCAATGTGTTAGTTATAAATTATATATTTATTTTTAAATGTTTGCATTAAAATTTTACTTTTACCTCCATGTTTCTATACAAGTGGCAGGGAAAAGTCAAAATATACATTAAGAAAGAATACATCACACACACACACACACATTCAGAAAGAAAAAATCACACACATATTCAAAAAGAAAAAAATTACACACACATACACACAAATATACATTAAGAAAGAACCCCTCTTTCTCACATACAAAAAGTTCATCGCACATACACATAAACATACATTAAAAAATAATACATCACACAAAGAAAAAAATACACTTCACACACTTGCAAATAAGAAAGAATACATTACACACAAATATACATTAAGAAAGAATCTCTCTCTCAAACACACACACACACAAAGACATTAAGAAAGAGTTAATCATACACAAACAAATATACATTAAAAAATTCTCTCTCTCTCTCTCTCTCACACACACACACACACACACACACAAAAACACACATTTTTAGTTCCTCACACACACACAGATATACATTAAAAAAAAAAAAGAGTTCCTCACACACATACACAAGAAAGCATGACAATTTTTTTTGTTGTAAAATCAAGGTGATATTTACTCTTAGCAAATGGATGTAGAAAATGAAATTACTACTTGAAATTAAAAACCTAAAGGACTTTTTGAAATATCAGGCTAGAAACTCTATGGCAATAGGATTAGTACATAGGATCAGTTTACTATTAAATTACAAAATGGAGGGAGGGGAAGAGAGAAGAATGCAAACATGTACAATGTTGAGGGTTTAGATGAAAATTTTTTTTAAATCTCAGTAAATTATAGAAAACATATTCTGAACTGCCTAAATAACTGATCAGGTTCTGTTTACAATCAAAAATCTAAAGAAACAAGTCAACAAAACAAAATCATTGATGAAGATATAAACATTATCAGCAAATATATAAAAAGAGATCTCTTAATATAAGAGAATTTGTTAAAAAAAAAATATTTTTTAATTTTAAAGGCAAAAATATGTGCAAATTTTGTGATAGCAAAAGGTATGTTTTAAATTAGTATGCTTGTTAGTTACTAAATAATTTAAACAAATTTGTGTTTACTTTGCTACATGTGAAAATGGATGCACTACTGGAGACCAATGAGATACCTTCATAATACCAAATGAGCATAAAATGTTTTGATATGCATGAGCAATTAGTTTATCATGCATTTAAGTAACTTTCAGTATGATTTCAGCATTTAAAAACAGCAATATACCCCAATGCTTTGCTTCTTCAATTAAAAATAAGAAAAGAAAGTTGTTATGATGTCATTTTATCATCTAAGATTCTAACCTGTAGTAAAAAATAAAGCTTAAAACAATTAGTTCAGACAAATGAATTTCTCACTTCGTGATATTTAACAGAATATCTCAAATAGGTAGTTAAACTTTCATTTTATATCAACAGTGGTAAATTTAATTCTGCGATGAGTCATTTAGCCTAATTTATTAACAGATTAAAGCATAATCGGAAATACTCCTGACCTCCATGCCAAGGGAAAGAACTCTTACTTTAATGAAAAAAGATAACTTCAATCACTAGGTCATTTAATAATAAGTCTAATCAAGTATTTTCAATGTTTTATTATAATTATGTTTGTTTAATGTGTTGGTTTAAAATTAACTTTTATTCAAGAATGACAAAAAGTTTATATATATATATATATATATATACTGTACAACTTATATTTCAATATCAATGATCATTCTTTTGCTTTTAACATATGGCAACTGCCAACAACATAGAACAAGTTATTCATGTATAAAATGTGCTCTCTCCATAGAAAAGAACATAAGTTATCTTTTTCGTAGGACGCAGTTTCTTGTCACAATATCTAATACATCTAACTAAATTGTTCATAAGCCAAAATAAATTACACAATTAAATTTGTTAGTACCTGGTTGATACATTGTTCTGAGAGGATTATTAAATTTTTAAGTAGATGCTTACAACTCTTGTTTTCTTTAAAAAATGCCCATCTGATGGTTCAAACTGTGCTTAATATACATTAATAAGATCAAGAACAAAAGGCAGGTTTTAAATGGTCTAAAGTAAATCTCACGTGCACACGCGCGCGCATGCATACACACACTCTCACACTCTCTCCCTAGAATTGTAAACTTGTGGGCAAATTTACTTTACTCAGAAATGAGAATTTACACATATACAACATATACTTAAGATTCCATCAGAAAATGTCGATCCATTATTAAACATCTTAAAAACTCAATAATTCCAATTAAAACAATGGTAACAGTTAAATCGAAGCTAACTGCAAAGTCACAATTTACCAAAATAAGAATATAATTTATCTCTGTAATGCTACTTCACTTTTAAAAAATATTTTTATAAATTTTATTTTGCTAAAAAATGGTGAACTTGAACAGAACTTAATTTTCTAAAGGTAAAAACAGTAATGCTTGTCTAATTTTAAAGGTGCCAACTATTTGACTACTTAAACAAGACTGTATATACATGATGGATGAAACACTATCTCTCAAAACATTTACACTTTGGCATGAACTGTGCAAACATACTCTAAATTTGTTTCTAATAAAATAAGAGGTGAGTTGTTATAAATCAGTTTTCAATACACTCTGACTAGTGCTTATAACTGTGAAATTCAACACAAAAATTCTATTAACTTCCTGTTATTCTGGCGCACATTTCACACAAATCACATAAAACCAGTGTAATACAATTTTTTATGTAAAATAGCAGACTGAATCAAAATGTAACATAACTTGTAAACAGTTACTAAAATAGTGAAAATGGAGTGATGAATTAACAAAGTGGAACCTTGGTAAATCAGAAAGACGCAAATGTTCCTCTTTGCTATTTACATGACTGGAAAGTACCTAATGAATTCAAATACACACACACACTGCCAATTAAAAATAAGTACTCATAACTGTGCAAAATAATTAGAATTTCATCATGTAATAGTTGCAACATTGCCTGCTAATTTTTTTCCCCAAAATGACAAGATCATCACAATGCAAGCAATTAACTTTCTGAAAAACTGCTAGAGTTTAATTAATTTTGCTAAAAGATAAATCAGTGAAACAAGCTACTACTTTAAAGTTAAAATAATTACAATTCAGATTACTATTGTACTGTAGTATCAGTCATTCCTTCACTAGACCCTACACATCTTGTTCCATATTTTCCACCCATTACTCAGTGCATTAATATTACCTTGTGGTAATCTTCAACAACAACAATAATTATGAACAACTTAATGCAGTGATTAATCTTCAGAATAGGAACAAAACAACAACAAAAAAACAAATTAACAAAAAATACAACATTGAACTTAAGAAAAATATTTTAACACTAAAGAGATGGGTGTCCCTGACTGAGGCTTTTAGCAAGTTCTCTTGGAACGAGGTCATAATAGACAAGTGTGAATCTAGTTCAAATGTTTTTAAAATTGCGACCAAACATTTAACATATTACAAAATATATTCCATCCTAATAACCATAATTAATAATAATTAAATATACACGTGTTTCAAGCATACAAGTTCTGCTTTAAACCTACAAAATGTCAAATCCCTTTTTAAACTACATCACCTTTTACTGTTCATAAGTTTGACTAATACGATTGCTGCAGCAACTAACATGAGAATAGGCCTACTGACATTGTAGTTCATAAAATTGGTATTATTAAGGAAAGTACATGCTCACATTAAGCCTGATGTTAACAGTGTGCACTAACTTTTAAGTAAACAGAACATTTGAAAGCATTTTAGCATCAACACAGTTTGAGTAACTTGTGCTGGTATTTTACTGGCGTATAGAGGTCAAAGGTTACAGCAGTCTGCTATTATTTGTTATCATTTCAAGTTCTTCATAGTTAAAAGTATATAAACTGAGTGAAACTTCAAAGCTTGCTTTAAATACCACTATTTTTAGTTATCCAACAGGCTACTATACCCACTAATACATAAAAGGCTTCTGTAAAATAAAACTACAACCACTAAAAATTAAAGTGAAGTATTTCTAGAATACTTCAAACTTGCCCACAAAATGCAAAGATCTTACACAGATTATCTGCTCCACTTCAGTCTAAGAAATTTCTAGCAATACAATAAATTATTGATCTTAGGATCTCATTAAATTGTTATTTATGCCCAGTGCTGGTATACAAAGATCTCAGACATTTCATACATAAAAATAATTCATTTTCAAATGTTAGCCATGAGAATCAGACATGGCTGCTCTCACTCTTTCTCTTGGGGTGTGTGGGGGGGTATTTTTGACAATTACTGGTTATAGGAGATTGAACACTGGCAAGATGTGTTTGTTCCATGCATATCTTATGTATTATATATCAACACATGATGTACTTATCAGTATGCAACTACATTAACAGAAAAGGTGGTTACGATTGTACTCGATGAACTTGATAAAAAAAAAATACAGTGGAGACATTTTCCAACTTTACCAAAACTTTCTCTATATTTTTATTTGCAGTAATGACATTAACATTTAAAGATATGCAGCCAGTGCACAAGTATCAAACAGCATCCTTCTTAAGAGTGCTTTCCCATCTTCAGCAGGAGACATGACTTCTATACCTTTAAATCAATACCAATCTTAATGTTGAAGTGTTAATAATGTATTGGCAAGTTGCTACCATTTTACAATGCAACCATTAGGACTTTGTAAACCTAACAACTCTTGCTGGTATAAACAATCTTAACTGCGAACTGCACTTCTAACTTCTTAACATTTTTTTAAACACCCATTTAATTTGTTCTTAAAATGCCCCCATTAACTTTAAAACAAACAACAAACAAGAGTGCGAAAGCCAGAAGTGTCCCCCCTACTTGAACAACAACATATGGGTAAACCTGCAACATATAATAGCAAACACTAAAAGATTATACAAGTAATTAATTAACCATAACCATAATGTTATCATGGTTATCACCTGTCAAAACACACATGGCAAATTAGTGCGTAGATCAAATAATAACACAAACAAATTATAACTGTCTCCTCTCATTTTCTGGTAAACAGTAAAGTCAGTCAAGTTCAATCACCTAATACACATTCAGACCAAATTTCATTGTACACAATATCAATTATTCCTGATACATATATGAAGAACAGACAGACCATAAGTATATATAATTTTAATGGTATTTTTTTTAAAAATCAATTCTGGAGGGTGCTGACCTATGATGACCTGATTAAATGAGACTCGAATGATAAAATTTTGTTTTTGCCACTGCAAGAATACTTGGCAGCATAAAATCATTTTTATACAGCTTCCTCAAAATAAAGTATAACTGATGATAATTACAGTCAAAATATTTAAACAATAATAGAAAGGCAAACTTAACTGACCGGCTATGCCTCTTCTAGAAACTGTTCATCAGTCTTTCGATAATGAATTAATGTTTATTCTTGTGTTTACAGCAAATTTCAAACAAGGAATGCTCCCTGCTTGCAAGAAAAAGTAACAGTTTTAGCACTGTGTTGAACTGCAAACCCAAGACGACTGACCCATTACCCTCACATGACTGTACACATTCAATTATTCACAGAAATACTTATCTCAAAACATTCTGCCTGTCTCAAACAAGAAATCCTTAGAACATTTTTTTAAAATGAGAACAGTATAATTCCGAAAGGACTTTCTTCAAACACCTAAAGCATAGCATCTTTACAAACTTTAGTACTGATCAAAATACTCAACAACCGGTAGCAATCTGGAGGTACACTGCATTTTCAAGCTTGGCTGTAACTTGTATCGTAAACAACTAATTTCCTTTTCAAACTCTGAAAACTTATTTCTACTGATCTAGGTACACCAAAGTGCCGAAGAAAACCATCTTCAGACAGAGCAAACAGAAATTTGTCTTCAGACCTAGGGCCAAGGTAATCCATTTGAGAATAAAAAAATCTGTCAGCAAAATCTTTAATCCACTGGCTCTGTTTTGCTCTCGGAGAGCTCTTCTTTCGGGCGTTTAGACTCAAATTCTTCATCCCCATGTTCTTCTGCTGCTCGCTTGTTTGCTCCATGAGATCCCATTACTGAAGTGGCAGAAAGCTACAAATAAAAAAGAAAAATGAACAATTCCTTAAATTTTACAACACGGACAAATTTCATTCTAATTTGAATTAATGATTCAATACTATTATAGTTTTAAACAATTTAAGGCATAATATTTGATCCAATGAGACCCCTACTGAGATAAAGATTTTGACTAAAATATGCCCAAGAAACCTGCATGTGAATGAAAATTTCATCTAGTTCAAAGTTTAAAAAAGTTTGAAATTTAAAAATCTGAAAAATGTTACTCAGCAAACTGGTACAAATTAAGTACAAGCCATAAACCTTGACAAAATGATGGACCTTGCTTTGTGAAACAATTAAAAATTTGCACTTCAAATTTCTCTAATGAATTTAGCTAATAATAAAAACAGAGCAATATTTTGTGCTACCAAAAATAACAATCATGGTAAATTTTTAAGGCAGTTTACTGAAGATGGATGAAAATTTACTTTCGTAAATTTTTTATTATTTTTGGATAATTCATTCATTTTACAATCCTCTAAATTTGATAACGAATGGCATTTTATAACAATATGCTTAAAACATTCAATGAGAATATTATTAATTTAAAATTTATCCACACGCAATAATTATACTTTTAAAAAAAATAATATTATAAAGAGAAAATAATTAAATAATTGCTACTGATTTTCAACAATTATGATATTACAAAATGAACATTTAACTATTTTTGAATAAAATTTTAGCATAGCTCATTTTAAAATATTAAAATGGCAGATTAAAAAAAGGGGATCACAACCCCATCTTATGATAATGAAAAAGAGATAAACAAAAAAAGTACCACCATACAACACAATGCATCAATGTTCATTGTTGTATACGTACCACACGCTGATGGGGTTTTCCATCTCCAGCCTCAGTCCCTCCCCAGCCATCCAGTACCACGTGACCTCTGACCTGCTGCTTTTGATGCTGTCCCTGAGCTGACATTGTCTGAGTGAGCATGGCTTGTCCTAAGCTGACCGGTTGAATTAATTGCACCCCTTGAGGTCGTGTGAGCAAAGTTACTGGCTGTCCAGCAGAAAGAGTCCTTCCAGCAATGGAGGTAGTGTTGGCTGTTGTATCTATACCAACTTGACTTTGCCCAGCATGAGCCACAAAGCCACGCACTAATGTAGTTGCATGAGCTGAGGTTCCAGTTCCAGGCATGAACTGACCTTGAGAGGCTGTAGCCATCAGCGAGGCAATTTTCTGTGAGGCTCCACTCAGCGATACAATACCTAAATGGTAAAGCCCAGTTCAAATCCATATTATACTTCAAGTGGTAAAGAGAAAACTGGTGGCAAAGTGTAAACACATTTGTAATGTAAAACTTTGTTCCAAATTGAAAATAAATAAGTGCTTGCACTTTCAAGCTCAAACTAAACAAATGAGAGAGAATTTAAAATTAATTTATCTGTATGCAGGTTAAGTGTATATAATGCTTAAAACATTTTTACTAAAATTAAAACCAAATATTTTATCACCTTGCACAGAATCTGATAACTCCTTCTTTATTTCTAGGTGGGTTCCATTGGTCATTTTGACTGTTGTGGGACCATTAGCCAACATCTGAGTATAGGATTTGGACTGACCCACAACTGTTGGCAATTGATGCACTGCAGTCCCAAGCGATGCACCAGACATCACAGTCACAGGAGACATAACTCTTGATCCTATATAAAATCCATCAACAAAAACAATAAATACTTTTTTAAAATCACTTTTAGATATATTTTCTTAGCTTCACTGCATCTGCATAGATTTATTACAATAATTTTTAAATTATATTTTGAAAATAATATATATCTATTTTTAAATCAACAAAGAACTGAATCAGTTTAAGGAGACACTCATTAAAATCTATGAGACTGGATCAGTTACATTAATGGAAGCACTGGGGGAAAAATCCACAAAATGAGTAATTAGGTTATTTGAAGAGTACACACTAGAAATCTACCAGTGATCAAATCAGTTTATCAAGGGATAACTCAATAAAAATCCACAAAAATGAGTAATTAGGTTATTTGAAGAGTACACACTAGAAATCTACCAGTGATCAAATCAGTATATCAAGTGATAACAATAAAAATTCACAAAATGAGTAATTAGGTTATTTGAAGAGTACACACTAGAATGATCAAATCAGTTATCCTCAAGGGGACACTCAATAAAAATCCACAAATTACTGAATAAGTTTACCTAAAGGAAGTGCTGACTCAAAACCCATGACTCAGCTTGCCCTAAAGGGGGACACCCCTTAAAAATCCACAAAATTCAAGCAGTTTACCTGAGGGGGACACCGGTGCAGACTGAGAGTATCGCAATTCTGCCAGCGTGGGAATGACAGCAGCTTGTGACATGGCAGTCTGTACAACTTCCATCTCTGAACTAACCTCTGGAATAGGACTGCCTTCCCGTGACATACTATCAGGTGTCATAGTGCCAGCCATGTGACTGGGTGAAGATGGTGCTGACCTGAGATATTTAAGAAAAAAGTCAATTGCAATCTTGAGTCACTAAGTAGAGAAGTCAATTGCCATCAACCACTTTCCAAGAATTTCATATACTACAATTAGATAAATACTTATTCAGATATATTGTTTTTTGTTTTTTTGTTTTTTTTTAAAACACATCAAATAGATTTACTATTGCTCTGTTCATCAGCCATTGCTATTGATAATTATATTGTTCTAATAAATGCTATTAAATGTATATAATTTTGTATATTATAAATGGCTGACACTGAGAAAGACAACTCTCATTACTGCCAGCCAGTATAGGTCAAAGGCACAAACTTTTGAAGGAACAATTTCTCATAAACACAATATGAACATGTTATCATAAGACAATTACGGTCAATAAAAATGCTTTTATCATAAAGTGATAAAACTGTCTCAATTGTTATGATCTATTTGCAATTATATTAACACAAGCTGGAAGATCAATGAGTTTATATAATGAAAAAAACATTTTTCATTATATGCCCCTTCACCGTTTTTAAAAAAATTATCTGTTACTCCAAAACTATTAAAGGCACATATTCTAATATTAAAAATTTAATAAATCAGCTAAAATGCTTTATCTTGCAAGATGCTCAAATTTTAAAAGTGGAACATTCATTACTGACCAGTATGGAATCACAAAGTACAACCTTTCACCAAGGCATGTTCTGTTCTAATGGTCAAAATAAGTACGAACATAACATGCAAATCTAAAAATGTACCCTAAAAATTTTCTTTTTAAATCATACCCATAAATTTTTTTAAAAGTTAAATCAAAGAGCATAAGATTTTTAAAACATAAAAGATGATAATTTCTCTTATCCCCCAACCCTACCCCACCAACCATTTTGATGATAGGGTCTACCTATTTTTTTAAAAATCATTATTTATAAAATTTCTATATTCTCTAACTCATATCAAACTGCATACTGTCAAATTTTAAATTAATTTACCTAAATAAAAACATTAATATATTTTTTTAAAACATAAAACAGACACCACAATTTTTGTTATTTCTTCTTATGTACAAAGATTCAAAAGGTTGTATGAAAGAAAAATTCAATGCAAGAATTAAATATTGTTTATCAATAGTCTTTCAATAAGTCTTTTAAAACAAAGAAATCCTCATCACAAAAACAACCCTTACATATACGTAAAAAAATTTTGTACACACCTGGATGACAGTCCTCCAAAAGGTGTGCGGAAGCAAGGTACTCCTCGCTGTCTTCGCCTACGGAAGGCCTGAGCTGTTAGTTTGGCCTCAGAGGCCGGGTCAATTCTCCAAAATGATCCTTTTCCTGGCTCTTCTTGTGAACGAGGTACTTTCACAAAGTATCGATTGAGTGATAAATTGTGACGAATTGAATTCTGAAATTAAACAAAAATTATAAAAACAAGGTGAACAGTAAGAAAACCACTTTGGTTGTGTTAATAATCTGTAAATGTTGGGATGCAAAAGAACTTAACCAAATTCAAAAGAGAACCTTTGTGTCTTATATGCCAATACACATTAACAACATACCACTGCATTTTTATTTCTTAAAACTAAACAGTTAATGAATTTGAACAACAAAATTCAACTGGAACTGAAAAAAATATGTTATGAATTAGTAATATAGTTTCCAAATATTTGTAATGCTCCAAGTTAGAATTCTTAGTATCCTACCCTGGGCTTTTGAATGACATACTGGAGACAACAGCAATGAACACCAAAGAATCTAAACTCAGCAATGACTTACAAATGTTTTCACAGCATTTTAAGATAAACATGTTTGTGCAAATTGATGGAGAAGAAAAAGGGGTGGGAATTTTATTTTAAAAAAAATAAAAATTAAGGACCTCTCAACAAATTCAAGTTTATAAGCAAATTCAAGTGCTTTTCTTGGACAAAATAAAATTCAAGTACTTTTCAGAACAGTCTCATTTTTCAAGGACTTTCAAGGCTGCTACTGGTACAAACCCTGTTTAAATAATAAAATATTTTTAAAATTACAAAATGTATATGGCTCATTCTCTGGGCAAGTATACCACAAAGGGTGGGTCAATTTGAAATGTTTTTTCTTAAAAATAAAGCATTGGAATGGCATGTGTTTATATTCTATATATTCAGAATTATGTGATAGATACATAAGATAGTTGCGAAAGTTGCACGAATATGTGTTTATTTATTTTGTAATTATTTGTAATACAAATTCATTTTGAATTGAAAAATGGCACATCTTTTTTTGTGACATGATTACATACAGCTATTTCAATTTTCTTTGTTATAAATAATCAAAAAAAAATTTACCATATCAAGGTTTCCTTAGAAGTGATAATATATTAAAGCAGCATTCTATATCCTTTTTAACCTTGAAATGGTTAATTTCATGAAGAAATAATATTTTTAAAAGGCACATTTTTGCCATGCTCCCATTCCACATAAATCAGATCCTAAACTTTTTTTTACTTACTGAATATCGACATGTTGTACTTAAATGCCATATGTTGTATAAACAATCGAAGCAATTGAAAAATTCATCACTACTGTTTATCAAATTTATTTGTTGTACTAATAAATATTCAGCATTAAAAAACTAATTTGCTTTCATTTCCAATTTAGCATTTAATAAAGAAATTAATAAATTCATACATATAAATAGGTAGTCCCACTCATTTTTTTCTACTTGATATTGTACAAATGTTTTATGCTCAAAATGTGTGTTCTGATGAAATAAGGTTGTACAGAAAAAATTATGATGATAGCTATAATACTTTTTGAGATATTGTCAATTAAGTGTCGTAATTTGTGATCAACATTTTTTAGACGTAACGAACGTGCAGTTTGTCAAGTTCAGTACAAGTAAAATATAAACCACACTGATCAACAGTCCAACATTTTAAATTAACATAATCACAGACAACAAGAAAAAACAGACATAATGCAGAATCGAAATTTAAGTTTCTTATAAATTACGACGGAAGACATGCTTTTGTTTCATAAAATTGCTTACAAAACGCAACAAACTGGAATATTCATGGCATCATAGCATAATCAACTGATGAACAAAGTATATCCAGAATGCATATTATTAAATCATTTGCTATGTAGTTAATGCCTAATTTTTTCCAAAGGCATAGCAATAACAGTGACGAAATTATTTGATGCTGAAAATGGCCATTTCAACTAATTTTAACCAAAAAAGAGCAGTAACCAAGTGTTATAGGGAAAACGTAAAAAAGCAAATTGTCATATCTCTAAAACTATACAACATAGAGAGCTGGTTCACATATCAAAATGATCAGTAAATTGTGATCTATCTAAATATATAAAGTTAAGTTATGTTTAATCATTTATTTAATTTACATTTTTAGTTTTATTATAAAATTCCTATTTACAAAGAAAATGAAAATGGATAAATTGTCATATCTCTGAAACTATACATAACACAGTTATGGTTCACCTATTAAAATGACCAGCAAGATGTTATACATTAACTAAACAAAAGATTTGTTCAGCATTTTGTTTGTTTTAATATTTTATAATACAAAATTTAATATTTAAAATCTTAAAACCGTATTAAAACTGCTTGATTGGTATAAAAGCACTCTATATCTTCTATATGTATCAAGGATACATAAAGATGTTGAACCCATGCCATTGCTAATTATATCACTACACACACACACACACTAAAAAATCAAAATCATATCATTTTATTCTGAAGGTTTGACAAGGTCTTAAATCACTGAAACTTGTGAAAGTGTGCATGAAAAATTTATTCTTAAATTAAAACAGTGCTCTGCACACATGTACTTGATTTAAAGAAATATTAACATATTTATATAATTATAATGTAGGTTATGAATAAAAGATCATTCCATTTTTGTTTTATTTATTTCAAATAATGAATATGCACAATAACACACAGTGACACACATACAATAAGCATCATGTGGTAACAAAATATATGTTTAAATTAATATTAATTCTTGAAAAGAGGTAATGTATTTAATCCCAGTAACTTCATATTGATAGAGAAAGTAATATACCAATAATATAAGTAATATCCAATACATAATTTTATAAATAGAAAATTCTAGCAAAAC
This sequence comes from Sinotaia quadrata, assembly GCA_028829895.1. Classification (NCBI taxonomy): domain Eukaryota; kingdom Metazoa; phylum Mollusca; class Gastropoda; order Architaenioglossa; family Viviparidae; genus Sinotaia; species Sinotaia quadrata. Next base: position 91,333,461 of record CM054182.1, on the reverse strand, counting down.
TCTAAAATCAGCAGCTGGCCAGGTTCTTCCATTGGTTATCTCCATTCAACATTGTTAAGCCCCATTTAAAAACAAACTTGGCATTCACATCATCACAGTCTATGCTATCACACCACTTCAAAATATTCTTATTTCTATACTGCTCCATCAATATTATTTTGCATTGTGAACTTCTAATGCCTCACGAATCATAAATCCATTATCATAACAAACAGCAACATCTTAGTTTGTAAATCCACCATCTTGTTTCAGTCTCTTTGGTGGTTGGCTACTTGGAAAGTTATCTACATTAGTTGTTTTTGCCACTTCAGTTTCATCTAAGCTACTACCTCATTTACAACAGCTCAACATGTGCACAATCAGATACTGGAGTGCCTTCTAGCAAATATTTGCATAAATTATTTTATCAACAAGGGTGTTGATGTCTTTACCTTTTATTTTTATATTCAGACTTTTAGCACCCAAATCAGCCTTGTACCTATGATTACTATGGAGTACTACTAGTGCTAGCTTTATTTAAAGTCTGAAGCTCTTTGCAAACACTTTCATTCATAGACAAAGCAAGAATAATTTGACTATATGGTTTTAAATGAAAAGTTTAAAGAACAGTGCACTGCTTGTTTTTAGTGATTCTGTATTTTATGTTTTTGCATTTTTTTGAGAGATGGGCAAAACTGAACAAGCCACTCATTCAGACAGCAATCTTTCAAACTTAATTTCTTGGCAAAACTAGTCAAATCAGATTATCAGAAACTTCATAAACAGCTGTTAATAAATAACATACTACAACAGCATCTCCTGACTAATCAGTCATAACCCTGAAGATAAGTTAGTGTACTGCTCATCAGCTAAAAAAAATATTCCACAAATGTTCAACCCTTAAAATTTTCTTTATGCAAACAAGTATGCTGTAAGTAGGATAACTATTAGCTGCATACTTTTAATAACTTGCTTTTAATGTAAAGAAAAAAGTATACATTGCTTACCAGCTAAAAGAGTGAAAGGACCAAACAATATTTAAATATTACTCTTTAAAATAAAATAAAGTAAAACATGAAGAAATATTAAGTTAGCTACAAGATTAAGAACAAATGTACAGCAGCCTGCTGTCTTTATTATTAAAAAACGAAACAACAACCTTTTAAGTTAGCTATTTCTCCATTTATGTAGAAGTGTAAAGAAATTACAAAGGAGAGGGAGGACACACACATACACCCAAAAAAAAGAGATTTTTTACACTGTAAAACGATGTTCAAATAAGAAACAAATATGGGAAAAGAATTTTTTTTTAAATATAAGCAAAAACTAAATATTAAGTTTGTGTTACAGTATACAGAACGCTTGAAAGAACTGAAATATTTCAGAGCGAAGTTTTTCTACAATTTTAGCATCTAGAGTTATCTTAAAATTGTTGAAATTAACGATGATTTAAAACTATTTTTTCTACATAATAAAATTGTCACCCATACCTAAAATTAAATGAGCAAATAAAACAATATTCACAAATATGATCTGCGTCTTTAAAACGAAATATTTCAAGAAAATAGTATATTTTCACATATTTGCAAGTCACTCCAAGATCGGCCTAGATTTGAACGAGTTAATTCGGAAATTGTCAATAATTCTACTTCAGTACTTGAAAAATAATAATAATATGTTTACAAAAAAAATAAAGAAAATTAAAATAAACTTTAATAAACACTCACAAATAGATCTGACCGATAAATGGTTTCAACTGATCGTATAGGGCAGAATAATCAGCATTAGCGTCGGTACACCGTGTCTCAGAAATGAAAGCCTTGACTGTGGCGTGAATTGAGAAAGACGCGACGGGGTTTTCAATTTAGCAAGAACCGCATGGACTAATAATCCCATATTGTGTCATGTTTTTAGAAAGAGGTTGAAATGCTGAATAAAATTATATGTTTTCCTAGTTTTTGTGAAAAATATTTGATCCCAAAAATTTGTCTCAAATTTTTAACTTAAATTTTTTTTGGTGTTATTCTTAACATACAATATGGAAAAAAATATGAGTGTATAGAGTTATCTCTCTTCTTTTTAATGGACCAATCAGAATTTTGCCAACCTATCAATGCGGTTCTTGCCGAAAAGTTAAAGTATAGTACCGAAAAACGCGAATTTTACTTTTTCGGCCGTGAGGTGCCCGATGAGAAATTTTCGACGTAACCCTAAGGTACTTTCGTCAAAGTTTATGGATACAATAATAAAGTTCAGATGAAAAGCAAGAAATACTTTAAAAGATGAAAGATAGCTCTTTATTTTTTAATAAACATCGTTAGTCCAGGTTTAGTGTGAAGAAAACTGCTGTGAGTCAAAGTTCAGTGAATTTGCGTGCAAAAGAGCGTTTGACCCCAATAAAACAGCGATGGTAGGACTACCTACTGATACTCAAATGAAAAGCAATGTGAAAACCAGAGACAACAGCAGTTCTATTATACAAGCCCATAAAGCCTTAACTCTTCCTCCAAACGTGACTTTTTTCTGTATTTCCTGAAAGTACATTCTCCCATAATGTACTAGCACCCTGTCCACAAAATCAACGAATGTTGGAAGTGGGCCTAAAGAAGAACTATAGCTTTGAATCTTGTCAATCATCAAGTTGAAAGGATGCATTAATTACAGATTGTCTTTACTTTCATCACACAGATGAATCTTTGAAGACTGCTGATAATATTAACAGAGTTTAAAGATAATCAAGATCACATATAAACAGATTGTAAAAAGAGATGCTCTTCTATCATTCCCTTAGATACAAGTTGTAATTAAGAAAGTGGTGAGCAGAAAATCTGGTTTCAATCACAAAGTTAGCAGATGCAAGATGAAGCAAATCAACAAAACTAAATGAGTACAGCAACTCAAAAGTGAGCAGCCAACCTTTATCTGCTGAATAAACAAGCCAACAAAACTAAATGATTATAAACTTAAAACTGACCTGCCATCCTTTATCTGCTGTACGATAGTAAGGATAGTTCTTGGTGATGTAGGCATAAATGCCACTCAGCGTCAACTGTTTGTCTGTTGCTGAGGTGATGGCTTGAACAATGAGTTGTGCATATGAATATGGAGGCTTAGAATCATCCTTGGGTCCAGATGCTTCTTCACTGCTTGGCTGACTTTCTTTTTCTTCACGTGGATGTGCTGCGGCATATGCTGCAACTGCCCGCAGATCAGGCATCACACCTATTCGGGGTCCTGTGCCTGCTCGTGGACTTGTCGGACAAGAATTTGCAGCACTGGATGGTTGAAAAGAAATTAAAAAACATGCACATATAATCAAACTAAAAATATGATCATTCTTGAAATATTTGTAATTGCATACTTTTTAATTTATTTTTAACTTACAATGTGAAAAAAATAAATGTTTATTTTATATATTTTAGAAAAATTTTCATGACAACAGATGACTAGATGCAAAAAATACTGTTTAACCACAAAACTCCCTTCATATTCTTTTCTTCTGCAAACAGCAAGTTTAATTTTTTAAAACAACCAACCTAATGGTGCCTGTCGGAGAGATACATGGACTGTTGACCACTGGATCCGGCTCAGGAATATTTATTCTTAAAGGTGGAGGAAACTTTTTCTTTGGAGAAGGAGCCACAGGAACCTGAACTGGTGGCACTACATCCTCAACCAGTGACTGGAACTGGATTCGAATGTTGGTGCTAGGAAACCGCAACACACACCTGTAATGAAGAATATTTTTCCTAATTAATTCCTTCTTCCCTCTTTTCATAAAAGTATCACAAATAAACAAATGCAATATAAATAATGACATTCATTGCTAGCAGCTTGCATTTGTCTTAAGTCCTACAACAATAAAAATAAACTGATGGATGGCATGGTTATAGACCGTCTTTTATTTCAAAATGAGAATACATCATTGATAAAAGCAGATAAACAATGGGTAGCAGAAGTCTTGAAATTATAATGGTATTAATACGTTTCCATAACAAAATATTAAATAATTTTTTTTGAAAATGTTTGTGTCATTGTGCTCATAGTAAAAACGCCATGCCTAAACAAGTCTTGGTAGTATGCTGTGTGGTGGATGTTCATGGTAATCACACAAAAAAATATTTTGACATTTTAAATGCATTTAAGTGTAAAAATAAAAAACACATTTATATTAAATTAAACATGCTATCTTTAAAACTTTTAGTAACTGTTTTTAAATACTTTGTTTTTACAAGACTCAAACGCATTAAACTTATTGAAATATCTCAAATGAATGTATATTTTATTATAAATATTAAATTACGTAAAATGTAAACAGTAAAGAAAGTATGGTAATGCTATATTTAATAATAATATAGATCATAATCATGTTAAGATTATTTGCATGGCAAAATGATCAATAACGAAAATTTGAGAACTTGCCAAATTTCCTACAAAAAAACTAAAAACCCCAAACAAATAAAACAAATACAGAATATGAAATGCTGAAAATAATGCATGTCATATATTGTAAAATACGATAACACTGTACAATTAATTTTAAGGAAAAAACTTACTGTTTATTATATTATTATACTGTATTAGCACTTTTATGTTCTTGTTTAACAATCTATCTTGATGAAAACATTCTCATTATGTAGGAAAAAATAAAGTTGATGGTTGGTTAAAATGCACCCTGCTTAGAAGATAACGTAAATTTAAATAGATATTATCATATATTGGAACTCTGTAACTAGTTAGTTTTAATCTTACAAATGCATGTATAGTTTGTAAATTGTAATATTTCTTTTAATTTAAAAATATTAATTCTATGACATCAGGGATACATTTTACATTCACTTGTCTCTGGTGTCACACCTGAAACTTAACTAGTACTAAACAAATATGCTTATAGTTTTCTTCCTATTTAGAAATACATAAAAAGATAAATTCATTAATCAATCTGTCTTTACCTTTTTCAGTGTCAGTAATTTCTTTGTTTACTTCAGTGATTTGATAACTGATGTATGTATTTCAATGACCTTATAACTTTCATTATTATATCACTCCCTGATAAATCATTTCAGTTCAATCAATTTATGTTACTTTTAAGATCACAAAAGTATTGTATGTTGCCATTTTAGTATGATTCAGACCTATCACTTAGGTAATGATTATTTGTATTTACTATTAATGCTAAAAAAAAAAAGTTTAAAATTATTAAAATGCTGATGTTATAGGAGTTTAAAATACATAAAAAGCAAATTTTTGGTGAAAACTTAGAAAATAAAGTTGAGATATATTTTACCAGACTATTTTTTTTTAAATAAGCAATTATACCATTACAATAAATATTTTTTTCTTTCCTGAACCAAAATTATTAAATTAATCTATATACATAGTTGTTTAAAATGGATTATATAACTTCAAAATGTGGAAATCAAATTCATTTTCCAGTATTAATGAATATCAAGCATCGCACAAAAGCTCTATTTTTCTCAACTGAATTAAAAATAAAATGGACAAACAATAAGAAATAAATGAAGTGTCTATTTAAATATAACATTTTTTAATAATAAGCCTAATCAGGATGTTTAATTCACAGGTTTTTCTACCCTTACTCGCTCACTAAGTGAAATTTTAAATGCAAAAGAAACCATACAGATATGTACATATATTTATTTATAAAGGAGCCAAATTGCAGAAAGACAACTCTCATTTCATTTACTCTTGAAGAGTAAGTACTAAGTAATAAAAATAACTCATTTCTTTCAGGGTTCATATTGTTATGGCAGTTAACACAACGAAATTGTAGAGTCAATCACTCAATTGAAAACAAGTAAGATTTCTGATAACAAATTTATATTCAAAATATATTATCAGAAATCTTAGCTGTTTTCAAATGTTTTATATATATATATGCAATTTGGCTCATTTGAAAATGTACAAAGCAGTTCGTGAATTAGAGATATTATTATTATTTTATATTTAAGAATTTATGATTTTCTTCATTATATTCTAAAATGGAAATGAAGGAAATTTAGTTCTTTTAAACTTAAAGCTAAATATTTCTAAATACAACAAATAAATTTTAAAAACATTAGCTTAGAAATATTTTGATTACATCAATTATTCAAACAAAATATAGCATTTATTTTGTGTATGTCATGTAGTATATGTACTAAATGTTTGCTAAAAGAATAAAAATTGGGGACTGATTTATGGGAAAATGAAGTGTTACAAAAGAAAATGCCTTTTAAAGATATTATTTCTTTACAAAATTTACATATTCCAAGAAAAAAGGGATCTTGAATGTTGCTTTAATATACTAAATTACTTTCACTTCTAAGAAAATCTTGATATAAGTTTGTCAGATTATTTATCACAATGAAAATTAAAGAAAAGAACAATATGTGTGTCACAAAAAGAGACATCATTTTCAGTTCAAAACAAACTTTGTATTACAAATAAATAGAAAATTAAAAATAAATTCATGCAAAAAAATGAACATATAGACTATAAACTCATGATATTTCATTTATTTCTAGGATAATACATTCCAAATGGACTCATCGTTATGTGGTACATTCTTCTAGACAAACACACATATGCATACACCCACACTTAATGTGTGCAAGTGTATGCACTTATTAAAATCGAGCAAAAAAACTATAATTCATATAAAACACAATTCTTGGTTGCATATACTGATATAGTATGATATACTTACTATTTTCAGTTTGAACAAATTAATCATTTTCTTGAGATTTACAGTACAAGTGAAATCTATACTGCTTGTACATACTATTTGCCTCTGTCAGTAAATGTACCAAAAGTTATGCAGCCCATGCAAAATTTCTTATATATAAAGTTTTACTGTTTTAGGTCAGTTCCCTCCCACCTCACCCTCCAGTATTTCAATTTAATTAAGGACAGAATAAACCATGCCTTATTTCTATAGATTCTAACATAATCGCTATATTAATCTGCATCAAGACTAAATGAACAACACACAATGATACTAAATGATAATGCTAAATTTTACTTTCATCTATAAACTACAGTTTTACTATGAATATGATTAACTATTACTTTTAGAACTTGTATTAATTTATTTTAGGAACAACAACAGTGATCTAATGGTTAAATGCGAAATATGTTAAATGCCAATGTCATGTAATTTATATTTATAGTTTTAGACTAACAATATTAAAATATCAGAAAATGAAATATTCAATTTTAAGTTTATTCAGTTTAAATCACATCTTAAGTAGTCAACTTTTAAAAGACATGAAAAGATAGGAGTTCAATACATTAATTAAACTGTTTGCTGGTTATAATTTAATATAAATAGTAACAATCCTGAAATAATAAATTTTCATTTTAAAACAATTTAGCACTAAAAAATGTCAGATTACATAGAGAATAGCCATAAAAATGTCGTTTCAAAAGCACTGGGCCATGTATGATATAAAATAGCAAGTTCATATGTATGGATAAGTCCTTTTTTATCAGTCAATTTTTTAGAGTACCCACTTGCTAATGACACCACTATAATCTGCAAGTCAGTTTTCAACTTTAGGTGAAAATCATTACTTTTATGTGTCATTTTATTATTTGCAAAAGTGCTCAGAACTATGTAAGTAACATTTATCAACAATAATTCTGAATCAGCATTCAGCAATAATTTTACTTAATTTTACTTCAAAAGAAGTATTTTAAAGCAAACACCAGACCAATTTCTTTAGATGTAGTAACAACTTCCAAAACACTCACACTAAAAAAGAAACCCTACAGTTAAAAAGGTTTAAAAATAAAGTTGAAATAAGTTGCAGAGATGGCAAGTACTATCAAACAAACAACAACAAATCTTTTAAAAAGGAAAAAAATTATCAAAAATACTAGAAATTAAGAAATACAGTTAAAATGGCAATATTTGCCTAGCTCTGTTAAAAAGGTTTATAAAACCTCAATGCATATGCAAGTGTGAACTGATTAAACTTGCTTTTAAAATCTGCGTTTATCTGAACATTATACATTTTATACAGCAATTATGAACTGATCCAATGAACCTTTGCAAGTCTACTTGCAAACAGCCTAGTTTAACTCTGACAGTGCCGAACACACAATTTGTCATTTGATGTAAATTATAATAAAATCAAAATCAAATCCTACTAACACACACACAAAGTATCAATAGGAAGTAGGAATGGAGTGTTTGAATTTTTAACATAACAAATGAAAATAAAAAGCAAAATCACTATTATTATTAAAAATCCTGAAACTTATAACTATACACTCAAATACAGTGAAATGGTGAATATGGAGTCCTCATTTCACACTGATACAGTGAAAACTGAGAATGAAAGATGATACATCACACAGTGATTGTAATAGTGATGCAGTGAAACTGGGAGTGAAATATACTAATTACTATATACAGTAATTGTACACTGATACCAACAGTGGAAAGTGATTGTATGCTGATAGAGCAGGGGTAGGGAACCTTTTTGTCTGAGAGAGCCATGGACACCACATATTTTGAAAAAGTAATTCTGCGAGAGCCATACATTATGTTTAAAACTAAAAATTCAAGTAAATGTGTGCATTTTGTGTAATTTCCACTAAAAGTACAATAATTATGTCTCTGAATTCTTTTTAATAACATTGTTATGCTGTTGCTAATCAATAATGAGTATTTCTTACTATTAATGCGACTTCTGGTGCAGCATGGCTTTGCTGATGGCTTTGTAGTCTGGTTGATACATGGTGAGGTTAAGCTTCATGCAGGCTTTGAGACTTCCATCCATTAAACGTGATCGCAGGTTGGTCTTAATGTTCTTTAGATGTGAGAAAGACTGCTCGCATGCATACGTAGAGCCAAACATTGTCAGTACAGCAATACTCACACGCTGCAGTGTGTGGTATGTGACGGGAAGCACGTTCCAAGTTTTGACAATCAGCTGGTCTGCGTGTTGAAGTTTTTTCATTTCTGCTCACTTGTGTTGGCTCGCCAACTCTGCTTGCTGTCGTGCTAGTCTTTCCAAATCTTCATTCAGTGACTTGAACTTATTCACCCACATGTCTGAGGCCTTCAGGTCAGCAGCTTGGAGGTCAAAATCTGACGGAGACACCAGAGATGCAACTCAGGTCAGTGCTGTCCACTGCACACTCATGTGAATGGGTGATGAACTTAAAAAGATGGGTGTGCTCACGAAATTCTCCAAAGCGCGCTTTAAATGACTGCAGGAGATTAGATGTGAAGCCTGCTAGCTGCTGAAGATTAAGATATTGAGCAGGGTCACTTGATGTGCACGTATCTTTGAACTCTCCCAGTTTTTCAAAGTGTAGTAAACAACCTGTTTCAATGTCGGTGATGAAGAGTTCTAGCTTAATGCAAACGCCGCTTGTTGCAGGGATAAGATTGTATTTCCAATGCCTTGCATTTTCACATTGAGCTGATTTAGATGTTCAGTCATGATAACAGAACTTCAGGAGCCACTCAGTGTCAGCTAACTCGGGATGCTCGACATTCTTCATTTCAAGAAAAGTCCGGATTTCGCTCAGACAAGTCGCAAATCGGCTGAGCACCTTCCCCCTTGACAACCAATGCACGTTGCTGTGCAGAAGCAGACCAGGATAATTATTCCCAACCTCATCAAGCAGTGTTTTAAACTGACGATCATTTAATGATCGGGCAACAATAAAGTTGACTACCCTAACCACCAGCGACATCACCTTACCAAGCTGCTCGCCACACATCTGAGCACAAAGCGCCTTCTGATGTAGGATGCAATGAAAGCTTATGATGAGTCTGTTTTCATGCTCACAAAGAAGAGCGACAAATCCCCTGTTTTTCCCCACATTTTTTTTTATAATCGAACATTTGTCTGCGAGCCAGATGCAGCCATCAATAGAGCCACATCTGGCTCGCGAGCCATAGGTTCCCGACCCCTGTGATAGAGTGATGGCTTAAAGTCACACCATTGGCACAAATATTACTAGCCACAAACAAAAACTGATTGGTGATACAAGCTGGTAATGGTATTATGACAGTGATGTTCTGATTGGTAACTAACAAAATGGGACCTAATTTCAAAAGAAAGGGATTAAATTCTTATCTGTGCCAACAATTCCCAACCCCCCTCCATGCCAGTGACACAAATATTATGAAAAAAAACGAAAAAGGTTGGATATAGTATTATCAGTCAGTATTCACTCGTGTAAATAAAAAACCTCAAAGAATTTACCTGGAAAGAACAGCAATAAACACAATGGCAAATATTTGCACAAATGTGCAAGGCAAATAAATTAATAATAAATGATGGGAAAAAATGTAGGGTATGAGAAAGTACTTATTGAGTAAGTTTGCAAGACTAGGAGATGACTTCAAAGATATTTTAATCCAAAGGTGTAGTCAAACTACCATAACAATGATGCCAACATCCCTTCTGAGATTTCTAGATGCAAATGAAGGAATTAAACAGTATAAACTAAAGAACCAAAAGTCAAACAGAAGTATATTTTACAATAATAATTTTGTCCCATCAGATTGATTATACTTTTTCATCAACAAGGTGTTTTCCGCATCTATGCAATAGAGCCTACAGCTTGAGGAGTGAACTGAAGAAACAACTGCCCAAGCACGCACTTTTTAAATGGCAAACAGAGCACTTTTTAAAGGTAAGAAACTTGAAAAAAAAAGCAATGATGATAGCTTCAATGTACTTCAGTTGCTCAGATCATCTGCACAAATGTCTCTTGGTAATGCTGTGATACAGGCATTTGCTCCTCAAGCACCTGCACAAATGGTATTTTCTGTGTGTGTTTTATAATCTAAATATGCCTGCACAAATGGTATATGCTATGTATGGACTTGTTTTACTTTATAGTCTAAATATACTTGTGCAAATGGTGTTTCTTCTCTGTGGAACTTGCTTTAACCATGTATGCTCGTGCAATTGGCATTCGGTTTATATATACTTGCTCTATAGCATGGGTGCACAAACTCTTTCGGTCACGAAAGCGCCCCCTACACTACGTTACGTTAACTTTTTACTTTTAGGCAAGAGGGCCACATTTCCCATTGATAGTGTGTGGAGGGCCGCAAGTCAGAAAAAACAACACAAATAATGAAATACTGTGTTCTACAGTCGTAATAATGGTAACATCCTAAAGCCGTTCAGGGGCAGCAGTTTGTGCACCCCTACTCAGTCATGTTTGCTTGTGCAAATGACATTTGCTTTGTGTGCTTGTGCTAATGGTACCTGCTCAAATGGTATTATTCTAGTGTACTTGCTCAATTGGTATTGTTCTATGTGTATTTACTCAACTGGTATTATTCTAACTCTACTTGCTCAATTGGTATTGTTCTATGTGTATTTACTCAACTGGTATTATTCTAACTCTGTGTATTTGCTCAACTGATATTGTTATAAGTGTATTTGCTCAACTGGTATTATTCTAGAGTATTTGCTCAACTGGTATTATTCTAGTGTATTTGTTCAACTGGTATCATTCAAGTGTATTTGCTCAACTGGTATTATTCTAAGTGTACTTTCTCAAATAGACACTTGCTCAAAGAGCACTTGTTCTATGCGTACTTTTTCAAATGGTCACTTGTTCCAATTGTACCTGTTTTATGTGTACTTTCTCAAATGGGCACTTGTTCAAACTGTAACTGCTGTAAGTGTACTTGTTCAAATGGGCACTAGCTCTGTGTCCTTGCTCAAATGGTATTTGATCAAATGGGTACTTGCTCTAAGTGTACTTGCTCATATTGTACTTGCTCCATTAATCCACCTGTACTTGCTCAAATGGGAATCTGCTGCTTTCCTGCTTGGTTTAACATACTTGCTAATTTTTGCTCTGGAAGTTTTATGGCTTACTGTTGTGACTAATAAAATATGCATTAATATTATATGATTAATAGCACTAGCAATAAAATTTAAAGATCAAATAAAGAAGAATATCTTAATAACCTCCCTACTATACCAGTTATTGTAAAAAATGACAAGACAATAAGTTATTAGTGCATAGCTCTAGATTACAAGCAGCTTTGCACCAATATAAACTTAATATCAATCAATGAATCTACAAGACATAAGACAGAATCTACACAGACTTGTCTTTAATTTCTTGTGCAGTAAAGTTATGCAACAGAACAAATCAATTTATGTTCATATATTCAACATTAAAAAATATTTTTAAATGGTGTAGTAGCCTATGATAAAAAAAAAAAGTTTCCCTTCTGTAGGGCTAGCAAGACTGAGTATAAATAATGGTAAATAAAAATTCTTTTAAAGTTGTTTTTTCAATCACTAAGGGTGAGTCAATAATTTTAAGAAATGTAACTCTCATAAGACCAAAGATTTCTAAAGAATGTGCACATCTGTACAATAAAAATCAGAGAAAACAAATAGTAATGTGGTTTAAAACAAGCTATATAGTGATAAGCAAAGAGTGTTCACAATCACAAAAACATGTTTTGCTGAACATGTCTTTCAAGTTTAAAATAACACTGTGTCCTGGTTTGTTTGTTTGTTTGTTTTTTTTTAAAAAAAAAGCTGAATAAATTAAGACAAGGAAAAAAGTATGAGACTGTATATACCAAAAGATCAAAAATTATGTAAGATATCATCTGAGTTCTTTTCTTTGATTCTCAGCAAATGTTATAACCAAATACTATTATTACATCAAAATAAAATATTGAAAAGGTATTCTTGATGAAGAAATTTACTGTCTATTCAGATTATTTTTTTACAGTCAATTCTCAAATTACATCAATATTTTTTTTTCTAAATTCCTAGTCACACTAATTTTATCAATTTATGATAATCAGGTTGTACTGTCAGCACCAAATTATTTAATCAATTAAATAAAATTTTGAAAAGCAATGTTTAATTCAATTATTTTTTCATTAATTCAGAAATAGAGATGCATCTACTTTACAGTCTACTGACTGGGATGCAGCCATGCAAAATATTTGTTGCTATAGGTAATTCAAGTCAATCTGGAAAACAGCCATCATTCAAAGAAACCAAAACATCCTAATAAAAGAAACATACTTACTCCACTCTCTCATACAGTTTGTTATTCAGAGGACATGGGGTAGAAGTGCAGGTAACAAGGTACTATGCAAAATAATTAAATATTGTCAATATCAAATGTCCTGGAAAAAATAGTTAAATACTGTCAACATTGTTTGTTTTGTTTGCTTTTTTTTAATTATTAAAGGACTATTACCATACTGACGTAAGAAGAGACAACTGTTGAAATACAAGCTTAAAAGACTAAACTCAAAAGTCTGAAAATAGTAAAACTAGAGGCAAATATAAAAACCAAGAAATATATTATTATATATTTACAAATTCTATCTTTAAAAAAAAATAAAGGCATTTTTTAAAATGTGACTTACAAAGAATAAGACAGCAAAAAACCAAAACAAATAAAACAATAATATGTTAAACACTGTTAGCGTTAGATGGATAAAAAAAATGGATTACTAATTCTCTTCGCCAATAAAGTTCAGAACACAATTTACACAATTTAGCTTTTTATCTATATTATAATTTGGTATACACATGCATATATTTCTTTAAAACATCTAAATACATCTATCATAATGTTGTGGGGTGAAAATATATGTATTTGAACTAATTATTACAATTATGAGCTATAGATAACAATGCAGTGTAAATATAAACAAAAGCTGTGAGCCAAATACCGACTGCGTCTGACCCCAAAACAACCAATGATATTTTTTTTAATCTAAAAGTACTTCCATGAATTTATAAATCAATCCTTTTCCCCAATTATTATCATCAAGAAATAAACTACACAGCTCTGTTGCTGGTTATTTTTTTCAAAGTTAACATAAAAGTGAGTAAGACTAGACAAGTGTCAAAATACTATTTCTACTAATAATACTATGTTTACATAGCCGCCATGTTGGATAGAGCACATGGTAACAAATAACTATTTCAATTTAACAACTTAACGTAAATTATCTTCGTAAATTAAATGTGATGCTTAACAAGTAGTAAAAAAATACAACCTTTTTATTAAATATGTTTTAAAATTCAATCCAAACGGCTATTATCATCTAAAGACAATCTTCCTAAGTTTCTATGCGCGAGACCATGTGCTCCGGCAAAACAAAACACGCAAGGACAACTCACGTTTTGGGCAATTGAAGCGGCGGAGCACCTTTGCGTTGAAAAATACCATCGATGAACACACCATTCTTTCCTGTGCACTTCATAAAAAAGTTAGGATGCTCAAAGAAAATTTCTAAATGCACACGAGAAATAAAACTTGAATGGCCCATATTCACATCCACCTCTCCTTTGCTGCTATTTCGGCCAATGGAGATGCGTGGCTGTCTCATCGTATATTCAAAATCTCTCCCTTCTAGACGTGCAATTGCGGTTCCTTTGCTCTCCGGACTCCATGCTACCCTGGAAGGACTCGCTGGTGCTGATTTGAGAGCTAATAACGCTAAAGCGTCATTGTCTGAAGGATGATGTATCCCTGACATGTTTGGGAGATTTTAGCACACCAAAATGGCAGCTTGCGAAAAGGAAAACATTTACCCTGGACTTGTGTTTACATCAGCCTTTCTCCCACAATGCTCTGCGCTCGTGGCGTGCATGTGCTGTTTATGACTGACGCTGCAATTGTGACCTATTTTACATTCACGATTTGTCCTGTTTACGTTTTACTTTTACAATCTTAAGCTTCATTCTATAATTTAACAAAGATCTCATTTTATTTTCCGTGCAAAAAAAAATGCTGTCGTTTTGGTATTTCTTAAAATGATCTTTAAAACTTTTGATATCTGTGTCAAGATAATTACATCTCAGTACATTGCGTGCATGTTTTAAGTACATGATTATTATTCTTTGCAATATACATGTTCGTATTTAGCTTCCTTTTTTTTTTTCGAAAATTTCTCTTTCATTGTAATACAAAAACTTTTTCTGCAAAGAAAATACTTTAATCTGTCTTGTTCATCAGGTAATGTTAGACCGTCAAGGTCAGATGTTTTTCATTGAATTTCTGTAGGTTGGTAGATATAATGTTTAAATTTCAAGGTAAAACATTTAAGAGGAAGATATATTTAAAATAATATAATACACAAGGGAAAAAGACGGAAGAAAGAGAACAAAATTGTATATTTCAAGAATGTGCGGATATCTTTTTCTTTTAGCAAACCCATAACGGGCCTCAAAGATCATTCCTCCGCGAGACGTAAACATAAACACGTGACTAACAAGCCAAGGAAGCCACAGGGGTTGCGTGGCGACAGTGATGCCTACCCGCCAGTCAGCCTTTCGCCGACGGTTTTGTTTTGACCTTGTTTTTCAGATACCGTCAATAGAACATAACTGTTTAGAGCGTTAAATGCTAATTCTGAACAACTGTAAATGATATAACTGATTTGTCAATCTTGCTGATGACACGTACGTTGCCGATTCAAAAAGCAACTTTTATTAGCTACTTCTAGTAATGTGTTTAAATATATTATTAGCGTTATGTAAAGAAATGAGAATCTGTATAGAATGAATCTTGTTAACCACTCCGACAGAGCTTATTCAGAGACCACAAATGGCAGCATGATTTGTATTTATACGTATGTACATGTATAGCTTTTTAAATTAAAGTATAACCGAAGAAAAAAGTCTGATCTATAATTATTATTTTGTGTTCTGTTGTATCAACATAACTTGATAATGGCGACAGAGCGCAACCATTGTGTAGGCCTATAACAGTCCTGGATTTAATTAAAATGAGCACCGAAAGAAGGAAGAAAGGTGTATAATTATAGTTTGCGGTTAGTAGTATCAAATTAGCATTACTTGACAGTAACAGTGTGTCATCCAATGTCTATAACAGTCCTAGATAAGCAACGGAAAGGAGGTTGTTTTCTGGCGGCTTTCGAGAAGCTTCGGCAAACGAGTAGTCGTAATAGGGTCCTGACACTAGTTTTTAACGATCGAGACACTTCCCATGTTACTGGATGGCCTCATTATTAGATGTGCTGATTTTATTAGTTTAGCAACGAGGCCTTTTCTAGGCTACTGGATGACCACTTTAGAAATAATGGCAAGGCTCATCTAGGGCTAAATTATCTCAATATATACTAGCCTAGAAGAGATGATGATGTTCGTTGAATAACAAGGCATTTCCAGCCTATTGGATGACCTCATTACGATATATGTTGATTGTCGGTCGCTCAAGAGACATTTGCACCCTGTCCCGACATCCGTACTACATTGCCCAAAACTTCCGGCCTCTAATATTTGCGTGGATCTATCCCACTTCAGCATGAAAGAAAACATTTATGATGACTATTTACTTCATAATTTTCAGTAACAATATGAGAAAATTTAAGTAAACTTGTGTGCATGTAGTTTCTTTCAACGGTTATAGAACTTTAGCTTGATTTATATGTTTCTCAGTGATGCTGTATAGAAAGCAGAGTAGATTTGGGTTATCTCCCCTGTTTGCACATATCCAAACCCTATTGCTTTTCTTTTCTTTAAAATTTGTTTCGACAGTGGTATTTTGGGGAGGAAAAAGGGACTGTACGCTGTTGTCTCTCAGACAGTCAACACCGACGTATATTAATACAGTTACTCTTTCTATTATGTGTGTCAATATTGAGGCTAGAATAGTGGTGGTGCCATTGGTTGTGCGACTAATGAAAGTCCTCCTTCCCTTCTTTGTCAGTCACCGCTACACTCAAAGCTACCTCCAAAGTGTACTATGCAGTGTACTAAACTTGATTCCACCACATACTACTAGTCTGTCTCGATTTAATCTCGAGCGCCCAGCAATACAGGCATAAGACAATGATTAATATAATAGTAGTTTTTTATTTTATAGAAATTATGTGTGAGTAGGTGCGCAACACGTACTACTGTGATTATAAACAGGAATCACTATCCACGAAAACAGATTTACATGTTTGTATACGAGTGTGCCTACAAGAACAATACTCTTCCACAAATGAGAATGTATACTCTGCTACTAGCGTGTATGCATACATTACGTGTGAACACACACAGAATCTAATTAAACAGCCCATTATTCGTTATATACCTGATGTGCGTTCATAATTTAAAAGCTATTTCTATAACAATAATTTAAGATGAGAATTCTTATGATATTTGTTGTAAAAGCATCATTTATCTGTACATGCACGCACCATAAACCCGTGGGTTTTTTTCCCAAGTTGCTCTATGGTGTTGTTCAGTCTGATGTCATTACAAGTGTGCCTCTATACATTCGTGTGCTACAAGAAAATAAAATAATGATGATACGATGAATAAGTATAATAATAATGAGTCTTAATGACTATACGCCGCTTATTCTTTCACAAGCTCTAAACGTTTTATAATAAAATACACATACAATACACAAGGTCTTTATACAAACTAATTTAACACATGAGAAAAGATAAAACATAACTGACTGAGCCACATGCAAAAAACAAATACATGTAATTACACAAAAGGAAACATGGTGGGTGCTAAAATGTACAGTTTGATTAAACTATGGACACAGAAGATACAATGGCATTCTTGCTGATAAAGGGAACGAAGTCTCATATAAAAAAACAACGGTCTCTAAATGGCAGACTTCCAGGCAACTGGACTCCGATAAGAGTGAAAGTTGACCGAAGACCTAAAGATTTACTTTGATTTCGGACCGTTAAAAATGCATGGGCTTGGTAAGAGCGCTAAATTTTAGGGGATATCAGCATGTGTGAGATCAAGACCGATATTTAGGGCTGGGACCAGCCAGTGATGTGTAGCTGGACAAAATACGAGACAAGATATCGTATTCTGCTGTGAATAGGTGGCAGTGGGCATGATCGGGCCTTGGTGCTCTGGAAAGAGTTTTTGTCTCAAGTTTCTTTAAAAGACAACGGCAGACCCAGGGAGAAGAGTTATAATAATGTCGAGCCCTTAGTCAAGAGAGTTCCGGTGAGCACAAAAGGGGTTGTTGCTGTTTTTTTTAATCAACAAAGTTACTGTAGGTCTATGAAACAAAATATAATTGCCATGTACTAATATTATATATACCATATATTTATTTTCATATGGAACGATATCAACTTTAGCACTGACTGACTAAGCGTATCACCAGCGACCAAAGTTTGTTTACTTGGCAGTTCAGCGCGGGGGTGTCAGTGAGGGCATTTACATTGATCTTTCGGAATCACTTTCACTTTCTGTTTCGACTGAAAATTTGTTAATGAGATAGTCCTTTGAGATAAGGGCGTCGATATAATACTGAAGAATCATTACCGCTTACATTTCAATTTCGCTCATTAACATGATACAGTCCATTGTATTTATTTTTACCCAGCTATTACTCATTTATGTGTTCCCAAATACTCGCTCGGAAATAAGAAACCCTCTTTCGGCAAAGTCCGTATAGAAAATATTGTGTTTTAATTCACACACTGCATTTATCATGAAACAATTAGTATTTTTCGAAAAAGAATATTTTTTATGTTTTTAAAACTATCCCCAAAATGTAGGGGATACTAAATCCTTTACATCTATAGTGGCATATATGTGATGAAATCCAAACTTGTATACTGCACACGTGACGAGGCCCATGCCTGGACATGGCATACATTTGACGAGGCCATTGACGACGTGAACATGGCCGGAGAGGAAGGTCTGCTGTACACTTGACTGTTCCTGGTTAATCGCTGGACCTGACGATCCTTGCCTAATTCAGGCCAGCTTCGACGTAACAATGCTGTAGTCGGTTTCGCTTTTGAGTCTTGGTACAAAAGTCGAAGGAATGGTCGGTTTCACTTCTGACTTTATTGGAAATACTGGCCCTTTCCTTTAATTTTCTCGACTAACCCGCCGTTACTCAAAAACTTTTGGTTGACCAGCCTACGGCAAGGTGGAGGAAGCTCTTAACATTTGTCTAGTTAGAGTAAATGCATCAAAAATCCACGGAATTGAGTGCAACACGCATCTTTTATGTATGGACGTTAGAGTTCACCCCATCTGAACGGGTGCTGTATTATCGAAGGTACACACAAACACAGCAATAGTGATAAAAGCTTTTCATTTAAGTATGAAACGCACGCGCACATCTTCTAATTTAAACGGGGCTTATCAAGTCTATAACACAGTATAAGCGTGGTAGTGTCTGTTCTGTACGGCCAATTTCAAGCAGCAAGATTGAAAACCGAGGTGCCTAAAAAAAAGCCGTTCGGTACAGACATACACAACTGCCGGCTGAACGGCCGAAAGCTGTTGAACGCTCGCTCGGTCATTGCTCTGATGTCAGGTGTTTACAAGCGAAACAATGCGGAGCAGGTATACGCTTTTTGGTGTAACTATACCGCTAACCATGGTGGGCTGCCATCAGCATACTTCATTTACGCTCTTGTTTCTTGCAAACACGGGCAACTGCCACGTGCGTCCGCATTAGCCCTCGGTCAAACGATCCTATTTATTACAATATCAGCAATTCTGTGCCATGATCGCAAAGTGTTATTACAACTTTATTCAGCATATGGTGGCGCTCAGTGTGACTTGAATTTAAAATGACGTAACTCTCGGGATGGTCGTCAAGCACAGAATACTTTTGTGAAATAAATTTTCAGTATGCTTGTGTCATGCACGTGTCACTTTGGGTTAATGTATCACAAATAATGCCGACATATTTCATTAGCTTCTAGTATCACTGAGCAGTGACTAAAAGCAAAGAGCACGTGAAGCCATGAAATATCCTTTAGTGTTTAGGATTGGATGAATTCTTTCTTCTCCACTGCTATACAAATATATTATAACATTTTTGGATAACCTTAGTTCTAGCAATATATATTAAAATACTAATTACTCTATTTTTTGTATTTTCTAGGTTTCAGACAACGAGCACTTCCGAGTGAAAGGTTTGCCGACGCACAGATACAATATTATGTTCTTTCACACTAGGGATTGTAAACTCGTCTGCAAACAGAAGTAAGAGTAACTTCCCCAGATAATATAGAGGGCGCATTCGGTAGCCATGCTGGTTGCTAATAACAACTTTAACAAATTCGAAGCTGTCTGCTGTTTCGTACGTAAGACAACACAACATTTGACCGTGTGATTTCTTTCATCAAATATCATCAATATGAGCGAAGGAATAGATTCACTAGATTTAGTGCGTATCATCGGATTCAGTGGTATGTTATTTGCTTTTAATTTTTTAAAAATTGTATGATTTTGCTGAGGCTGCCTTGGAGTATTTTGCCTGCATTAGCATGTTTGTCTTCATCGGTTTCTAGTCAAATGTAATTCGTGTGTGTCTTTATTGTTTACACCTATATTTGAGCTAAATGTTTATAATTATTAAAGTTTATAATTTACGATGAATTGCATTGATCAATTTGTTTTTTTAAAATAATTAATTATATAGGTAGATAATTAGACAGTTGACATTTAAATAAAAAGTAAAGTTACGAAATCCCCATAATGCTTGACATACCGTTTTATAACAAGTTCTGTCATCCTTATTTTCATTTAGTGAATACTCCATATTACGAAACAAAGTATATAAAGTTTCATATTTCAAATGAGAATGTAAATAAAATAACACTAATTACTCTGTCAAAATCAGAATGGTGGCAAATGTGTGTGTGTGTGTGTGTGTGTGTGTGTGTGTGTGTGTGTGTGTGTGTGTGTGTGTGTGTGTGTGTGTGTGTGTGTGTGTGTGTATGTGTTAAGCAAATATATTTCATACAAGCTATATTCTTTGCAAAGATAGTTACGAAGATTTCTTTTCAATTATTAAAAGTGTTGCAACTTTCGCTGTATTTGTTAAAATTTATTAAATAAAATAATACTAGTTGAATAATTTGAGGAAATTTTAGAAGAAAATTTTTAAAAATTAAATCAAAATATAAATGTGTCTCATTAAGTTCCTGTTATGACTTAAGAAAATAAAACTAACAACAGTTCCATGATATATTTTCATTGAATAGTTTGTATTTTACAAAACAGGTTCTGTTCGAGGTGGATTGCAGGTGCACACGGACAACAAAAACCTGATATACCCTCTAGGCTGTAATGTTATCATTGAGGACATAGGCACCAATGAACAAATTATCCTCTCTGAACACACAAACAATGTTACCTGTATTACTATTGATCCAACTGGCAAATACATTGCCACAGGACAGATGACCTTCATGGGTTTTCTAGTAAGTGTGCTGATTAGCAAAATAGAAGATAATGATTAGCAAAGTATAATACATGTACATTGGTGAACAAAACACATTTATCAAGAATAATAAATTAAAATTATAGGTGACACAGTCATTGACAGTTGAAAGAACCAACAGAGATCAGAAAATTATTTGTTATTTTGAGAATAATAATAATATTCTTAAGAGTAGATGTGTTTTTATTAGAACAGTGATAATATCACTTATCAAAGAATAATATGTTATTAATTTGTCATAAAATGTTATTAATTAAGTATTAATGATTAAATACTGTATAAGCTAGCTTTGTATAAATCACAATAACATTTTTTTAAATCCTACTTTCTAATAGGCTTGCATTGTAGTGTGGGATTATGAGACAAAGAAAAAACTATTTAAAGTGGAACTACACAAAGTGAAGGTTGAAGCTTTGGTCTTCTCTGCTGACAGCAAATATCTAGTATCTCTTGGTGGCCGAGATGATGGAGTGTAAGTTTTGTGAGCTCAGTATATGGATTTGAGAAAAAGGTTTTAAGTGCAAAAATTGAAATGAAAGACAACAAATATATATTTATAAAAATCCAGCTATTTATTAATTTTTTCATCCATTTTAAAAGAAGTGTGTTATGACGAAAATGTATAAAGTGAGATCACATATAACGAGGGATACCTGTATATCCATCTTGAAGAACATCCGTATTATTGCTTAATTTAGTATAGACTTTTGTTTGCTTTAGTATACACTATTGTTTATTGTAGTATATACGTTTGTCTACTTTAGTATACACTTGTTTAGCATACACTTTCATTTACTTTAGTATACACTATTGTTTAGTATACACTTTTGTTTACTTTAACATACACTAATATTGTTTACTTTAGTATACATTGTTGTTTAGTATAAACTTTTGTTTACTTTGGCATGCTCTATTGTTTACTTTAGCATACACTATTGTTTACTTTAGTATACACTATATTTTACTTATTATACTCATTCAAGTTCAATAGTTCCTTTTACACTCAAAATATATTTTACTGAAGAATATTTTAATTTTTTATCTGTGTTGTTGTGGATGTATGACAGTTTAAAACAAACTTGGAATTACTTTTAAAAAGTATTCTTACTATTTGCATATAACTCTAAGTTCTGTTGATGGACATAAACATGATCTTAAAAATCTGCTTGATAGGCTGACAGTGAACACTAAATTGCCAGACAGATTAATAGTAGGTAAATATTTTTTGGTTATGTGTTCATTTGAAAGTTTAATTTTTAAAATCTGATCAATTTCAGTATTGTGGTTTGGCATCTTGGAAAACAGGAAGCACTGTGTGGTTCACCTGCACAGGTTTCGAGTGCTGGCATCACTCACTGTCTGGCAGGCTCTAAAGTTGATGGCACTATCTATGCTACTGCTGGCAAGTAGGTTCAAGTAGACCAACTTTCAATTTATATTTCATGAGCATAATTTTTCTTCTTTTTTTTAATTTTTCACTTATCACTTTTTTTATATGATTTCAATTTTTAAACTCTTTTTCTTGTGTGTGTGTGTGTGTGTGTATGCATGCATGCTTGTATGTTTAAAAGAAAGATAAAGATGTAAAGATTATCAAACATAAATTAATTATACTTCGTTATTAAGGAAAACAATTTAAGCAAAAATCATTAACTTATAATTTTGTTTCAGGATCCAGTGTGTGTAATATAATACTGATGTACATACATTTTAAGTTATAAATTGCATAATCAAATCTAGACAAATATGCTTAATCTAATTTCCTCAAGTGCTGGAAAATTTATAAAAAAACTGAAATTTAATAGGACTTTAAAAAAATATTTTGTCTGATCTTCTACTTCACTCTGATTATGACATTGTTAGTGAAGCTGGTTAAATTAATTTGTTTTAAAAAAATTATCACAAACATTGCCAGTATACAGATTATTACATAGTGAGAAATATTGTAGAATGTGACAAAAAATTTATAATGTGATTGAAGAGTCTAATATTTAATTAAAGCCATGTAAAAAGAACACTTGTTACGGCTAATTCCAGGAATACCTAAGTAATTTACCCTTATATTTATTAAGTTTTTGAAAGGAAGGAAGCAAGTTTATCAAATTGCATATTACTACTTACATCATTCACCTTTCACAGAGAAGGAAACAAGTTTATCAAATTGCATATTACTACTTACATCATTCACCTTTCACAGAGAAGGAAACAAGTTTATAGATACGCAGGCAGATTTAAGTTAATTTTTAATGTACATCTTTATATGCCTAGAAAGAGTACATAACACCTAAACAATTTTCCCTTTTTGGGTTATGAATACAACACCAAACATATTTTCTCCCTTCTGGATTATGAAATTTGTAATCTTACAGAAACATTACAAAGCGGGCCCAGACTGACAATGCACAAATGGAATAAGGCATGTTTGCAAGATGTTCCAGACATGGGAACAGTTTTTCCATTTCCAAAGAGATTCTGGCATTCTTGTAAATTTGTGTAGAATTTGTGTAGTCCTAACATTTTAAATTTCTAAGGTTGGCTTTTCAAATGGCAGGCAACATTTGGCAAAATCATTTATCATTCAAATGCCATAGTTCAAAACTATAATGATGCAAAAATGCATTATTCAAGCTGTTGTGTACTTATTAAAATGAAAAATATTCTTTGTTTAATTTCTCATATAAAAAGCATTAATAATGTTTCAAAACTTTGAATTTTGATGAAGTTTGGTTTAGTGAACTTCAGTACCTTTGCACCTACCATTCACTGTTTCCTGAAACAAACACTAGATGTGACAAATGATTGTAACTAATGTAATTACCATCTCAAAAATTAATTTCACAGAAAATAAATAACTGTAAATGATTTAATCAGTATATAATCACACAAACTTAATGTTTAAACTAAATATGTACAGAGGATGTAAAATAGTTTTATAAACAGTTTTAATATTTTTAAATTTAATTTTATTGTAGAAGTATTATATATATGCAAAGAATTCTATATTTTTGTAAATTTTAGACTTGAAGAAAGTTTTTACAATACTACAATTATTTTCTTTGCACTGATTTCAGTAACACCCTGCGTATATGGAAACTCGATGCACCTAACCGAAAAATTTGGCCAACAAATGTCCAACTAAGTGGAGGGTTGAAGAGAGAGATAATTTCTGTTGAAGTAAGTTACATAGCTGTTCATTCTTCATTGATTTATATTTACAATTTATTACTATTTGTGCTTTGAAGAGAGAAGAATCATTTGCAATGAAAAGTAAGTTATGTCACTGCTATTTGTACTTTGAAGAGAGAAAAATCATTTGCAGTGAAAAGTAAGTTATATTGCTGCTATATATGCTTTGAACGGAAAAATCATTTGCAGTATATTATCTAAATACAAAATGTATGTAGATAATACACTGCTGTTATGGCTCCAAAAATACTTTATTGATTTATACATATAATCCAGTGCTATTTGGGCTTGAAGAGAGAAATCATGTAAGTTTTTATTGTTTATTCCAGTAAATAAATGAACATAAGTAAATGATTCTAACCTCTTTATCATTAAATATAAATGAATTAAGTCTTCTTTTTTAATACAAAATTTCTTTTCTATTCATTATTGTTTATTTGATAGAGTAATTGTGGTTAATATATCCATAAGGTGACCATTTTCAGTAGGGCAATAGATTTGTCACTTTTTAACTTTTCCAAAACATAATTGATCTTTGAATAATGAAAGCCCATAGCAATTTTCTTTCAAAAGTTCCCTCAACAAAATCAAAAGATAGGCATTTGTTGTTTATAGTTTTAATTATTGTTCGGAGGGGATTTATCCTTTTTCTTTATCATTTCTCATTATTAAGCAAGTATAAAATAAATGAATTAATTTTCAAAACAATCACACACACTCACACCTGGTTAGCCTTGTACATTTGTGTCTTAATAATATAAACATTAATCATAATATCCAAGTTTTTTTCAAAAATCCCTGTACATTTGTGCTTTATTAAATCCATGAATTCAGAACAGTCTAGGACATTTGTTGTTTATAGTTTTAATTATTGTTCGGAGGGGATTTATCCTTTTTCTTTATCATTTCTCATTATTAAGCAAGTATAAAATAAATGAATTAATTTTCAAAACAATCACACACACACACACACACCTGGTTAGCCTTGTACATTTGTGTCTTAATAATATAAACATTAATCATAATATCCAAGTTTTTTTCAAAAATCCCTGTACATTTGTGCTTTATTAAATCCATGAATTCAGAACAGTCTAGGACTCTATCTCAATCTCTAAAGTTGCATTTAATAAAATGTGTTTGTTTGCATTTTCATTTCAGATGGTGGATGACAAATCAGACAAAATGCCTTACCTTTTTTGTGGAACAACTACCGGTGACATTCTGGTAGTAAACATTAAAAATAACCTCTTGCAGTATGTCTTGCCAGCCAAAGACAAGTTCAGTCTCGGCGTTACTGCTCTCACATTTGTTAAATTCCACGATGGTGACACTTTTGACTTTCTGGTGGGCACAGGTGATGGTCTGGTAGGACGATATGAGATTAAGGCAACCGTTGAAAAGAATAAGATCTCAGCTATCTTCAGGCAGACGCCTGGCACCCAGTGAGTTTTATTTAGTCTGTTTATTTGTTTGCTTGTTTCTTTTTTTTTTTGTTTTAACATGGATCATTAAATTGTTTCCAAAATATTAGTTTTAAATTTCATACAAAAAAGTACATTTCTAAATAGGCAAGTGGTAGCTCTGTAATTAAATTATATTTCCATATAGGCAAGTGGTAGTTGTGTAAATTAAATTAATTTCTGTATAGGCAAGTGGTAGTTGTGTAAATTAAATTAATTTCCATATAGGCAAGTGGTAGTTGTGTAAATTAATTTCTGTATACACAAGTGGTAGTTGTGTAAATTAAATTATATTTCCATATAGGCAAGCAGTAGTTGTGTAAATTAAATTATGTTTCCATTGCAGTAGTGTAGATTAAATTATATTTAGTAAAAATTTACACATATAAATAGACATATACACAAATAGACACATATTTCAATACTTGGGTATCTTTTGAGAGTCTCCCAAATATTTTGTTAATTCATCCATATCTTGCAAGGAGTTATCATTACTGGTGGCTCTCCCATGCAGACTCTCATATCTTGCAAGGAGTTATCATTAGTTTGGCTCTCCCATGAAGACTCTCTCATATCTTGCAAGGATTTATCATTAGTTTGGCTCTCCCATGAAGACTCTCTCATATCTTGCAAGGATTTATCATTAATGGTTACTCCCCCATGCAGACTCTCATATCTTGCAAGGAGTTATCATTAGTTTGGCTCTCCCTCATTGTGAATATCTCTCTTTTGTTTTTCTTCAGGCTTGCTTGTGCCCATGTTCAAAGTATAAATAAAATTTAGTCATATTTAAACCCCTGAGTTATTAATCACGTACTGCCACTGATCTCTTAATAGTCTGGTGCATAAAAATGCCAACAGTTTAATTTGTTTTAGTTAAGACCACCATGTTAAAGATCCTTCTTTATTTCAAAAATTCTTATTCAGCAAAATTTTCAATAATGTTGTTCTTTTGCTAAGGCTATAGACTGTTAATTACAGTCACAGTAATAAACTAATTAGCAGCAATTGCAGTAATGGTTCAGTAGATTGATTACAAAGTTGTTAACCTTGGCAGACCAATATGTTGTTTTGAACTTCTGTTTGAAAGCTGTTAATCATGGCAGACCAGTAAATCATTTTGAACTGACTGAAAAACTGCTAACCTTGGCAGACCAATGAATTATTTGAATTTTGTATGTAGATACTTAAAATACCTTTAGTAATATTAGTTGTAATATGATCAGCTTTGTATTTAAACTGAAAGAGTATAAAAATTTTCATTTTTTTTATATATTACAGTTGGTTTAAAGCTGAAATTTCACATTTTAGTAGTTGATGGACATGTTTTGTATGGGTGCTGGCAAGGAAAAAGGCTAAAGAATTACATGTACTTGTGGTGTATGACATAAATTTCTTAAATTCATAAAAAAATTATATATTAACTGCTTTTTTAATTCACACTTTCTTCTGACTGTGAACCTAATAATAAGTTAACAGTGGTAACCTAATTGTTATTATTTTTTCACAAAGCATTTTGAACTTTATAGACATTTAAATAATTTTACATTAAAAACAAAATATAATAATGCTGCCTCAGTAATTCCCATCTCTTTAATGTGCTGAACTCCTCAAGCTATATTTAGTTTCACACTGTATCAGTATGCATTTAGCTGTGATATGAAGTTGTGTGCCTGTGATTGTTACTCCAAAGTAATTTATTTATGCAGCTTATTTTTAATAATATTTATATATTTCCTAAAATAATAAAAATAAATACATTAAATTGTATCCTGCGAAATAATTATCACTTCATTATCTCTAAACCTCTCAATAATCAAAATCTTGCATTAATTAATTTGGAGTACCAAGGCTGCACCATCACATAGTTTTCTTAATATTCTTAATACCTGTAAATGTCAAAATCTGTTTTCTCTCTTAACACTGGGAAAGAAAGTCTTAATTGTTATAGAGGTTTTTATTATTCAGTAATGCAATACTTGATTTTTCTGAGACATTAGTAAAGTGGTTATTTTTTATTCTACAGGTCATGGATGGATAAAACTCTTAAGAAACGAAGTGCAATAACATCCATAGCCAAAAGAGGAGCAGGCCACATGGTAGGGATCATTAAAGAAATAATGATGGTCACATGTTTTTGAGAAGGAAAACAACTGCTTCCCAAAATTTAAAACAATACTGCAGACCACAGAGTATAGACTGATGAAAATTAAATCTACCATATGGTGTGGTTAATTAACAGAATTATTTACAGACCCTCTAGTAATGGCTGTTTCAAAGTGGAGTACTTATAATTTGGTAAAGGCTACTCTAAATTTTAACTCAATGTATTCAGGGGGTGGAAAATGCATTATAGCATTGAATTAGGTCAGTTTGACTCAAGTCTTGAACTCTTAGAACATAATGAAATAGTGTGCTGCATGGTACTATTGCATAGATAAAAACAGGCTAGATTTGGGAACTGTGTTATAATTAATAAGACTAATATAACCAGAAAAACAGCTGGTCCAGTATGTAGCAATAAGAGGTACACAGCAAATGCTCACCCTGTTTTAGCAGACAGACATTGATTGCTTAACAATAGAACACTTTGGTTCCTAATGTAGGGTTGACAGTGCCTCAGTCATAGAACACTCTAGTTCCTCATGCAGGGTTGACAGTGCTCAGCCATAGTACACTATGGTTCTTTATGCAAGATTAACATTGCTCAGTCATACAACACTCCAGCTCTTCATGCAGGGTTCACAGTGCTCACTCATAGAATACCCTGGTTCGTCATGCAGGGTTGACAGTGCTCAGCCTTAGTACACTCCAGAACTTCATGCAGGGTGGACAGTGCTCAGTCATAAAACACTCTGGTTCCTCATGCAGGGTTGACAGTGCTCAGCCTTAGTACACTCCAGAACTTCATGCAGGGTGGACAATGCTCAGTCATAAAACACTCTGGTTCCTCATGCTTGGTTAACAGTGTTCAGCCATAGAAAACTCTGGTTTCTCTTGCAGGATTATGTGTGCTCTGTCATAGAACACTCCAGTTCCTCTTGCAGGGTCCACAGTGTTCAGCCATAATATGCTCTGGCTCCTCATGCAGGGTTTAGTCATAGAACACACCAGTTCTTCATGCAGGTTGAAAGTGTTCAGCTATGATATGCTCTGGTTCCTCATGCTGGGTTGACAGTGCTCAGTCATAGAATACTGGTTCTACATGTATGGTTGACAGTGCTCAGCCATAGTACACTCTGATTCCTCGTGCAGGCTGACAGTGATCAGCTAGTCTGGATCTTCATGCAGGGCCAAGAGGGTTCAGCTTTAGTAAAGTATATTTAAAATGACTTAAAACATTTGTAATCTCAACTGTTAAGGTCTATTACAACTCTGTGTAGTGCGTAAGATATATAAGGGATAATTGACAAAAGAACACATAGTTCATTGCTGAAATAACAGTTTGTTGTTTCTCTTTACAGACGTTGCACATACTTTTTCACATTTACGTCCCTCATGAACAATTTTTATAAAAACAGATATGTATATGTATATTTTAAACACATTATGCCAGATATATTTTATTATAACTGTCTTTGTTCAGTTGTTTGTTTTTAGAATTACGAATAGTTTAATGAGTCATTGTTGTCTGATCTTGTTTCTTTTTGCAGCTGTTTGTTGGTACAGAGGGATCTCAGATCTACAAATTCATGTATTCAGAAATGAAAGGAGAGCTAATTAAAACCTGCCACTCCAAGCCAGTCAATGATGTTCTCTTCCCTTTGTATGTACTTAGCATGCTTTTTGCTGCCTTTAAAATATTTTCAGTTTATGCTAGAAACGTGGAACACATGTGCGAATGTTTTTGAGCATGATGTATTTAAGAAGTTAAATTGTTGTTAGAATCCATTCACACTATCCTTAATACACAACACATTACTGATTTTATTTGAACATTCATTAATTTTTTACTTTTGTAAATAAAATGGCAGATATACATGTAAACATACCATTAATTTTACCAGCCATTTAAAAAATGTCATGATTGTCATCTCAGACCTTAACAGTATGTGGTTTTATGAAACTCGTAATAATTTTGCACTTTGTTCCACTGTATTCTGCAGAATAAATATTTTAGCACACTTCTTTCTGTAATGAGTATTGCCAGAAATATTATCTAATAAGTGAAGATATTTAAGGTTTTCAGTGGTCACATTTCCTGTCCTTTTTTACAAGCTATATGTCAGCATTATTCTGTGCAGTGGTACTACAGAGCTGATTGTGACTTGCCAGCATGAGGAAATTCGTATTTGGAACATTCTTACTGGGAAGGAACTACGTCGCTTGTCTGTTTCTAACATGAACTGCTATGCTATTTGCATTACACGTGATGGCAAGACTATTTTCAGTGGTAAGGCCCAGTGTGGTAAATCTTTGGTACCTGGTCAACACAATTTGCCCATTGTCATAAATCTACACTGTTGGCCCATTGCATTATGCATATAGTGTGTATAAATATAATTTAACCTACAATAGATCTACACTATGTTTTGCTAGTGCTACATTAATTGCCTGATGTAATAGATCTACAGTGTATGGACTGTGCTTATGCTACATTAATTGCTTGGTATAATAAATGTACATTGTAAGGCATTATGTTTTACTGCCACATTAATTTCCTTGTGTAAAAGATCTACAATATTTGGTATTATGTGTTAGTGTTACATTGATAGCTAGGTGTAACAGAACTACATTTGCTAATTCTACATTAATTGCCTTATGTGATAGTTCTACATTCTATGGCATTATTGTTTTAATTCTGTGCTTGATGTGATATATCTACATTATTGGGAATTATGTGTTAATTCTACATTATTTGCCGGTGTGATTGTTCTAAAGTATTCGACATTATGTATTAGTATTACACAGAAAGCTAGATGTGATTAATCTACATTATTTGTCTCAATGCATCAGTAGCATAGTGAAGGGGTGCAGCACTGTCTAGACTCTAGAGGGTAGCAGTGTGGAATGTGGGGTGGGGCATTTGTTGGTAAGAGTATTGTGTATGTCACAAACAATATGAGTGCAATGATTTTGGAAGCTGACCCTGGGCACTACTTTGCCTAAGTCACTTTGATTGCATTAGGCCAAAGTCACTTTGGTTGCATTAGGCCAAAGTCACTTTGGTTGCATTAGGCCAAAGTCACTTTGGTTGCATTAGGCCAAAGTTGGCTGATGCCTCTTCCAATGGGTGACAGGTATTTTTTTAAATGAATTATTTCAAAATATCTTTATTTTGTATTATATTCATCACATCTTCACCTGTTCATCTTCATGATTTTACAGCATGGGATGATGGGAAGGTACGAGTTTATGGGTTCAAGCCTGGGACTAATGAATTTGTGGAAAAGTTTATGATACGAGATTGCCACAACAAAGGAGTAACAGCCATTGCAATCACCGCCTGTGGTAGAAAGCTTGTGACTGGTGGTGGTGAAGGGCAGGTAAGCCATTTATTTTTAAGTATATAACTACTATGTATGAAGTATTAATATTTTTCTTCTAGTGTATCACTTAATTAAGACAGAAATCAAAGTGTGTTTTGCTTTGGGAGATTCTGACAAAATTTCCCAATCTGTATATTTTAAATTCAGATTAATTTGAAATCCTCAAGGTTTGCTTCTACCTTCTTTTCAAATCGTACTTAGAATAAAAATAATTTATTTTTTATTCACCCAAATAATTAGTTGGAGATAGTATCTATCCAGTATAGTTCATTCAAATGATACCATAAGGTACACAATTCACATGCCCCAAAGTGTCATAAGGCATACATCAGTTAATGTAGGTGAGAAACATACTGCTTTTTTTTGATAAGATAATAAATCAGAAGAAAGGAAAAATCTAGGGGAAGACATTCACTTCAAAGAATAATTCTTGAATCTCTTGTAAAAGATACAGGCCATAAAAATGAGCAGGAGCAGAAAGAGCACAAAGAGTCAGCAGAATCTTCACATTTCCAGTCCACTCCAAAATAAAGGTTTATCTGTCCTCTACACAAAGAAGAAATATCTTGGAATATTTATATATCTTATATTCGCCCTCTCAAATACGTGGGGTTTTTTAAAGAAAGGAATCACCATAGCATTGTCTCTTCAATTAACGTAAATAATTTATCTGAATTCAATTATCTGGGCTAAAATCAAGATAAATTATTTCACAAGGAGCCCCAAAATGTATCTATTCAGTCAGGGTTTTTATTTTTATTTTTTTAAGTGTTTAAAAGTAGATGCGATCTAAGTTTGTATATATTTGTATAATTCTGAGCAAGATGGATAGCATGTGCTTTGTAGAAAAAGAAATAAGCAATAGGTTTTCATTTTAATGACAGGTGCGAGTGTGGGAGATTGTGGAGGACCCAGTACCTTCCAACAGCCATGGTGTACTGTTAGAAAACATGAAGGAACACAAAGGTGCTGTCAATGCCATTCAGATCCATCCATTAGATACAGAATGTGTCTCTGCCAGTACGGATGGCTCTACCATTATATGGGATCTAAAGTAAAGAATATACATCATGCTATTTATATAGACATTTTTCTTATATTTTTTTATATCTTATATTATTTATATTAACATTTTTCTGACGTCAGTAGGATTTCAAGTAAATATACATTATGCTATTTATATCAGGTAGTCATTTGTCTTTCTTAAGTATTAATGTCAGTAGATCTTGATGAAAAATTATGTATTATGCTATTTGTTATCATGTAGACAGTTTTCTTTCCGAAGTATTGCTGTCAGTAGAATCTCGATGAAAGTTTATATATTATGCATTTTGTGTCATGTAGACAGTTTTCTTTCTTAATTATTAATATCAGTAGGATCTCAAAGATCATATATTATGCTATTTCTATCATGAAGACAGTTTTCTTTCTTAAATATTAAGGATCTTAGTTAAAGATAGAGCTAATAGAGCATGCAAACATTTTAAAAATTAAATATTGCTGTCCAAGCAGCTTTGAGTAAGATCTCTAATGTTATTTCTAAAGTGTCAACAGATTTTGAAAAAGACGTGAAGGTAAAAAAACTTGAGCTTGCTAGAATTCTCTAAAATATTGACACTAAAATTGGATAAAATGGAGATAGAGACTTGTTTTGTTAAATAAAAGAAGGAATTCTTGAATTCTTGCCATCCCTGTCAAATCTATCTTGAGAAGAAAACCTCAAAATAAAAATAAATTAATGATATCTATATCAATAAGCTTGCATGTTATATGTAGATCAGACATTTATTAAAAAAATGCTGCCAATGAGTTTTAGAAAAAATATTTTATAGCAGTTTTAACAAGTTTTAAATAGCAGTTTTAACAAGTTATATACTTTCATTTTAGCCACTGGAAACTACCCATTATGACAAATCAAATCAAGGAATGACATTAGGAACAGAATGCAGCTTAACTTTCAAATAGCCAGAACATTTGTACAATACTGTAATGGTAGTTCATGTCCTCATCTTTTTTCAGGACGTGCACAAGGAAACAGATTGTCCTTGCCAATACCTTGTTTAAGTGTGTTTGCTATGGCTACAAAGGTGTGCACATCCTGACTGGTGGCTCAGATCGCAAAATTGGTTACTGGGAAGTGTCAGATGGCACCCAATTGCGAGAGATAGAGGGATCTGGTGGTGGCATCAATGCCATGGATATTGCCAGCAATGGCAAAATCTTCATTACAGGTGGTGAACAGAAACTTCTCAAGGTAGGTTCACAGTGAACTATAACTTTAAGATAAAAAGTTGTTCACCTTTCTGAGGGGCAGCAACCACAACCCATCTGTATTAATTAATTTTTTTTTCTAAATATCTCAAAGTCCACTCACAATTAAGATGGTCTCTGAGAAAGGAAATATTTCACCATTTTCA
This sequence comes from Sinotaia quadrata, assembly GCA_028829895.1. NCBI lineage: Eukaryota > Metazoa > Mollusca > Gastropoda > Architaenioglossa > Viviparidae > Sinotaia > Sinotaia quadrata. Next base: position 91,299,705 of record CM054182.1, on the reverse strand, counting down.
GGGGAAGCAACCTCTCTCAGAATAATCAATGAGATATCTTGCATCTCTACCATTCAAACATAGTTTCATATCAGCCATACAAATTTTACAAATAACAGTATTTTCTTAGACAAAGACTATGTTATTATTTATTATTCATCTGCTTTTAGCCTTGATTTTTCTGTGTGCTTTCTTATCACTATATAATAAACTTCAAACTAAATAAGTCTGTTGTTCGTAGGGAAGTGAGATAATACACACAATCAAGGCAATAGGAATTTCCTTGCTAATGGTTCTTTGATCTCGTATCATATTTTGATGATTCCAGTCATACTCATTTTTTCATCTTTTTGCTTCAACTCTCTCCTCCTCTGGTCAAGACTCTTTTGGGCACCATTTTTATTAGGTAGCACTGTATAGTTTTTGTGCAACCTCTTTCATAGAAAGACATCATTGGTGCACATATGCATGATCCTTTCACAGAGAGATATTATTAACACACACACACACACACACACACACACACACACAGAGACAGACACACTGTTGCATGATCCATGATCCATTCACAGAGACATTATTGACACATACACAGACTGTTGCATGATCCATTCACAGAGACATTATTGACACATACACACACACTTACACAGGCACCAATGCATGATCTATTCACAGAGAGACATTTTTGGCATGTGCACAATGTTGCATGATCAATTCACAGAGAGACATTAATTGTGCAAGCACACCATTTTTTGCACACTTTTGCGATGCATATATTATTTTGGGGGAGCATGGTGCAGGCATGTTGTCGTGACCTAATTTGGAGAGCATGTGGTGGTAATCCAAACAGTGAATTTCACTGTCTTTATTATGTATTTGTACTATGTTTAAAAATATTATGTCACTTAAAATAAGAAATTAGTTTCTGTATTTCTATAGGTATTTTAAATATGAATTTTAAACATAATTTTATTTGTAATAGTACTATTTTAGTTATTAATTTCATTAAATTATTTAAGATCTTTTTGAGACTGCATTAAAAAAAAAGAAAATGAAACAGTTCAAATAAGAAAAGAAAATTATGCATAAAAAATAGCTTTATTCTTGGTGACATAACAAATGCATTTAAGTGGACAGTTACGATACATAAAAACAAACTATAGCATATTCATCATGGTATAACAGATGTATTTAAGAGAACAGTAACAATGCATAAATATAAACTTTGACTTATTCATAATGACACAACAGATATATTTAAGAGGACAGCTATGATGAATCAATAAAACAGCTTTATCCATGGTGACATAACAAAAGTGGGACAGTTGAACTTATGTAATTGCAATACTACAGTAAATGGTCTGTCAGTAGCTATCAAACAAGATATAGTCATAGTTAGTAGTATTGAAAATATGAATAATATTTGAGCACATTTGTGAAGAAAAAACATAAATAAGTTTGTTATACATTTCAGGTATGGAAGTACAATGAAGGAGTGGCAACTCATGTTGGAATTGGTCACAGTTCTGAAATCACTAAGGCTCGAATTTGTCCTAATCTCCGACTGATTGTCAGTGCTGGTAGCGATGGTGCCATCCTGATTTGGCGCTATCCAAAATTTGAGGATTCAGATGACTAAATCAAACAGCTGGCATTCATTGAGAATGTGTGTTAATATTGGAAAAGAAAATTTGGAAAACTGAATGGACCAGTATTTGTGCTAATAACCTAATAATAACACTTTACAGAAAAGCTGATTTAGTGCTGAAAACAGATCAATATAGTATAGAATATACAAATATTTTTCTTCCTAAACCTTTGTTTATAAAAAACAAACCTTTGTTTATAAAAAAATCCCCAACTACTTACAACAGATTAAAGTTTATTAATTTAGGTATTATACATGTGTGCGAACAATTTGTATATATGTCATATTGCATAAACTTTTGTACAGATTTCAGCAAGTAATTTTTATTTTTTCAAAATAAGATTTATACTTCACCCTACAAATAATATTGTGCGCATTAACCACTATTTGTGGGGTGTTCTGTAAAAAAATAATTTTGCAATCTAATAATACACAGCAACCAGCATGGATGATCTATATATTCTTCTTTCACTTCATCTTATCATTTGTTACTTATGGCTCTGAAATTATTTCATATTAACATGTATGTATTTCTAATAATTTAAAGCCTCTTCTGTTTTGAGTGGAAAATGTCAGAAGAAAAGAAGAAGTTACCTTTTAAGTGATCTGACAAAACCATTTCAGTGTTAATATCATTATGGAAAATTTTGAATTTGTGAAGACTTCCATTTGTGATCAGTATTGTCTAAATAAACATTTACTTACAAAATGTCCATAACTTTGTAAAGATTCTGATGTAAAATAAACTGGATATTATTATTATCATACCTTTTGAAAATTATTTTATTGCAAATAATACTTATACTTAAATATTCACACATATATGCTACTTAGTAAAGGAGAAGTAAAGTCATCAGTAATAAAGATAATTCTTGATATAAAGAGTTTTCTTAAGAATAATTAATTCATGATAGTGTTTAATATTACTTTCTAAAATAGATACACCTATAAATATTTCCCTGAATAACTTTATAAATAGCAATTTTAATGTGCACATTACTTGAATAATACCTTGTCCTAATCACATCTGGCAAAGAACACCTGACAGAAGCAAGAGCACTCAACAGAAATTAAAAAAAACTGATAGAAGAAAGCTCATTCAACAGAAATTTAAAAAAACTGACAGAAGAAAGCCCACTCAACAGAAATAAAAATACCTGACCTAAGCAAGCTCACTCGACAAAAATAAAAATATAACTGACAGAAGCAAGCTCGCTGGACAAAAATAAAAATATATCTGACAGAAGTAAGCTTGCTCGACAAAAATAAAAATATATCTGACAGAAGCAAGCTCGCTCGACTCAAATATAAATACTTCAGAGAAGCTCACTTCACAGAAACAAGCATAGATACATGTTCACCTAACAGAAGCAAGTATACCTAATTTAAACAATTTAATCTGACAATTACACTTAGAAGCATGTCACATGCCCCATTATGTTTAATGACCCTGCTGCAATATCAGACTCAAATTATTAATCATCAAAGTTATTATATTACTCTAATACTCAAACAGCCAGGCTGCCTAATCTATCCTTTAGTCTCTATGCCAGACCCATTCTTTGGGACCTTCATTCACCTAACATAGCGACAGACAAATTAGCTGATGTGCCTCGAGTTGGCAAATGTTATCTCTTCCCTTTGATTAATTATGACTTATAATATCCACATATCTCAGGCTTAGAACCCCCAGCCAACTTTTTTCAGTCACACTAACAAATTAACCAAAATGTGGGTTTAAGATAATAAGAGCAAGAAGATTTAATAATAATAATAAAAAGAGAACAATAGAATTCAATTTCCGAACATACAGGTCAACCAAGACCGTCTATATACTGTCCCACCTTTAATGTTAATTTAATAGTAATTGTTCATCTGCTTGATTATGGATTGTGTGTGTAGTCCAAACACTTAGCTCATAGTCGTTGAAAAGAGATGAACTTGGTCATCATTATTTCCTTGTTCAGTACCTCCGTCCTTGTCGATGACTGTCAGCTTGTGAAGTTGTCTGTTTCAGAGGGAATATGAAGATCAACTCAGTGACAAATCATGACAAATGATGAAAGAAGGCTAGCTGAAATAAACAATGTATCTCTATAGCCGCTGATAATACAAACATTGTTAAGGCTTTGCGGCCACAGCAATAGATGGCTCTTACAATTCCACATCATTAAATTATCTATATGCTAACTTATATTTTATAAATAAAATCTTGTCAAGGAGAAATATTTACAAATGAAACAATAATATTTCCATTTCCGCATTTAAATGAATCTCAATAGATGCAAGCATAACCAATGAATGGTTTACATTAATTTAACATAGAATGATTATCTCAATCTCCCATTTCGCTTTACTTGCTACAAATGGTTTTACAATATATAAAGCATAGCGCACACGTGCTTATTTTCATTTTCTTATCTATATATACAGCGTGAATTATTACTAGTGCCACACAACCTTCTCTGGAAGAGATATGCATTAGTTTCATACAACAATCATTAGTAAAACTACATTAACAGTCTAAATAACATTTTCATCAATAATATATAAAAATAATTTCTGAAAAGTCAATATATTTACCACTGTGGAAACATGCAAAACATTCTTTTCATATAAGTGAAATTCACTGGTGTGGTGTGTCTATCTAAACGTTAAGTCTATTAGCACATATATATGAATGACTCTGGGTCAGCCTATGGGTTTTCTCATGTCATTGCGCAGAATGCAAATGTCCATATAAGGATATTCCATATCCTGTCCACATTCATCCACTCTTACTATCCCCTTCCCCTTTCTGTACATTTCACTGTCCACGCATGATAATGAAGACCTCAATCCTTTACTACGTAAAGCGGGTGTGGCAGATTGCATAATTGGCCATGTGACTTGACCACCATAACTAGCAACTTTAATTACAGATTATTAATAAAGAAAAAGAAATAATACAACACAAAGAACATAATGTGCCCATGGATCTACCATCACTAAGCACAATTAGCAAAAATAAATATGCCAAACATAAAATACCACAACTGACATGAATAAGTACATCTGACATAACCAAACATCTGCCAGAAACAAATTTATAAGTAAACTCACCTTACAAATATACTCGACATAAACAAGCATATAAGACTGAAACAAACACATCTGACAGAAACACACTGATGAGACAATCACATCCAACATACAAGTGACCTAACAAACATACATGTAAAAAAGCAAATAATCAAAAGAAACATGCACACCTGACAGAAACAAACAACTTATAGCAATTGCATATCTGACAGAAACAGGCATACCAGATAAAAGCAATCATAAAGACACGTGATATAATAAGCAAACATCACAAAAACATACCTGACAGAAATAAACTGCTGACAGAAACAAGCAAAACTAATGAAACTGGCTTAATGAAAGTAACAAAGGATACTGGACCGAAACAAGCAGTGTGAAAGTAACAACCATAGCTGACAAGGACACTGGAGAGAAACAAGTTTAGAGAAAGTAATAATCATATCTGACAACAAGGATGCCAGACAGAAACAAGCATTATGAAAGTAGCAACCTTATCTGACAGCAAGGATACCAGACAGAAACAAGCATTATGAAAGTAGCAACCTTATCTGACAGCAAGGATACCAGACAGAAACAAGCATTATGAAAGTAGCAACCTTATCTGACAGCAAGGATGCCAGACAGAAACAAGCATTATGAAAGTAGCAACCTTATCTGACAGCAAGGATACCAGACAGAAACAAGCATAGAGAATGTAACAAACATAGAGGATACCAGACAGAAACAAGAATAGAGAAAGTACCAAACTTATCTGACAGCAAGGATAGCAAACAGAAACAACCATAGGGAATATAACAAACATACCTGACAGCAAGGATGCCAGACAGAAACAAACATAGAGAATGTACCAAACGTACCTGACAGCAAGGATGGCAGACAGAAACAAACATAGAGAATGTACCAAACATACCTGACAACAAGGATGGCAGACAGAAACAAGCATAGAGAATGTAACAAACATACCTGACAGCAAGGATGGAAGACAGAAACAAACATAGGAAAAGTAATAAACATTTCTGACATAGCAAAGATACTGTTCAGAAACATGCAAAGTGACAACAACAAGCACACCTGGGAAACAAAAGTACCAGACAGAATCACACCTTAAAAAATAACTATACCTGACATAAACATTTAAGATAGAAACAAACACATCTGGGGGAAAAGCACACCAGACAGAAATCATCTTTTGACATAAGCAAACATATACAACATAAAATTAACAAGCATACCTGTCAGAATCAAGCATACCTGTCAGAATCAAGCATACCTGTCAGAATCAAGCACATCTGAGAGAAACAAGCATACCTGACAGAAAGGGGTGTACCTGTCAGAACCAGGTGCACCTCAATGGTACAAAGTATGCCAGACAGAAATGAGGCCCTTGGACAGAATCAAGCCTACATGACCTAAATAAACATATGTCTGAATCATGCTTACCTGACAGATTGAAACCACCTGACAAAAGAAAGCAACCTACAGAAACAAACACATCTGATAGCAACAAGCATACAAGTACCTGAGAGAAATATATACGCTTGGCAGAAACAAGATTATTTAACACATGCCTGGTATAACCAAGCATACCTTAACCAAAACATGCCTGACTCAAACAAGCTACCTAACATAAACAAACACATCTGACTAAAAGAAACATTCCTGTTATAAACAAAACATACTTTATACAAATAAACATATCTGAAACAAACATGCAACACAAACCTGACAGAAACAAATAACTGACATAAACAAACATTAGATTAAAGCAAAAGTCTATTTTCATTAAAAAAAAATGTTTACTTCCTTGTTGAAAAATTTGTAAAATTGTGCACCACAAACACTTATCATTTGTCAACAGCTTATCCATAATACTGATAATATATTATTTATATGCACTTATTAAACTGCAACTTTCATTAAAAAACACAAAGCAACACATTTTTGTAATCGAAAAGAACACAAACACTTTACAGCTCTCAGTAAACATTTCATTTGCAATCATGTCACATATTATTATTTACATTATTCACGAAATAATCAGGCCTATTTACAGTCATGTTGAAAAACAAACAAGTATTAACTGAAAAGTATACAAAATGTCCTACAAATGATACTGAGAGGAATGTTACAGCTTCTTCTTCCTCCCCCCCCAAAAAAAAAAAAAAAAAAAATTAAATAATATATATATATATATTATAATACAATTCATATAACTGAGAACAAACAACACATCACATTTTACGTAAATTTCTTATTCTGCAAACCTAGGCTGGTTTTCTAAACTTAGTAACAAAATTAATTTAAACATTTCAAGTGTATTTCTTAATACTTAAAGGTAAAATAATAAAATTCTATTTACGATTCTAAAATTTTATAGCTGGCAATATTATGACTCATAATAAACTAGCATATGTTAAAGCCTAAATGTTGAAGAAATATAAAGTTATGAAGCAAACACACAATTCAAAATCAATCAATAAGTGAAAACAAGAAAAAAAAAAGGCAAAATACATTTAAACAATTGCACTATTTTACTCTGTTGTCAATGTAAAGGCATTTGTATGCAGAGAGATAATTTCAGAGGTTTTTTTTGTTGAAACTATCTATATACATGTAATATATAATTACTGCTTTCAAATTGGACACATTGTTAAGCTAAACTTCGCAAAAAGCAGTCAGGTAGCGAACATTAAAAATAATATGCAAAATATAATAGAAAAAAAGAAGAAAAACGTTTTTCTTAAGTACTACCATACAAACTTATAATAAGTCAACATCCCCTAAATAAGTAGGTGTTAATCATAATTTTTCTCTTTCAATGTGCTAGTGCAACAGCTGTTTTGAAAGATATGTGACCATGATCATTATATTTTTGGGGGTCTTTTATCATCTGTAATGTGCTACTATTAAAAGTTTCAAAATTCTATGTGGTCAAATTAATATGAGAACGTGTGTATGGCATATTTATTGAATTTTCTTTATTGCAGTGAACACAAATCCCAACAGTACTGCATCTCCATACAGTAAACAAGAAACAACTATCAGCATCAACCAATGTATTATAAAATTATTTAATGATAATGGATGTGTTAAATTGCTGATTCAGTGTAGGGTCGACCACTGCTCCAATACTCTTCTTTATTTTTCTCATTCAACACAAGCTTTCCCCTTTATCTTCCTCAATTTCCTCCCTTGTCCACTTCTTTCTCTATTATTTTATTATTTCTCTTTTTTAGATCTTCCATTTCTTCTAAATGCACAAAATCAGATTCATCTTTCTTCTTTCTCTCATACTCAAAAATTTCTCAAGTACAATGCATCTGTACTTAAAAGTTTGGGATCTAATAGACATTTTATTTTTATATGTAATTCACTCCATGTTATCAAAGTGTGTATCAAGTGATTTACTTTATAGTTTGTAAGCCACTTTCAAATCATAAGAGGTATGTGAGTAGATTTTTCCCATATCCTTATGTCTTGATAGTGTAAATCATCATACTGTTTCAAGATATTAGTTTATTAATATATATATCATATTAATATTAGTAGGGAAATGTATACAATATATGTATACAATAAAAGAATACAGCAAACAGCTGACCCAATCTCATGAGATCTAAATTCTGTAATGCTGTTCACTACAAATGAACAATAAGCTAATCCCCACACACTCCTATCCCTTCCAAAGTATATTTTTTCCAAACTTGGCTTTTATAAAAATATTTACCATAACTGAACATTAGGACCTAAAAACAAATCCTTGGCTGAATGATATTTTTCCAATGTTTACAAAAGACTATGAGTGGACTAGTGCTGATGAATAAAATAAATGTTTATCTTTTTAAAAATTGTTTAAATCTATTACATTTTCATCCCCAGGCTTGTGTGCGGCAGTAATAGATAACTAGCTTCCCATCGCTGCCAAAACACTGCACACAGAAAGACAATATGCATCACTAAAGACATTCTGATTTCCACTATTCATGCTTCTTAAGAAAATTTAAAAAAAACACTTTATGCAGCTAATGATATATGAATATATATATATATAGATAGATAGATATCTTGAAAAAAGAATAAAACACTAAGCTATTACACAATTCTTGAAACTTCCTAACTTAAGATTCTTTATGTAATATCTCTGCTCTGGCATAAATTGTGAAGAGAATAAAACACTTAACTGTAACAAAATTTGTGAACCTTTCTAACTCAAGATTCTTTATGCAATATCTCTGCTCTGGCATAAATTGTGAAGGGAGTAAAACACTTAACTGTAACAAAATTTGTGAACCTTTCTAACTCAAGATTCTTTATGCAATATCTCTGCTCTGGCATAAATTGTGAAAAGAAGACTTCTATGATCCTTGAGCAAATTAGTTGTTAGAGCTTCAGTTCTACCATTAACCTGGCTTTATGACAAGAATTTCGATTCACCAAAGAGATTAAATATCACATATATGTAATGTTTCTTTGTGCTTTATTTATGTATTGTCTGCTAATGAAATAAAATGATGAGCTCACTATTCAACACACATTTTATTTTTTTTTTTTCTTCGTAGAATAAAAGCATATATTTACAGACATGTAAATGGCCAAGAGTATGACTCGTATAAAAAATTATTTATAAATTTTTCCAGCTTCTTGGTGCATATTGTTTTCCTTTGTTTTCTCTTGTGCAACTTTTATTATCTATAACCTTTAACAATAAAAGGTTACTGGCTGTACTTACGTCAAATAAAGTGCCTATCTCTGTGTCTGGTGAAGGAGAAAAAGACTGGTTTACATACACAAACTGAAAAAGAAAAGGTTACTGGCTTGATAATGACTCAAAGAATAAGAGAAACAAGAAATATTTTAAGTATAATCATTAAAATAATATACAACTATCTATTACAATATTACCTAATTGTAATTCTAAAAGGATATAGTGTACTATATTAAACTGAGTGGCTAGCTGATATGTGAGCTTAATGTCCACTTGCAATTGTGTTGATTTTACAACCGACAGTTAAACCATTTTATTAATTATGAAAGAAAAATACAAAAAGCAGTAAAGAGGAAATGTATCAAAAGCTGACAAATAATTTTTCAATAAAAGGGAACCACAAAGTTGAAATAAATTAAACTATCATAAGAGGTGTGTGCGTGCGTGAGCGTGCATGCATATTTGTAAAACGCAATCTTACTGTTAAAAACATAGTCCAAAATTAAAACTAGACCTCACTGTTAAGAACACTGTCCAAGATTAAAATTAGACCTCACTGTTAAGAACATTGTCCAAGATTAAAATTAGACCTCACTGTTAAGAACATTGTCCAAGATTAAAACTAGATCTCACTGTTAAGAACACTGTCCAAGATTAAAATTAGACCTTACTGTTATGAACATTGTCCAAGATTAAAATTAGACCTCACTGTTAAGAACACTGTCCATATTTCACGGGCACAAACATAATGCAAAAGACTGCAACAAAATTGTTTTTCAGTGTTAAAGATTAAAATGAGATCTCAGTGTAACAAACATACTGCAAAAGACTGCAACAATATCTCTGTCACAATATAAAAGATTAGCTGTTTGCCATGTAAAAAAACTGAATTTTTCAGGCAATAAATTTATTATTTTTCTCTTCACTGATTTATAATATAAATTGGGTTGCTTTTTTTTTTTTGAAGAGTCTACATTTCGCAAAGAAAATATTCCAAGCTGTTATTAAAAAAAAAAAGAGTCACTGTAAACTTACAAAAATACTGAATCAGATTATTGTAACAGATAGTGGGCTTTTTTGATAAGTTGAATATCTACACTTTACTTGAATTAAACTCTGGAAGTTTTCTGCTAGCATATCTATAATATCTACACTTTGCTTGAATTAAACTCTGGAAGTTTTCTGCTACCATATCTATAATATCTAAACTTTACTATTGAATTAGAGTAAAATACCTTCTCATAATAAAGGTGTTTTCTATAAATTGTCCCTAATGTTAATAACTGAACTGAACTAAGTGAAATGAATAAAAAGCCCTCTCATAATAAAGTCTGAATGTGCTTTCTATGAATTGTCCCTAATGTTAATAACAGAAATTTCTACCGAATTAGAGGTTAAAAAATCCTCTCACAATATAGTTTGGACATTTTACATAAGTTATTTATAATATTAGCATCTGAGTTCCTATCAGAAGAGTTTAAAAAAAAAAATGCAGTGCTCACAATAGAATCCTCAGTCTCTGTTTTTATTAATTTGCGTACAAATTCAGTGATCCAGCCAATCCTTTTATGCCTGTCTACGGTCCATTTCTTCTTCTTTAAAATCGGAGCATTTCCTGCTGGTTTTAGAAGGACATCAACTGCACATCGGGGAAATAATATTTAGAAAACAACTCTTTTTTTTAAAAAAAGAGACAAACTTCTGCCATAACTATGCCTATGGCTTAGTTCTTTGATTTGCATTATATTACACTTTTAAAACAAAAAACAACAAAACAATATAAATATAGCTAACCAACCAATCTAACAAACTAGACACAATTATTAATTATTTTAATTTCTTTCCAATAAAAGACTTACTGTTCCTAATCTACTCATAATACTGACCTTGCAAATATGAATAAACAGACTTTTTAAAATTACAAGTGCAAATCCTATATTAATTAACATTATAATAATCCTCAAATTCAAAATCTGATAGTGGTTTTTGAGACCATTACAAAAAACAGACTACTCTTATTTAGCGATTATTCAACAGTAGCTGCAGACACAAGCAAAAGTACTCGAGTAACAAGCCAAGTTTAAAAAATATTATGCTGTTTAATTAATTATAAATATGATCACATTAATTTTATTAAAGAACAATGAATAATAATTAATATACAGTACTTGCAGATTACTTTTTCATATGTCTAATCATCACCAACAAAACAAAGCAAAACCCTTTCAAATTTTACTTGACAATTGCTCTCCAAAGTTTTTGTACTAAAGTGAAAACATTTTTATATCCTTTCTATAAAAATAAATAAGAATGATCTTCTTTTAAAAAAAAATCTTGTGGATCTCTTGCAGTATGAATCATGAATCAGTACTAATTAATGAAGTACAAATTCTTTTTCATGTATACTATTACTAGAGAGATTTCTTATGTACTACTACTAGAGAAAAAAGGAGAGAGAATGTGTGGATATGGGGTAAGGTTCTTAATTAGCCATGGAAATAAAACAGCAGTAATTAATTAGCTAAAAGTTTCAAACTATCTGCAATGTGAAAGAATTAAAATTGTTTATTAAAATACATAATATATATTTATCATCACAATTCCTAAAATGTATAAAATGCTGGAATGCAGTGACTCTTGGGCTCAGGCACAAAGAGATGCAATCATTTTCAAGAAGGCTCTTTCATTAATATCAGCAAGAGTAGTGTTTTCACTCCTTGATCATTCATCACTTTTAGTTTGAATTTTATGCATCCAAGCTCATTCTTACTGCAAGAAAATGTTGGTCGCACTCTGATCTGGAATGCATTTAGAGCTATTTTAAGAGTAAGTTCTTTTAAATTATTATTATTAATATTACACTAAACTCACAATAATGAGGGATTTGGGTTAACTGCAATGTTAAAAAAACCTAAAACATATAATTATACAAATGTAAGAAATATGGGATACTAGATTATTAGATGATAGCTAGAAGATATAAATAAAAAATTGATGCAACAACATAATACAGATTGAGACTGACATACATGCATATTATACAAATGTTTAATGTGAATACTGGATTAATCTGGTGTTTAACTATCACTGTATCAGGGTATATCTTGTTTTTCATTCATCTTGCGTAATCTAGAGTCCATTGTACTATTATGATGATGACAATACATTTAAAACACAGTAAAATATTGATTTTAAATAGTCTATGGCACGGGAAACTTGCAATGCAATTGGTAATTATTTAAATACAATTAGGTTAAAATGGTAAATATATACGTCACATTTTAATTTTATTATTTATATTTATTTTTGTTAAAAGTAAATAAAATGAGATTTTAAAATTAAACAGCAATTAATGAGTGTATGGTCACCTTTGCCAGTTTTGGATGAGGGTGACTGTGGAACTGTAGTTGCAGATGAAACAGTTTCTTTATCAGGGGAAGTGTTGCCATGAGGAGTCTCAGTACTTGGTTCCTCCCCAATCGTCTCTTTCACACTGACAGTATCAGGAACTGGGTCTTCTGTGCCCTCAGCAGACATTTCACTTTAAAATAAAACATAAACTTAATAACTGTCTACCAATTTATACTACATTGCTTTTAGTATTAATAATAATAATAATTCTTAAAATATTTATTAATTTTTGTTAACGATCAACAGTAAGGCAAAAGCTTAAATGACTGTTTGAAGTATGGAAGTTTAAGATTTCAATAAACAATGTAATATCAAGTATTTAAGAATATATTTAACAGAGCAAACAAGTAATATAAAAGATGCAAGAATAAAAATCAAGATAATAAACTTCGTTTGGGTTTTATATTGGCTTTTATAATTAGGCCTATATACGAAATCATGGATTCAGACTTTGAACAACATTCGATTTAAGGAGTAATCTGTGACACAAATATGAAGATCATACGTATGCAAGCAGCTGTTAAAAGTGGAGTGCATGCTAATATTTTAGCTCACCTATAATTTTGTTAATTGAACACAGGAGGAATACATCTTATACGATACAGATGACCGGAAATTATCAGCCGATGTAATAATAGACTCGCGGTGTAAAACCTTTAAATTATAATTTTCAAACAAATATTAATTACTATGAACTATTATTAAAACAGTACGATTTATTTCATTATAGCATTATTTCATCAACACAAGCACAATGGTATATTTTTATAGTTGTCTTCTCACACTGGTATATTTTATTTATTTATTTTTATAGTTGTCTTCTCCAAAAAGAACCAGCAAAACGAGGCGATTTAAAAACATGGATAAATGGCATTTCACTCTGCAGTTGTGTTTGTTTAATATAAACATACTTTCTTTAATAGCCAAGCATGTTGTTGTTGATCTCAAAAGAGAAATAATCAAAGATGGATTTCATAGGTCAGTTAATATTTAAAAACTTATAACAGTTAACACTAATAAATAGCACCGACGGTAACTGGAACAGTGGAATCACTGGAATGAGTTACTGACTTTTTTAAGTTTTTAGTTTTAGCATTACAAATACAATATTAACATTGTGAGGCCATTGTGCATTTTCTTATTTTGGTATAATTGCAAATCAGATTAAATGAATTATTTTGTAAAAATATATAAATACGGGTTTCTGTGGCGTCACTTTATTATTTAAAGTTAAGACACTTTCAATCATATGGAGAGTGAGACGAGAAAAAGATTTTTCTAGACAGTTTACACAGATGTGTTGGAAAAATCTTTATAGATGGTAGTGATGGAATTTTCTGATATTTTTTCTTCTGAGTCAGCATAGTTCATGGAGATCCACCCTCAAGTAGTCAAAACATACTTAATATTATGAGTTTTACCTACTACCAAAGCTTAGTTTGTATTTATTATCATCCCTTGGATTAGGTACAGTTAGAGGCTATCCTTGAAGATAATTTCTAAAGAGGGCAAGTATAGATTACAAGTTTAATTTTGATTCCAGCATTTATACTTGAAATTAGTTAGTGAATAACATTCTCTTGAGCCACTCCTGAGTGATTGGTGTATGTTGAACTAAAATCCCACAAATATACGAGACCATACCATTCTTTACCACATATACAAATAGTGAAATATCAAGAATCGATTGCCAATGCACTTTGACTCCATTTTTTCTCAAATTTACACACAAAAGTCTTCCAAAAGCCAAACAATAAAATTTCTAGTCACATAGACTGATAGAGATAAATCCCTGTACAGATAGATATATCTTTGATCTATTTTGCTTCTCTTTTTCTCTCTATGTATCTCTCTCTCTCTCTCTCTCTCTCTCTCTCTATATATATATATATATATATATTAATAAAGATTTATAATGCTGTAGGACCTTTGATTTTTATCATCTTAATGTTTTTCTGTTTTTTTCCTTCTTAGGGATATAATAACAAAAATTACATTGCAACCAGAAGATTTACACTTTTCACCTAATAGTGGCATGCAGTGCAGTGTGCTTTTGATTGAAACCCTTCCCACCGGCTTGTACGTGGATGTTTTCCAACTGGAAACATTGAGAGCATTTGGTGGTCCTCAGGTATGTCCTCATTGTCACTTTCTTTACTGTTTTATTTAAATACTAGTGTACAATTGATACATGAGAACATTATGTAAAAATTATCTAATAATAAACTTATTATAAAGAAAGAAAAAATGTCTCTCTGTCCATATGTCTTTCATTTACAGCCGCAGGGAGAGAGCTAGGGATATGAAATTTTGCATGGAGGTGTGGCTTACACATAGGATGGACATTTGGGAATGGATAGGTCAGGGCTATCTCTTGGTCCCTGGGGCACCCCTACACCCACATATATGAGTTAGGCAGTTGATATGGTTCATGTCTGCAGGGAAGCTAGGAAAACAAATCTTAAATTTTACAGCATGGAGGCATGGTTTATCTCCAGAAAAGTCATAGGGTGGGTGGATCAGGGTTGGGTTTGTCTTTTATCCCTGGAATTACTAAAAATTTATATTATTTGTATTATTCATTTCATATCAGTTGCTTTCTATACCTGGGCAGCATTTGGCTTTTTTACCTTAAAAAAGTTATAATTATTATTTATCCCCCCAAAAAAAATCATGTAAGATACACTTTGAAATAAAGCTTGCAATCTTGTATCAGATTTTCATTATTATTATTATGTACAAATATATTAATCTGTTTTGTTATTTTAAATTATTGATAAACAAATTAATCTTGTTGGTAGCTTATTTGTCAATTTTTACAATTGTAGTTATTTATTTTGAACAGGTTCTGACAGATAGACCAGTGGACATAGAGGCACCAGAATACTTATCCTCAGAGCATACACTGTATGTCTACTCTGTTCTGCCATCCGATATAAAAGTCTTCAATGCTGCTTTCACTCTTTCTGTGACTCTGCCAGTTCATGTTCGTTATCACAAACCAAGCAATGATGCTTTGAAAACTCATGCTACAGTAGTGATGTTCCATCCTCGAGTTTTGTTGAATTGTACGAAACAAGGCAAGAGACTCATACAGTCACGCACATTGAACATACATCTGCACATGCACACATACATAATTGCATGATTTTGCTCACACAGACTTAATACATAAATTAAATAAAGATTTATTAATATATGTGTTTTTGTTTTTCTTTGCATATTTATAGAATTCTGTTTGTGCAAATCTATTCCATACAATATACTCAGAAAGTTGTCAGAAGAATAAACTTTCCTAAGTTTCTATTTGGTAGCTTGTTTTCATTTGGCTCTAATGCATAAACAGTCTCATCAGCAGGAAATTGGCTACCATCAGGATTTACTGGAAATAATTGCAGCTTATCTTTTGTAGATTCTTGTCAGATTTTTGTCATACAAATATGTTTGAACAAACCATGTTACTGTTAGAGAACAGAAACCTGCAGAAGAGTGAACAAGGGAGGCCATATTAATACATTTCTTTCTCAGTAGTCTGAAGTGTAGGAACCAGCAATCAAGATACGGGACGAAAGAATTCATTTTCTCACGTCTATCTTTCTGGCTGATTAATTTGCATGCATCTTATTTTTCTTCACATAAACTTAAACCACCCATACTCCCTTTATTCAACATGCTAATGGGATCTTCTATAACAATTCTGAATTTATTTTATTGAGATTACTTAGTTGCTGATGAACAAAAAATTACATGCTACACTCATGACAAGTTAAAATGAAGTAAATATGTAATTTTTTTATATTGCTCGTTCATGAAGTATTTATTTTTGTTAAATCTTATTGTGTACTTTGTGTTGATAGTATTACTTTTCTCTCATACACACAGTATATATGTATGTAGTAATATAAATCTTAACTCTGTTGTGTGTGCAACAAGTACATGTATTAATAAACATTTGTCTGTGTGAGTGTGTTTTAATCATTTATTCATGTTAATCTCACTGTTGACAGACATTAGAACAGTCAAAGTTCCATGTGATGCACAAAACAAGTCACTGTGTACATGGACAGAAGTCACTTACAAAAGTGTAAGTAATTATTTATTAAAGAAAAAAGGGGATGACCCTAAGTTTAGAACATGAGTACTTTAGTTCAGAGATTAAAAAGTAATATGGCCTAAGTTAAGTGAGTTAATAAATATTTGCTTTTATATAGGTAACTCTTGTTATGAGCTTTCTTTATCCGCAATTGTTGTATATCTATATTTCTATTCTTGAACTATCAGAATTATCAATATTTCTGCAGCACTAAAATTATGCAAACAGAAATGGAAGGCCAAAGGTAGTTGTATCAAAAGATTCTTTCACCTTCAAAACCATCTTTCACCTTCAGCTACACTTATGAGCCTGCCATCAAAAGATTTGGTCAAGACATTCATATATAGTACAGACTGTAATTATAAAGCATACATTAACAGCGTATTTTAATATTTGTACATATTTTATTAGTTTTGTATGTGTATGATATAGCATTTACCTCATTCACTAAAGTAGTACTTCAATTTGTTTAAGAAATAAGTGCATCATTAATCAGATAAATTTTGAAGAATAAAAATCTTGCACATCCCTGTTTACTTACTGGTTTTCATTTCAGACATTTTTCTAAATAATGCAATCTCTATATTTAGTGAGAATTACCCGTTAACTTTTCATCATTAGATTTTGTTTCACTGAAAGCCGGAGGTTGTTTTCAATCTTATATCTCTATATACAGTACTGCAATGGCACTCAATCATCAAAGTCATAAAATTGCTAATACAATCCTTTGCTTGCTCTCAATAGTTGAAAGGATTACTCTGACTCAGGAAATAATAGCCATTAATTATGATGTTTTGTATTGTTTATTTCCAATTAGGTGCTTATACTTTATTATCTAATGTGTTTTTGTTTCTGCACTTAGAATATACTCTTATTTAAAAGCTCCAAACATTGAGTAACAAATCTTTTCTTCTTCTTTTCAGGATACAGACTTATTGGAGCTGAAAGTGCCTGTTGGTCGTGAGCAGGATGCAAGAATAGTTGTTTTCTGTACACTTGTTATCACAGTCCTGGGGTGTTCCTTCATTTTATATATTCTTGCTTTCTATGACCACTGGAAAGTTAAAGTGAAATCAAACTAAAGAATGTTATTATTGTTTAATTAGTAGAGAAAATGAAAGTATAAGGGAGTATAAGATGTGAAATAAAAAGTGATAGGTGGATGATTGAGTGCTAATTTAATGTAAATAGTGACATTATAAAGAAATACATTCTTAATAAAATACTAGTATCTTCTGCATTTGATACTTACAAAAAAAAATTACTTTTGATTTTACAGTAAAATATGTGGCATAATTGTGTAAAATAGAAATATATTTTTTCAACAAATTTTACTTTTAGTTGTTCAAAACTTGAAGGCGTATTCGTCACACTGTGAATAATATATATTTTTTCCAAAAATACTTTTTACAAGTCTACAAACATTAAAATCTATTACTGGATCTCTAACATTATACATTTCTTGTTCACATACTAGGAACTTGATAATAGATTTTAATGTTTTGGGAGCATATTTTTTGTATGATGCAAAAATTAAACCACTGGTGCTTTATCTTTAATTTTGTTAATTTAAATTATAATTCTGTAGTTGCTGGTCTAATATGTGGATGTTTTCTTCATATCTGCAATGAGTACTATTGGAAGATTTAAGTGAGTAATATTTTATTTAGTCTTAAGATACATCAATACTTGCAAATTAAAAACATTAAAAAAAATGAGTGAACTCTGATAAGCCTTGTTAGTGATAAGATATATTTTTGAAATTCCCCGTTTTCAAAACAAGCAAAACCTGACTAAAACTTAAGCTATAGTAAGAGAATTAAGATGTTATTTATAATAAAAATGTAATATTTGTCATTGAATTAATTTTATAAACTAATTTGAGTAAATGTCAATCTTAATGTTGTCTTAAAGGATTTGGAAGAATGCCAAATTATTATGTCAGTTATTACTAAGTGGTCAATATTTTAGCTTCAGTCAGCTAGCTTTTATCTGTAAGACAAAACTTTAAAAAATGTCACTTTTATTATAATAGAGAAAAAAATATGTTCTTTATGATTTTAAAAAAGTTCTGAGTCACCTAATTAATTTTACTCACAAATATCTTTTTGTTTTCAATATAGTTTCTCTAATGCTTGACAGTAGTGGTTTCTGTTCACTTTAGAATTTCACATCCTGAATCAGAGTTTGACATCTCCAGTGCTGACATAGAAGGGGTCACAGGTTTATGAGTTTATTATTATTTGGACCTATTACCATGGATTTTTTATACAGTACCTCAAAATAGTCTGCTTATAAACCTAATGAGAAATGTATTTACTGGCTATAGATAAACATATGGAGATTGTAATATTGCTTGAACATTTTATTAATGTTTACTGTGAAAATGGGTTACTCTGGTACTAACGAATATCTCAGTAATATACAATTCTGTTATCACAACAGAAACCATAATTTTCATTGTTTTAAAATACAGTAGTGAAGTTGTTATTAAGAGTTGTAATTCCTGTCTTTTGCTTACAGCTAAAACCTTTTCTTTTTAAAAATAATTTTAAAATGATTTCTTCTTAGGTTTCAAGCTTAATTTAAAACATCTTTTGTTTTAAAGAGGTGGGCGCTTTTAGCTAGTACATTTTACACGTCAGGATTGTAAGATTGGGGGTTGTCAATATATTACACAGGTAACATGTTTCTTGGATTTTTAAATTTAAAAATTTAATGATGAATTTTTTTAATATTATTTTTATTATAACAATTATTATGATTATTTGCTATAATCATAATGATTATGATTATTTGCTATATTTTTATTATTATTTATATTGTATTATTTATTTTTTACAAATCTTTTATTTTGAATTTTAAAAAATGCAGTAAAAATCCTTCCAATAAGAAATCATACCTGTAAGTGCATAAATATATTTAATTTTGTGCTTATAAATTTTTAGTTTGCTGTACAAAAGAGGTAGCATGAGGCAGACCACGTGTTAAATTGAAGAAAGAAAACTTCATAGAAAAGTTAAATAGCAAAATTAAAAAGAAGCCTTGTTTATTTACATGGGAGAAAGGCTCAATTTGTAAATATTTTTAAACATAATTGTAAATTGCCCATGGTCTTTCATAGTAGTTGGTCATTATGATTTAATAGTGTGAGCTATATAGATTCACATATTTATTTCATAAATTTTAGTTCAGTGTTGGATTGAATTTCTTCAGTTAATCATGTACATATGTAAGTTAAAATGTAATACAACTACTTGTGCAAAAATGAATCCATTTATTGGAAATAAATAACTACATTGTGTTTCTACCTGCCAAAATTATTTTTAAGCTGATAACATTTCTGAACCACATTTCATGCATAACAAGTCTGACCTGAAGAGTTTTTTAAGTAGACTCAAGCATTTGTTATTTTCACATGAAGATTTTTATCTTGTTTGGCGATGTCAGGGGAAGATAAGGATTATGCTAAACCGGGTGAAAGCTCTAAAAGTTCATCATTCACATTTCTCTTCTTTCTTTGCTTTTATTTAAGACTTTGGTTTGGTATTTGTTAGTCATTTTGTCTGACCATCAAGAAGAGCAGTAAGAGTACTTTTATTTGCTGCTAACATCAAGTTATAAAGTCATCAGAATTCAGAATTATGATTTTACATCAGATTTATCTTTTGGACATATTACTAATGTACGTTAGACATATCTAGACTATTGTGATCCAGCAGCATTCATTCTAGATAATACTCTCTCTCCCAGTAAAACTGTGTGTTATTTTGTATCTTTCATTTTGTGGACTTTTAAGTACTTTTTATTTTTTCAAGGTCAGGTACAATTTAACCAGTGTCTGTCAGATGAATTTTGCATAATGTGCATCACTGATTATTTTGTTTGGTGTAGAAAATATAGTTTAAATTTTCATTAAAAAGTTAGGTATGTTTGTTGTTATAAAAAGTTTTGGCTGATAATTAGGTATGAATAAAGATCAGGTGTTACATTAAAAATTCTATTTCCAAATAAATATTTAAATTTTAATAAAGATTAAGAGCAACAACAAAATGTTTAATTGACTACAATAATCTTTTATTTAAGTACATTTAAAATAAATACTAATTATTACTAATTACAAGACTACCTCAGCTCTGTATCTGTGGAATTTAACTGTAAAGGATTCATTTAAAACTGAAAGGTGTAGGATATAGGTTTACTCTTTCACTGAAGCATGTAAAGAGAGATAATTTTGAGCATTGTGAACACAACAAAGCAGTTCTTCAAAGTTTTAAGTAAGTTCAGCATTTTATGCGATTAGTCCATTTTTACATAAAAGCTTTTTCCTAAACATTTCAAAATACATTCCCCTAGAAATTATCTAGTAAGTAAAATAGTTTTTTTAAGGAAAGTTTTATTGTGTAAGAGCTTTGTATTCCTCCAGCCTTGAACTGGTAGTATAAAGACAACTCCTATCAGTATAAGCATTTGATAACTATCTAAATAATTTTTCCTTTAAAGTATGCTGCAAAGATATAATAATATTACACACACAGTTTTTCCTCTTTTATTTTTTTTAACTATCTTTTGCCCACCACAATTTCACCAGACAGATTAAAGTAGAAATATATTTTTGTTTTAGTTTTTGTGGTATGACCTGGCTGAATAAGGCTTGGCCAGTTTCAGTGAATATCTATTGTCTGCTACATTATGAGTTATTTACCAAAGCCTTAAGTCTCATCTCCCAAGGTTAAATAATTAATGTGTTATCGTCAGAAGATAAATAGGCTTAATGGTATGGTAGACTCTATTCTTCCATGTCCAAGGGAATCAAATTGGAGTCGCTATAGCTCCATATTAAAATTTCCTTTCTTGGTCATTCTAGCACCAATTCCACCAGAATCTAGTTTGAAAATTGTGCTTTTGTCAAAAATTTTCTTAACAAATTTAGGAAATGAAATAAGATTTACATTGTTTATTATACAGGTGAATGCCTTTATTTTTATATTAAAATTCTGTTGAAATGGTTTGGCAAGTAAAAGGATTGGCTTATTTAATTCCAGGTATGGGCAAATAAAGTCTTTAGGTTGCTAATGTCTATTTTTCTACCCCCCCCCCCATAAAAATCTCTGTAATGGGTTGTGCTTGTTTGTGTGAGTGAAAGGGAGGAAGGCTAAAGAACAAACGAACAAAAAATCACTATATATATTAGTTATGATGGTGCTTGTGAATTTATATCAATTTATGTTTTAAATTTGGTGCAGTTAGGATCATATCCTAAAATCCTGTTGCTTATATTCATTAAAACTATTATTTTTACTACTATATTCTTTTTAAAATTTAGATTGAAAGAAAATGACAAATTACAGAAATATATAGTTTGTTTTCATGTTTATAAAAGAAAATGCATTTTGTGTTAGGAAGGTTTTTTTATGTTAAATAAATTGATTACAAAATGTGTAAAAGTTACATTTATATTTTTAATATTGTTTTGTTAAACATTGGTAACTACAATTTACAATGATAAATATATTTGATGACAATGTCTCTAAGCATTTCTGAATAAACCTAAATCTGAGAAATATATGAACCATGATGTATTTGTGAGCAAGATGTATTTTATAAAGAGGGTTTTGAGTTACTAACTTAAAATGAAATGGCATATTTCTTCCCACTGTAATTTCTGCTATAAATGAAAGCATTATATATATATATATGTCTGTTTGTAGAAGAAATATGCACACATTCTCCAAATGAAAAAAAAGGAATGCTCCATTACAGGTACATAACAATTATAACAGCAGAGACTCATTTAAAAATGTCCACAATTAATAGCTACAAAAGGAGTTTATTTCCTCATTTGTATGATACTTGGATGCTGCTAACAATGTTTCTACAACAAAAGAGATAATGGTTTATTTACAACTGCTGTTGAATGTAAAAATTGTCTTTTAATCTGATATCATGGATATTCATATGGTAAGTTCAGAATGCTAAACAATTAAAAAAAAATCATTCTTACTTATAAATATATCATGAAGACAACTTTCTTACAATGAGAAAATTCTGTAAAGTTTTCATGAAAAATGAAACAAAGGAAATGAATTTATTTACAAATGACAAATTCATGCAATAAATATAAAATTCTATTCAACAAGACAAAACGACTGATTAAAATGACAGCACAGACAGAACATTTGTCAAATATCTTCCAGAACACAGAACATTTTAAAATTCTTCTCGTGCATTTTTCAGTTTCTGTACAAAATATGTCTCCAGAACCTCGGCACACTGATAGAATGGAGAGTCCGTTGGGTTGTAAGCACGACAGTTGTCGAATATCTTGGTCACATCTTTGACAAAGTCACTAAGCCTGGCATATGTTTTTGTGACTACTTTGTTTTCCACAATTGACAGATCTGAAAAAAAAAAAGAAAATATATAATTAGAGACTCATCAAAATACTAGTATTCATATTCAAACTTTATTGTAAAATTTTCCCAAATGTTTATTTTATTAAAAGGCAACTCCCTCCCACCACCCATTTCATGCACAAATATACAGATTCGCTTTCAAATATAATTTTATTTAAAACCAAAGTTCTGTCATCTAGTTAAGGCAAATAAAAAGATAATTAGGTCAACAAATTCATAAAGAAAAGAATGTTTATATAATAAAGATTTAATTGAAAGATCATTTGAAAGATTGGATAATAAAAAGATAATGTTTAATTAAATACATAATTATTGGAATGTGACATGCGTGTCAACACAAAAATATGACCATATTTATTAATATGTTATATGCAAATGTTACTAGTTACGTAATAAATACTTTATAATTTAATATGATAGAAAGAAAAGAAAAGCAACTATTATTCGAACTGCTGTAACACACTTTAAACATATAGGTAAAATTTGTATTTAAATACAAGAAACATACTTTTTTTGTTTGCTGCAGTACATTTTGCTTCATAAGTATAATTTATTTCAGATGAATAATTGAGACGGACACAATTGAGAATTATATATTCATACATAGTGAAAATAATTATTTTAAATGCCTGGTAAGTTTCCATAACATCACTTTGTATAATCCTGGTCAATTTTGATACAGAGTTCATTTTCCACCTTCCACTGTGTCAGAAGTATAATGCATTTTAGAAGTATAATTTATCTGTTAAGTACGATAGAAGAATGATTCAAAGATAATAATTTAAGAAATATACACTACTAAATTTGTAATAACAAATATTTAAAAAAAGATTATTTGTACCTTGTCAGATGACAGCAACAGGATCTGTACCTTGCATTGCATATTTTTTTTTTATCTCATACAGAACTGACTTCTAACCACAAACAAGCATATAAAGAACATTTTCAGTATGGAAACTTTAACAGTCCCTGTAACGTTTTTCATATTACTATTACATTAATCAAGTAAATTTTTTGTGTGATGAGGAACGCTGACCTTATAAATAAACTTTTAATTTGGTTTCAATAACACACAAAATATTAAATTTAAATTCCAAACTCTCATTCTTACCCATAGGCTCTTTGATGACTTTGTAATAGTCTGGGACCTCTTTTGGGTTAACCGGTTTCAGGAAAGGCCAGGCCATCTTGTGAGACTGTACACATACACACACTCAAAATATTAAAGGTTTCTATTTACACATCTTTTGTTCTACATTTACACACATTTTGTTCTGAAATTTTAAAACTCGAAATCAAACAATTAAATGCTTCTCAATAAAAGAAAAGATTACCAACCACCTCTTCTGCAAAATCTTCAAGTTATGAGTGAGTGGGTTATAAAATTTCTAATATTTATTATGTTTTTATAAACTGTTCCCTTTCAAAGATATATTACACACTCACTTGCATGCTGCGGACAATTTTAAGAAGATTTATGTAGTCTTCAGCCTTGAGTTCTTTCTGTGCAATGGGATTGACTTCTTCTTTTTGTTGACAGTTGGGGCAAATGTAGGTGTCGATAGAGTCAGCTTCTAATTTTGAGATTCCAACACACTGGCCATGAAACCAGTCTTGACAGCGGTCACATCCTATGTAGAACCTGTACGTAACCAAAGTCCAGTTTAACTCAGGTTGGCAAATTTTGAATTCAACTTTACAAATTTATTTATGCAGTTATCTTTTTAAAAATAATGCAAAAAAAAATACTACCCAATCTTTTGATGAATTCATGCACTTTAAAAGACTAAGAGGAATCTCAAAGGAACAAGAGGAACAAAGAGGAACTAAGAGGAACAAACAAACACAGGATATGTCAATCATTAAATATAGGTATCCCCCATGTTATGCAATTAATTGGTTCACTTGCAAAAAAGTGAACTGATTTTAACATGGGTAAAATAGGGATGTGTTTCATAATATGGAAAAACTATCCAAAAATATTTTTTCATGAGGGCTATTTTAAAATAGACATATATTTTTTTTTTAAAACCATACCTGGTTGCTGGCTTTGTCTGCCAGCAACCAGGTATGGCTTTGTCTGCCAGCAAGCTGGGAGAAATCCAGCTCAAAACAAAGTCCCAAGATAATGGATCTGGCGCACCCCATTGCACCCAATGTGGCAAATACAACGGGCAGGTCCCCACACTCCCACCACATTAGGCATGACCCCATCCATAACATAACCTTTCCTTCTCATGTAAACCACAGGAGTATTACGAGGAGGTTCTCAAGCAATAGATATCTATTTAAGTCAGTTTGAGATGTATTTTTAATTTTTATCCTATCCCTTAACATGTTTTACACTGGGCACCTCAAACACACAGCTCGAAACAGCCTAAAGGGTGCCCTGGTTCAAGTGTGAAACTAAATGCCCAAACATTGATTTATAATTTAATCTTTGACCCAAAACCCCTTCAACTGGTGCTGGTAATATGCCACCACTTAGTCACTCATCAGGTATGACTTGGGAGCTAGCGTCAGGTTATCTCTGGATGGGACCTATATGTTATAATTTGTTTTTTGCTGCATGTGTTGTTATTTGGTTATGTATGTGTTGTCACTATGACATGTGTCTCCTTGACTGGTAGTGTGTATCTAAGAATTATTCTTTAGAAATGGTGTGATTGTTATTGTAATGTATATATGTATCTTTTATTTCATCCCTACCCCAATGCACCCAGACAAACTGTTCTTTTTTATATTGTCTGCACACACACACACACACACACCCATGATGCTCCTGCTGCCCCACCATGTCCAGAGCTTTCCCAAGCCCTAGGACTAGTCACCTAAAGTAATGATTGGGAGGCACACCTAAATATACAAACTAACTACCCAAAATAAAATAACACACTTTAAGAAGGAAATAACAGTCAAAATAATACCCAAAAATTCACTGGAAGAAAACAGAAAAATACCCAACAAAAAGCAGTCATAATAGAAGATAAATTATTTTATCTAACCTAACACAACATTTGTCACCTAACAAAAACATACAAACTGAATTAAAAAAAAGAAATCAATAATAATAAACGAAATTAAAGAAATCAACAATAATAAACAAAATTTGAAGAAGAAAAAAGAAAAAAGTCTCAGAAATACCACCATCAGCTTAACCAGCCAGCCACAAAGCAGCCAGACTAAAGAGAAATAATATAATAGAACCATGAACGAGCAACAGTGCAATAGGCTGAGATGCCTACAACAACATAAAGGATGACGTAGCTGACAGGCTGAACCACCCCCTACATCCATAGACCTTTCTCCCAGCATGAAAGCCAGAAGCCCCCCCCCCCCCCCCCTTTACAATAACAACTCATGACTTGATTATAGTTTAGCAAAATAACTGGTCTAATGACACTTTGCCTAATTGCTTGATGCAATATGAAGGCCATAAAGACTGAAAACAAATTGTTGGCTTGTTCACAAAATCTAAATACATCTTAAAAACAATAGATAAAACAAACATTTAACAAACATTTAACTGTTGTCAGAGTTGAAAGACGTGACTGCACGGAATAAAATCTCAATATAGAGTTTAGTTGGAGTCTTGTTATGGACTATAAACAGTGAGAGGATTGCTATCTGAAGCCTATCACAATATGGGTTTATGCAGCTGTAAATTTGGCATCAGCAAATCACATGCACTCAAGTTTTATATCACAGAACATAAACTCCCTCACTAAAAACAATAACCAGAAACTGAGTTATATGCAGAAAGAATGTGATCAGTATAAATTAAAAATTTACCATTTACTTACTATAAAATAAAATCCCTTCCAAAGAAACAATTGACTTTGCTTGAGACTGTTTTGATTTATTGTTGCCATGTTTATTTCAAACAATCAAAGAAATGTTGTATCTCTCCAGTTGAACTCTGTACTACTTTTTGTACATAAAATGTTGACAGGACTGTAAGAAACTGATTAACTTGTTTTTTGAAGTTAAATTTTCAACCTAGAGCCCTCTTCAATAGGTATTTCAACCAAATTTATACAGTTAAGATACTCAGTTATCTGCAATTTATCTTCTACAAATTGTAAAACAGCTTTCAAAGAAACTGATTAATAATGTGTTGTTTTTTTTAATAAAAAAACCCACTGAAAACATGGATAATAATGAGTTTGGACATCAATCAAATTGTCTGCCATATCTGTAAGAAATGTCATTTAAAAGAAATGTTAACGAATAAACATAAATGTAGCTACAAGAGCGTGTCCATGTTTCTACCTGACCTTTTTAAATGGGGCATATGTCACTCAAAAGAGTATAACTTTTGATTTCTGACAAATGTATGCAACTAAATTACAAATACAAGACTAAATAAAGCTACTTTCAGCAAGCTGGAGGTGGAACAAACACACTAGTATAGATACTAGGAATTCCTACGTGGTGCAAGAACTTTGATATAACTAGCTTAAAACCCCATTATCCTGCATCCAGAATGAGACTTGTTTTTGCACCAAATGAATGAAACAAGTCTCATTCTGCGTGAAACAAATCTCATTCTGGATGCAGGATAATGATGTTTAATACTATTTCAGCAGTCCAAAACTTTTCTTTTATGCAATTCCAGTTTTTGTTTACTAAAGCATGCTAAAGAAAAATACCTGAATGAATGTCTAATGATATGGAAATTATTACCTGATTCATTATCAGATGATGATTTTAAAAAAATATTATTAAACAAATAATTTGAGAAGCATTATGATGAGAATCATTATGTACTGATGATAAGATAATGGAGCTTCTACAAATAAGAAAAACAAACCTTAAGTTTATGATCTTAACTCAAACAATGACTGTTTCAGCCAAGGATTTCAAACTTTGGACTATAAGGGTTGATTTATATCAAAATAAAATAATATTATATTGTATTATTTTTTTGATCATTGTAGGATTTTGTTTGCAACACTAATATGTTGCTAAATACAGACCAAAGAGGAAATCCTACATACAAGCGAAAGCATTTTTGGTTTGAAAACGTAAACATTTTGCCAGAAAAAGCATTTAGGCAAACTGTTTAATTGCATGATGGAATTTTGAATATTAAAATATGTTCATATAACATTATTTTGTATAAGAATTATTTATAAAAAGAATTGTTTATAACTATATCAATGTAATGATCTAATAACTTGTGTCAACCAGAGATTATTGCAACAATCAGTATAATAAATTTGTCCAATAATAATAGTCATCTGATTTTCTGAATGTGTTGTAATCTTTTGCCAGTCTTTGTGTAGGTATAATAAGGAAGAGATACCATTAGTATCAGCATTCTTGGAACACTGATTTAAACTAAGCACAGGTTAATGCACAGAAGTCAACATAATAATACTAATATACTATTGTATTATTCTGTAAAAGAATTTTCAAGACGTGCCTTTTTCTAAAGACCTGGAAAATAATCTTTAATTTGTATATTCAAATTATCTTAAATGATATAACAATTTCAAAACTGTTATCAATAAATAATAACAAACAAATAAAATTCAAAACATTAGGCCTTTTCAGTTGTAATTTACATCACTAAGCAATTAGTGATTAAGACACTAAACACATAAATAAAAATAAATGATACAAAAGAAATAATTTTTAATGAAACAAAATTAATTCCAATATCAAATGATTTAATTCTAATGCTACAATGATTATGAGAACAGTGGAGATAGGTAATCTGTGCTACAAAGTTGAACACATTAAAAAAAAGACAGAACAACAAGAGTGGAATTAAATTTTTTAAAAAGTTCTTACTGATTCTCATCATAAGGTGTGCGACATAAACAATACAATTCTTCAGAAGTGTTTTCTTGCTGTTTTCGACATTCATCACATATGTAAGAGTCAATGAAGCGTGCCTGTTCCTCTGTGATGTTGACACATGTGCCATGGAACCAGTTTGAACAAAGGTCACATCCAATATAAAACCTAATCCACAAGATATAAAAAAAACTTTTAAAATCTGAATTTCAACTTGCAAATGAATAAAACATCAACAAAAACATTTCTTACAAAGGTATTCTCACAAAAATTTACTACTAAGATGCATGAAAATTTATTTTAAAAATAGATTATTTTAAAAAAATCTAAATTAAGCTACAAATATTACATTCTTGATTTAAAATATGGTTTGTTTTATTATTTTCAATTTTCTTAAAATACAACTGCTAGCTCTTTCATAATAATGGATGCTAAATATAATAATAATGAATCTGAGAGTTAGTGAATGACTAAAATGGGGTTTGAACGCAAGACCCTCTATAGGCCTTTATCTGATCACCAATAAACTCCACACTGATTATAAGAATGTACTAAAGAATTAATTAAAATAAAATTGCCTGATTGTATAGTGAAATTTAAATTTAATTAGGAAATATCAAAAAACATCAAAGCATTTGTAAATTATTTTCAAGTTATTATTGGGAAAGACCTGGCATAAACTGAAACAAAAATCAATTTGGTTATATTGACTTGTATTTTAAGGCAAAAGATTTGAAAAAAGAGGGGAGAAAGTACAGATCTTAAAATAATGAAGCATATCACTTACTTTGATGCATCATAGGGCGTCTTGCAAGAGCAATAAAGTCTCTCTCCCCGAGGCCTGCCTCCAATGCTAATAACCCTTTGCTTGTTGTCCCAGGGTGCACCAGCACTTCTTATCAATGCACCTAAAACAAGGATATTAAAAGATTGATGAAATATGTACCTTTCTACAAAAATTACATTTTCCCTAAATATAACTACATAAACATACCAAAAGAGATCAATTTCATAATACATAGAAGCCTGAGCTTGTACAAGGCCTTCCACAGGGACATATCCAGTAGCTTACAGAAGCTTATCCAGTAGTTTGTTTTATGAGTGATTTCCCTTTAGTACTCCATGAAGAAATAGGGAGACTGAGAGGAGCATTATATATACTCATCTGTTAAGTATTTAAGAAACACTTGTGTAATAGAAAAATATCCTCCCCCCAATCAAACTAGATGATCATACCTAAGAAAAATAATGAATAGATACTTCCCTGATACAACTAGAAAATTATATATACTTATTGGGTGAAACATATTCAATTTACAATGCTGGGTGTGTGTGTGTGTGGGGGTGGGGTGGGGTGGAAGGGAATCTACTTATAATAAAAAACTGGCTGGATGGGTAATTTTGATGCACTGCACAAAAGCAGAAATATCTCACAGATAAAATCTAGAAAAAGTCAAAGATGTCTTTCAATTATTGCTGATACAATTTCTTTAAGGCCACATCCCTATACAAAAGCTAAATTTGATGAAATAGCTCTAATTTTGTGGATTTAAATTCATTTTTACCAGTTTCCTGCAAAACCAGTAGAATACACTATGATATATATATATATATCTGTCCAACTGAGGTGTCATGTTTGAGAATCTGGTTGCATAATGCTCAAGAATTCTTACCAATGGACAATTTAATCCTTTAATTGTGCTGCCAATATGGTATTCGTTCTTTTGTCATTTTCCAGTGATGATAGAGTGTTATAAACAGATACTTCAATTTTTGGTATTACTTAAATTATACCATCGCAAAATACAGCTATGGACCAGATATGATTTAAAGATATGTATCATTAATAAAAATCAACTTTTTTGGTTGTTATCACTTGTTATTACTATACTATTCATCAATCCATTTTATTTTTTACTGTCTGAAAATAAAATTAAAATTTTTTACTTGAAATTTCTTTTTGAAAGTGCAGATCCTGCTATAAGATCATTATTGAAATATGTTATTACAGCCCCTATATGTTATGCTACTTCAGTACATCTATAGTGAGTCAAGTTGCTCAATGATGCATATGGATGGGAGGGGAGTTTGGTAGAAATGATGGAAGATGGCAGCATCAAAGAGATTTATATGGTTTTACTTTAGCTGTATGTGTTGAAAATGTAATGCAGATTTAAATATTTGGTTGCTTAAAGTGAGCAGGATAAGCACCTTTCTCAGAAAATATAACTAGCCTTATTTGAATGAAGAAAGAAGTTCACACACTCACATGCACAATACAAATACATTCTTTTTCATGAGCATCACAAACAAGAACTGACTAAATTATGTCCACTTTCCGTTTAAAAAATTTTTAATTCTACAGAGTGAAAATTGGTCAAAAGACACATCTAATTTTGAGAGAAAATATTTTGTTGTTGCCAACACATTAATGTGATGAACATTCTGAATGCTGAAAAATAACACTAATATGATAATTTAATTAGTGTGATAAGACTGATAGACTGACAGAGACATGAATTTTTTAAAACTGTATTTCATATTAAAAAACATTATTTAAATACCTTTCTGCTTTTTGGTTGGTTTTCCAGGATCTTGTCGTGACGATTCCACAACAGATGGAGGGGATGTGACCTTCGACGATTCACTGTCTCGTCGTTTTCCAAGTGTGACAGAAGTAGCATTGGTTACTTGTTGCGCAGCTGCTATTCCAGGAGTGGACAGAGCTGGTGAAGTAATCACTTTGCCAGATGTGGCTTTCTTTTGTCGTTTAATTGTATCTGCCATTTCCAGCTGCAGAAAGAAGTAAATAGAAACAGCAACTCAATATCATAGTTAGTTAGATCATATGTTTATAAGATTAGCAGAGGATGCAAGATAAACTTCTCTGAAAATCAAAAGGAAATAATAAAGAAAATGCAAATATTATAAAAAGTGGCACTCACATATATTTCTTGCTGAAGACTCTTTTCCATATGGGCACGTTTTTTGAGTATCTCTTTCTTCAGGGCCTCTTTGTGTTTAAACAATGCTCGCTGCAAAGTCGCTGAGTTGAGCCTTTTCTGACGTTCCTCAGCTGACTCCTGCTTCTTTTGCCGCTTCTGTTCAACCTTCTCCTCACGCTCAATCTTGTCCAACATACTTTTGATAACTAGGCCACACACTGCTGACCTGTCGTCACCAGAACTAAAGTTTACAAGACTTAGTATGGTAACCTCTCATTCTGAAGTACATAATGCTAATATGTAAACAAGGGACAGTACCAACACATACAAATAAATACATGAATAAACAGAGTAACAGACAGATAACAAGAAAACTGGTATACAGAGTTACATTTTGTTCACATAAACTTTTCAAAATCTTTTAAAAATTGAATGTCTTGATAATGTTCTAGTGCACATAAAACATTATTATAAAATGGCTTATATATTATAAAAACTCAAATGAACACAAAATATGAATCAAAATTTACAGCAGAACCCCAGCTAATCTGAACTGGAAAAAAAGGAACATTCTGATGAAGTAGAATGTTAGTGAACACACTGTGGATATAGTGCATTACATCACAGATGACAATGAAAGGCCTCTTCCTCCACCAGTACTATTGTTTTCTGCTGTGTGTATGGCTGATTCTTCCACCCTCAAGCAGCCTCGCACACCCTGCCATTCTCAAGCATTTGTGTGGTGGTGTGCCAGTCAGTCAGTGTTGTAGTATATACAAATTTGAAATTCTTCAAGCCTAATTAGTGTTTCAAGAATTTTACTTTACACGTTTGTGAAAGTACATCCTTATTGTAATATTTGTCTAGTAAGCATAAACACAGTTCCTGTTCATAAAAAAAGCAAGGGCACATTCACTGTTCATGAAGAGCTGGCAGCACTTGCTGCATCATTTTGATTTTCTTCATCACATAAAACTGACTGAGTTTATAGTAACAAAAAATTTTATGATACATATTTCTTTCCATTTAATGTACTCGATTTTCATTTGTTACAATGCCAAATAATTTATATTTTGACTGAATTTTTTTTTTTTATAATCCCCTCCCCCACTCCCCCCAAAAAGAGGAAAAAAGCCCTATTTGGACTTTATCCAAAATTTTAGACTACTGGGATTCAGGTAAGTGGGGTTCTACTGTACATCTTGTAATATCAGGATCAAAATATTTTAAAGTTAATATTCATACATATTTTTTGTGTGCACAATGTGTTTTTAAATAACTTTTATAAATATTGATAGATTTCATTCAAATACATTAAGCATTTAAAAATTCAAAATTCTGAATATAGGCCTATTTAGAGAAAACTTAAAATTGGTGGAAATCCAAAAGTAGTTTTTCCTCATTTTTATATTTGAAAGATAGTTGAAAAATTACATTAGTGAATTAGTAAAATTTCTGTTTGGATTTAAACCTGTAGACCATACACATTCCCTCTGATTGCCACAGATACTCCCATACTAGCAGATGACTGGGGAATATCAAAATAATCACCTATTTCTTGAAGGATGTTGGGGGAATTTAAAAGAAAATATATAATATAGAATCCAAAATGAAGCTTTCAAAATTTTTGCTGTGATCCTAGGCAATACAAAAGTTCAGACTTGTTTGCGGGGGCAAAAAAAGACTACTGCAAATAATGTTAGCTACCATCTTTCCAGGAGATAACTGATTTAATGGCTGACAAAATGTTATGACAATTTTGTCAGTTAAAACTGGCAACTGATTTAAGCAATTTTTCTAGGTCAAAGACAATCATCTGGATTGCATTATTAAAACAAGCAATAAATGATGAAGAAAAATAAATAATATTCCTTGTATTTGCCAAGCATATGAATGCAGGCTGGTTTTGACTTCAGTTAGTTTGCTCAGGATGCTTATTAAAAAATTCTTAGTCATGATTTTAATGATTAACTTACTGCCTGGTTAGTCTTCTAGGCATACTTTCAGTTATTATATAAAATCAATTGTTTATTTTTAAACTATTAATAAAAGTGTTTCATTGCTGACATAGTTTTCAGTTTTGCTTTATTTGATTTGTTTGTGATTTTATATATCAATGTTGATCTGTCTGGTTAACAACTGGGGTCTACATTGTCAGTGTTATCAATGTTCTGAGAGAGTATCAGATGTTTTCTCTTAAAGTGTGCAATTAGGCCACTAACATTCTTGTTTTTGCTTTTGTACTTTAGCTGAAGTGAAATCAGTGTGTTGAGTGTGTAATAAAAAACTGAGTTTTATATAGTTTTATATGGCAGATTGCTTGGAAAAAATAGAATCAGTAATTATTACTACAAATACTAAAAGCACTATGATACAGTTTACTTCACATGAAAATGTTGCTGCTTCAACACACTTTTAGTCGACATTTTGCTGATATGTAATTACTTTGCATCTAGCGCAGTCTCTGCTAAGGCATTTCTGGCTCATCATAATAGCAACCTATTCTGGGAGGGAAAAATGGTATGCATATGATCAAAAGAGTTGTTAAGATTGAATGTGAATGCTTTAACTGGAGCTAAATCATCCATACTTACCTCATCTGATCATCCTTTTGTTCTTGTGAAAGAGGCTTGTTTTTTGAACGCATGTTCTCAGACACTGCTGTTATTGATACTGAAGGAGATTTGACTGGAGGAGTTACTAATGGTTTTGCAGGCATTACACTTGATACAACAGTAACATTTTGTTGCTGCTGCTGTTGAATCTGGCGCTGCATTGCTAGTAGCTTAGCCTGAATCTCAGGTGTTTGATTTTGCATCAAAGCCTGACGTACAACTGTAAAGAAAAAAAGAAAAAATCAAATCTCTCCCTCCCTTCCTCAATCCATCCATCAAGTATAAAAATTATCAAAGCCTGATGTACCATTTCATAAAGATATATAATATAAAATCATCAAAGCTTGGTGTACTACTGTAAAGAGATGTATAGTACACATTCTGGGGATCTGTATTAGCCAAGTTTTCATTATCTGTTTCTCCACATACACTACAAAGGCAGTCCACTACTTATGCAGAGTTCCACTTTTTCCAGACCAAAGTCGATTTTTAACTTGTCAGATTTTTGCCTCCACCACTGTCTTTAGCAGCAGTCATGCAAATGTCTACCATATATTTAACCATTCTCTGCGAGCCTGTCTACTGCCATGGAGCAAGACTTTACTATCGATGCACAAAGTAGTGTGGCGCCAAACCAAACACTGTAACTATGAATTTCGCATTGTAAGGCAATTTTAAATATATGGACAGAGCACTGTAACTAGGGGAACACCCATATAGGGTCAAACTGAGAAGCTCTATATGTAAAAATTCCCCACACTTCCAAGCAGTGCATCTGCATCTGAAAGCCAAGTATACCCCTCAAAAAAAAAAAGAAAAAGAAAAAGAAAAAGAAAAAGAAAAAGATTTGCAATCACAAACATTCACCAATTTGAGCCCACTCTTGTGCAATAAATATATATATATATATATTTTCTCAATCCAATCGATTCAAATGTACAATTCACAAGATTAATACAACTCAATAGCGAAATCAGTGTATTAACCAATGATATGAATGATATGTTTCAAGATACATGTCACACTGGAATTAGAATACAAAACTTGTCTGTGACTACTCCAAATGCAAATTGGTTTCTGAATGTGGTCAGGTCATTTAAGCTTATACCTGACTGAATCTGTGAAACAAAATATGGCAACAGTTTATGGAAAAACAGATGAAAATTGTAAAAAAAACTAAATTTTTTCCAAGAACAGAAATGATTGGCTTTTATGATTATAGGTCACTTTCATAAAATTTACAATCATACTCTTTCTTTTTTTTTTATAACCATTTCATCCCACCAATAATGACTAAAGTTTCTGCTATAATCCTGAGAAAAGAAATAATTCTGTTTCATGAAGTATTTTCTGTGAACAAAAGGTATTTAAAAAATTAAAATATGAGGTAAAATAAATAACACCAAAAATGTATTTCTTTTAATTCGAAAAGCATCCTGTTAGTAACATATTTATTGCCTCTAAAATGTAAAAATATGTACTGGATCACAGATTTACTCACCTTGCTGTACCACCTGCGGTGTAATGGCATATTTTCCAGATGATGATGATGATGATGATATAGTAGAGCTGCCTGCGGTGGGAGAGGTGACTGAGGCACTGTTTGCAGTGGATGGTGATGAAGTAGTGGGAGTGGTTACAGCTGCACTAGCAGTGACTAGTCGGATACCTTGCTGAGGCGTGGTGCCAGACAAGGTGAGTTGAGTAGGGAGGGATTGCACTGAGGTTTTAGCTGCCAGGGGTAACACAGCAGTCTTTAGTGGACTTCCACCTGTAGCGGTTTTTACCTGCGTCCATGAAAATGTAAAAGGCCTTTTTATGACAGATATATAAGGCAGGTAACGATAAA
This sequence comes from Sinotaia quadrata, assembly GCA_028829895.1. Lineage (NCBI taxonomy): Eukaryota > Metazoa > Mollusca > Gastropoda > Architaenioglossa > Viviparidae > Sinotaia > Sinotaia quadrata. The sequence continues at coordinate 91,263,155 of CM054182.1, read as the reverse complement.
CTGTAAAATATTTCCTAGGGTCCAGTCTCATTTTCAGATTAATACTATATTGTTTGGTATCTTGAGCTTAATATACTTCCAAAAAGTTCTATCTAAAGAATTCATATAGAAAACTTTACATTAAAAATAAAAGCCTAGAAACTATTAAAATTTGGGATGTGTGTCTAACTTTGACTATGATTTTTGCACACTACATAACAATCACATTAAAAAAAATAATTAAAATAAATTTGACATCAAAGTAAATCACTTAGCAGCCCAGCTCAAATAATGAAATTTGCTAGTGGAAATTCTGCTAGTCTATGTAATTTTAAAGTCAGTCACTATCATCTTTAGAGAGTTATCACATTGACTGCTAATTAATTATTTAATGCAGCCAACAAATTTTTTGTTGTTTATAATTACCATGAATACATACACATCTTTCCCATTTGTATGGATTTCATATGAACACTGAATGTATTTTGATTCTAAAACTTTAAAAGATATTATTTACAACAAAGTTTTGAGAGTATGATCTATAATTGTTTAAGACCATAATGATTGTTATTTTGCTAATTATAAATATGGATTATAATGTTAACACCTGCAATGAGAAAAGAAAGTATTAAACATATAAAATTTGTAAGTGTAAGTGACAAGAAAACAATCCACAATGTTGCACCAGTATGTAGAATTTGTTTATTTAAAAGTCAATTTGTGGCTGCAAAGATTTAAACTCAAAGTAAACCAGAAAAGAAATGAACAAAGAAAGGGAAAGTAACTGTAGCATATAAGGAGCAGGAAATATAATGAACTAGAGAGAAACAAAACAACAAGAAAGGATACAACAGTGGTGTTCACTAAAGAAATTGTTTAAGTTTAATATGAACACAGATGTCAATTAAATCACTCAGTAGATACAGACACTAGTAAATGCAATATTAAACTAGTCCTTTAGGCATAAGTATTTGTTTAAACAATCTACTGCTGAAGTAACAAACCATATCACTCATATTTCAACACAAATTAATCAAGTTCAAACAGCACAAACACACACACATGACACACACAAACAGTGTGAATTATTTATACAAAGATGAAGCTGTGAAGTTGAATCACACAAGAAATTACAAATCTCCCCCCCCCCCCCCCCATAAATCAGAAGGAAAAAAGTGATAAATAGATCAATAAAATACTAACTGTAATTTTTATATATTAAAATACTTAATTGAGAGAGGTGTATATTCTTCTATTTTGGATTTAAAACTATAAACACCATATCCCTTGCCTTGCTTTATTTTAAGGCAGCTCAACATTTAAAAAAAAATTAATACCCACCCCCAAAAAATTTAAAAATAAATAAAATAAAATTTTTTTTAAAAATGAAATCTTGGGCTATCTCCTGAAACTGTTGGATAATTTAGAATGCTAAGGGAAACATGGATATATGTAAACTGATAATAGCAAGATGAGTTATAATCACTCAGGAGTTGTGTATTATATTTTATCTCTATTTACATTAAAAATATTTATGCCTACACCAGAAAATTCCAATGCATGCCTACAAAAATTTAATTAGCAAAGTGTTTATATGAAAAGTTGTGTACTATAATGTTTTATTTATATTTTATATTTGCTGCACTAAGAATATAAGATACCCCTTTATCACTTACAACTTCGACTTACACACACTGATTGTCAGAACTTTCTTGCCGCTCATTTGACGTCGAGTTTATGAGTTTCTGAAGGCACCCGAAGCCTTATGTTCGGCAAAGTCCGTTACAGGAAATATATTTTAATTGACAAAGTGCATTTATTGTTCATTCACAACAAAACGACTAGGTCTGATCAAAATAGTAATCCTTGTTTTAAAATTTTACAAAACAAATCTTGGGAAGCAATACTAATCCTTTAATTCTTTTAATTCATGTATTTTTTGTGTGACCAGCATTTGTCATACTATAATCTTAATTAATGCTTGGAAAAAAGTAAGAAGAGAAAATAAACATGCATACTTGCATGGATGGAACAGCTTGCCGTATTGGAGACAATGGTGTCCTGACTGCTGCCACAGATGTTCCAGCAGCAGTTTTGAGCACAAGCTGTGGACTGACATTTGTTAAAGTACGTGTTAAAGCTGGAGTAGTAGAGACAATAGTTGTGCTTGGAGACGTATGGACAATATGAGCTATCTTCTGCCCACCAATGGTTAGTGTGCCTCCTGCGGCAGAAGTAACATTTAAGAGAGAAGGGGAAGAAGTGCCAGTCAAAGGTCGCGCTAAGAGGGACTGACCAGTCAAAAGAGATGTGGTACCCTGTGAGGACTGAAGAGCCAGAACGGCTGAAGATGGGGATGGAGTCGTGGTAGTTGACTGAACTGGCATGACAGGCAAACTACTGACCAGTGGACTGGCACTGATCATAGTAGTAGTGGCCATTGACTGTGCTGCCAACAATGGAGCACTCACCACTTGTTGTCCAGCCAGACTGACCAACTGTTGTGAGGCCAACCCCCCTGTGCAAGTAGTAGCAGTGAGGACAGGGGTGCCAGGCATTCGACCTGTCGTGTTTATAATGAGGGGCTTGCTGGGGGAGGTGGTTGCCACACCAAGGATGCTGCTGGCTGGACGGGCTTGGACCCCAGCTACCCCTGAGAGGGTGACTGTTGTTCCTCCTGCCATCTGGGCTGGCACTATAAGGCGAGTCTGGGCAGCAGGTGTCAAAACAGCACCTTGAGTTGTCGATGGGGTGGACACAATCAGGGTTGGTTGCTGGGGTCTCAAGGTGATGGTTGGCCGTACTAAAGTGTGCTGCTGTGAAGCGACAGCAGGTTGGACGCTTGTGCTGTTGCTGGTGGCTGCTACTGTAACAGTTGCAGACTGACTAGGCATGGTGATCAACTGTAATCGCCCATCAGGTAATCGGATAATCTGCTGGCCTGGAGACAGTAATGTAGAAAATTATAATGAAGCTGGCACTGCATTCAAAACATTTAACTTTTTAAATCTGTACAAACTATGTCCAGTTTGCTGTTAAAGTATTTTTAATAAACTGTAAACTCTAGTCACTGTATGACATCTTTCAAACTCTTCATAGAACTTATCTTGATCTCTTAAGGTATCCAAAAGCCTTACAACTCTAACTAGATATTCTAATGCTATCTGGGCTTTCTGGGATAACTAGATTTCTAAGAGTGTTATCATGGCTCTCTGAAATAATAATAACCACTTAGTAATTGTAAAACCTTCATACCATTTGCTATTTTCCCACTCCTCTCAGTATACTGTTTCTTCAGTCTGTGCCCATAATTCTGTATATTCTCTCATCACCATATCCCACCACATTCCCCTTCCTTTTCTCATTCTTTTCAAAAATTATTGTTTGCCATCTCCTATCTCTCTACATGACTCAACCTTTTATACCTCTCATTTTTCTCTTTACTATATTTCTCTATTTACTTGATCCCCATTCTCCACCTTTTTCCTATTCACTACCCCTCTATAACTCTTTTTGCTCTAACTTATCATTTTATAACTCACATTGCTCCCCTCCCCCACTTCTTTCCCATCAATTCATGTTATGTCTCTCTAACCCACTGAACGCTTTTCCTTTCTATTATGCTGTGACCAACTTAAAACAAAATAAAAAAATAAAATAAAATTAATGAAAAGTAAGGTCTAAAATAAAAAGGCAATTAATAAAAGCACAAATCAAAACAAAAACTAAATATAAATTATAAGTCCGAAGACATCAATCATATCTGATTCTCTGTGTTGAGGAAAATTTATTTATTTAATTCTTTTAAATTCTAAATTTATAAATTTTATGTTTATTTAAATTTTTTTTCTTTTAATTCTGATTACAAAGTATTTTTTTATTGATATTTTAGTTATTTTTATTTTGTTTAATGGATACTTTGAAACACTATAACCACAAAAACACAACAGGACAGAAGGTATACTAATGCCAGCTGAACTTAGGCATGGGCTCAATCTCACCTATACCCAAATGAAGAACAATGTTTGGAATATATAACTTAAAATAGAAACAACTGTAGTTCTACTAAATAATGAGGGACTAATATATGCAAATCTAACAACAGTTTTCCCAATTCTCTCTCCCAACCATAGGACCTTTTCTATTCTTTCCCAAAAAATAAATTCTCCTAAGGTATGCCTGTGAAATCAACAAATACTGAAAGTGGACACAAGGAAGAAATCAATCAAGTACTGCATATAGGGCAGTAACCCCCTGTTATAGAAGCTATACATAGCTCCCTGCTGGGGCAGTAATTCTGTGTTATAGAAGCTGTACATGTCTCCCTGCTGGGGCAATAATTCTGTGTTATAGAAACAATACATGTCTCCCTGCTGGGGCAGGAATTCTGTGTTATAGAGGCTGTACGTCTCCCTGCTGGGGTAGTAATTCTGTGTTATAGAAGCTGTACATGTCTCCCTGCTGGGGTAGTAATTCTGTGTTATAGAAGCTGTACATGTCTCCATGCTGAGAAGTAACCACACCAAACACTTGCTATGGGTTAAGGTATCTTTCACATCCTCATGCACTTTATTCCAATCATCATGGAACTTATCCTAGACAATTAAAGGTATACTTTGAATTTTGTTGATGAATCTTTGAATTTTGTTGATGAATCTATCACGATTCTTTCCCACGATTCTTGACTTTACTAAGATTTTATATGTATTTTTCTTCATAAAAGTCGCTAACAATCATTTCAATTACTCTATTCTTAAAATATTGCTGATGACTTTTTATCATAATATTGGTAAAAAGAGTATGAAATCACAGGATTAGTTAATTCTTTGAGTTCTACTAATAAAATATAAATAGCAATACATCAGAAAACTAGGGTATTTAGTTGAGGTTAATATAAGTAGCTGACCTTTAATTAGTCCACACATATCTAATATGTTGAAATATACTCCACAGACAGTCTGCAACAATATAAGTCTGATAACATTCTAAAGGTCTTAAACTTTCTTCATTTCTTGATTCTTTTTTCTTTTAAAATTCTGTCCATCTTCTTCTCCCAATCTGATAAATTTATCTTATAAGCTGAATTTCACTATCAGAACATATCAATTAGCTCATATTTATAGTGATGCACACAAAATAAATTCTAAAAAGGTCACTGCTAAGGGAAAGATTACCTGGCAAGAGTCCCCTCACTTGAAGTTGTCCCTGAGGCCCTTGAATGATCTGCAGGTTTTGTACTTGACCAGTCAAACCTTGTGCAACTACTTGTGGCTTGATTTGTACTGTGCCTAAACACAAAACATATCAAATCTAAACATAACTTTTTTCTTTACAGGTGATTTCATTTGCACTGTACCTAAACAAAGACATTCTTCATCTTAAATATAAATTAATACTTAAGACTAGATATGCATTCCTATCAACAAAAACATGTGAAGAAACAAAAGTTAGACTGGAGAACAGCTGCTCATGACAAGCAATTTCTATTTTTTTATTTTTACATTCTTTACACTATTAAAGTATAGCAACAATTATCAGAGCTAATCTGGGCAAAGGATGATTGAAAATTCAGATAATATATAAATGCCTGTCAATGAATAAAAATGCAATTTATAAACAGTCTAAAACAAAGCATTACCATTCACTGGCTTTAACAAATGGAACTTTTTAAAAATATAAGTGCATATTATGGAGTATGAGATTAGTTGCAGTCTGGGGAGATGAACAAAATTAGGTTCTATTATGCTATGAGAGATATGTAGTATTCCTTTAATGGAACCTCCTGATAGGACATTTATTGTTTAAAACTCACTAATCCTTTTCACTTCGAAAATATTCTTCTACCCCAAGCGACCCACTTCTTTATTTAAAAAATAAATTTTTAAGTTAATATTTTTTCTGAACTTGATTTTCAGTATAAGAAGTCAGAATGCATCTGAATAGCTGAACAAGTCTTAATTAAGTTTTGATGAGAGGACATTAGTATGTTTTATTTTAATTATGTGCACATACAAACTACACTTAGCTAACCATTAGTATTAACAGATATATAAAAAAAGCATGCAAGCATACTATATCGAGAGTTAACCATCAGTTCAGGTGAGCTACACTGAAAGTTAACCACTAGCATTAGTAGATATCAGAAGCATGCAAGCATACACCACTGAGAGTTAACCACTAGTGTTAGAACTTTAGTAGATATCAGAAGCATGCAAACACATGTCACTGAGAGTTAACCACTAGTGTTAGTAGATATCAGAAGCATGCAAGCATACACCACTGAGAGTTAACCACTAGTGTTAGTAGATATCAGAAGCATGCAAACACATGTCACTGAGTTAACCACTAGTGTTAGTAGATATCAGAAGCATGCAAACACATGTCACTGAGAGTAAACCAAAAAAATTATACAAAGCACATGAAGAATACATGGATGGTCACCATAACACTATAATAATAATGTTCGAAAAACAAGTAAAGGGAATTAAGAAAGGTAACCAGGCAGTACTAATTAATGAGTGTTAAAAAATTTAAGAGTTATTGTTAGCAAATCACTATGTTAGTATGTAGTAGACAATATTTACTGATAACTAGCCATTAATGTAATATGTAGTAAGAACTATTTTTGGATAGTTAAGACATTAATGTAACATAAAGTAGGAACATAAAGCGTATGATGATATCATTGTAAATCACTATTGTTACAAAGTACACATGTATAATAAGCATCAAGTAAGATAATCACAGCATTGGTACCAAGTGCTGAAGCATTCAAGCATATCACACTGATAGTAACCAGTATTAGAACAGAGTGCTAGAAACATTCAAGCAATATACATTGATAGTTAATCAAGTGCGACCTGATTTAAGAAATAAACAAGAAAACTGATAGCTGACTGAAGAGTTATTGTATAACAAGAGTAAAAGTGCAAACAAACAATAGTGATATTGAATCCATAGTGTTACAAGTTTTCAAAGCAAAATAAACAATATTTACTATTCAAGGTTGTTAGATATCTTTAAGTCTGGTTGTTGAGCTTCCCTATATTTATCTAAATTTGCAAAAAATTTAACTCAATAAGACACTGGGGTAAATAATTCATTAAATTTAGCTAACAATCAAATTACAACTCATCATCAAGACATATGCCTAAGCATTCCAGTAAAAGTTAAGATAAACACCAAAAAAAGCACATTTTTTGTAGGAACAGAGAAATCTTTTAAAAAAAAAATAATAAAATGCTTTGACATGCCAGCCCACCCCAAACAAACTTTTAAAATAAATTTTAATTTTAAAACTAAAAAAAAATAAAAGCTATACTAAAAGCTAAAAAAAATTATCATCTTTTATTAGCACAAACCTTATGTGTTCAACGAGCTGCAAAAATAACTAGATGAAGTAGTACAATGCTGTGAATAAGAAATGCTATGAATTTTTTTTTTAAAATCATTAACTTTCCTTTAATTTATTACTGACTGTAGGTCCCTCCCCCCCAATAATAAAATAAAGTAATTAATGAAATCCCCTATTTTTGTCCACAACCTGATTAAAACATCAACATTGAAAAAATGGGTTGTTTGTGTTGATTTTTTTAAAAAAACAGTTTGCCAAATAAACTTTAAAAGACAATTTTTCCAGAGTGAAAAAATGCATCAAAATGTTATAAATTTGCTATAGGATGTAAACACGATGACTAAAATGATAAAGAGTTAATTCAGTTACTGAAAAATTTGCACAAAACGCAATGCGTGCAAGAAGAATTGGTTCTGAAAACCTTCATTGCCAACTGTCACAAAAGCAACATTTGAGCAACACCAATCTCTTTTTACTATTTTCACTAGAATAACTGTATTCTGGGTGATTACTGAATTCAACTGCCATATTTCAAACATTTACACACCCATATACACAGTTATTTTACCTTCTTGTTTCTGTTGTGGCATAGTTTAGTTGTGTCCGCTGTGCATTTTTAATGCAATTATTTTCTAAATTAAGTTCATGATAACAATGAATAACTTGTAACTTTTCTCCTGGTTTCTCCTCAAACTCAACTTATAGAGGCTTGACTGTATTAGTTGTTTGTTTAGTTCTCTATTATCAAACAGATCTGCCAATTCAATAGCATATACAGGTTAGGACTTGTGATGATCAATTTATGATGGCACTCCAGGAACCTATCAGTATCACTGTAAGTTTTGATATTCATTTTCTTTGCTAAAAAGAATAAACTTTCATGATGAATGTAGTAAATTTTAGTACAGTATTTTCATGGTGGTCACACTCTTGGAAATTGTCATGAGAACGGATACCAGTACAAATTCCTTAGAGAAAGGGCTTGTTCCAGCGATCTCAACATTACAGAAAAATAGCAGCAATAATAAAAGCATAAAAAGGCATGCTGCTGGAGGTAACATAAAAGAATGTACTTTTCTATTCCTTCAAAAGATGATTTGATGGATTCTTGAGCTAAAGAAAGCAAGACATCAAAGAACTCTGAAAAGCTACAAACACAACTTTGGAAAAAAAATTCTGCTGTAACTTTTAACACTTACAGATTTAGTATGCTGCATATTTTGACTTTAAAGATGGAAACATGCAGCATTTAACCATCCCACCACCACACCCAACTCTAGGGGTTTGTTATAAAATAATGTCAGGCATCAACAGATGCAGCTTCATTCAAATAAAATTTTAACACATCTTCTCAACATTTCTGCAAGAAAAGCCACCAAACTTAATAAATAATGTATTATTATTATGTTATGCATGGCAACTATATTATTTATGAAAATGTTCTGACCAGACATAGGCATTTATTATTTAATGACAATTATTATATGCATAAGCATTATATTATTTACTGAACATTTTGTTGTGTACGGTTTTAAATTATTTATTGAATATTATGGATGTTAGGCTTTATCAAACAGTATGTTAATAATAATATAGATGTATGGACACAAACAATCATTAACTGAGATAAAAGAAATGAATACATTGTACATCAACTGCACTGAAGTGTGCCAATACTAAAGATACAAAAAATTATTTTTTAAGAGCAGCAACTCTGAATTTTTTTTTCAAGCATTTCCAATTAATGACAAAAGTTGGGTGGATCATAATAAATAATTTATCAATCTGTAAACAAGAATCAAATATTCAAACAGGAATAAAACAAGTGAACAAATGCTCATGCAAGCTGTGGACAGCAACAACTTAGATCTCATTCATGAATCGTTCTTAAAATTGTGATCAAAGATAACTTGAATCTAACACAAGTCTGTGAGTAAGCTAATTGAAAATTAATACCTTAGAATCTACTAGCCAAGGATTACAATCTTAGAATCTGTGTTCAAGCAGGATGAATATTAACATCTTAACATGCGAGCAAGCTAGCCAAGAAAGATTAATACCTTACAATCTACTAGCCAAAGATTACAACCTTAGAACATGTGATCAAGCTAGCTGAAGATTAACACCTTTGACCATGTGATCAAGCTAGATGAGGATTAACACTATAAAATCTTGATTCTGTTTACAAATCTGGCACAATAAAGTAATGAACTGCTATTTTATTAGAACTAGTGAAAGGAAGACAGATTGGGATTAAGATCAATGAAAGGTGTAGGGTGTGTATGGGGGAGGAGTGAGACGAAGTACAAACTCGCAAATGACATTGTAAGGGGCAGACATGAAAATAATGTTTATATATGAAAATATATAGGATTACATAAGAAATAACTGGATACAAGCACACCGACCTGATTATAAAAGCAATGGCACAGTCTGACAAAACTCACAAAGTCTGTAGTATAAGTAACAATTATGTTCAAGAACAGCACTGAAATTTTGTAGTGTATGGCTTGTTTCACTTTGTAAATTTCGTCTGCCTTTTCTGTTGACTTTAACTCCAAATGCTTGGTTCCCCAATGAGATGGATCCTTGGCCAGCAGATTAATTTTGCAGACAAAAAAAACTAATCTCCATCGAAAATAGCAAATATTGTAACCTGACAAATAAGCCTAGAGAAAAGCTATTTTAATTAAAATCATGCATTCATCAACTTAAAATGGATCGATTGTCAGGCAAAATTCAAAAGCCAGTCTTCATTCAGATTGGAAGCTGTCTACTGAGAATGCTGTATAACTTGTACCAATTAGCAGATTTATCTACATTTGTTTCTTTACTTTTTTAAAATAAAAATGTTAATCGCATCATCTGAAAACTTAAATCAATGGCTATATATATGTATCAAAATAATAATAAAGAAAAAAAACACCCTTAAAAATAAAAAATAAAAAAATAAAGTAAAATAATAAAATAGAAAGAACAGGTGTTCAAGATAAGAAAAACAGTGCTCTTTGAAAGATTAACAGAGAATACACACATATATAAATGATTCAGACAATTAAAAAATAAAAATAAAAATTTCTTTATCAGGATGCTTAAAGAGGATAAACTGGATTATGAGCTAATGGATTTTATAAACAACTGGAACACAAACTGATGCAATGAAACTCAAAATGACACAATTGTGAATAAAAATTCAACAAACTGAAGCACACATGAAGTATAAAGAAAATCATATCCATTAAAAACTAAAGTTAAATCCACTGTATCCATGAAATCATACAAATTAATTATAGATGATTGAAAGGTTACCAAAAAAAATGACCTAAACTAAGTGAAAAGACGGTCTGCCTGTACAACCATGCTTATTTCTATGAAAAGAGATATTAACAACTGAAGTTTTAATGTACCAGGATTGCTTTGAATTTTTTTTTAAATCCTCTTTCCTTTATGAACTCCTGGCACTAACCTTTGGAAATGTGCACAGCTGGCTGTGTGGTGATCAGACGCGTGGTTGGTGTGGAGGCTGCCGCAGATGAGACGGCTGTGGACCCAATACCAGGCTTTGGTGCTAAGGTTAGAGTGGAGGAGGGGCGAATGGCGACAGCACTGCCAGGTACTTGCACCTTCAAGCCTGGCCGCACAGAAGAGCCAGCCAGGCCACTGCCCATTATGGTCCCTACAGTGTAAGTGTGATAGGCTTGAATAACTAACACTACTTGTTTGCTTCAGTCCCAATAAACTTCCAAACATGTATCCATGACAGCGAGAGAAAGAAGTGGCTGCTTGATGTAGATGACCAAGAATTGAAAAGCTACTACTAAATGTCCAATAAAATTATTCCATATAAACAAATATGTTCAAAACTTACACTCACATGCACAAATCTTACACAAGTGAGAAACAAGAAACTAAGTACCATTAATTGCTCCATGTCAACATCTGATGTTTAGCTAAACTCTGAATATGAGACTCAAAAGTGGATTATTAAAAATAAAATGGCCAGTTTCACTTTTGGAAAAAAAAAAAAAAAGCTGTAAAACCACAACAGTAAGAAATATAAAACCATGAGAACAAGTCTGCAAAAAGATGCTGGCCATTTTCTTGTGGTATATGACATATATCTCCTTTGCAAAATAAGGTACTCACCTGGAAGGCCAGTAGTAGATGTAACTATGGTTTTGGGTTGCATCTGTTTGATGATGGTTGGAGTTCCACCACCAGAGTTGGGTGCACTGATAGAAATGGTTTTCATCTGAGTAGGTGCCATTCCACCACCTGAGCTGTTGATGACAATTGTTGTGCCCCCAACAGGTGCAACTGCCGTTCCTGCAGTGGTCATCTTGACATTAATACCCTGGTTTTCCTGAAAGCCAAAAAAAATCCAAACTTTTATAAAGTATTTATTAGAAAAGGAAAATTTTATTTGTGCAATTAAGAAAATAAATAATCATCTACACCCACAAACACATGCTCACCCAAAACCCAACCCCCCCGAAACTAGTACAAACACCTACTCAACAAAACTACTCGTATCAAGAATGTGGTAATGTGGTCCACTATTAATGCACATCAGTGCTGGCCATTAAAATGTAAAATTCTCTATTAAATAATAATGATAAAGAGATGTTATAAAATGATTACACTGCAACAATGCATGAGAGCATTACCACCAAATGATAAATTACTGTTTAAGAATATATGTGTGCATGTGTGTGTGTGTGAGAGAGAGAGTATGAGTATATATGCATCTGCACAAAATGGAGAAAAGCAAGAACATGAAAGATGGTAAAATAATGTCAAATAATTTCAAAACACAAAGCTTGCAATGCTGAAGAATAACATAGAATGGAGTTATCAATTCCCTGCAAATAGGAACTAACAAGTCTTGACCAGATTATCAAGTAGATTTGTTTGTGTTTACTTTTTTCTTCCATGAAAAATCTAATAAGTTGTGAGTTAAATTATAATAATCTTTTTTTTTTAAAAATTGTTACTAGATGCAAATTCTATGAAATTTTCTGAACACCAGAAGTATGTGCCATTCTTTAAAAATTTAATTTACCTGTAGGCGCTTCTGTTGAAGTGCCAGCCGCTGTTGTTTGAGTTGCTGTTCCATTTGTGCTTTAATTTGTGCTGCCGTTTGAGATAGCCCTGATGTTGTAGTGGTCACAGTTATAGTCTGTCCTACAGTAGTGCCTCCCTGAACCGTCAGCTTTTCTTGAACCATTGCCTGCTGTTTCTCTAACCTGGGCAAGGTATGAAGATATAACGTGTGTAACATCTGTCCCCACAATGTTAATACAAGGAATTTTTTTAAGAGAAGAGCAAGGGTCTCGAAACTAAAATAGAATTTACACAATCTTTTGTATTTATTAACACTGAAAGAGTTAATTATTTTGTATATCATCCACAAATAAATTTTGCACAGTTTACATAGGCTATCCCAATGTCAATGTTTTCTTACAAGGCAAAAATGCACTAAGCTACATGTAAATTTGCTAAATTTATCAAGTAACAATTTTCTTCACATTTAACCTCAACTAACCATATTTATATGAAAATAGATTGATATATTGTTTTTAAAATATGTGATCTTGATTTTTTCTGAATTTTATTATTGCATCCGTAAAATGTATGATGAATATATCTTAGGGTTGCTTCAAAATTTGATAAGTGGGTCACAGTTGAAAAACACAAATTCAAGGTTTTAGGTTCCATTTTTAAAAAATTAAGATTCATGTTTGTTGCAATTTGTGAGCAATTTTATTAAACAAATGCCTATTTTGTTTTCCTTTGCAATTTATAATAACTAAAATTTAAATTTTGCATTATGTCTAATTCTCTGTTGTCTATGGGTATTTTTTCAATGTGACTTAGATTTTACTTGCACTAAACTTAAAAAAATCATACACTCATTACATTTAAAAAAAAAAAAACACTGTTCATAAATGATGACACTAAATTAACATTATTTATCATCATAATTTTTTCTGTACAGGAAGCAGACTTTGAACATGAAAGATTTGTACAATATTAAGTTGGAAAAAAATGATTGTGACTACTTTACTTACTTTTCACCAAACTGCCTAATTTCCCATAATTCCAGTTCCTCTTCAGGTACCCAGCACTCAGTGACACTTGGCTCTGTCTGCCGAGGTGATTCAATACGCTTCCTTTCTCGTAAGCCACTTCGTTGAGGTGTATATTTTTCTAAATAGCAACAGATCATTATACAACTTAATGACAATTCCCAAAATTTTACAATGAAATTAAATTATGTGAAATAAAATGTGATCCAGACAAACTATTTTTTAAGCATTTGCCATTAGAGAAATTATTTCAATCATTATATATCAATCATTTAAATGTTTCAACATGTATTCACACTCATCTTAAATTATAAATAACTGTTTACAATAATTTAAACTGGAGCATGATTAAATACCAACATTTTTAAAATCTTTCTAGTTTCTCTGGGAAAATCTTGGTTTCTAAACTCATCCCCCAAATGTTTACTTTTACTTGAGAGAAAAGTAGTAAATAGTAGACCTGCAAAGATCTCTATGTAAATGAGCTGTACGCAGCCTATAGCACACCATTAGAATGGTTTTTAATCAACACGCTCTAGGAATGGAAAGTTTCATTCAACAAAAAAAAATTAAGAACAAAGACTTCATACACTGTTGATCAATGTATATGATGAATTATATAAAGCAAATGGTTATTATTATTATTGCCAATGTTCAATTTAATTTTAAAAATTAATTACTTTTTATTCATGAGATTTACTCCTATTCCTCTCCAGTTTGTCTTTAGGTCAACAGCTTCTAAACTTTATTTCCCAACAAACCAATTTCAAGCATCTTTTAATGCCATGCATTTATTAGTAATACTACTAGCCAAATTGATTTAGTTGTGATTTTATATAAATAATCAGACCATTAACTAATTATATGTACATCAAGAGCATACCCTCAAATTTCATTTTCAGAGACTTTCTCCCTAACAACAATTATATTAAATCACAAATCATAGGATGTACAAAGAAATGTCAAGAAAAGCAAATAAAATATGAATACAATATAAAGCAATACAAAATCTGTTAATGTAAGAGTAAGACTGCGAAATAAATCTGGATATTTTTTCTAATTAAAAAAAAAACAACCTATTGTTTTATCACACTGATGTAGTGATGGAAAAATACATAAGAAATAATGGTATCATATATTTTCATTTATATTCTTTAGAAATGTCTGAGTAAAAAATTTGATTATAAATTATTATTTTGTATGTCAAATATAATTTACTTTAAAGGTAAAATTACACAGCACAAACCACAGCAGAAATCATTTTTCCAGTATGCCATAATTTTTGTTTTGCATTTTTATTTGGTGTCAGACTGGCACTTTAAGAAAAACAATTAAAAAAAAGAATGCCATGAATATGGAGACTGGGTACAACTGGAATTTGGAAACGTTTATAATATTTTTAAAGGCTTACATGAAATCTGATTCAAATGAAAACAATCTGAACATTTTATTTGGTGAGTCAACAAATGGCTGTTAAGGTTTACATACAATGCTGGAAGTATGAATCATTTTATTGGATGACCTTTAGTTTTTAAAAATCTATACATGTAAAAGTAAGCCATTACCAACAATAATGTGGATATCTCAATACAGTAAAATGAACAGATCAGCATCAGTAAAAGCAGCAGACCCAATTAATTTTTTTAATATGCAGGATCTAATCCTAAATAACTGTAAAGCTGTTTCAAAATACACATTGGCTTTTTAATATACGTGATCTAATCCTAAACAACTGTTTTAACATACATCATTAGAATTATATTTTGTTTATTAATTTATTTTTTAAAAAGCAAATAAAATATAAAAGTTTCTTAAACATAGACAAAATAATTTCATACTCATAATTAAATTTATTAAGCATTTAAATTTTTTTAATTTTTAAAAAACATCTCACATATATATGCTTTTTACTTAGAGTTGCCCCCACCACCACTTCCAATCTATTATGGCATTTGATGTCTTAATTTATACATGAATTTTATGTAGTCATCTAATACAGTAGGGATAAAAAGGTGGAAAAAAATTAAATGAAAATCTGGAATGCAGATGTAAATACAAACCCCAAACACCCATTCCCTTCATACAATTAAAAAATACCAGCATCGCTATAACAGTGTGTTTGTCTTTCAGTCAAGGCTAGACATTCTCTCCCCCCCCCACCCCCCTTTCAAACAGGCTTTCTATCCCTACCCCATCACTCAGATATTGAGGTAGGTAGATATTTCCAGATATTGTCACAATATATAAAAAATTGAAAACACATTGCTTCTCTGTAAAAGGGAGGGTGTAGAGATCTAAACATTTAAGTCATAGTACAGTCATTTTCATACTACATATATAAAAGAAAAGAAAAAACTGTATTCTTTGTGTAAAGATTCTTTCTCTATTCTACAATTTTATGTAATTCTAATTATTTTCATAAATCTAATTTCTAAGCTATGAGAGAACACTTCATTCAATTTTATGAATTCTAACTATTTTGATAATCTAATGTCTAAGCTGTGAGAGAACATTCAAACAATTTTATATAATTCTAAATATTTTGATAAATTTAATTTATAAACTGTGAGAGAACATTCAATTTTATATAATTCTAAATATTTTGATAAATCTAATTTCTACACTGTGAGAGAACATTTCTCTTTCATTTAACATTCGGTAATTTATTTAGTTTAATAATAAATCATTTCAGCTTTTCTCAAACATTTTCTTAACATGAAAATTTTTAAAAATTTTGAATGACCATTGTTGCATTCTTGTAAATATTATTTTATTCTTCTAATTTCTAGTTCTTTCTTTATATATTTAATTTATCTACATCAGCAGACAAATTCTGTTGTCATCTTCATATGCAGTACAACTATACAATTGTGTGACTTGTTTATGAAATTGGATAAATTGAAACTGTTGCCCTGATCTGAAGCTCAAGATTTCTGCTTTATTCTAAATAAAAAAAAAAACCCAAGCTTTTTCATTATCACTGATCTTACTGAGTTATTTGTATTTTGTTAAGATTGCAATTTTTGAATTAATGAAAAAACATGCTAACAATTTTTTAAAAAATTCATTCATTAAGAAGTGATTCTCACCTTTAGGCTGATTAGCAATACCAAGCGGCACAACAATTTTGCGAACAAGAAACTCTGATCTCAGTCCATGAGGACCTATATCTCTACGTTTGAGAAGTTCAGTTGTAGTGATCTCAGTTTCAGTAGAGATAGTGTTGGTGCCTCCAGCAGGGGGCTTAACGGAAAGGTCATCCCAACGGGTGCACGCCCACAAGATACGCAACTGGAGGCCTGAAGCTGCCAAAGAAGTAAGTGTTTGAGTGCGGTACCTCCATGCTGTTTTGAAATATGGCCTTGGACAAGGATATATCCACCCAACATTGTTCATTTTGCAGTTGTAGTTAAACCCAGGTGTTTCTCTTAGCCCTCCACATCGTGACAATTTATGCAGCTCATGACTTTCTAAAACAAAAATACTCTTGCGCTTGGAGGGTGTCTGAAACTTTTGACACACTGGCAAACTGGCCTTCTTTAAATTTTTACTGCGCTGTTTGACACCAGGCCTGATTAAGCGAGGGAGCTTGAACTTGTCTTGTGTGTGCCGAATAGGTGGAATTTTCGCTCGCAAATCTTCTTTACTCATTTTGATGATCGCCTGTGTTAGGGCAAGTTGAGCCTGTGACAGAGTCAATCCAGATCGACTGGACAAAATATGGGCAACAGATGCTGCATCCTTGATCCCTGGTGGAACGTCATTTGATTTTTCTGGAGAAATATCTACTTTGCTTGCAGAGGCTGAATTGGATGCAACTGATTTGACAGGATTGGCATCCGCTGGCATCTCAGAAGCATCCTCATCATTTTCCAATGAATCTTTTGCCACTTTTGTTTTACCCTCACTGCACTCTAGCTGGTTCTGAGACTTAGTACTGACAGAGTTTAAAAGTTTATCAGAGGCTGCGGAGCTGCTGGAGTTTTCTGTTTCCTTGTCTCCTTCCACATCTATCTCTTCATCATCGAGAGAAATGTTAGCTGCCTGGTTTGAGACTTCCTCTGTTTCTACAGGTTCCTCTTTAACACGTTTTTGTGTCACATCACCCACAGTCTCATTAACAAGGGTACCTAATGCTTCCAAGTCTTTTTCAGCCACAAGGGAAGCTGGGTTAGCCTCAGCCAGCACATCTTCCTTGAAACCATCCACTTCCATCTTTAAAACAAGAGTGCTCATTTTATTCTTTGCTGACTCCAAGGATGAAGCCCTGCAAATGGGTGAATAACAGGACCCTGCTTCTTGACGACAGAGGGGTGAATAGCAAGTAATTTGAGAAGCAATTGGTTTTTCCTGTGGAAGTCCATTCACCAGTGATTCCAACTTTGGTTTTGTGTCTTTGCCTTCTCTGCTGAGTCGAGCCTTTTCTTCAAATTTGGTTTTCCAGAGAATCTGCTGCTCGAGTGCATGGCGCTGCTTGGTTTCAATTTCTTCCTGCTTGACACGCCTTTCTAAAAGTGAGTCTAACTTAGAGTATGGTTTTGTCACTTTAGGATAATACGTTCTGTTCTGCATAGCATCACTGACATTGATAATTTCAACCTCAGTCACCTTGTCAGGCATTTTAGAAAACACCTCTTTTGCCAAATCTGCATCCTTCCTGTCAGAAAAATTGCCCCAATTGCGAGTGGAGCTGATGAGAGTTTTAAAGGATGAAGTTGACCTTGATGAGCGAGAAATATTTCTATCTAGTTCACTGATAGAAAGTTTGGATGGTGATTTTATTGCTTTTGGATTGCTGCTATCAGAAGTTTCCTGTCCAACAAATGTCTCTGTGCCCTCAGAAATTTCTGTTTTCCCCATAATGTCTTCAACCTTAGAGTCATTTTCTTTATCTATCTGACCTCCAGAAAAATACCCCATAATTTCTTTAACACTGTCTTTTTCAATTGCTGCCTGTTCATCAGGTGATTTCACACTTTCTGCTGCCTTATCTAACTCGACATCTCCACAATCATCTGTCTCCATGGCATCAAGATCTTTGGCTCCATCACAGCTCTTGGACTTGACTGAAACTTTAGCAGTTTTCAGTCTGCGAGTACGAATTTTAACTGCAACACTTCGCAGACCAACTGTGTCTTGGGGAGTGTAATTACCAACACGGGTGATACTGGTCCAAAGCCAGCCATCACCACCAGTTATTCTGTACTCTTCTCCTCTTTGTTTCCACACCTGCATAAAGAAACATCAGTTAGCTAATTTACACAAAATCTAATTTCTTAAGTATATTTCTTCACAACTAATGATCAATATTTATTTATTTTTTTAAAAGAAATCAGTTCTGTAAAAAAGTTAAAAGGGCACAACACACCTCTCATAATATTCACTCAATTTAATTTATATTTTTATCCCTAAGTTGTACAATTTGTATTTAAAAAAGAAAAGATTGCTCCAATGCCACTTTCAAGATTTTAAAAAACAAACAAAAATCTTGAATTCCACATTCACACACATGTGAACCAGTTAACTGGGAAGTCGGGAAAAGAAATGTTCCTTTTATCTGGTCATAGGTTTATCAAGTACCAAATTAAGTAAACTCAATAAGTATATGTACATGGCACATAGGAATTGTGCACTATGTGGAGAAGAGACTTCCACGCAAATGGACGGTCAATAGTAAAATCCAAATTTTTTGCTGGACTGCAGTTTAAGCTTATTTTTTGATTATCAATATACTTTACATATTGTAGGTAAGCCCACTCGCTATATGGATAAAACGTAACATATTGGCTGATTTAACTCTTTTTCAAAATTATCTCAGTAATTAGAAGAAAGAAATGGGTGAAGTTTCTATCCCGGAAGAGCAATTGGCAATGAACGCGGGAGACCCTAATAGTTTAAATCGTGCCCATGCCGAAGGTGAAGAGAGATTGCCAAGATGTGTTTTAAAATGGATCAACTAGACAACATTTTGTAAGTTTTAACAAAAACTATTAAATTTCATCAAAATATTGCTACAGTAAAATGACCATTCATTATTTTTAAGTTACGATTTGTTAGAAAGTTTTATTTGATCACTAACACGGTTAGTTAACATGACCATTTAAAGAGGGTGATGATTTGTTATGACAAACTGCTTATATTAAAAACAATCCTATACAAGAAATACAGGCTGGAAATGATTAAACGATGACTCATAACAAGATTAATTTTTTTTGGTGAAAATATATTACTTATTTCCAAAAGCACTTACATAGCACAATTCATTTCTGCTTCCAAACTTAATTAAATATGTGAATGGTGTCTCTCAAAAATCAGTGCAGCATGCTAAAGATTTCTAAATATTTAAAGAAATGATGCAGTGAATAATGTAAATAATATTTAAAATCAATAATGCTCTGGTTTAATAAATTACAAGCACAATCTCAACAGGCTATTGCAATAAGTAATTACAGATAACGATCTTAACCTGGTGTTTCAGCCCCAAAGGGTATTTAATCCAAACCAGTGGTTTTCCTTCATCCTCTTCTTCTTTTCTTTTTCGAGCTTCTTTCTCACGTTTTTTCATCTCTTCCCTATCACTGCTTGTAATTCGTTGCAGTCGTGTGTGACCTGAATATTACAAACCATGTTAAATTTGAACAAAACAACATAATTAAAAAACTTTTCAAACAAGTAAAAGTTCCTCAACATATACAAATGAGGGTAATAAATCAGATCACTTGAAAAGTAACTCTCCCAAAGTTATTTACGAATATTGATACTATCATAGGCATACAATCTCCAATCCAAGAGGCCATGATGCTCTCTGGGGAAATAAAAATAATTTTAAATAATGTGCCACTTGCAAGGTAAGTTTGAAAAATATGGGGGCAGGGGGGGAGAAGAGGGCTGGGAGCTCTGAATATACATATCAAAAGATAAAAAAAAATTAAACTTATTTTACTTAGAAGATTCTCTTTTTCCTCCAAACTAACAGATTATAATAGGAGAATCATTAAAGAGTCAAGAATTTACAGCGCAAGTTTGTTTTAATATAAAGTTTTTCGTTCTTTCTTTATTTGTGTGAATGGATAAATACAGTACAACAAATGGAAATTCAATGCTGCATCTGAATAAAAGTTATAGGTTTAAAAGAAAGAAATAATAAAAAATACTGCAAATAAAGATAAAAGTAAACAAGGGTAGTCTGCCTGAGAATCCATTTAAAAAAAATCATAATCACATTATTTTGAAGAAATGAGTCTCAAATTTTAAGTCATAAGCAGTAAAGTGAAATATATACTGAAAAAAATGCTTGGGTGGAGTGTTTCTATCTAGCTCATTTTTGACTTTTCATTAAAACTTCCATACATATTAAACTATGCTGAGCTAGAATATTATCGTAAAGTATGAAACTTAATTATCCGAGGCAACAACTGTTATATTTTTAATGCAAGACAGCCAAATTTTGATCCCACTCATGCAATTAGTAAAACCAAACATAACCTCTTGTGTTAAACATCGTTTTGAAGCCTTAAGTCACCTTATGTGAAAAAATGTGAGGTTTCTAAATATAAAACTAAGGATAGCTTTCTATGGCTCATTTTGGACATACACTCAATCACTTATGGCATTATAATTTAGCTCAAAATAATATAATAGGTCACTAAGTTGCTTAAACTCTTCCAGAGTTTTATTTCACTTAGTTGATATTAACTCTACGTAACAAAAACATGAATATTTTTTCTACATATTTATTTGTACTTAGGGGCCAAAACTTGATGGGATAAGTAACATTTGACTAAAAATGTTTGTATATCACATTGACTGATAGATGATATTCACATTTTCCAATGGTATCCAGCAGCAATGATTAACACAGTAAATGATAACTGGACAATTACAAGATATTTATTTTAATAAAATGTATCCTGCTCACATGCACTATTCTCTTGGAAAATTATTGACTTGAAATGTACTTCTTTGATGAATTATACTGTAATGTTAAGAAAAAGATTAGCTCCTTGAAATAACATTAAGCTTGAAAATGTACAGTGATTCAATTATTTGTTTGTATCCCACTATGATTATTTTAATATTTATGAGGTTAAAATGAGTCTGGCTTGAGTTTAAAACAAAATTCATGGGGATAGTAGAATGACCTGGTCAGACAGGTTTTGATTTTTCCACTAATAGGAGTAAAAAAATAAAGTTGACAAAACAGAATTTTATCAAATACTGTTTGAGGACAGATAAGCATGAAAATTACGCTAAATCAAATATAGGTACTGGAGATGTGTCTCATTAGTGAAGTGTTAAAAATAATCTGGTGGCAGTGATATAACATTAATCTGGCAGTTTAAAGGTTAAAATAATGAGCCTTTTATTTTTGTTTTTGGCAAATAATAAGTCTTCGATCCTGTATTCCCTGCAAACAAACAAGTGGAAGTGTGGGAAATTAGTGTATAACTGAGGAAGTAGCATATTACAAAACCCATGGTGGTGGGCAAAACTCTAATGATTATGACTAGCTTGAACATATCATAAACATAAGAAAACTTCTCAAGACCATCTGATGTATTTAGAACAAAATTGAAATGTACATTAAAAATATAATTTGATCCAGATTCTCTGCTAAAAAATCACATGTACTCCTAAAAAAATTAAACAAAGTGGTCTCAACAATTTTAGAGGTCTCCTTACCAAGAGACTCGTGCCACACTGGATTGAACAGCACAGGTTTCATGCAAGCCTCCAAAATTGCTAAAGCCAGAGCAAAATCCTGTGCACTCTGACACATGTGGACAGCCTTTTGCCAGTTCTGCCGATGGATGCTCCAATTTGGATGCAAGAAGGCAGCAGGAATGTTGTTCTCCAGTTGAATTATGCTCAGTCTAAGAGTTGCCATAGTGATTGCTTTGTTGCCATACACTGAGCCATTCCATTTGAACTCACTAGTCTGTGTTAGAGAGAACTTATGGGAAAGATGTCGCCGCTTGTCACGCTCTTCATTATGTTGGTGCTTATTTAAGGCAAGAGTGTTGGTGGAATACTGGTTCTGGTATGATTTGTACCCTCCTTCCATGCCTAATTGAAAGGAAAAAATATATAAAAACTGTATTGGTGCTTATTTAGGCCACGAGTGTTGGTGGAATACTGGTTTTGGTATGATTCGTACACTCACTACATGCACAACTGAAAGGAAATAAAAAAGACACAAGAAAACTGCTGGTGTTTAAGATAAGAATATTTTACTGATAATCATATTTTACCGAGCTCTGGCATAATGTGAACTTCCCCTCCATGTCTAGCTAAGAAAAAAGGCAAAAAAAAAATTGTTGTATTTGATTACTTAATGGAAAACTGATACTGATGTGATATTGACGTAATTTGTTAATTTTTCCTTGCCTAACTGAAAGAAGAAGAATGTATAAGAAAAATTAATAACAGTTTTATTTTATAAAACGGGCAGGATGAAGTATGAAATAGATCTTTAAACTTAATCTCCTTTACCAGTACGGCTGGAACAAACAAGAATAAAAGACAAAAATTGTTCAATTAGTTAATAATGATTAATATTAAAGACAATCTATAAAACTTTTACATAGAAATGGTAGGCTGAAATATCAAATCATAAAGAAAATCATGAAGAAATATATCCAAGATCAGACTGTTTAAAAAAGCTATTACAGTGTACAATATATATTACATCGCAAAATATATATGGATATATGGTGAAACTGTTCAATAATAAAAAAAATGTTTTAAAAAGCGAGGACATTAACTCCATTTTCCAATGGTTCAAAGAGACCAGAATTTAACCAGCTCAGTGACAGGTAAATTTTGCAAGAACTTTTAACACTGCAACATTTGTGTCCAATTTGTTTTATATAAATGTAGAATAGAATAAAGAGTTTAAATATTTTTTCTCTAATGTGAATAATACTCATGTTATAATGTACATTAATACATATTATCGGGGCATAAAAAAATAAATAAAATAAATTTGGTTGTTGAAAGAAAATGTATATATTAAATCAAAAATCTGAAATCCCCTAAGTCTAAAAGGCAGTCAAATAGTTACAAATGTGACTTTTAGATGAAGAATAGTCTCTTAACAAAACTGAATTTAATAAGAACAAAGGAAAATGAATGTTTTATTCATTGTAACTCCTGTCACTTGATCTTCCACTTAGCAGTCATATAATGGAATTTAACTCAATTCTCCACAATAATTATGGAGGACATGTGTAAAAGTTCCAATCTGCAAATATTAATTGGCAGAACTCTTAGCAATCACAAGATGAAGAGTGCCCATCACTAGGTCAGAAGCATGTAGCTATTGATCAAATTAAATGCTGTAAATCAGTTGGATTTTTTAAATATTTATTTTAAAGGAAGTCTATTAAAAATAAAGAAACATATACAAGTTTAAATGCTCATATGTTCAAGACCTATAGTCATATGGTCATTCTTTGGCCATAGCTAGATGCTAAATGAACACCACTATTAATATTATAGAGGCTAGCTAAATTTGTAATCATGATATATAACGACATATTAACAATGCAATATTTTAAAATAAAATTTTGTGAAAACATCTACTAACATAATAGTTCTTATAGTTACCTCCAGAAATTGACTAGTCACCAGTGCCCATCTGAATTATAAACTATAGAGAGCATGCCTCAAGCAAATGGCAATTTTGTTAACTACCAACAACCAACATTAAATGCTAGTGAAACAGAAATTTACTGTACCCATAAATACATTTACATATATAATAATCCAACAAAGTTATCAATTATGTACAAACCCAATCTGAAGAACTGTGAATTTGCAATGGATGCAGAAGTAACAGTTTTGCTGCGTGTTATTCGACTAATTTCACCATCCTTGTTAATGAAAAGTAGATCATCTGAAGTGGTCTTTCCAGTCATTTTCATGGAGGTTGTGGTCGTAGTAATAGAATCAGTAAACTGTTTTGGGGTAAGGGATCCAGTTTTGGAGCGGGTAAGGATTCGTCTGGTTTCCAAACCTAAAATTTAAATGTGTGTCTTTAGTTTTCATTACTGCCCATAATAAAAATTTAAAAAATTGCAATATTAGTAATAATATTAAACAAAAGTAAAATAATCTGCTTTACTTCATATCAAAGCAAGCACTGTGATTGCTATATCAATATTTAATTTCAGTAATGTATCAAAGTAAGATTGCTATATGGAAGAGGTGGGCAATTTACTGCCCGCCACAGAGTTTTCTGATGCCTGCGGAAGCATTTAGCAAAAAAAATCTTTTCGTAAGTTGATCACGGTAAGCTGCCAGTGTGGGGCTAACTTGAACCAAGACTCAATATTTATGGACTTGCTTTCCTTGTGTTAAAACAATTTAGCTCTGCATTTTAATAGCCGGACACGTACTATGCATGTGCAGTCGATGTTGACACAATTCTGTCTCATTTCAGTCTCATTTTTGCAACAGTAAAATCTGTAACGTTCTGACCTGAGTGAACCAAGAACCATACTAAAAGGCGCAAAATCGAAAAAGAATGCCATGTGTTCAATGAAGATTGGACACACAAAGTAATTTAGTAATTCAGGGAATAAGGCAGTGTGTTTATTGTGTCATGACACGGGTGCTGTATTCAAGGAATACATTTTGAAGGGGATTTCATATGATTTTGTGACCAAAATGGGATGCGAGGATGGAGGTAGGAGATGATGTTTGCAGCTGATTTATTTGAGAAATTAAATGAATTGAATGTGACATTGCACAGAAAGGGGTTGTTTGCAATGAAATGTTGAGGCATGAGATCATTCAAAACAAAACTAGGTCTATTTGCAAGGCAAGCAGGTGCGGGCAAGTTTTGTCATTTTATTAGGAAAACAGAAAGTGCTTGCAAGTGTTTCTTCCAAAATTAGGGATCATTTGCTGAGTTTGGAGGATGAGGTCACAAGAAGAATTCAGGATTTAGAGAAAATTGAGCATGAATTCAATTTATCTTATCCTTTCACTGCCGATATTGAAACAGCACCTGAAACAGCTTGAACTAATTGACATTCAGTCAGATCACATGCTGAAAGAAATGTTTAATTCTGTGACATTGATAGATTTTACAAATCTCAATCTATGAACAAATTTCCATGTGTGAAGAAATTTGCTGGGAAAATGTTTTCTATTTTTGGATCCACATAGCTGCAAGCTGACAGAAGGTATATAAAATAACAAATAATTTATCATTTCTATCCACAAGTCCAAGACTGACAAACAAAAATCATTTAAAGCATTACTTTAAAAATTAGTTTTGCAAAATTAAAAAAATATATTATCTGAGAATTTCTATTAATAAACTATCTCAAATTAAAAACTAATCATTAATAATACCTGCTGTTGTTGATGTGGTGGTGGTACTTTGCTGGGTCATGGTAACTTCATCCCCTTTACCTGCATCACCAATTGGCTGAGCTGCTACCTGGAGGGTCACTTTGCCACCATCTCGATTCACAACAAGAACTGTCTTGGTGCCAGGAGTCCGGGAAATAACTCCCCCACCTTTATCTTCCACCTGAAGTGTCGCTGCTTTGACATTAGGAATAAGGGATTGCAGGCTAATCACCTTAGTCTTTGGCTTGTCATCTTTCATCTCATCTAAAGAGTGCATCTCTTCTGACTGGAAATCACCACTCGGAACAATCAGTGGCTTTGAGTGATTCTGTGACTGTGAAGTTAAAGGGGACTCTTCATTCAAAGTGAACAGTCCCTCTCTTTGAATCACTGTGGTTGTAGTTGTAGTTACAATGGTGGTGGTAGTAATTTCTTTCACCTCTGTTGATGTGGTGCTAACTAGGCCATTTTTCTGACTGCTAATGGACAAGTCTGTGCAGGTAACTGCACTTGTGGTTGAGGTCACCATGCTGGCACACTCCTTAATCATGGCTAAATCCTGTCAGTGGATAAAAATAAAGATATGAATTGGATTTTTTAAAACAATATTATATAGACTCAAAATCTGATGCTTGGTGATGCTCACGCCACCTAGTTAATGATAGTGTTTGTAGCGGACAATAACTGGACAATATATATTTTCACGCATGGATTCAAATTTAACACCTAAAAGTATACTTCAATTAAGGATATTAATAAAGCTGCTTTCATTTTGCATTTTATTTCATTGAAATATATGCACTAATAAGATATTATGTTTTTACTAACGTAACCCTAAATCTCACTGAAACCCTGAAAAATCTTCGCAGAGATAAAAAAAAAAAGGAAAACGCCAGCCCAGTAAAGGGTTAATTCTGTTAAAATTTGCTGAAAAATAGTTATTTTCAACTTCTAATAATTTCTAATCTTGTTGCAATGTCTGAAAAATAATATGCACAATAATAAGCATTCTGAATGTACTTTGTTCATCAGTTGCGATAGCTGTGATGCCATTAATATTCTCACTCAGAGAACTGCTTTTCATATATTCCAGATAACATTGCATACCAACCTGTTTCAGATGATTATTTGTGAGGGTTATTTGCATTGCAAGTGTGTGTGTGTCGATAAGTGAACTCATGTTATACAAATGCTTTAGTATGAAAAATGTGATTATTATTGTTAATGAAAGCAACTAACTGCTGCTACGTCAACTTACACTGTTAGCACCAACTTGTCCTTCCTTTAATTCTGGACTATCCTGTTCTAAAACTTCAGTTCGTTTTCTCTCTGCCTCCTCTTCCTGCCTCTTTCTTTCTTCCTCTTCCTTCTGTCTTTGCTTAGCTTCCTCTAATGCTCTCTTCACAGCTCTCTCAACTTGGAGTTTTTCAAGTTGAGCTGAAAACAATTTTTCCAAAAAATACTTTAGCAAAAGTAGTATAATAAACTCATATATGAATGTTATAGCTAAAATCAAGAAATATGGAAAGCTTGATGTGACTATCAACATAAGGACTTAATCCATGTCATGTTACTGAAATAAATATGTATGAAAGTGTCATAAAAACATTAATTATTCCGATGTCATTGTAAAGTGTGAAAATATTCAGTTTTTCACAAATACGTCACCAGAAAAATAGTCACAATGTTGAGACTTTTCTTATAGCACATTTTTCTTATTTTATTAAAAAGTAATCTGGAAGAGGGAGAGAAAAAGTAGGTTTGACAGCAAAGCCTTTCTTTGTCAAGAAAAAAGTATCTGCAATCCACCGATGAGGAAGATATTTTCAAGATTCCCAGATCATTCATTTCACTTTCCCTGTAAAATAATGTGAAATGTCACCAAAAAAAGATTTTTAAAGACTGTTGCAAAATTTTTTTCCAATGTCAAATTTAAAATAGTTTAATACTATTGCTTTATCATACAGCAAAAAAAACAAAAACAATGACCCTTTTCCTTATATTAGCAAACAGGTCTGAGAAATCTAGGGATATATTAGGTCACAAGTGTGTTGAAGTACGAACTTATATTTTTTAATAGAAACAGTCAACTTTCTAATTTGGAAAAGCAAAACAAAGTCTGCCAGAAAATGTTAAGAGTGAAATCCTCTATTAATCACACCAACAACAGAAGCTAATTAGGTACTGCTAAATTGTTACGTATAGTGATTGCAATGTTTTCTACTAATGGATCGTTTAACACCCTCCTTCACTATGCTGAATGGAGATGATCCACTGAGTGCAATATAAACAAACATGGATTTGAGTGGAATACTGTGAGGTATAACTGACTAAATCAGGTGTGATCAACAATTTTCTTGTAATTTCTGCAGGTGTGTTATATGTTATAACACATATGTTAGAATCTATTCACATCTGGAAAAATACAAATGACATGATAGACTGACCACAAATCCCCCATTCTAATACCAACCACAGTCAGAATCTGAGAATCTAATAGAATAATTTGCATGTGTGTGCCAGAATTCGTTATTCCTAAGTGGTACAGCAAGACTTACCAATCTCATTTTCCATAGTAGATTTCTTGCTGCCTTTGTTTGTATTAGTCAATTCTTCAGTGATGGACATTTGTTTTACGATGTCATCACGCATCTCTTGCAGTGCTGAAAATAAATCTTTTTCCCATTCTGCACCATCAAGAGTGTCGAGCAGCTCATCTAAGTGAGATTTTGTACTGTAATACCACACTTCATTTTCTCCCTCCCTAAGATTTATAAAAATTTATACAAAAATAGAAAAATCTGATATGGAAGAATAAAGAAAATGCTTAAGGCCTCAATTTTAATAAAGAAGATTAAAACATTAAGCAAATTAATTTTAAAAATAAAAAGGTTAAAAGAGATTCATAGTCTATATTTTAGTATTTGATGCTCTCACATAAAATAAAAAATATCTAATAAGCAAATTTTATTGATGGAGACAGTCATAGCTATTATATAAAAATGAACACTTCAACAATGTTCTGATTGTAGTTATAGGTTTAGCAAACATAATAATTAAGTTATTGTGATTATTTTTTCATTGGATAAACTCTTCATGGGGTTTAAATAGGGCTTACTAATTCATGATTTTTGCTGTTGAAGATTAAGAGCAATACTGTATTAGTAGTAAAAATAAAAGCTATCTCTCTATTATACTGAGGCATAGCATTCATGAGAGAAACCACACAAAGTTTACTAGTTTATTATTTGTACAAAATTATCAAGGAGGCAATTACTGCAACATTAAATTTTTCATTTAAATATTATGAAATGAAAAAGTGAAATTAGAGAACAAGACTGACTATGATTATCAAACTTATATACATTTTGAAGGCATGAAATCATATCAAAAGTTATAAGCCAAACATAAACCAACACAAATCAAATAGATTTGTTGATATTAATTAAATACAACTTTCAATACAAATATTAACATTTTGCAATAAAAAATGCTTATAGTTCAGACATAAAGAATTTTGTAATTTTAAAATAAAACTATAAGTATAAGATGTCCAAAAATCACACTAAAAACATAAATATATTATTATTAAGTTACAGATATACAAAAAAACCCCCAGAATATTGTGATCTAAGACTTGCCAGACTTCAGAAGATTTCTACTCTAGAAATCTTGGCTTTCACTCGGATACTTGCAGAAAAATCAGATGTTTGTGCATTCAGATATATTCTTTGACACCAAAATGAACAAGGCCTCATGTATGGACACCTGCTTTTCGAACATCATTCAGATCAATACAGATATAACAAATAACATGGCATGTTGACTATGATAAGTCTCATAAATTCTGCAGCTGATCTTAGAGTTTTAGGAAATTACATTAAAAAGGATTCTGAAAGTGACATCTATCAGTATGCAGTTGCAAGCCTATCAGATTAGGGTGGGGTGGGGTAGAGATGTTTGTGTACTTGCTGACTGTCATGTGATATACTGATATAGGGGATCATTTCTCAATTAGAGAAAGTTTATGAAATTTCCTATGTACCAAGGACATAAACTGATAAAGTTATTATAATACTTTCAGACAACTTCATAGGTGACCTATATCCACCATGGAGGACCAGAACAAACAGCTTTTGACAATGTCCTAAAAGTGTTTTGATAAGTAAACATTCATAAAGTGCATGACACACTTTAGGATGTCTGAATGTGCTAGCATAGTCTTTCCAAACAAGACTCTCCCTGCTTGTTGAAATGCCTCCACCCATCGATGTTTCCTGCAATTCGTCTGTGTTGGGATATTACTCATATGCCGTAAAATGAAATGTTTGTCTCTGCAGCCACTTTGATCCCCTTAAATTCAGGTGAAGCTCAGATAACTGGTGAACTACAAGTCTAACTGCACCATTCAAGTGGGGGACTGCATAAGTGAGCATATTAAAACACATAAAATTGTCAGTCAGAATGGCCTTGTTAAAACAGCCTTGTAGTGCAGTCTTCCATCTACATTCAAAACAGTGCTGCATGTGTAGACGTTATCAAGTTGTCACTGTGAAGGAAGTCTTTCTTCAGTGATTTGACAGTGGCAAGCATTAGACACATCATAAGGTTCAACACTATAAACAAAAAAAATAATAAATGGAATGTGTTTTGATGACAGAGTCAAGTTACAACATTAAATGATTTTTTTGTTTGTATAGTTGTTTGATACTGGCACTACCCCAAATTAAAGGTCATAGGTCCAATGCTTGATGACACATTCACACACACTTTAGTGGACCTAACATATCCTCAGTTATTTTGGCCAATATAAAAAGTGAAAGTCCAAGCAGGATTCTTTTAAAATGTTTTTCACTTTAGATTTATAAACAGTTCAAAAGTATTTCAATTCTAATCTTTTTCAATAATCCGACATTTAGTCAGCTGTTATCTCTTTCCAGCTGGTGTCAAAAGATGGTAAGACCTCTTCTATACAAAATCCAATTAGGATATTAAAAATTTATCTCCATGAATCATTGATAGAGGAGTTAAATCTATATTATTTCTTCATAACCTTCTGAATTAGAGAAGTCAGTGTCCTCAAAGCTGAAACAAATTGTCAGAGAGGTATTAACATTCTTTACATACAAATTAAAAGCTTAAATTTTGTTAAAATTCTTGAGATTAAAGCCAACTTAGTTTAGCATTTTACAGAACTGTGGTATTCAAGGAGATTGTAGTGACAGTGGGTTCCAAGTCATGCACATTCTCTTGATTTGTACTGTAGCAGCTGCCCAGTGTGTCAAAGTTGTCTCTCATAAGTAGTTTTTTTATTCCCTAGCAATTCTTGTTTGAATGTGTTTTGCAAGAAACATATTTTTAAGTTATTGGGGAAATAACTGTTTCCTAATCATTATTCTTCTAGTACATTATGTTTATCTGGTCGTATAACAGAAAAATAATATTTTATACATAATATAATTTTTATATTAAATACTTACCTCAACAGCATACTCGGAGGCCTGCTCAACCTCTCCACTTTTCTCACCAATACTTCATTTCTGGAGGTTACAATGGGGACATCCTACTAAGTTCTTTTTTTGTTTGTTTATTTCCTCATACCTACTAAGTTCTTTTTTTCTTTATTTCCTCATGAGGGCCCAATACAAATGGGTAAGTTCTTTTTGTTTATTTGTCCTTAAGTGATGGTTTGTATGCACAAAAGTCCTTAACACTCTTACAATACATTCATCTATTAATTATTCCTAATATTATTTTTGTTTAAAAATTCCCACTATGCTTTGAAATAATGCAATTATAAGAGTTGAAAAAAAATCTATGCTAATTTTTAGATAAAAATTTTAAACCATTCATGGAAAACTTATTTTTTACAATCAGGGTGTTATGGCAACTCACTATTATTATAAGCTGAACTATTATAATATATTTACAAGCTGAATAATACTTAACAGTAGTGATGAGATCACTTGATCTGTGTAATTATGTTTGTTGACAGAGAGGTATTGCCACATTTTAATCAACAGTTCAAAGTCTTGTATTATACTTAATTTGTGTTTATAATTTCTTAAATTAAAATAATTTCATCTCAAAGAAAAATATTATATTCACTTTGTTTAGAAGCAAAGACAAATTAATGATTTTGCTGATTTATTATTTAATAAAAGACTTTTGTAAATTCAATTAAAATTAAGGTGCTACAATCTTTATCAAACTGATTTACACCAATACATAAATTTAGCTCAGTCCAATGTTTTAAATAATGGACATGCACAAATTTAGATAAGAAAAATAAAATGCTCAAATTAATTAAGAAAAAGCAAGTGATATGTCACACTGAAAACAACTCATTAAGTTTTAAGACAAGTCAAACAAAAACACTACTCAAAACAGTTCTAAAACTAAATCAAATAATATCAAGACTTACACAATTATGCGTCTACATAAGAACCAGTATTTCCTTGCATGACGATCAAAACCAATTGGTTCCTGACGACATAACAATCCACTTTTCTCAGCCTCAGAAATGCAGTCTGTCACTCCTTTGACTTGATGTGCTCGACAAACACTACAGAGCCAATCTTCCTCTGGAACCTCCTCCATGGGTGGTTCCACACAGGCCAAGTGATAAACTGCTGAGCATGTCTCACAGCAAAGCAGGTCGCCAAGTCTTTAGAACAAAATAAATTTATACATCTATGATTTAAATCTAAACATACATTTATAATTAAGCTTTCTATTTTAATAAGAAAACAAAAAAATAATTAATAAACATGGTAAATTAAACTGAATCTAAAAGATTTAATTTTTAAAGAAAACCCACACTAAATAACAATTAGTGAATTATAGATTTGTAGTGTGCATTTATTTGAGAATGCAAAAACAGACAAGCATACACACACACACAACTTATACAGACCTAAAGTTAAATAAAATCAGAACTGAAACAGAAATGACTAATTAAAAACTGAACATATACTTATTTTAAAGACATCTAAACATTTTTTTAATTTTTATCATTAGTACTCAGAGAGACAATCTAAACCTCTAAGAAAAATATTTTATATTAATTAAATTAAACTATCTGTTGAAATAACTTATTTCACAACTCCTACCTTAAAAGTATTAACAGTAATTATTGTAAATAATATTTTAGATGGCTCCAGTTTCAAAATGCCTGAAAATGACAATCATATTAATTGATTATATAAATGTTAATATAATTTTTCATTTGCTACCTATCAGAATGTTAATTTCATACCCTTTAAAATATCAAAGTATTTAAATTAAACTGACATTTTAAATGAAGTTTGAAAAAATACTGTCAAATATAAAGAAATTTTAAAAAATTAAATCATGCTAAGGTAGTAGCAAATAGTTATTAACTCTTTCTACCCCAAGTACGGCTATAGCTGGGCAGACAGCAGTGAACAAGGTCAGCTGCAGTGGGCAGCAGGAGCAGATAAGCAACTGTACAGCTAGGTAGAATGAGTTAAATAACAGTGGTGTACAACTACTGAACTAGTATAAGTTTAAGGTAGGTATATTCAAGGAAGATAACTCTGCCATTTGTTTGCTATCATTATCAATATTGTCTTATTTCAGTTCCAACAGACCATCTGAATTTAAGCAGGACAGAATAACAGATAGATATATATTCTTTTATTTGTTGGTAAAAATCACATTAATGCCGAGATTAAATAATAAAGTCTAGCAATGGCAGATTATGTACTTAAGATTGTTTAGTTATAGCTAATAGTATTAGTTATTCCTTTGAATAAACTCTAGGAACACAAACTTTTCACAATATTATAATAAAAGTAGTAAACTACTGCACAAAGTAAGCAAAATTCAGAATAGTATGCCACACACAGTATTTCTGTAGCTGTAGAAATTTTGCATTAAAGTTAATAAACAGCAACAGAAAAGTGCCATTGAAATAATGATGTTTTCACTGGCTTTTCAATTTTTGCAAATAATTTTTCTTGAATATAGTTAAATGTTAGAAACTAGTGGGAATGATAATGCTAGCTCATATACAAAATGCTACTTGTTAAATTTTGCTGACAACAGCTTTATAATATAATACCTGTAAACAAGACCCCTTTTACAATACTTCAAGTAAACCACAAAAGATTAAAATGGAATATAAATACAGAATGCTTTTTTAATAACAGTAATTATAATTTATACCTGTGACTCAAGCACTGAATGGTAATTAGTGATCAAAACACTATGAATATTTTTATTTTTTAAACTTACTTGTGGCAAGCACGACAATGATCATCATAGTGAATATTGCCTTCATTGGTGATTTCAGCACGTACATTAGTAGTGGTTAGAAACAAGTCTGTGAATGTTTGCAACACTTTCAGTTTTTCTGCAAATGGAACATATGGAAAATTTGGTGCTGTTAAAGCAGGCAGGGCTGCTCTGAATTCTGGATGGCGCTCACTATCTAGATAGGCTCTTGCAATTTCTGGCCATGTCATACCATCTAGAAAAAACAGACTTATATTTACACTGTCTTTGGTGTCGTGAGGACCAAACATTGAATTGTTACTATCTTCTTCTCTGAGCAAAGCTTTTATGAGAGAACAGTGGATTTCAGCGATAAGCGTGCACTGTTCATCACAAATCAGAGCTGCACAGAAATCTTCAAAAGTAAATGGTGATAGCCGGAGTATTGTTCTAAAGTGTCGCAACACTTCATATATTCCAAATGCTTGAAGAACATGCTCAGATGGGATAATCAGATCTGTTGAACTAGCTGGAAGCTCCAGAGTAGGTATATCCTTATCATCTGGTATCTCTGGAGTTCTAGGACGTTTAGGGAAAAGCTTTCTTTTGCTGACGGAACTGCTTATTGTACTGTAACTTTCTTCACTATAATAAGAAGCATCAGATTCCTCCTCGTAAGATACATCAGAGCCATAGTTGTCAGTATTATCCAAATCTGTGATATCACTAGTTCTATCTGTTTCAATATCTGCCACAGAGGACAAATCATCATCATCTGCCAATAACTGACTTACGAAGTTTCGACTCTTGAATGCTGCTGCTCGGCCCCTTCCTCTAAACGTCAAACCTCTGAAGCTTTGAGACTGCACAGGCGATGCATTGCCAGGAGTATTTCCCAGAGAATTTGGATCGCCCGCTGTTGTAAACGCTTTGGGTTTTCGAAGAAAGTTCGTGCGATTGGTCGACAATGGGGTTTTGGGCGGTCGGCCTCTTGCACGTCTTCCTCTTGACGACATTTTAAATTCTCTCTGTCTACAGAGGAGACACTAAAGACTCGGAGTACACAAGAAAATGTTGTCCATGTCATACCAGTACTTGATATAATTGTTTTTAGAGTCCATGTTGAAAATTTTTGGAAGCCGCCATTTTCACGAATCGTAATCACGTGACCAAAATGGCCTATCAAAGCGTTTCTCAGTTCAATTTTTTGCAATTTTAGAATTTACTACAGAAAATTCCCACACAAGGGAATGCTAGATTACTTCATCTTCCTTCTATGGACAATAAACATGCAATATGTTTCGTATGAACAAAATACAAGAATGGAAATCTTTAGAAATTTTACCAAAGGTCCTGGCGAACAAAACAGGTGCACGCTTATGGAAGCTGCAAATTGATTGGTGCTGCCGCAAATAAACTGAGTATAATATTTTCAAGGGTCGTACAAATGTAAGTATTATTAGTTAAATTTCCCCAAATAATTTTGTACTTTAGACAAATGATTTTGTGCCAAATTTCCGCTTTAAATGATAAAATACTATTTTAAAGCTTATTGTCATGCATTTAATATATGGAAAAAGATATCCAATGATGCTTTTTGTTACATTCTATTAACCTCGCAGAATTATTGCTATGCCGCACGAGATCTGAACAGAGTTATCTAACAGCTAGTTTTGAAAAAGAGTAAATTCCCTTGACTTTAAAAAAATTTTTTTTTTAAATATCTTTCTATTTTCCACTTTTCATTGTTCTCTTTCAATGCATACAATTTATATATATAATTAAATCCACTTTTAAAAAAAATTCCTTTAAACAAAAGTGTTTATATTTGTAGCTCAATTATCTCTATAAACCACGTCGTGGAACTAATGTTACGTATTTCGTAAATATGGCGACACCTGTCAGTCCGTGTGGAAGTGGTATCATGTATTATATTAAACCGTACTTTGATTCTGAAACAGAAATAATTTCAACAGTCAATATGTATAAAGTAAGGAGATACGATGAAGATATCACTAAATGTTTGGTAAGTAAACCTGTCATTAAGATAGGGTCTGATATGTATAGTAATGTGTATAATATTATACTATTTATTACTATAGTATATATTATAGTATGTCTAAATGTATGCAAGGTGTTTTATTCATGGTTTTTGTAAGTGCTGTTGTGAACATGAGTATATGGTTGTTCTTTACATTATAATGTAATGAAAAAATTTACTGTGAAAAAAAAAGTATCTGTTGGTCTTTGCGTTCCATATTAAAAAATTTGAAGAGCTTTGAATATATATCCTTGTTTGTTTTTGAGCACAACATAGTTAAAAAAATTTGTAAACCATCCTGCATAGAATATCCTAATCCACATTCCTGATACCTCAGAAGCTTCTTGATGCTTTTCTCTCTTAAAATTTTTTTTCATTTACATTCATCTATAATTAAATTTAATCTTTTTGTTTGTTTGTTTGTATACCTTACATAATTTTTTTTAAAAATATGTAGAACACATATATCTATAAATCAGAACATAAATGAAGATTGATGAACTATAGTAATAAATAAAGGTAACATAAACTGTTCCAGGTATTTAGAAAATTCTGATTAGTCTTCTGGCCCTAAGCATTTTGAATGAGGAGTGTATGTGTGACACAACACCACTCTAGTTACTGGTTATGTTTATTATTGTTTAATCACCCAAAACCTAGTACAAGTGATGAGAATCTTAATTAATTTAATCCAGAAAACACCATTCATCTCTCTCATTTGGAAGATGTGTGGTTACTGTGAACATTTTCTCTCTTCCACAACATTAAACTTTAAAGACAAATATCTACTGTCACACAAACTTCTTACCAAATGAGAAGATAAAACCCCCTCTTTTAATCTATATTTAGTGAGCCCCCATCCACCAAATATCTCTCCAACATATAGTTATTAATATGTGTAAGAAGGTCAATAAATTTAACAATAAATTTATTAAATCAACAATCAAATATACATATAGCAAATACAATGAATTATAATGCTGGATGCATGCACCAATATTGTCAGGTAGAAAAGTACAGTAGTCACTGTAGCCTGAAGCAAAAAAAAGGTGTGATTTTCTCTGCAAAAGTCAAATTAAGGCAGCACTAAATTTCCCTTTTTTTCCAGGCATATTTCATCTCTATATATAACTCTTTTCTCTCTTACAGACATTCTCAACTTACAAATCCTGGAACAATTTCGTTGATCCGATACACACAAAGCATAAGAAATATAGCATCGATCAAAATTCACAAGTATAATATTAAAAATTCAAATTAGTGAGCATAGAAATAATGGTTCAGTTACATAAGCATCCTCTAATTCAAATATCAAACATGTACGAAATATTCTCTCTCAATCAGTCAGTTAACTCATGACTAGACTTCTACTCTAAATTCAGACTGATTAGAAAATGTTTTTTTGACAGAGAAACTTTGATATCAGCCCATTGGCTGGTCTCGTTCTTGTAGATCTTAACCTTTGGATAATAAAAACTACTCATTCAACCTACCTTGCATATTCTTTACCTGAGTTGTTTACTACAAAAATATCATCATAAGTACCCAAGGTTGGGTCACATTAACAATAACATTGGCAATAAAGTTAAAATTATTAAGTATAAAAATAGGGATAGGCAAATTTACCTGGCCACACTATGCATAAGCAATCTTCTTGCTTCATTAAGTTCATAATAAATTAATTTAATTGTGATCATCATCATTATACTATTATTTTTTATTTGAATTTGCAGTTTGACCCTTATTATTTCCCATATACTCTAGCATTTCTCAACCACAGTTTTGTCAAAAATTTGCAGCAAGGGAGTTTAACAATTTAATTTTTGCAAGGTTAATTCAGTGATTTTTGTACACATATTTATTGGTACAGAGACCTTATAGGCAACATTTCTGACTGAATTTTGTGTATAAAACTATCTGATAAATAATGATGAGAATTCACCAGAAAAATACTTGTATTATACTTAAAAAAATCAGATTTTCTGTGTTTTGAAATAATGTGTAATGACAATCCTCATGAAATAATGTTTAATAGCAATCTTCATATGACAGTGTCTCTCTCTCTCACTGGAGTTTGGGATCACATTTCACTAGTGTATCATAATGTAATGTTCATCATGTCTAGTGTAAATTTTAGTGCTGGTGTTTGGACTGCTGTTTGTTTTATGTATTCTTAATACAATAATAGTATGGGTACATTGTAAGGTAGCTTGGACATTGCAAAGATATGATAAAAATTAACCTTTGTTTTTGCATCAGCAGCCCATCTAATTTTGGTTATCTTCCTTGGTTTATTCCTCTTTTGCTGCTACTATGCTGTATTTCATATGCCACTAGGACAAGGTAGCAAATAGTTTTCAGCACTATAAATATATAATACTAATTACTATAGTGAATAAGCCCTATCTTGTTAAA
The DNA here is from genome assembly GCA_028829895.1 of Sinotaia quadrata. Taxonomy (NCBI): domain Eukaryota; kingdom Metazoa; phylum Mollusca; class Gastropoda; order Architaenioglossa; family Viviparidae; genus Sinotaia; species Sinotaia quadrata. The sequence goes on along the minus strand of CM054182.1, from coordinate 91,224,676 downwards.
ACAAAGCCTAGGCATTTGAAAACTACAACCCACCCCAAACACAGACATTATCTTTGCAAAGATAATACATATGTAGAATTGTAACTATGTCTGACTGAAGTGTAAATGTACTTATCTTTTAAAATTTCTCTTCTACAAATGTGGCATCATACAGTATATCAGTTTACAATTTTAACAAATACGTGTAATTTGTAGAGTTACTTACATGTATAGAGAATGTTACATGTATTATAATTGTTTCATATACAGTATTTGAAGTCAAGAGTATATCTATATTTAGAAATAACTCCCCATTTACTAGTGCCCATTAGCTAGTCACTGAGATGTACATCAGATCTTGCTTACGTTTTTTTTCACTTTTGATTGCAAAATGATCTAGGCACTTGTGTTTTTGTAAAACCAGGACCTATTAACACAAATATATATCCCGTTCACTTGCATTCATTTGCGTTGTGGTAAGTGGCATGTTGTTTTATCTGGAGTGTCTCAGAAGTCGTATGGGAACTTAGTAGTCGTGCCTGTTCACCGAGCTGCTTATTTTAAACTTCATTTCATTCATTGAACATGTCTACAGTTTATCAAAGTGTACAGGTTTTATTAGCAATCCGCTGCATAATCCTCTCTCCCTCCGAAAAAAAAAGAAAGAAAAAAAGAAAATATAATCATCTGTACAGAATTGACTCAAGAACTGAAGCTCCTTTGCATTTATTATTGTAATTTTTTTTTTTTGCCTCTTATATTGTGTTGGTGGGGTTTTTTGTGTGTGGTTTGGTTTTGTTTTTGTTGAGGGGAATAACCATCATTCAGTGTGTTTTACAGAGAGAGCGTGTCTCAGACTCTTTCTCTTTTTTTTCTTAAAGTAAACCGATCTGCTCTCGTGTTGGATTTTGCCAAGTAAGCCCGTGTTCATGATGGAGTGCACGTCTGTGAAAAAGGGTGACGTGTTATGACAAGATGAAAGAGAAAAAAAAGAAAGAATAAGGGTGTTCCTTTACTGGCATTCACCTCCCCCGACAGCATTCTTCTGTATTCGAGCGCCGGCCGATCAGCGCCGTTTTTCCACACGTGCTGTAGGCCTAATATATATATAGTGGGTTTGCCAAGATTCCTTTTCTGCAGGGGATACGTGTTGCGAACAAACATGGCGCGAGCATGATTTGATGAATCAGTTGTTTATGTTAAAAATTTCCCACCAACTCAGACACGCTAGCTGATTGGATTTTTTCCACTAAGCAAGCTGCACTTGCACGGGAAAACGAGAGAGAAAGAAAAATAAAATTTAGTCGTAACTTTTATTGGCATTTTTACTTTCTTAGTGATGACATTCTAACCTACTTCACCCTCGTAGAGATTTCATCATCTTGTAGAGGTACAAGAGGCACGTCATCTCATACATGAAGACTGGCTACCAGCTTAGTGAACAGCCTTTTTGCTGACTGAACTGACGTGTTGACGCGTTCGCGGGTTTACACACCTGCTCTTTTCAGATAACTCTAAGTCTTAAGCCTGAAAATGGGAAACGTGCTGTCAAGGTGTGCACATGAAATCGGCAGCGTTTTAAGAAACTGTACATCAAAGAGTACCAAAAATGAGAAACTATCTGAAACGGAAGCGCTGAACCTGATTTGCTCAGTAAGCCAGCCCAAGCAGGGCTATTTAGAAAGTCAATCACATTCACAGGAGGACTCTTCGGAAAGCCAACCACAGCCAGACTGTTTTGAAAGACGACAAGAGCTTGGGCCAGATGAACGTTGTACGAGCGCGTCACGTGACAAAAATGAGTGGGACGACGACAGAAAATTTCCGAATGAGAGGATTAATCTAGAATTCTGCCTACAAAGGGAACAGATACCAAATCAAGAGTCTTCAACGGTCTGCATGCATGCCAAGTGTGTGAATACCCCAGTGATCCGTGTCGCTGTTATTTATTTTCTTATAAAATTGTAATACTCCCATCATGTGTTGTTTGGAGAATGTACATAGTTCAGATTAGGATTAAATTTGTACATAAATGAGAGCATTTTAATTAAATATGACATACTTAAAAAGTTTTGATCAGTAGATTTATAAAATATGAAAGGATTTGAAGTTACAGTGCTCTGTCCATATATTTAAATTCTCCTTACAGCACAAAATTTGTAATGCACAGTCCAGCACTGCACATTAAGAGCAAAGTCTTGCAGTAGACAGGCTCAAGAGAATGGTTAAATATATGGCAGATATTAGCGTGACTGCTGCTAAAAACGGAAGCAAAATTCCAACTTACGGTGAAAATTGAAAATAAAAAATAAACCTCCACAAGTAGGGGACTGCCTTTAATCCAGACCAAAAAAAAAAAAATTAGAGAATGATACCACATAGTAGCAAATTTTTGTATTAATTTACATCTATACCCTGACAGAGTTACTATAAATTTGCAGACTAGTGCTGGCAGCGATATTAAAGTTACACATATTTTTATTTTTATATTAAATTTTTATCTTGTCATGATACTAAGATAGTGCTATTAAATTTAATGAGGCATGTTAACTTTGAAGGATGGTCCTGGGAGCAGTCATGAAGAGCCTGTGTCAGAAAAAGTACGAGCACTTGAGCAACGGCAAGAAAAAGTGTTGCAGGAACTGCATAAGCTGCAGGAGAGAGTTCAGCTACTTGCCCAGAAGCAGTGGTTGAACCTGCCAGTATCAGCACCTGAACAGCCACTGCAGAAGCAAGGAATGGTTGCCACAAGTTTGCATAAAGAATTAGAATCACCAGTTCAGGTGAGTATCTATCTGCCTATCTGTATCTCAGAACATGTTTACCTCCAAGTTCCCATACCATTTCCCTTGCAAAAAGCAAAAAATAAATTGAAATTATTACTATATTAGACATCATCATTTTATTTTTATAATTTTGGACATCTCATAAATATTAAACCAATGTGATGTCCTATAAGAATTAAAATTATGGATGGACAGACCAGATTGATGTATTTATATATATTTAAGAAAAGGGTATAAAGCCGTTTGTCTTAAATAAAATAACAATGAATGAAATGTGATTATGCTTGGGGTAAATGTACATTCACTCTTCACACCAGTTTGCATCTCTTTATTAGTGAGCAACTTTTGATTTTGTCTTACAGACTGACAAGCTACTAGAGTTGGTTGTGAGTGCTGACCCATCTAGTATACCCTTATCTTTGCTAGTGCTTCTCAAACAGCTGTCCACCCAGTACCGCATGATGACTAACACCTATGTCCACTCCTCTGCCACTGAAACCCCACAAAAACTACGTTCCTTTCTGCAGAATGGTTCACAGGCTGGGGCTCGTAAAGATTATCAGTTGGCTCTGACAGTTATATGGAAGAAAGGTAACACCATAGGATAGTACTCCATTGTATATTGCCGTTTGTCAACAGTTAGGGTGAAATGTTTTTAAAACGTAAGTTTAATATAATAATATGTTTGAAAGTTAAATGCTTTAGGAAGTTATTTACCTAATATATTAGTGCTTTAGGCAGTGTTTGCTGACTTGGTTTTTATTAATTGCAGGAGCTTTTAGTAGGTACTCCAAATATGCACTGATTGGCTGATTTTGATATTGTTTAGTCACTTTTTCTACATTTTCAACACTCATATTCCCAGCTGTATATTGAAACTTTGTATAATAAAAGCACATGAAACAAAAAGTTTGTCCTCTGTTCTATCTTTCATTGTTTTTGTTTAAATGAATAATTGAAAAAGTAATAAGAAGTTATTCAGAAGTTACCAACCAAGCGACTTTCGACCAAGCTGCCATTACTTATGGCTAGCGATAATGCTTAACACCTGCACTCTTTCTCAGTTCGTCAGTACGCATGGTACATTAATCTAAAATTAATAATTGTTGTCATGAAGGGGAGAGAACACAGTTCATTTCTGAACTAAATAATGCACGGTAATTTCAAGATAAAGTTAAACTTAAATTTTCTTAAATTATGTTCATGGTGATTCATATAGCAGCCTTAAAAAGCTACCAGAAAATAGGAAAATTCTTCATCAGTAAGTCTATATAGTTTGTTTGAGACAAAAAAAAAACCTGTACGCATAAAGAATTGCTTTGAAATAACTGCAGTCAGTGACTGAAATCACCGTGACTCAATAAAAATGGTGGATTCTATTGAGGAGCTTAGCTTTTCACATGGCGAGGTTGAACCAGTTTCCTCTTTGCAATCTCTTGCATCATTCTGTTTGAGTGCATTCTTAATATAGATATTTCCAAACCGAATCCAATGGTATCAAAACCATCTCTGTAGCTCAATTGCATACAAAGTTATTACAGTTTTAACATTTATAGCAGTTCGTCTATTTTGTGTTAACTGCATTTGAACTTTTTTCAAGCTGAAAATGAATAAATTGCTAATTTTGACTACAGTATATTAGAAAATAACATTGCAAAGCCTCTTTAAAAAAATTCAGCCATATTTGTATGTTGGATACTACTTATGTAAAGAATCTGAACTATATCATTTATCATTTCTTCCTTTTGTGGACCTTTAAAGTAAATATGTGCAATTTCATTTTTGAGCATAACATTTTTTGAAAAATTAAATATTGAAAATTCATAACTTTGGTTCTAATTGAGTTACAAAAATTGATTCTAATGCCATTGAAATCAGCAGAAAAAGTTCTATCTGTCTGTACTTTTAAATTATTATTAATTATTTTGGAAAATATGTTTGGAGTACCTACTGTTAGAATAGGTTTCAAAATAGTTAAATAACTGTTGTTCAGGTATAAAAATTGTTTATTGTATAATTAATACTATTTAATGATTTAAATATGTAAAATTACATATCACCCTGACTTCGGATTTAATCTTTTAATTGGTTTTTCTCCATTATTGCCATATTTAGAAAATATATATTACTGTAGAAATTGTCAGACTGTTGATGGCTCTCCAGGAAACAGTTTAATTGTAGGAGTGGGGGCCACCTTTATGTAAATATCATGACAAACTAAAACTACATTTTAAAAAAGCAGAAACATATTTTTTAATATAAATGAATGAGAGTTTTAGAATACATATTTTATTTTTTAGAAATATATATTTTATGATGCATTTTGTTTTTATTTTCATATTAAACGCGGTCTACATTTAACTACATAGTCACTCAAGTTAGTGCTATGAGACTTGTAACATAATTAAAAGTTCATAATTCAGTAAACACAAAAATCCTTTGTTGTTACTTGTACATTTAGTAGCAGACCGTGGTATTTACATAAAATAATGTACGATTGTGTCAAACACAGAGATGGATGGATTAAATTCATTTCACCCATCCTTTTTTGTTAATTAAAGTAATATTTATATTTTTTACTTGTATTTTTACAATCTGTTTAGGAAAAAAATTTCTTTGTAAGTTGCTTTTTAAAAATTTATCTACATCTTCTAATCTATTGTTTGTATTACAGCACATTATAGCTAGTTAGATTAACTCATGGCCATACTGAGCTCAAGATACTGAAAGTTAATGAACAAAATTATTATTTTGATTATTTAAATCCCACACATTTTTATTTTAAAAATTGTGTTTAGTGTCCCGAGGCCCTCGACTGATGGTAAGTCCAGTGCGCCAGACCTATATTGAAGGAGAGGCCAATGTTGCCCGGTACTTAGCTCGACTTTTACAACCTCCATATGACACAGAAAACATCACCCAGGTTACCCAGGTTGATGAACTTTTGGACCTGGCACAACAGCAACTGCTATGGGGTAACAATAAAGAGCAGTCTGGTGTTTTGCGGACTCTCAATTCTCTCCTTGGCAAAGCCCAGTGGCTGGTGGGTGCATCCCCTTCACTGGCTGATGTTGTAATGTGGTCTGCCCTGCACAGCACCCATGCTGTTGATGGTGCTGCTGCTAATGTCAAGAAATGGCTCAAAGCTTGTGGAGAGTTGGATGCTTTTCAAGAAGCAACCAGGTTTTTAGCATTATGATAACAGTGTTGGAAGTGTCACCTTTTTCACTAACTTATGTTTGTTTTAGTGAAGGAAAAGTAGATGTTTTACATTATAAATGAATATCATGTATGAAATTTTGTTAGAAAACTGGCACAAGTTTCAACTTTGGTCTAGCATGGTTTACATCTGAGCAAATTTAGTTTAAAGTTTGTGAAATAAGGAAGATATTTACTTTATGTACAGTTGTTTTGTGTAGGCTAAAGGCTAATGCAGGGTATGTGAAATGTATATATTATTAGATATATTATTATATTATGTATGATCAACATCAAAAGTAATGCAGATATTTTGTCATCAGATTCTTGGTTTATTAAAAACTGACAGTGTTGTCAGAACAGAAACTGTAATATCGGTTTTGAAATTTCTGCTTACAAAAATTAAATTAAAATGCATGGGGAAGTAATTTTATTTAAGTCAAGGATAAATTATGCTTTAGATCATAAACACTAAGCTTTTTAATTTTAACATAATGTTGGCTTTTAGCCTAGAATATCTCAAACAAGCAAGCAGTTGCAGAGCAGGACAAAATAAGTTCCTTGGATGACAAGCAGTGATATTGAACTTCACTTTTTCAAATTAAAGTGTATTCCCTGATACATATAGGAAGTTACTTGTATCCCAACTGTCCCAAAAAGTTACTAAGGTAGCAGATGGCAAAGAGGATTATAATAGAATGAACCATTTTTCTCTTGAGTGAAATATCAGTGGTTCCTTGATATAAACTGCTTGAAAGCAGTACTAAGCTAGTCATGAAGAAATCTTGTTAAAATTACTGCATTACTTTAAATCAGATGCTAAGTAAATGAAAAGTTAAATATGTGCATGTATATGCTTTTTCAAAATCAAAACAGCAATAAACAATCTCTTTGAGTGTTTTAGATTTGCAAGTACAAAACTGTAAGTTATATACAATTAGCAGTCAACATAATTACAGTAAAATGTGATCTTCATATAACTCTAACATTTCTAAATAAAATATTTACATTAATACTTTCACTGCTTGTAAAAAATACACAGTGCAAAGTACTTTAATAAATGCAGTATAACTGCAAAATTGTGAATTTATTATATACATTTATACAGTAAAATTATTATATACATTTACAGACATTGGAAAATGTGTAAAGATTTATTAAGATATAAACTTAGTAAAAGTGATTTGCACTTGAAATTAGAAAAAAACATTTTAACAAATTAAAATAGTCACCTAAATTTGTCCTTGGCCAAGAACATCAATTAGCACAAAATTTAAAAAACGGGGGGGGGGGGGGGGGGGGGGGGGAAGAGGGATTTGTCTGAAACAAATTTAGGTACAAAAAGTTTTTTCTGAATACTTACCATTTGAACATCTTGTGTATATGAACATAGGTTTGAACCATTCTGCTACTACTGTTATATCTGGTAGTGTGATCACAGAAAAGACCATTCTACAACTAATGTATTCGTTAATGTATATGTTGCAAAAACATATCAGACATTTTTGCTGCATGCCCTTTTGAAACAGAATCAATAAAAATGATTTACATCTTAAAAAAAAAAAAATGTTGAAAAGTGACAAACACAGATGACTTAAGCTATTGAAGAAATATATGAAAAATAATGCATATTAAAATTTCAGTGACCCTAACAGTATACACAACATGACTATAAATTAATCTGTTTATTTTTCCTCAGAGCACTATAAATATATGCAGTATTTAATTTTACCACCACCAGAAAAGAAAATAATATCTTAACGTTTAGCATATTGCAAACTGATTATTTGGAAACTGATTGAAATATAGGGAATTATTCCCCTTGGAGCATTAAAAACTTAAGATATAACTTTGAAGCGAGTGTATATGTGTGTCCTACTTCCAGACTGGAACTTTTCCTCGCAGGTCATAACCATGTTGAATTTTACTGTTTGATCAGATCATCAGGATTCTTTTTAGTCACTCTTTAAAAAAAAAAATTACTTAAGTTATGAAGGCTAAAAAAAGTGCTGTTGATCAAATGAAACAGAAATTATTAGCATATTTTATCTTGCAAGATGATGCAGAAGAATAATTATATAAGCAGATAATTAGAGAAGTAAACCAGCCATGTGGTTAGTGGTCTAAATTCATCAGGAAATATAAGACAGTTTACAATCTGAAGATTTTATAATATTGGCTGTGGATTATCAACATGAAACTATTGGAATCTTCAAACATTTATCACAATAATATAAAAGTAGGATACTATTTTATTTTGGTTTTATCTGATCATTTTTGTTTGTTTAGTGAACCAAAATATATAAATAATTAAGTTTAACGTGGGAGATTCTGCACACATGCTTTTACATTTGGGGGGTTTGCAAATGTGAGCATCTTACAAGATAAAACATTCTGGCAGATTTCTTTAAATGGAAGTTTGAATATTGAATTAAGTTTATTTAATATTAGTTTGTAAAAACACAACAATTGTGTTTGTCATTAAATCAATACTTCATTCTTCCGTTTGATCACACACAAAAATAATTGCAAAATTTGTAATAATAAATCAGTAAATTTACATAATTTTATGACAGATAAAGATAAGAAACAATTTGTTGTCTGATTCTGTGTTACATGAGAGAATATTTATCCTTCATTCAAGAGTTTGCACATTTTGACATTTCACTTTTTTTCGGGGGGGGGAGTCAGTAAAATACAGTCAACCAAACACTCTATCATGCACAAGATTCAAAATTATAAATGACTGCCATCACTGGGGAAAAAAAACTGCTGCACATTTATGTATAAGCAGAATACTGACACATTCATAAAATGCTAAATCTAAAGGAAGGAGCGTGTTCAGGCCTTCAGAATTCACCAAATGTATTTTTCAGCATTCATTATCTACTGAGTAAATTTAAAAAATTATTTTCAAAAATTAAAATTATTTATTATCACATAAAAAATGGTATGTGTAGCTCATTCTAAATAACCTAACATGCAAAAGGTTGTTATAAAAGACAATTTTTCTGTTACTTTTTGTTAAGAACACTTCACACTGAAGAGTGAGGATTTCTCAGCATGAATGACTGTCCCAGTAGTGCTCATTTAGCATTAAAAACACATATCTTTTAGACAATTATGTCTAAAAATAATTAACTCTAATACAAATGATAATATTAACAAAATCTAAATTATTATTACCAGTATCACTAAAACACCCAAACATCACTTGTAAAAATTGTACCCATAATTACAAGCTGATATAAAGCAGTAAGGTTATGAAGCTAGGTTACCTCTGACAATGAAAGAAAATAAATGATGAATGAAAATACAATGTACAAAGAATCTTTCACCTGCTAAACAACAAATTTAAATAAATAACACACTGTAAACTCTTGATAATCAGACCCAGCCAAACCAAATAATCACACAACAAGAATTATCAACTATATTTTTTCTAAAAATCAAAACTTCAAAATTTCAGACAGATAATCAGGAAGGAAGGACTTGTTCCCTCAAATGAAAGACAGTGGACACACCCCACTGCAAAATCAAAATCGGGCATCAAATGAAGAGTTTCAAATCAGATGATAGAAAGTACAGGCATATTCTGTGATCCACTTCAGAACTCTTATTTCTAACCAATTAACATGTGCCAGCATGAAACTTGCAAGAGATAATGTTCATGTATACAACAGTAAACATATTTGGTGAATAAAATAAAATTAAAAAGTAGTGAACACTGGCTCCAATTCCAACTAACTCATAAGAAAGTGTCTTAAATTTTGTATACAGAAATATGAAATGATGAATATTAATGAACAAATAATGTTTATCTGTATCAAAAAAAGTCATATTCTTTAGTTTCATAAAGTGTGCAATAAATGCACTGAAAACAAAATCAGATGTCTGCAAGCAATACATTATCATGAATCAAGGTCACAACTCAGCTTGGACTGTACAGATGGAAATGTAAACAAACTTTACTTGAAACAAACTATTTTATCTGTAGGTATGGTAATCATCTGATTATTAGCTACAAATGGTAAATAAACTTCACCTAGTTGTACATTATCAATATTATTCATGGTGATAAATTATTCAATCAATTATAGAAGAGAGGAAACTAAAATAATACTGATATACTTCTGAAGTTGGAGGATAAAACCCATTATTTAAAGCCAATGATTGTATTAAACACAGAACAAGTTTTTCTATCTAATCTGCTCGCTGAAAATACCACAGTAAAATAAAATTTTCACAAATTCTATTTAAAATCATTATAAGCACTTTTGATCCTAGTTGGTTAACTCTGGTAGCTATATGCAATAAAAATGTCTCCCATTTGGGCTTTTAGGAAGAGGAACCTGCAGACTCAACAGAAGGAAGAACTACCTTGCTCCTGTCACAAGTACGCTACAGAAATTTTAGAGCACTGCACTGAACAATAGATGTGTCCCCATATGCACAGATATATGAAGCTAATAATATAGCCCTGTTTCATCTGCACAATAGCAGTTAATAATCCCCATGATTCATATATGTTAACAGTATAGGAAATGATATTCTGGAATGTGTATTCACCTCCCAGGCGTACTTAAGAAGTTTTATCTTTCCTTCGGGCATTGTTGTAGTCTCAGTTGAAAGCATGATAATTGTTAGAATACCTGATAAAATATATAACATCTGTCTGCATTCAAAAGTATCATAAAGAAGTCTAGTTTGAAACATTACTTTAATAAAATGACAGTTACTTATGGCCTCGGTATTTGTTATTCAGTGTTGATCTAACAAAGGAAATAGATACATTTGGATATTCCATGGCAACAATATGAAATAGACATTGATACATTGAAAACAGTCCTTTATCAAACACATTTAAAATCTCAATAAACAATTAACAAAGCAGTAAAACCTGCTTATAGATATGCAAATAATACAGTCAGAAAATTTTACAAATATACATAAATTGAACAAATATTTCTTCCTTAATCTGGTCTGGTTTACTCCAGAATCAAGGACTGTTATTGTTTAATTTGCAAATCACAATGAAGTGCTTTTAAATCTAATAACTTATTTGGACATCTTACAGATTTTAAATGAGATGTTTTCACAAATCTGCTTGATTTATTACTTTTACAAATTGGTGGTTACATTAAATTGAAAATAAGATAATTTAATCAGCTTGTGATGTCTGAAAAATCTTGTTATATTAATCTGTAAATCAATGGTCTCCATCAACCACATGATTTTTTTCCTATATGTATCCCTCAAAACAAAAATATTGCTAAATAGCATGCTTATTACATTTATTGCTCATTTCTTTTAGAACCAGCAGGTGAAAGCTCTTCCAAACAACATAGAAATCAAAGACTACAATAATCCACTGAAATTTTTCTTCTAACATTTGCAAATGTTGCATATTTCTTACATACATTTTTACTTTAAAATGTATGCCATCGTATTCATTTTTTATTTTATTTCATAGTCTATTTATGCAGCCTGAAGATATACTGGCCAAAAGCCTCAGACAAAACACAATAAAAACTAATAAAAATCTTTGTATAACTGAATGGGACTGGCAGATGCTGTTAGATCCTGTGATTGTAGATGGTGATGCTGTAATGGCAGAGAAAGGTATAGAATGGTTGACATTATATGATCTTGAGTTGTTGACATGAAAAAATACATGATAATATAAAATAAAGTTGAGGATGTCTGATCCTACATAAACAAAATTCAAGGCAATATAGAATAGTAAGGTTAAAGCTAACCAATGAAATATATAGCAATGTTACTTCTTGTATGCCTGATAAAGAGTCAGAAGATCAGGTAAATGGAAAGGGCTATTTTCAGGCTGAAATGAAAATATTTCCCCAGAAGAAAATAAATTCTAAGCAATAAAAGTTCATTAATGATGAAATTAAAGGTACAACAGGACAATGTACAATAAGCATTTGTTTTTTTATATTTTAATTCTACTAAATGGTGATTCAATTAAGTGATAAGAATAGTATTTACAGTATATTTTAAAAATATATAGAATACTAATTTAATATGCATGAATAAACACTTAAGAAAATCACTAATTAAAACTGGTATTTAGCTTTCTTTGAAACTGTCACTATACAATCTATCTGAGAGAGTTCTTGATTTAAAAAAAGCTAATGAATAAAAGAATGCAAACAAACAATACAGTTTTATCAAATTATGTCAGTGTGGAAAGCCCATCAAGGTGGTCAAACTTACTAAAAACTGCTATATATCAAAACTATTATTTCATGTTCATTACAGACTACTCAGAAAAAAATATCAATTGTATTTCAAATGAAAATTAGTTTAATAAAATTGCATAGAAAATAGTTTAGCACAGTTCAGACTTGTTTTAAGGTATTTGAATTTTCAAGAAATTAATATATTTTTAAAATTCTATAATAGTGTATTTTGTTGATTTGAATCTATTCTCTGAATGGTGATTCAATAAATTACTGATTCTAATAATCACTAAACACATTAAACAACGCTGTATAAATGTGCAAGAAATTAATAAAACAAACCCACTGTATTCCATTTCTAACATAAATAAGGGAAAATACTGTTACCCTTATTTTCCTAACATTTTTTTTAAATGCTATCATCGGTTGCTTTGTTTCATTTCAATACAAATAAATAGATCTTACAAATACAAGTATCTGAGATCTTCCCATTAAACAATTTTTTTTTTTTAAAATTCCCACACTCATCTCAACTCATTTGCCTTCTCTGAAACTGTTTCAGTAAGCCCAAAATATTCAAAAGCCTTCATCAGCTAATTTGCATTTAATATCAAATGACATTCCTGAACAATACATGTGTAAAGAAATCTTCTTTTCCTAGGTAAATAAAAAAAAGAATTCAGTAAGACAGTGAGGAGGTATTATTAAATTATAAACAACAATGAAGAGTACATTCAAGTCTTTCTTTATACAAACTACAAGCACTTTACAGAAACATTCATCACACTCAATCACAAGCAGATTCATTTTCTGAATATGTAAATGTCTCATCTGCTGACGTGACAGAACACCAACCAATTTCTCAGCATTCCAGGTTTTTGTTTCTGCAGGTTCACCCTGCTATGAGGGCCTATAATTAATTACCAAATCATCACAATCCATTTTCATTTTCAACCAGTGTCTGAAATTTTTTGCCAAAAAGTATCACAAGTTGTGGCAGTGTTGGTAGTAAAGGTGGGTGAAGCTGATGTGGGCTTGGCCACCTTTGTACCATTTGGAACACCGTCTAGGCCCAAAATGTCAAAGGATGAGACTAAGATAAAGTTGTCTTCATATTCCTGATTCAAGGTGGATATGACTTCTTTCAACCTGCCATGAAAATATACTGTGAGCACAATTTGAATAGATGGTTATACTTTTTAGCCACTGTCAATACTAAAACAGCCACTCATTGTGTGACATGAATGGAATAAGGGATTTTTAAAAGTAAATTACATTTTTCTTGATGTACCATATATGGTTTTGCATGCTTACAAGCCAGATTCTATAAGGGATCCATGTACACTATGGGGGGAGGGCGATAAACAATAAAGAACTGATCTAATAGCATGTCTAGTGAAAATTATTTTCATTAGTACCTAGAAGTCAGTGTAGGGTGGAAAAAACATGGAGAGAGTCTATGCATAGGCTAATCTGGTAAGTATTCAGACAAACTTACTGTACTTAAAAACTTTCCAACCTAATCTGATGAGCGTACCTGAGGAGATTAACGGATGGTTATTATTTCAGGAGTGAATTCTTCCACAAAGTACATATGACGGGTCAGTTCTATCTCGGTCTCGAAAATCAAAATCTCAACTCCTCACAGAATGATGGGGGCAAATGCAGGATCATGCAAATGAGTGCCATCAGAGTGCTGACCACATCTCCAGAGAATGTTAAACTTAGTTATGCAAACTGACTGACATAACATCTTAGCTTTAACCTATGAAAGTAATAACAATTGTAGTCTCTAGCAATATTAGTAACATGTAGCTTAAGACAACACTGCCCTATTGTTTTGTATTATATTTGACAACTACTATACTTTGTATGGTGAGTAAGTCACAAATATAGGTATTAATGTATGCTAAGATTCAATAAATAACTGGTTTTGTTTAAACCTTTAGTATGCTATTTAGTAAGTTTGAAAGAATATCTAGTTGGAGGTTGTCTGCTTGGAGGAAAAAAACCAAATTGATCAAGCTATTAACCAATTAGTGTTTATACTTTTTAACAATCTAGATGCTCTTAAATAATGTTTACACTTACTATTTAAATTTTTTTTTTTTTGTGCACAGTATGTATAGATGGGTTTGCATAAGTTAAATGGGCAAAAGACGTGACTATCCTTTGCCAACATAAACCAATACTGAAAAGAAGAAAAATGGTCCTGTTTATTTTAAGACCAATGCTAGCAAAAGCAAGACCATTACCTTTTGCTATGTTGTCGGGAGTCTTCCATGATCTTGACTGAAGTATAATGGTCAGAACCAAAATCAAACATGCTGGAAGAAAAACTGGTATTGTTGGTTGGCAAACTGGAACTCCCTAGATTGCTGGTACGGGAATTGGAGCGTGACACAGGTTTTGCTTGCTTTAGCTGCAAGTGAGAATCCAAGAAAAATATTTCAGTATATTTAACTGTTTGTAGGTATCTACTATTTATTATTTTTAATGTAATTCTTAACATTCTGACAGTCTTTGTAAAATCTTTATTAATTCTGTGTACTAAAAAAAAAAAAAAGAAGAAAAGATAGTCTGAAAGATCTTGGATCATATGTTTGAATACTTGATTTGTTAATAATTCCAAATACTTAAGTATGCAACTAGGTTGTTATTATTATAATGAATGTAAAAGTAAATACACTGCATATCTGTCTAATTTTATTTCAGTATTTTACTATTATTACAAATGCTATATAAAAATTAACATCACAAATGATACATAATTGACTGATACAAATGATTGATTTGTTTCTGCATAAATGCACTTCATTGTTGATTTTGCAGACGGCATGAATTTTTTTTAATTAGAAATTTTGTGATCTAAATTTCTATCATACCACTTATATTTATATTTTATACATAATTAAAATTTAGATTTAAAATAGAAAGTCCTTAATTATTTTCAATGCACAATTAAATTTTCAAATCCTTTGTGTATGAGTAGGGAAAAAATAAGATTTTAAGCTCATGTAACCTCAGTGAACTCTAAAACAACCATAAATATGCTTAGCTTAACACATAAATTCATACCCCCCCCCCCCAATAATCAAAAATATTTAAAAACAAAAACAAATAACAGTTGATGACTCACTACAATAAACAAATCAACACAAACATAATCATTCTACAGCCAGTATCAACAAATCAATTCATACAGAACAGAGATTTTTTATCCCCTATGTTTGAATGATGTGTAGGAATTTTTAAAGCCAAATATCAGGCAGTGAATTCCAATATAATGGGTTCTGTCTCAAAAAGAAAAAATATATATATATATAAAGCTCATGTGTTTTTATTCTTCATGAGAATGGTGATCGAGTTTGAACAGAGCTGCTGAAAATGAGTGTGAAACAGAATTACCACTAAAAATGGAAATGCAAATTTAAATAATTATATATAAATTATTTCATTTAATCCTTTAATGAATAGAGAGTATTTTTGTAGGTACCTCATCTATCAGTAAGATATTATTTGTACAACGGTTAAATAGTGTCATAATCTACAAAATCTTTCTACATCTATTTCACTAACCTTGTTTGTGAGGTTTTCATTCTTTGAAATCTGCAAAAATATGCCATTACAGTAAAAAAATCCGTAGGCCAGAATATGAATCAGTGAGTGTCTTCTTCAGAATGAATAGGTTTAAGATAATTACATAAGAAAAAATGCTGTCAAACTGTCAACACTGTCTTGATAAGTGTCCCAATAATTTGAGCAGTTTTACTTTCATCAAAATATAAAAAAACAAGTTTAATATACCTACATAAACTGTATAAGTAAAAAATCCAACTCATTTGATTCATGACCATTTAAATTTAAGCTCAGATTTCATTAAAATATTTAAAATTTAGATTTAATGAATGAAATTATATCATTAAAATTAAAACATACATTATCAAACTACTTGATACACATATTTCAATTTCAGCAAATCTAGCTCATCAAAATATGCTGCAAAAATCCTAAGAGATATCCTTTCATAAATGTGAAACTTTATGCTTACATTCAGTTCATAGGTATATTTAATTATTACATCAAATAATTATTATTATTTAAAAGACAGGGAAATGGATACTATGTCCTTTCTACCCTATACTGAATCTTGCCTAATAAACACTTTTCAGCAATTATTTTGTACTTAGTTTCTACCCTATACAGAATCTTGCCTAATAAACACTTGTCAGCATATATTGTATATTTTCAGTTTCTACCCTATACATACTGAATCTTGCCTAATAAACACTTTTCAGCATATACTGTACTTTTTTAGTTTCTAGATGTGTATTTAATCTGTTACGGGTGCATTCATTTTAGAATTTTAAGGACAAAAAGTAAAGAAATGCTGCAAGATGACTATCACAAAATGTTATAATGTACACATACATGAACAAAACACTCTCACGTACATATATTTATGCACTAATACAGCAACCTACCAATTGTCTCAATAACAGTTCACAATTACTTAATTTAATAAGCAACTTACAGCTACTTTGACTAACATCCAAATATCCTGTTGTCGGCTTTTTTGATGAGTTGTTAACTGTTGACCTGCAGCAGATATTTCTTCACAACAGCGTTCAAGCTCTGGAATAATCTGCTGTAATTCTTGTCGACACTCCATTATTTTGCTGCAGAAAATACATGGCATAATATGCATGCAAAAAATACTCAAAAGTAGATGTTGCTTTCTTTTGTGAATACCTGTCAATAAGGAAATTATGAAGATTCTGTTAAAAAGAATACTTTGTGCAATTGCCACATCAGTCAATGCATGTGAAGGTTTACAAACATTTTAAAACATTTTCATTCTGAAAATACAGAGCCCACTCAGGTCTATGTATGACTAATTAATTTTGTAGAAAATTATTTTACCTATAATTCCTCACTCATTTCAATAATTAATATATTAACATTCAATATTCCTTTCCATGGTTATAGCTCTAAAACTTACTTTCATAATGTAGTACACTACAATGCCAAGGAAGATAAAAGGGAAATAACTACAACAAGAATTTTACCAATTTAAATGCTTTTTAATTTTAAAGTCAGAAAAATATTTACAATAACAAAAGATAATATTTGTATTTAATTATCAATAAATGTGATGATGATGTGATATTTAGTTAATTTTTTTTAAATAAGATGAAAAATCTGTACAAATTTCATCAACATACCCCAGATGTATATACAAGTCAGACATAGCCTTCTCCTGGGACAAAACAGAACGCACTACATATTGCACCATTTGTGTGTGGTCTGTCAGTGCACTTGACCGATGCTCTGCAATCACAAAAATAAATTATTATCATCAAATTAAATTATTTGTAAAAATATTTCTTTATTTCTATCTATATATTCATTATTAAAAAGTAACCAAATCTAGCAAAAGCTAAAAACTCATAATTCCCCCCCTTTTTAAAGCCAAGGCCAATAACCTCACCTTTTGGAGTTTGTTTCAAATCACGATACAGCTTCTTTGCTTGCTCCTCGCTACAAAAAAAAAAAAGAAGACAGAAATAAAAAGTGTTGGTTGGTCTTCTGCAGTTTAAACAATAAAGTTGTACATACTGACTGACAATTGGCAAATTTTAACTAAATACTATCAAGATTCAACACAACAAAAATGAGGATGAAAGGTAGGCTCAGTACATATCTGCAAACGTTTTGAAAATCAAGTGACATTTTAATGAAATTTTCCCCAGCAGTAATGCAGCATTCTCCCACCCCCATCCCTTACATTATTTACTTATAGAAAAAGAAAGCGCAAAAGCTGGAAGCGCCCCCTACAAAAAGAAGAAAGAATGATTTAATAATGTATTTAAAAGAATGAGTTCTATAAATTAGCACACAATGAGGAAAAAAGAATAACTTGGTGAAATTGATGAATTAGTAGCAATAATAATGTTACATTAAGTGTAATCATACATCAAAGACCAAGTAATATGGAATCTAGGTCAAACATAGTTTGTGAATGAGATTTGCCCTGTTACTAAGACACCAGAATCCCAAGCCCTTGAGGTAAAAACAAGCACAAGTGACGTCATGAATGGGGATCAAATGGCTGCCAATGTAATTTTCTCTGGTACATCCTATGACTTTTATCCAATTCATGCTGATGACATCGAAAGTTCATCTGATAGTAGTTCTCATACATTTCTAATGATGTTGAAGATATGAGGAAACAATGACTGAATGACGACCGTGTTTGGTAAGTTATTTTTCTGATAATATAAAGTAACCATACTACATGCCATACTTATGAGGTCATCATTAAACTCAGAGACATATTTCTGATTATTATTAAAATGAGTTATGTATGATTTTTATATGAATGAGGAAAACTTTTTAAGTACAGTTTTGTAAATGTCATTATATATTACATTTACTACCAATATTTATTACTATTAATTATTGATGGTATTAACAATCTGTACTAACATTTAGAGAATAGCAGTATAATTATGTTTTAAATAAGTGATTATCATTCTGTATATAATTTTAAATTACTTTATTTTCTAACAATGAACAATACAGAGAATAGTAGTATAGTCTTGTTTTTAATTGAGTGATTATTATAAATAATTATATATACATGTAATTTCTAATTACTTTACCAACTACATGTAGTAGTTTCTTTTATATTTCTCTATATATATCTGCATGTTTGTGCATGAATGTCTGTATAAGTGTTATGTGTGTTTTTTTTTGTGTGTAATGTTTATATTTTTGTAAATCAAAAGCTTTTAAATTTAACAATTAATGGTCAATGTTATATTAAATTAATAGTTGGATAGTCTTATAAAGCTTAAATATGTGCATTTCTTCTTATTAATATTACAATTATATTTTATTAGTGCACACATGATCTAAAGTAACAATCAAATACAGTTACAAAAAGAAAAAATGGCTAGAATCATTGGGGAAAAAATCCCAGTTTTGCCATCTTACGAGTGGTGGTATAATTAGTACAACAAAATTCTATAACTTTGCTAATAATATGCAGTATTGTGAAACCATACACTGTAAAATAAAATATTTAATTATGATCAAGTTACTTCAACTATTCATTTGTACACAAGAGTTTTGGCAGACGCATAATAATAATAATGATCAAATTTTAATGGATTTACTGACTAAATCTACTGACTAAAGTTAACAGCAGAAAATAAAGACTTCAGTTTATGTTTTGGTACTGGATTCAATACATATACATTTATGTTATAAACAGTTTTAAAAGTAATAATACAGTCTATGTAAAGTAAAATATTATGATGCAATTAACAAACAAGCAACCAGTGAAATAATAATATGCATTCATACAAATTCAGATTAAAAGATGGGTTTGATGAATATATATTTAATATATGAATCATCTTATTCAGTAGATTTTTTTATATTAAATCTGATATTGCAAAGTAATTAAACAACAGCTGATTAATTGACAGTTAATTAATCACACTAATAATCATGTTAACAGCAGGATGAAACGGAAAGAAGTATCTATTTTAATAATTCATTACAAGTACAAATATTTTGGGGCATTTACCAACTAATATTCATTATTAATTTACCAAGAGTGTTTTTAATTATTGCACAAACACTGTTTTCTTTCTTTATTTTATAGGTGCAAATGTGGAAAGTGAATTTAAATTAATTTTAATAGGTGTACATAAATCAAAAAATTAAATACATGTCTGCAATTAAGAAAAAATAAAACCCATCATAAATCATAGTAAAATTTTCTGTGACTACTTATTAACTTCCCAGTTACCCACACTAATTCTCCATCCTTCACCTTCTCACTTTTTTCTATTAGAATACAAATTTAAATAAGTACAAATTTCTCTTTATTATTATCCACACCAATGCTGCACCCATCTCACTTTTGCTATTAGAATACAATGTTAAATAAATAAGGATATTTAAAGAACTGATAAGTAATAGTCGCAATAAGATTTACTCACCATTCTGAAAGAGTATCATTCTGTCTAGTTCTACCAAAAGGACTTTTTTGCAGTTCAACAATTTTAGTCATCAAAGCACCTGACTTCTGCTCTAGCTGACTGACACTCTCTTTCTGTAATAGTCATAAAAAAAAATGGCAACCTTGTCTAGGCATTAAAAAAATGTTGATGGCCATGGATGAAAGCAGATAACCTTGTCTACAGGCATTACAAAAATAAAATTGGCCACTGATATAAACTGAACCTTGTCTACAAGCATTACAAAAACAATACTGGCCACTGATCAAAACTGACAACCTTTCTACAGACATTACAAATTTGAGTAGTAATGTGTTTTACATGCAATTTACAATGTGAATGACAACCTGCCAACACAGCATTATGAATGTGTGACAACATTGTTAACATGGCTTTAAGAGTGAGTGACAACCTTGTCTAGAGGCATTAAAAAATATAACTGGCAGGTTATCCACAGGTATCAAAAATATGAATGGCAACTGATCAAAACTGAAATCTTGTTTACAGACATTACAAAATATGAGTGGCAACATTTTAACAAATTACAAAATTCCAAGCATAAATGTATTTTACCGTTTATAAATGATGATATTTAAGAAATAATAGCTCTAATGAGCTAATACTAGAATGAGTTCATAATACTTTTCTTAAATAAAAGATTTGGTAATGGGACTACCTAAGGATGAAGTTCACACATCATCATTAAAATGATGATATATTTTGGATTCCCAGACTTGAGTGCAAGAATTAAAACAGTACAACAATTATAGCTACCAGTCTTAGAGTTGTTAATACAGAATTCCTTACCAACTGCATATACTTTTCAATGTCTTCTCCCATTTTTCTCCATTTGTTGAACATTGTCTCCGAAGCTGAAAACAACAAAAGCGTTGTAATAACATAGAACAAATAAAAAACATTTAGTTAGGCATGGTTTTTATATATTATTCATAGTCTCAATAACTTTCCCCAAAAAAATAATAATTCAAAGTAACAAAAAATTAAATCTTAAGAAGCTGGAAATTTTAACAACTGCCTCTAGTTTCAGGTGAAAAGTTTAACAAGTTTGTGCCACCGAAAGTTAATCAATCTAAATACAAATAGTGATTATCACAAGTAACAATTCATTCAGTAATACAGATAAATACAAGATCCCAGTCACAACTGAAAGTTAATCAATCTAAATACAAATAGTGATTATCACAAGTAACAATTCATTCAGTAACTCAGATAAAAATAAGATTCCAGTCACCACTATAAAAATACTAGTGTCCTAAGTAAATATCGAAATACTAGCAACACAAGTAAATATAACATTACCAATGACTCACAAGTTAATATAACAATACTAATGACACACAAGTAAATATAACAATACTAATGACACACAAGTTAATATAACAATACTAATGACACACAAGTAAATATAACAATACTAATGACACACAAGTAAATATAAAAATACCAGATGTACAATTTAAAAATACTACTGACACAAGTAATTATTAAAGTACTGCTGTCACAAAATAAAAAATACCAGTGACATACAAATAAATACAAAAATACAAGTGACACACAAGTCAGTATATAAAATCACTGACCCACAAGTAAATATAAAAATACCAATGACTCACAAGTAAAATATAAAAATACCAAAGTAATACTATCAAACATAAAAATAGTGATATAAGCACATAGAAAATAATACCAGTGACACACAAATATTAAAAAATACCAATAACATACTAACAAATATAAAAATATTAGTGACACACAAGTAAACATATTTTTAAAAAACTTACTGACTCCACCACTTGCTTGGTTGTTGTACTGCTGTATGTCAAACTCCAAACTAAAGTTTAAAAATAGAAAAACAAGCATCAGCACAAATATTTATTTTATAACCAAAACAAGGAAATGTCACAAAAATTAAATCCATGAAGCTATAAGACAGATCCATCCTCATCAACAAAAATTATATCCATGAAGCTATAAGACAGATCCATCCTCATCAACAAAAATTATATCCATGAAGCTATAAGACAGATCCATCCTCATCAACAAAAATTATATCCATGAAGCTATAATACAGATCCATCCTCATCAACAAAAAGGCATGGCCAAATGGAAACATTTGAATCCACTTTTAGTAAATTTGTATGAAATATCCAATCCCCTGTTTAAACCCCTCGATTAGTCCATTTAAAATATTCCCTCTCCCCACCACCAGCACATATATGTACCTTGGTTTACTGGAAAATGAATACAAGGCAACCTAGCAGCAAGGGTTTAAGCAAAATCCAATGTCCTGTCATGACTTATCTACTTTTAAATGATCTTGATATTACCTTAGAAAATTTTGCTTGGATGTGCTGACAATATTTTAGACATACTTTCTTTCTTTTTGAACTAATGTGTGTGTACATGCATAATAAAGTAATGTGTATACATGTAATAAAGAATTTGTAAACAATAATATCTTGCAGTACACTATTTTCAACAAGCAAAATTATGAGTTCATACTTATGAGCCAAAATCTAAAACCTTGCAAAACATTCACTGACAATAATGATAAAATGTCAATGTGTGAGTTTACTTTAAATTGCAAACAATGTTTACAATTCAGTTATACATATCCTAATTAATTTGATTAGTGGTAATATTTTAATGCTAATGATTTTAATTAAATACATCAAAGATCATGTTTTGAAATAGCTCTTAGAGGTCTAAAAAGCTATTTCACCTGCTCATTGGTACAAGAAGCTAATTTTTTTTTAAGGTTTTTCCCAGTTTATTTAAAACTTTTGATGTTATATATAGCAGAATAAAACTGAATGACCTAAAGGAAGACTGTATATCAATTAATTAAAACCAAAAACTATGGTAAATTCACACTTTTAATTGCTCACTCTTCATCATATGAATCCTCCTCCCCCCCACCCAGTATTTACTCAGTTTTAGCTTGGTTTAAACTATTGCACATAAACTGTTATTTGTGCTTTAATAAACATATATTTATGTTTTACTGTTTTATGCTGAAAACAGAAAACCGTATTTAACACTTTATCAATGTACACATATCAGTGTCACATAAGGGGGTTTGAACAAAGAAAAGAACAGTTGTAGTGTACCGCTATCGTCTATGTCACATCTCCACTGTCACAGCTTTATTTAGTACTTCAATGATTTGTCAAACACTACATATGGACCGGTTGGTTGTTCATCACAGTGTCTGATATGCATACACCATGTGTGTGTGTATTTGGCTCTTCTATTATGCATGCAAAGATTATGTATACTGATGCGTTTGTATGTGAGATTGTACGTGGATCAGAGAATGTAAACAATACATGACAATACAACTGAACACCACACTCACCCTTTCAAACAATAGTAGGCAATGTACTTTGTTTTTGATGATCATGATTGAACTTTATTGTCCTATGGGTTCTCTTTCTTGTGGTAAATAAAATAAAACTTAATCACTTGTTTCAGAAACTAAACAAATACACAAACTCGCCTTTCTGACTAGGCAATAGTAAAAACTGAATTTCTAAATTTAACAAACACTGTCAAAGCTAACAATCAAAACAGGCAAAATTAACAATGCATAAATTAGGAAAGTAGAAATAAAATTGACACAATCTCGCTCAAATCACAATTTTACCCTTTCATCACATCATGCCATCAGGTCAGGGTCACTGAATTGTCATGAGGGGGCTGAATAAAGTTGTGACAGTGGAGATGTGAAGCTACAATGACATTTCTTCAATGTTCACTTCTATGTGACAATCTGTTTAATCATACCAACATATACATCTTGATTACACACCTTTCCTTGAAGTGATCTTTTCTTGCCATCAGTTTCTCAATTTCATTCATCATTTTGGACTTATTTTTGGCAAATGTGGAATTGATTCTTAAGACATTAAGCCTGCAGGGATGAGAAGCATAAAAAAAAAATACACAATGTAAAATAGTAGTGAAAATGATATAATGCTTACACCCAAATAAAGTGATCTAGTTGTGTCATGAAAGAAATATGTATATATATATATATATATGTAGCTTTAGTTTTAGGTAAGTTTTGATCATAACTATTTAATTTTAAACAAAATATATCTTGTCAACATTGTAATTTAAAACAAGTTTATTGGCATTAAAATCCAATCGCTTTAAAATTTGATCACTTTCAAGGCCATTACATTTTATTTTTTAATACAACAAATATAAACACTTTAAATTCAATGTGATTTACTTCCAGACTGAAACTTACATTGCTGCTCTTTGGCTTAGTATAAGACGCTTGAAATCCTTGTTTTGTTCGTGGCAGAAAAATACAGCTTGAGCCCAGGCCACGCGCTGATCCTACAAAAAATGTAAAATCAAATCATTTCCTTGATAACTTTTCACTTCTGACTGAACATTAAAAATAAGTTATTTAAACAATTTCTTTTAATAATCCTAAACAAATTTTGATATTCACTGGTCTCCAGTCAGTAAACATCATTATAATGGCTTGCTAAATAAAATGTCTGTTAATCTCGCTATTAAACAATTAGACATTTGTGTGTGACAGTGAGAGAGAGAGAGAAAAGGAATAGTGGGAGGGGAAAAAAACAATGAGAAACAACAGTATATAGCCAATTCAGTTTGTGATATATTGCCGTCCAGGTGTGGCTACAAATATCCATATCCTCTTGCAACTTAGAATCAAGCCAGAAAAAGATGTGATGGCTGTGCACCAGATATTTCACCAGATGGATTGATAACTCACCCATGTCACATTCTGTCATGCCCAGACATAGTTAACAGAATGATCACAAAGTATGATGAATGAAATGGTGACAAGTGGTGACAGAAGGGTAGAATGAGACTGATGACTGGGTTAGAGAATTAACTATAAAAGACAAATGCATGTTTTAAAGTGACAAAATAAATATATTCTTAGTTTATGTAAATCAGTGGTTCCCAACATGATGCCTAAGGGTGCCATGGTGCCCACCAAGGCATGTACACATACACACTTGAAGAGGTGTGAAAAGTGGTGCAGACATAATTGTTCCATCCAACCTCACGTCACTCATTTCAGTTTCGTAAAATCATTCAAAGCAGTACTGATCTTGTGGAAATCACTTATGAAGACAAAGTCTCTTGTACATTTTCCAAGTATGAAATAAAGGGTATGTGACAGTGATTTTAACTCTTCACTACATTCAAAGACTGCGTTTGTAGTCTGAAAAGATATTTCAACAGCTCATCATCACTGAGTCTGTGACTACCTTACTTGGGAATCCTTTTACTTGCCAACTAGAGGTAACAAAAAATTACTATATTGACTGCAAGTCTCATTCAAGTAAGATATTTCTATCATATAAAAAACACCTTTAATTCCTAGTTCTCAATGAAGCTCAACAAAGACTTTTGAGACTCTAAATCAGTGTAAAAATTGTTTAATTTCTTTTTTTTAAATATATATATATATATAATTTGAAAACCTAATTTTAAATAAAGCTCACCAGATTACTAAGTTTTCCAAGGATTTAAATGTGATTAATCAACTCTTAAAAAAAAAAAATATATGCACAGCAGCATATAAATATGAAAGTCTTTCTTGTTTTAAAACCTGATGATGTGATAAGCGCATTTAGGCATGAAATGATTACAAACCATTTACTATTAATTAACACTAGATAAGCTTTTAAATGCAAACTACAAATTTTCAACAGTAACGTTAAAGTCTGTCCTCCTCTATGGCTCAGAGACGTGGAGAGTCACCAACACCCTAACCAACAAACTCCAAGTATTCGTCAATGGCTGCCTTCACAACATACTGAAGATCAGGTGGAAAGACAAACTAAAGAACACTGATTTGTGGCAGTGGACAAACCAAGATCCCATCAATCAGCAGATTGCCAGGTTTAAATGGCGATTTATAGGACACACCTTGCGGAAACCCCCGCAGGACATCACACAGCAGGTTTTGCAGTGGAACCCTAGGGAAAGAGATGGGTTGGTCGCCCTAAGACTACCAGGAGATGATCCTGCGAAGAGGAAATGAAGAGCTGCAACCTGTCATGGGGTGAACTGAAAAAGGCTGCCCAAAATAATCTGAGATGGAGAACTGTTGTTGAGGCCCTTTGTTCCACGGGGAACCCAAGGAGATAAGTCAAGCTTTTAAATGAGAAGTAATGTCAACTAATGGTTGAAAAAGCTTCACGAACTATTTGACTTCATTTCAAACCAATTTTCAAGTCTGTATCAAAAAACAAAATGATCTTACATTAAAGGGAAGTAAAGTCTTTGGTTCTTTGACGATGCACTGTAGCATAGGTGGCAACTGTTTCTGTTTACGAGGACTAGATGAAGAAGACCCTCCCTTGCGAAAAAGGAAAACTACTATTTCCTCAGAACTCTGAAAGACAATCAAAATTCATATAATTAGAGTTTATCAATTTACAGATAAATTGAAAAATCAATGGCACTTTTTTTTTTTTTACAGTGCAGCAGTGATAAATTCTTATCTAATTATCTAAGGTAATAAAAAGAATGTCAAATCTAAGTAGGATATTATGATTTGATGGTAGAAAGAGAAGTTCAAGTAGGAGACATGTTAGTTTTGTGAGAGAATTATTAATAACTAAAAATTAAGATTCTTGATCACTTGTAATTAGTTATGTGTTGTTAATAAATAAATAATAATCATAATGAGTGAACAGTACCCAGAGAGGTGTCATTCCTTGTAAGGAAATAAGTGAAGGTAGAAGGGGCAAGCCCATGTAAAGAAGTATGTGATAGTAGAAGGGGCAAGTCTATGTAAGGAAGCGTGTAATGGTGGAAGGGGCAAGTACATGTAAAGAAATATGATTTTTAAAATTGCTCTAACTACAAATAAAGTAATTTTATACTTTGAATAAACAAGTTTGAAATGCTATTTTTCACTGTTAAATAATCATAAGTTAGTTTTTCATTGGCACTTAGCCCCAAGTTTCTTAGCAGTACTTACATTTATGTTTGCCATTCTACACTACAAATTTTACTATCTTAAGGGCTGCAAATCAAAGCATATTTTAATTGGTAATGGAATTATTAAATAATTTAAACAGTATGCTGAATACTTTTATGAACAAGATGGATAACAGGTTCAGTAAGCAGGTGAATTTGATGCTTTATGTATGAGAATGTGACTCTACCTCCATTATACTCAAATCTATGATGTATGTATGTAGCTAAAAATCAATGAATAATGATGGTATTTATATGTTTTTCGTTAGTCTTCTGTAGTATCATAATTTATTAGCTTAACTTTTCCATGAATCCCATTAGGACTGAATAATCAAAGTTTTTCAAATTCTACAAGACACTGTTACTAAGTTTTGACTGAAAATTGCAGTATTTTCTATACAATCCAATCCAATCAGCTAGCTAAAATAATTAGTGAATCCCACTCACTGAAACAAACTTCATTTAGTATGCATGCTTAATTTTTATTTTACAAATATCAAAATATTCTTACATCCACATATTTCATGATACCTTTAAGTAGTAGTTTCTATTTTCAATCTTGACGTTTTGGACTTGGCCCAAATAAAATGTGTAAAACAAAAATCAATAATGGCTGGATATAACTCTTATTAGTACATGTATATCTAATGAACCAAACACAATAATTAAAAAAGTAAAAATAAATAAATAAGTACAAACTGTTCTGAAATTTACACTTGCATTCCAAATTATTAATCACACTCACAGGTTCTGACCAGCACTGAAGGGCCGGTTGTCGAGGATCAGGATTGATGCCACTAGCTTGAAGCAAGTACTGTTCTGCCACAGGCACCTTTGTTTCCAACTCAATAAGCTGCTGAAGGTATGAAAAGGTTTCTGCAGCTTTCAAGGGGTAAGCTAGCATCTGGTTACCTTCTACATAGAGAACCTGCACAATCTAGAACAGAAAAATGATACCATAAGAGTGATTTCAAAATATAAAATAGAGATAAGAAACCAAACCCTAATGAATAAGAATCGTGTTCAGGTTCTATATGAGTTACCAATATAATAGTAAGTCTTCTAAAAAGAATGCATTGCAAAAAGAGAGCAAACCCAACAATATATAAAATCACTTTCCGTTGCAGTGGGTGAATGGGGTTCCTCTTTATTGACATCCTAACATTCTTGAAGACTACAAGTATACATGATGATGATTAATTAGATCATGACCATGGCTCTATAAAAAAAAGCAGTTGTGGTATATTGGTTCGATTAAATGTATTAATGTAAATAGGGCATGAGTTATTTGATAGTATTATGTTAAAAAAATACTAGTGAAAGTAATTTCTTTTTAACAATCTTAACAACACATGAAAATATAGTATACTCAAACTACTGCAGCTTGATTAACATTACAAAAAAAGGTCTTGGCTGAAATAAGTGAAAGGCTTTCAACAGAAAGCTCATTGTACAAGCATTTCAGTCAAGCAAGTACAAGGCTGTAGATAGCACTCAGACAATAAGACTGAATAAATTATTTACTAATTTTCTGCTGGAATGAATTCAACTTGTATTGAGGTACTGACACCAAGCTTGCATTACCTGTTAATTTATGGGTTGAATGCACATTGCATTTCTATTGAGATCAAGATGCAGACAATAATGATACTTGCAACTTTTGGAACGCATGCTCGTTGGTTTTAAATTGTCAGAACATTGCATTAAAGTGGCAGTTGGGGGCAAAGATGACAAAGAATATGGAAAGTTGAATAATGTAAATGCAATAATAGCAAAATAAATGCCATTACTGATAGAAACATACATATATCATGGTAGAGTTCAAGGTAAAAACAGTTTTAGAAAAACATTTCTCTCTCTCATAATTTTATCAAATTCTCATAAAAATAGAAAGAATACTACTCTTTAAAATTAGTTTTTAGACATTTATCTATGTAGCAGGTCTTCAAGTAAAGTTTATAATCAGTTCTATTAAAACTGCTGTTGACCAAAATAAACATTAACTGAATGTAGGAATTCTAGATTATAAGCGCTATGGTCACTTTAGGCAAAGAAGAAAAAAATATTTTACAACATACATTTAAAAAATTTGTTATAAGAAGAAAGCAGTATATGTTGTTAGTTTTAGAATATCTTTCTTTTCTTTTCTCTTTGTCTTTTTTCTAATTACTTTTATGTATGCAAATTATTTAAAAATTTGGTTTTAAAAACTAATATATAAAATATATCATGCATGTATACATTAAAAAATTTGAAAGGTCTCTTTTTATATCTAGAACATAAGTTAAACAAACGCTACATATGGCTGTTAAGAAATGTCAGAAATGCCCAAACTATTGTCTACACATCTGTTTTGATAACAATGAAACTTTTTTATGAGAAGATACACTTTAAAAAGTAAGGAACTGAAGCAAAATACCAATATAAACATTAGTGAAATCCGAAAGTAACGAAACCATGGTGGCAGTAATATATGACTTTAAAATATTTTCATGGCATTTTATTTAAAAGAGGTGAGGTGAGATATTTTTAAAATCAAGGACTTCTTAAATAATAATTCAAGGGTTTATAAGCAATTTCAAGTGCTTTTCAAGGGCTAAATAAAAATATAAGACAGCTGTCATTTTCTAAGAGCTTTTCAAGGTGGCTACAGACCCTGTTATATAAGCAAACATGACACCAGTATTCACAAGCAAACATGGCACCAGTGTTCACAAGCAAAAATGGCACCAACTTACACAAACAAAAATGGCACCAGCTTACATAAGCAAAAATGCTGACTGAAATTTCAATGTTAGTTGAAACCATAGTGCTTATAGGTGCAGTGGTAACCCCTAAAAAATGTTAATCAATGTCGCCATTAATCGAGGAATAAATGTATTAAAAAAGTGTCACTTCATTTTTCAAATGTTCCAATCTTATAAATTGAAAATTAATTTTAACAGAGAGACTCATTTTCATACTGAAAATCTGCTCTAACACTTCATTTTAAAATATTCTAATTGGTAAATTGTAAATTTATTAAAAGAGAGGACTCACTTTCATGTTGAAAATCTGCTCTAGCATGATGAAACATTTGGGTCGTTGAACGTTTCCAGACTGGATGGTGCCACCACCACGTGCCTTAGGATCCCATCGTAACATTAATCGCAGCCACTGTTCCATGTAATTCCTGATTGGTCTACAAAGTCAAGAAATCAATTTAATTAACTGCAGTCACTGTTCCATTGTAAGTCCTGAAATCTTTTTCATTATGTGCAATCAATGCTCCAAGTAAGTCAAGAAATCAATTTTATTAACTGCAATCACTGTTCCATGTAAGTCCTGAAATCAATTTAACTAAGAGCAATCACCGCTCCCTGAAAGTCAAGAAATCAATTAAATTAACTGCAGTCACTGTTCCATGTAAGTCTAGAAATCAATTAGCTGCAGTCACTGTTCCAGGTAAGTAAATCAAGAAATCAATTAATTGCAATCACTGTTCCATGTAAGTAAATCAAGAAATCAATTTAACTAACTGCAATCACTGTTCCATGTAAGTAAAACAAGAAATCCATTTAATTAATTGCAGTCACCGCTCCATGTAAGTAGAGTAAATCAATTTAACTAATTACAACCACTGTTCCATAAGTCCTGATTAGTCTACAAACTAAAAAATAAATCAAATAAAAAATGTCTAATTCTCAATAACTATCAAATAATTAAATTAAATTATTAAATATCAAGAAATTATATGATTATATGTCAATGTTAACAATTAGATACTTATGATTCTATCTAGTCTTATCAGTGTTGGGAAATCAATTATAAAACTATTACTCTGAATGGTCTGACAACATCCAGAACTATTCACGACAGATCTGTTAATATACACTGGTTTAACATCATCCTTAATTATATATTTATTATTCATGACAGACCTGCTAATGTACACTGGTCTGTCAATAGCAAAAATCAATTATATAATTATAATTCTGAATAATAAGATGCTGACAAGAAGCTCTTTGCAGAATTATTATTCGGCTTGGTCAGATGCTGACAAGAAATCAACTCTATAATAATTATTCTAATGAGTCAGATGCTGATGAAAAACAACTGTAATAATTATTCAGTCTAGTCTGATGCTATCAAAAAAAAAAAAATATTATTCACTGTATATCTTGGTAAAGATAACAAAATTAATTATGTAAGAGATATTTTTGATATGATCTGTCACTGCTGAGAAATCAATTAAAATACAGTAGTCATAAAAAAAGTAAAATAAGCATGAGCCATGCTACACAGATTTACAATAATGTGACATAATGACATAACTAAATAATGACAACATTTTAAATTTAAACTGCTATTGTTCCTGTTGCACTTGTGCAGTTCTTGGCTTTCCAGTCATCAGCAATATACTAAAGTACTTTTTCTCAAGGAAACAAAAGCAACACCACACCCCAAAATGTTTATAACTTATTTAGGCTAATAATTTAATTTTTCAACATACCCACTCAAATGGTTGGGAGACAGCAAATTTTTGGAGAATCGTACTTCATTGTTTGAATCTATGAAGGCACAAATATCTTCTGGAGATTTGCCACTAACATGGTGATGCCTGCAAAATAGGCAATTGTATATGTGTGATATGTTATATATGCTGACAGTAATACTTAAAATATAATGCTTGCAAAAGTCTACTGACTTTTTACCTTTGTACTCTTAGTATATAAAGAATGATTCTGTTATATTTTTTTTTAATTTAAGAAGGGCATGATATAGTCAACAAAATGTTAATATCAAACTACCTGTTTGAACTTTGTTCGAATTGTCTAAATGACCAAAGCTGGATTCAAATACTTTGTTGATACAAAGTGCGACAAATACTTGGTAAAAAATTCTTGTAATGACTAATATAGTTTTGGGTTATGATGCCCAACACAAATAATGAACATATAAGCATATACTGTTTACATTTAAACAGATATATTGTATACAATTAAACAAATATATTGTATATAACAAATATACTAAATACATTTAAAAATACTGTATACTTTAAATATACTGTATACATTTAAACAAACAGTATGCAATTAAACAAATATGCTGTATACAATTAAAATATAGTGTATACATTTAAACAAATATACTATACACAGTTCAACATATATCTATATGTTACATACATTTCAACAAATATGCTGTGTACATTTAAACAAACATACTGTATATATTTAAAGAAATATACTGTATACAGTTCAACAAATATGTTGTATACATTTCAACAAATACACTGAATACATTTAAACAAATATACTGCATACACTTATACAAATATGTAGATGTTTTGTCAGCTTGAGCAATGAAAAGGCTCAAGTGAAATATTTTACTATTCATACCATTGGACTGGTGGCATTGTCGGTAAGAATGGTCGAATGCCAGTGATGCATTCAAAGACAACTGTGCCCAGAGACCAATAATCAACAGTTTGTGAATACTGCTTGCTTGCAAACAACTCTGGAGCCTGCAGAGAAATTACATTGAAAAAAAGAATATTTTCACTTTCAAATTTCTCTTTATCTACTGCTTTTAAATATACCATTAGTCCAATAATGCTTATGGGTGATTTTCTAGGAAGTGAACCATAAGTGTGACATGAGGGTAAAAAAATAAAAGAATTATTAGTTTCTTTTTATACAGCAAAAGATAGACCTTTTCAATACACTTTACTGCAATAATTATATTTCATCAATGGTATTCGCATTTCAACAAGAAAAAAGATTCTTACCTTGATAGGCACTGACATAGTCTTCCATGCATAATCATAACCGGTACTACTTCTGTTTGAAACGAAAAAGGAAATTATTTTTATGAATATGTCTATTCACCGGAAACATCAGCCATGCACATTTTTAACCTTTCGCCATGATCTTGTGACTTATTTTTATTAAAAATAGTTCATCTCTTATGGGATTCATTTTTAAACATCGTTTTTAGTTGCTTGTGCATAATGAGAAATTTTGGTAATGAACATACCTATTATGGATAAAAATTGTTTTTACTAAATCTTGGCTTGTATTTTGCTATAATCACCCAAGAATACTAATGATATTCACCCACGCTAAAATAAACCAGTCACTGGAAGTCACTGTATCAGCTTGTTTATAGTGTGTATGGCGTCAGTAACAAAGTGTTGCGAGTATTCATAAATTTTTGATGTGTCATTGTGTATTATATTATGAAATTATTAAACTCATAATCATATCTGTAGACTTTTGGATGTACTTATTTGGTTTATGTGTGTTTGGGTTTTCATTTTTATATATTGAATGTATGCATCATATGTTTTTGCACCAACCAGCATTATATCACAAATCCACCATATTTCTATTGGGCATTTTTGTCACACACACACAAAAAAAAATTAAAAAAAGAAACATACGAAAACAGAAAGGTTTTAAATTTTCTTAGTTTAATATTATCTTAACAGAAATTCAAAGGTTTAGACAATTTCCTACACGAATACTTTTTTTACATCCTGCCTAAGTGACCCCTTAATGGCCTATCTGGGTCACCTTTCCAGAAAATCACCCATATCCATATTTTTAGAATAAATAAACATAATTACTATATTTTTGTTAATTGCCAAGCATTCTTGACAAGAAGCAAATCTCTAGAATATTATCAAAGTGGAGCAAAATTAATAATGACTCCCGATTACAATGAATAAAAAAAAAATGTATCTTGATACATCTGCAAATACCCTCCCCCCTTTTATTTTTTTTTATAAAAAAGCTGGATGAAAAACATACCAGATACTGCAGAGTCCCAACAAATGATGTGCAGACACTACCATAATCAAGCTCCTTAGCATAACCCAGATCTATCAATTTGTAGATGATCTGAAACACGAAATGCTTAGAATTAAAAGTGAACTTTTATTTTAGTGATGAGGTGTTGAAGTTTGGTGACAAATAAAAAAAATCAACTAACCCTGAATCAATATACACTCAGTTTTCCAATAAATTTATGACTGGGAAAAGGAAGCAGCTTTAAATACATTTAGAACAGGCACCATGTGATGTCAAATAATAATGAATGCTATTTATTTACTCTATTAATTATATAAAATGCAGTTTAAATATGTTTTGAATGGGCAACATGTGATGTTCAGCACACTTACAGACTTAAAGTATCTCAATACTAAGAGGGTACTTTTCAAACAACTGTGAAATGCTACTTACTTATTGGGACTAATATCATGCAAAACACTTTTATTTCCTACAAAGTCTGAGTTTGTTTCTTGGATACAAGTCAAATATTGTCACTATGACTACTTACTGAAAAATGCTGGCTCTTGTCTTAAAAGACTTAAAAGCTGATTTATGTTGACAAGTTTTGTGATGGGGAGACATAGTTTTATCAGTAAAAGTAATGTGATTTACGTGCAGTGGCCTATGTCACTTGGCATCACTATTCACGTTTCTTCCTATTCTATTTAAGAGGTTTTCACTTAAGAAAATAAACGGTATAATTTAAATTCATGATGCATCTTTGTGTTTGGCTCTCTGCAGTTTCACCCTGACAGAGTCCCAGAAACACTATCTGTCAATAATCCAGCTTTCAAAATTAATTCTGACTTCACTGCTTGCTGGTTTTCTCCACTTTATTATTTTTTACAATACTGACTGGGTAAGTATTACCACCCAAGATGTATGCTATCACAAGTTAATGATTATGTAAAAAAATAAATCGTATTTGTCTTTCTTTTTCCATTTTTGTTTTTTAAAAGCCCGTCCCCAGAACCAGACTAAGAGTTCTGTGCCAACATGGGTGGATTCTGATTCACTTGTTGCATTCTTTCAATCATTCTTTCAATTTTAAATAGTAATGCATTCTCTTTTTAATAATTTAGGTCTACATTCATTAATTACTACAGTCATACTATGTCATATGATGGGAAATTTTCCCATATATTTTATATAAATTTTCATGACATGTGCAATTTTAATTGAAACGCTATTTGTAATTCATATGATGTGGATATTATTGCATAATGCTTGTTTAGGAAGTGAGGTCCTGAATGAAGAAGAGCCATGCTTGGTGGCAAATTTACATTGCCTGTAAACAACCATGGTCAGTAAACGTGGCAAGAGATTAATGTGGTGTGTGTGTGTGTGTGTGTGTTTGGGTATACAATGGGGAGTGTTGTTACCAGGCTGGCAGAGGAGCTCGGAAGTTGTGAAGAAAGTCATAATAGTATTAGCTCTAGGTAATTGGCTGGATCAAAGGTGTCTAGCAGACAGGTGTGGTGAGAATTTTACTCCATACTCTTCTCCCAATCATCCCTTGAGGTGAGCATTTTGAGACTGGGTCCCTCCCTATTTGGGGTTGTACATGGAGCAGTATTATTTTCATTGAAAAATACTTTACTTAAATTAAACAGCTGTCATTTCTCAGATTATTTGTTTTAATAAACTTCCTCAATATCAAATATTTATGTGGAGTTCATATATTACTTCTTTAAAGTGATTTTTTCTTCATGTGCATTTATCAAACTGTCTTTTTGTTCTTATAAAAGTAAGGTGTACAAGGTTATTTCTAAGTCAAATTTATGTTAGGAAATTTTGTTTAAAATTTGTTTGGTATGTTTGTGACACGTTTTGTATGACATTTTAGCTCATCAGCATTATTCAGGTTTAATAATGTTCAGGTAGAACATAAGATTTCATATTCTCTGTTCAGCTCTGGTGATGTTTTGTATTTCTTCACAAATTATTGTTATATTTTTTTATAAGAAATTATACCATCTATGTCATTTCTTGGGATATTAAGATTCGAATACAATTTGCTATTATTTAAACAAGTTTTCAATCCTTCTCACTATCTTCATGCCATCAGAACTCTAAGCACTTCACAATCAAGGCAATGAATCTGACAATCAAGAATTACAAAATAATCCCATTTTCTGGGCTGGGTCTCAAATCTACAAATTTTAACATAAAGCCTAGTGCCTAGATTTCTTAGTCACCCACCTCACAACTTAATGGTGGTGTGTAATCCAGAAAAGAAAAAAAGAAGAAAAAAACTAACTTTAAAAATAAATGAAAAAAACAAAACAAATATTATTTAAAAATCTCAAATATGTGCATTATAAAAAAAATGCTCATGAGTTGAAAAAAAAAGTCAATTAATCAAACTAGACATTACCATATCATCAACCTGCTGCAAGACAATGTTTTCTGGTTTGAGGTCTCGATGAATGATACGCTTTCCATGCAAATACTCCAGTCCTGATGCTATTCCAGTTGTTAAGCAACGAATATCATATTCTTGCATGCCACAACAATTTTCTTCAAGGTTGAGAGCCTGAAATATTTTTTAAAATATATATTTATAAATTCACATAAGATATTACTGGGAGCAATAATAAAATGCTTTCAACTGATTTCAGTTAAATTAATTTTAACTTTAATTTATTATTTTTTTCACACAGCATTAATAAAGCAGCATTTAAACTGTTTTTCAATGCCAATGGAAAGTCACTGCTACTGAAAGACACTAAAATGTCTAACAGAAGTTACCAACTGAAATTAAATTTTTACCAAGGTAAAATCTATTTCTCATTCTAGTTCCTACTCATGATCTACAATCTAAAAAAAAAAATGATGTGTAATGTTAATTGTTATCAACTTCAATAAATCAAGTTAAAGAGCAACTAAAGTAACTTTAAAAAACACTTCATTTTATTTGGATAAGTAAAAACAAGGACATGAATTAAACTGTGAAATTAAATTGTTTGAGGACAATTATTTTATTTCCAGAATGAAACAGGTATGTGTATAAAATGTGTCATATTTTTAACTTTGTAAAAATATTTTATACCATTGAACTATTAGTTAGCAGTAAAATAATGAAGTATTGCTAATAAGAAAAAGTAAAGCACTGATGTTTAATATTGTAATTTTTGTATACAATAATAAAAAAAAACATACCCTACGAAGATCTCCACGAGAACAGTACTCCATGGCAAGCAAGGGCAGCTCATCCCTTCCAACATTAATCTCTGCTGGAACTTCTAGTGCTTTGACTACATTTTCATGATCCAGTCGTTTCATAATATCTACTTCTAATTGCCACCGCTGGCGATGCTTGGGGGTCATTTCATTCTGAACTCGGCATCGTTTTAAAGCGATTTGATCGCCAGTTTCCTAAAAATAAAATCAAAGTTTTGGATTGAGGGCAGTCTCCTAAAAATCTAAAATTACAGTGTTAATCCTTTATAATGGATTACACATGGTGACTGAAAAGAAGAATAGACAAAAAAGTAAATGTGAACAACTGCCACAATTTTATGGCAAAGCTGCTGATGCTAATTCAGTAATTGGTTGTGGAAAAGAACCTGAGTAAAATTTGATATTAAGTTAGAAGTGATCAGTCTTCCTTCTGTCTTAACACTGTTTATCTGGTGCATGCTACATTTCATCCATGACTTAACATCACAAATTAGTTCCTCAGTACTCTGGATGGTAGAATTAATTTTCTTCAGATGGTCAGACATACATGGCTGACTGTTCTTTGATGTCAACAAACAATTTGTGTGATACTGGATGATGATTTATGATGCCTAAGAAAGGTTTTGTGAACCTGTTCATAAACTATTATGTTGTATTTATTATGCTATATGTGTGTATCAGACTAATAAACACTGTTGCAGGAAACTGTAAGTTGAGAGTTGAATGTAAGAGAGAATGGAGTTTGTTCCCTGACTAAATTTTAAGAAGGAAAACACATGGAATTGACAGTAATAATGTGAACAATAAACTTGCAACTTTGTTATGAAAGGCACACAAAAAGATTATTGCTGTTTCACCTAGACAAGGTTATGTAGAAACTATTATTGCTTATTTCTAATAACTGCATTTCTGTTCTCTGATAAGAACTATCATGTGATTTGTATTGACGCTAATTTGTTGAATTGTGTTTTAGGATATAACACTATAGGTGTTAAAATTATATTAATGTAGTTTCGTGGAAATATTAATGTCAAGTAATTTTTTTCATTGTATTTGTGACGTGTACATTTGATTGTTGATTTAATAAATTTATTGTTAAATTTATTGCCCTTCTTATGTATATTGATGACTTTATGTTGGAGAAGAAAGTGAGTGGATGGTGGGCTCACTAAATATAGATTAAAGATGAATTTATCTTTTCCTTTAGTAAGAAATTTTTCACATATGGAAATATTGTGCTACAGTAAATGTTTGTCTTTAATGTTGTGGAAAAGAGAAATTGTTTACAGCGCCCTTATATCCGCCAAGTGAAAGAGATGAGTGGTGTTTTCTGGAGAATTACATTATTAATAACATAAATTAAGATTCTCATCACTTGTAATTAGTTATGGATGACTAATTAATAATAATAATAATAATCATAACCAATGACTAGGTGGCGTTGGAGTCACAGGTTGCTTCTCCCTCATATATATATTTATATATTTATATATAATTATTACTAAAGCAGAGCCCATCCAAATAGGTTAAAAAGTATAAAGCTCATTTGCATCAGAAGTAAGTTGTATATTATATTGTTTTATAAAGCTCTATGGGTAGATCCAGAAGCATTCACCAGCCTCAGACAGCAACCCCTTAGCCCGTTTTTCCTACTCATGCAATGCTGTTTACTAAATCATGTTTTATTACAAGATGATTGACTACTAAAATCATTATTAAATGTAATGATATACCTCATTTGTCCACATAAATGCTGGGATAAATAGTAGAAACATACACTTCATCTTTTAAAAGTTAGAAAGTAATGAATTATGAACCATACCTCATTTTTCCACAGAACCACTGTGCCAAAACCTCCAGAACCAAGTGTCTTCTCCTCCAACCAGGGACCCTTCCTATTTAGCTGGCCACCATGCATCTCTCACTTTGATGCCTCAGTTACCTATAAGTTTATAACTATTTACTATCGGTTTTTAAGAAGCTAGTCAATGAACATTTTAGTGAATAAAATAGATCAATATACATTAAAGAAAGTTCAAGTATCTATTTTTTTACAAATAAATTCTAGAGTCTTAGGTAACTACCTATTCACAAAAAAATACAACACAAGATCTTCTCCTCTTGTAATGCCTCTGTCTGGTTCCAGCATTAGTACCTATCTCATTTCATTTATATTTATATGTACACTCCTAAAAGTATGCAATCTACATTAGACATTATATTTAACAGTCTGAAAGCAAATAGCTATACACTAATAGTAATGGCAAATAGCTATACACTAATAGTAATGGTGAGCTTAACGTGGTCCATCTATCTAAACATTGCTATACTGATACAAATGACAGGAGACCATGGTTGTTTTCAAGACACATCTTTTCCACCAGCAAAACTAGAACTCTTTTGTGTCATTGTTTGTATTTAGCTGTACACTTGTAAATTAATTTTATTTATACTGCTCTTAAAATAATTACAGTTATTTATTATATATTTTCTGTTAGTGTTAGTATGCAAATTCATTATTGTTTTTATTATTATTACCTTTAGCTCTTGTTTATGTTTCTGTAGTTTGTACAAAGACCTTGTGTGTATTTTACTATTATCTAATTAAGTGTAATTAATATAAAGCATTTACAGCTTTTTATAAGAATAAGTTCTTTACAAGCTTTATTTATTATCATATACATGTGATATAACTTGCACAATAACACATAATATAATAATTAATATGCATAGACAATATATAAATTATAATGCATTATATGCATGTTTGTGTGTGTATGCATGTATGTGTGTGTGTGTTTATTGTCTATGCAAATTGTGTTATTGTACAGAGTATGATATTTTTTATTTTTTACTGTAGAGCACTTTGAACTATTTTTCAAATAAAAGATTGTTTTTATAAATCAACATTATTATTACTATTTATATGTGTCAACTCATGGTTAACAGATAAAGAGAGTGACTTTGTGGCAATATAATGTGTAAAAATAAGAATATTTCTGTTTAAAAAAATGTAGCACAGTTCATAAATGTATTTGCTCTTCTCAACAGTTTACTTGAATTTTAAAAGACTGGCAGACAGCATATCTTGGTGACTACATTATTAACCAAGAAGAGCAATAATTTTATTTTTTGTCGCATTCTCTTGCCTCAGAAAATGGAATTTGCATGTAATTTCTGTAAATCTTTAGTTAATGAGATTATAACCCAACCCTAGATCTAAGCATACTGAACATGCTTAAAAACCAGCCTTATATTGACCCACAGCATTAGGCAGACAAATCTGTGATCTGCCTAACTTTGGTACTCATTGGGATAAATAAAGCCTCATTTTGCCATTTTTCTCTCTTTTATCTTTAGTGTTAATACCTTTGACATACATCACTATATTTCACATTTAAATAGTTTTTCCTACGAGATTTCATTCAAATTCGAGAGTGGTTTTGTATGTTGTACATATATATACAATTAGGTCCACCAAATGCAGGTTTTTATAGCATTGTCTGCCTAACCCTGAGTGAAAGTAGGGGTTTTTAAAACTTTTATATATAATATATATATTGTCAATTTAGGATCGTGGAGTGAGGGTGAGCAAAAATTGGAGTTTTACATCTACTGCTCTGGACTGCTCCCATTTTCTTTTAAAGCGTTTTAGTGTAATTGTACAATTCTGCAAAATTATAATTATATATAATGCAAACAAAACAGTAAAGTGCATCTTGGCATTTCTAGGAAGATACTTAGATAGCCTACTTACAAAGAACACATTACACATTCTTCATCGGTTCATTCAAAATGATAGATCCAACTCACAAACGCTCCCGAATGATCATTTTGTTGATGGTTGTTGTATTTCGTAAGAAATCACACAAATGTCATATATATTCAATTGTAATTGAACAGAATTTGTTCATCCACTTGCTTTTGTAGTCGTCTTACTCTTAGATTAGGAGGTAGTAGGATGAGTACTTTAAACACAAATCACTGAGAATCACACGGTGGAAAATTATATGCAAATTGTGTCAAATAATGTTCTAACTATTGTTCTGACGTATAATTTTAATATAAAATCTAAAACATTACGCTATGTAACGCTATGTCAATACGCAGTTACAAGTATCCATAATGGACAGGCGAACCTTAAAGAAAGATAACTCCGTCTTCTGTTTTCGGTTCAAGAAAAGTTCTTAAATTTTTTTTTAAATGTATACTTCAAAATAATTACATGTTAATGTTGAATTTCGTATACAAAGACTAATTTGTTATATCATAATAAATAGCCACTGTTAGTAAGTATGCTAAATATAGTAGTCAAATTAGATGGGTCATAAGAGTAAACTCCCCAATTCCGGGACATCGTTTTGTAGCAAATTAAAATTTAAGAAAATATTAGTATATATTGTTTAACACACTGCTATAACGTAATATTAAAAATATAGCTTATTTTAAATGTACTCAAATAGTTAAAAAGAAATGACAAAAAAAAATGAAAGATTTATATGTAGACTGAAAATTGTCTGATTTGGAAAACTCCTTTGCCATTTATCACGCATCCCTTGTTTGTTGTCTCTCTTTTGCTCTTTATAAAAAAACAACAACTTGCATTTATGATTCATTTATGCCAGTGATAAAATAGTTTTTCATTAGCTTCTTATTTTAGTTTTAAAATCACATTGAATTCATTCAATTACATTGGTCGATTCGGTCATATCTGACGTAGGGTTTCGTCGCCGCGATCATTCAAAATATCAGTTATTACTCATCGTTACACAGCCGCAGTAATATACTTGTAAATTGCATTTGTTGTTGATAAGTTCACGCAGCTGTGTAAACGCCGTTTAGGAATTTTATTATTTATAGTTAGTTCTGTATATGGTATTTATCCTTTGAAGCAAATAAACAGGGAAAATAT
This sequence comes from Sinotaia quadrata, assembly GCA_028829895.1. Lineage (NCBI taxonomy): Eukaryota > Metazoa > Mollusca > Gastropoda > Architaenioglossa > Viviparidae > Sinotaia > Sinotaia quadrata. The sequence continues at coordinate 91,182,562 of CM054182.1, read as the reverse complement.
ATAGATATATATATCCATGATTTGTATTGACAAGCGAAGTCCTATCTTTATACAACAATGATCATTGTAAAATATTGCAGAAGTTAAATTACACCGGATATCATTCTATCGCTCCCAGTGTCTGACTCATGATACGGCGAGTCTGAGCGGTATCAGCTAGTTTAAGGTCAGTTTACAGTCATACTGAGACACGATATTCTTGTACTGCTGTCGATCAGTCTCGCAGCTGAGTTGCGATGACCGATCGTGTTATTTTCCTTAGTTTCTATTATAATTATTATTATGCTATCAGTTCATTTCACTTCCATGTGATATATAGAGGTGAGTGCGGGGGTGAAAGGGGAGAGCAAGAGCGAGAGAGAATTACAGTTCAGTGGACGTTTGGTGGATTTTCTAGATGTGATTCCCCTCCACCACCTCCACCCCCGCCGTCCCCACCCCCGGGCAATGGTCGACTGTTTTAAAATAACTACCAGTTAGGGATCATTCTATTCTAGTAGTGTAGCTTGTAGTACACTGGACCAGAAATATCGTCACTTCCGATGGGACGGCGTCATTTTAGCCTACCCACTGACTCTTGCCTAAGGAACAGAGGGTCACCGTAAGGTTTCGTTTATTTTGGTGGTTTTAAAATAAAATGTTTGTTTATCAAGAGGTTTATTTCCTAAAGTCTGAAGCTATAGCTTCTGCATTTAATCTTCGACGTTGTTGCAAGGAGTTCCCATCTGGTCGCAAAATTATTTTCCTTACAGTCTTTCTGGCAGGATTCATTTTATTAAGCAACACTGATCACTCTACATTTTCAAAATCTCACGCATAATAATGCTAATGAAAGCAGTTGACGTAACCCTTTTGGCTACTTAGTCTTAACCGTCCATAAGTAACAATGTTTTTTCACAGAAACTGAAAATTATCTTGATTTTGCTCAGCCAGAAACTGTAACCCCGTCATTCATTTTAGTTGAAGTAAATAACAGTGCGAGTTATAAGCAACTGATGCGTTGAAATATATAACTTATTCTCTGAATGAGAGAACAATTTGAAAGATTAAATTTGGAAAGAGGAGAAAGGCCTACAATACAAAGATGGGACCATAGACTACAACATATATATATATATATAACACTTGTTGAAAATCCATATCAGGCTGCTGTAGAGGGTTTAAAACTATAATGACGCTTATCTATATTAGAGAGTAGTGTCCTCACGAATGTGACAAACTATAATGACGCGTATCTATATTAGAGAGTAGTGTCCTCACGAATGTGACAAACTATAATGACGCGTGTCATTATATCTATATTAGAGAGTAGTGTCCTCACGAATGTGACAAACTATAATGACGCGTATCTATATTAGAGAGTAGTGTCCTCACGAATGTGACAAACTATAATGACGCGTATCTATATTAGAGAGTAGTGTCCTCACGAATGTGACAAACTATAATGAAGCGTGTCTATATTAGAGAGTAGTGTCCTCACGAATGTGACAAACTATAATGACGCGTGTCATTATATCTATATTAGAGAGTAGTGTCCTCACGAATGTGACAAACTATAATGACGCGTGTCATTATATCTATATTAGAGAGTAGTGTCCTCACGAATGTGACAAACTATAATGACGCGTATCTATATTAGAGAGTAGTGTCCTCACGAATGTGACAAACTATAATGACGCGTATCTATATTAGAGAGTAGTGTCCTCACGAATGTGACAAACTATAATGACGCGTATCTATTTTAGAGAGTAGTGTCCTCACGAATGTGACAAACTATAATGACGCGTATCTATTTTAGAGAGAAGTGTCCTCACGAATGTGACAAACTATAATGACGCGTATCTATTTTAGAGAGAAGTGTCCTCACGAATGTGACAAACTATAATGACGCGTATCTATTTTAGAGAGAAGTGTCCTCACGAATGTGACAAAACTTAAACTCCTAGTTATGGCTCTGCATTTCTTCAGATTTGCCGAACAGATTCAATCATGTCCATCCGAATGGTTCACAGTGAGATAATGAAAGCTATTAATATTAACACTACCGCGCAATATTCTATTCGCAAACATTTTATTTCCGCCTTCATTTCTTTGTTGTTGATGCGCTCGTTAGAATTAAATGTTAATTAGGCTGTGACACTTCAGTTTGTTAAGAGGAGGAACTTGTTTTTGTCTAAAATATGTCTCTGTGAATGCCAAACATGCATGCTGGGATTGAACGGAACCAGAACGTTAACGAGAGATCCAGAAATTATTTTTACCGGACAAAATGCACTAAGTTATATACTGACAGTTTGCCTGTAGATTGAATTATTTTTACTAGGCAAAGTGTACTAAATTGTGTACTGACAGTTAGCCTGTAGATTGAAATTATTTTTACTAGACAAAGTCTACTAAGTTGTGTACTGACAGTTTGCCTGTGGATTGAGCTGCTACTTATTCTGCAAGAGAACTACGTGTGAATCTTTTACTTTTGTGCGCGTGTATGTGTTTGTGTGTGTGTGTGTATGTGTTTGTGTGTGGTGGAGATTAATTCTTTTTATAACAAATCCTTGTCAGTGGGTCTGAATGAAATATAACTTTCGATTAGTTTAGTTGTGCAGTACATTACAGCTTTTCAGTCTGAAACAGAAGGTGCTTGAAGTAAATATTTTGATATAGACTGAATCTTAAGTCGATGACACTACACGGCTGGAAGGGTTATAAAGCATAGTTGCATCAGTGAATGGATGGAACTTTTACTAGCCTAGTCTTTTTCACAAACACACACACAAAAACTTTATTTGGCTTCTTCCAATTAAAAGAATTAGAAATAATTATATAAATAATCGAGGTTCCCTATTACTCAATTGACAATTTACTGTAAAAGTAGGCCTATATACACTCTATTTAAATAAGAGCAGCCGAATGGTATATTGCATTTGGCTTAGACTATACGTGGTTGCGATAAAGTCACTATCAGTACTGGAAAATGTAGGTCAACCAGGCAAAATGTCGCGCGGCATCGTGGTGAGATCACTAAAAACAAAGTGCTGGAATTTTTTTTGGGGGGGTTGTTGGTTTCTCCATTTCCGATTTCCAACTTTCGTTGATTTTGCAGAAGGGCGCAAGCACTAAGAGAGTTATTTTATAAATATACTGGAAGATGATATTAAAGGGACCTCTTTTTATTTTTTTAATTGCATTAAATTGGTTAGATCCTGAGTAGCCTTTATTCTAGCAATAGAATAAATGTAGAAGCAGCGAGAGAACGTGCATCCTTGTATAATTCAATCATTTTGACATTTGGCAATTGTAGTTTCATCAGTTATTACTATTAGCTTACCATAATATTTTTATTCCGACTCAGTGTTCACACTCGTCCTCATAACCATGCACTTGCTCACAAAGTTGCAAGAGTCGATTTCCATACTAGGCTTGACTCATCAGCTGAATAATTGTCTGCTACATTGGCTAATTAAATATGCACCTGGCGGCAGAATTCGCTCCTAAAATAATAGGGGCTGTTCTCAGAACATCGTTTATTTAAGTATTAATAGTTCCTTCGGTTAATCAAATGTAAAGATGAGATTTCTCACAGTTAGAAGGCCTACGAGTACTGATCTAGATAACGCAACAATGATAGGTATTTCATAACCACTGTTTATATAAGCATTAGTTATACAATACACACACACACACACACACACACACACACACACACACACACCTGATCGAGTGTATAATACATCTCTGTTTCCTGTGCTTTCTGTCAAAAGTTTTCTCTCTAACACAATGGGTTCAAAGCTAAAACTTGTTCATGTCTTACAAGACAACACAACAACAAAAAACCGACAGCCGTAGAATAAATTAATTTCTACTCGTATAATCAAAGAATTTGGTAAGCTATTTCTAAGTTTTCTAAACCTTAATATTTAATGTTTCCACTTATAAATTAAATCATTCACCTCTGATATTGATCTGATTACACTGTGGAATAAGATTATTTAGTTTCTGCTCATAAAAGGAAGTCTATTACGACTTAGTCAGAATTTATAGCTACAATTGCCAAATGTCGAGATGATTGAATTTAGTTTCTGCTGATAACAGGAAGTCTATTACGACTTAATTGGACATCTAGCTTAGGGTTGATTTTCTAGAGGAAAAACTATCAAACTACAAACTAATTAGTTCTTATATTTGTAAAAATCTAAATGGTGGATCTCTTCAATAGCATCTACATATTTCCACCTGTCACAAGAAAATAAGTGTTTGTTGGCAGTTGGGAAAGAGGAGAATGCAACAGAGAGATAGTAAGCGTGAAGGCTTGAGTGAGTGCTGGATAGATTTTCTGGGTGCAATGTTGCCACGGCCAACGGCTTCCTCTTTCCGACTTTTAAGAGATCTCAAGCATCATTTTGAGCCACAGACTAGTGTCCAAACTATCTTCTACGCTGCTAATTGTTCCGTTGTCAAGAGTTTACAACGTTTTCCTCTTTGCTTGGGGTTGAACGGTCGTCTCACAGTGTTGATGCGTTCATCCGGGTGTTTTGTCACTAAAAAGGATCAAAGGTCACGTGGTCAGTGGCGTTTAATTATTATGAAAGTAAGTTAAATGAGCAAACGCCGCTTTAGCTGAGTTGTTATCGTGTGGGTTTTATGTCCAATTTTCGCTGATATATCGCAGATGGCCAAGCTGTAAGCACTGAAAGAGAGGGGTTTTTTTTTCCATTTTTGAAAAGGACAGATCTACCTGGAAACCACAGACTATCCCCACTAAAAGCAGCGCTCCTCGAAAGTAAAACTTTGGATCTCCCCAAATCTTGGAAGATTCCGAGACCTTGGTATACAACCGACAGCCAACAGAAGTCGTGGGAAAAGGCAGAATAATAATAATTAAAAACATACATACTGTATGCTAAGTTAAACAAGAAAGTTTTCTAATAAATATTTCTGAAGCTACTATTAGCGGTTGCCATTTTGAAACAATATCTGTATAATAGGAAATATTTATTACTATTTGAAAATATTTTTCGCATTTTGAAAATAGCTTTTATAAAGTAAAAATAGCATGACTAAAGAGCTGGTCACATATTAAAAGCAACACGCGCATACAAATAACTCTTTCACACACGCGTAAGCACACACATACATACTCTTCCTCTCACATATACACGTGCAGAGGCCTGATGTGCTGTCTCTATTTGTGTAACGCCTCACACCTCGTCACAGTATGTCTCACTTTTCCACATTCCTTCGTGATGGTGGTGGTTAAGCTAACAAATTTAACGTCACCGCTGGAGCTTTCGTGGATCATTTCATCATAAAGACGTTCTCTGGTCTGTAGTGCTCCAGTGGGACATGCTCCTCTCACGAGTATTCGCGAGCTCTGGCCGTGGTGTTATTGTTGGAGTTTTGTTTTGGTGCTTGCTTGGTGTTGTCAGTTGTTGATATTAAAAAAATAAATACATCATTGAACTGTGTTCCTGTTAAGTATTGTCCCCTATTTCTTGTGTCTGTGGCGTTGAAGTTGTATTTTTGTTCTTGTTGAGCGTTGTGGTGTCGGTGGCTGATGTAAGTTGTGAATATTGTTGAAGAATCTGCGTGTAGTGCTCTCTGCTCACTCGTCCGTTGCAAAATGTATTTGGCCGGCAAAGGCGGGCTTTAATCCGGTAATACGTGGGCTAAAAATGTGTTGTATGTTGTTGCTGTCATTCCCGATGTAGAATGTGTGTGTGTGTGTGTGTGTGTGTGTGTTACAGAGCCAGGCAAGTAGTACGCCAAGTCTGTACTTAGCGTGTACGTGCGCCCGGAATATTCAACCCCCTGTCCTCCTCACTGGTGGTGTTTTCGTTGTTGTCGGCGCTGTCGTCGTGGCTGTCCCCGGTGTCCGTTGGGAATGCACGAAGGCGGCCGGTAAAGGTGGTCGAGCAGCAGTTGAAATATATCTGAAATGGGGTGATTAAATTATCCCCACTGCATGAATTACGACTCACTGGGCCAAAATTGCTGTCGTTTTGTTGTCGGTGGTTTCGTTGGCGTAATTGTTGTTGCCTTTGTTGTTGTGGCTTCTGTTGTTGAGTCTGATGTTGTCGGATGTGTTGTGGTGAGTGCCGTCTTTTGTGTTTGGTGCCTTGTTCTGTTGTTTGGTTGTCTGTTGTGGTTACTGTTGTCGTTGTTGTTGCTCTTGGTGGGGTCTATGGTAACGGTGAGAGACGGGGAGCCTCGAGCGGTCTTGTGTATTCGTTTGTTTGTAGCCTCGACCTCAGTTGGTGCAATTTCCTGATTGGTGCGGTCGTCGGTTTGTACGAAGTTTTCTTTCCTTGCTGTAGTTGTAGCCTGTGTTGGCGATTTTGAAGTGTTTCTTTTTGTTGACATCTTTGTTTGTTGCGGGCATTGTTTGGACTTCCTTTACCTCTATGTTGGTAATTTTTGTCTGGTTCTTTTCTGCCTCTGTGATGGTAGTCGGAGTTTGTGTGAAAGTATCTTTTTGTTCACCTGGGTAAGAGTTGAGTTGGCTTTGGTTTTCGGTGGTATTTTCCAGACTATTTGTGTGTTCATTCCCTTGTCACAGGTACTGATGGGTATAGTTTGCGTTTTGTTTTCAGTCATTGTTGGTTTGCTGAAAGTCTGTGATGAGTTGTCTTTGGTTTTTGGTGGTATTTTCCACTGGATGTTCGTTGAGCTTTACTGTCTATCGATGGTTGTGGTATTCTAGCTGTTGAGAAGTGTTCGTTTAAATACTGCCATAGGTATATGGCACAGTCCAGAACCTCATGGTGTTTTTTTACTATGTGGCTTCTCTCCCTTTCCTGACACGTCATGGAGGAGAAGCCACATTAATTTGGAGAAAGTCGAGTTAGGCAGAAGTTTTCTGATTCAATCTGGATGCCATAAGGAGATAATTCTTTCTCCTTGTGTGTGGCAAACTTCATGAGCGGATTTAGTGTCATCATCAATTTGAGGCCATTTTTACTATGACGTATCGATACACCGTGTCATGATTTTTCATTGAAATTAATCTTGCATCTGTGATCATAATTCTTTTGATAAAATAATTTATAATCACTTAGATTCTTTTTATATTTTCTAAACTTTAGCTGGGGTTTTTCAACACTGCTATGGGCCTTTAAAGGGATTGTGTGTGATCTGAATCTCTTTGGCTGTTAAGTTGCATTCATTAAAATGATTACTGCAATATACCCCTCTATAATTTTGTAATTAAAGATAAAGTAATGGTTTAGATACTTCTTTGAGTTTTGTAATTAAAGGCTAGTATAGTAAACAAGGACGACTGATCTAGTTTAACATATGTTATTTTTAGCATTGGAAATTAGAAACCCGAACTCCATAAGAAACCGGAAACTACGTTGAACATTCCAACCGCTAGCTCCATTTCATGAGATTCGAACCAACCAGAACATGCATAGGTCTGTCAAGTATCAGGTCACCATGTGATCATGACCAGGAAAATCTCCAGCTGGCCTAATTATTCTGGAGTAGTGAGGTCAAATTTCTGTAACAAATCGTTAGCTCTCCGAAAAGAGCGCGGAACAGTCAGGTGTAATTAATAGTTAAGAAGAAATCTCAGTTGAAAGTTAACATTTAATAAGTTGTGCTTGGATAGAGAATTCAGAACAGTGCTTGGATATATAATTCACAACTGTGCGCAGTAGGAAACAGCCGATCGTTAGTTTTTAAGACGGAATAAATGGAAATATGAAAGGATACAATATTCTGCATTTCTTTTCTTTTCCTGGTGTGTGTGAAGAACGGAGTAAAGTAGCCAATCGAATAGATAAACTGTTATTCAGAGTGCCTCACTTGTTGTAGTGGTTGGTGTTTGTTGTAGTGGTTGGTGTTTGTTGTAGTGGTTGGTGTTTGTTGTGGTTGGTGTTTGTTGTGGACACAAATCTGGCGCGAAATTGCCCCTTGCCGGAAGGTCTTCCATAATTTCAATCATTTAAAAAAAAAAAATTGTGGGCGCCTTTGTAGTGGATCTTCCTTCTCCAAAAACCCAGGTGTTACATTTACTGAAATTTAAGTGGCATTGGTAACTTTCAAGTTGATAAGGCAGACAACTCTGCATCTATCCCGGAGGTACAACACGCCTCCAGGCAAACTTTTAGCTTCCTAGCTCTTACAGCGCCCCCGTGAATCGAACACACATACACACACGTGCGCGCGCGTGTGTATATATATGAATGTTTGTATTCAACTATGTAATTCTTTCTTTCATTACTTCCATGACGTGTCAGAGATGCTGACAGGCCGAGAAAGAAAAAAAAACAACTTGCTCTTTTTTTAATCTGGTCTTTTAAATATGACGTCCTTCTCAGTGCAGTATCCAATGTAAACAAGTGCACATAATTACAATACTGAGACTGTTTAGATCTGAGAGATAATGTATGTTACGGCGAGCCAAGTAAACTACGTCAGAGTTATAGCAAGCAAGTGAAATAATTCAGCTGTTGAATAATATATGATCAATAAAAACTTTACACAGATTTTTTTAAATCGTTACTTGATAATATATTTATTATATAAAATCAACAGTACGCCGTATACAACTAATTTAACACATAATATTTCTTGCTCTTTTTTATTTGTGAGTGTTGCATTTTATACATCTTTCAAAATGTAACTTGCGGACATTACTCGAAATATATGTCAATGTCGGTGACATTTATAAATCTTCAAAGTTTTTGTGGTCAATTTCTGGTTCTATGAATTTGTTACTGAGACTGATTGTTCGCTTTGAGTCGTTCGTTGGCAGTTAATCATCAAGTCTGTAAAAAAGGACACATTCGGTTTAGTGAGTTACTTCCTCTTGTCCTAGAGCCAATAATTATGACTACCAAAAAGAAAAAAAAGAAAAAAGTCTTTTTAAATTGCGATTTTTTATTAAATGAAATACAAAAACACAGCTAAATTAAGTACAAATATTATTTCCCTAGACATGGCAAATTTTCACGAATCTTGTCTTCAAAATGTTAATTTCCACGAATGTTCTTGGATTGTACGAAATCTGTTCAAATAGGAAAATTGATGTAAACATTAATAAGTATAAATAATTAAGAAATCATGTATAAAATAAGGAAAGTATATACTTACTACGCAGATCAATTGTCAAGATTACTATTGAATTATAATAATCCAAAAGAGCGTCCACCTTAAAGAGAAGCTCTTCTCACAAAGGAATTGAAAAAAAAAATACATAAACGAAAATGTACATTTAAAAGAAAGAGAAGACGTGGAAAACAATTGACGACAGAAAATAATAATTTTAAAAAGTGCATAGTGGCAGATGTGCATATAAGAAAGTTTTTCGCGTGGGAAGTCAATTGAGCAGAACACGTGGCAAAAATCTGGATCATTGAGTGCACTGGGTGGGTAGCCCAGTTTGTATTGCGGGTCACGACTAAAGCAAAGGGACTAAGTTTGTCGTGGTCAAACCAGAAATGAACTCGATTTTTAAAAATGGTTGCTGGGACATACCTCTGGAATTATTGTTAGGAAGTACACCACCAAGCAAAATCTTAGATATATGGAAACTTGACATCCTTCGCACCGGTCCTTACCCCCCCCCCCTTCCTTCTTATATTCTTTCTCTTTCAATATCGGTCTGCAATTGAAGGAACAACATAATAACTTGAACGATACTGACATTTTGTTTCTGCATAGAAGTCGTCAGTCACAGAAGAAGAAACAGGGAACTACACAGCTGATCATCTGGAAAGATGAAGGAAAATATTAGAAGGGGCTGGCTACACCATCACTAAACTATGAGAGCAAAGAAACTAAAATACTTTTCAAGTGATATTTCAAATTAGAGCCTAATTAAATCAGATCCAGAGTACACAGACTTATACAGTAGAACTGCCTGATAGTAATCACCCTAATTGCAACATACACAACACTTCGGCTGTTGGTAAAACGATTGTAACCTATTTTTGATAGAAATATCAGTATAAAAAATAATTTCGCGATCATGCTTTACATTTATTTAATTGTCACATTCAATTTTAATTATTATATTATAGGTACATCAGCCGTACTAAAGTTAGTTCAAGTTAATAGTTACTATGTCAACCATTGTTGCGGGACTTAAATACTGACCTCTGACTGAAATTGTGATCACCATTCTAAGTTATCTTGGGCCAAGTGACAAAGTACACAACTAAATCATGTGGATCATAAGTATACTCGTGTGCAAATATTTTTGTTATCAGGTTGACACATCTTTCGGATGAAACCAATGAGTTATATGTAGAGCTCAGTGGGTGAAACACAAAGACCTTGGCCATGTCAATGGATGCATTGTCATTGGTCGACTATGTCGGTCTAAGTTTCGATAGGTAGTAAAGCGTAGAGGAATAGATGTATTGTATGGTGTAAATAGATAATATCCCGGACTCTGTACCATTCAAGAAAAGTGAACTCGCTTACAGCTCGATATTTCTCTAAGAAATCATGAAATAAAACTGGCCTTGTGCCGTTGAAGTCTACCGGTCATCTGAGAATGATCGCAGTCGGTGAAGCGCAGTTTTTAAAGCATAGATCTACCCGGTATGTCTGGGTATTTGAAAAGTGTGAAAGTAGTTGATTTAGATGATTATACGTGTATTAGTGTAAGAGGTTTTATTCTTGACATGGAGGCCAAGAGTATTTCCGATTATCCTCTATTTCCATAAACAACAACTTGTAAAACCCATTTTTAATGTACCAGTTGGTGAGAGAAGAGACCTAATTAATGAAAAGCACTTTGGGGTGTAGGCCGACGTGGACAGTCGAAAGTTGTGTGTGTGTGTGTGTGATTTCTTTGTCAAATGGTTTTAATGGTGACCATCTAGTATATGCATACATGTGCACAAACCGCAATTTAATGATTGAGAATAATAGACATATCTTTTACTGAGAATAATAATACATATCTAGATGTCTTTCTGTCTTTGCACTTAATGATAGTTGCGGTTGTGGTGCGCACCATCTCAACGGCTAAGCATTGACACAACGCCAGCTTTAGCTCGCACAGTACGATTACGAACCTAGGCATCGATGGCTATCACCAGTGTCGGCCTGCCCCAATCGTTATTGATAACAAATATGTTCTGTAATAAAGAACCGAGTACACGTACTTAGCTAATCATATCAGCTACAACATTTCATATTTGCATTACAACTAGTCAAGCGTCTGAACGGCAGCTTTACTAGAAAGCCGGCAAGTTAGTAAACTTTTAAACTACAGCTTTGACAAATTTACTTGCTTTGTTTAGTTTTAGTTTCTACATGCATAATTAGAACGTTCAAAGTCGTTTATACACTTATGTTTTGTTTTTCCGTTAGTCATGACAGCCTGACTAAGATTTTCACCGAATCTTATGCATAGCGTGTCAGGCATGCAGTTAGCCTGCACAAACATTGCTTAATCGTTTCCATTCGTGCTCGTACAAATGGTACTCATATTATTAGTCATAACTGATAAAAACTGAAAATGCTAATGCAGTAATGGGTTGGACTGTGGAACACTATCTCAGATTGAACCCTGAGACTTGGTGAAACCGTCGCCCCTTATTCCTTCCCCAAGTCATCAGCCATTTTAAGTCATTGACTTGTAGAATGTTATTTTAGCATTTAAAAAAAAATGTAATATTATGTTAAAATAAAAAATTTCATTGACAGATGCGATCTCCACTTGATATTTAGGAATGCCTGCTATTCTTTATATGGAACAATTCTAACTTATCAGAATTATAGCTGGTCTGGTGACTATTAATAGATAGGCTTAATAATTTGTAAGCATTGTCGAGTTCTCTTTTAGTTTTAGTCTTTATTTCTTAATAACATTCATCAGTTAGACTATGCAAGTGATGAAATATTTATTTGTTTTCTCAAAGAACATTATTCGTTTCCTAACTACTAGCTCTTTGGCATAGATCTGCAGTATCACAGTAATACTAATACTTATAGTGTCAGACACTCTTGCAGATATTTTGCTTTGTTGTTTGTCATACATTTAATATAAAAAGTGTCCATGCGGCCACTTTGTAAGTCATCATTTTGCAAATTTGCATTTAAAAAATTTTTTAAACGTATTATAGAAAATATGTACAAAGCATCAGTGGCTTATTTAAGTTATTATATTAAATAAAATATTTGTTGAGAATATGACATTTAAATTCCTTACTTAATCAAAACCTCTGATTTAACTTATATAGATTCTCTCTCTTGTTGGTCTTTAATCTTAGAATAACGGAAACAAATGAAACTGTTTTAGTGTTTATACATGTTTTATAATTTGAAAATCACACATCCTTTTAGATATATTAAGAACTTGTAATCTAAAGTTTTGTGATATAGTACTTTTTAATTGAAATAGTCTTGAACACTTCATGTATGCTACAGTTAGCATGTAGTTATAGAACATGAGCCAATGTGTTTATTGAAAGTTTTCAGAGATGAGATGAGGCAGTATGGTTTTCAGTCATCAAATCTGGATTCAGATGTGGCACTTTTACACTTTACATTTTAAAAAAAATGCAAGCTTAAATAATTGTTCCAAGTTTAAGTTAGTAAGGCAAACTTTCCATTTTCTTGTATCTTCTTACTCTTCTTTAACCCTCTGTCAATTGAGAAAATTAATGAAGCTTTTTGTTTTCTTATCTACATTTCTTATCATCTCAATAATTTGTTAATTTTTCAGGTGCACATGTTTTATTTAATCACTATACTGAAGCTGTACCTCTATTGTTTTGTGCAGTTTTTGTTACTATATACTTAATATACCTGAACATTTGGGATAACCAAGTCAAATGGTTGGAATAGGAGGCCATACTGATTCATACAGATACCATAAAAAATTATTGGGAACTTAAACTTGATCCTGTTTCGTATTCAGTGAGTTAACCACAATAACCACTTCTATCACTCCAAATGAAACTCGTGAAGAAATATGTCATCCAAGGATATATTTAACATACATAACAATATTTATTAAAAGACCTCATGTTACATTTCTTGTGAAAAAAAACTAATAGTTTGAATTAACCATATTTTTTACACAGGATAAAATTGGGACTTATACTGTTATTGTTTTAATTGACTTAGAATTTAGATCGTATTAAAGTGTTTCTATTGTAAATTTTATTTACAACTATTTGTCCTTGTGAAGTGAAAGATGTTGTGAACATTTGAATAGGTGCATTATTTATTTTAGTTGTTTTGTGAATTTTGCAGACTTGACAATTTTTTGACTAACAACCATCATGAAGTTGAAACAGTTTTTGGGCCTTCAGGTGTTTGAGTTTGCCTACCTTATGGCATTGGCATTTCTGCCTTTCCTAGTAGCACAGCGGGAAGTAGGCTTGACCATTCTGATAGTTATGTCTGTCTACATTATTTTCTCTTTACTTAAGTTTGCTCTCACCAGTCGAATTGATCCCACAAATGAAATAGTTCTCATTACTGGATGTGACACAGGTTTGTTCAGATTTTATTTTTTAAATTTTATTTAACAATATAAATAATAAATCTTTATGCAAATCATTTGGATGTGTATTTATTCTCTGTTTTATATATTAACCGTATCATTTAAAAAAAAAAATGACTGATTCATTTTTCATCTGTCACATATATCCATTTTATTTATCAGATTTTGGTTTATTTTTTCATCTCCTATTCATGGATAGTTCTGTTAATCTGATTTTATTTGTTCTTTTCTTCGTTTATCAGCAACAGCGTTTCTGTTTGAACATGCACTTAACTTTGTTTATGAGCACATTAATATATGTATGCACATGCTTTAGATATGACTTAAAAACCAACAAATTAAAACTTTCCACACACACTCAGATCTGTAAAGGGTTCCTTATTATTTTAGCTGGTTGATGGATCGAATGCAAATAATTATTTTTATGCTTGCACTAGGAATAAGTGTAAGTTAGATGATAGCTTTTAGTGAAAAGAATTGAGAAAGAATAGCTCCTTTGTCCATAGATTTTAACAATAACATTCATTTTAATTAATTTTAATTCATTTTCATAATATTAAACATGTGACAAAAGAATATCTTCTGTTGGTTTCATTCCCTCTTAATCCTGACCAGAATCTCATTTCATTTTCTCTGTGTCTGTGAACATCACTGTGAGTGCAATATTGACTGAGACTACGTCTAGCTGATGTGATGTCCTTTAATAATTGCATGCATTGCAAAAAAAAAAAATAATAATTAAGTTTATCATGGGTTCCATGACAAACAAGCTTACACAAACTGTTAAGTTGTGTAATTGCTTTTTAAACGTAACAGGTTGACTAAAGAGAAATCCGTTATTATTTTCAATCATTACATGTTTGTGTTTTATTATAGAGTCTCATACAAAAGTCAATTCAATTTCTTTTACTTATTTAGGTTAAAAATAGTGCGATGTAATATTAGACATGATTTAAAATTGAAAATTTTCTTCTATAAACTTTATAACATTTATATCATACTCTGTATTTTTACTTATACTTATATACATAATTCTAGGCAGGAATTAAATTTTTGCTGTTATTTTAAGGTTTTGGGAATGTACTTGCACGTCGTCTGGACTCTCTGGGGTTCACGGTGGTGGCAGGGTGCTTAGACAAATCATCTGAAGGTGCCCAGCTTTTAAAGACGGAGACTTCTGGAAATCTTCATGTTCTGCAACTTGATGTCACAGATGATGACAGTGTAAATAACTGTCTCTCATTCATCAAGAAACAGTTTCCTGTAATCGTTAATAACAAAGGTAAATAAGATTGTCGAAGTAGACCAGCAAAAAAATGTCTATAATTATTTGTTCTTTTTAAAACTTGATTAATAATACATCATTGGCTTTTTTAAGCTAAAGAAATCAAGAATGATTAATTAGTTTTCTAGGATCTCATGAAATGTGCTGTTTATGAGTATGACAATATTACTGAAATAAGAAATCATAGAGATCTTGATACATTACTTATTGTATTTAGTAATTTACTATAATTTTTGATACTCAAAATATTCATCAAATTTGTTTTCTTCAACAAAGCATTTTGGTTTTTTCCTCATGAAATTTGTCAGGTATGCTGTTTTGACTTAAACTTGCAGTTTTCAGTTCTTCAACAGATTGAAAATGAAAACAATACAAAAATTATAACTTACTAATTGATTGATTATTAAACATTAATGACTTAACTAATGTCTTTGTGACAGACTACAGTACTTCTCAATTCAACCCCAGAATATTTGCCGGCCTTTACTATGAAATGTGCCAGTTATAATCTTGATGTTCCTTAGCAACTAAAAATTCTCAACTAAAAGTTCCCATCTTAATACAGTACCTTTGATAAAATCTTAAAAGTGTCATGTTTATCACTACCACCGCATTTTCAATCTACAAATTGTACCCAATTGTACCACATTGTATCCATTTTATTTTGCTTCATCTTCCCTCACAGAGACAAAGTTAACTATCAGTTTTGAACATTTAATTATTTTTTTTAATTCTAAAACATTTTCTAGGGAATCATTTAATTCTTAATTCATTACTTAATTCCAGAAAAATTTCTAATTGAATTAAAAATTGGAAACTCGCTCAATTTGATTTTTTAAAATAAACTGATTCAGCATTACACTGACAAATATGCTAAGTGTAACACACGACTACCGCTTTTATGACCTAGGAAAATTTTCCGTTTAAACAATGTCTAGTGAGAGTTAACAGCAGCATTCCTATCTTTGCTGAAAAGTAATAAACATAAATTATTTAAATAAAATATTTTGTGCTGGTATGGGTACATTATAGTAGCAGATAATAAAGAGTTGGCACATTGACTAAGTAAAATTTTCCACTCATTTATCAATATGTCAGGTAGATGTTAACCCCATTCATTGTTATAGAAGTGTGAACGCTTCTGAGATTTTCTTAAATTATATATTTTATATGTGTTAAGAAAGCACTTATCATTTTGTACATATGTCTTTCTTTTACTCTAAAAGCACTTACTGTGCTGTAAGGAATAAACATACACACAAAGAACGTCTGATTTTCAGTATCGGTTGTTGAACATTAGAAATTGTCAACAGAAACATTAAGAGTGTTTTATAGATTAATCAAAGCACATTAATATGCTACCTCTGATTGAAATTGTTTCCTCAATCCATATTTATATCTTTCATTTTATTTGTTCATTTTTTAATTTTATTTTTATAGATTCCTATAGTATTATAAAAATCTTGCTTATCAGTACTTTTTGGTCATAATTCAGCATATCTTATTTGTATGCTTATGTATAATCTGTGGACTCTTGCTCCATTAATTAAAATAAAGTGGTTCATTTTGTTACAGTTAAAGACTTAAAGTCTTCATTTTATATGTACATATTGATTGTTATATTAAAAAGAAATATTGGTTACTATCTTAATGTTATGTTAAGAATGTAACAAACTAAAAGACTATTTCTAATTTGTATTCATTATAATTTATATTATTCATGAAATGAAAGTCTAGTTCTTTATTGCATACACTAAAAATCATGCTAGAAGTGCTGAGGAAAAGAACACACCCAACTCCTACCTCATAACAGTAATTAAAAATATTATTTATAGGGAAGAACACTTTTAATTGATTAATGAAATTTGCAGGCCTTTGGGCGCTGGTTAATAATGCTGGAGTCATTTCACTGGGAGATGTTGAGTTTACCTCACTGGAATCTTACCAGAGAGTAGCAGATGTCAATCTGTTTGGCATGATTCGCATGACAAAAGCTTGCCTTCCTCTTATTAGGCAGCGGAAAGGTCAGTTGGTTTCTATTTCTGATATATTTATGTAAACTTCAGGATGTTATGTTTGATAATAAATATGTCAAAGTGATGCAATCATATTTTTAATAATTCAGTTTTTGAATGTAGAATTGAAGTTATACAGGAAATGAGTTTAAGCATTAAGGGTGCCAAATATTAGAATTGAAGTTTTACAGGAAATGAGTTTGAGCATTAAGGAGTGCCAAATACTCTTATCAATCCATTTTATGTTAAACTCTTTAACCAATTAAAAACAAACAATCAAGTAAACCCACTTAAAACATATCTGTGCCTGTTAAAAAGTTAAACGAACCCAGGTATTCTGGCCATCTTTGTTTGACAGCTCAAAATGCTCGAATCATGTGATTTTGAAGAAATTCTAAATATAGAGCTCTGATCTTGCACATGTGATATCATATGAGTAGTATTAGGCTGAGTGAATTCTTACTTCATTGTTTATATGTCATTTCTTTAGAGTGGTTTTCACTTTTCTTCATTGTTTATGTGTCATTTCTTTAGAGTAGTTTTCACCTTTCTTCATTGTTTATATGTCATTTCTTTAGAGTGGTTTTCACCTATCTTCATTGTTTATGTGTCATTTCTTTAGAGAGGTTTTCACCTTTCTTCATTGTTTATGTGTCATTTCTTTAGAGTGGTTTTCACCTTTCTTCATTGTTTATGTGTCATTTCTTTAGAGTGGTTTTCACCTTTCAGTATATATATTTTACTTTGCTGAGGAAATGAGATTTATAGCAAATCCAAGACTGAAAGAGGGCAATTTTCCATTGATAAATAAATAACTTCTTAGAAGTCAAGCTGGAGCCTAGTGACCAAAGAAGCCTTGATAATTATTGTACATCGTTTAAAAAAAAACAACAACAAAAATCCCCATTATATTTATAAGTGAAAGTGATCAAGATGCTATACCTTGATGTAAGGTTTAGTTTTTTTGCCAGTAATTGTAGATCTGTTCACCAGGGTAATTTAAAGCTTCATCAAAATAATCAGTTATGTCTGTCTTATGTCATTAAATACCCTTAAAATCTAAAACACATGCACACAAATAAAATGTTATTTTATATATTATAATTTAAAATGTAGTTAATAAATGTTAACTGGATTATAGTCATATAATCTATATCTTTATCATATATTAGTTTTTATCATACTCATTTTGTAAACAGGTAATATTATTCTTATTAGAAACAGATCCCAAAGTACATGGTACTCAAAATAATATTGTTAATACTAAATGAGGAGTAATAATTAATTCCAATACTTTCACATTAATTTTATTTATAATCGTAGGATAATTTGTAAATAATTTTTATGAATAATTATTTAAACATATGATAATTGAGCAAAATGTAATATGTATTCATTATAATTTATATTATTCATGAAATTTTCATTTTTTGAAACTATGTTTAATATTGATATCTCACACACAAAAAAAAGGTTTCATTAGCAAGATGTTTAATAATCACTTAGGAGTTTGTATTATATTTTGTCTGTGTTTATATTTAAAATATTGAAAATGTTTATGCATGTACCAAAAATTTCAATGTATGCTCGCAATGAATTCATTAGTACGGTGTTTATACAATTAATTAAAAGTTGTGTACTGTAATGTTTTAGTTATATTTGAAGTACTTGTAATGTTCACTCAAGTCAACATATATTCAGTAAATTATACAAGAATAGTTTTCTAACCAACAAAGCAGTCATTTTCCATATATGTTTTTAACAGTGGTTATAAAAGTTTTTTTCCATATATGTTTTTAACAGTGGTTTTAAAAGTTAAGTAGTATTTGCACAGATTTAATAATAGATATAAATATTAGTTACAACTTACATAGTTACAACTAAACCTACTTCAAGTGTAAATTAAAATTGTTTCTAGTAGTTTACTATTAATAATTAAAAGTTCAGCCAGTATACCCATATGTAAAATGCACTGTCATTGATTTACATAACAAATTAATATTATCTGTTCTACAGAATGAAAAGTTCGAGGAAGATTTTTTTAATAGTAGAAATCAGTAGTACATGTATAGTTATATAATATATATTTGTGATTTTTACTCTAAGCAGGGTGATTTATAAACTACATATATTAGATTCGCATATTAATTTTATTATTTCTATTAAATTTTAAAGCCCTATTATTATCTTGAGAGATTATAACAGAAAACTTGAGCAGAACTTGCATTTGTTGATAGCATAGTAGGATTGAAGCCAAGCAATTCTTTTTCCCACATGACTGAAAAGAAGAAGTCTCCATGCATAATCCTTAATTTATACACCAATTTACATTTAATTACAGTGCAATACTTTTTGTAATTTAAAGTTACGCATAATACTTAATTTATTTATTAATTTTATACTATTGATTATTTTCATCATTAATTATTTTTAAAAGTAATCTGTGTATGCAATATGGTTGCTTTACTTATATATTTTATTAAATTGTAATTTTATTATTATTAATATTTATTTGTACCTCACCACAAAATTTCAATGTGTACATTATATTGGTTGCAAATGAAAACATCACATGAATATGACAACATAAAAAATCTAAACATTGCTTTTAAAATTAAAAAAAAAAAAATCAGATGTTTATAGCAAAAGTTAGCAGTTATTTGGTAGGCTGAACTACCTAGTGTAATCTAGGTAATAAATATATTTGCCTAACATTCAAATATTATAGTTCAATCAGAGAGGTTAATTGTAATTGTTGCTGGACTAGATAAATCTGCTGTCTGCTTCCATTGACATAGACTTACAACTCATGTTGTCAATGTGTCTGAATGTAGTCTTCTGAACCGCTTTCACTTTCTATTTCATCCTACTGGAATTGATAAAGAGCTAATCCCTTTTTATAATACATTCGTGATATCTCCTCATTATCATGCACACCTTCATCTTACACATGCTGCTCATCACGACTTTTCTGCCATTCATTTGATGTCGCGACCTTATGTGTTTCCGAAGACGTCCAAAGCATTGTGTTTGGCAGTGTCCATAAAGGAAAATATATTTTAATTCACAAAGTGCATTTATCACTCATTCACAACATTACTAGCTATTATTGAAATAATAAATATAATTTTTGTTTTAAAATTTTACAAAAGAGTATTTGGAAGCAATACTAATCCTTTAAACTGTAAAGAATCTTCATACAGAACTTCTTCTATCTTTCAAGAAATTGTGTATTATTGATTTGTTCTTTATTGCTTATTTCAACACAGTATGCATTTTAAATTTCAACAGGACGAATTGTCAACATCTCAGGATCAGCAGGGCGTCTCTCACTGCCTTCCATGTCAGCCTTTTCTGTCAGCAGTTTTGGTATTGAAGCTTTTTCGGATGCTTTAAGACTTGAAATGAACAAATTTGGAGTTATAGTTGTTGTTGTGGAACCTGGCAACTACTATGGATCAACAGGTCTTTTGAACCGCTCAGGCGTAAGTTGGGCAACTCATTTACTTTTTTTCTTCCTATGGTCATTACAAAGAAGATATATGTTAATTTCTTGTGGGAAGGAAACAATAAGAAATGAGCATATAATCTTTATATTAGACAGCTTTTGTTTTTCTCCATTTATTAATTCAACATTTTGCATGCTGCAAGCAATTTGTTCATAAGCTGGTATGGGTACTTGTGATGTTTTGTTGGGATATGGGCAAGAATATGTTAATTCTCTACTACCCTGCGCCACCCATAACCTCAGGCTAATCCCCAAATCACATCTTCTGGCTGATCACACTTGTTAGAAAGATGAATGATAGATAATATAATATAGAATAGAAGAGTGATAGTTCTAATAGGTAGCTCAAGCTCCCTAACAAATACAGCCAGGTATAGTAAGTAATATGGGTGACAGACTACAGCATATAACATAAAACTGAGTTGCGCCAACACACGAGTGGTCCAAGTATCAACAATAAATGTATTCAACAAGAAATGACATAAGACAGCATGGTTACCTATAGTGAATAGTTCAACAGAATTAGAGTTTATAAATGGTTATAGTTCGTAATCATGACCATGTGGTGTCGTAAGAGAATGTTCATTTTGAGTCCTATGGCACTGTAGTAGTTATTTGGTATGTTCGTTTGAGTGAAATAATAATGAGTTTATATAAGAGAACACTGAATGTTTCTGACTGAACTCTGAGAGAGTTTGAATTTGGGTGAAGTATGATTATTTAAAGTTTATTTGGATTTGATTGAAGCTGTGTGATTGTTGACTTATCTTTGGATGGTTTCTTCCTGTATTGATAACTGGCAATAAGGTTAGTAGTATAATTATACTTTATTAACACCAGGAGCCAAAATACTTGTCACTTCTATGATCAGCTTGCATTTGATTGATGAATATTAGATGAGTTCTAGTATGTTCGTTTGTGTTCTCTTGAGTGGCGCTCTGATCATTTCATTAGAGTTAGTGTCTGGAACATTCAGGTATTTTTTCAGGCCCAGGGATAAAGGTCAGTTGTTCTGGAAGTTAGGTTTGCATGTAGTCTATTTTTAGAGGATGGATGAGGGATTAATAAGCCATTATGTGACAGTACTGAGATTTACATCTTGGGGCCATAAGACTTTTGGATTTTAACCACTGGAACCCGATATCCTACATCCAGAAGACATGTTTCTTAAAGGTGATAACCATTTTGAATTTTGTTATTGGGTCAAATGAGAAAGGAATTTTTGTGTCACTAGCTATTTTGTTTACTTGCATGCAAAAGAAAAAACTGGCTGCTCAAAAGATGATTTAGGAGAATTTATAAACCAATTATGCTTCTATTAAATGCACAAGGCAAGAAATAGACAAATAAAATTTTCTGAAAATATTTATATTTCAGTGACCTATTTACAAGTAATTTTCACCAATTAAAATTACATATATTTATTAAGTTATTCTCCTATCTAAAAGTGCTCAAACTCGTGGATTTATTTGAAATTTTAAAAAGTTCTATCATTTTTAATGTTGTGTTTCTCCTTTTAGCATGGCAAGAAAAAGTCCAGAATGCTAAAGGTTAAATTGAATGTAGAGAAAAGCCTCACTTTCTGACACATTGCTTACTAGAAAACTTGACTAACCAAAATCCAAAGAAAATTATCTCTTTTTTCTAACCAGAGTTCATATAGTAGTTTCCTAACAGAGAACAGATAATTTTATTTAGAGCAGTCAGTCTACAGTTGGGTTAGCTAGACACCTACTTGTTACAAAAAGGAGAAATGTTGCATAATTTTCTAACAAACTCTGCTGCTAATATTATCACTGATTCTAAGGTGAGTCAATTATTTTAATTGGAATCATATATGCTAGCATGCTGTTCCATAACCTTAATGTAGTGTAAGTTTTGATTTGCTTGCAGTTGGCAAATGTCCAGAGTGAATTTGATGCTCAGTGGGAGATTGCACCTAAATCATTAAAAATGGAATATGGAAAAGGATACATAGACAGTCAGAAAAAGATGACTTCTGAGCTTTCCAAATCTGCAGCTTCTTCTTTGGCACCTGTCATTGACATCATTGAAACAGCTGTCATGCAAATCAGTGTTCGTGCACGATATCTTGTCGATGGAGGGAACCAGTTGTTTGATTTTGCAAATGTAAGTTTTAATTACTTTGTTAGAAAGTTCTGTTAAAATTCCTCAAAAGAAACAGAGGAGTATGGTATCAATATAAAAATGCACAGAATGTGGGAAGGGGGGAATCAGTGAAAAGGTGTAAAGAAGAATAAAAAAACTACATATAAGTGAAGCAGGGTTTAGTAAAACACTATCAGGACATTATGTTGTTTCTTTTATATATTTGTCATTTATTCAGTATTTATAGAAAGATATTAAATTCGGTATAGGATTTCATTTTTTAATCAGGTTCATATCAGATATGGACTAGCATAACAAATTTGCTGTCTAAAAGAAAATACAGTGAATTATATCTGGAGATCGTTTTGATCCCTGTATTTTTACGTTAGTTTGATGTTTAAGATTATTTATCAGTTTTAATATCTTTTTTTTGTATGATAATATACATTTCTTTATTTTTTTTGTTCCTCTTCTACTTCAGGTTTTACTTCACCTCAAATCTTGGATACCAGAAAAGGTTATGGATATCATAGTGTGGCAGAATTATGGACACCCAGTGGTATTGACTAATCATTGACTACATTTGATGAATCATATTGATGGCATCATCACCACAGATACAAAAACATTTGTCAATGACTTTCTTTCCAAAACTAGGAAGCTTGTTTACAATACCTGAACTACCAATCCTGGGACCCATATAGTAGACAAATTGTGGTACTCCATTTTGATGGTCTGTCTCAAAAATATTTACTGTGTGTAGTTATTTGCATGACTGATTTTTAGATTTTTAATTTGAATTTTGTGAACTTATACCATTATTTACTTCTTACTAAAGTTTCTGTTTTTTGTGAAAACTCAGCGGCTAATATAATGGCTGCATTGTGTTCAAATGTCATTAAAAACCAACCAAACAAGATTTTAAAAAGTTAATTTCTAAAATATTTTGCTATTTCTTGTTCATGCAAGAAATTTTTATTGTTTTTTTTTTATTTATTATCTAATGCTGTTTTTGAATATTGTAAGAATCAAACTGTTTGGTCTGATGTTTTCAAGATATTCAAGTGCACACTAAACCTGCTTCTTTGAAGAATCTGTTCCAAAAGAAATGTTTTGATTTTACTTGCAATTGCATATGAACACAAAATTGAACCCACATAGTTTCAACTTTTCAGAAACAAAAGATTAGTTAGAATTAGTAAAATCTTATGAGTTCCGCCCTAGAAAATATTAAGGGAGGTAACTGTGTGCAAACTCAATAAGCATTTCTGATAGTCTCCCTAATATAATCTCTCTTGTGCACACACTTTACATTCATGTGCATGTTGCAGATTTTCAAAATTAATTGTTAAGACTTTAATCAGTTCAGATTTTTGTTCAATAAAATTTTTGATTATAATTTTGACTGGTCTTACTGATTTCATTCTGATAAATATCCCGTGAAAATATATTTGATAACAGAAACGATAGACCTATTTAAAAAAGATGAACCAATATTTTGTGTTCAAATTAAATGTAGATGTTAAAAGATGAGCATGGAGCTAAAATTTACTATCATCATTGTTACAATTTGCTTTCATGGTTTCAACCTGTCATTGTAAGACAAACAGCAGCAGCAGTTCATGATTATTTTTAATCAGTACCAGCCAATGGCCTCAATTTTAAGAAAGTTCTTCTTAATGATCTGATTTGATTAATTTTGGCTCATACCTCACCTATAAACAAACAATGGATCAACATACAAAAAACCAAAAATTAATTACAGTTTATTCAACATAGGAATAATACAGTTATCAATAATGAAAGTTTTGAAAACTAGTTTCTTTCTTACTCCGAACTGGACAATGAATGTGTACTCATTAATTGCATGTATGCATCAAGCTAATTAATGAGAAAGTTATTCTAAAGCACTTCAGACTTTCTGAAGTTTTTGAGTGGATTCAATCATGAACATAATCATACAATAATGGTGGAGGTTAGAAATAAAATGCATTTAATATGACCTGGTGTAATGTAGATGACATAATTTGCTGCAGATCAAATGAAACAGGAACAATTGGGAAAAATACAAAATTTATAATGCAGCACAATCAGCATTGATTGAGGTAAAAGGAAATTGAATCTCAGTCCGGGGATAAATTATGCAGTTTAAATACCACCATCTGTAGAGAGGTGCATACAACAGTCCTAAGAAAAAGATATCCAAGCTAGATGTGCACACATATCCCATCACTGAACTCTGTGATCACAACAAATGGCTGCCCTTAAAATTTAACATTACATGGTACTAATTCTTGGCAATCTGTTCAAACTATGAACCTACATTCTCTACATTATAGCAATCATTTCTGTCTCATTTATACAGGTGACACTGATTAAACCCCTTTCCTGTTGTCTACTACTGTCAAGCTTTCTGCAAAGTTAGTCAGCATTTTCACTGTTGAACCTATCATCATATTCACTGATGAACCTGCTAGCATTTTCAATATTGAACCTGTCTACATATTTACTGTTAATCATGTCTACAATCTGTCTTAATTCACTGCTAAATATGTCTCCACTAATGACCTAGTCCAATGATCTATCTCTTAACAATGTGCCAACTTCCTATACAACAGTATTATCTTTTGCTGCTAACAAGATGTCTGGGTCTTATCCCTTCAACTGTCAGTCTTCAAGTTCATCATTGTTACTGTTTTGTCAGCCATCACAAGTCATTTACTGAGGGAGTGCATGATGTAAGCTTCATTGTGACATGTTCCATGTTTTTTCTGATGCCCTAGTTTTCTCAGCTATACCTATCTTGAGGTATTCAGGAAATAGTAACCTTGATTCAGAAATAATTTCAATTTTATATATTACAATATTTTGCTGTAAAAGTAAGACTTTTTACCAGTCCTTTAAAGCATGCCTTTTGCAACAGAAAATATTTAAGAACGTTAGTACAAAATGAATACATGTGTGTGTGTAAGAGACTGTTATTCTGGAGAATTGTTGAAATGTCATGTTTTTAGTTATGCATTCTGCCATTGTATTTTATATTTAGACTGCAGTAAGTTCAGAGCTGTGCCTACATATTAAGAGAAAAACTAGGAGTAGGAATGTGATTGTGAACTGATTTCCTTTGTTAAAACTTTGTTTACCCATTATATAGTTAGATATTTGTTTTTTAGTTCTTTAATGTCAGAAAATGTTTGTAAATTCTGTGTTTATTGAGAAGTAGAAATGACAAATGTTTATTTAGGCTTATAACAAAACTGTGATGAATTTTAATTTTTGTTTTGATAATTTAGAGTTTTAGTGAGACTCTAATTAAATTTTTTTTACTGGTGGTGAGTGGTAAAATGGACATGATATTCCTACAAGCCAACAAGCAAATCAGTAAATGGCTAAAGAGTACAAATGTAAAACCTTAAAACATTAAAAAAAAAAAAAAAGAAGACAAAAGAGTTTTGACCAAAGTGAACTACCTACACACCCATTTAATTAATTTTTATTTCATATAGCACATGATGAACATATCAACATTAATGCACAGTTTATTTCAAATACAAAGATATTCATAACATTCAAGCAAATGAACATATCTATCACTTTCATTTTTACTCTACATCTCAAACAAGCATTGCACATCTACTGAATTATCTGAATACTGTATATACATATAACTAAATTAATAGTAATAATGAAATAAGGAGTTTTCAAGACATTTTATAAATCTTTTTCTAAGTGTAATTTCACATTTCTAAACAAACATTTTAAATGCCATCTCACACTCACGGTATACAAAATTTCATCTTTAAATAAATATAATGATTATAAATTATCAAATGTAAATGTAAGATTCTTATAAAATAGCCAACAAAACTAATATGAATGTCCAGTTTGACAAATTGGACATTTAATTTTATATATCTATAGATATATATATATATATATATATACAAGTAGAACTATAAGGTTAGACTTCATTCTACAAAATCTCTGTAAGATTTGAGGTAGATAGGTTTAGATTGTTCAATGACACGTTTCTGAGCTTTCTTGAGCTGCATGGTCATTGGGGGAAGAGTTTTCTGTGGAATATTGACCTGAATGACATGGAAAATAAGATTAGACTATGTTGCATAAAACATTTTTAAGAACAGCTCATCTATTTAATGGCACAAAGAACTTAGTCAACAAATCATGCATGAAATTTTAACATGTTGATTAATCAAAAAAATATACAGAAACGGGAAATAACAGTAGGCATAAAAACTAGAAAACCATCTTTTTAAAAAAAAAAAGGAAAAGAAAGAAATTATTTACTTTACCTATTTAAAAGCTAAAAATCAAAATGAGCAACATTGTTCAAAGCAAATCTTCAGTACAGTCTAAAGAGTACTCACATGTACATGTATTTAAAATTATATATATATTTAACTCTTTGACAGTTCAACTTCTTCATGTCTGTGTGAAGCTTAGATTGATAGAATTCCTGGAGTTGCTATGAATCGAACATTTTTTTTCTTAGGTTTATTTACCCACAAATCAAATTAAGTACCAGACAGATGAATTAATGATGTATATGCACCTGAAGTAGATAACAAAGATAAGATTTTGCTGTTTCGAGAATGAAATATATATAAAAAAATATTTTAAACCAGACTTGATGACAAGGTTAATGTTTCATAATGTAAATTATGTAATTAAAAACAACAGTTACCTAACATAAAGAAAGGGATGTTCAGACAGTTATTTTTGATGTTGTTTAACATCTTAGAGATGCCCAATCTTGAATGGACTTACAACAAGACAAAGTGATGAATATTTAAAATTCCAACAAAATACAAGTGAAACATTTTCCCCTGTATATTTCAAACTTTGTTATTTTTATTCATAATAGTATATTACTGTGGAATACATTCAATAAAAAATTCCCACAAGCAGGGTAAAGTGAAAAAAATATTAAACTGACACAATTTACTTGATTGAGTTTTATCACTACATGCTTCTGAAGATGTTTACACTACAAAGTTTATGCCAACATTCCATTATGACAACCATACTTCAAGTTCAATACAAAAACAAAACAAATTTAGATAATGTAACATTCTATCAGAACCAATGAAGTTTAAAATGAGTAATACTAATAGGCATATCTCAACTGAGTACTTATTTATGATTTAAATACCAAGAGTTATAAACCACCAGATCATTGATTAATATTATTAGACTGATTAGGGGAAATTAGTTATTTTCACAGATAATGTAACTATTGTAAGTATTAATTACTCCATTGGAGTTAAAAACAGCAATTTTACACTTGAAAAAATAAACCACAAGCTTTGATTAAAGCAAAAATTAAACTTATTGGCCTGAAAAACTGCTTCTTAATTTTATGCTCAGAGAAAACAAGTCACAGACTAGATCATAATAAATTTTTATCTCCCTTGCAGTAGTAATAAAGCATATTTTTCTTTTTTTTAATACTTACTTCACCACCTACTCTGAGTTTGTCCTATGATGCTTAGTTTCTATGCCATGTTAAAATGATAATTTTCCACCTCTAAACGGGGATTATGTTGTCAAAAACCACTGTTAGTAGGTGCTGTTTGTCCTACTAAGGGATATAAAAAAATATAAAACCTCTTGAGGGACGTACTTCATACTTTATTAGTTTTTTATATGTAAAGTGTGTGTGTATGTATGTGTGCATTGTAAAGCTAGCTTAGGATGCAGTTGAAATTACTTACTGGTCTTGGGTACGGTATCTTGTAATGCAGTGCTGGTAAAAAAATAATGGAGATAAAATTAGAATATTTAGTGGCAGAATGATTATTTATTAATTTTATCATTTACTCTCATTACAATAATGTTCCTAAAATATTATATATGCAAGTGTGCTTGTGATTGCAATCCTAAAATAGTATTCATCTACCCCTACAGAGTGCTGGCTTTTTCAGTTTTTGGCATAGGCCAGTAAAACAGCTGCCTAGAACACCAAAAGTTATGGGAGCACCAAAATCAAGAAAGAAAAAAAATACTTTTAGCATTTGAATGTAGATCTTTAAAGGATGAGTAACTAAGCAAGGGTCACAATGACACATTGTTCATTTTCAGTTGACTTTTTGCCATATCATATTTTCTAGTGTGTTGACTAACTCAGCTTTCATTCAGAGTTATTTGGCTTATTTTCTATAAACTGTACCATGCTTCAAGCTTTTTGTACTGTGTTGACTCAAATGTTGTTTTGAAAAAAATTATGTGTGTTTTGCTTATTTCTGAAATGGTACTTTTAAAACATCCAAACTACTAGTACTAGTGAGGATAAAACATTTCCTTTGCAGGCATGCAATGAGATATATTCATTATTTAATTCATTGTAATTTTTCTGTTTTTCCACCTTTTTAAATTATAGGATACTTGAATTACAGAATGAATGTAGTGATAATTAAAAAAGATGTGGTTGCAGTATAAAGGCATTTTCACAATTTCTACAAATGATAGCATATATCTAATACACAAGGTTGCAAAGGTGCTGACCTAAAATGGGCATCAGAGGAGAAACAAAAGGGATTCAATGGAGAAATATTTGAAGGGAGACATAGGTAAGTGAAAGTGTTAGCAGAATATCTACTGATGGTCATCTAATCATGCTGAGGCTTTTGAAGCTGATTCAATTGCAATCATAAGTTCTATTACATTAGCTTTAGACTCAAATGCAGTAGAAGTTACTTCTGTGTAATTCCAACATTACTTTGTAACTTACAGTGACAATTTGATTAATATTGATGAACCAGAATAACGTACTGGGAAAAAATATCTTTTAAGTACATGTTGAATTCAGATACAATGATCTGTGACAAAATTATTGAATATTTTTAATCTGTGTGCGATTTTTCAATGGAATTACATGCATTATGGATGAACTGTATGGCATGACGGCACTATAAGGTGTTGATACACTAGTCATGATATAACATCAGTTGAGGTATTAACTATTATCATTAAATGTGTATTATTGTACAAACAAATAAAAATTAATAAAACTAATATGAAGTAAAAAACTATAAATATATTATCTGTCCATTGTAATAATGCATTCCATTTAATATTCATTCAGTAATAACACAATTTTTTACATTAGAATTAGACATGAATACACGAATATGTTCTCAGAAAAAAGTAAACTATTGTAAAAGTAAACCCTGCATTAACGTAACTCTTCTATTAACTTGATCCAATTTTATGGACCCCAATTATCATGTTACAGCAAGGTTTCACTGTACTAAAAGTAATAGTTAATGCAAATGATGAATTATATGATTTCTCTCTGTCCAACAATGTAAATTAAGCAGGTTCTAACTTCTATTGGAAGCTGAATAGATAAAATTTATCAACAAGCAAAATGTATTCAAGCAACAAATCACATGTAGATAAAATCCAGACCATAATGCTACAGCTAAATAATAATAATAATATCAGTTAACACATTAAAAAGCCCTGATAAATGGTTACTAAGAAATAAATCAATGAAAATGTTAATCAATGACTGCAATTATATAAGTTTTTACCTAATTCAAGTCTTGTTTCACATTCTCTCATGTGCTCTTTGATTTCTTCAGCTTCTGTTACCTACAAATGAAGACAAATCTCTATATGCATAACCTCAGAATTATTTCTAACCAATGCTCACATACTTTCTGATTTCAGTAATAACTAAATAAGTCTACTTAACCAGTATAAATGAAGCATATAACATTAACAGTCTTAATTTTATAGATGACTACAACTCTGATCAAAATTCAAATATAACTTTTACAAGTAATCAGATTTTGAAAATCCTAGAACACTGAAATATATTAAATTAAAAAATAAAAATATCTTAAAATGTATGATAATGATATGAATTAAATTTAATGTGTTTAACAACCAACTTGAATGCACTCAAAACATTAAAATCTCTTTGGCAGCACTTATAAAATAATGCTTTATTATTTAATTATATATTTTTTAAATTATCAATTTATGGGCAGCTTTGTTAAGAAGTGTTATTTTATAAGTGGCATCTCACTTTTTCCATGAGGCTAGTAATGCTTATTTCAAAATAATGTGAGATAAGCAAAACTTCAAGCACACAGCAATACAAGACAAACTCTAAGGGACGGTCACCATCGACACCCAGAATTTACAATTAAACACTTGTCTCCAATCATGGGGACAAAAGTAATTACTAACAACTACTGAACTAGGGGCCTATATGAAAATTGTGACTACTTCAAGTTCAAAAACTTGTAGTTGTAGGCCTTCATTCAAAGTATACATTTAAATTACTATAATTTAGTATAATGTGCCATTCTTCAGTATCCCAAAATGAAAAAAACAACACAATCAACTAATAAGTAAGACTGGTAGTAATAAGTTACAGAAAGGATAGAAATAAATTTCGTAAATTCCATAAAGTTTCTGGTTCAGTACAATGGTTTAGATTTTACTAAAACTAAGGTTAAATAATCAATTAAAGAAATAGCTTCTGATAATTGTATATTAGTGTGCAAAAACTAACAGTTCTAAAATGTTATTACTATTTATTCGTTACTGCATATTTAATATTTATAACGTACACATTGATTTTTCCGGAAAAGGTTTCTTGCTTCATTCACAATGTAAAACCTGTCTTTTTCTGTGTCCTTCAGTATCCCTGATGCAGATTCCCAGTTACGTGCCATACGAAAAACTTTACGATAGAGGGAGAGCACTCTTTCTTTGTGAGCCATTTATTTAACTATTCATTTCAATACTGTGTACATGTACTTTCATTTATCTTAATCGTCTACTTTACACGATACTTGCATATAGGCCAAAGGAAGCAATTAATAATCTTAAATACTTGGTTTTTGCCTTCTGCAATAGTCACGCAAATAAATCAATGCTAATCAGTAATTCTAAGGTCATTAAATTTCACGGTTACTTAAGCAAAGTCCTAAAAAAAATTACGAAATAGAAAGGATCATAGAAAGCGCTTTTGATTTTAATTGATTTGTCTGTGTTTTTATCATCCAGAATACATTGCGCACACAGAAGTTCCGGCGGTTTATAAGAAAAATAGTGGGGGGGGGGGGGAGGAGGCACTACGTACACAAGCTTCGTGGACGGAGGACCCAACAGCTTCGTACACGACCGTCGGGTTTAAAACAAGGTGGTCTTTACATGTTATATCAAAGCAGAAAATTTATGTTGTACGTGGAAAGTATTAATGGAAGCTATTTTTTTTTTTACTGTAATATTTAAAAATTAGCAGAAAACAAAAAATAATCAAGGAAAGATAAGCAAATAAAAAGATAACTCTAAATAAAAAAGATTCAGTGTGTGGATTTTCTTTCGTTTTTTACTTGCAGTTAACCCTAACCTGTCTCTAAAAAGCACAAACCCTATCCTTTCTTAAAAAAAACACGGTAATCGTGTACGGAGAGCTGTTGGATCTTCCGACAACGAAGACACTCTAAAAAGACAACAAAAATCTCAAACAAACTTATTGGAACTATCCATTATGTCTAAAATTAAATAGACATTATCGGTACATTGAGTACAACTATTTTATAAATATTAATACATTTTTATTAAACTAATGTATGCAAACTGACAGAATAACTATTAAATTATGTAGATATACAGAATCATCATTAAATGAACAATCAAATAGTGACAAAAAAGTCCGTTGCTTGACATTGTCCCCATATCAAATTTCTAAAATAACATAGACATAAAAAGATTTTGTTCAGCAGGGGCGAAACATTTATTTGTGTAAGTTTGCTTTATTCAATAATTTAAGATGTGTGTTTAGGCCGGAGTTTCCTGGGATCGGATGGAAAGAGCTTGGCATTAGATGACTGAATGTCAGGTAATAATGAGGAGATAATATTCGCCGATCCTAACAGGCAATGTTAACTAGTCTGCTCGTCATTGTATTAAGTTAAATAATTTTCCCAGTACATTATTGCAACAGGAGTTAACAAAGTGATAGAAAGAATAAGCTAGGCCAAGGAGTTGTTATTAGTAAGATACTGAACAGCTAAGTTAATAATTTTAATAAATATTACTATAGCAGGATCGTTTACCAACACTACACGTAACACACTGAATTGTTTTCATACAACTCTTACTGGTGGAAATATCTTTATTCAATTATATAAAAAGTCAGCGTACATTATGCCGATTAACTTTGTTATCACTGTCTTCTATGTAAATCGTCGTTTGAGGAACGTTAACGTCTGCATATGTTTACCTTAGCGCTGTTTCAGTTGCGATACGTAGGCATTAATTTTCATATTTTCCAAATTTTTCCTACGATTATTTACTTAAAAATAATAATACACTTTCATTCATGCTGCATCCTTTATAGTCCCCACTAAGTTTAATTTTCAGGACTGGATCCGTCTTTCTTTCACCCTGCACAACGGATCTCACTCGACTTCTTTGTGCATTTGTTTGTGAAGTTAACCAAATCGTTTGATGAAAATCATTTTAAAAAAGTCGTGAACACTGTGTCAAACTGCTTTTAAGGATTACAAACAGTGCCTAAAACGCTGATTTGATATATTATAAAATTTTCCCCTTGACATGTTGCCGTTTTTTTTGCCTTTTGGCCACTGAGCTTGAGCTAAAGGCAGAGATTATATACTTTTGTGGATACAATGCACCATTGTATTAATTCGAAAAAAATAATTATCATCAAATAAACTAAATACATATGATTAAATGCCAGTACGAACAATAAACGAAACAGAACCATGCACAATAGTTGAAGCCAGAAAATTATGCCGCCATTTTCATGGAAACAAACAAAGTGTAATATTATTTCGTTACCTTTAAAAGAAAATAAAAAATAAATTAATACAAAGTGTAGTTCTCTTCATATATAGATTAAAACAGTCCAGAAGAACTCAAAGACTTAGACCAACCATTTCTCTAGAACACCCTCCTTCTCTAGTGATGGCTCCCGGCACAAGAAATGCTCTATATAATTTATTTATTGTATAATTCTAGTAATGCCTAGGGGTTACACTCCACGAGTTATCTTCTTCGGCTCTCAGCGTACTGGCTGCCGTTATCTGCAATCTGACAAAACACGTTCGTCCATTACTGGAGTAATATGGAGATGGGTTCTTACACTGTCTTGTATTCTAATTATAACAATTCTAACAATGACAGCACGTAGACCTAACAGGCAGACCCCAGAAATCTGCTGGCAGAAAAAATCAGATCGGCTCAGTGAATAAAATCGAATGCACGCACGCGCGATCGCGCGCACACACACACACACATTGTACACGCGCTCGCGGAGTCTGGTCAAAAGTAAAATGGATTTAAAAACAAAAACATTCCACTTTGAAATTATAAATAATAATAGTTATCAGTTTACTTAGACATAAAACTCGAATATGAATGCCACCAATTCGATATACAGCCCATAAATTTCGTCGAGTTTTTATTCCTGAAACTGCTCTGTCCTCAAATCTTTGCCGACGGTCCAACAATCATCTATACCCTCTTATTGCAAGAGAAAATAAATGATTGAAGTACGTTAAATAAAATTACGTGATAGTAAAATTGAACACATCCAGCAGGACACGCCTACAAAAGAAGAATTACACGTGACATTTGTCGATAAAATCATTACTGTTCAGCACATTTACTGGACGAACGCAGTCACACACACACATACTTGGTGTACCGGTCATCACAAGTCAGCATACATGTGACATTTGTCGATAAAATCATTACTGTTCAGCACATTTACTGGACGAATGCAGTCACACACACACACTTGGTGTACCGGTCATCACAAGTCAGCATACATGTGTATACATTCATTCACTATAGTTTTTACCAAGAGTCGTAACACTTCAAAATATTTAGCATCAAGTAAACGGACATCTGTTAAAGTGCAAGCATTATTTTTTAAAAACCTTTATCAATCCAGTTTTATTAAACCAATCAACCAATTAAAAAAAAACAATCGAATAAATCACACTTTAAAAAAAGTCTGCACCTATTGAAAAGTTGCAGGAAACCAGCTACACTGTCCGTTTTTTTGTTAGCTCGAAAACTCTTTAATCACGTGATCTTGGAGAAATTCTAACTATGGAGCCTCTGACCTCGTGCGCGCGTGTCATCAGATACTAGTGATAACAAAGTTGAGTGAATCTTGCTTCATTGTTTATGTCATTTCTTTCCAATGGTTTTCAATATGTATATATATGCCTAAGACAAAGAGAAAGAAAGAAAAGAAGAAATTTATTGCAAATTAGAGATTGAAAGAAGGCAGTGTTCCGTCAATAGATAGATAAATAAATAACTTAACGCTGCCTAGTGACCGAAGTCTTCGAACTGTACAACAACGTATAAAATCACTGATCAATTGTATTTGCCTCAAAGCTCATCCAGCAATAATTATCTTTAAATCCACTTAAAATCTAACACACACAGACGCAGAACTTTTATAAATTTTGAAATAGTTAACATTAAAAAAAAAAACTGGATTACAATCATAGGATCCATAACTTTATCCACAAACCAGTTTTCATTACATTCATTTCACTCATTTTTGCAAACAGATTAATATTATTAGAAACATATCCATCATATATATACTGTACTCAATATAACTTTAGTATTACTAAGAAGAGTAATAATAATTAATTCTAATATTTTGGGATGAACAGCAATAAAATACACAACTTTATACACAGTGAATACAGCATGGTTAGGTGTCGCGTTTACTTTTCTCTTTCCTTGGTAGTATACATTATTTTTAGTACTTCATTTACCTGCTCTGTCAATAACTTTAATTATTTTATAAATTTTAAAATTTTATTATTGTGTTAAATTTTTTAAGGTATTGCAAGGTCATTAAAAAAAAACAACACCATAATATGTAAATTAAAATTGCATGTCACAAATACATTGATTTGTTTCAAATGCCTATAATCAAGCCAATCAAGAAGGATTACTCAATTTACACTGAACTGTTCGTAGCAATAATATTAATAATCACAATCTGTATTAGTCGCATTAAGTGAAACATTTCAGATTGTACAAACATGTAATCATTTCTTGAAACTATGCTTAATATTGAATTTGAAGGCTCACCTAAAAAAATTCACCAGCAATATGAACAATAATCACTAAGGAGTTATTATATTTTATCTTGTATTCATATTTAAAATTCTAAAAATGTTTCTGCGTGTACCAGAAACTTTCAATGAATATGCACATTAAATTCGTGTTGATTTAATTAAAAGATGTGTATTATAATTTTTTATTTATATTTGCAGTACTAGAATGTCTACTCACGTGAACAAATATTTAATACGTGAATATAAAAATTATATTAAAACACGAGTTTCTTAAGAGTAAGGCCAAACTAAACATTCAAACAAAGTCTTTGTTATGTATTTTTTAAATTATCAATAGCAAATAATTAGCAAGTTGATAAAGCAAGCAACAAAATTACACAAGATCAGTTTCTAACCAACAAAGCAGTAATGTTATATGTTTTATGAGTAGTATTAATTGTAGTAAACTACTAGAAACAGTTTTAATTTCAATTTACACTTGAGGTAGCCAGTATGCCCATAATATGTAAAATTCACTGTCATCGATTCATAGAACAAATTAAAATGATCTACTCTACAGAATGGAAAGTTCAAGGAAAACTTTTTAATAGTAGAAATCAGTAGTACGTGAATATTAGTACTTAATACTCTAGTAGGACAGGCTATTTCTATATTTTCTATATATATTCTAATTTCTACTCTGAACACTATAGATATTGGTTTTGCATATTGATTTTATTATTTCTATTGAACTTTAAAGCCAGACAAAGTCAAATGAATTTTTATTATCTTGAGAGATTTTAAGAGGAAACTTGAGCAGACCTTGCATATGTTGATAACATATTCAGATTGAAACAAATCATTTTTTTCCTACACGACTGAAAAGATCACTATTTACATTGTAATTACATTGCAATACTTTCTGAAATTTAAGTTTTACATAATTTATTTATTTTCATAATTATTTACTTTAAAATTATACAAATTTACATTGTAATTACATTGCAATACTTTCTGAAATTTAAAGTTTTACATAATTTATTTATTTTCATAATTATTTACTTAAAAATTATACAAAATTTACATGTAATTACATTGCAATGCTTTTTGTAATTTAAAATTGAACACAATACTTAATTAATTAAATTTTAATTTAATACTATTGCAAATTTTATTATTTTCATATTTGCTTTAAAAAAATTACACTTTTGCGTTTGCTTTATTTATATATGTGATTAAGTTAATAATATTTATTTGCACCTCACCTCAATGTTTCATTGTATACATTATATCAAATTGATAATAAACACGTCACAGGAATATGACAAAACTAAAAATCCAAATATCGCTTTTATTTTTTATTTTGATATTGTACAGTAAAAATTAGCAGTTATTCGGCAGGCTAAAATCTCTAGATCTATATTTTAAGTAATAAATCTATTTGCTAAGCATTAAAATATTATAGTTTTGTCAGAGAGATTAATCGTGCTTGTTGAACGACTAGATAACTCTAAAGTTTGCTTCCATTGAAACTGACTTACAACCCATGTTGTCAATGCGTCTGAACACACCTTTCTGCACTGCTTTCACTTTCTTATTCATTAGACTCAAACTGATAAGGGGCTAATCCTTCATCTTTTTTTCCTTTTTAAATAATTGATTTTAGATATCTCCGGTGAGTTATTATGCTTACAATTTCGTCGTGTCTTTGTTTTCACTCACTTGACGTCACAAGCTGCGTTTCTGAAGATGCCCGAAACTTTGTGTTCAGAAAAGTTGTAAAGGAAAATATATTTAAATTTACAAAGTGTATTTATCTTTCATTCATAACAGAATGACTAGTTTTTTTTGTGAAATAATAACTTTTCTTTCAAAAT
The DNA here is from genome assembly GCA_028829895.1 of Sinotaia quadrata. Taxonomy (NCBI): domain Eukaryota; kingdom Metazoa; phylum Mollusca; class Gastropoda; order Architaenioglossa; family Viviparidae; genus Sinotaia; species Sinotaia quadrata. The sequence continues at coordinate 91,145,200 of CM054182.1, read as the reverse complement.
TGTACGAAAAAAATGTTTCGAAGCAATTCTAACACTTTAACAAATATTTTTTTCGTAGACATTTAAAAAAAACCCCATAATATTCCAGTCCACAGAACCATAGGAAACACGAAGTCTGTAGCTTATATTAAATGTGTAAAGATTGTAATTATAATGTTCAGGGATTTAAGGTAACCAAATTTTTAAAAAATATAGGAAAAGATTAATAAATAATGACTTACTCTCTAGCACTTAGTTGTCTACGCTTTCTCCTGGCAGTACTCGTTTTCGATTGGTAAATAAAAACGAGAGGAAAAAGTTTCTTTGATTTTTTTCACTAACTTTTGTGCTTTTTTTTTTTAATTTTCAAGATCTATACAACCGATATTTTTTTCGACAATTTTAAACCTGCTCTGGCAATTCTACAAACCGTACTCATTTACTGTAACGTATATAATTATAAGCGTTAAACTCCCTTATTTACTATTTGGTACTGTTAAGTTTGGTTTGTATACATTTTTTGTACTGAAGTACAGAACACATTTTCCATGCGCGCGCGCGCGCGCGCACGCATGCACGCACGCACACGCACACGCACGCACACACACACACACACACACACACACACACACACACAAAGCACTAGTCCCTTGCCCTTACCCATCACTGTATGCCTATTGATGGTTATTCAACGCTAACTACAACATCTTTGGGCGTGAAATAAACTGTTGTTATATTGCTTTTATTGTGAGCAGTAATAATGACTGGTTACATTTTCAAGCAACTGTAATATTAACATTGCGGTCACGTGACGAATACAAAGCTCTAATGAGTACATCATTAGAATGCATTCAGTCCTTAACTTACACGGGTTCCAGTTACACAGTTCTGGAAATGAATAAGATCCTCAGTCTACTTCTCAGTGGATAATGTCGCTTCATCATTAGTTCTACTGCTCCTCAAAATTAAAAAAAAAAATAATGGTTTTTACCTTTTACAAATATATCAGTACCCCTAAATCGTAATCCAATCCTTTCAAATATTGGCCACATATTTAAGAATATATTTATATAATTTACTTGCCAACCAATCCAACTTAGATTAGAGGAGTGTAATTTTGTTAGGAACTGGGTGATTAATCTTTTGTTTTTTAAAAAAAATTTTACCCGCCACCTCCAAAGGTACTTGAGGGTTGCATATCTTAGAACATAATTTTAAAAAGAAAAGGCATTCAAATATATTATGGAATTGCAAAATAAATAATACTTTTAATTCGACTTCACCCTAAAGCATTAGCTGTAGATCTATTCTAGATTCATCACTGCTACAGAACTATTCTACACCCACCTCTGTATTGTAATATCAATTATATTACGTCTACCCATCGTGTTTGGTTGATCAATATAGTTTTAGCCTGTAGCAGGGATCTGTGGGGTTTCTGGAAGAAAAGATGGTGTATTGATTTAGACTTCAATTATTCACCACCACTACATAATAGTCTGATAGTCTAGTGCAGCCTTTCTTAACCCTTTTACCCTGGAAGAGCTCTTGAAATAATTTTGAGGTCTGAGGGAACCCATGCATAAAAAAAGTAGTATATCTACGATGTTTATGCTTGTTTCTAAATCAAAATCTTTCAGCGAACCCCTAGCGACATCTGGTGAAACTTTAGTTGAGAAATCCTGGTCTACTGTTACTTTAAATGTACAACATGTGTTGTAGTTAATGTGTACGTATGTTGTTAATCCAGTAACAGTCAATATTCGGCCTGTCCATTAGATGAACCTAGTTGGTCTCAGCACGAAGGTCCCTAGAGGCACATTTTTAAAAAAAATGTATTTTAGAAAATTGTTTTTAAAGTAATTATTTAAATTAAATTGACTAATAATTATTTCTAAATAAAAGAAATAGCATGCTTCTACAGAAACCTATATCTTGGCGCCATGTTTCATATCGAATCAAGTCGCGCTGGACCTTAAGGATAGATAGGCAAACGGATGGAACAGAACACAACTGGGGCGCAAATTTTAAGTCTCGCCTAGGGCGAACGAAACCTTCGCACCGGCTCTTGTGCCGAGAACAAAATGTTCAGCTCAGAAGGAAATACGTCACTCTTTCTCATCCTGGTTAGTTGGATACGTTGGTCTCGAATCCCTAGAGAGCAACGCATTTTTCAGTTTCACCAGTGAGAGGTCAACCGCATGTGTGTGGGTGGGTGGGTAAGTAAGCAGTAATTATCACATGCATATATTCTTGTAAATTATTCTGTTATTTTAATTTGTAAATTTAGTGGAGATAGTGCTGCTGGATTTAAACGGTTTTCAACTTACATGATGATGATGATGAAATTAGGATGATAGCAGCTTCTGGCTATCACTATCAGCCAGTTTCGCTGCTTGGCACGAGGTGTGCCGCTGTTGGTAGAGTTGAACGTGAAGAAAGAGAGTGGAGGGTGGTAGATATAAAAGTGTAGAGTGTTGATGATGAATAGTGGCCTGTTGTCTGTTGTACTCATGCCTGGCCGGTAGAGGCATCCATTAGCCGGTAGTCCGTGGGCTAATGTGGTTGTTGTTGTTGTAGTCCCCTAATGTTGTAAGGGAGAGAGTGAGTGGGGGTATCTTAAGAGCTCAGGCTAGCAGTACACCAAGTCTGTACCTAGCGCGATCTTCAGAACATTTTATGTGCGAGTCGTGGGCTTGTGTCACTGTCAGTTTTTATTGTATACTACCAAGCAATTTGCGTACGCAATAATTTGAAGGTACAAAACTTCAGTCATCAGATTTGGACACACATGGCACTATTTCTTGCTCTACACATTCCATATTTATTTATTCTGTATATACAACATGACAATCACACGACAACTTAACAAGGGGCAATACATATACAATTATGACACAGTGTGCTTAGAATCACGAATTAAAAATAAAAATTAATAAGACCGTTTTACCAGAATCTACCAGTGCATTGCAAAGTCTCCATGCTGTTAAAACTCGTTCTGATAGTCTGCTTTCAAATCAGTCCCATTCGCAAATCCTTTTTTTTATATATCCCTCAGGCAAAAGAGCGTTTCAATATCAACGAACATTTGAAGGGGGATGTTAAAATTGAAACCAGCTTCACTAATCCAGGTGTCACCGATATTGTAGCAGTGAGGGAGTTTAGCTGTCGTGTGCTGCAAGTATTATCGTGCGCTCCTGGACTTCTGGATCTAAGGCAAACTGAGATTGGATATCGGCCACATGTGCTACAGGCTCATTCAGTCACAAACTGATCTCTGTAATAGAGATCCCTGCAGTTAAGCCAGTCCAGTGCCGAATCCCGCTCCCCCACCCAACCACTCGACACTTTACCATAGATTTAAAAAAAAAATTAACTGGCTTTCTAGACCTTATGAAAAGACACGGTGTAGTCTCGTGAAAGCACGCGACAGTAAGATGTAACGAGAAGCAGCGTTAGGCAAACATAAATCTAGGTTTGTCACTCATCAAATCCACAGATTTCTGGTAGTGGGGCTGAAATCAAGACGTTTTATAGATTTGCAAATGATCTCGAATTATATATATGTAATTGTCCGCCTGTATATCAGTATATGTCTCAACCTATAAAAGACTTGAGTTTGACTTTAAAACGTAATAGCAATCCAGTTGGGAGCAGTTGGGGTGGGGTTGTTGGGTGGGTGGGTGTGTCTATTACTAACTGATTTAGACTTAAAAATTACTACTCGTATTGTGATGGAATATGTGACGTACACTTTTTCTTTATATTTAAACACAGTATATCGGGTATTTATTTATAAATTATATGCGCGCGCGCACATTCGCATACACACGTCATATTAAAACTGTTAACTTCAATTCTTTATACTTTTATTATTTATAATAAAAATATTGGTAAAGATATACTTCTTCGACTTTTAAAAAAATCCCCCCCCAAAAAAAAAAAAAAAAAAAAATCAAAAAAATCATGTCCTTAGGTGGCGAGGTAAAGACGCTTGCCTCGCATGCAGGTCTTAGGTTCAAATCCTGACTTGGTTATTGTGACTTTTCTCAGTCGAACTTCCCCTTGTCCAAGAACAGAAACCTAATACACGCTTTTGAACTCTTCCAAGAAACAGTGATTATAAATAATCACGTCATAATTATCTTCATCACCATCGTCTTCTTCATTCGCAAATTAAAAAAAAAAATGTCCTCAAACACCTTCTCCATCATAATCAGCCTCAATCTCCGCAAATTCAAAACAAAACTAAACAATCCACCAGCCTCATCATCATCAGCAAATAAAAAAGTGTTATAAGCTGAGCATTTTTATATATTTTGATTTTGGCTGAAAATAATTATACAGCAAGTATCCATCATGTCCATTCGGGATTTGTGGTGGCTTCTGGCCTGAATATTCCTGTCAGAAAAGCCCGAACAGATCACATGAAAAGGCAAAATGACCCACTTGACTTTTAAAAGTTATAAATCCTCTCCCCCCCCCCCCGCCCCATTTTGTTGTTGTTGTGTAAACAGTTCCATTAATTCACTCGTAAAACACCCGTAAAACGTTTGAAATTTCCATGTTATACTGGTTTGTTAGAAAGTTATGAAGTTCAGTGACCTCGGATTTGTTGTCGTCACATTCGCTTAACTACTCGTTGCAATACGAGAACACTTCGCTATAGATACCTGTGCGAAGGGACAATGGCAGTGCGATAACTTTTGATACGTTGGATACTGTCGAGTCTCTGTCGGGGGTGGGGGGAAGAGTGAAAGAAGTGGATGTAGTTATGTCATAACCGTCCGGATGGTAGGTCATTTATTGGTGATGCAGCCTCGGATATCTATATGTATATCTATCTATAGATAGATCAAGTCTGCGGATTTGTATCGTTGTAGAATAAATGTATTGTATCTTCTCTTAAGTAGGTTACGTCATCATTTATTGTGAAGTTTAAAATTATTATAACGACTGTTATTTTGTTTGCTTCTTTTTACTTATAAGAAAGAAATTTTAGGAGTGTAAATTTCTTGTGCAGGACAGAAAAGAACCAAGAAGCTAGGGAAGAGGATACAATAACGACTTCTGTATTTTATGTTGAAACGCGTTGAAATATATAAGAAGATGTCTAGAATACTTTACAGTAAGACTCAAGAACACGTTTACGGTGAGTTAAGGAGAGAACACGTTGACGCTGAGATATCAAGAACACGTTGACTGAGACATCGAGAACTCGTTTACGGTTAGATACCGAGAACATGCTTACGGTGAGATATAAAGAACACTTTTACAGTGAGATATCGAGAACTCGTTTATGGTGAGACATTTCAAATTGTATCCACCTTAACTTTCACTGAAAGCAATAGGATTTCAAGTCGTTGACTGCAAAAAATATAAACAAAACACAATAAAAATGGATATTATTATTTTTTTAAAAAATTATCGAATCAAGGATGAAAAGCAGCAGATTCAAACTTTGAAATGCATTCGGTTTAGATTTTATCTTTATTCTAACTAATCAATCAGTCTTATTAAAATTTGTAATGATTGCTTTTCTCAACTTTTCCCACTTCCCATTTTAATTCTTCACACACACACACACACGCACGCACGCACGCACGCACGCACGCACGCACGCACGCACGCACGCACGCACACGATTATTAGCGTTTTATTATTTGCAATTTTTCTGTTAGATTTCTTTCGTTGGCAACATTCGACTATTTATTCTGATTTGTTTCCTGAGTGAAAAATGCAATCAGATTATTTATAAACAAGCCTCCTAATATGTTCAGTTAGAAGTTTGCTCTGTCCATCTTTTTATCCGTACTCTTACTGTTGACAACTGAAATGATATAGCTCTGTCCACCCTTTTATCCGTACTCTTACTGTTGAGAACTGAAATGATATAGCTCTGTCCACCCTTTTATCCGTACTCTTACTGTTGAGAACTGAAATGATATAGCTCTGTCCATCCTTTTATCCGTACTCTTACTGTTGAGAACTGAAATGATATAGCTCTATGAGTAGCCGACTAATACAAAATGCCTATATTTATTCTTTTAATCATTAATTCAATTTCAGCAGTCAGTAAACGTCTGCACCAATCTACGTCAGGGTACTCCCAAAATTCACGCGAAACGGCTTTCTTTTGACAGGGGGAGTGGGGGAAGGGCACGTAGCCTGCTGAGTGAGAGACTGCGACCAGCAGCATTGACTCAGTGTTAATAAATTCTCCAAAATGGCCGTTTCCGGTTTAGAACGATTTCACCTTTAGGAAATTGAAAACCATTGAAATGCTGCTCCCCAGTCGCAAACAAAGACGAGCGAGCTGAGCATTTGAGTGATTTCCTAAACAACACCGGCAAATTGCCGAAACGAATAATTTTTAACAGCACTTCAAAGTTTTCTGCGCTCTATCGTGTTTTGGGGGTAGGCATTTTCCTAGTAGCACCGGGCGCTTGTAGTGTTTGCGGCGCTGTGGCCGACGCGGTCTTCCATTTGGGTACTATGCCACTAGGTTTTGGGGGATAGCTTTCAAATCGTCAAACATTCTCTCTCTCCCTCTCTCATTTCCTTTCTTTCTTTCTTTTATTTTAGTAAGTGAATCTTTCTGTCGAAATATTATGTAGAAGTGTATTGAGTATTGGAGCAATGTAACTGTGCCGATGTTTCTCTCTTTGATAGACAATAATAACATACAACCAAAACTGGATTATAAATAGACCTATGGTACAAAATGACTATCGGATTTGATTTTGATGTCCAAAAATAAAATAACTTAAATTCAATGAAGTTTTTATATTTCAGTAGAGTTCGCTGGGGAGAGAGTAATTCTCATCAAGAAGATCTGTATAAAGTCCGGCAAAGAAAGTTGACAAATACACGTATATATCAGTATCGTTAGATTATAAATTTTGATGCAATAAACATACAAACATTTTATCACAGACATAGACGCAAAGAGGGAAAGGAAAAACAGAAAGTTGAATTGAAATCATTAAAAGTTGAATTGATATCATTAAAAGTTGAATTGAAAACATTAAAAGTTAAATTGATATCATTAAAAGTTAAATTGAAATCAATAAAAGTTGAATTGATATCATTAAAAGTTAAATTGAAATCATTAAAAGTTAAATTGAAATCATTAAAAGTTGAATTGATATCATTAAAAGTTGAATTCATTAAAAGTTAAATTGAAAACATTAAAAGTTGAATTGAGAACATTAAAAGTTGAATTGAAATCATTAAAAGTGGAATTGATATAATTAAAAGTTGAATTGATATCATTAAAAGTTAAATTGAAATCATTAAAAGTTGAAATGATATCATTAAAAGTTAAATTGAAAACATTAAAAGTTGAATTGATATCATTAAAAGTTAAATTGAAATCATTAAAAGTTGAATTGATACCATTACAAAGTTGAATTGAAAACATTAAAAGTTGAATTGAAATCATTAAAAGTTGAATTGAAAACATTAAAAGTTGAATTGAAAACATTAAAAGTTGAATTGATATCATTAAAAGTTAAATTGAAATCATTAAAAGTTGCATTGCAACAAACATTAAAAGTTGAATAGAAAATATTAAAAGTTGAATCGAAAACGTTAAAAGTTGAATTGAAAACACTTCATTTGTACAGTTTAAAAATAAAACTCTTGAGAAATATCAGTGAATGAAAAATAAAATGTTATTTATGTTTCTACTGCCCACGACTAAGAAAATCACTTTGACGGTTAGATTTCCGAACTGAATTATAATCATAACAGAATTAAATAACAATTAATCTTTTGTCGCCTGCGACTTTCACTTCAGCCTAAGACTTAACGAATTTACTATGTATCATTTACATACAGAAATATTCTTCAATTTGGAACACACTTCAGTGGTTGCAGGATGAACAGATACAATTCTGCCTGCTCTGAGATAGATGTGTTACAAGGCTTTGTTGTTCTAACGATGGACGCAAACTTTGTCACTCCAAAATAGACGAAGAACTTTGTCACTCCAAAATAGACGAAGAACTTTGTCACTCCAAAATAGACGAAGAACTTTGTCACTCCAAAATAGACGAAGAACATTGTCACTCCAAAGTAATGAATGAAACAATGCCTTTGCTAAAAGAAAATCCAAACCAACAAACAAAAATCTGCTCCCCCCACCCACCCACAAAAAAAGTAGATGAACATAAGCTCCACCGTAGATGAATGCAAGTTCCAAACATTGACGGATGGACTTCAAACCTAGATGATTGCTAGTTCCAAACATTGACGGATGGACTTCAAACCTAGATGGATTGCAAGTTCCAAACATTGACGGATGGACTTCAAACCTAGATGATTGCAAGTTCCAAACATTGATGGATGGACTTCAAACCTAGATGATTGTAAGCTCCAAACATTGACGGATGGACTTATATTCATCAGGAATTAAAAAGCACATTTTCATCCTATGCCTCTTTCATTTTCAAAACTTACTTCAACCTGAATAAAATGTTATTATTCACCCAAAACATATTGTTATTTAAAACAAATACATGCTTATTTCATGCACAATTTAAAATTAAACAGAATTCTTACATCAAACTACAGTATAATATTTTACAAGTTTAGTTTCTCATTCACACATTGCCAGATAATTCAACAAAAAATATCAGCCTTATCGTAACGCTTTGAGCATGGACTTCAACATAAATTTTGCAATTGCCCCAAATCATTATTGCATGTTTTAAACATTTGAAAAAATATTAAAAATTACTAGTTAGTAGGCTAAATTGGTTAGTAATTAGTATGGACTATGTCGCATGGGTCAGGGTGATACTAGGCTAACTATTGGTTAGTAATTAGTATGGACTATGTCGCATAGGTCAGGGTGTTAATGGCTAACTATTGGTTAGTAATTAGTATGGACTATGTCACAGGTGGAGTTATTTTAAAGGACTCTGTCTCAGCATTAATTAACAGAATTATTAATTATAAATTTGATAAATTGATTTTAATGCTGATAATGGCTGGCCCAATCCACTCTTAAAGTCCCTATATTAAATCTCACTGCTCAGGCTTAAGGGTCAGGCCAGTTATTCAATATAGTGATAAGTGAATTGATTGACATGCCTCTTGGAATTGGCAATGTCATCTTTCCCTCTTAATTAATTAACAACATTCATTCTTCTATCGCTTGCCCCCCCCCTCCACCAGCCAATTCCAATTAATGGTCATTCCAAGAATTAATGAAGATGTGGGATAAGACAACAGAAAAAATTAATAGTGAAAACAATAAAAGAATAAAATTATTTCGAGGTACAATAAGCAAATGAGAACGTTCACTATCCACACTGTCCCATTTGATCAAAGTTACAACAAAAGATTATCAAGGGCGAGTGGTCTCGCGGATAAACTTAGCTTGATCTCAAATGAAGAAGAAAAATCCAACTGTTTCTGTATTGTTCACACGAAGCCCCTTCGACGGCGTGTCTCTCCCTTCAGATCAAGTGAGGTCCGGGTCAACAAGTGAACCACAGGAGAAGACAAAAAAAAAAGGAGAAAAAAAGGCCCAGCTGCACAAATAATATTCCCTTTTGTAGTGGCATAATTACTATGCTAAACATTATGGTACATGGCAACAGTGGCAGAACCTCTCTTACAATAGGTTACGTCATCCAAAACGTTAGCGTGCATGCTAACTTACAATTGAAAAGATCATTTATAAACACTACAATAATATTTTCAAGAGTTTACATTCACAATTTGTCAACATAGCTTTCAAGAGTTTACATTCACAATTTGTCAACATAGCTTTCAATAATTAACATACCATAACCATTTGTTTATATTAACAATTACACCACTTTATAATTTAGTTTCACTCGGTTTTAAATAGCTTTACAATGGAAAAAAGGAACGTGTTGCATCAGAACACCTGCTCATTCCAAATTAACCATCATACATGTATAATTAGACCACAGCTATCGCCACACAATACCTCTCTGAAAAGAAACACACATTGGCTGTATACAACAAATAATCATCAGGAAAAATATACAAGAATTCTTAAGCATTCAAATTAATAACACATTTCAATTATTACTGTGAAGTCAAAACACACACACACACACACACAGACACAAATGCTTACCAATCCACATATATTATATATATATATATATATATATATAACCCTATTCCCAGACTTAAGCGGACCAAATAAGCTTAAAAACCAGACTTATGTCGACCTACAGCAATAGGCAGACCGCCTCTTGGTCTGCCTAAGTTTCAGATTGTTCATTCTTATAAATAAAGCTTAATTTTGCCATTTTTCTCTCATAGTTTTATCTTTGTTGTTATTATCTTTGACATAAACCACTAAATTTCATATTTTAATAGTTTTTCCTGTGAGTTTTCATCGAAATTCGGGTGCGATTTTGAAGGTTGTATACTTCGGGCATTATTGATATGCTTAAAATCCAGAGTTATGTAGACCGTTGAAAAAGTGGTTGTAACTATGTAGTTTGCGTGTATACTATATACGTCCTAAATGTCATCGTTTAGAAAAGAATGTCTTTCATCGATATAACTGATTAATTTTACTAAATTCAGTTTATTTCTACATTTAATTAAGCGTGAGGTTAGAGTACCCTGTTGACAACGATTTTATGGTCACACTACGTACCTAATTAAACACAATATGGAAGTGAAAAGAATGCTCTGGAAAGGTAAAACTGAAACCGGCTGATATAATGTGTATATTAAAGTCATAATAATCAAATTAGAATCTCCATACACTTTAAAATAATTTTAAAACATATTTTTTGTAACTCGACTCGAACACGTTAAATTGGATTGCTTCCCTTTTCCTGTATCACTGTTTAAGGCCCCAAAATGTATATTTTTATTTTCTACAAACTGGCTTAAACTAACGATTCAAGTGGCCTTTCTCTAGGTCAAGAAATTACTTTTACATCTATTATAAACAAATAGAATGCCGCTTTTGTGGTTTAAAGATTAGAATATTGCTTAAACTCGCTCAATCGAAGAACTGATTTTTTTCAAAATGGCGGCTTACGATTGTCTAGTACTGTAAGTGTAAGTAGGTTGCACAGAAACTATAAACTAAAATAAAGGCTAAAGGCTTACTTAAATTTGATATTAATAATGATATTTAATTTCTCAAAGGAAAAAGCTACACAGTTTAAGAAGCATTATTTAAGTATTTTATTCTGAACGATCTCAATGTACAATGACAGCCTATATTAGTTATGCATGTAAACAACAAAGAGCAAATTAATTGTTTGGTTTAAATTTTAACAATTATTGTATTTCCAAAAACGAATAAACTGTTACATTAAAAAGTCTGCTTAGAAATCAGTAGAGGATTATTTGCATAATTTTCAGAGTTTATTTTCTTGAAATCACCATTAGCTATATAGATTTTGCAAAATTATTGATTAAATAAGTTGTGGAAATATATTAGATTTTATAAATCAACATCATATGAACAATAGAATTAAATGTAACATTAACTATTTATTTTTATTTTTTTATATGTCTATCTAATTAATACTCTTGTAATACAAGTTATTTCCATTTAAAGAATTGTGAAAGCACTAGAAGTAAAACTACTATTCAAAACAAAATTAAACCATGTGATACTTTGAAATATTTTTCAGATTTATACATAATATATTAATATTAGTATAATTTTAACACTGCAGATTTCATTAAGTCAGACCCATTTGGTACTCTGAAATCTTGTTTACAGCAGATGACATTTTTCCTAGTGGATATTACTTGCCTCTGAAATACACTCCCAACTGGTATTTATTTGGAAAAAATAATTAATTTCTATGCAACACTTTTATTAAATATTGACTTTTCCAAGGAGGATTGTGAGAGACTTGTGTAATATTCAAAATTCCTTTCAAGATAATATGTTCTTACCAACAAGAATAGCTATCCCACTTCTTTGTAATTAATTCTAATTTATACATGCATGTTTGTAAATCAATTTCTGCATCATAATAATACATTCCACCATTCATTTAACTGTGTAATGATGGATTTGACTTGTTATACATTGTCATAAATTTATAAATATCATTCAGCTTGTAAAATGCACTACTCAGTTGTTAAGCTCTCTAATTTATAGATGTATGTTGTAAATCCATTTCTGCACCATAATAATACATTCCATCATTCATTTTACTGTGAAATGATGGATTTGATTATTATACTAAATTATAGATACGTAAATATCATTCAGCTTGTAAGATGCACTACTCAGTTATTAAGCTCTTATATATTTCCAGGTCTTGAAAAAACACACTCTGCTATGTTTATAGCAGGAATGCGATTATTACTGCTATGTAAATATAATAATTTCTAACAGTAGTAATAATACTGAAGTCCAAGAAACTGAAGAAAGATATGTCAATAGAAAAACTGAATATTTACTGTTTCCATTTAACAAAACTGTTTGAATAGTGATAGTGATAGTTAACATGTTCATAATGTATAACTGAAAGTTACAGGGCAATATTATATACAGTTAATACAGCTTATATAGCTACAAAATGATCATGGATTAGGAAAGTTGTTAAAAAATAATAGAACATACTACCAGACATATAATAGATAACCTGAAATAAGACAACTACCTTATATTCAGTTATTCAGTTAATAGTTAAATACACTAATAAAAAAAATAAAACATAAATAATAAGATTGTTGCATTGTATGAAGCAAATAAAGTAGCACTAAAGTGACAAATCCATTATGTTTTCAGCTTGTGTTGTATACAACACTTTAGACTCTCACTCACTGATCCACTATTAAAAATCACTAATCTTGTGAATACATATGAAATATTTTCTTAATAATAGAACTGACTCAGATTGGATTATGAGACTATTAAAAATATGTAATGTTGCAAATACATATGAAATATTTTCTTAATAGTAGAACTGACACATATTGGATTATGAGACTATTATTAGGCTAGTGACTTTAATGAGGGATGAGGTACAGATATAATGTATTTTAATGTAAAGGATATCCAGCAATATACAAATAAATAATAATTTAATTTGGAATATATTTTAGTGTTCCAGAATGTCAGTTCTAAGATATGAATTGATTATAAGAAATTGATAATAATAATAGTATATTACAAAATTTCACACTAAACAACAAAATTCACTAGCAAAAATGCCAAGTTCAGCATTTCAAATCTTACATATGCACATTGGATAAACTAAAAGATACATGAGAGCTATTAATAATATATGCCTACATGAGAAATTAAAACAATAATTATCATTTTAAAGTGGCTGTATCTCTACTGGTCACAAAGAAACTTTTTAAATCTTATATTTTTTAATTTGCTCTATGGATCACTATGCTATAATTGATTTATACATTTATGAAAACTAAATGTTTTCTTTAAATTAGCTGCAAAAACTAGTACTGTATTAATATAACTTATGTATATACATATATATTTATTTCAAATGTAATTTAGAGTAAGGGTGTGCAGCAAGTATTATTTCATCCAAAAGTAAAAAGAAAAATTTCAATTCGGTTCAAGTTTAGGATGATTGGAAACACAACTGTGTACAGAGATGCAATGAATATTTCTTTACTTCTTCAAATCCTTTACAACTATGAACAATAACTGTATTAGTCTCAAGACTGTGTATTTACAGTAGCTGATGCAATAGAGTAACTTATGTGGAAACTATAGTTAGATTTAATTTCACTACAAAAAGAAATGACAATGTGTGCTATTTTTTGCAGTCCATAACGTTATTCAAAACTGTGTGGTAGTATTTAAAGTAATATTTATACTGGTAGTTTAAAAGTGAAATAGAAAAGATATAGAGCATTGTGAATGAAATGAAAATTGATTTATTTTTATAGATAAATAAAATACTTCTCCTTGTGGTTTTTGACTCGCACAAAAATGAAAGAAAAATAGAATACTCCTTTCTATCTTTTTTCTCTTAGCCAAATTATTTGACTATCAACATTTAGCACTGTCATATAGGTGCTACGAACTTTCTTGTGTCAGTTTTGCACGAATAGTAATTAAAAGTTTTCATTCGAATTGCACTGCCCCTTTTGTCACGTGGAGAGCTAATTCCCTCAACTCTGTCGTAGTGGAGATAATGGGCTTTCTTTTGTCAACTCAAAGAGACCGTCCCTATTGTTCGTATCTTAACGGTTTATAGTGGGTTTTCCAAACACCCCGGACCCCTGTCGTCTTCCTAACAGCCAGGCGGCTTATATCAAAAGTTAATCCTTCCTCCTCGCCTACACTCGTACACGTGAGAACAACAGTACCTATCTTTACTACTGACTGGCGATTGTTGTGCAAACATTTTTTTCTTCTTAGCAGTGTTAGTGAATGGCTACGCATTCTTTCGTACTTCCATCAAATCAACACTGCACACATTTATGTACACAAAGGTGTGTACGGTAGACCCAACAGCTCCATACACAATTGTCGTGTTTAAAAACAAGGGGGTCATTATACGTAATATCGAAGGAGAGAAGTTATATGACATATATCTAGATGCAAAGTGTTACTCGATGCTATTTTTACTGCAATATTTAAGTTATTAAAACACAAAATTTAACAGAAACAAAATCTAAATCAGGAATAAAAGATATATTCTAAAATTTATATTCGTTTTTTTTTATTTACAGCTAATCCTAACCCTGACATTTCTCTTTAAAAAAAACACCAAAACTATCTCTAAAATTCCCTAACCATATTTTTTCTCTAACCTAAAACAAGAGAGTTGTGTATTGAGTCGCTTCTAATCAACGGTGAGCAATGAGCGGGAAAATATCAGGAAAAAAGTCACAGGAAAAAAAAAAAGTCATAGGAAATAAAATCACAAGAAAAAAGTTACAGGAAATAAATTCACAATATAAAGTCAAAAGTGTCAGAGTGTATATGTTATAATACTTATTAACAGTAAGTGAAGCAGGAAAAGGCAAGGAGGTTAACTGCTCGCTCAAAATGTGTGTGATTCAAGTGTATTTTATATACCGTATAAAAGCTTTGTAATACATACATTTAGTTAATTAATTTTCAGTGTAAGTCGGTATGCTTGCTTATTATTGAGTGAATAACAGTAAATGGAAGTAAGCGACGGCTCATTAGGATCCTCGTTCGATTCTCGCTCGTTGAGGGTAAATGTGTGTGTGTGTATGTGTGTGTGTGTGTGTGTGTGTGTGTGTGTGTGTGTGTGTACGTACTTGCGAAGTTTCAGTTCTGCGGTAAATTGCTTTATATGCAAGTTGCTGGAGTCCTTTCAAGTCTTCTATAAATGTTTCAAACTTGTTCTACCAAAATTGATCAGAGGCTCCCACTTTATACAGTTTATCAGCTATTAATTATTCACTGTGTTAAATTTGTAACCAGAAAACGTTAGTTTGCCTTCACTCGTGCGTATAATCCAGCTAATCAAACGTAGGCATGACATTTTAAGGAGTGTGGCATCTTGGAAGAGCAAAGAGCACTTACTTCGCGATCAATCGATTCACCGCACTCCCTGCAAAGTAGTATGTGCTCTGTGTACATAGAAGCCTACATAACTTTTTCTTGTTTTCAGTGTTTCAAGCCGTAAGTAAGAAGGAAATACGCAATGTAATAACCAAACTGAAACTAAACAAGCAAACTGAAACTTACTTAAAATCATGTGAAATATTGAAACTCGATTTGACAGTTATTTCAAAACTTTAATTAAACTAGTTTATTTGATATTAGGAAAAATATTAAAAGTTTAAACTAGTTTCATATATCATCAAATAATAAGAAAGCTTCAATTAATAAACATTTCTATATGTGCCTTTGTACTTAGTAAGAAGAAGTGGCAGGAGAATGACCTGCTGTTTATTAGTCATATGCTTGAATCATGAATCTATTTTTATTAATGCTATCATCCTTTTAGTTCATTCATATGTAATGCTTGTCTGTAAATGAGGTCGTGTGGTTTGCGTGGAATGTGTACACGTTAATAAAACAAACAGATAGAGAGAAACAGAGTAGTAATTTACTAGATTATATTGTAATAATTCAGTGAATACACAAATGCGTTCATTTTTAAAGACACAAATGACATATTATCTTGCTAATCAGTATTGGCATACAGCTTAATTTTCGCCAAACATTTTTATCTATCTCTCTATTGATTTGACGTTAAATTGCTCGTAACATTGAGTAAGCAGATGCATTTCGATACGTGAAGAAAAAAAAATTTAAATGTGTAGTTTGTTTGTTTCCATTCTATTGGTTATTTTTTCTTTTCTTAAGGAAGATTAAATCAGCAAACATTTTTTTGTTTATAAAGTGAGTATGGAATGTCGTCTTTGTATTTAATAAAAAATGGCAAGAGAATGACCTTACAATAACTTTAGTATAATATTTTAACTTTATGCGCCCAATTATGAAAAAAACTACATTGTCTTCTTCTGCTTTGGTTTACAGAGTGACCAATAATATTTTAAAGATATCAAACGTAATACTAATTTACACCATCTCTGTTATAGAAAAATAAATATGGAAATACAGAATCTGAAATCAGTGAAACACGACTATAAAGAATAGAGTAAGCAATATCTTTTATTCAAATAAAAGTGATCATTGCTTAGAGAAACCTCTTAAAGCGTTCTAAAAGGAAATAAGCATTATTTAAACTTTTATTATGTTAATTAAGTAATTGATTTAATTAAAGAATATTAAGGCACTCTGATAGGTTAATTGTCTTCTTTTGTTGATTCTGATTCTGACAAAATGGAGCAATATTACAAATACCTCTTTGAACAAATAAAATGTTTCTGCGTGTGCTGAACCCGAATCTGAAGTTAGTTTTATTAAATTCCTCGTACTATTCCGCATAATTAGAAAAATAAAATTTTCGCAAAAAAAATCATAATTCGAGAAATATGAAATATTATCATTTCAAAATAAGCCACGCGTATTTCTGCATAATCCTGCAAAGGCTGTCAAAATTTCAGCGACTTTAGTAGAAAACGCGATTTGGCGCCAAAATTTCTTTGTCTCAAAAAATCGACTTTACGTACTAATAATGCAAGGCACTAACTGAATTCGACATTTTGACAAAAGCTGAATTTCTACAAAACTAATTGTCAGACAAGGACTAGAATTGGTAGGCATGAAGCTAAATCATTTGTGACTCCGAATATAAAATAAAAAGTCAGATATTCCAAAAACCTCTATAGAAAAACACGTTTCTGCAACCCTCCTGCAAAAATGGAGTTTTCTTGATTTTTCGAAGCGTTCGTCTTTTTATCTGACGAACGCTTTACTCTACATGCATTGAATCCAGGTACATGATGCACAACAATGGGTCCTATGACCTCTAATTATTGAGTAATTTTAGAGTAATCCATGTCGGAAATAATTAGGTTCAAACTACTTAAAATGGCACATTTCCCGCTTCGGCTCGTTCGGATGGCCACAGTCACCTGTAATGTTACTCCTCAGCTCCGTTCTCAGGGATGATTTCGAAAGAGGAATCTATGGGCTACGTCCAGAAGTTAAGTGTATGATTGTATGTCTAAAACTGCGCGTGCAACAATACAGTAATCATGATGACCTAACTTCGCAAATCGGTCAAAAATGCGAAAATATCCAAACATCAATTCTGACAAATTGGCGCAATATTACAAATAGCCCTTTGAACAAATAAACTGTTTCCACGTGTGCTGAACCCGAATCTGAAGTTAGTTTTATTAAATTCCTCGTACTTTAAGAGATATGCGCATAATTAGAAAAATAAAATTTTAACAAAAAAATTCATAATTCGAGAAATATGAAGTATTATCGTTTCAAAATAAGCCACGTGTCTTCCTGTATCATCCTGCAAAATCTATCAAAATTTCAGCGACTTTAGTAGAAAACGCGATTTGGCGCCAAAATTTCTTTGTCTCGAAAAATCCACTAACACTTTAATGCAAGGCACTAGACTATTGTGTTGAAGTGTTGACATTTTGACCCCAAAAGCTGAATTTCTACAAAACTAATTGTCAGAAAAGGACTAAAATTGGTAGGCATGAAGCTAAATCCTTTGTGACTCGGAATGTAAAATAAAAAGTCAGATATTCCAAAAACCTCTATAGAAAAACACGTTTCTGCAACCTTCCTGCAAAAATGGAGTTTTCTTGATTTTTCGAAGCGTTCGTCTTTTTATCTGACGAACGCTTTACTCTACATGCATTGAATCCAGGTACATAATGCACAACAATGGGTCCTATGACCTCTAATTATTGAGTAATTTTAGAGTAATCCATGTCGGAAATAATTAGGTTCAAACTACTTAAAATGGCACATTTCCCGCTTTGGCTCGTTCGGATGGCCACAGTCACCTGTAATGTTACTCCTCAGCTCCGTTCTCAGGGATGATTTCGAAAGAGGAATCTATGGGCTACGTCCAGAAGTTAAGTGTATGATTGTATGTCTAAAACTGCGCGTGCAACAATACAGTAATCATGATGACCTAACTTCGCAAATCGGTCAAAAGTGCGAAAATATCCAAACATCAATTCTGACAAATTGGCGCAATATTACAAATAGCCCTTTGAACAAATAAACTGTTTCCGCGTGTTCTGAACCCGAATCTGAAGTTAGTTTTATTAAATTCCTCGTACTTTAAGAGATATGCGCATAATTAGAAAAATAAAATTTTCACAAAAAAATTCATAATTCGAGAAATATGAAATATTTTCGTTTCAAAATAAGCCACGTGTCTTCCTGTATCATCCTGCAAAATCTATCAAAATTTCAGCGACTTTAGTAGAAAACGCGATTTGGCGCCAAAATTCCTTTGTCTCGAAAAATCGACTTTACGTACTAATAATGCAAAGCACTATATTGACAGAAGTCTTGACATTTTGACAAAAGCTGAATTTCTACAAAACTAATTGTCAGAAAAGGACTAAAATTGGTAGGCATGAAGCTAAATCATTTGTGACTCCGAATATAAAATAAAAAGTCAGATATTCCAAAAACCTCTATAGAAAAACACGTTTCTGCAACCCTCCTGCAAAAATGGAGTTTTCTTGATTTTTCGAAGCGTTCGTCTTTTTATCTGACAAACGCTTTACTCTACATGCATTGAATCCAGGTACATAATGCACAACAATGGGTCCTATGACCTCTAATTATTGAGTAATTTTAGAGTAATCCATGTCGGAAATAATTAGGTTCAAACTACTTAAAATGGCACATTTCCCGCTTTGGCTCGTTCGGATGGCCACAGTCACCTGTAATGTTACTCCTCAGCTCCGTTCTCAGGGATGATTTCGAAAGAGGAATCTATGGGCTACGTCCAGAAGTTAAGTGTATGATTGTATGTCTAAAACTGCGCGTGCAACAATACAGTAATCATGATGACCTAACTTCGCAAATCGGTCAAAAGTGCGAAAATATCCAAACATCAATTCTGACAAATTGGCGCAATATTACAAATAGCCCTTTGAACAAATAAACTGTTTCCACGTGTGCTGAACCCGAATCTGAAGTTAGTTTTATTAAATTCCTCGTACTTTAAGAGATATGCGCATAATTAGAAAAATAAAATTTTAACAAAAAAATTCATAATTCGAGAAATATGAAGTATTATCGTTTCAAAATAAGCCACGTGTCTTCCTGTATCATCCTGCAAAATCTATCAAAATTTCAGCGACTTTAGTAGAAAACGCGATTTGGCGCCAAAATTTCTTTGTCTCGAAAAATCCACTAACACTTTAATGCAAGGCACTAGACTATTGTGTTGAAGTGTTGACATTTTGACCCCAAAAGCTGAATTTCTACAAAACTAATTGTCAGAAAAGGACTAAAATTGGTAGGCATGAAGCTAAATCCTTTGTGACTCGGAATGTAAAATAAAAAGTCAGATATTCCAAAAACCTCTATAGAAAAACACGTTTCTGCAACCTTCCTGCAAAAATGGAGTTTTCTTGATTTTTCGAAGCGTTCGTCTTTTTATCTGACGAACGCTTTACTCTACATGCATTGAATCCAGGTACATAATGCACAACAATGGGTCCTATGACCTCTAATTATTGAGTAATTTTAGAGTAATCCATGTCGGAAATAATTAGGTTCAAACTACTTAAAATGGCACATTTCCCGCTTTGGCTCGTTCGGATGGCCACAGTCACCTGTAATGTTACTCCTCAGCTCCGTTCTCAGGGATGATTTCGAAAGAGGAATCTATGGGCTACGTCCAGAAGTTAAGTGTATGATTGTATGTCTAAAACTGCGCGTGCAACAATACAGTAATCATGATGACCTAACTTCGCAAATCGGTCAAAAGTGCGAAAATATCCAAACATCAATTCTGACAAATTGGCGCAATATTACAAATAGCCCTTTGAACAAATAAACTGTTTCCGCGTGTGCTGAACCCGAATCTGAAGTTAGTTTTATTAAATTCCTCGTACTTTAAGAGATATGCGCATAATTAGAAAAATAAAATTTTCACAAAAAAATTCATAATTCGAGAAATATGAAATATTTTCGTTTCAAAATAAGCCACGTGTCTTCCTGTATCATCCTGCAAAATCTATCAAAATTTCAGCGACTTTAGTAGAAAACGCGATTTGGCGCCAAAATTCCTTTGTCTCGAAAAATCGACTTTACGTACTAATAATGCAAAGCACTATATTGACAGAAGTCTTGACATTTTGACAAAAGCTGAATTTCTACAAAACTAATTGTCAGAAAAGGACTAAAATTGGTAGGCATGAAGCTAAATCATTTGTGACTCCGAATATAAAATAAAAAGTCAGATATTCCAAAAACCTCTATAGAAAAACACGTTTCTGCAACCCTCCTGCAAAAATGGAGTTTTCTTGATTTTTCGAAGCGTTCGTCTTTTTATCTGACAAACGCTTTACTCTACATGCATTGAATCCAGGTACATAATGCACAACAATGGGTCCTATGACCTCTAATTATTGAGTAATTTTAGAGTAATCCATGTCGGAAATAATTAGGTTCAAACTACTTAAAATGGCACATTTCCCGCTTTGGCTCGTTCGGATGGCCACAGTCACCTGTAATGTTACTCCTCAGCTCCGTTCTCAGGGATGATTTCGAAAGAGGAATCTATGGGCTACGTCCAGAAGTTAAGTGTATGATTGTATGTCTAAAACTGCGCGTGCAACAATACAGTAATCATGATGACCTAACTTCGCAAATCGGTCAAAAGTGCGAAAATATCCAAACATCAATTCTGACAAATTGGCGCAATATTACAAATAGCCCTTTGAACAAATAAACTGTTTCCACGTGTGCTGAACCCGAATCTGAAGTTAGTTTTATTAAATTCCTCGTACTTTAAGAGATATGCGCATAATTAGAAAAATAAAATTTTAACAAAAAAATTCATAATTCGAGAAATATGAAGTATTATCGTTTCAAAATAAGCCACGTGTCTTCCTGTATCATCCTGCAAAATCTATCAAAATTTCAGCGACTTTAGTAGAAAACGCGATTTGGCGCCAAAATTTCTTTGTCTCGAAAAATCCACTAACACTTTAATGCAAGGCACTAGACTATTGTGTTGAAGTGTTGACATTTTGACCCCAAAAGCTGAATTTCTACAAAACTAATTGTCAGAAAAGGACTAAAATTGGTAGGCATGAAGCTAAATCCTTTGTGACTCGGAATGTAAAATAAAAAGTCAGATATTCCAAAAACCTCTATAGAAAAACACGTTTCTGCAACCTTCCTGCAAAAATGGAGTTTTCTTGATTTTTCGAAGCGTTCGTCTTTTTATCTGACGAACGCTTTACTCTACATGCATTGAATCCAGGTACATAATGCACAACAATGGGTCCTATGACCTCTAATTATTGAGTAATTTTAGAGTAATCCATGTCGGAAATAATTAGGTTCAAACTACTTAAAATGGCACATTTCCCGCTTTGGCTCGTTCGGATGGCCACAGTCACCTGTAATGTTACTCCTCAGCTCCGTTCTCAGGGATGATTTCGAAAGAGGAATCTATGGGCTACGTCCAGAAGTTAAGTGTATGATTGTATGTCTAAAACTGCGCGTGCAACAATACAGTAATCATGATGACCTAACTTCGCAAATCGGTCAAAAGTGCGAAAATATCCAAACATCAATTCTGACAAATTGGCGCAATATTACAAATAGCCCTTTGAACAAATAAACTGTTTCCGCGTGTGCTGAACCCGAATCTGAAGTTAGTTTTATTAAATTCCTCGTACTTTAAGAGATATGCGCATAATTAGAAAAATAAAATTTTCACAAAAAAATTCATAATTCGAGAAATATGAAATATTTTCGTTTCAAAATAAGCCACGTGTCTTCCTGTATCATCCTGCAAAATCTATCAAAATTTCAGCGACTTTAGTAGAAAACGCGATTTGGCGCCAAAATTCCTTTGTCTCGAAAAATCGACTTTACGTACTAATAATGCAAAGCACTATATTGACAGAAGTCTTGACATTTTGACAAAAGCTGAATTTCTACAAAACTAATTGTCAGAAAAGGACTAAAATTGGTAGGCATGAAGCTAAATCATTTGTGACTCCGAATATAAAATAAAAAGTCAGATATTCCAAAAACCTCTATAGAAAAACACGTTTCTGCAACCCTCCTGCAAAAATGGAGTTTTCTTGATTTTTCGAAGCGTTCGTCTTTTTATCTGACAAACGCTTTACTCTACATGCATTGAATCCAGGTACATAATGCACAACAATGGGTCCTATGACCTCTAATTATTGAGTAATTTTAGAGTAATCCATGTCGGAAATAATTAGGTTCAAACTACTTAAAATGGCACATTTCCCGCTTTGGCTCGTTCGGATGGCCACAGTCACCTGTAATGTTACTCCTCAGCTCCGTTCTCAGGGATGATTTCGAAAGAGGAATCTATGGGCTACGTCCAGAAGTTAAGTGTATGATTGTATGTCTAAAACTGCGCGTGCAACAATACAGTAATCATGATGACCTAACTTCGCAAATCGGTCAAAAGTGCGAAAATATCCAAACATCAATTCTGACAAATTGGCGCAATATTACAAATAGCCCTTTGAACAAATAAACTGTTTCCGCGTGTGCTGAACCCGAATCTGAAGTTAGTTTTATTAAATTCCTCGTACTTTAAGAGATATGCGCATAATTAGAAAAATAAAATTTTCACAAAAAAATTCATATTTCGAGAAATATGAAATATTATCGTTTCAAAATAAGCCACGAGTCTTCCTGTATTATCCTGCAAAATCTATCAAAATTTCAGCGACTTTAGTAGAAAACGCGATTTGGCGCCAAAATTTCTTTGTCTCAAAAAATCGACTTTACCTACTAATAATGCAAGGCGCTAACTGAAGTCGACATTTTGACAAAAGCTGAATTTCTACAAAACTAATTGTCAGAAAAGGACTAAAATTGGTAGGCATGAAACTAAATCCTTTGTGACTCGGAATGTAAAATAAAAAGTCTGATATTCCAAAGAACTCTACAGAAAAACCCGTTCCTGCAACCCTCCTGCAAAAATTGAGTTTTCTTGATTTTTCGAAGCGTTTGACTTTTTATCTGACGAACGCTTTACTCTACATGCATTGAATTCAGGTACCTAATGCACAACCACGGGTCCTATGATCTGTATTTATTGAGTATTTTTAGAGTAATCCATGTCGGAAATAATTAGGTTCAAACTACTTAAAATGGCCCATTTCCCGCTTTAGCTCGTTCGGATGACCGTGGTCACCTGTAATTCTACTCCTCTAATTGTTAGAAAAGGACTAAAATTGGTAGGCATGAAGCAAAATAATTTGTGACTCTGAATATAAAATAAAAAGTCGGATATTCGCAATATCTCTTGAGATAATAAAATTCGTGCACCTGACCCCCAAATTTCTTTTTTTCAATTTTTTATTTGCTTGACTTTATATCTGTAAATAGAATTTTATACATATTTTTAATATAAAAAGACACTATCAAACAACTGAAATAGTTACTCTGATTTAGAAAGCAATATTAATCAGTTCATGCATAAAGAATATTTATTGACCCTAATTAGAAAGTCGTTTTTATCAGTCAATGATCAATCCTGCTATTTTTTTGTGTGTGAAATATATTTTAAACAACAAAATCCATCTGAATCCATCAAATTCAATATATGGTTGCAATAAAGTTATTGCATTGAGATAATTATAATGAATTTACAACCTCGTAATTTTACTCCTCAGCTCCGTTCTCAGGGATGATTTCGAAAGAGGAATCTACGGACTACGTCCAGAAGTTAAGTGTATAATTGTATGTCCATAACTGCGCGCGCAACAATACGGTAATCATGATGACCCAATTTCGCAAATCGGCCCAAAGTGCGTGTCAGGCGAAAACAAAACTTAGCCCGGCATCACTCCATAAACATTAAAAATTTAAAATAGTAAAATATAGATACACAAGGGGTATAGGAACAATAGCACAAAATACACATTCAAATCATTCAACCAAGACACAAATTACAAGACTGACCAACCACTCCAAGACATTAGCAGGATGTTAGAGTTATACAAGACTGACCACACATGGCTAGGGCACAGGAAATGGTTAGGGATCCAAGGGTCACTTGTAGCTAACTGATAGACTCACACTGAGCTATGGGCTAGGGTACAGGAAGCGGTCAGGGGATCAAAGGGCCACTCTTAGCTAACGGTAGAGGGAGGGGTTAGTTTTTAATTCATATTTAAATAACTGCAAATCAGAAAAAGGACACACCTGGTGGATCGCAGGAGAAATAATTCCTGAGTCATAAGGAAATGTGGAAATTCATATAACTTTAGAACTTCCCGACGGATCAACATCCTTGTACCCCACCCACCACAAAAAATTACAAACAAACACACACACACACATACACACACTCACACACACGCGCGCACACACACACACACACACACACACACACACACACACACACACACTCACAAACAAAATAAAAACATCTTTTACTCCGAACGAGAATTACACCATGATACTCTTGGGGGAGAGGTTATTAATTTCTGCACAATCACTTACTTCCATTTCCTGTTATTCAGTCTATAATATACGTGTTTATGGACACAATCATAACAACATATCTGAGTATGAATAAAATATATTATTAAATGTGTGAATTATAATATGAATTATTATATGTACACGATATACAAATCGCACGCACGCCTTTTTTCCCGTGACTTTTTTTCCTGTGACTTTTTCCGCTCACCCTTAGATTGGACTAGATCGTATGACGTTATTTTTATTACTGATTTTCTGTAAGTGACATTCTGGCATAGCGAACTCTAAATAATATTACTGCAGCTATTTGGTATAAATTTGCGACTTCATTATTAGTAGTATAGATATCTCGATTTGAGTAGCTCTTTTTAATAGACTATTTCATCATCACCATTTCATTGCTGAAAAAGAAATGTCCATGAAAAACTAATATACAAGCCTCGACTTTAATTCTAAAGATGCAGATATTAAGTTTATATGAGCATTTTAAGTGTGAGACCATCTTTTAAGAGACAATGACTTGATAAATAGAGAAGCGAAACGGTGTAGTTAATTTGAACTGTGGGAGCACGACCGTACCACTGTAGAACATTAATTTTATATGTGAGTTTTGTAAAAGAGAAATTTTTTAGCCATGGATATTATTGACAATAATAAGAGCGGTTCAAAATTTGTGTTTAGCCCGACAAGAAACTCTGAATATAGAGCCATACTTTCTTTGAGGAGTCGTTTGGAACATTCGCCTTAATCATGAATATTTTATCAGAAACAAAATATCAAACACTAAAATCATTCATAAATCATCCTAGCAAACGCATAATGGTAACCATAAGTAAATGAAAATTGTTTTAAATCTTAGAATCTTCAGGTGTTCAATAGCACATAATAACTTAATTATGCAGAAATAGAAACCTCATAAATTTACCAAGTATGTTTTGCTAATGTTGTTGAGTGTATTTGAAAATACTGTACTATTTTATTGTATGTTTTAAACAAGGCTCTCATTGCTTTACTTATTTTAAAAGCAGGGTTTTTTTGTTTGATAACTATGATTGGTAACTGTGAGTATATTATGTCATGAAGTAAGCTCACTTCGAATGAACTATACTATTAAAAATATGAATGAATTATAATTTTATTTGACTGATGAAACTTGAAAATGCAGATGTATACGAATATAAGACTTAGTTTATAGTAAGGTGTCCGTGTTGTTTATGAACGGACGCGTAGTTCCTGTCAGTAAGTGAATGCAAAAGCATGCCTGGGGGGAATGACGATTGGGGATTATTCGCGTGGCGTGCTGTTCTTCAAGCTGCATTGCCTAACTGTACATCAAAGTTATACAAAGTACCGCCAGCGAGAAACCTCCCTCCAAGCTCACTAAGTCTCTTCTTTACTGAAAGTTGATTTCACTCACACCAAGGAAGGGTTGTTTAGCCAGCGTCTTTTGTCTAAGGATTTTAAGTGGTACACAAGGCGTGAAAGTGATGTTGGAAAAATACGACAACAGAATGAATCTCTGCATGAATGCATTCCAATTCTGAGAGCGAGTAGTCCACGCTATCTATCTATCTATCTATCTATCTATCTATCTATCTATCGATCTATCTAATTATCTATCTATCTATCTATCTATCTATCTATCTATCTATCTATCTATCTATCTATCTATCTATCTATCTATTCTTATCATTAACGTTATATATTTGTCTCCTATCAATGTCAAAATCCCCTCTCTATCTGCCTGCCCGTCCGTCCACCCGTCTATCTGTTTCTTTCCTTTTCTTTTCTATCCATCCATCCACCCGTCTGTCTGTCTGTTTGTCTATCTATCTATCTTTCTGCCTATTTGTCTGTCGATCTGTACGTGCATCTGTCTTTCGATGGAACTGTCTACTCTCACATCCAAATTCTATCCATCTATTTATCTTACTAGTTACCAATCTACCTATCCATATATACTCGTCTATCTGATTGTTTTTATATTATTCGTACTGGTTGTCGCTTTGTTTGAATGTAGGATCTCAGCGAGTCTAGCTAGTACGTTATACGCAATTCGCTAGCGTTGCTTTCTATAAAAGCAGGAGGATTTTAAAAATAATAATATTGTTAAGCAGAATCAACAAATCAAAATAATTAACCTATCAGAGTGCCTTTATTTTCTTTAATTAAATCAATTACTTAATTAACATAATAAAAATTTAAATAATGCTTATTTCCTTTTAGAATCCTTTAAGAGGTTTCTCTAAGCAATGATCACTTTTATTTGTATAAAAGATATCGCTTACTCTATTCTTTTTAGTCGTGTTTCACTGTATTCAGATTCTGTATTTCCATATTTATTTTTCTAAAACAGAGATGGTGTAAATTAGTATTACGTTTGATATCTTTAAAATATTATTGGTCACTCCGTAAACCAAAGCAGAAGAAGACAATGTTGTTTTTTCATAATTGGGCGCATAAAGTTAAAATGTTATCTAAAATTATTGTAAGGTCATTCTCTTGACTTTTTTTTATTAAAAAATTCCATACTCACTTTAGAAACAAAAAAATGTTTGCCGATTTAATCTTCCTTAAGAAAAGAAAAAATAACCAATAGAATGGAAACAAACAAACTATACATTTTTTAAATGAATTTCTTCACGTATCGAAATGCATCTGCTTACTCACTGTTAGGAGCAATTTAACGTCAAATCAATAGAGAGATAGATAAAAATGTTTGGCGACAATTAAGCTGTATGCCAATACTGATTAGCAAGATAATATGGCATTTGTGTCATGATGAACGCATTTGTATATTCACTGAATTATTATTACAATATAATTTAGTAAATTACTACTCTCTTTCACTCTCTTTCATTTTTCTCTATCTGTTTGTTTTATTAACGTGTACACATTCCACGCAAACCACACGACCTCATTTACAGACAAGCATTACATATGAATGAACTAAAAGGATGATAGCACTAATAAAAATAGATTCATGATTCAAGCATATGACTAATAAACAGCAGGTCATTCTCTTGCCACTTCTTACTAAATACAAAGGCACATATAGAAATATGTATTAATTGAAGCTTTCTTATTATTTCAGGATATATGAAACAAGTTTAAACTTTTAATATTTTTCCTAAAATCAAATAAACTAGTTTAATTAAAGTTTTGAAATAACTGTCAAATCGAGTTTCAATATTTCACATGATTTTAAGAAGTTTCAGTTTGCTTATTTGTTTCAATTTCAGTTTGGTTATTACATTGCTTATTTCCTTCTTACTTACGGCTTGAAACACTGAAAACAAGAAAAAGTTATGTAGGCTTCTATGTACACAGAGCACATAGTCCTTTGAGGGAGTGCGGTGAATCGATTGATCGCGAAGTAAGTGCTCTTTGCTCTTCCAAGATGCCACACTCCTTAAAATGTCATGCCTACGTTTGATTAGCTGGACTATACGCACGAGTGAAGGCAAACTAACAATGTTTTCTGGTTACAAATTTAACATAGTGAATAATTAATAGCTGATAAACTGTATAAAGTGGGAGCCTCTGATCAATTTTGGTAGAACAAGTTTGAAACATTTATAGAAGACTTGAAAGGACTCCAGTAACTTTTACAGTCGTCAGAGCCAAACTTGCATATAAAGCAATGTACCGCAGAACCGAATCTTCGCAAGTACGTACACACACACACACACACACACACACACACACACACACACACACACACACACACACACACACACACACACACATACACACACACAATTTCAACACTTCCAGAGTGGTCATCGCTCTATCTGGAAAATTCAGACATATTCACATCCCTCCCTTAAGTTTTGATTCAAGTTGATTGAAGATCAGCACTCAGTCACTGAATACTCGCTAACAATTTCCCACCTGTGTTCAGTGGGTATTCCCAATCCTAAGCTGCATCCAGACAGATTAGCGCGTGCCACGCGTACACAACAATCACTGACAAATATCCGACGAGCAGCTCTCCCCCCTCCCAACCCTTCGTTATTTCTCCTTTACTACACTTACAGGACGACTTGGAGAAAACCATTACTTCCCAAAAAGTTTTTATTGTCGTGGAGCGAACAATTATTTTGGACAAAAGATGCACTTGATGCACAGAAATATCTGAAAAATCTAAACACTCTTTGAATCAACATCACAAACCACTGTTCATCCACTAACTAATAAATAAATCGATAATTAATAAACAACGAATTATATTTAGAATTCGAAATTGACTCAATATGCATGGACATTCACATCGCCAAGTGTTGGATTTCGAGAGCCAGGGTGATAATGAAAATTTCGTTTCTAAATTGATACCTTATAGTCCAGTAGCATGAAGTTGGGGCATGTTGTGCACGGCTCCTTACACATAGTCTTTTGTATTAGGGGAACAACTTGAGCTCGATGATGTGTATATAGTTGGAAGTTAAAGTTCACCCTCAAGTTGCTTTCACCAAAAGCGAAAATCTATGAGTGATTTGCGAGGTATTTTGTTTCGATATTCATCCATTAAAACCAATCACACACCCATACTCTGACTTTGAGCTAACAAATGAAAAGGTTAATTTAAACTAGGCTCTTTCCGGTCACTTGGATTATTGTAATACATTTAATAAGACCGAAACTAAAAACATGTTTTTGTTATGATAGATGTGTGGTAAGAAACATAAAATTACGTAATTAAAGAATGATTTATATAGGTATTTTCTTCATTAGAATTTATTTTTAATTTAATGTCTCTTTCTAATGTAAGCTGATTTTACAGAGAAGCGAATTGGTACATCACACGTCTCCATCAATCTTGCGATTGATACGCATAAGCAGAGTGGATATTTTATTGCACTCAGAAAGCAGCAAAAAGTAATAGAGAAAGACTGAGAAATTGCATATGAAAAGACAACTAGTTAAACATCGGGCATACCAATATACTATCAAATATAAAAACAGACAGATGGATGGATGGATTGTTGGAGAGAGGGATGGATGGATGGATGGTTGGAGAGAAGGATGGATGCATGGATAGATAGATAGATAGATAGATAGATAGATAGATAGATAGATAGATAGATAGATAGATAGTCCTTTCCACCTGCGATCAAGAGATCATGTTTGCCTGAGGAGAGGTTCTCCCAGTGAGCAAAGTGTATGACGGATGAACTAAGTACAAAAATCACTAAACCACGATTGGGATGGTTTCGTGGATGAGCGGGGAAAAAATACACGGGAAATAAAGTCACAAGAAAAAAGCCACGCATAGGAAAGAAAGTCACAATATATGTTAAGTGGAAGTAAGTGACGGCTCATTTGGATCGGGGTTCGATTCCCGATCAGGGTTAAGTGTATTTTTTTTTTTTAGAAACTTCAGTCTGACGAGCATTGTTCGACAACTCTTTTCTTGTTTAATACATACGGCTGGAATCTGTAGAATAAAATGTTCTTTAAAATATCACCTAAAAACACTACCAACAGATGTTTAGTGTGATATGACTGCTTAAAACAGGATTTCATTGATAACTTTTTATTTAGTTTCATTTTATGTCAATACGTCAGATTCTTTTCACTTCTGGAAATTTTTTCCCGATGGAAAGAAAAAAATGAGCCGTGTTAACCGTAATATTGATAGTGTTCTAATGTTCTTGTACTAGTGGGCGATTATAAAGTTGAAATATATAGTACTAATTGATCAAAACGGTCGTCATTTCTGTAAGTTATAATAACTATAAATTTGAACAGTTTAGCCCGTTATAAGTCTTCCACATTGACAACATGTTCTTTGTACATATTTCAACCACAGATTGGTTTTGCGAGCTGCATGCTTGGTTTACATAAATTCATCGAAGCATAATTATGAACCGCTCTTATTACTGTCAGTAATATCCACTGCTAAAGTTTAAGTCATATTTACTATGTAAGTTGTGTCGGAGAGATAAGAGGCACATTCTTTTAATTTACAGCCACACACATACACACACATACACACACACACACACACACACACACGCGCGCGCGCGCGAGAGAGAGAGAGAGAGAGAGAAAGAGAGAGAGAGAGAGCACACAAACATACATACACAAACACAAACAAAATAAAACATATTTTACTCCGAGCGAGAATCACAACCACGATCCTCTTGGGCGATAAGTTATTCAGTCAATAATATACGTGTTTATGGACTACAAGCATAAATCATGACTATGTTGAATAAATCATTTTATTAAAATTGTGAATTATAATATGGATTATAATATGTATACGACGGACAAATCACACACACACACACACACACACACACACACACACACACACACACACACACACACACACACATTTAATCCCGAGGAAGAATCGAACCGCAATCCAACTGAGCTGCCGCTTACATCCTTTTACTGTTATTCAGTAAATAATGAGCATATATATGGACTTTCAAATAAAATTAATACAAACAGAACTAAATATATGATTTAGAATGCATTTATACGGTATATAAAATACACGCTCCTGCACACCAAAGACAAAAGCATATATTATTAATGTTTTTCACCACGAACGGTATTTGAACCACGCACATCTTCAGCGAGCTGTTAATCTCCGTGACATTTCGTCCTTCACTTACAGTTAATAAACAGTATAACACATACATACTGACTTACGACTTTATATTAAACATATATTGTGTCTTTATTTCCTGTGACTTTTTTCCTTGTGACTTTATTTCCTAAGACTTCATTCTGTGACTTTTCCCCACTACAAATGCAATAACACACTGGCCCTAGTTTTTTTCCTCTATATAAAACTTGATTTGATTGATTGAATGTAGGGGGGGGGGCGCTTCCGGCTTCCGCCGCTTTTGCTCTGGGTGGAGGGGTTGTGGGGGAAAGGGAGGGGTGGTTTACCCCCCTGGCTATGTCAACCTAGTTTTTATCTATTATTTCCAAATGGTCAGCTGTCCGCAAAGTTGTTTTTACTGTTTACTCATTACCTCATGTCTGGCCCGTCAAAATTTTCTAGGTCTCTGAGCTCTTGTTGTTCGGGTAATTATTATTATTAATTATTTTTTTTTTAAAAAAAACAAACAATATATCCAACACCCTTCTTGTCTTTTCCTTACTTTCCCCCCTTTTGTCACGTGGAGAGTTAATTTTCCTCAACTCTGTCATAGAGGAGATAATGGGCTTTCTTTTGTCAACTCAAAGAGACCATCCCTATTGTTCTCATCTTAACGGTTTATAGTGGGTTTCCAAACACCCCGGACCCCTGTCTCCTTCCTAACAGCCAGGCGGATTATATCAAAAGTTAATCCTTCCTCCTCGTCTACACTCGTACACGTGAGAACAACAGTACCGATCTTTACTACTGACTGGCGATTGTTGTGCAATCAGTCGGAAGTCCTGCTATTTTTCTTAGCAATGTTACTCTTAGTGAATGGCTACGCATTCCTTCGTACTTCCACCAAATCAACACTGCAGGCATTTATGTACACAAAGGTGTGTACGGTAGACCCAACAGCTCCATACACAATTGTCGTGTTTGAAAAACAAAGGGGTCATTATACGTATATCGAAGGACAGAAGTTATATGGCATACATTTAGATACAAAGTGTTACTCGATGCTATTTTTACTGCAATATTTAAGTCATTAAAACACAAAATTTAGCAGATCCTAAATCAGGAATACAAGTAAAAAAGTTTTAGAATATATTTATATTTGTTTTTTTTTTATTTACAGCTAATCCTAACCCTAACATTTCTCTAAAAACAACAAAAACAAAACTGTCTCTAAAATTCCCTCATATTTTTTCTCTAACCTAAAACAAGAGAGTTGTGTATGGAGTCGCTTCTTATCAACGGTGAGCGGAAAAAATGTCACTGGAAAAAAGTCACAGGAAAAAAGTCATAGGAAATAAAATCACAAGGAAAAAGTTACAGGAAATAAATTCACAATATAAAGTCATAAGTGTCAGAGTGTATATCTTATAATACTTATTAACAGTGAGTGAATCAGGAAAAGGCAAGGAGGTTAACTGCTCGCTCAATATGTGCGTGATTCAAGTGTATTTTATATACCGTATAAATGCTTTGTAATACATACATTTAGTTCTGTTTTAATTAATTTTCATTGTAAGTCGGTATGCATGCTTATTATTGAGTGAATAACAGTAAATGGAATTAAGCGACGGCTCATTAGGATCGAGGTTCGATTCTCGCTCTGGGGTAAATGTGTGTGTGTGTGTGTGTGTGTGTGTGTGTGTGTGTGTGTGTGTGTGTGTGTGTGTGTGTGTGTGTGTGTGTGTGTGTGTGACTTGTATATCGGAACATATTATAATTCACGCATTTAATTATATGATTTTTTCATACTTAGTTATATTGTTATGCTTGAAGTCCATAAACAAGTAAATTATAGATAGAATAACAGTGAATGGAAATAAGTGATTGTGCAGAAACTAACCTCTCGCCCAAGAAGATCGTGGTGTGATTCTCTCTCTGAATTAAAGATGTTTTGTTTGTGTGTGTGTGTGTGTGTTTTGTGTGAGAGAGAGAGAGAGAGAGAGAGAGAGAGAGAGAGAGAGAGAGAGAGAGACTGTGTGTATGTGTGTGTGTGATTGTAATTTAAAAGAATCTGCCTCTAATCTCTCCGACACAACTCACATAGTAAATAAGATTTAAACTATAGCTCTATGTGTAACCCAATACTACAAGTGTAATTCCAAGAAACGCCAAAGAACTACGCTAAAACAAATTAAGACACCAATGCAATCATATGGTTATAGCATTCAATGCAATATAAACATGTTAGATAGTTGTATGGTAGGTGAGTTTTATTAATATTGCATGTCACCGTTCAAATTTATAGTTACTATATCTT
The DNA here is from genome assembly GCA_028829895.1 of Sinotaia quadrata. NCBI lineage: Eukaryota > Metazoa > Mollusca > Gastropoda > Architaenioglossa > Viviparidae > Sinotaia > Sinotaia quadrata. The sequence goes on along the minus strand of CM054182.1, from coordinate 91,111,288 downwards.
ACAGATATGCCGACCGTTTTGATCAATTAGTACTATATATTTCAACTTTATAATCGCCCACTAGTACAAGAACAATAGAACACTATCAATAATACGGCTAACACAGTTTAATTTTCTTTTATCTCGATCGAGAAATAATTTCCAGAAGTGAAAAGAATCTGACGTATTTACATAAAATGAAACTAAATAAAAATGTATCAATGAAATCATGTTTCAAGCAGTCATATCACACTAAACATCTGTTGGTAATGTTTGTTAGGTGATATTTTAAAGAACATTTTATTCACAGTTACCAGCCGTATGTATTAAACAAGTAAAGAGTTGTCGAACAATGCACGTCAGATTGAAGTTTCTAAAAAAAAAAAAAAGGAATACATTGGTTTTGCGAGCTGCATGCTTGGTATACATAAATTCATCGAAGCACAATTATGAACCGCTCTTATTACTGTCAGTAATATCCACTGCTAAAGTTTAAGTCATATTTACTATGTAAGTTGTGTCGGAGAGATAAGAGGCACATTCTTTTAATTTACAGTCACACACATACACACACACACACACACACACACACTCGCGCGCGCGAGCACACTCAAACATACGTACACAAACAAAAACAAAATAAAACATATTTTACTCTGAGCGAGAATCACAACCACGATCCTCTTGGGCGATATGTTAATCTGCGCAATCGCTAACTGTCATTTATTGTTATTCAGTCAATAATATACGTGTTTATGGACTATAGGCATAAAACATGACTATGTATGAATAAATCATTTTATTAAAATTGTGAATTATAATATGGATTATAATATGTATACGACGGACAAATCACACACATACACACACACACACACACACACACACACACATTTAATCCCGAGGGAGAATCGAACCGCGATCCAACAGAGCCGCCGCTTACTTCCTTTTACTGTTATTCAGTAAATAATGAACATATATATGGACTTACAAATAAAATTAATACAAACAGAACTAAATGTATGATTTAGAATGCATTTATACGGTATATAAAATACACGCACGTGCACACCAAAGACAATAGCGGACATACACGCATACATTATAATTATTAACGTTTTTTCACCCCGAACTGTATTTGAACCACGCACATCTTCAGCGAGCTGTTAACCTCCGTGACATTTCGTCCTTCACTTACAGTTAATAAACAGTATAACACAATCACACTGACTTACGACTTTATATTAAACATATATTGTGACTTTACTTCCGGTGACATTTTTCATTGTGACTTTATTTCCTAAGACTTCATTCTGTGAAAACGTGAATATGTTTCAAATGGGCAAGTTATGGGGGGTGTGTGTGTGTGTGTGTGTGTGTAAGAGAGAGAGAGAGAGAGAGAGAGAGAGAGAGAGAGAGAGAGAGAGAGAGAGAACAAAAAGACAGAGACAGAAAAGAAATTAACAAGAGAAGAGAGAATCTAATCTCTTTGATTATCTAAGTTTCTGTGTCAACAATCACCTAAGGTAGCAAGTCTAGCTGGCGGTACTTTGTATAACTTTGATGTAGAGTTAGGCACACTCAGGCCTACGCTCGCGAAAGTGGCGGAAGCCGGAAGCGCCCCCCCCCCTACACTCAATCAATCAATCAATGAATGAATCAGTCCTACTCTCTGCTTTGTCCGAGTACCTTCTGTTCACGCTTCACAGCGTCTTGAACAGCACGCCAACGCGAAAGACCAATAATCTTAATCCCTAATCCCTAAAGGCATGCTTTACAGTTCACATCCTTATGCGTTCACTTGCTAACAGGAACTACGCCTCCGTTCATAAACAACACAGACAATTTAATATAACTAAGTCTATATTCGTATATATCTGCATTTTCAAGTTTCATCAGTCAAATAAAATTATAATTCATTCATATTTTTAATAGTATTATAATTCAATAAAAACAATAAACTGTTTCCCGAGTGGTACCACTCACGCTGATGATCCCTTGATAGTTAAAAATCGGAAAGAGAAAACGATATACCAGAGTTTGGGCTTAAACTCAACAATTAAACTCCATGCTATTATTTCTCTTCCTTTCAAACTATACATCTTTTTGTTATCCAGTCCGCAGTACCAAGCAATACCTACCAATAAAATTCAGGCGTTTTCAGTCCTAGGGATTTGGCATTGATTGATTGATGGTTGAATGCAGAGTGAACCTTTGTTCCATCCAAACCACACCTTTCTTTTTAATTGTTACCACGATCTATCTGTTCTCTCTCTAAAAGTCTCATCTGAGTCTGTGGGAAAGGGTGAGATAAAGGAGTTTAAATTAGTCATCATGTTTCGCTCTGAATAGGGAGGGCATTAAATGAATGTAAAAAAAGAGAAAATGACTGAGTAGACCCGAACTTATCAGACTTTATTTCCAGTCTTTCGAAGATCAGCGGTTTTCATCATTCAGTTCTCACACTTAAAAAAAAAAAAAAGATAAAGGATCTGTGACTGTACTTATTTCTGAAACAGAAAGCATGTACACTGCAGATCGATGTTTTTCAGCTAATCTCTGCAGTACTGTCTACAAAATAAGGTAAGAGATCATTTATTTTGATTACTTTATCATTTACATGTTAGCTTTCTTAATAGAGAGAAATCGTCGGTGGCACTGATTGATGGCAAGAGCAAATACTTCTGTTCTTTTCTTCATCTTTTACGAGGCGGAGGGGTATCAATTTTATGTGCAATTATGTCAGGCAGTGAGTAACCAACGGAGACATTCTTCGCTCTTTAATTGCCAGGCTTGCACGAGCTTTAGTAAACGTTATTAGTTTTAGTAAACTAACCATTTTGTTTGTCCTATTTGATGGACTAGATACAAATTCTAGAACCTTATCTGGGGATGGGGTAAGAATCACACTATCCATCCTGGCACGAATCGAACTCAGCCCCTGAATTAAGCAAGAATTGCTGTGCCTTTGCGGTTGTTCTTCAGTTCAATAATATTGCTTCAGACACTAATTAAGTCCTTCAATTTATGACAGAGTATTTCTTAAATAGAAATTTTAATTCAAAATCCACTTCATTTTATAAGTTTTAACAGAATGGATCTTGAGGAGTCCATTCTACATTACTCAATTTTTATTTTAGACTTGCGACTTTACTGTTTTATAGTGCAAGAGCACTGGACAGTTTCTATCTATGGACAGTATAATTTACGTGTTCATTCGGCCTTCACCCATAAACAAGTGTCGCCCCAAGCCTTATCGTTCTAAATTATAATCGTACTTAAAGACAGCTCTTTATAGTTATAATTTAATTCATCACCGCTGTTACATAAATAAATCTAAGTACAGTGAAATATCGCTATAAGGCGATAATTGGGGTCCATAAAATCGGATTGCATTAATAGTGGGCTTTTTACAATATTTGACTTTTTTCTGTGAACATATACGTCTATTCATGTCTAATGTAAAAGGTTGGGTTATTATGGGACGAATATTAAATGGAATGCATTATTAAGATATATTCAAAATAATGGACGGATATAATATCTATAGGTTTTTACTTTGCGTTAAATAGTTTTACTAATTTTTATTTGTTTGTACGATAATACACATTGTCCCATAATACCCCGAGTGACGTAATATCACGAATTAGGTTACACTGTATTACAACACCGCCAAGCCCAGCCAACATGTTTGCGGCTTTAGTTCTTTGATGTTTATTAAATTGTGAAAATATTTTATCAACCACCGCATTGTCTGCTGTTTGGTTTGTGCAACAATTGTATAATAATTAATTAAATATAATCACTAAACTACTTACTGGCCTTACTCATGGATCAGTAATAAGTAACATATCCGATAATGTTTATTTTGGAATAACACTTCAAGAGCCTGGTGAAATCCTTACATTTCGGATCGTTTTATATTAAACGTAATATGCGAACTCTTCCCCAAAATGATAATACACTTTTTACACACTATGTTTCTTTAGTTTATTGAAAATAATTTTAAATAAAGAAACATGTACATTATTTATTAGAGTATAATATATGCTTATCTGCATAGCACTGGTTTTAAGCAAATATTGTCCACGTACCTCTAGTTGCATTAAACATTAATTTTCCAAACTCATCACTAAATTACATTTACTGATTTAGTGTCTCGTATAACATGAATCTAATCTTGTATTAAATAGTGATAAATTAAAGAAGCATTACTTTATTTATTTGAGTGACATGTATGCGGTCTGCATGTTGCTGGTTTTTAAGCACTTAATGTCCACCAAAGGATGGTTTTAAAGCATAAACCTTTTACTTTCCAATTTTAATACCAAATTAAATTTGGGACTTTTCAACATACTTTAAAATTTGAACAATTTATTAAATAGTGATACAATAATGTTAAATAAAGAAACTTAGCTTTATTTATTAGAATGACATATACATGTCTGCGTATTGCTGGTTTTTAAGCAAATAATGTCTGCGTATTGCTGGTTTTTAAGCAAATAATGTCTACGTAAGGCTGATTTTTAAGCATACACTTATTTTTCACAAATTCAACACTAAATAGAAACTGTGGTCCTTTAAAATGATTTTGCATTTGAATCCTGCATTAAATAGAAATAAATTTAAGAAACGTTGCTTTATTTATTACAATAATGTTTAAGTTGCCTGCATATTGCTGCATTGCTGGTTTCAAAGTTTGCATTGTACAAGTAAGGGTGTTTTATAAGCATAACACTTTTACTTTCCAACTTTAATACCAAATTAAATTTGGGGTCCTTAAACATGATTCTGAGTTTGAATCTTTTTTTAAATGGTGAGAAATTAATAGTAAATATAGAAAAAATATAGAAAAATCAAGTTATTTCCAAAATTAACTTACAGGTATGATTACTTTTTTAATTTTTTAATAGCAAATTATGCTCACATAAGGTTGTTTTTAAAAGAAAAAAGCTTTTATTTTTGTAAGTCAACACTATATTGATTTTGTGGTCCTTTAATTTAATTTTGACTTTAAACCTGTATGAAATAGTGATAAATTAAGGAAACCTTGCTTTCCTTTATTTATTTGAGTAACATATATGTTGTCTGCATATTGCTGGTATGTAAGCACATAATGTCCACCTAAGGCTGTTTTTAAAACATTTACTTTCCAATTTTAATACCAAATTAAATTTTGGACCTTTTAACATGCTTTTAAATTTGAACAATTTATTAAATAATGAGACAATGGCATTAAATAATGAAATATAGCTTCATTTATTAGAATGATATATGTCCACATATTGCTGGTTTTTAAGCAAATGATGTCTGCTTAAGGCTGGTTTTTAAGCAAATGATGTCTGCTTAAGGCTGGTTTTTAAGCAAATGATGTCTACTTAAGGCTGGTTTTTAAGCAAATGATGTCTACTTAAGGCTGGTTTTTAAGTATAAACATATATTTTTCCAAACTCAAGATTTAATTGAGTTTGGAGTCCTTTAACATGATTCTAAATGTATATCCTGATTTAAATAGTAATAAATCAATATAAAAACTCAACAATATATTTTTATTCATACCAAATTGTGGACTTTTAGATTATAAAATGAGATACATCTATACAAATATCTATTAAAGCAAATGTATTCTTCTACTTTTGATTTATATTTATAACCTATACATTTATTTATGCAGAGTCATGGTTTTTAAAAAGATTCATTTGTTTACAACTATAAAATTGACCATTTTAACTAAGTGTCCACATAATGCTGGTTTTTAAGTACGAGTCCCATAATGCTGGTTTTTAAGTGTATGTGTTTGTCTACATAATGCTGGTTTTAGGGTTATAGGAATTAGGCAGACCACAAAACATGTATATTTTTTGTTATTTGATATTTTTTCTTCAAATTAAGTACGTTTGCTATTAGTGATGTCTAAAAGCAGAATGTGAAAAAAAAATGTTAATTTTATTATTATTATGGGATATACACTGTGTCCACCTAATGCTGGTTTTTAAGCATGGTCTACCTAACGCTGGAAATAGGGTTATATATATATATATATATATATATATATCAATCCACATATCTTTTCTAGCATACACAGATTCAACCCTTGCTAATGGCATGGGCACAGTGTGTATAACTGCAGGATTTAAATGGTGTATATATCTCTACCTGGGTTTGACCACCATTTCATGTATGTCATGAGCAGAACTCAATTATCCATACATGATTGTAATAATAACATTGAAGATGAAAACAAAAGAGTGTATTTTTTAAAGTCACTGGTGCCAAGTATTATAGTCTGTTAAAGTCACTTTGTTCACCTTCATTTAAATCTTATGATGAACTTGTTGCAACACTCAAAGCACACATATCACCTAACTCTTGGACTTATGATGAACTTGTAAGTGATATATAAGAGGGGAACCTTATTGTTTCTTCCCCAGTCTTGCAAATTGTTATGGATTGCAGCTAATGGAAAGGCCACTGGCTCGTCCATCTTCTCTAAACTTTGTACATTGATGACCAAGCCCAAAATAAAGGCCTTCATCAATCATCACATCTGTATTTGTGGTCCATACCTGAGTCAGGTGCCAAACCACATCTTTCAAGGATAGAGGAGACATCACAATGATGTCTCCAAGTTGACTGACTGATTCTTCCATGATCCAGATAAGTTGAAAATACAAAAGATTCCCCAAAGACATGGCCATTACTTTACCAAATATTGCCTTAGGCCATACATAGTGGACAAACTCCTTATAGTGATGACACTGTAGAGATGTATTTTACTTTTATTAGAATATTTACTTCGACGTTTCCTTTTTGTTTAACTTTTATTTCTTTATTAAATTTGTTTAAACTTTTCAGTTCAACTTTCCATGTATTGTCCCATTACGTCATATGTATACTAGTTATAGGGACCGCATCTTCCATGGGAGTCTGGGGGCTCCGAGCCAGTTATTAAATTTTACATGTTTACCATAGGATTAGAGGTTTGTGACGTGTCATCTTCGTTGTGCGTCTTGTGTCTATTTGATTATTTATGCGACATGTGTCTCTGGAGTGGGGTTAGCTTCCAGAAGTGGGTAGGGGAATAATTAACCAATATTTAATTTTTCTCGTCTTTCTCCCTTTCTGCTTTCACACGTAATTAACAATCCGCCATACATACTATTCTATCTTAAATGTGTGTATCTACCAATTGTATACTTCTACCATAGAAATATTATCCATCACATTCTAATGAGTCTTGAGCAATTTACACGAAGAGGTTTTTCGTGTATTTTCTGTGTAAAAAAATGTATAATTCTTTGACCTTGTATAAGAATAAGCGCTGTATTGATGATGATGAACTTAAGCATAATTAATACACATTACTGAGACGTCAAGATGTTGATGAACCCCAGCAGAATACGCATTACTGAGACGTCATGATGTTGATGAACCCAAGCAGAATACGCATTACTGAGACGTCATGGTGATGACGAACTTAAGCAGAATACGCATTATTGAGACGATCATGATGATGATGATGATGAAGCCAAGCAGAATATGTGTACGTCTGATGCGTGCAGTAATGGTCCTGTCACTGAAATGTTAGTGACTGACAGGGAAACTTAACCACTATCAACATTGTTGTTAGCTTGAATGTAAGATATGTTGGCGCCTGTTTCAGCCTGTCCGACAGCTGTACCTCTGGGCTATTTAGTCTGCACATTTCCGGAGAAAGGAAGAGCCTAAGTAACCCATTCCTGTTAAATGGACGCCTCAAGCATACCATTCTGATTTAGATTCCCTTCCCTTCCCACTCACCCACCCCCTTCCAACCTCGACCTCGTGGCCGAATGAATAAAATAACATTGCATGCTTTTGTTCATGGTGGGAGTTTAAATGCCATAAATAATATTCATTTATACCAAATAGGGTGTAGCTTACTACCTGACGATTACAAGTAGACACCTAACCTGCCATAGACACGTAGATAATATGTAGTCTACATATCTATACTAGCCCTATCACTGATATAGATGTGTTTGTGGATTTGTCTGATGAAGAATTCAGTGTGCAACTGTTCGTAGATTTTTAAAAAGATAGAGAAAGATGTAGTCTTTATGGCTATAGCTATACTAGACCTTATAGTGTAGACACCATCACATGCAGACAATGATGTAGTCGGTATATATATGTACAAATCATATCACTGCCGATACCCTATATATGTGGATACTTTTGTTGTCTATGTATTTCTACTTGTTCTAAACCTATCAGTGTAGATACCACAGATATGTGGATAATGATGCTGCAAATAAATCTACACCTGAACCAATTTTAATATGTATAAAATATACCACAGATTTGCACTTAATGGCCATGGTGTATTCTGTATGAATATCTATTAACCCTTTCACTGTAAATACTACATTTGCACTCGTACTAATCCTACCACTGTTAGAGAGGAATGTTAATATATTTATGCTAAATGCTATTATAAATACTGAGGGTTATTATTTTAAACCTCGCATACAGCTACACTCATACACAATCACAATCACTTTCTTTTTGTTCTCTCTCTCTCTCTCTCTCTTTCTCTCTCTCTCTCACACACACACACACACAACACGCACACAAAGAAAAAAGTAATGATACAAAGTGCCTTACTGTAACTAAGTATTTGTAACTTTAATAGCTTAACAATTCGAAATCTTTAAATTCAATTGATAGATTCAATGTCTTTCAAACCAAGTTTACTTGTAAGCACATCTCCAGTTAACATAATGACGACGAGATTCCTTAATGAGGCAAATATTAGCGAGTTTAATTTGAACATGAAACAATTGCAGCTGATTAAAAATAGTAACATTTTCTTTAATTTGGTATAAGTACAGTGATATGAAAGAATCAAGATTGTTTTTGTTGGATGGCACTGATGTTCGTATGAAAGAATCAAGGTTTGTGTGTGTTGTTTAGTAGCACTAATGTTGATATGAAAGAATCAAGATTTGTTTGTATTGATTAATAACACTAATGTTGTTGTGAAAGAATTAAGGTACCGATTGACAGACATGAATTTCAGTAAAATCCACTAGAAAAACTCAGAGGTAACTAAGAATTAGTGGTAAAAATGTGTACCTTACCACAGTGAGTAGTAGAGTACACTGTTTGGTTACCTTTGATTGGCTATTGGCTAAGCATATCTTTTGAATTGCCCCACAGCTAACTGTAGGCCTACAATCACTAAACATATCTTTTGAATTGCCCCACAACTAACTGTAGGCCTACAATCACTAAAAAGAGTAAGCGTCTTTTAAAAAAAAAGTTACTGTCGTCATCCATTGGACTTATTATTCTAGCCATATTTTACAAATAAAATAAGATTAGAAGTTGTAAAGATAAAAACAGAAGCAAAAGTTTCCAGAGAAACTGATGATGAGACAAATTGATTAAGCAATGGATTTAAGAATGATATGCCTGTCTTGTCAACCGACAGCACACGACGAAACGAGTCTTTGATGCTTGTTTTCGATAAGGAGGAGCAGACCCCAAGATACACAAGAAGAAATCGAAACAAGAAAATGTCAGAAGTGACTTATTCTGGTTTCAGCAGACACCACACAACTAAGTATGAGAAGGTGTGCTCGCATTGAGTAAGCAAAGACCAGGTATGAACTTAAACCACTTTTCACTTGCTCAGCGACCTAGAAGAAATAACGTAGATATAGCACATGCCAGAGTCGATGTTAATGAAGTGACCTTGAAGAAATGATGTATAGTACATGCCAGAGTCGATGTTAATGAAGTGACCTTGAAGAAATGACTTATAGTACATGCCAGAGTCGATGTTAATGAAGTTACCTTGAAGAAATAACGTATAGTACATGCCAGAGTCAATGTTATGAAGTGACCTTGAAGAAATGACGTATAGTACATGCCAGAGTCGATGTTATGAAGTGACCTTGAAGAAATGAGGTATAGTACATGCCAGAGTCGATGTTATGAAGTGACCTTGAAGAAATGACGTATAGTACATGCCAGAATCGATGTTATGAAGTGACCTTGAAGAAATGACGTATAGTACATGCCAGAGTCGATGTTATGAAGTGACTCTTCAGAAGTTATTCCGAAAACACGCTCAGGAGTGAAGACATAATTATGTCTAGCATACCTTTGAGAAGGATATGTGGATGGTATGAAAACTATATGTGAAAAAAGTATTAAAGAAAGAAATTCTAATTCATCAGACCGCAAGTGTGTAAACAGAGAATCCGATAAGTGCCATTGGAGGTGAAGATAAACAGAATTCAAGAGTCAGAGTATTTGTTAAACAAGTTTGAAACTGGAGTCTAAGATGATATTAACCAAACTGAGTCTTGAGAAGAAGACATATCTTCTATGTGAAATGGGATCAAAAGCTAAGTTTCAAGTCCAATCCAAGGTGATTGGAAATGAAACCAAAGGAGAGAGCCATTGCTATCATACAATAAACCCTGAGCTGTTCTAATGTTTATAAAGTTCAACCCACATGTATTGCGATTCCTATTCAAGTTAGAGTAGAGAAAATAGAGAGATATTCTTAACCTATTAAGCAGATTGGAACTACCACTGAATGAATTTTGTAGTAAATGGCAACAGTTGGCTGTCTCAGGACATTTAGACTGAAGCCAGCATAGGAATCTTATCAGCTTTTGGTACCAGGCAACATATACAGTAAATAAGAATTAAAACTGTTGACTAGTAAAGCTGTTTTAATTGTGCAGCATAATATGGACATAATGAATCCATATGCTTATGCGTCTTTCATGAAATTGGATTTTCCCCCTAATTAATCCAAATTATGAAAATAATTTTACTATGAAAGTTATGCTATATTTATCTAGTGAGAAAGCTGTAATCTGAAGTCAAGAAGTGGAAGGAGGGGAGCAAGCATGTGTTAACCAGGTGTTTAGCGAGAGCTAATAATACTTATTTTGCTCACAGCTACACGCTTGAATCCACATAACAAATAATATGGAAAAAAGAACACTGAAAGTCATGGGTTATAAATCAGAGAGAGAGAGAGAGAGAGAGAGAGAGAGAGAGAGAGAGAGAGAGAGAGACTGAGTGAACACAGAGACTAAAATGCCTGACTGACCAATTAGTGCAAGCAAAAATAAAGTGTGGACACACCCACCGTAGCTTAACAACAAACCGGAAAATATTTAGAACGAATGAACTGCTGAGACAGTTACTGGAGAAACTGCAAAGTATTGGATAAATAAAGTTAACGTCATTTACGTAATGATTCTATACGTTATGTGGGCGTTAAAGATCTCGGAATTTTTGTAGTATCACTTGTCATCTGGATATATTTGTGTCCATAGTCATTTGAATTACAGTTCTATAAATAACAATGAATAACGTATGGAAGTTTAAAAGTATTTCTGTAGAAGAACAGACTTTCATTCATTTAGGAATGAATTATCCTGCTCTCTCTCTTCTTGCACTGATATGCAAGGCAATATTCGAAAGAATAGAATGTTTGTATATGCAATTCATAGAGTCTAAATATAGAATTTATTATTTGAAGTTTCCAGGCTACTTCAGAAGGCGACCACTTTGAGATTCAAGTATCGCTCAAGGTTATCAGTGGTGGTACCTCTTGAAATTTAAGACTACATTTGAAGTTACCACTGAGGGTATCGCTTGAGATTTAAGATTACATTTGAGATTACCAGTGATGGTATCGCTTGAGATTACATTTGAGGTTACCAGTGAGGGTACCGCTTGAGATTTAAGACTATATTTGAAGTTACTAGTGAGAGTACCTACCGTTTGAGATTTCAGACTATGTTACCAATAAGGATATAGTTTGAAAAATAAAACTACAGTTGAGACTACCAGTGAGGGTACCTTTGAGATTTCAGACCATAGTTGCGGTTACTAGTGAAGGTACCTACAATTTGAGATTTCAGACCACGTTTGAAGTTACCAATAAGGGTATAGTTTGAGATTCAAGACTACAGTTGCAATTACTAGTGAGGGTATAGTTACTACACTTGAGCTTACCAGTGAGGATCTCAAATGAGGGTCTCAAGTGAGGGTCAAGAATATAGTTGGGAATAACAAGGTGGTACTGTTTGAGATTTCAATGACTACAGTCAGATGGCCATATTCATCTTGCAATGGTAGAATCCTAAATTTAAAGAGACTGAAATACTGCTTGCATCCAGAGAGAGAACTTTAGCAAGAATGTAAGCAGTAGCATTATTGCAGAGTTTTTCTTGAACACATGCAGTTTATCGCCAGATGAGTCATTGCAGCAGAGACCACGTGAATACACACACCAAATCCTCATTGTTTTTAAAGTTAAGTGTATCATCTAATAAACTGCTGCAAGATAAGTTAACATGTCTTCACTGTGATAAAGTTAAGTGTATCATCTAATAAACAACTGCTATTTAAGTTAACATCTCTGCAATGTCACAAAGTTATGTGTATCATTTAATAAACAACTGCTATTTAAGTTAACATCTCTTCAATGTGATAAAGTTAAATGTATCATCTAATAAACTGCTGCTAGTTAAGTTTATTATCTCTTCAATGTCATAAAGTTTAGTATGCCATCTAATGAACTATTGCTAGTTATAATGAACAGAAGTTAAGAGCAGAGAGTAGAACACTCAGTAACTCTAAAGGATTTAAGATATTATGAGATTATTTGTAGAAGTGGCAAATCAGACTTAATAATATGCTGCTTGAGAATAGGAAAATCTATTACACTTTTGTCAGTATTTTATTTTCTAATTGTTTTTGTAACTGTCACCTTACTCCTGAAGTAAGTAAATCTTGCACAACGCTCTAGCGCAATGGAGTTCCATTAAACCATTCTATTGTTATTTCTTAATTGTGCTTTATTCCTTATGATCACTCTTAAAATGTTTTACAGTGTTCGCGTTACGTCATGTGTTGTTCATTGTTTTGTCTTTAATTGGTTCTGAATTTCACCTTAATTTCCAAATGTGCCAATGATGGAAAAGAGGCCAAGCTAAAATAATTGCGCTGGAGAGGACATCTAGGAAGATAGCAGCAATATATGACATTATTATAATGAAATTTATTAATGAGATAGTTATATAACCTCTGCAAAAACCGTGAAATGCCCTCTCACCAAACTATCTTTCGTTTGTGTGTTGTGTGTGTATGCTGCTATTTTAGAATATAATATTACTTTTAACTGAAATCGAGTTTTCTTTAAAGTTTTCTTTAAAGTGAGCAATACAATTGTGATCGTTAGTAAAACGCGTTTGAGAGATGCTGACAGATTCATTTACTGTCACAGAAATTGATTCAAACTAACACTAAGAAAGTTAAATTTGCGGATCATGCCCCATCTCACCCCACAACCCACCCCCTTAAAAAAAAAAACCAAAAAAAAAACCATCAGCACCTTTTAAAACTATCATTGAGACATGAAATCACCCCACCTACCCTTCAAAATTAAGGCTCGGCTGCTGTTTAGGTCCTGAGGCGCCGTCAAATGAAGGTACTACACAAAATAGCAGTGACTTGTCTCCCACCTAACCCCATTAAAAAAAAATTCTAACTCTATAAAACAACTAACAACTTTTCTCCGCATTCTCTACCATCCCCACCCCAATCTTCCCTCTCTTCTACATTCGTCTGGATGATCAGCAGTGTGTCTTGGACAACCGTTTACCTCTGTCTGAAAGCTTCCCTATACCGTTCACTGTTCAACGTTTTTGCTGCTTCAGGCATGTAATAGATTTAAAGAAATGTCTGCACAGATGTATATCCAGTGACATATATCTAATGGTTTCTCGGAGTTAACGCCCTTTGTTTCTTGACTCCGGATGCAGGATGAGTCCGTAGGACAGCGTATGCCCGTGTTATTTTTAGGAAAAGGTTTTTAGCAGAATTGAATAAAAAAGCAAAGGATTGAATTTTGCACCACGCCTTCCTGTTTCGCCCGAGGACACGACTGCAAGAAGCTCGTGTATTTTTTAAAAATCTTTTATTTTTTTTATAATCATTTCTGCGCTGCGAGGTGCAGGACTTGCAGGCAAAGTGTATGGGTTCCATGCCACATTGCTGCCGTGGCCACTAAGTTGGGAAGTTGTAGCACGCTTTTCTCTTTTTTTATCAATAATTTCTATTAACCTGGGAAGCCTGGCAATCGCCACGCAATTCCCCTCCCGGCAACTACCTGCCACCCTGGTACTGATTGTCGCGTGTCTCGAGGCAAGCGGCGATTGGCCGGAGATACGTGTCAAATGGGCGGATGTTATGGGTGAGGGGACATTTCTGACATTTGTCTCCGCCTTCGGAGTAAGCCATGCTCTGCGTCTCTGTTGATGATTGGTGTGTTTAGTCTCAGCTCATTTCCTCTTTCATTCACTTCAACTTCGACTATTAGTTTTGGTTTTTAGTTTCAGTTTATAACGAGTGTGTATTTGTGTGTGTGTGTGTGTGTGTGTGTGTGTGTGTGTGTAGGAATTATTGTTTTTAAATTTGGATTGTTTCAGGGTATTGCTTTAATGGTAAAGCACTTAATCTGTTTTATAACAGATGTGCCTCACCGACTTGGCGGTTGTCCTTATCACTTAGTGGAGTAAACGCAGCCAATCAATCAACACAGCGTTCCGGTCGCTGGAATGAATAATACCGCTTTGTCACTTTGTTTCGCATTGCTGAATACAGTCAGTCACTCGGAGTACGCGACTGCGAGCTTCTGAGTGGTGTTTTATCACTTTGCATAGTCGTGTTGAATGCATTCAGGTACAGCACGTGACTTCTAACCGACCGGCTAAGTAAACTCCCCCACCCATCCCCAAGTCTTGCAATCAATAAGAAGTTCAACACTCACAAGGGAGAGTCACCTGAGGTATTTCAATTTTCTGTGGCCAGACGTTCTTTGAAGTCTTAGTATTCACTCATCTGTGACGCGCTGGAAAATAAATAAATAATTATTATTATTATTATTTTTTAAATCCGGTAAATTTTCTGGACAACAATTTGCTGCGAGCGCCGTTGAAACAAGTATGCCGGTTGAGAATGATGCTGGCTGATCTATGCTCGTCTTCTGGACTTAGTTCCGGCATTTTGGACGCTGGCACTTCTAAAGAGTTGCATGCAGCCTTGGCGATACGTGGGTATCCACCTGCAGCATTTTGCCCAATGTTGCCTTTAGGTCTACTGACTTCCGGAGCGTACCCAAATCCAACGGTGCCGGACATAAGGATTCGAACAGCCTATCAGACTAACAGACTGTCATTGGGATTTGGAGGTGACCACTTAGACGAAACCTCTTTGATTTGCCGAAGAGATGGACGGCGTCGCTATAACTGTACGACGTGTCCCCCTCATCCTGATGTCGTGACCTTCAAGACCAGCGACGACAGCAGTTGCAGAGAGACTTGTCGCAGAGATAGCATCAGATTTTCAGTGGACAGTCTTCTGACGTCACAGAATTTCCCCTCCCACGGCCCAGTGGTGTACTCATACAACGACGGAAGCACGAGCAAAGACAGATGCGAGAGAACAGGTACGCATTTAAGTGGGGATTGAGCGTATAGATGCGAGAGAACAGGTACGCATTTAAGTGGGGATTGAGCGTATAGATGCTGAAATGGGGATTGAGCGTATAGATGCTGAAATGGGGATTGAGCGTATAGATGCTGAAATGGGGATTGAGCGTATAGATGCTGAAATGGGGATTGAGCGTATAGATGCTGAAATGGGGATTGAGCCTATAGATGCGAGAGAAAAGGTGCGCATTAAATGGGGATTGAGCGTACGGATGCGAGAGAATACGCATTAAATGGAGATCGAGCGTACGTAGGCGCTAATGAAAAGCAGCATTGCGAATAGCACACACGTCTGCTTGTCAGACTTTCTATAAATAGTATTTCTATTACAGACGAAAGAAAGCTTTTTCAATATTTCTTTGTGCAGATTGACATTGAATGTAAGGGTAGATTTGTTTGCTTATCTCACAGCTTCGGTTTTAAAATACAATTAAATGGATAATTTTTTTTTTTATGTAAGGATACATTTTTAATGCATTGTGATTGTAATTTAAGTCTTAGTTCTAACTTTTATAAATAAAGTTCCCTACAAGTTTAACAGTATATCTTAACAAACTTAAAAAGAATATAATAAAATGAAATCCATTTAATATTAATAGACAAATATGACTCATACTAATATATATTAATACGCATAATAGCTCAAATTCTCAAGTCCGTTTAATTCAAACTTTGAACTCAAGGCGAAATTTTAACTTCTTTCTCTACTATTTGTGATAAATATCTCCACCCCTAACTTTTATTTGTCACTTGTTTTCATGTTTTCTATCAATATCTGTATTTTAATTTATGAAATACTTTGTAGTTATAACCTGTGGAGCGCTTGCTCGTATTTCGTATATGTAGCGTTAAAGTAGACATCGTGCACTGCACGTTAATTACACACACACACACACACACACACACACACACACACACACACACACACACACACACACACACACACACACACACAATGTAGAAAACAAAATCCTTCTAAAACGGATTAATAGGTATTGTCCAAAGTACCATCAAACTTGAATGACTCAGGTCGTCACTCCTAGTAAAAATTCAATAGCGTAAATTCCTGTCGACTCACAAATCATCCAAATCTTGTTATGGAAATGTAAGAATGTAACTAGTTAGGCTCAGCCATTGGCCTTGCACTGACCAATTGTTGTTATCCAATGGCCGTCTACTGGCCGACAGTAATTAACCAATGGGAAGTATGGAAGAATACCTTGTGAGGAGAAATCTTGTTTCTTCACTTGTTTCAAAACGTTGGTGCAGAGCATATGTTGGAATTGTACGCGCGTGAATAAGGCGGTCGTGCGTAAACATAAATGCAGAGTTACAAGTCCTAACTTGCAATTTTATGTTCTTTTCCAGCTAACTAAGAAATGTATAAACTAGCAGAAATACCATGCAATTTAATGTTGGCCAATCTAATTTTTTTTTTTTTTTAGCACGATAAGCTCTTGTTGAGAAACTCATAGTGGTTAATGCATGGTGGGTGGATAGTGTGACAGTTCTGGGCACCACTCACTCTATATGATTATTATTTATTAAGTAATAATTTATTAATTAATTACAAGTGACCAAGAATCTTAATTTATAGTTATTAATAATTCTCTCACAAGACCAACATCTCTCTCACTTGGCAGATTATAAGGGCGTCGTAAAAACTCTACTCTTTACACAGTAATAAGATAGAAGTTTTACTGTGTCATAATATTTCTGCAGATGGAAACGTTTTACTAAAAGAGTAATAAAAATCGGTCTTTTATTTATAATTAACAAGCCCCCATCCACTCACTATTATTCCAGCGTAAGGTTTTAATATAAGGGCAAGAAGGGTAATAAATTTAACAATACATGTATTAAATCAACAATCAAATATACATTTGAATACAATCAAAAGAGCGTTGACATTTACACCATTTCACAACAATGTTTGATTAAACTTTAGACACTCACTCAGTTATCCTAGCATAAATACCAGTAGTCAAATTAACATATAAATATATACATATATATATAATCAAGTTCACAGATGTGGTTTCATTATAGAAATGAGAGTGGAGTTTTAGAGAGATAATTATAGTCAAAAGCACATAACATTTTCAATGACTGGCAGCTGTCGCTGGCATGTGCTCACAATCATGTGTTTTGCAACAAGTCATTTTCTTTTTTATTAGATGATGGTTCAATGCACACCATCTAGGCATATTAACAACTGTTCTAGGATCTTTGATGTGCTCACAAAGCACACCATGGAGAATCGTCCAGAATTTCGTATGTGCTCACAAAGCACACCATGGAGAATCGTCCAGAATTTCGTATGTGCTCACAAAGCACACCATGGAGAATCGTCCAGAATTTCGTATGTGCTCACAAAGCACACCATGGAGAATCGTCCAGAATTTCGTATGTGCTCACAAAGCACACCATGGAGAATCGTCCAGAATTTCGTATGTGCTCACAAAGCACACCATGGAGAATCGTCCAGAATTTCGTATGTGCTCACAAAGCACACCATGGAGAATCGTCCAGAATTTCGTATGTGCTCACAAAGCACACCATGAGGAATGTCCAGGAAATCTTCGTGAATTATGAATTCTCAAGACCAAACTCATTCTTCAATTTCCATTGTACTGGCTCTTGACAGAATTCACAGAAATCAACTTACAGTAACACATTTACTGATAAGTTCGATGACATCACTGGATACACACACCAACATGATCAAATAGAGTGCAGTTGTCACTGCAGTCTGAAGCAGATACAAGGTTACAAAACAAAAAAGGCGTGCTCCTTTCTGCAAAAGACAAATTAAGGGCAGCACTAAGTTTCAGGCAAATTTCATCTCTAAACTAGTTTTTCTCTTACACACACTCTCACCTTACAAATCCTGCAATGATATTCGTTAGTCCAATACACATGCAATACGAAATATCTCTAAGTCCACTTTCTTTATCCTGTAATGTGCCTAGAAGGGGTACATTGGACCATCATCTAAGAACGTGACTTGTTGCAAACCACCTGATTGTGAACACATGCTAGCTACAGCTACAATCATGCAAAAGATTATATACTTTGACTATAATTATTTCTCTAAAACTCCACTCTCATTTGTATGATGAAACCACAGCTATGAACTTGCTTATATATACATATATTTATGTGTGTGTGTATGTGTGTGTGTGTATATGTGTGTGTGTGTGTGTGTGTGTGTGTGTGTGTGTGTGTGTGTGTGTGTGTGTTGATTTTGACGTAACTAAAGTCCAGTCATAAAAGCGATCATTAGCTTATGATAACTGACTGATAAAGAAAGAATGGACTTAGAAATATTTCGTACATGTTTGCCATTGATATATGATTTGAATTGAAGAATGCTTGATATAATTGAACCATTTTTTCTATGTTCACTAATTTGATTACGTTGTACTTGTAAATTTTGATCGGTGCTATATTTCTTACGCTGGACTTGAGTTACGTCAAATTCAAAGTGATTAGAATATAGAACTTCTTCAGCAAAGTAAGTTTCGGTACTCCATTGGATGAAATTGTTATAAGCAAATTTGAGACTATTAGTCAGAAAAACTACTCATCCACTTGGAACTGGCTTGGATTGCATCAGCATGTTCTGGCATATTCTTTATCTGATTTTTTATTTTAACACTAGTACTTACAAAAGTATCATCATGCACAGTACTTGAAGGTCATGTTACGTTGACATTTAACAAATTATATAACAATTAAGTTCAGAAATAGGGACAGGCAAATTTACTTTGCCACAGATATATATATATATAGATAGATAGATAGATCTGGGTTGAACGCACACATTTATATATGCACTAAGTATCTTTAAAGTGCCAATGCAACAGCTTAATGTAAAGCTCCGTGTCTTAAATAAATTTGATCATCCTGGAGAGCTGTGTGACTGAGCTGATAAAGAAGTGTTCTTTTTCTTTACTTTTCGCACATCAACACTTTTATATACCTACACTCGTCTGACCATCTGACATCTATGACATTCATTTTGTTTTCATGCATTTATATCTCGAAGATCTATTGAAAAAATAAATATATACAGCAATTCTGGACAGTGTGGCCACACTAATTCTAGACAGTATGGCCACAGAAATTCTATACACTGTGACTGGAGTAATTCTAGACAGTGTGGCCACAGTATTTTTAGACAGTGTAGCCATATTAATTTTAGACACTGTCACCAGAGTAATTCTAGACAATGTGGTCACAGAAAATTTAGACAGTGTAGTCACAGTTAAATAAGACAGTGTGGTCATAATAAATTTAGACAGTGTGGCCATAGTATTTTTTGACACTGAGGCCACAGTAGTTCTAGGCAATGTGGCCACAGTATTTCTAGACAGTGTGGCCACAGTAATTTTAGACTTTGTGGCCGCAAAAAATCTATTCAATGTGACCAGAGTAATTCTAGACAGTATGGCCACAGTAATATTAGACAGTATGGCCACAGTAACTTTTGATAGTGTGACCACAGAAATTCTATACAATGTGTTTAGAGTAATTTTATACAGTGTGACCACAGAAATTCTATACAATGTGTTTGGAGTAATTTTATACAGTGTGGTCACACAAATTTGAGATAGAGTGGTCACGTAAATTCTAGATAGTGTGACCACTATAATTCTAGTTAGTGTGGTCAGACATTCGAGATAGTATGCCACAGATATTCTAGATAATGTGGCCACAGTAATTCTAAACAGTATGACAACAGAAATTCTAGATAATGTGGCCACAGTAATTCTAAACAGTATGACAACAGAAATTCTAGATAATGTGGCCACAGTAATTCTAAACAGTATGACAACAGAAATTCTAGATATTGTGGCTACAGTAGTTTCTAGATAGTGTAACCACAGTAACTGCAAACAATGGAGCCATAAAAATTCTAGTGTTGCCACAGTAGTCCTTGATAGAGTACCAGAGTAATTCTAAAGAATGTGGCCTCATAAATTCTAGTTAGTGTGGCCACGGTAGTTCTAGACAGTGTAGCCACCGAAATTCTAAACAATATTATCACAGAAATTATAGTATGAACACAATACTTCTGGATAGTGTAGCCACAGTAATCACAGTATAACCTCAGAAATTGTAATGTGGTCGTAATACTTCTGGATAGTGTAGCCGCAATAATTCTAAACAATAGTTCTGGACAATGTAGCCACGGTAATTTTAAATGCCTGACCATAGAATTTTTTTAGTGTGGCCAAATATAGTTCTGGACAGTGTAGCCACGGTAATTCTAAATGCCTGACCATAGAAATTTTTTTTAGTGTGGCCACAATAGTTCTGGACAGTGTAGCCACGGTAATTCTAAATAGTGTAGCAGTCTGCTGGTCGAAAAGGGAGGAGATAATGTTTCCCAGTGGACGATTCAAACGTAATCTTCTCCCTTTGCGTATGCAGCTGTATGCATGTGTGTGTGTGTGTGTTTGTGTGTGTGTGTGTGTGTGTGTGTGTGTTGTGTAATGTGTGCATGTGCTTAAATTAAGCTATTTTTCGAATTTTTTCGATAGACGTGTGGAGCGGAAAATGAACAGAGAACTGAGAAGTCTACCAGTTTGGTTTTGCTCTTTGAGTTAATTAGATTTATTGTTGGTTTTTGTTATCCTTGTTGTTGCTCTTATAATTATTATTATTGTCATTGTAGTGTTATCGTTCCTATGTCATTATCATTAGCAATAGCAGTATAGACATAATTACATTCTCTTCAGTGTCGTCCTCTAGATACATAGTCATTGTTTTCTTATTTCCTATTACAGTATAGACATAATTACATTCTCTTCAGTGTCGTCCTCTGAACATTATGGTCATTGGTCTCTTATTTCCTAATACAGTGCACACATAATTACATTCTTTTCAGTGTCGTCCTCTGAACATTATAGTCATTGGTCTCTTATTTCCTATTACAGTACACACATAATTACATTCTCTTCAGTGTTGTCCTCTGAACATTATGGTCATTGGTTTTCTATTTCTTGTCAGTGGCATTTTGTGAATTAGAGTCACTATGTACCTGTTTCTTTTCTTAATCTCTGTTTTTTCCATTTTAGTTGCATTGGCAGTTTTAAGCTAATCATGTAAGGGGGATATGTACTTGTCACGTGGTCAACGCTAAATATGTTTGGTTCTTGCATGAGCTTTTGTCCACTTGGGTTCGAGTACACGGTGTTTTGTAAGACACATATTAAAATGATGATTCACAAAGGATAATAATAATAATAATAATAATAATAATAATTGCAGTAGCAATGGTTTTTTGTCTTCTTTTTTCAGAAATGTAAGCTTGACGCATTGTATTGCGAATTTCTTGGACTTTAGAACCGTTAACCACACACGTTGGAATGCAATGTATTAAATCTTCGTTAATAAAAAAAAAGTGAACTTACGTGTACATGCAGTTCAGACTCACAACTGTTAATCTCATCACGTTGATTTTCTCACTCTTAAATCAGTTTACCTTACACGTCACACTACCAGTTTATTAACACTCACAACGTTAACCTCATCACGTTGATTTTCTCAGTTTACCCTACACGTCACACTGCCAGTTTATGAACACTCACAACGTTAACCTCATCACGTTGATTTTCTCTTAACTCATCACGTTAATTCTCTCACGCTTAAATCAGTTTACCTGTGTAATTTTCATTGGGGTTGAGTTTATTGTTCAGCTGCAACATCTGGCAACGTCACGTGGTTTCAGTTCAAAATCACACGTGATCAAGTGACCTAGTCTGCTTAATTTACAGTAGATCTGTAAAAAAAAAATATTTTAAAAATTTTCTGAAAAAAAAAAATAGGTGGCGGTGGATGTGGGAAGAATAACTCCTTACGGGGGGTGAGGAAGGGATGATGGTGGGGTGGAAGGCGTGAACTATTTCTAAGCGAATTAGAAATGGGGAAACCATGAACTTGAAATTAAGTCAGATTTTAAATTATTTAATTCAAATTCACGTGGCAATATTCGTATACTCCTTGAACACAAGCACAACATTTCCAGAGAACTAAACAATGTTTGAGTGTGTATGAGAGTGTGTGTGTGTGAGAGAGAGTGAATGTGTGTGTGTTTTCAACGAATTTGGAAGTAGAACGAGTCTTCTTTGTTGAAACTTTTAGTTGGTGTCATGTCAAAAAACAGAAAATTTAACAACCCAGATACCCCACCACCACTAACAAAAACAAATTATAGTGCGATCCGTTTTCTTTTTCTTTTTTTCTTTTAAATTTCGTTTAAAGCTGGTTGTCTCCCCCCAAAAAAAAAACAACAAAAAAACCCCAACCATCCAAACAAACAAATAAAACCAAACACCATTGTTTAGTGACATCCAAAGTGAAAATACATTATTAATTACATGACAACTATTACACTTCGTACTCCTCTCCACGCTGCTTTCCCGCACATTATCACTATCCCCGGGCTAAATGACAGCAGTGCAATTACAAACTGACGGCCACACATATCTACCACTGTACAGGATTGGCCGAGCCCCAGCCACGTGACATCAAGTACCATCACGACCTCCGTGACCCTTTAACAATTGCTTACTTTCGGTCCATTTAACAAGTTGGTCGCGAATAACGTCCGCCTTTTTACTCACAACTGTCCGGGCGTGTTCCTTGGACTGGAAATTGGCACTGAAACTGTTTCCGGTTCTTTGCTTGCCATACACTGGAACTTCATAGCAACGTTCGCTGATTTCGTTTAGACTTTAGAGGGTTTGGATAGGAATGACGGTTGGCTGGGAGCAGAAGAGCAGGGTCGAGCCCCGTAAACAATATATAAGCCTCATTAGTTTCTTGTCCTTAGACCCCATTTAAACTAACCAGCCATACTGTTATACCTTTTTATACCTAATTAATGTTAAGCAGTTAAGGTCATTAATAACTGTCATGGAGTCAAGACAATAATATTACACATGAAGAAAAGTTGCGGAGGGTTGTCTTGGCCATTCAAACTGAAGAAAGTTCTATAAAAATTAAATACACGACAAAACGGAAGAAGTCTATGGAAGGGAGTAGGTATAAGAATCACAGAACTTTTGTGGAGCGGGTAAAAGTTATTTGGAGCGTGGATTTAAGCATTAGAAAGTTTTGGAGCTTGTGGAAGGTATACTAAGCTTTACCAGTAAAATAGTTATCTGGAGTTTGATACATTACAAGTGAAGAAACTATGTGAAATTAGATTTAAGCATTAAAAGTGAAGAAGTTATGCGGTAGGTAGATTTAAATGTTACAAGTGAAAAAGTTATGTGGTAGATTTAAATATTTCAAGTGAAGAAATTATGCGAAAGGTAGAATAAGCATTTCCACCGAAGAAATTATGCGGAAGGTAGAATAAACATTTCAAGTGAAGAAATTGTGCGGAAGGTAGAATAAACATTTCAAGTGAAGAAATTATGCGGAAGGTAGAATAAACATTTCAAGTAAAGAAATTATGCGGAAGGTAGAATAAACATTTCAAGTCAAGAAGTTATGTAGAAAACCGACGGAAGCATTAGAAGTGAAAAGAATTTTGTGGAAGATTTCAATTTAGTATGAAAGCAAAACACGTTTTTTTTTTGTATGTGTATGTGTGTGGTTCATTTCAATTATTGTAACTAAACAAGTTTTATGGAAAGTTCACTTTGAAATTCTCGATGTATTGTGGAACAACATAAGAATAAAATATCAATATTTTTGAAAAGCTAAAATATTCAAATAACTTAACACTTCCTCAAAGGCTTTACAGTTTTCAGCAACAACAACAACAAAATTTTTTAAAGTCAAGAACAGGTAAACGAGATTAACATAAATAGAAGATGGATGAGTTTATGAAAGCTGTCTCTTCTGAATCGATGAAGATTTGCTGGAGAACCAGCCTCTTGTCTGACTAGTTCGATTTTCAATTTATCGTCTCAGCAAAACGGAATAGCTAATTTAAGCACGTGATACAGCGCACACGTGACATTTTCAATTTATCGTCTCAGCAAAACGGAATAGCTAATTTATGCACGTGATACAGCGCACACGTGAGATTGTGACGAGTGGCGTCCGCTTGTATTAATACGAGGCCCTTGAATGTTGTGCTATCCCGGCTTAAGGGACGAATAGGCTTAGAATTAGGATGCCATTTTAATGTCTGTCTTACTCCCTGCTATACTAGGAAGACCCTTACTTTATAGGTCCTATTGACCTATTCCTTTCGCAGCTATCTGCAAGAGAGGGAGTAGGGAGGCCGGAAAAGCGTGGTATGTGGGAAATGAGGGAGGCGAGAGATTTAGAAAATATGACATGACCACTAATCTATCTATCTATCTATCTATCTATCTATCTATCTATCTATCTATCTATCTATCTATCTATCTATCTATCTATCTATCTATCTATCTATCTATCTATCTGTCTGTCTGTCTGTCTGTCTGTCTGTCTATCTATCTATCTATCTATCTATCTGTCTGTCTGTCTGTCTGTGACACCTCTGGGCACACCCTTCACCCGTTATGACCATTATTTATTAATTAATAACACATAACTAATTACAAGTGATCGAGAATCTTGAATTATAGTTATTAATAATTCTCTCACAAGACCAACATGTCTCTTAGTTGGTGGATTATAAGGGTGTCGTAAAACTCTACTCTTTATACAGTAATAAGATAGAAGTTTTACTGTCGCATAATGTTCTACAGAAGAGAGGTGCAAACTTCTTACTAAAGGAGTAATAAAAATCCGTCTTTTATTATATTTAACGATTCCCCCATCTACCCACTATTACACCAACATAAGTTTTTAAAGTATGTGCAAGAAGGTACATGCATTTAACAATAAATTTATTGAATCAACAATCAAATATGCAGCATATGAATATAATAATAAAAAAAAGCATTGACATTTACATCATTTTACAACGTTTGATTAAGCGTACTCAATCAGCTATCCTAGAATAGACATCAGCAGTCAAATTCACACACACACACACACACACACACACACACACACACACACACACACACACACACACACACACACACACACACAAAATCAAGTACATAGATATAATTCTTATTGGAAATGAGAGTGGAGTCTTAGAGAGATATTTATAGTCAATGTCATAACCTTTTCAATGATGGCAGCTGTCAATAGCACTTGTTCACAATCACGCAGTTTGCAGTAAGTCACCTTCTTTCTTATTCAGATAACAATCCAATGTAACCCTTCTAGGCATATTATACAACTGTTCCAGAATCTTCAATGTGGTCACAAGCACACCATGGAGAAGCATCCAGAACTTCTTATGTGTTATTAGCACACCATTAGAAATGTTCCTGAATCTCCGTGTGCACAACTCAAGCAGATCTCAAGGAATGTTCTTGAAACTTCATGAATTCGCAAGACCAAACTCAAGCCTCAATTTCCGCCATATTGGCTCTCAAATGAAATTCACAGAAATCAACTTATAGCAACTTGTTTACTGATAAATTCAATGATGATGCTGGATACACACCAATGTGATCAGATAGAGAACAGTAATCACCTCAGTGGATACAAAGTTGCCCCCCCCCCCTAAAAAAAAAAAAAAAGGGTGCGCCCCTTTCTGCAAAAGTCAAATTAAGACAGCATTAAATTTCAGGCATATTTGAACTCTAAACTCCTTTCTACCTTACACACATTCTCAACTTACAAATCCTGCAACAGTTTTTATTAGCCTCTTGGAGTATAAGTGTGACACGTGCACCACTTGTCACCTTCTTCTTAGACTCTACAACTAAGTCTTTACACCTGTTTTCTTGACCACCTCTTAACTCTACAACTAAGTCTTTATACCTGTTTTCTTGACCACCCCTTAAATCTACACTAAGTCTTTATACCTGTTTTCTTGACCACCTCTTAACTCTACACCAAGTCTTTATACCTGTTTTCTTGACCACCTCTTTACACTAAGTCTTTATACCTGTTTTCTTGACCACCTCTTTACACTAAGTCTTTATAACTGTTTTCTTGACCACTTCTTAACTCTATGCTAAGTCTTTATAACTGTTTTCTTGACCACCTCTTAACTCTACAATGATTTTGTGTACCACTTATCTTAGTCTGCACCGAGATCTTAAAGCACTCAATGAAATCTTCTACTAGTTCCAAGATCAATCACCTAGGTGTATCACTAACTGTTCTGGTTCATTAGCCAAGCCCCACTAGTGACCCTTTTCGCAACGACGCAATTATGGAATTAATCCAACCGTTAAGAGGAGAGTTCTAAGGGTCAGTAGTTAGCATTCTTTCTTACGCAACAGCTGTTAACTGGCGACTGCCCGCGAAATCAGCTAGTATTGAAAGTGAACAATAGACTTTAAAAAAAAGAAATCATCCACCTGTTAGCATGAATAATGACAGCAGTTTTCTCAGCTTCTGAGAAGATTGAATATTGCGCCCGGGAGCATAATTATATTGAACGAGGCAGCAAAATGACGAGAGATATGACTTCCACACATGCCTTCTGTACCACCACACACCACATGAATGCCAATAGCAGTATAGCCGATGTTTATCAGTTTAGCTTACACCCTTAGCTATCGCCACTTGGACGTGCTGATCCATGCCAGACGACCTGTAAGATAATGGGTGTCAAGCGCACATTACCACATATCTCGCCTGGGTTAGGGTACATGTTCAAAGTAACATAGCGTGTGAGCAGAGGTTATTAAGTTCGACTTCGGTATGTTTATTTTCTTTCCTTCGTGCATCCAATTATCTATCGCTTCTGTTTCTGTGTGTTTCAGCACAGTCCTGGCGTGTTACAAAATAATTATTAATTCCCCTTTGTCGCGAAGGCTGCCGACTTCTCTCTCTTTATTTTATTAATACGTTGCGTGATGTTTCAATAATGTTAGGTGCGTAACCTTAAGTATGGGATCGTATGACACCGTACTTAAGACATGCCAGTGATTTTAATAGTTTTGAACGCAGTAACCCTCGCCACCTACCATTCCAGGAACAAAAGAAATTTAAAGGTTTGGTTTAAATTCTACTTTAAATTTAGAACAACTCACATACGTACCCACACTCAAACACGCACAATCACGCACTCATACACACAAAAGAAAGATCCCACCCTCAACCAAATAGCAAAATAGTTCTTTTAAAATCAAAATCACATGTGGTTCGTTTATTGTTGTTATTTGTTTGCCAGTTGTTTGTTTGATTGATTAGAGGTTATTGATAGTTTTAGGTGTAAGAAGTATTATGCTATTATACTTTATTCTCTTTAACCTCTGCTCTCATGAAATAACTTTTCCTATGAGAAATTCTGCACTTGTATATGTATGTATGTGGCAGAGTAGATTTGCCTATTGTTTTATTTTAAACTTAATTGTTATAATTTTATTGTCAAAGTGACCCGACATTAGGCATTCCTTACGATGGCATTTTTTGTAAGTGCCAGAGTTGGAAGTAAACAATTCGAGTTGAGAATATGCAGAAAATTGTTGATGCAATCCAAACCAGTCCCAACTGGATGAGTCGATTTTCTGACTAATAGTTTCACACTTGTTCCTATAAAATTCATCAATTGGGGATAGACCGTGTGACAACGTGCACCACTTAGTTAATGAAATGATTATTTGAGTTAATTAGTCTTTCATAACTAATTTCAAGTGAGGAGAATATTAATTTTATTTTTATTAATGATCATCCAGAAGACACCACTCGTTTCTCACTTTGCAGATATTTTGGCGTTGTAAACGTTTTCACAGTTCCACAACATAAAACAACGTTTACAGTCACCTAAGGTTTCTGCAGGTGGAATCTTCTTACTAAAGGAGAAGACAAATTCGACTTTAATCTATATTTAGCGAGCCCCCTCCACCCACTTTCTTCTCCAACATAAGAATATCAATATCAATATGCATAAGAAGGTCAATCAAGAATATTCCTCCTGATTGCTTGATAGCACATATGAAATTTAGGATAATTCTCTAAGCATGCTTGGATAGTGTGTGGAGGATTCTGGAACAGTTGTATAACATGCCTCTAGAAAGGACACGTGGGATCTTGCCTATATATGAAAGGCCTAACTTGTTGCAAACTGTGTGACTGTGAAACATATGCTGGTGACAGCTGCCAACTTTGAACAGGTTATGTGCACTGACTTTATTTATTTCTTTTCAACTCTACTCTCATTTCCTTGATGATATCCATTAATTGATTTATGTATTTAGATTAATGGATTGCTTATGTCTATGTAAGGATAAACTGAACAATTGTCCAGCATTAAGTGAACATTGTTTGAAGTGATGTTAATACTCTTTTGATTATATTCAAATGTTGTATATTTAATTGTTGATTTAATAAATTTATTGTTAAATTTATTGACCTTCTTACACATATTGATAATGTTATGTTGGAGAAGAAAGTGGGTAGATTATATCCCTAATATAGATTAAAAGACAGATTTATCTTCTCCTTTTCTGAGAAGTTTTCCCCCTACAGAAATATTGTGTGATAGTAAATGTTTGTCTTTAACGTTGTGAAAGAGAGAAAACGTTTACAGCACCTGCATATCCGCCAAGTGAGAGAGACGAGTGGTGTCTTCTGAAGAATCATTAATAACATAAATTAAGATTCTCATCACTTGTAATTAGTTATGGGCGATTATTGAATAATACTAATCATAACCATTAACTTGGTGGTGTTGGTGTCACAACATATATAAACACTAAACACTCATAACTAAAAAAAAAGTGGCTTTTCAGTCCTTGTTAATGAACTACCAATGGCGATTCACACTGCACTCTAGCAAACTAATATCAATTGTCGATTTAAAAAAAAATAGAGAAACACATGCAGAAGTGCTATATGGAATATCTTTATAAACAGTAAGTCACAGACTCTACATATATAAATGATAGCGTCTGCAAATGTTAGTTGCAGGGTTTCTCGACTTGGGCAAATGTTAGTTGCATGGTTTCTCGACTTGGGCAAATGTTGGTTGCAGGGTTTTGGGGGTTTCTTGACTTGGACAAATGACGTATAATGAAGCTGAAAATTGTGGCTGAGTACTAAACGGTAAACTGCAGCACTGACGGTTATAAAGTTTGCTTTCGAATCCTAATCAAACTATTAACTCCGCAGGAGAAAATCATTATTAGGACGTTAATAACTTTGCACACATGTCACCCCCTGTCTCACCGAGTTCAATGAACCGTGTCCATTAAAACAGTGTGCTGTTACTTTGAACTTTTCTACTAATTAGCATCGGCAAGATAGTTACTGTGAAATAAAGATAAAGTAATATTATCCATGCTTAGGTAAGCAAACAAACTCCTATGACTTGAGAAAAAGCTATCAGCCTTTTATTGATAATGTGATGTCACAAATGCTTTGAAAATCAGCAGCTCTAATGCCTTTAACAGTGACAATATGATATAATCCATAATTATTTGAAACTGTTTGAATATGAACGATAATATGCTTTATTACTTTCTCTGACATACCGATAACTTGGGTACCTTTAAAATTTATGAACATGATTGAAATATAAACTACAAAATATAATATACCTTTAACATTGAATACAAATACAATGCCTCATTCATACTATGATACTGTGGTGGAGTAAATTTGCCTATCCACATTTCTAAACTTAATTGTTATATAAACTGTTAAATTGTCAAAGTGACCCGATATTGGGCAGTCCTTATGATGGTTTTTTTTTGTTTTTGTAAGTGACAGAGTTGGAGTCAACAACTTGGGTTGAGAATATGCTAGAAAATTGCTGACGCAATCCAAACCAGTTCCAACTGCATGAGTCTCACACTTGCTCATAACAAACTCATCCAATGGGGATGGATCAAAGTTTCTTTGTTGAAGAAGTACTCTATTCTAATCACTTTGAATTTGAACATAAGTCGAGTACAGTCATAAAGGCAATTGTTAGCTTATGAGGAACAGTCCTTTATATTTTACTTTTGTCACATAGTGCAATGGTGGCTAATGTGCTCTACTAGATTATGTCAGTGTGTGAATTGTCATTGTCATCAACTTATCAGTAAAACCTTTTGCTGTGAGTTGATTCCTGTGAATTCCATTTGAGAGCCAATACAGTAGAAATGGTGGCTTGAGTTTGGTCTCGAGAATTCATTAATGAAGATTATTTTGAATGTTCCTCATGGTGTGCTGAGTACTACACATGGACATTTGAGAAACATTCCTCCTGATGTTTTTTGTGAGTGCATGTGAAATTCAGGCCGATTGTGCTTTGTGAGCTCATAGAGGATTCTGGAACAGTTGTGTAACATGCCTAGAAGGGTCACTGAGACCATCACATGAATAAGAAGGACAGTGACTTGTTGCAAATCACGTGATTGTGAACACTTTCTGGTGACAGCCACCTTCTTTGAAAAGGTTATGTGTATTGACATTTATTTATTCTCTGAAACTCTACTCTCATTTCCATGATGATATCCATGAACTTGATTAAATATTTATGTTAACTGACTGCTAGAATAAGTGAATGATTGTCCAGTGTTAATCGAACATTGTTATGAAGTGATGTAAATTTTAAAGCTCTTTGATTATATTTATATGTTGTATATTTGATTGTTGATTTAAATAAATTTTTTGTTAAATATATTGACCTTCTTATACATATTGATAACGTTATGTTGGAGAAGAAAATGGGTGGAGGGGGCTCGCTAAATATAGATTAAAAGACGGATTGTTTTCCACCTGCGGAGATATTGTGTGACGGTAAATGTTTGTCTTTAATATTGTGGAAAAGAGAAAACGTATATAGCGCCCGCATATCCAAGTGAGAGAGACGAGTGGTTTCTTCTGGAGAATTATAGATAACATAAATTAAGATTATCATCACTTGTAATTAGTCATGGATGATGTAATAATGATAATAATCATAACCGATAACTAGTGTGGCGTTGGCGTCACAGATACAGTAACTTTATCTTAAAACCAATAGCAATAGCGCTTTAGAACAATATACACTAACTTTATCTTAAAACCAATAGCTATAGCGCTAACTTTATCTTAAAACCAATAGCTATAGCGCTAACTTTATCTTAAAACCAATAGCTATAGCGCTAACTTTATCTTAAAACCAATAGCTATAGCGCTAACTTTATCTTAAAACCAAAAGCTATAGCGCTTTAAAACAATATACATTAATATAACATAACAATATACAATGCAATCATATAAACACCTATCGTCCTATAGTAACCTTAATATTCATGAATGTAAAATATCAATAAATCCATCCGGTATAATACCATACCTATAGATATTTTATTGTCATTTGTTAAATACTTGGACTATCACATTACGAGCAATTTTAGTGCTTTATTCAAGATGCAGTAAATATTCTCATAAAACGAACAAATGTAGTGAATTTAATACTGAATATATATCACAGTTAAATGACTTTAACAATTAGCAGAATGGCTGCTTTAATATTCATAAGTTAATCCTAAAACAATACAAATCTATTTTTGGCAGCGCCTTTAATAATTATTATAATAATAATTTAATGCAGTCAAATTCTCTGAGAAATATCTACCATAATGCCTTTAATATTCGTACCATAATGCAGTCAAATTCTCTGAGAAATATCTACCATAATGCCTTTAATATTCGTACCATAATGCAGTCAAATTCTCTGAGAAATATCTACCATAATGCCTTTAATATTCGTACCATAATGCAGTCAAATTCTCTGAGAAATATCTACCATAATGCCTTTAATATTCGTACCATAATGCAGTCAAATTCTCTGAGAAATATCTACCATAATGCCTTTAATATTCGTACCATAATGCAGTCAAATATTTTGAGAAATACCTGCAATAATGTCGTTAATAGTTGTACCCTAATGCAGTCAGAGGCTCTAAGCAATTATTGATTATAAGATTTCTAATACTCATAATTTGATGCAGCCATTTCTACAAACTGATTTGAGGCAAACGTTGTCACTGGAGTTAAAATGGAAGCGATATCAGTGAAAAGTAAGCTTTTTAATTTCTTTATCAAACTTCCATGTTTGGTACAAGTGTAAACCCTGTCTCTACCATTTGTGCATATATTAATATATACATGCATGTATAGTGTGTATATGCGTGTCTGAGTGTTTGTGTGTGCGAGTGAGTGTGTGTGAGAGAGAGAGAAAGAGGAAAAATTGAATGAGAGACGATAATTTACATCTCCGGCCAACATTGTAGGTCCTTATTCTTTGCTTGCAGTCGTATCAAATAAAGTATTAATTT
Organism: Sinotaia quadrata; assembly: GCA_028829895.1. Taxonomy (NCBI): domain Eukaryota; kingdom Metazoa; phylum Mollusca; class Gastropoda; order Architaenioglossa; family Viviparidae; genus Sinotaia; species Sinotaia quadrata. The sequence continues at coordinate 91,078,455 of CM054182.1, read as the reverse complement.
GGAATTTAAGTACCATAGCATAATAGTTTCTTCGTGCGCCTGCAAAAAAAAAAAAAAAATGTCACTCTTCGCTCTATCTAGGCATCCCCATACTACGATCTATTTCCCCATAACCCTGCATTGTAGACACGTTGTTCCCAGGTGTTATGACTAACTTCATTTCTTCCTTACCTTTCTCACCTAACACTATAAGGAGCACTGGATTACGGAGGTACACGCGTAACGATTGGTATTTAAAAATTTTTTAAAAGTGCGTTCACACCGTCTTAAGAGCTTTCCGTTTTGTTCACTGACGTTAGTGACTCTGTCCTCTACACACACAGGTGACATTTACTGCATCTTTTCATTTATTGCTGAAGACATGGAACAAGTGTGACGATTCTAGAACTGTAGAGTCAACACTCTCTGGAGGAACGCCCTTTCCGATTTGTAGGATTCACCTTTTTTCTTCTTCTTTCTTTCTTTCTTTTTTTTTTTTTTTTTTTTTAAAAAGAAGAAAGCCTTTTGCCGTTTGCTGCATACAACTGGCCACCCGTAGATAGTTACTTTCTTCGACTTTTGGAATTAATGGGGTTGGTGCTCTGCAGGCTCCTCTCTTTTCACAAACTCTTTTGTGGGAGAGTTGGAAAGGTTCTAGGAAACTACATTCTTTCTTGGTTTCTTTGATAAGAAATGTTGAAGTAAAGAAATGTATATATATATCGGTTTGTTTTATTTTGGTTCTTTTCGTTATTTTTACCCCATCCACCCGCAACAAAGAAAAAAAAGAAAAAAGAAAAATATTACTCATAAAAGAAACAATAATGTTGCTGCTATTCAACAAAAACGAAAGCCATAAGAGGAATAAACTGCAGTCAGATGAAGCTAGTCTTAGACAGGTGGTTAGGAGACAAGAAGATACATAAAACTTTCAAACTTAAAGGCGCAGTCGCCACGTTAAGCGTGCGGAAAGATAAGAGTTATTTCTGTTCAAAAGAGAGGGCCGGAACGCTCTCTTTATTACTTTGTCTGTCTATATTTTGCGCGCTCATAAATTGTCTAAATTACCCCGAGTTCACACAATGACTCTTTATAAAACTGTACCTGTAAATCCTTTGTGTGCAATAAATTATATGCAAACTACCCCACCCCCGAGTTCACAAAATGTCTCTTTATTATATTGCTATGTTTAATTAGCCTTCCTTTATGCGTATAAGCCCGCGTAAAGAAATTCTGTCCTCAGATGGGAGAACAGCATGCTGACCCCCCAAAAAAAAAAAAAAAAAAAAAAAAAATTAATATTGCATGCTGATTGACAGGGTGTAAGAGACTTAGTATGAAAGATATCCATTGCTTTATTTATGAAGTTTGAAAATGTAATGTTATTTGTCTTTTATCAAGTATCCATTGCTTTACTTTATGACGTATGAAAATGTAATGTTATTTGTCATTTATCAAGTATCAAAATTCATTGTGTCTTCATCAAGTATGAAAACGTAATGTTACTTGTCATTTGCCAAGAATCAAAATTCATTGCTACTTTATGACGTTTGAAAACGTAATGTTACTTGTCATTTGCCAAGAATCAAAATTCATTGCTACTTTATGACCTATGAAAACGTAATGTTAAATTCAGTTACTTTCAAGTAGCAAAATTCACAGTTACTTTCAGTAGAAAAAGTCAGAGTTACTTTTAATTCCTAAACTCATAGTTTCTTTCAGTAGCTAAACTCATTCTTTGTTAGCAGGCATCAAAAACTCACTGTTACTTTATATATTAAAACTCAACATTTCTTTAACTAGCAGAACTCACTTTCTTTATGTATCGAAACTCACTGTTTCTTTAAGTATAAAAACTTACTGTTTCTTTAAGAATGACAGCTCACTGTTTCTTTAAGAATGACAGCTCACTGCTTCTTTAAGAATGACAGCTCACTGTTTCTTTAAGTATAAAAACTCCCCGTTTCTTTAAGAATGATAGCTCACCGTTTCTTTAAGTATCAAAACTCACTGTCGATTTATTAAATATAAAACTCACACAGTTAGGTTATTAGGCCCTTTGAAGAATTTTTAGTTAACCTTGTTATACGACCTGGACATGTGGCCATTATAACGTGGCGGAGTATCGGCACTCTCTGAAGTAATAAACACGGTAGTAACAAATAAAGACAATAATAATGACTCAAGTATCTAACTGTCTCTCTCAGATGAAGGAGAGCGTAACGTGCACATTAGTGAGCGTAAGGGTTCGAATTAGGTTTGTCTGCTATTGTAAAGCTTCGAGCCCACGTCTCCGCGACCATCTTTATATCTAGTTATCGAATGTTCCACTTTTTTCCACGACAGTCGTAAATTTGAAAATGATCACCACTTGTTCCACCATCTTTGTTTAATCTACGTCTTTAATGAGTGCAGATTAATCCGTCTGGTGCAGTTAAACGACCGCGTTGTTTGTGATGTCTGTTCGATGTACGATATAAGTAGGTCGTCACACAGTTGGGAAGATTGCGACAAACGAAATATCAATAAGCTAATTTCTCCTTTAATGATTAAATGCCCTTTCGGATTTCTCTCTGACAACAGATAAAACAGCATGAAAAATCCATTGAGAATTTTGTCTTCAGTTTCCTCTTTAGATTCGGTTCTGTTTTTAAGCTCGAATGACGAATGCCTTTCCTTGGACACTGTAGCTTGATTTTATGTCGTGGAATAGAAGTTAAGTCACTCTCCTTTGCTGTGGCTAATTTCAACTCAGCAGTGCTGCACTGCAAGAAAAAACAACGGGACAGCGTTGAAAGACGAAAGCTAAAAACTGAAAAGGCAAAATAGAAAGGGGAGATAATGCCGGAATGAGGATGCTCGAAAGGATTGAAATGACTAGCAGTTTAATTACTGATTTATGCTGATCGACAATAGGCAATGGTGCCGAAACCATTTAGAAAAAAACAATGAAACAATCAATTACATGATTGAATTAGCAATTTAACGGAACAGACTCAGAACTAACAATTTGATGGCCATTTTCCAAGTCTTGTTCTCTCATCACATTCAAAAGGAAAAGAAAAGAAAAAGGCGTAGCCAGTCGCCAGCGCATCTCATGGAAAGACTATGCCTATATGTTAACGAAAATTTGACCCCAGTGGCCTAAGAATACAAATTTAACTGCAGTCAAAAAGACAAAAACCAACAGAATCGTTATATAAGTGATTCTAGCAATTGTTTGTGCATCTTACACATCTATTTCTTTTTCTGTTCGCCTCAGTTCATTTACACCTACAATACCTAAAACAAACAAACAAACAACCTACGCCCACCATTCACAGACAGCAATTCATTCTCGCGGCACTCGAGTTTTACGTGGATCTATGGGGAGATAATGCGAAATGCGGCGTTCAGGCATCAGTGAATATTCTTGGCTGTGCATATTTAATAAAGCGTGTATATTGATTCAAAATGATTAACTAACCGGATCTCGATTTCAATTCTGACCTATCTAGATAAATGCTTTATTACGGCCAAAGAATCAATTAAAGAAAATGATAGAGAGAACTGTACAAACAAACAAAAAGTGTGTATGTGGGGGGGGGGGGGGAGAGTGCTGCATCGAGCAGCTATCAAATTGCAGAAGCTATATGATTTAAAGTATTTATTTACTGACAAAACGGAAACGAGGCAAAGATTTTCATCGCACTTAAAGAAATAATAAGTAAAATACTTAAAATAATATACCATGGGAATTTAAGTTCCATTACAATTTTAAAATTTTCTTGCAGCTGGACTTCATTTAATCGAAAGGTTTTCTAAAAATACTCTTGTTAATATTTTTTAATTTCGTAGAGCAAGAAAAATATACATTCTTGAGGGTATTTTTTTGTTTTCAGGCACGTGTTTAAAAATTGTCTTTGAATCGCTAAGTGCAATGATACTTCTCACTTTACAATTACTTTTACATTTAACTAAAATTCCTATTTGTAAATGTTAATTTCCCTCAATTGAACAGTCGTTTTAATCTTCTGTAGTAATCTTTTACAGTATAGAGCTAAGTAACATATTTATTCATAAGTCCTCTTGTGATTTACTTTTTATATTACTTTTGTTTAAAGGTATGAAACATGTCTTTATTTTTCCGAGAACAGCGCTTTGTATGTTTAAATTTCTTAAACTCCTCGAAACATTGGTTTGCATTTGTTTAAATTTCAGTAACTCCTCGAAACATTGGTTTGCATTTGTTTATAATTTCAGTAACTTCTCAAAACAATGGGTGTGTTTGAGGTATTTGATAAATATATTGTTTAAGAGCCTGCTCAGAATGTATGGTGTTATTGTGGAGCGAGCTTAAGATGTCTTGTCGAGACGCATGAAAACGGGGATATTTTGTCGGGCTAGTCCTACCCGCACTTGTCATGTAAAGCGCCTTGTCAAATTGTGCTATGTTCTGTACCATGTATTGGTACAAAGCTCTTGTCAAGTTGTGCTATGTTTTCTACTCTGTACCTTGTACTGGTACAAAGCTCTTGTCAAATTGTGCTATGTTCTGTACCATGTACTGGTACAAAGCTCTTGTCAAGTTGTGCTATGTTCTCTACTCTGTACCTTGTACTGGTATAAAAAGTCTTGTCAAGTTGTGCTATGTTCTGTACTCTGTACCTTGTACTGGTATCAAACGTCTTGTCAAGTTGTGCTATGTTCTGTACCTTGTACTGGTACAAAACGTCTTGTCAAGTTGTGCTATGTTCTGTACACTGTACTGGTACAAAACGTCTTGTCAAATTGTGCTATGTTCTGTACCTTGTACTGGTACAAAACGTCTTGTCAAATTGTGCTATGTTCTGTCGCACTAGTTCTACACCTACAAATCATTGTAAACATCTTGTGAAGTTATACTCTGCTAGATTACTTATATATGTACACGTTATTTATAACATGTTCTGTCAACTTGTGGGATGTTTTGTGCTCTAGATTTTTTAAATAAGAAAGCGAGTTCTATCAAGTTGCATGGTGTTCTGTTGAGCTTTACTTGACACTGAAAACGAGTTTTATCAAGTTGCGTGATGTTCTAGCGAATAATGCTTTAACTTTATAACATATATCAAACTGTGTGAGAATCTTTTGAACTATACTTGTCCTTGAAAATGGGGCTTACTGAAATGTTTATATATTGCACTATATTTTAATTATTTTCGTCCTTGAAAAAGCGGAGCAAGATGTGTGCTATTCAGCTGTTATTTATTTTAATTATATTATCAGTTTACCCTAACATGTCTAGTCAAAAGTTGTGAGAAATTCTTTTTATCGAATGATGCTACTTGTGGGTGGAAGCAAAAGTCGTTTTGACAGCTGACATATGTTAGTAAGGTACTGCACGTGCCAGTGGACAAAATTGGCCTTAGTTCTCGAGCTGTCTGACAGTTCAATATATAATATTCCGTGTCACAGTGAAAATTACTTTTAAAACTAAATTTCTGTTAATGAGACTGTCAGTTAAAACAACAAACAAACAAACAAACCCAGCTTTAAATTATACATCGTCGTAGTGTAGGGGGCGCTTCCGGCTTCTGCCGCTTTCGCGCTAAATTATACATAATTATGCATTATTTAAATGTTATATAATAAAAACTTTTTATATAACGTTTTATACGAGTTCTGCAAGCCCTTGACAATACAACCTCACCACCATGTGAGTGGTGTCCTACTTTCAAAGCTTAGACCTGTGCCTGTTAAGGGAGAGAAACTGAAGGGAGACAAAACTGCATCAGTTTCTCACGCTGCGCGCTGTTGCGCGTCAACAAGGGGAGAGAATGTTCGTACTTTTTTTCACGACCTGCATTGTAACGGGACAACTCTTCTTGTCTTGCCAGACACGGACGACTCCAGTACTGCTGTCGACTCGCCGCAGAGCAAGCACCGGAGAACGAGGACTAATTTTAGCAGCTGGCAACTCGAGGAGCTGGAGAGAGCCTTCATGGGTGGGCACTACCCGGACGTCTTCATGCGCGAGACCCTGGCGCTGAAACTGCGTCTGGCAGAGGCACGCGTGCAGGTAGGTGGCACGTTGTATTTGTTTAATGCTAATTTCTGAGGTCAACACTGCTACGTCGGTTAACGCCAATACAATCATACTGACTGAATAATTAAGACTCGTACCCGTTGCAGTGTTCACTTTGACGAACTAAGTTTCTCGAAGTGCAATGAACCGGGTCCGCTTATCTGCCAGCGACTGGCCTGATTTACCAGAAAAAAAGAAAGAGGCGACTTTGTTCTATCACGTTCCATTAATTAAAAAAAAAAATTTACTGTTTGTTTTATTCATGTTATATTTGTCTGTCCACAGAGAAATTGGTCCCTTTCTACCCAGTAGTAAAAATTTCATTTTTTAAAGTTAATATATTCTAAACTGTCTCTCAGTAAATTGCTACAAAATATTTGTTTTCCCTTTTAGTTTAGATAAAGATAGGTGTTGGTAATGAATAATTATAACGACAATTGTAAACTAAGGTCACTGTTGAAGCTTTTCTAAGCTGGGTAATCCTGAGTTAAGTAAAATTCACTTTATGTATGCATTAGATTTATTCTTGACTTAACTATATATATAAATACAATGGTAAATATTTGCTTATGTTTTTATTGCAGTTTAAGAAAAAAAATCTGTGATGTTTTCCGCACATTTTTAATTTTAACTTTAGATGTTGCAAAACAATCGCGCGCACACGCATTTCTATATTAGGAGAAATGTATTACATTAACCTTATTCGTTCGGTACTTTGTTACTGATTTTGTGCGGTTTTTAAAATATATAAAAGTAATTTTTAAAGGTGCTAAGAATCATTGACTAACATTATTTTTAAAGAAATACTTTTCGAAACATAAAAAACAAAGTATTACATTTATTTATTTTTCTGTATGTTTAGCTATTTGATTATTTTAAAAGTAAAAATATTTATTATTAAAACGTACAGTCACCTGCTTCTGTTAACTTGTTTATTTTTTTTCCATTTATACTTTTAAATTAAATACGCACAACAAACACAATCAAAACGGACATCTATGTCCTTGGCGAGTGAATAAGATTCATTGTTTATGGGCACTTAGTAGATCAATTGCTAAAATATTACAAATGTAGCTAGCTGTTTATTTAAACACCACAATATTACTGCCCATAAAACCAGACACCAGCAGCTCCATGCTAAGTACCCGCATCAGCGAAACGGAAAATTGCTACTTTCAAAAGACACAGAGCGATGACTACGATACCTTGCAACCCCTAAACAATAAAATCTCAATAACATTCTAATGGGTGGTAATTTATTGATAGGTGAGCTTAGATCTTTTCAAACAGAAAGCCAATACCATAGCCTAGAAAGAGACGGGTACATGTCACGTGATTATCGTAGCACAGCACGACGATTTCATTTCCCAACAGCTGTTGCTCAATTGCGTCCATTGACGGAATTGTATTTTCATGGTTTCATTTGTTGTGCTCATTACTTACTTAATTAATTGAATGCCTTTATTTATTTTGTTGTCATTGTTGTTAGCGAACGAGAACTAAACAATGCTAAAAAAATAAAAAATCTCACGGTTGATATGATTGTCGCAATTAATGATTCCACATCTCCAGGAACATAACAAAAGGGATTATTGTTCGGGTGTGTTCATGTGCCGTAATTAATTAAACTTCTCCGCCACGGCAGTAAAATGTCTACCTCCATTTAATAAAATCACTTTGTGGGAATATTAAAAGAATAAAAATTAAATAATATGTATTTCATACCAATTAATTTAGTTGCCTACACACGCGTGTATGTCAGTTTAAAAACACCCTATGAGTTAACCTGCTCCCCCCCACCCCCCAAAGTTCTTTATTCGTTAACTTTCTTTAAAAAAAAGAAAAGAAAAAAGAAAGACAGAAAAACGAAAAGTAATAGCAGTGGGCCTTTATAAGGCTTTGCTGGCGTTTTGTAGTCTCTTTTCTCGAAGTCACTTTATCAAAGTGACTGACAGCCGAGCGAGAGTCTTAAATGACATTTCGCTTTTTTATAGCAGGTGTAAAGTCTGGTGTCTTCTTTCTCTTGTTCGTGTCTCTTTTTCCCGAGAGTCGACTATAAACTCGCGGTTACGGGCCTTCAAGTTGGCTTCGCTTACACATCAGTCAGGTAAGACTTCACAGATGGCAAAATAACTGAAGCAGTGATTAAGACTATCATATGGCCCTGAGAGAGCTTGGGAGAAAACAAAACTGCTTGTTGACCGGCCCGCTGAAGACTATAGATAGTCACCAAACAGTCTGAACCGAAAGGAAACGGTAAAGTAACATGCTGTGCGTCAAAAGGTCGTGCAACTGCTAAGTATTGCGTCGGAAAATGAAAATGCGCCTGAACTGATCCGAAGCGTATATTATGTCAATGTTACAGAGCTGACCCCCCACCCACCCATGCATACCCCTCAAAAAAGCAACAACAACAACCCCAAACAAAGCCAACCAGGTTGCATGTCTTTAGAAACCATCAGGGAACAAAAAAGAAGCAACAAAAACAGCGCCACAACACAGTTTATGAATAATTGTCGTGCATTGAAATACACGTTAGCAAAACACTAATTAATTCCAACTTGGTACCCCACTGCTTAACGGTACGGACCACTTTCACAGCCGGCATTATTGAAGCGTTAGACACGCGGTCTGCTACTCTCGACACGAAGTTTTTATTTAGTGTTCCTCAACAAACGTCACAACAGTTTTTGTTTGTTTGTTTGTTTGTTTGTTTGTTGTTTCCTATTGCATCGATAAAAATGAAAATAATGAAGGGCGGTGAGTTGCAGTGTCAAAAGGGCATATTGCCTTTTGAACATTTCCCATCTAAAATCAAATAACCCACACATGCTGGTAATTTATAGTTTTAAAAAGTCTATAGTAAAGCGACATCTTTTAATTAGATACACACGAACACGTGTATTTATTGGATATTATTGAGCGTTCACAATATATCAGACAAATAATGCAGGTTATACCAGCATTTATTTCCCCTTTACTTTTTAAAAAGTTAATTTAAACTTTCCTGAATTATGTATTGTATGAGAACATTGTGCTGCTTAGGAAAAATAAAACTCCAGAGACTTTTTTGTTTATTAAAGTTTTTTTTTTTTTAAAAATAAGCAAACTATCGTGATGAGCGAGTTTATTTTTGAATTTTAAAGTCAGGTGAAACAAATGACAAGCTCACTTCTATCCACAACATCAAAGTCATCCAAACTACAAAATCCATTATTGATCGGATGAACATTATTGATAAAAACAAACATTAACGTTGGGACAGTAAATAGACAGTCTTTGTTTTCGGAAATTGAATTCTATTGTTCTCTTTTTATTATTATTATTAAATCTTCTTTACTTCTTGTTATCTTAAACCCATATTTTGGTTAATTTGTTAGTGTGGCTGAGAAGAGTTGGCTGGGGGTTCTGAGCTGGAAATATGTGGATGTTATATAAGTCATAATTAATCAAAAGGGAAGATAACTTTGCCAACTGGAGGCACGTCAGCTAATTTGTCTGTCACTGTGTTAGACAAATAAAGGTCCCTAAAGAATGGGTGTGACATAGAGACTGAAGGGTAGATTAGGCCACCAGGGCTGTTGTCAGTATTAGAGCTAATATAATAAATTTGATGATTAATAATTTTTAGTCTGATACTGAACAGGGTCGTTAAATATAACCAGGCATGTGACAACAGCCAATATGAATTTGAGACGAGTTTATATGGATTTGAGATCGTTCATACATACATTTAATCTATTTCAGGATTAGAGACGAGTTCATACATATATAATTGATATCAGGATTCGAGACTTGAGATATATATATAATTTATATCAGGATTCGAGACTTGAGATATATATAATTTATATCAGGATTCGAGACTTGAGATATATATATAATTTATATCAGGATTCGAGACTTGAGATATATATAATTTATATCAGGATTCGAGACTTGAGTTCATACACACATATTAGCTATATCAGGGTTTGAGACTTGAGTTTATAATCAATCACATATAATCTATATTAAGAAGTGAGACGAGTTAATTTGCACATATAATCTATATCAGGATTTGAGTTCATATATGTATATCACCTATATCAGGATTTGAGTTCATATATGTATATCACCTATATCAGGATTTGAGTTCATAAACGATTATCATCTATATCATGATTTGAGTTCATATACACAGATCATCTATATCAGAATTTGGAGAAGTTAAATATTTCCCAGGAACCATTGCAGGCTACCTAGAACTGCTGCTTTCGGACGTAGCCAAGAGTGTCAGGGTTTCGATTTTCGGGCAACCTCACATTTCGAATCTGAAATTTTACATATTTGTAATAGACACTACGGAAGTGGCACTATTTCATTGATTTGTTCGTTAGATCGAAAGAATCCCATGAACATGCCTTATTTATGTCATTCTCTCCTTCCGAAAGAGCAGAAACATTTTATATCGTGATCTGAATAAGTATAGGCAGATTTATAATTTGCAAATTTATCCTGGTGGGCATGTCAGTGGCTCATGACTGGAACCTTCAAGTCAGCGAATGTGATGAAGAATCATTACCTTGGCGATATTGGAAGCCCCCATATATCCTTTGCAGTAAAAATATTTGAGTCACGGCTCGTTTCTTTTTTAACATTTGCGAATTCGGCTAAACATAGTCTCTCTGGTTTTATTTATCAAAGCTCAGGTGCCAACTTCCAGACATTGGTTCTTTCAGTCAGGTCCTAGAATAGTTAGAACAGGGACATTACTAATTCATTCTGGTCCTAGAACAGCTCGAAAATTAAAACAGGGACATTGACTCTTTCAGCCAGGTCCTAGAACAGCTAGAATAGGGATATTGACTCTTTCAGCCTAGTCCTAGAACAGCTAGACTACAGATGACAGTTTGACTCTCTCAATCTTGTCCTAGAGCAGTTAGACAAGAGTTGAGATATTGACTAAACTCGTTTGCTGAAGAATGCAATACACGTTTCTCTCCACTTCTCCGTACCGTTTGAAAAGCACCGTGCACATTACAGTGACCCACATATTCAAACCGGACTAAAGAAGACAACTTTCTGTCAAAACCACCCGATGTGCGTGATCACCTGTCTGTCAAATCCTCCCGATGTGCGTGATCATCTGCCTGTCAAATCCTCCCGATGTGCGTGATCATCTGCCTGTCAAATCCTCCCGATGTGCGTGATCATCTGTCTGTCAAATCCTCCCGATGTGCGTGAACAGCTGTCTGTCAAATCCTCCCGATGTGCGTGATCAGCTGTCTGTCAAAATGCATTGGGAGTGAACGCTATTAAAGCAGAAATAACGAGATATATATAGAATGTTTGCCTCAGCTTCATGTCAGAAATTAGCGGATCAACTTGTTATAGAAATAGCTAATTAGATCTGTAATAATTGTTACAGAAATAGCTAATTAGATCTGTAATAATTGTTATAGAAATAGCTAATTAGATCTGTAATAATTGTTATAGAAATAGCTAATTAGATCTGTAATAATTGTAAATATATCATTAAAACTAAATTAAAAAATAAATAAATAAACGAGATTCCAGAATGCAATATTAAACAATAAAAAACCCCGAAAGTTTCTTTCAATTGTTCTACTTTCTCACAAAGTTTGCTGTCGCTTCTTGCTGAAGCGAAACACAATACTAGATTTTCTTACACTAATAGACAGACAGATAAATAGGTAGACAAACAGATAAGTAGATAACATTTAATCTTTTGTTTATTTGGATTTTGAGTCTACCAGAGGAAATGGTTTTATAACTGTGATAATTTGGGTCTGTCGGCCCCAAAAGGACTCTTCTCAAAACGAAACATAGCTTAGGTCAGCCCCTCCCCCCCCCCCCAAAGAACTCTCAATATGACACGTAGCCCACAGCCTCCGCCTTGGGACATTGAGAGATATCGCATCTAACCAGTCCCACAGCTGCGACTGGGAGACAGCGGCAGCTAAGGGAGCTAATTGATTAATACGACGCGGGATAGATGGCAACTGGCGCCGCTAATGACTGGACCGCGGGTAACCCAAGCAAAGGCGTTAGGAACACACCAAAGACGTGCACGGCAGGCGGGAAGCCACTGTAGATGACTTACCGCCCCTACTTTCTCAGATTTATGGACTTCGCAATTGTCCGGCCTGCCGCACGTTTAAGCTGAGAGATTTAGTCCTGGTCCGGAATATTTCAGCTGCATGAAACCGGAGTTGCAAATTATTGCCTTCTTCTGAATACAACCCGTTGTAATAAAAACACACACATTGACATTGACACCTGCACATATGCTACCCTTCAAACGCTAATCATCTGCATTGAGGTATCATTAAAATCTTAGCATGTTAATTGTTAGACTAGAAAATCATCGCCAACAATTTTTCCATTCCTTCTTCAAATTGCGACGTGATATGGCAGTTAATGCATTGTTTTTTCAACACGTAGCAAGACCAAGGTGGAGTTAATTTCATACAGCTCTGTCTCCTGTTTCAGAAACATAAACTTAGCCGCCGGCCTCGACATGATAGACCTGAACATCTAAAATCTGCCCCCCCCTCCCCTTTCCAGACGTGATGATAACTAATTTGGTTTAAGTGTAATAAAAATGTCAGATCGGCCGTGGAAAGGCAATACACATTTGCACGTAGAGGTTATTTTTTTTCTTTTATAGCACACTTGTGCCTGTAGTATTAATTAGATAACTTTATTTGAAGAAACTATAGACCTTCATTAGTTGACTGGTAATGTGGAATAAAGGCGTATTAACCTATAAAAAATTAACTACGTTAGACTGTGGTTCAAAACTGTTTTTCGTGTGTTTGAGTTTTCAGAATGCCTTTGAGGTCAGGTAGTTCAGAAATGGTGTTCACATGTCTGGATATTCAGAATGCCTTTGAGGTCAGGTAGTTCAGAAATGGTGTTCACATGTCTGGATATTCAGAATGCCTTTGAGGTCAGCCAGTTCAGAATTGTGTCTTTTAATGTACCACAACGTTCGTGAGAAAGTCAGACGACACCTACCCAGGGTGTGTCGGTAGAACTGTTACACTGAGGCAGAAAGCATCACCAAAAAAGACCCTTCAGTGGCTTTTCTGAATTGAAGAAAACCTCGACTGCACAGGGCGACGCCGTTACGGGCACCGTGGTGTCCTGTGAAGTAGAAGAATTTCCAAAGGGCTACGTCACAGCTCTTGCAAATCCTGGGTGCTAAGTAACCCCTTCGCACGCGATTCGTAACACTTGAGTTGATCAACATATGATTGATGTCGTCAACTAACGACAACCCAACCCGCGTGCTACGAAAACTGAAGCTGACCTTTTTTTTTTTTGATTGTATTTTTATTTCCAACGTCTGGCCATCCTATCCGTCCGACGCGCGACGGAAAGGCAGATGCGGTTAGTCGTGAGTTGATTAAAGTGTGTTCTCACCTGAGTATCTTTTACTGTCTTCGGCGCCCATACTCTGTATCTCTGACGTAGCAATAGGATTAGTCAAAATTCCCGGTTTTAGTCGTTGATCAGTCAAATTATTTGATTTCTCCTTCCTTCCTAGAACCACTCGCAGACGAATATAGAGATTAAACCTTGTTTGAGGAGTTAATTTGAGATGCTTCCTTCTTTTGCCTTTCATTGACCCAACAATTTATTAGACATAATAATATTTCTTTGATTGTAGACTTACTTTTTTAGTGGTTTCTTTTTATTTTTCATATTTTTCATTTTTCTAACCAATCACATCGTTTCTTTTCCTGGAGGTTTTAGACGTCTTTTTGCATCTCACCTCTCGAACCTTGTAAATGGTGCTTTACTTTTAATTTACTTTATGGTATTTCTCGTTCTTCCCTCCTTCCACTTATTCATTAATATAACCAGCGAGACTATTCTTTCTTTGACTGAGGACAGCTTTCTTTCTTTTAGACTCTAAAATTTAGAGTAATCGTTCCTGGATTTTTGAAAGGTTTATTAAAAAGCAATCTCCTAAAACAAAAGCTATATATAAGTACGATATTAAATAGATACTGTGTTGCCAAAGAAACGTTGTAATATTAGATCTGAAATAATCAAGGAATGATTACTCTCGTATGTGATAAGGAATGGTGCCAAATAAGCAACTAAAATTAGATCTACATTCTACAACACTCAAAGAACAAGTATTTTCTTTAGTTATATGGATGGATACTAGATCGAGAAGCAAACAAGAAACACCTAACATTACGCCTGAATCTAGAAATAATTTATCTCTTAGATTATATGATTTTTATAAGTGAGAAGTTCTAAGGACACCTAAAACAACGATTCGTCTTCAGTTAATTTTGTTCGGGTGAGGGTTAAAGAGGGAATGCTTAATGTTGTTCCTTATAGCTCTTATAAAAGCTCTTATATAGCTCTTATAAAGAGATCCACAATTACCTCTTAGTTTTAAGGTTGTGTGTGTGTGTGTGTGTGTGTGTGTGTGTGTGTGTGTGTGTGTGTAGTATATCTTTATCACTTAGCAATCCAGCTGCCTAAAGAGACTAATCATACTTTTTAATTATTTACTATAATATTAATTTTACGTGTATCTTTTGCTTATGTATTTATAATTATTAACCAAAGAGAATGGCCTTCCTGGAATGCATTCATAATTTTTAGAAGTTCCTTTTCAGTGCTTCTCACGTATTGAGGAAAAGGGTGTAGCTTGTACAACTGATCTGAGATGACAAAGGGGTGTAGCTTGTATTACTGACTCGAGATGACTTCAAGGGGTTTAGTTTGCAATGCTGACCCAAGATGACTTAATGGTGTGTAGCTTTCACTACTGGCTGGAGATAACTGGCAGGGGTGTTGTTTGCATTACTGAAACAAGATAACTTTTGGGCTATTGTTTGGCTATTGACCCGTGACGAATTAAAGGATTATTGCTTTCGCTAATAACCCGAGTTGACGTAAAGGGTTGCTGTTTGCCTTCCTAACCGGATATGACGTAAATGGTCGGGTTTTTTTTGCGCTACTAGCCCGAGATGATGTAAAAGGATATTGCTTGCACTACTAACCCGAGACGATCACATAGCCTGCAGTTTTCCACTTTTCTTTGCATCCCAAGTGCAGTGGTCTTCTGTTAATATTTTCTCAGTAGATCCCATCTCGCCCACTTAGCAATACACAAAAGCAACGAAGTTCATGTTTGTTAGTGCTTAGCTTGGATACCGGCAACAGGTTCCCACAACAAAATGTAACCTCTTTATAAACCCCACAATAAGACGTATATACCTCTTTATAAATACAAACAGTAAATGACCTTATACTGGACATGAATCCTTACTATAAAAGCGTCTATACTGGACACTAATTCTCACAATAAAATTTTCTTTACCAGACATAAACCCTTACTGCAAAAACTCCTGTACCGGTCATAAACCTTCACTGTAAATACTCCTATACCGGTCAAGGTAAAAACTCCTACACCTGACATAAGACATCACTGTAAAAACTCCTACCCCGAACATAATACCTCACTGTAAAACTCCTATACAGGACATAAGCCCTCAGTGTAAAAACTCCTATACCGGACATAAGACCTTACTGTAAAACTCCTATACAGGACATAAGACCTCAGTGTAAAAACTCCTATACCGGACATAAGACCTCAGTGTAAAAACTCCTATACCGGACATAAGACCCTACTGCACTTCTATACCGGACATAAGACCTTACTACTACACCGGACATAAGTTCTCAAAATATTAATAACAACTATGCAATCTTCAAAAAGCAATAATACCATTATCACTATTATATAAATCAAACCCCAGACTGTTCACCTTAGCACACTTCTGTTTTAATGTGAGCTGTGGGTGGAAAGAACGGAGCATGGACAAACAATTTTTAAATAAGAAGCTTTAAATGAAAAAAGTTATAATTATAGCTAGGAAAGATATAAATCTTTATAAATATAATCAGCCTTGCTTCTAAAATTCGACATTAAATCTTACAAGAATTTATTTTAATGCTAAATTCTTTTTCTGTCATTAACAATATATATGTAGAAACAACCAAATAACATGATTTATTCATGAGAGAGAGAAAGATAAGAGTGATGTGTTCCTTTTTTTTTTTTGCAATTGGTGCATCCCATTGAAACTACCCAGAAGATACATGTGGGAATGTTTTGTCTCAGTGTATCTCAAGGTAATAATCATAGTGTCTACTGCTAAATGTCCAGTTTTCCAAAGTAGTGCTCAGACAGAAACCTACTTCATATGTCTTGCAGTGTGGCCGATAGTTTCCCAGTACTGCTCAGACAGAAACCTACTTCATATGTCTTGCAGTGTGGCCTCAGACAGAAACCTACTTCATATGTCTTGCAGTGTGGCCTCAGACAGAAACCTACTTCATATGTCTTGCAGTGTGGCTTCAGACAGAAACCTACTTCATATGTCTTGCAGTGTGGCTTCAGACAGAAACCTACTTAATACGTCTTGCAGTGTGGCCTCAGACAGAAACCTACTTATACGTCTTGCAGTGTGGCCTCAGACAGAAACCTACTTAATACGATAGTGTCTCGACACACAATAGAATCGTGCGCGTAATAAAGAAGTTCTTGGACTCAAATTAGTGGCTCATTAGACAGCCGTGTCTTTATGTCGTTGTTGATAAGTTTTCTGTCTCGTTTCACTTGCGCAATTTGTTATTATATTTCCATGTGTATTATTTTTGTATCATTGCTTTCTCTTACCCATCCCTATGTCGCTACACAAATCTTCAAATAAAATCTAAACTCACGTCAGTGATATAAAATCATATAAATGAAACAATGATAACGACTAATAAGAGAGCAAAGAAAACCCAGAAAACAAAGAAAAAGAAAGAAAGCTACATAAGACAATAAAATTAGTTCAAACAACAACATCAAAGCACGAGGATGCTTACAAGGAGCAAAAGCGTTCAATGATTTTAATGACGTATGTCTACTTATCGTCCACTTCTAACGTTCGTTAATGGCAATGGCGCCATAAAATCAACTTAAGTAGGTTTCTTTTTATTCCTAAAAGCAGCACTCGCTTGCAAGAATTTATGCCATGTAACTTGTCTTTTATTGTCCGTTCCATAGTCTGTCGCTGTTCAAAGTCTCCTAATTGTTTGTTGTCAATGCTAGTGCACCCATTGACCCGATGTGAGGCAGGGTGACATCTGTTTTCTCATCATCCAGTTTTGGTGGTCCATGTTTGCCCGTTACTAAGTTGCTATAAAAAAAAAGCACAGTTACAAAGTCTCTACACATTCTTCAGTACAATAGATTACTTATTAGCAAATAAATAATCCACTTATCTACCACCACCCCACATCCCCCACAGAAATACAGACTCACCCCCACCCAGTTTGTTTTGCGGGTTCATCAGAAAGCAAAGTATATTCATTATATTCTGGGCGCTTCAAACTAAACTGTAATTGTATCTCTTTGCACTAGAGAGTTTCCGAGGCACTCTGTCATACCAACACGATGCTAAGTCAAGGTAATACGCGTGTTTTCACGCACACACACACAAAAAGAACGATTCTGGGTTCACTGTGGACTGCAAGGCAAATTCTGTATTTGAATATATAAATACTTAAATAGGTGTCATATTTTAATGGCGATTGCGCTTTTAATTACGCGGGACGGGTCCTACATTTCGTTCATTCATGACCGATAACTGCTTTAAGCCTTGTGGACTGAAAGCACGTGCGCAATAAATGCCGGCTATACGCTTGCTGGCGTTTAAAGTGGCAAAATTGCAGACAGCGAGTCCTTTTGCCGACAATAAGCAGATTCGCAGGATACAGTTGAAGAAAGAACGTCAAGATTCGGTATCATTATCCATCTTACGGTAGGCGGCTAGAATTAATATACCTGTGTGCGCAGGTGATAAAAGAACGGAGTCTCGTGTCCCGCTGGATAATCTCCCACAATCCCTCAGTGGTAAATTGAGTGTGTCAAACGCTCAGTCTCGAAGACACTTCAGTTTGGGGTTAGAACAGAGTGTGTGTGTATTTGGAAGGAGGGATCAGAGGGGTCATAGAAGGGGAGATAAATGCTGACGTATAAAACGAGATGTAAGCTGAGGATTGGGTAGAATATAAAACTTCTGCCGATTTTCTGAAAAGAGTTAAAAGATATTAATTGTGACGTATGAGTATTTTAGTGTAGACCAGATAAAACACATATCCTGTATTGGCCATACGACCATAAAGATCACTTTTTTGTTCAGCAGTATGTCCACATAGACCAAAAGTTAAGCTCTTTTTAAAAATGTTACATCACCATAGATCACAAAGTTCTAGCTCTTTTATGCTACGTCACCATAGATCACAAAGTTATAGCTCTTTTAATGCTACGTCACCATAGATCACTAAGTTACATCTCTTTTATGCTAAGTCAGCATAGATTACAAAGTTACAGCTCTTTTATGTTACGTCAGCATAAATAACAAAGTTAAAACTCTTTTACTTACGTCAGCATAAATCACAAAGAATAAAGCATAAAGACTATTAATTAATATTCCAAAAGAAGAGGTGTGTGTGTGGAGGGGTGATTATACTGTCACAATGTCTATAAAGGACATTAAGTTAGATGTTAGAGCATGTAGAAACCTTTCAGATTAGTAAATCATGACCCCATGTGTGTGTGTTTGTGTGTGTGTGTGTGTGTGTGTGTGTGTGTGTGTGTGTGTGTGTGTGTGTGTGTGTGTGTGTATGTGTGTGTGTGTATGAAAGAGAGATCAGTTGAAACCAGAAAGCATTGACCATAAGTTGCATACCCCCAGGCAAAAATTGCACTAAAATAAATTTCAGACGACTGCAATACCTATATGAACTGTTACCATTATCACTACACGTCACCTATATGAACTGTTACCATTATCACTACACGTCACCTATATGAACTGTTACCATTATCACTACACATCACCTCTTCAGAACGAACAAATCTTCCCCTTAGCAACTTGCACCCATCTGTTAAATTAACGGGACACTGGTAAAAAGAAACCAGCAGCCAGGTATAATTTTGGTCTTAAGTTTATATTCAGTGATTAGGTATTTGTCCTTCGTTGGTTTGTTGAAAGTTTTTCTCAGCCTCTCCTTGACACTCTTAGACGTCCATCTCATGTCTCTGCATCCTACTTGTCTCCTGCATCCTACTTGCTCATTCATCCTAGTTCGTTGTGTTTCTATGCCGGCCACGTCACGTGTAATATTTCGTGTGCTTCAGTTCCTTTTATGCTTACTTTACTTTTTCGCTTCGACCATCTAATCGGGCTTGAGAGGGAAGAAAAAGGAGACCAGTGAACCAACAATTTATTGATCATTGATTATTTTCATTGTTGGAGGACCTAGAAGCACTTTTGTCCTTTTATTCCTTCTTAGTCTCGGTTAAAAGGCATGGGACTGAAATCCTATACCCACTCTAATCTATTTAATCTAATCGAATATGATCACAGAATCCTACCCAATCTAATAATATATTCTCTTTCTAATCTCACCCAAGGAAACATAATCTGCCCGTTAATTTTATTTTAGTGCCAGTTCATTAACGTAACTTATTTATTTGCCACTGTATCATGGAACTGTTTCAATGTTTCAGGTCTGGTTCCAGAACCGTCGAGCCAAGTGGCGAAAAAGGGAGAACACTCGGAAAGGTCCAGGGCGTCCTGCTCACAACACTCAACCCCAGACCTGTAGTGGAGATCCCATCGACCCAATAGAAATTCAAAGGCGGGAACGGGAGAGGGAAGAACGAAAACTGAAGCGACAGGAAGAACGAATGAGGAGGGTCGAAGAAAAACGCAAGCTTACTCACGGGGAGAACCACGGCAACAAAAACAAACCCGTCGGCATCAAAAGCAACGAATCGGCGCCCGGCGGCAAGTCGACGAGGCCTTCGTCAAACAATCGTTCTTCAATTCGTCACCAGCAGGAATCTAATTCCGTTCCGGGGTCTCGGACCGAACGAGAACAAAACCCAGACCATGCTGGAGATTGCAAGCGAGTTTTAGAGTACCAGCAAATTCATTTCAAGGGTCAGAGTTTAAAAATGCATGCTCAGCGATCCGGTGAGAAAAAGGCACTAACAGACGGAAGCACAAGGCTTGACTTGACACATCACCACACGCAGATTCCCCAGATCAGGTCATGTATCCAGCCAACCAGTCAAGAAACTCTGTTGCTTGAGCGCCAGAATGAAGATTTATCTACACGTCTTCTGCTGCAAAAGAGCGACAACGAAAGAGAAACAGAGCATGGGAAGCAGCAGACCTTGGAAAGTGAAAAGGGAGGTAAGCATCATTTCCAAACGGCGGTGAATCTCGATGCCATGGGCACAGACCTGAGCTGCGCTACAAAGCGAAGTGCAGCTGAAGCCAAGCGCCAAGTAGGCCGCAGGTGTAGCTTTTCTATCGAGAGCTTGCTCTTCTCCAATAGGCACGAAGAAGACAAGCATCGGCTACCAGGTGCTGACAACTCCAAACCAAGCTTTCTAAAAACACGTCACATTGCCGCAGTGAGCACTGTTCAGCCATGTGGGTTTGACGTAGAACAGCTAAAGAACAGAAAAGACGAATACGCGGACGAATACGGACGATAGTGACACGATGCGTCTTGGCGCATAGTTTGCTAATCGATACATTTTTCACTCCCGTCCCCATTATCCAACTATCAAGTTTGGGTGAGACCTTGCAGGGGATGGAAAGCTTTCAGCATGCAATGGGCCAGAACCCGCCAGCTCCAATCCGTTACGGCCGCTGCCAGTGCCGTATTGCTGTCATGCTCCTGTTGGGATTGCTTTGCAGACCTCGACGCCGACGAGATGTGTCTCGAGTCAATACGCGGAATCGACTTTTGAGTCTAGAATGGTACATTTGCGTTTGTTTGTGGTTGACACGCAGCAGGTATGACTGATTGCCATCGACGACTTTTCAAAGTTGTTCTAGAAAGGAAAAAGAAAAGAAAAAGGACACACCAAGGAGGTTTTACAATGACAATTTACGTCTGTGTGTCTTCATTGACTACGCGCTCCTCTGTGAGATGTATTATACACTCGATCAGGTGTGTGTGTGTGTGTGTGTGTGTGTGTGTGTGTGTGTGTGTGTGTGTGTGAACATTGCTAGTATATTACGCACCTATTACACTCGTCCTAATTATCTAATAATCATGATGACTCTGACTTTAAAGGAAGAAAGTTTGGGTTTTGATATACGAAGTCTGCGATAATCGGTAAGACCGACGAAGACCTTCGCATAAATGACTTCAAGAGTAGTTTATTTTCTTTTAAAAAATAGTAATAGTAGGTAATTAGCAATTTCAACTATTAACTAATTATAAAAGTTTATTTACATGTCTTTTGTGTGGCACGACAGGTGTTGCTTTCTTCCAAATGACTCTGGTTCACTTACATTTGACGGGGTAGAGAAAACTTATTGGAAAAAAAACAAACAAGAAAGAGCATCATAATCTTTTCCGTTGATTTGAAAGTCACGGATTACAGACATGTACGTGCATACGACACTAAATAACAGTTGAGCGAAAGAGCGAAGTAATTTTTGCAACGTGAAGTGGAAAGAAGTATGCAGAAACAAAACAATACCTCACTATCCTTTACTGATTCCTTTCCATGAATGGTTTGCAACACTAGTTTAATGAAGCTATGCGTACACTGACGGGAAGCATTGGTGCGACTAGCAGAATCGGACGAAATGCATACACAGAATGCTTTATTTTTTTTAACAGTCTCCGCATTGGATGGTCAAACAAAAAATAAACAAACACTGTAAAATTTGTATTTCCGGACTATGATCCCTGACTGCACTCAAGCAATAATATTGCACAGGAAGCAAGTGATATGCTTTAATTAGTCTAGTATACTTAAATACACACACTCGCAAATTACTGCACACTTAAATGATCTAAATTATAAAACCTAATTTTAAAAAAAGTTTATAAAGAAACCCACACAACTTGTTGAGTAAAACGACGTATACGTGACGTAGTCTAAAATATCAGCTGAAGAAGAAAATCTGCTCTAGAGTCTAGACGACAGTAGATTTACCGTAAAAATACAATATCATCAGCTCTAACTGTTGACATCATATGGTACAAGTCACACTTTCAGTCTGAAAAAATAACTTTTATATAAATTTTTATTAATTGTGAATGAAAATCTGTTTTCTTGTATTTCACGTGTGTTTTTGGTTTTGAGACAATTAATATGTAATGTTTTGTCTGTATTTGAGAAAATAATGGATCTCACTGCATGCGTTCTTGTTTTGACGAAATCTCTGTTCTCTCAGTTAGAGGTTATTGTGACGAAATACGTTACGTGACGTAAGAAGATTTTGCGCTCTCTCTCTCTCTCTCTCTCTAATAGTGTATAGTCTTGGACTGTGGTTTCAATATAAATTTAAACACATATTCCCAAAACTGTTTTTTAAAAAAACAAATCAAATGCTTATTGCTCCAATTTACGGGGTTTTTTTTTGTGTGTGTGCATGTTTTGGTTTTTCTCTTGTTTCTGTAACGAATTACGTATTTTAATTATGTGTTGAACTTTTTTTGGTTAAAACACTAACGATGAAGTTAATACTTGTATTTGCAAAAAATGTTTGTTTACTTATACATACAAACATGTACATCCTAATCTACGCTAAATGCACAGTTGTCATTCTTTTGAGAAAACTGTGTGCTTACACTAATATGGCAATAAATACTGTTTTAAAATAAATTTTAAAAAACAGTCCATTGACCCCAAGTAATAATAACAAAGGTATCGACTTTTGTTCACTTAATAAATAAAGATTTGTGTGTATATATCCGTATGTTTGTGAGTGTGTGTTTGCTTGAATTAAACTCTTTGAAAATAATCACTCTGTTCCAGTAATTTACATGTACACAAGGTCAAACCTGAAAAATTATCACTGTTACACAATCATACAGATACACAAAGCTTCACGCATGCACGCATGCACGCACGCACGCACGCACACACACTTTTCTCCTTTTTTGCCTATTCCACTTTTTAAATTGGTCAGTTGTCAGTTCAATTTAATGTCTTTTGACTTGTGATTTAAAAAAAAATGTCTACATGAATTTGTTGTGTCATAATATACTTTAACTCACACGAGGCAAGTTATCCTTCTGCCGTAAGATGCTATTAATTTGGCAGAAGCTAATATTTTGAAGTACAGAGTAAACGAGCACATTTCAAAGGGTAGGTCTGCAGGAATTATGTCCTTGCTATGTCCAAGTTTGGGCCTCAAGACCTTAATTTTGTTATAATACAGTTTGTAAGATATAACTCTTTTAAAAGCCAATTAGTGAACCGTTTTACTTTACTGACTGAGTGGACTTTTTACCTTACCCACCGAGTGGATTTTTATAACCTTACCGACCGAGTGGATAATTTTACCTTACCCACCGAATAGAGTGGTTACCTAATCGACCAAGTGGACTTTTTAACCTTACCGACCGAGTGGACTATTTACCTTACCGACCGAGTGGACTTCGACTGAATGGCGGACTTTTTAACCTTACCGAGCGAGTGAACTGTTTACCTTACCGACCGAGTGGACTTTTTTTTACCTTGCCGACCGAGTGGACTTTGACTGAATTTTGGACTTTTTACTGACTGTTCAACCATTGCCCGAACAAAACTACACAGAAAACATTTGACGTCTTTGCCCTCCTCTTTTTAACCCTTTTACAAATATTTAGCACTCCCTACAACCCCTTGGCGGCACTTCTGATGTATCTCTCCTTTCCAGTCCGTAAATATCTCCAAGGGAGTAAGACTTCAGAACACACAAGTTAGAATTAGAAGTGAAACGTAACTTTTGTTTAAATTTTTAAATAAAAAATTCCAAGACTCTGAATGGCAACGGAAGAAATGAGCTGCACGACTTAATCGCGAAGGGCTGAACGTTACAACTGAAATGTGAACGCCGCATTAGGCAGTTTCATCACGATGTACTGCCAGTGTGAATATTGCTTTTAGACCGGCTCTTTGTGGCAATTTACAATAAATACGGCGAGACTTATCGTTCTGTTTATCAGCAACGTATGCTTACGGAAAAAAGCCAAATTGATTTTCACTGCTTCGTTGATTACGGAGTGGAAAACTTTCAGTTTTAAAGCACATGAGCTGTCGTGACGGGAAATTACGACTGTTGTTGTGAAGGTCCGACAACTCTTTCTCTCACAGAAAACTCGAGACTGGCGCGGAGCCGGTTTGGAAAATCGACACTGGCATCAGTGTAAAGGATCGAAACAATTCTCAGTGACTACGAACAACAACAAATTTCATTTAATCAGTACTTGAGTCAAAGAAACGAACATACAATTAAAGTCTTTTATGGCCAGACTCCAGTAGGAAATCAGGCAATAATTTGCAGAGAAATACTTCCTTCTTTTCTTTCGAAGTTTGTTAATTGAGGTCATTACGAGTTTTACCATTTATACGTCCATGACCCAATTTATAATATAAAGAAAACAAGAGAGAAGTATTTTCACTCTCTCTCTCTCTCTCTCTCTCTCTCTCTCTCTCTCACTCACACACACACACGCGCGGAATACAATGAACACACTCGACGGGAGGAAGTACCAGTGAACAGACGAGACTGAAATACCAGTGAACACATGGAGTGAGATAGTACCAGTGAACACACAAGGCAAGAGAATGTTAGTGGACATACAAGGTGAGAAAGTACCAGTGAACACAGAAGGCAGAGTATAAGCGAACACACAAGGTGAGAAAATATATTTGAACACACAAGGCAGAGTATAAGCGAATACACAAGGTGAGAAAATACCAGTGAACACACAAGACGAGAGAGTACCAGCGAAAAAACAAGGTGAGAAAATACCAGTGAACAACCAAGGCAGAGTATAAGCGAACACACAAGGTGAGAAAATATCAGTGAACACACGGCAGAGTATAAGCGAACACACAAGGTGAGAAAATACCAGTGAACACACAAGACAAGAGAGTACCAGCGAGCACACAAGGTGAGAAAATACCAATGAACACAGAAGACGAGAGAGTACCAGTCAACACACAAGACGAGTGAAAGTACAAGTGAACACACAAGACGAGGAAGAGTACAAGTGAACACACAAAACGAGAAAGAGTACAAGTGAAGACAAGGGTTTTGTAGCATCAACACTGAGAAATTTACAAATAGTGCTAGCTCAGTATGAGAAATTTACAAATAGTGCTAGCTCAGTATGAGAAACTTACAAATAGTGCTAGCTCAGTACGAGAAATTTACAAATAGTGCTAGCTCAGTATGAGAAATTTACAAATAGTGCTAGCTCAGTATGAGAAATTTACAAATAGTGCTAGCTCAGTATGAGAAATTTACAAATAGTGCTAGCTCAGTATGAGAAATTTACAAATAGTGCTAGCTCAGTATGAGAAATTTACAAATAGTGCTAGCTCAGTATCATATTCTGCTCTGCAATTATTGGTGAGAGAGAAAGAGTGAGAGAACTGTCAAAAAGTACACCCAGATTTCTTAGTAACTGGCTGTATTGGTGAGAGAGAAAGAGTGAGAGAACTGTAAAAAAATGTACACCCAGATTTCTCAGTAACTGGCTGTATTGGTGAGAGAGAAATTTCATTTGGGTAACTCAGTTTGTACATTTGCGTATCGCCATTGTACAATCGGTGGGATTCAGGATGAAGACTTATAACACTTGAGAGCTACTGTGCATATACACAATAAACCGCAATGATTCGAGAACAGAACCATGTGTAAGCTTATGGACTGGAATTTTATCACTTTCTGACACAGTTTACTCCCTTTCAGACAGACGGGATTTGAGCCAAGATAAAGCAGTACCATGGATGCCACCACCCCCTCCATTCCCCCCACCAAAAAAAAAAATGTTCTGAAAGAATATATCATGGTCAATAGTTTCAAAGGCTTCAGATACATGATGAAGTGTGAGAACTGAAATCTTTCCATTATCCAAAGCAAAGTGAAGATCAATGACATTTTTTTCTTAAAAGGGCAGTTTCAGTGCTGTGATAGGCGCGATAAGGTGACTGAAAAATCTTTGAAAAGATTACGGTGAGACGCAAACTGAGACCAGAGATGAGATAGCAGTATTGCCATACTGTCTCTGGTGAAAGAAAACTTTCTTTTCTCCAGAACTGGCATCAGTCACGTAGCAGCATGTGATTCCTGCACTCACTCTTGTGGTATGGCCCTGATCTGAATTCTGCACTTCGTGTATGTCATGAACAAAAATCCATACTATACATGGACTACTGAGTACGGTGATCTACTAGGTCACGTCACCATCACAAATCCATACTATACATGGACTACTGAGTACGGTGAATCTACTAGTTCACGTCACCATCACAAATCCATACTATACATGGACTACTGAGTACGGTTCATGTCCCGAACAAAAAAGTCGTACTGCACACATATTTACGCGTACCGTCTACTTCTAGTTCATGTTTCGAACAGAAACTCAGAGAACCCATATTGTATTACTATAATCCATTTCGATACTCTGCACAACAGCAATTTTACCGTATATCAGTTACAGACTAATTGTATCAAATTCATGAGGGTCAGTAACGAACTTGATATATATCCATTTTTATCACGACTGCACAGACTAGGTACTAAGTAAAAATACCTAATGAGACGCACATCCATATCAAATATTTATATTCGTGGGAGTAAACAAAGCCAAACTAAATATATTAGCATCCACTAAGTCGCTAAGAGTATATGGTTATTATATGATACATTTTAACTATAACAACTTTTAATTATAGGTGCAATAACAAAATCGTAACGTGCTTATACTGTCAGTGGTTAGCACGGAAACTAACAGACGCGCACACATACACGCTCACATTCAGACACGTAAGCATACACAAGCATATGCATACGTATTCATGCTGACGTGTACTCATACTCACACATACAAGCACACACATGCACAGAGGCGCACATAAAAGCACACAAACACAGCGGTACACATGCAAGCACACACTTGCACAGAGGCACACATACAACAACCCAACAGCTTAGCATTACAGTCGCTAACTTGATACTTTCACGCACACCAACATAGAACAATGTAAATACTGTTGCGTGTGGTGCGAGTTAAGAT
This sequence comes from Sinotaia quadrata, assembly GCA_028829895.1. Lineage (NCBI taxonomy): Eukaryota > Metazoa > Mollusca > Gastropoda > Architaenioglossa > Viviparidae > Sinotaia > Sinotaia quadrata. The sequence goes on along the minus strand of CM054182.1, from coordinate 91,051,283 downwards.
ATCTGCTTGCGATTTCAGAGCTGTAACAAAGGAAGTGTCGCAAGTCTGCCGTGTCAATAAGATGATGTGCATTTGTATGCCAGTTTTGTTGGGTTTTTTTCGACGACTTTTGTACATGTACCACTGGATGCTCATATCATAATTTATGGGACAAATGGGGTACAGGGTCAACCTCTGCCTCTAGTGTCCCATTTGTCCATCCTGGGTAGGGGGTAAACCACGCCCCCCCTTGCAAAGTCCTAGCCTTTTAGTTCTCTCAGCGGTCGTGAATCGACGACACATGGACACGCATATTCTGTTTATTTATGAGATGACCACAGCCTGCCTTTGTCCAGCGTCACACTACTCATTTATATGCCAAGGACTTGCTACGTAAACTATAGAGCTTTGGAATGTTGCTTAAGAGACTTTGCCAAATATTTATACCTGTAGTATTTCAGCAGCAACAATCAAAATGTTAAACACACTGATACGTTATGCCACAATGCAATTTATTATGAGGCTTTTATTAAGCAAGTCTCATTGTCATTCTGTTTATCGTTTATTGTCATGAAAGCTATGGTGTTTATTGTCATGAAAGCTATGGTGTTTGTTGTCATGAAAGCTATGGTGTTTATTGTCGTGAAAGCTATGGTGTTTATTGTCATGAAAGCTATGGTGTTTGTTGTCATGAAAGCTATGGTGTTTGTTGTCATGAAAGCTATGGTGTTTATTGTCATGAAAGCTATGGTGTTTGTTGTCATGAAAGCTATGGTGTTTGTTGTCATGAAAGCTATGGTGTTTATTGTTTGTGTTTGAGGTTAATGATACGTAGCTAGACCAAGTCCCTAAAAGGAAAAAAAAAAAAGTCTGGAACAAGCGCTTATCTGAGCACTGAGACCTAACTTAATATTGAGCATGCATCAGTCAGAAGTCCTGTTGGTACAACAGTACTTGTTATTACTTAAAGCGATTACAATTGCTTTTAATGTTGTGGAAGAGAGAAAACATTTACAGCACCAAGCGAGAGAGACTATTGGTGTCTGCTGGAGAATTATTTATAATATAAATTAAGATTCTTATCACTTGTATTTAGTTATGGATGATTAATAATAATTAATCATAACCAATAATTAGGGCGGCGATGTGTCAAACTGGGTAATTTTTCAGTGATGTCTCTAGATCTGTCTGCTATTTTGATGCTTCTGTTTCTGAGACTATAATTTAATTTATATGTTGGTTCTTCTCTATCGTTCTCCTTCTGATTATATTTTTATTAGACTATTATTATTAATTAATTAATAATTTTGTTCTGACTGTAAATGCGGGTGCTGACAGAGTGAGATAAAACCTTAATAAATCTACTCCATTTCATTGCTTAGTTCTCTTTTAAATGCAGAAAGGGGACGCGTTGGTGCTTTGACCTCACTAACTCAACTCACCATATCCCCACCACATGTTTTACATACACAGACACTATGGTTAAAGTTTATCGTACCGATTTCCTAATGTGTTTTAATTTTGACTCTCTCTTTACACTGTGGTCGTGCATAATATTTGATTTTGTTTTAGGGATGGGGATGACAGATAGTGGGCCTCTGTGTATACTATGTCGCAAAGTGGGCGTGGATATAAAGAAAGAAAAAAAACAAACAAAAGTGTTAAAAAAACTTGAAGTACATATGATGAGACAGATTATAAAATGGTAGGCCTATGTGAAAAACTAGTCTTTAATATTTCAATGCATACCTATTTTCAAAGTTTACCAATTTAGCTCATCACCCTATATAAACCAAGTTGACAGTTTTCATTTAATGTTTAATTTACTATTAACAGCCCATTATGTTTATCGGTGATGCTGATCATGTGTAACCTCTTGCCCGTCAGCATCACACAGTACGTGATGCTGCTGATCCTGTCAGGTTATCTTGCCCCTCCACAATTATGGAATGGCTTAGCTTACTACAAAATGAGAAACGGCCTTAATTATAAATGGATTTTGAAAAGAAAATTTGTTGCAAAAGCTAAACATACTAAAATAAAATAAAGCATGCTTGTAGTTGCCTTAATTTTTTTCGCCCCTGAACTTGAGTAAGCCGTTTGTCTTTGACCGTTCTCGTCTGTTTATCATACTTGTTTTATATAAACTGAAGAGTTAGCGAACTATTATTCAACGATAGACCAAGCAAATGTAGGTTACAAGGCTAATTGAGCATAAAAACGACATTAATTTTTTGGGGTGAGACAAACAACAGCAGGGGGAATGAACTCTCAATGACAAAATGGCGGCACCCTATGAAAGCGTGAGAGAAGCGCAAGACGAATTTTTGGAACATGTCAACTATCGCACCCCGCTGGTGGCACGATATGCTAGTGCTGCCATGTCAAAAAATTTTGGAGATGTTAAGAAATTTACAACTTGGAGATGGCTTTGGCTGTGGCTTGCTGAGGCTGAAAAAGTGAGACAAAAATTAGCCACACAGTTCGGTATCAACTTCACTCAATATCGAGTGTTACTGCTAGCACCAATGATTTTGTTTGTGATTATGTAAACAGATAATCATTCTGCAAGGGTTTTGTGCTCAATAATGGTAGTTTCATCTGTCTTTTATAATTGCTCTGCAATCTTGACTAGCAGTTGTTTGAGCATCTAACGGATTAAGGTGTTTCAGAAGCTATATCTTGAAACATATATAGGCCTACAATATTGAAATTACTAATAATGTATATGTCCAAGATATTTTCTCAGTATGAACATAATGAAATTGATAAACATGAACAATATTTCAAAATGGCGTTAAATTACTTGAAGCAGGAGCTCTTTTCATATTAAACAACAATAAGAAACACGTGCATTCATTAAATATTTAATTTCTAAAATTATATATATATTTTCTAAAACAGTTCTCTTTTTTGTTGTTTTTCATTAGCAAAATACAAAAGATGCAGAATTAAATATAAAGTATCAGAGCTTGCATTTAATGCAAAATTAGCTTATATGTGAAAATGCTGTTTGGAAATGGAATGCATTTGTTTAGTTGCCCTACGTATTGTCATAAATGCTTTCTTTTAGTACTAAACTATAGTAGTACAACTACAAGTATGTGTGCTGATTTCATAATACAGTACAGAACAGGCTACTGCACATAATGTTTAAGTCATCCAAAGAGGGAATGAAATAATCGCTATACCATACAGGATGATGGCAAAATGCTATAACAAATCAGAACATGAATGACGCAATTGTAGCATTTGTTTCACAGCAATAGTATTATAGTTTTGTACTGTCATGACAGATAGTGGCTGATTGAAGAAAAGTAAATAATATACTTTTTTTTTTCTTTTATCACACTCTTTTTTTGGGGAGAGAGGAATCTTTTCATCTGTCTTTCACTAGGTATAGAACAGGTTATAAATTCAATCACTGCTTGCAATAAGTGGGGAAAAAAGTATGCAAGACCACATAATTTATTTTTCTTTTCTGATGGCTGAGCACAATCTTGTCGTTTCAAAGTGGTGCATGTTTTTCATGATGTTGCCTTGTTTACATAGGCTTTGTTATTTGATTTTCACATTAATAAAACAAAGCAGTAATTATTTTTTAAAATGTACTTTTCTTTATATTTTTAAAATGTCAATTTTCTTTCATCAATATTAATTTTTTAATTTTAGAACTTTTTTCTTGCTTTGTTTGTTTAAATGCCTGCATTCTTTAACCAGAATGTGTATTTAATCAGTGCTAATTTTAAAATTTAATACCATTTCATCTAGTCTATACTAACAGTAACACAGATCAGGTGTGCTTGAACTTAACTGTTTGAGTTGCTTTTGACTTTTCTTCACTTCATTTGTTGTGATTTAAAAAATTTATGCTCATTCTCTGGGTCAGTCTTATATTATAATATTAATAGGTCTACATTAAAAGTCATTGTTTTAATTCAATGTATTCATTTTAAAAATAATTTTGCCACTTATGTTCTTGCTTCTGATTTTGAACTTAACAGAAATCACTGTGCTAGTCATGTGACTACAATTTTACAAAGTTTATATATCTTGCTTGACAGTTGAAAATTCAAGTAGTGATTATTGCTAATGGCAATATAATATTTTATAATTAAATTTTGTCATTCATATACATTTGCATTTTTTAAATTATGTTTGATACAGTTCATTAACTTTACACTACACCTAAATATTTGCTTTACTATTAAAAAAATGTTAATTGTAAATATTGAAAAGTGGTCATGAGCTATATAATGCAACCATTCTTATGTGTATTTTTTTACTTATTCCAATACAAAGTAAGTCTTCTTCACAAGTTTGTTTTAACATAATTAAAGTTTTATCTTTATTTAAACAACAAAACAACCTTTAAGTGTATTTAAAGGATAAAAAAATAAAATACACAATACCAGTGCACTTAATACCAAGCGAATGTAAACATAGCACAATACTATTAATAAACACACTCAGTAACACATAATACAGAAATAAACATATATAGTGGATGTACATCTCTGATAACATCTCTGAAAGGTGTACCAGATAGAAATTAAAAAGAAAATAAATGAGAAAATTAATGAATTTAAGACCTGGTGTAGGATGTGTAAAAAGATGTTTGCTATTGCATCATTATGTCTGAGGACTAAAGGCAGTCTTTTTTGTTCTATTCATCTGAGCTTGTGAGAAAGAATTTGTTTACATTTTACATCAGCACATATTTTTTTTTTTTATATAAGTATATTTATCAACTAATGATTTGGTTATATGCATTTTAGATTTGTAAAAATATAAATATTATATTATTTTATATTGTATTAAGTCAATCTGAAATAAATTTATAATTTTATGTACTAAATTCTTTCATTAAAAATATATATTTTTTCCAAAGCATCTGGGGCTTGATATTACTGATCAGCAGCTGATTGAAATGGAAAACAATATAAGTAATATTGACTTCAGCCATGCTGAACAAGAAGAAAAACGCACGAGGCATGATGTCATGGCACACATCCACACCTTTGCAGCAATATGTCCGCTTGCTGCTCCAATCATTCACCTTGGAGCTACATCGTGCTATGTTGGCGACAATACTGTGTGTATTTTACAACTGTTTGTAAAATTTTAGCCCATTTTACTTTTATCACTTCATAGTCATTTCTGTATAATTGCATATCTTTCACTAATGATTATAATAATATATAATTAATTATAATTATTGATTATTGACATTATCCCTTAAACTTGCTCTGTGGAGTTAGTTGTAACAATGTAAGAAATAAAACACGTGCAAAAATCATTAAAAATAATCTCTTCATTATAAGACAAGAATGATTAATAAGCTAAAATCATTTAAAACAATCTCTTCAGTATAACAAGACAAGAATGACTAATAAGTAATAAGCTAAAAACCTTTTTTCTGGACAGCTGCAATAAAAAATACAAACTCAACCAGTAAGTTAAAAGTTAAAGTTAGAACAAATTAGTAGAATATCTTTAACACATGTTTGCAATTATTATTTACTTTATCTTTTATTTTGGTGTGATTTATGATACATTTTTACTTGGGCAGGTGTGTCCATCTCACTCTACTATAAATTTACATCTGAATTGTATGAATAAACTGAAAGGAAAGAAGATTTATTTTATTAACAAGAAAGTCTGGTACAAATTAACGTAAAAGGAAAGTAAATTTATTTTATAAACAAGAAAGTCAAATCATAACTAAATATCAAAGATTATTTGCTTACCTAAACAGTATTATTAAATTGTATCTAGAAACTTTAGTTTTAAGTTAAACATTCATTTCAGTCTCAAATTCCAAATTCTCAGTTCTCATAGTCTATTTACTTGACTTCTTTTTAAAAATATCAGTTTTATTACATAACTTAGTTAACAATACACTCAGTTGCCATAAGGGGTAGGACATGTGTCATCTTATATTACCTCTATAATTTATGCCATTCACTGAGGCCATGATGCAGTCTTGCTTGGTGCTTTAGCATCACAAGGTATGTGTTTGTCATATAGTCAGCTCCTCCATTTCTTCTTTGGAGGTAAATCTTTTGCATGGACATCAATCATTTCTGTGGTTGACACCAACCAACAGGTCTGTACTGAGGTTTTATCATTAAATTCAAGTGGTATCAGTTATGGTTTCCATTCCTCTTAGTCTCACATCTTACATGTTTTTTTCTTTTAATTATCTTTTCATCTTGCTGTTATTTTGCATTTAATAACTGGCACTGGTTAAACTTGTTGGTTTTTTCAACAATGGCTGGACTGTTTGGCTCTTTCAAACTTGCTATTGCTTTGCAGTTCAAAATTGTTGGCACTGTTTGTCTCTGTTACACTTTCTGATGTTTTGCATTTCTGCAATGACTGACACTATTTGTCTCTTTTAAACCTGCTGATGTTTTGCATTTCAACAATGCTGGCACTGTTTGTCTCTTTTACATTTGCTGATGTTTTACCTATCACTTGTATCAGCAACAACTCACACTGTATGTCTCCAATACAAATATGGTGGTCTGTAACTGTTTTATCCTAAAACATTAACAAACAGTGGTTGATTTATCTTAGTATCTGACAATTTTTGTGTGTGTGTATGTACACAAGTTAAACACATGTACAACACATGTAAATTGAAAATATGGATCAAAACTAATTTACCATGTTTCAAATTCTTACATTAATTAAATTAATAATTTGAATTTGCCAAAAAGAATACAGTTTTTACTCACTAGTAATGCTTGATGCATTACTATATTTTATATTATTATGTTGCTTGATGATCATAACTTTTATTTTAAAATTGTACATTTACATGTTGCCTTGTTCTTTTCTGATCTGTTTGTGGAATGTATATGTTTAACTTTGGTGAATGGAGATACTTTATATATTATCTCATAAAATGTATACTTTTAATGCAGAAAGAATTATTGCTAAGTTTCATGACTTAGGATCAATCTACATTTAAACAGCACATGTTTAATGGTTTATTTTTATAAATGAATATCTTCCATTTAAATTGTTTGGTGCAAGTTTTATTATTACAAATATTTTAATATAAAGATCCCATTGTAGAAAAGACTTGCAATTTTTTTTTTGATTGAAGCACACCTTATAAAAGTTGTTGAAAACCTGGAAGTTATTCTTTTCCTTTTTTCTTTCTTATTCTTCTTTTCCCTTCCTCCATCCCCCCCCCGACATTAAGACTTTCACATTAACCATTTGTTGTAATTTTTTTTTTTGTTTCAGGACCTTATCATCATGAGAGATGCATTTGACATACTACTACCAAAAGTATAAAAATGAATACATTAAATTATTTTTTATTGCATTTTATTTTAATTTGTTGTTGTAAAGCTATATGATATTATTGCGACAAATGAACAAGAAAGCGTTAACAAAGCAGAAAACAAGAAGGAAAAAAAAAACTTGTAAGCACACATACAGGAATGTGTTCATAGCACATAAACATAAATTAATTCTTTAGAACACATTGATTTTATCCAAGTTTATGCTATTTTATTTTTTGAGACACATTGCAAGGAGATATCAAATTATGTCAACTATCAAAATGCATTTTTCTTGACATTTTGATTATTAAAAAAATATATGTATATAAGTAATAGAAGTCTACAGATCTTCAGTTTTCCTATTGTGGTGGAGTAAATTTGCCTATCCCTATTTCTAAACTTAATTGTTATTGTGGTGGAGTAAATTTGCCTATCTCTATTTCTAAACTTAATTGTTATAGTGGTTGGCAGAGTAAATTTGCCTATCCCTATTTCTAAACTTAATTGTTATTGTGGTGGAGTAAATTTGCCTATCCCTATTTCTAAACTTAATTGTTATTGTGGTGGAGTAAATTTGTCTATCCCTATTTCTAAACTTAATTGTTATTGTGGTGGAGTAAATTTGCCTATCCCTATTTCTAAACTTAATTGTTATTGTGGTGGAGTAAGTTTGCCTATCCCTATTTCTATACTAATTATATCTTTGTTGCCAATGCTAACGTGACCCGACCTTGGACACTGCTTGTGATGACATTTTTGGAGTAAACAACTCAGGTAAAGAACGTGCTAGACTTGCTGATGTAATCTAAATTTGTTTTAGGTGGATGAGTAGCTTTTATTATCCAATGGTTAAGATTTACAAGAACGAGACCAGCCAATGGGCTGAGATCAAAGTTTACCTGCTGTAGAGAATTTATTTTCTAATCACTTTGAATTTGGAGTGGCATAAGTGTGGTCATGAAAGGCGGCAGTAACGATGAGTTAACTGACTGATTGAGAGAGAATGGACTTAGAAATATTTCATGCATTTTGCTATTGATATATTATGCTTGAGTTTTATGCAGAGATGTATTATGTGAGTAGACTATTATTTCTACAGATTGTGAACTATGATGCTTGTATGTAGTATAATAAACACTTGACATTGTTTCTAGTGAACCTGTTCATAAAATTAAATTTTTTATTTATTATGCGGTATGTATCGGACTAATAAATACTGTTGTGGAAACTGTAAGTTGAGACTTGAATGTAAGAAAGAGTGGAGTTAGAGATGAATAAACTGGAAAACTTAGCATTTGTTCCCTGATTATTATTATGATTTTTTTAGTAGATCTCCCAGTTTACTGATGTATAAACTGCCACAGCTGTGGTAGATTCGAGAAGTCTCTACCTCCCAGTGTGTAAGTGTAAGGATACACTGCACTCTGTTGATGTATGGTGGCAAATTATGTTCAGCTACATCATGGAATTTTTGTTACAAGGATGTTACTGGAAATTGTTACATTGTTGTTCTGCTTGAGGGAACTCATACAGCGAAGGAGTGCCTAGATTAGTCTCAAGAAAACAGTGGCTGAAAACATGTCCTCTAGTATGCCATTGGATGTTCCAAGAGAAATTGACAAATTCTATTATGACAATATATTTGTGACTTTATTACGAAATTGCACAAAAGAATATTGCTGCATTGCCTAGAACAAGGTTATGTACAAACTATTTTCACTTATCTCCCTAAAACTCCATTTCTGCTCTCTGATAAGAACTATCACTGATAACATATTTGTCTTTCCATAGATTGTATAGTAATAGTAATAGTTTGTTAGCTGGAGGGGTAAAAAAACCTTCTTTATTTCATTACAACACTGCTGTGCCTGAAACAGTGAAGTAGTTGTTAGGCATAAAATACTTATGACAGTTTTGTGCATGTGAACTAAAATAATGGACTACTGCCAGTATTTTTCTTCTTACAAAGAAAGAGCTTCTGTTTCTTTGCAGCTTGCCAGATGCATCCAAAGGCTATCAACATTTGCTCAGCAGTACAAGGATTTACCTTGCCTTTCTTATACACATTTGCAGTGAGTTGCTTTCCCTATGCTTTTATCACAGAAATAATGATAGGACCTGATGAATTTGTGACCTGATTCCACTCAAAATAAATATATATATATACAAGATAATGCAGCTTTTGGTCAATACCAGTAATATAATTATGGATAACCTTAGATTTATTTTACCAAGCCAGCCATTTATTCATACTTTATAAAAGTAAAATTTGAACAGAGTGCAAACATTTGATATTTGAGCTTACATGTTTGGTGACGTAGAATCAGCAATATGTTATAATATTTTACCCTTTGAAGACAGTGAGCTAGAAATCAGTTGAAGCGTGTGTGCAGCATATTCTTGATGTAACTGCGTTTGGATGGGAAAAATAAAAAGAAGTGTTACGATCAGATAGAATAAAGACAAGGTTGAGGTGTTTCCATCAGTTTATAATTAGTTAAAATCGCTAATGAGGTCAAATTTAGAACAAGAAACATTCCTTGCTCACTAGTTCCATTGCTGCAGTCAGAATTAATCTTGGAGAAAACTTTCACTGAGATCTTCAAAATAACCTAAGAACGTAACCATTTTAATAATCAGTCAGAATATTCCTTAGGGAACTTGTTAGAAAAACTTTAATTAAGTCCCTCAAAATAACCTAAGTAACCATTTAATAATCAGTCATAATATTCCTTAGGGAACTTGTTTGAAAAATTTTCAATAATCAAAGAAGATTATAATAATCAGCCACCTCTTAGTCAATTCTTCACTGAAATGCTGCAACACTTTGCACTAAGTAACAACCTACTTTAGTTCAAGGTCTTATGTATATAAGAACAATTTTGAAAAGTTGAATGCTCTTTTGTTAGCGAGCTTTTGGAACTTGGCTGGCAGTGGTTATTTGACTTGCCAGCTGATTTTGAATTTTGAGATGAGGACTTAAACTGGAGCTTCGAAATTGCCTTTTTGTTTTGAGACCAGCCCAGTTGACTACAGTGGGGAAGCGGGCATGCATTTGGATTCAGGATCTTCTCATGGATTTGCGCAATCTTCAGCGGGCGCGCAGTGACTTGCGCTTTCGGGGCGTGAAAGGGACTACTGGAACACAAGCTAGTTTTTTGGCTTTATTTGACGGAGATGATGAGAAGGTGAGACTTACAAAATACATTTGTTCTCACGTCATTGTGGACGGAATTGGGATGATAGTAGGTGTTTCTATGATGCATTCAGCCCACTCATTTTGGGTATGTTGGAAACAAGAATAAGTGTTGTTTGTAATGCATTTACATTTACCCATAGTCATATAGGGTATATTGGAAATAGAATAAGTGTTGTTTGCAATGCATTTACAGTACCCATAGTCAGGTAGGATATATTGGAATTGAGAATAGGCATTGTTGTAACACAGTTTTATGAGCATTGTTTTTCCATCATACAACCAGATTATTTTATAAAACCTACCACTAGGACAGTGGCTGTTAGCACATTTCTGGACAAATAAAATATAAATTTCTAGGTCAGATCGGTGCCTGAAAGTTTTTCTGTTGATCTATTATTGAGGGCAGTGATGTACAGATGCACCCCAGGGTCATACTTGATAGACTTATTAGGGAGTGTAAAAGTATCTTTTTCTAATCTAGGGGGAACTACTCTTTTATCTCATGTCTTCCCTGGATGCAGTTGTGGTCCCTTTGACCTTAATTTGTTTATTTTACCGCCAAGGTTTGCACATCTGGCTTTATGATGAAAAATCAAGTATTTATCTTATATTTAGTTATAAACAAAATTAGGTTGGAAGCTGTAGAGTGCATGTACCCATATAATTATAATAATGGGAACTTACAAGGGCACTTAATTGTTAATTTTGAACATAATTCTAAATACATTATAGAATTAAATATACTTTAGTACAGGATATAAAAATATATATTGTAAATATTCACAGTATTAGAAGCATATGTAGAGATTTAATTTAGAACACTCTCATAGATGGGCTAGATGTGAAATAAGAAGACTAAATAGAGAATAAATAAATATTGTTATTATAGGTGATAAAGATGTATTTTAAACTTTTTTGAAAGATGGTATGTCTTGACTATGCCTGATTTATGAAAGCATTTCATTTCTGGTGTAAGAAGTCTGATTTGACAAAGAACATTGATCCTAAAAATCATATGATTATGGAAATGAAACTTAAGTATTTCATATTTTCATCTGACAGAAACAAAAAGTTGTAAATATTTGTATATTACTACTTTTTACCAGATAATTTATTTTGTTGTTTTTTTGAAACAATGAGGTGTGGCATTGGTAAAATGCATTCGTACCAACACTTGAGTAGTTTTCAGATTGATGTTGAATAATCACCAGTTCATGGTTTTAAGCAATCTCACTGCTTTGCACATCACAATTTATTAATTGGCTTTATTTTCATTTATTTAATTATTTGAAGAAAGTGTTGCATAAGAAGAATGAATGTATATGATTGGCTGAATATTTTAGGAAATTTGCAATTAGTAATGTAGAAGTTTTGAATTTATGTACAGATTCATGAAACATAATTTTATTTTATTTTAGGTAGAAAAATTGGATCAGCTTGTGACTGAAAAAGCCGGATTTAAAAGGTAAGTCTTAATCTCTGTCACTGAAATTTCAGAAGTAAAGTTATTAACTGAACTTCACACAAGAAAATCTGTAAAAGGTAAATTTGAATTCAGAATAATAATTTAAGGTTTGGTACTAAAATGATTAATTTCATGCAAGAAAAATATGGATGTAATAGGTAATATTAATTTGTAATAATCCCTTATTTAGTAATAAAGTTATTAACATGATGCAAGAAAAGGTGAATTTAAAAGGTAACTTTGAATTTATAATGATCAGTTAAAAAATTGGTTTTAAAATTATTAACATAATGTAATTTAAATTATTAAAAAATATATTTCTAACAATTTTTAATCTTGTTCACTTAAACTTTAAAAAAGGGATACATTTTATATATATAAAAAAAATCTTTCATACAAGATGGAATATTTGTAAAACTTTGAAATTTTCAAGATGTAGATCAGAAATGTCGATTGTACTGTATGTTTATATACTCTGTAAGATGTATTTTGAGATGACCTAAACATTTGCCTTCTTTTGCCTATTTTTAAAAATCTGTATTGCATAATATACATACACACACTTAAAAAGACTTAGGAAAATATTTTGTTTATGTTTATATTTTTATATTAGTCAAAGCTGCTCTGTGACCTGGCTGTAAAAGTTCACTTCAGTAATTGCAACAGGGGGTTATGACAGATAAAGATATATTATTAAAAACTATATCAAACAAGAAGTATGTCTGCAGAGACTAAATTTAACAGTAGACAAACCAATACCTATTAATGTAAAAAAATTGTCACGTGCTGCAAATTCTTGGACACGCAAAAGTTTTTAATTTGTGCAAATAAAATTTGTTAATAAATATTGATGGAATCAATATTATACTTTAAAGAATTAAATAGAACTAGAAAAAACATGAAAGGAATTATAGTTAAAATAAAATTTGTTAACAACTATTGATTTCCTTCAGTATTATACTTTAAAGATTTAAATAACACATGTAACGAATCATAGTTCAAATAAAATTTGTTAATAAATATTGATTCCGTCAGTATTATACTTTAAAGATTTAAATGGAATTAGAAAATACATGTAAGGAATTATACTTTTAATTGAGGCTTTTATGGCTGCTAATTAAACATTTTGTGTGCAGTCACATGCCGATTGTCCCAGTTTACTGAGATCAGCCTCTTTTGGGGGGTAGGAAGGGAATCTCTGCTCATCTCATTTCTACTGCCTGATGTATAGCAGACTTTATTATTGTTCCTTTGTATTTCAAGTCATGTATACTGTCTGATGTATAGCACGTTATTATTGTTCCTTTGTATTCCACACCATGTATACTGTCTGATGTTCAGGTGATTTTGTTGTTGTTCCTTTGTATTTCCAGTCATGTATATGCTACAGTCTTGCTGATTCACATCTCTTCTATCTCTTTAATTTCTTTTATCTCTTACAGTCATTTCCTGATATGTGGCCAGACATACAGCCGAAAGGTAGACGTGGATTGTGTAGCAACTCTATCCAGCCTTGCTGCCTCAGTCCACAAAGTAATTTAACTGGCTACTTTCATCAAAAAGCATAATATATGTGTAAAATATCAATTTAAAAAAAAATTATGAATCTAATATTATATTATTTATTTCAGTATAGTATTCTAATTTTGACAGTAGAATTTTTTTTCATCAGCATATTTTAAACAGTTTTGGAAATCCTGTTTGAAGTTACTTGCCACTTTAACATGGGCGGGGTGCCTGGTTTAATGTAATTTTATTGTTTATGTTGCTTGCTTGTTTATGGAAAACAAACTGTTTTCATGATAATTCAGCGTTCTCTTATGACAAATGAAATATATAGAGTTTCACTTTTTGTAAAATACTGGAAATGTTAACACTCTTTATTTTGCTCATTCTCTTCATCTGTCATAGTCCTAACTTTGACTTAGACCATAACTTTGTGAAAGATACACCTTTATTTAGAGATCAGTGTACTTTGATACTTGGAATATTACAGATCAGTGTACTTTGATACTTAATGTGGGCAATTTGGAATATCACAGATCAGTGTACTTTGATACTTAATGTGGGCAATTTGGAATATCTTATTATAGCAGAATTTGACATGGTTTCTTAAATTACACAAACTCTATAGAAGAGAAATATATCTTTTCACAAGTACTTTCATTACATATTTCAATAACTCCTTTTGGTTCACTTTCCAAAGGCAAAACAGTTTTCAGATTGGTAGTGTTTCTTTGATAATGTTGCTTAATATTATCTTTCAATGTTTCAACTTATTGAGGTTAACTGTAGAAGTGTTTCTTTACAACAAGATAAGAAATGAGAGATCTTTTTGAAGAATTACATTTTTGCAGATCTGGTAAGAGTAACGAGTTATCTAGAGTTTGCTGCATTTACATATTCCTGCTTCTTTTGTGATTTTTCTTTGCCTTTGTTATAATCACCATCAGCATTACTATTATTATTATTATTATTATCATCACAATAAAATTTACTTCTGTTTTGCAGATATCTTCAGACATACGCCTTTTGGCAAACTTTAAAGAACTGGAGGAGCCCTTTGAAAAAGAACAAATAGGTATGGATTGCTTTAATACAGGAACATTAATCAAATCATTTTATTTGAACTGCTTCGGGTAGTATACTTTGTTATTCAGTATGCAATTAATTTTGGGCCTAAATTGAAACGTATAATGAATTTCTTATTTTGTTTGGTAAGGATCAAGTGCTATGCCATACAAGAGAAATCCAATGCGTTCTGAGCGATGTTGTGCTCTGGCCCGCCACCTTATGACGTTGATACAAGATCTGCTTAACACAGCGGCCAATCAGTGGATGGAACGCACCTTAGATGATAGTGCAAACAGGTTTGTTTATTATTTACACACATTCCCTGACAGTGCTAACTGGTTTATTATTATTATTATTTTATTATGTGGAGTTGATAAAACTCAACTCTCATGTTATTTCATTTCAAAATAGCCATCGTTATCTTAGTTTTAATTGGATCTCCCTCCTTTATCCAGAGATGGTCATTATCAATCTTTTTTGCAGTGGACGAGCCATTATCAGTTTATTTAGTTTCCTCAGACACTTATGGGTGTCTGACTTTTTTGCAAGTTCTGAGTGTTGGTTTTTACCTTCACAGGGAGAGAACTGGGAGGGTGAAATTTTGCAAGAAAGCATGGTTTATCCCTGGGATAGAAATAGGGGTCAGGGTCTAGCCTGGGTGTTCCTTCCACTCACATAAATAAGATGAACTATTAATACAGAAGGAGAGAGCTAAATAAGATGAACTATTACTACACAAGGAGAAAGCTAAATAAGATGAACTATTACTACACAAGGAGAAAGCTAAATAAGATGAACTATTAATACACAAGGAGAAAGCTAAATAAGATGAACTATTAATACACGAGGAGAAAGCTAAATAAGATGAACTATTAATACACAAGGAGAAAGCTAAATAAGATGAACTATTATACACAAGGAGAGAGCTAAAAAGGTAAAATTTTGAATAGAGGCACAATTTACATCTGGGGTGGATGTAACAATTTTTGTTGTTACTGTTTTTGATAAATTGTTATGTACAGGATATGGCCTGTATGTGAGGACAGTTGATGAGATGTGTGAAGAGACTGAGTGAACCTTCCCACCCTGTTATACAAAACCCAACAACTGCATAAAGATAGGTCATTGAATTAAAGGCCACTTATCAATTGCTCTCTACACCTGGTCAATATCAGGTTTTCTTTGCAGGTTTGGGATAAAGTTAAGCAGTAATTCACTGACTTATTGATGTGAATGTTTTTACAGTCCTATTGCCCTTATGAAGGCTAGAGTTCAGCTTTAAATCATTTATATGACTATTTGCAGTGAATGTGTATCACTATTCCTGAGGCTACTGTTAAGCAGTAATAGATGTGATTGTTTACAAGCATAACACCATACCAGAAGCTAGCAACAACTCATTGATGTGATTGTTTTACAGACGCATTGCCATACCAGAGGCATTTCTCACAGCAGACTCTTTGCTAGGAACTTTGCAGAATGTATTTGAAGGGATGGTGGTGTACCCAGAGGTATGTTCTATCACTTAATTGACTATCTCTTCAAGAATACATTGTTATGTACAGGATATGGCCTGTATGTGATAGCAGCTTCAAGTGTAAGTATTGTTTTCTGAAAACCCTTATCAATCTATTTTAGATTAAACTCTTGTAACCAATTAAAAACAAGAAATCAAATAAACCCTACTTTTAAAATATATTCCTATTAAAATTTTGAAAAAAAACAGCGATTCTGGCCATTTTGTGTTTGACAGCCCAAAAACATGCGAATCACTTGATCTTGGAGAAATTCTAACTATAGAGCTCTGACCTTGTGTGCATGAAGTTAAATGAGAGAGATAACAAAGTTGAGTGAAGATCCTTGCTTCATTGTTTTGTCATTTCTTTAGAGTGGTTTTCGTCTTTCAGTATATATTTTTTCACAATTACTTTGCCAAAGAAATGAAATCTGTAGCAAATCCAGTATAGTAGGACTAATACCAATCATTTGTTTTTCTCAATGACTGAAAAAGAAGATAAGTTTCTGTGTATAATCCTTAATTAATATACATATTTATATATAATTATATTGCAGTACTTTATGTGATTTAAAGTTGTGCATAATACTTAATTCATTTATTCATTTTATACTATTGTAAATTTTATTATTTTCTTAGGTATTTGCTTTAAAAAATATATACTTTGTTGTATTATATATTTTATTAAGTTGTAATGTTTTTATTATTTATATTTATTTGTACCTCACCATAAAAATTTCAGTGTTTACCTTATATCAATTGATAATAAACACATCGTAGAAATATGACAAAACTACAAATCCAAACATTGCTTTACATAGTGAAAATTAGTAGTTATTCAGTTGACTGAACTATCTAGATGGCCTAGATAAATTTATTTCTTCCTTGAAATTGACTTACAACCCATTGTCCAAATGAATGCTTTCACTTTCTGTTTCATTGGATTGATAAGAGCTTTTTTTAAAAATAGATTCAAGATACCTCTTCATTATCAATTACACTTTGTCTTACTCTTGCTCTTGTCACAACTTTGCTGCCACTTATATGACATCACAAGCTTATGAGTTTCTGAATTGCCTGAAACCTGTGTTTGGCAGAGTCTATAAAGGAAAATATATTTTAATTTGCAAAGTGCATTTATTGTACATTCACAACAAAATGACAAGGTTTTATCAAAATAATAATTTTTAAAAAGAAATTATATGAAAAATGTTTGGAAGCAATACTAATACTAACAACATTAATTGAAGTCTTTATAATCTCTAGTTTTTTAATCAGTCTTATTATAAAAGCCTAATGTAACTTTTTGACATTTAAGTCACTGTATATTCATATAAATTTATTATATATTGATAGGTTTACTTATTGTTTTGTTCCATATGCATGTTTTATAATTGTATTATCCTAATGAAAGCTATTTAGCCGAAACCTTGACTCTTGTAGCTAAGGACTAGCCACCTAAAGTAATGATTGGGAGGACCACCTAAATATCAAAACTTAAAACCAATTAAATAAATAGCACAGACAAATTTATAAACATAATTACTCATCCAACAACCATATGAACCTCATCAGAATCCAACAGTTAAAAGCAATATTTACATAGAAAATAAAATAAGAAAAACAAACAAATAACATTATACACAAAACCACATGAGACGGAACAAACATTTTAGACATTGTCCCCATCCAAGCTCCCAAACACCCCTCATAACCAGTCTCCACCCTCAATCCCCAGTGTGAAATTAGACTAGGCCGGAAGAGGCTCCCCATAAATTAAATAAGGATAATTTTTGTTACCTTCTCTGTATTATCTTCCTACATTGTTAATAGTTAAAACAGTTTAATTACTGCTCTTTGAACTAACTGAAATCTTGTGTTTTCTTTTTCTTTTTTTACTGCTGAATTTATTTTAATAAATAACATGAGTAAGATTACTACTTTATTGATAAAAAAAATAAAGCACACAGGGATAATGAAATAATATCATTCCAACAGTTTTGCAAAAACTGACTGGCTTGAAGTGGCAAATTTTTATAACAAGACCCCATATTTAACACATTTGAAATTCTCAACCCATATTATTGTTATTGCAGGGTTGTCTTATGTTTTTTTTTGCGCAGGTGATTAAGCGGCGAATACAACAAGAGCTGCCCTTTATGGCCACAGAAAACATTATTATGGCCATGGTCAAATCTGGAGGAAACCGCCAGGCAAGTTTGAGTTAATTTTTCTGTTTTGTGAAGAGATATTATAGAACGTCAGAATGTTTCTGTTTCTTGTCCTTGTCACACGTGTACATAGATCTGATAAAATAATGTAAATTCTAATGCTAATTTTAAAAAAAATAATGAATCAATGATGTAAGAATGTCAGAATGTTTCAATTTCTTGTCCTTACATAAAATAAATGTTTTTGTTAAAATTCTTATTAAACATATAAATTTAATGTTTAAAATAAATCAGGGTTTAATGTTGGCAGAATCTTTCAATGTCTTGTCTTTTATAAACATAGATGTGTAAATTTAAAGTCTTATCAAACAAATAATGTGAATTTTAATGTTAAAATATCTGAGAAGAAATATTTGATTATTGCTGTTTTTACTACCAATGGATTTGCTGTAATTTCTATGGTAAAGCCCTCCAAACAATGGGGAAATAACTCAAAACTATGGTTTTGGCCTGATTTGGAAAAAGAACTCTTGATTTTGATATCTCTTCACATGAAACTGATGTTAAGGATGTCATTGTTTTCAGTAATTTCAATGAAATATGACACATAAGCATGAATATGTGAATGTTAAGTGTATGTGTGTGTGCGTGTCTGTCTGCATGCATACTTGTGTGTCTCAAAATAGTAAAACTTTTCTTACACAAAAAATTGTCCAGACCTCTGATTATAATTTACTAAACTCTTACCTCTCCTGTAAAGTAACAGGCCAGGTAAATGCATTTGCAAGATCAAAGATAACTTGTTTCTTTTTATATTTTGTCGGTTAATTTGAAGATCACATGCTACTGAGAGACATCCTAAAATTACTGATAGGAGATGGCAGTGTTACTGAGAGACACCCTAAAATTACTGATAGGAGATGGCAGTGTTACTGAGAGACACCCTAAAATTACTGATAGGAGATGGCAGTGCTACTGAAACAATTTCTGTCCTGCTTATTCACAGTAAATTACAAAATTATCTATCTAATTAAAAACTTTAAAACATGGTTGGTATATTTAAAAAAACTTTCTGACCTTTATTACACAGTAATATATTTATGTAACAACTAAGTACATTAATAATTATTTTTTTTTTTAAACAGTTAAACACATTAAAAAATGTTTGAAATTGAAGTAACAGTTATGTTGTCTGGATTGCACAAAAAGTCTGTTGGTCTTTTGATGGGCTGTATGTATTTCATGTTAAGTGTATTGACAGTATTTCATGTTAAGTGTGTTGATATGCTGTATTTCATATTGTGTATTGATGCACTGTATTTCATATTGTGTGTTGATGTTCTGTATTTCATATTGTGTGTTGATGTTCTGTATTTCATATTGTGTGTTGATGTGCAGCATTTCATGTTAAGTGTGTTGCTATGCTATATTTCATATTGTGTGTCGATGTGCTGTATTTCATATTGTGTTGATGCACTGTATTTCATGTTAAGTTTTTTGGTATGCTGTATTTCATATTGTGTTGATGTGTTGTTTCATGTTAAGTTTGTTGGTATGCTGTATTTCATATTGTGTGTATTTCATGTTGTGTTGCTGTGTTGTACTTCATATTCTGTGTTGATGTGCTATATTTCTTATTAAATATATAAAACATATTAAATATGTTTTATGATTTGTGATTTAGGAATGCCACGAACAGATTCGTGTGCTCTCCCAACAGGCTGGAGACAGTGTAAAGCAGCATGGAAAAGATAATGATTTAGTGAAACGGATTCGCCAATGTGATTACTTTGTGCCGATTCATGCTCAGCTTGACACTCTGCTGGACCCATTGACATTCATTGGAAGAGCTCCCACTCAGGTAGGCCCGTTTATTTCTCTCTCCAAATGAGACATTTTTCCTTTCATTATTATTTAAATGAATTAAATGTTGCAATTTAAGAAAGCATGGTTCATTTTCACTAAGAATGTTGTAATGTCTCTCTCTTGTAGAAGAGGTAAGATTTCATTTTCATTTATTCATTATCACGTAGGCATTGTTCAATTTTTTTGTTTTCAGGAGAGATTAGTTGTTATATTTACTGGTAAAACTTCAGATGAGGTGCTCAGTTTGTTGGAAGACTTCAAAATGGCATGGTCCATTTTCTGTGCAGGGAGATAAGGTGTTCTTTTTGTTAGATGATCTTATTTCAAAAAGGCATGGATGTTTTCTGTGAAGAGAATACATGACTTTATGCAAGCATGATTCATTTTCTGTGAAGAGAGATAAGGTGGTCTATTTGTTGGAATAGTTTCCATACTAATTGTATTGCATTTTGTAAAAGATACAGTGCAAAAACATGTGTAAGGATATGGTGTAAAAATGTGTAAAGGTGTAAAGTGTTTTCTAGAGATGTGTAAAAGGGATAATTTTGGAAAGATGTGGTGGTGTGTAAGTGGTGTGTTAAGAATGTGGTTTAAAGGATATGGTATAGAGCAGGCCTAGGCAAATTATGGCCTGCGAAGGTGGCATGTGTCCTGCCACATCTTTTTATGTGGCTCACAAGCTGCTGATAATAAATTAACAAATATGTGATGGGGTAAAGATGCCCACTTATATATGTATAGTACATAGGTATGATGCATCAACTTTTGTTAACATCTTTTCTCTTAATAAAATGCTAAGTTAACAATCATTATAGTCTGTCAAGACTACTACTACCCATGCTAAGTATAAAGTTACACATTCCCTAGCCTAGACAATGCTGGCTTGATTCCCCAAACAGTGGTCTGCAAGAGATATAAATTACCAGACTTGTAGTATTCAGATATGAAGTCAAGCTAAGTATCAAGTTACACATTCCCTAGCCTAGACAATGTTGGCTTGTTTCCCCAAACAGTGGTATAAATCACCTGACTTGTAGCATCCAGATATGAAGTCAAGCGAAAGTGTCAGCGAGTGAACATTCATTTTGACTGTCAGTCATTTCACACATCCTTCAGATTTACTGGCATGGCAAAATTCCTCCTTTAGTTTAAATATCCACTTGGATCCATTCCACAGTACTACAATTACAGAGCTTGTGAATACCCGAAAGCTAATTGACTGTTCACCAAAAAGAATAGAAAAAAAAACGACCAGGAGTGGGAGTGGCTTGTTTTCAATGAAGAATGGAGAACCAAATACATATACTTTCTTACTAAAAAAAACAAAGCCATCTGCCTAATTTGTCAAAACAGTATATCAGTGTTAAGAGAATATAATATTATAATATGGTTTTGACAACTCCATAAGCCAAAAAGAAAGCAGCAAATAAATTAATTCAAAATTTTCCACACAACGAAATATGCTTGTGTGGTAAAACACAGAACAAGAAGCAGCTACAAAGACAAGTTTTGTCATTACTCATAAAATTGCCAATAAACAATAAACCCTTTTCTGACGAGGAATTTATTAAAGAATGTATGATTAAAACTAGTGGAATCATGTGTCCTGACATAAAAAATAAATTTGAGAGTGTGAGTTTGTCTCGGAGAATTATAACATGATGAATTGAACGTATCAATGAAAATTTGAATGGGCAACTAATATCGGAATTACAATCAGTAACAATTGCCTTCAATGACAGTATTGATTGAAAAGATACTACACAGTTGTTAATTTTCCTACATGCATGTAGTGTAAGGATGTAAAAGATATGATACAGTAAAAAGATGTAATATAAAGGTGTGGCCTTGGATGTGATGCAAAGTTTCTCAAGTAAACATGGTTATTTTTCATTTTTGTGTCTAAAGAGGAATGTATTGGTAGAGCTCAAGGACTTCTTGTTTAGTTGTCTGGTAGTTGAATCTTAAACTCATTAGTATAGCATCAGTCGTAGTGGGTGTAGCCGTTTCTTTTATGTGAGTTCAATGTCACATTTATTGGAACACCTTACCAAATTGGCTTGGCTCATTTTTTTTAGTGTGATCATGGGCATTTTGGCTCATTTTTTTAGTGTGTGATCATGGGCATTTTCTTTTTTTGCTTTTAGTTTTCATAAACTTGTATTACAGTTTTACACACCAAAGCATTGCTTTGATATTATTTGCTTTTAATAATTTGCTTATATTGTTTGTTAATACATTTATTTTATTAATTAAAAGTGTTTCAACAATAATTCTGTAAGTGTTTCATTAAAATGAAGAGAGAAGTTTTCATTTATTGCAGGTGACTCATTTCTTGGAAGAAGAAGTAGCTCCAGCATTACGGCCTTATGCAAAGGAAATGGAGACAAGATCCTCCTTGGCTGTGTGATTGAAAAAAAAACACCTCACAAAAACGTGAACCCTTCACACACACACATGCATGAATGCACACATAATAGGGAGTCTGACTTTAAAATGTATCAGTTAGTTTGTAAAATAAACGAGTGATTTACATATTGCTCTTAGTTTCTCATATGTTTTTCCCATCATTTCAGCCAGATGTCTACATTATGTTATTATTATTGGAGTAGCGCACTCTAGTTGAAGATGTCTGGTGAATATTTAGAGATGTATTTTACATTTTAAAAACACATTTTAGTATGTTATTATGAAATGTTTAATCTCTTAATAAGGCATTACAAGTTATAAAGTCTTATGTCGATAGAAGTGCTTATTAAATGGATGCTGGGTTTGGATAATAAATATTATATAAAAAAAAGTGCATGTTAATGATAACATGAAATCTGTTCATCTCAGATTAGTATTGTCCTTTAAAATTCTAAGGAGTTTATTGATATTTTACCAATTTTTTCTTGCTTGTGTGATCTGGTTCTCTCTAGTCCATTTGTTCTTGCTGGGCATTACAATGTAACAAAATATGGATATTACAAGTGTATCGAGTATGCCTTCTTATTTGTATTGTGTTGTCTTCTATTAATTTGATCCTGTCAGCATCCTTTCTGTCACTTTAAAATAATTAATAGCATTACATAGTGCCTCACCATATTTGTACAGAGATTAAAAGATCTGAACTGCGGTCATTTCTATGAGATGACTTGGATACGGAGGAAGTCATTTAAGTATTAACTGCTTATTTTTAGAAAACTTGAATCCATGGCAAAGAGATCTTGTAAATAATCTTTTAATAGATGCCCTTATATGTTTAGTAGTTGAACAGATAAAGCCTTACATTTTGACACAACATCATTTGTTATAGTCTTTTGTAAGATCTTGAAAACATTTCATAAATAACATCACATCGCAGAAGTAGTCAAGTTGGGGTTAGCATTTTGAAATGAACAGGGTTCATTATTGTCTACAAGTCAATATAAATGCTACTATGATATTGTATGACTTTTAATACACATTGGCCAGGAAAACAATTTGTTTTCTTATACTTTTAAACCCCTGTATTTTTGTTCGATTAAAAATTTAAACAAACACAAAGAAAGCCTACCCAAATCAATGCCACTACTGTGCTATGCTTTTAGGTGCATC
Organism: Sinotaia quadrata; assembly: GCA_028829895.1. NCBI lineage: Eukaryota > Metazoa > Mollusca > Gastropoda > Architaenioglossa > Viviparidae > Sinotaia > Sinotaia quadrata. The sequence goes on along the minus strand of CM054182.1, from coordinate 91,027,633 downwards.
TTTTTATATTGTTTCTTTTTCAAAATAATCTTTTTTATCGATCCTTGTTTTATTGTCTTCGGTTGTGTGTGCATAACATTGATAATTATGTTTAATAATTAATGATAAAATGCAAACTGTTATTATTATTACTTATAATTATGGAGTGAATTTCAAATGCTGAAGAATTAGCTTTATAAATACTCACTTGTACTTTTTTGAAGTTTAAGAAATAATACCTGTGCATTTATCAATATTTCAGAAATATGTTATTAAATTATGACTTTATGATCAACTCTCAAAAAGCAGATTTTCTTTAGCATGCTCTCTTATATTTTGAAGTATTAAACTGTTAAATTGGTTAAATAATTTTCTTATTTCCATTGCATTGTAATGCGTAAATTTTCCTCTCTCCAGTAAATCATTCATTCCTCATGCTTCTCTCCTCTCCTATTATTTAGTCAAATCTAAGTGTGCCTTTGTTACTCAGATTTTTCATGTGATAATAGTAATTAACATTATTTAGGATAAAATATAATAATGTCAAAGTAAACCCATAAGATTTCTCATGGAGCTGGTTTGAAATATGTTTAGGATGTTGAAAAATTAAAATGCAACCAGATTGTTGTACCTCATTTTTATTGTTGCTGTTTGTGTAATTTTTGGGAAACAGTTTGCATATAGCTGCCTCATTTGAATCCTGAGAATTTTGTTTCTGGTATAAATGTGATCATATTGTTAAGTAGGTGGGAGTGACCAATTAACTGGGAGTGGCCAAGCAAGTGCTTATTAAAAGAAAGAACTGGGAGTGGCCAAGCAAGTGCTTATTAACAGAAAGAACCGAAGTGGCCAAGCAAGTGCTTATTAACAGAAAGAACTGGGAGTGGCCAAGCAAGTGCTTATTAACAGAAAGAACTGGGAGTGGCCAAGTGACAGACTGTTAACATAGAAGAAAGAATAGGGAGTATCCAAATGACTGTTAAAAGAGCAGAAAGAACTGTGAACTGCCAAGTGAAGGACTATTAATTTAGCAGAAAGAACTGGGAGTTTCTTAGTGATGGCCTATTAGCAGAAAGAATTGTAAGTGGCCAAATAGCAGTCTATTAACAGAAAGAACTGGGAGTGGCCAAGTGAAAGCTTAATAGAAAGAACTGGGAGTGGCCAAATGACAACCTATTAACAGAAAGAACTGGAAGTTGCCAAGCCTATGAGCTTAGTTGAAGGAAACATGGATTATTATTACCATATAAAAAAGACAGCTATGAAGTTAAGGATAGTTAATAGTAGAGGAGAGGGCCATGTAATTGCAAAGTTGAAAAAAGATTATGTGATTGGGTATTACCATAGGGAAAGGAGTTAATTGTAATTAGTTATGTCAAGTGATTCATGACATAGCCACATTGTATTTTTGAAATTGTTTTTGGGGAAATCTGTTCACAAGCATTTACATGTTTGAAATGTGTCATTCAATAGAAAGAAAAAGAATCCACTTCTGGCACTAAGAGAATAAATAATCTTTTGCTGTTAACATTTGTTGCCATAACAACAGAATACAATTTCTCCACTGTAACAAGTGTTAAAGTTTGAAAGGAAGCTGGAAAGTTTTATTCATGGCTAATCAGTCCTTGTTCTAAAAGTGGTGTGAGTTTGGTGAAAGAAACATCATTTTCTTACTAGAGGCTCATAACTTTCTACATAAAACGGTTGACTGATTGTATTTACTGGTATGTATGACAGTCTTTTGTACAGGGCTTACCATGGTATGAATTAAGTCATGTGTATGTTTATTGTATACATTGTTTAATTTTTAAGAAAATATTTACTGGTAAATATATAATATTGTAAATGTTATTTTAGATTTTTAATCTGAACATTTGAAAATGCTGCTTTGAACTTTTTGAATATTATAATCCATTGTCCTTCAGTATTAAACTACATAAATTATGTTTTTTTTTCTTCTAACGTTATGTGCAACACTATACAGCAAAATCATCTTTATTAAATAATGAAATAAAAGTTATCTGTTAATTATTAATGAAAAATAATTAATCAGCAGTCTAAGCAGTATATTTAAAATGGCATCAATAAAATACTATTATGATTGCAGTGATGGCCCTGTGGAAAGATAAGTTGATTGGTACAGATAAATTATAGTTACATCTGGGTTTTTTTTTTAAGTGGTAGAAGACAATGAACCATAGCTAAGAATCTATGAGTACTATAATTAATCTTTCAGGCAAAACATTTCTTTTTTGTAGGTATCTTTTGAAAACAGTTATTGAGTCTGTTAACAGATTTAAAGTCTCATTTCTTCTTTATAATATGCAATTTGAGAATACATCTCTAATATTTTTCTGTGATGTTTTTTTGTTTGATGTAGCTAAAAATTGGTTCTTTTGTGCAACAATATGAAATGGACTTTTCATTCAACTGAAAAACAATTTTTATGATTATTCAATGCTATTTTATAATAATACATTACTGGATTTTGAAAAAATGTGAGCGTTTTACTGTCTGGAAATTTGTATATTTTATCAGATGTTTGTCTTCCTGTGAAGAATCACAATAAAATTCAAAGCTAGCAGTGTATTGATACTGTATCTCTGCCAATTTTCAAATCTGCATAAAAGCTATAGAAACTCTTAAAAGAGAATTGTGTCAAGTGAAAGAATTGCAACAACTATTTCAGGCACACTGTGCTAAAGAGTGAATATACAAAAACTGTAACTGCACATTAAATAACTTTTGCAATAAACTTTGATGTAGTTTTTGCATCCTTCCAAGATTTGGTACTCTTATACAGTTTGCATTTGGGAGGACAACTGATGCCTCCATTTGTAGCAATATTTATAAAATAATTTTTCTACTTGTAATTTTGAACTCATTACAGTGCTCATTAGTAAGAGAATTTTTACATGTACTCTAAAATTGTAATGTTTCGTCCAAAAACCTCAAATAATATAATGACAGGTTGCGTGACATGGGCTGCAAGGTATTTGTATGCTTGTATGTTTTCTCCTTTGAACTTTTTGCAAATTTCTTTTCTTTTGTGCTTTGCTAAAATAATCATAATTGATGCAAATATATATATATAAATATATAAAATTTTATGAAGCCAGCATGTTTTAAAAATAAATAAAGAAAAAATGTTTTTTTTTCAAGTTTTCGCAGTACATTGGTGAATCTTTTGTTTGCAGACAAAAAGTGCTCACTCAATATTAAAGTCTAAATTTTTAAGTAGTTTTCATGGAAGTGAAACTCAATTGCTAATAGGCACTCAGGCTGCAATGAAACAAGTGAATGTACACAGGAAACAACAAAACAAATGAACATACACAGGAAACAACAAAACAAATGAACATACACTGGAAACAACAAAACGAGTGAACATAAAACAATAAAGCTCACTTTCCAGGAGTGTGTAAAATTTCAGTGATAACAATTAATCACTGACAGATGAGGTTACCCAGGTTGGGTAGGTGTCAGATATATGGCAGATAGATTAATGATGTCTTAATTTAAAATTATGATGACAGAAATAAACTGATTGGTGTTGGAGATCACAAAGCCATTTTTGTGCTATATCCTCACTTCTGTAAGTCATACAAAAGTTTATTTCACATTGTGTATTACAGTGGGAACAAGCATTCAACACCATAATCTCACAATAACAATAGCACACAAATAAATTAAAACAATAATACCCAAAAGAAAGAGAATGAAGAAAGAAATGATCATATTTTAATATTAAGAGTTATTATGCAGCAAGTATAAAATGAAATGAAAAAATATGAAGTTAAAGATGAAGTGAAGAGGAATCTTGGTCAATAAGTGTTACTGGATAATAGAAACATATTTCAAAGTCTCAGTTCCAGTGGATATTTGTAATACAAGTGATTAAAAGTGTGTTTCTGTGAGATTCTAGATATTACCAATGTACATTAACAAACTTGTACCTAACTGAATACTGCAAGTACAGAGAAAGATGCAAATCTGAAATCAGATTGCAGCCTAGAAACCACTTTGTGCCATCATGCAGAGATTTTTATGCACCTACAAAAAAAACCCTTGATTTTAATTTTTCTTTTTTAACACTACAATAACAATTCCTAAAAGCTGTCAATTAGTTTATGTAAACTTTGCCATGATTCTAAAAGTTTAACTTACTTAATATTCGTTTACAATTTTCTAGTCACTCTGTTGGACTTATTCTTTTATAAATGAATTGTTTTAAACAAAAGAAACCAAAAGCAGCATATTTTGAGAGAAAAAAAGTTATAACAAAAAATGTCTCACTAACATGAAAGTTTATCCAGAATGGGAAAGAACATTCTTTTTTGTTAAATATGATGCATACATGAATAAATTAAAAAAAAACACACAAATCAATTAATTGTCAAACTAATACCTTTATGTTGCTAATACTAAACACAAATCAATAAAAACGTTGCAATAAAAGCACTGGAATTGTTTAATAATTTTACTTATTTTTTGTACTGATTCCTTTTTCAGTTTAAAAGGTCACTTGAGATTTATTCCCCTTTGATTCTAGTGGCAAGCTCCTAATGTATAATTTAGTTTGACATGATGAAAATTTAGCATCTGAACAATGGCCTTTATGTACACTAACTGTAAATTTGCAAACATTTACTAACCTTGTACAGAAAAATGTGTCAATCTTGTGGAAGAGTGCAGTGACATGGATTATCACTGTCATACAGTGAATATTGGATTAACTTCTGGCAGCAACAATGTAATACTAACTGCATTTAGTGTATATGGGATTGACTTCTGGCAGCAACAATGTAATACTAATTGCATGTAGTGATATGCTGGACTAACTTCATGTAATAACATGTCAGACTACATGAAATAATGTGTTAAGACTAATTACATGTAGTAATGTGTGATGGTCTAACTTCATGTAGCAGGGTTTTTGAGAGCTTTATGCAGTAACATGTATTGGACTAACTTCATGAAATAAATGTATTGGACAAACTTTATGGAGTAACTCTTAATTAATGGTAGTGTGCTAATGATTTTAATTAATAGAGAAACTGAGCATACTTTACAAAAATTTTGCTTAATTTATAAATTTTTTTAAATTATGCTTTTGTTTCAACACCTAATTGAAAAATTAAAACAAAAGCTGTAAAAATTTATCAACAGCTTTGGTTTAAGGTAAATATAAATAAAATTAAAAAAAACGAAATAAAATTTTAATTATTGGGAAAAAATGAATGTAAAATAAACAAGTTTCACAAAAAAATAGCAGTTGTATCTCAAGAAAAATCCCTATCTTCGGATAAATCACGTGCATTTTCAATGTCTTGTGATAACTCTCTTGTTATCCTCCTGCCTCGAGAATTGTTCTCATTTTCTGCAGATTCACATTCTTCCACAGAGAAGGTCCCAATCTCAAACTCTTCTTCAGTGTCTACGTTCATATCCATGCCTCTGCAGGAGGAAATCTTTTTATCCGAGTCTTCGTTTTGAGTCGGCAGGTCTCCCCAACCATCTTCTTCTTCATCTTGAACTTCATGCCCCTCTGCGCTATTCAAGCTGTTCCCGAAATCAAAAGAAGATGAAGCTTGAGAAGAAGGTACATGGTACCCTGTTGGTGGCTTACCAGTGGCACAGTTCACAGGGGTGGAGGGAAGATTGCACATCATATCGAAGGAAACTGGTGATCGGCCCCGCTGCACTTGTTCACCCAATGGAGAGCTGCTGCTGGACCGAGTGAAAGTGTACGGTGACTGCACATGTTCGTGATGAGTGACTGGGTAACCCATGTCTTGAGTCTGTTGGTGTGGTCCTGGTGATGGGGATTTGAAGGTCATTTGCTGGAATGCCTGAACTGATGGCTGGGATTGTTGCTGCATATTGTGTGTGGAACTGATGGAAGAGAGAAAAAAATTTAAAAGTTCTCAATTGAGATCTAAGCAAAACGTTGCAAAATTACATAAGAAAATAATTAGAAAGATTTTAGGAAGAAAGTTTTGAATAACTACATCTATTACTAACCTACAAGATTAGATTATAGAACTGATATGCTTTTATAGATTCGATTAACTGAGTGGTGATGTGCTGACATTATGTACAGGCTGTTTATTTAGGGGGAAGACCAACTGAATAAAATTGTGCTCAAATGCAAGAATTGTCATTCTATTTCCTATAATGTTCAGTCTAAACAATCGTTTCTGCAGAATCAGGAAACTATCTTGAAACAAGTCAAAGTAATCATCAAATGAAAAATAATGTAATATTCAAAAATGTAAACAGTACATAAAATTTACTCAGTAGTTTAATATGGGAGTAATAAATGAACAAACAGCAGTTTACGATGGGAGTGATAAATGCACTAACAGTAGTGCAAGGAGTAATAAATGCACTAACAGCAGTTTACGATGGGAGTAATAAATGCACCAATAACAAGTCAAAGATGAATGTAATAAATGCACAAATATCAATGCATGATATTCCAACAGATTTATAACTACCTATTGGAATTTGTTGCTGCTAATTTTGAGTTGTTGGTTGAACTGCTGGTGTCTTCATTCAGTGGTTGTAGAATGTATTGTGTTTGAAGCACCTTGTCAGCAGAGGACCGAAGTTGGGGTAAATGTGATGTGAGACTTTTCACCAGCCCATTCAGTGACTGATCCTAGAAACAAAAACAGCCACTTAGTCATCAGAAAGTATATTTGCTTATTTCTACAAATGAGAAAATGAATAAAATCATAATGCAAATTATTCAATTCAATTAAAATTATTAGTTTAGACAACTGTACAAAATTGTGTAATTTATTCAAACATGAAAAACATCAACAAATGCATTACTGTGAGAAAGGACAAATTTTAAGTAAATTTTACCTCCTGCAATGAGCAGTATAGTTAAGAAATTATTTCTATTGTTGTTTTAGAAATTGAGACCTCCTCTGCTGGAGCACCCAATAACAGATCTACCTTTTCAAACAAATGGAAGTGGAATCCATTGGTGCTTTGAAAGGGGCCATAATAAATAAAGACGGAAAGGGGCCATAATAAATAGACTGAAAGGAGTCATAATAAATAAAGACTGAAAGGGGCCATAATAAATATATAATGAAAACCCAGGGAACTATTTCTGATCAATACCTCTCATCAACTGTGCACATCGTTTGTGAAAAAAAAAATTATTTACATTTTCTCACATACAAAGAACATTGAAGGGATTATTACAAAACGGGTGTCCCTTGCTCCAAGATGTTCATTCCAACGACATAAGCCTAAAATGTGAATCGTACTTGCTTCAATCATTGACCGCACTGTGAAGAGTGCAGTGAAATGATATTTCTGAAATGTATACTAGAAATATTAGTAAAGAGGGATTTTGCTTTACATTTACATTTAATTTTTATAAAATGGGCAATGGGCAATCCTTAAAGGAAAAACAATCTTAAAGACCAACTGATAAAAAATCTAGGTTAACCATAGAAATAATCCCAATCAACTGATTTAGGTGTTCTGATAATGTATATAAAATTTCAAAGTTATAGGCCCAATGGATATTGCAATATTTGTGATCAAAATGTGTTTCTGCAAGACTTTTGTAGTTACCAATGTACACAAACAAGCTTAATGAGGACACTCTGACTTAAAAATGAATCTTGTAGGACTAAAAGCCATTCTAGAGGACTAAAAAACCAATTCTAGAGGACTAAAAAACCAATTCTAGAGGACTAAAAAACTAATCTTGTAGGACCAAAAGCCATTCCAGAGGACTGAAAAAATACTGAAGGCATGATACTTGACAAAGTGAAACCGAAAACTGCATGTTATTTGCATGCAGAAGAAAGAAACTACAACCCAAAGCATTTTAGCCACTTTGTGTCATCATGTGGCAATCTCATGCATGATTCAGAGCTTTTATTCCTGTTCCACTTTTACCCTATAATACTATTTATATAAGTTGCTGGCTGGCAGGATGTTTATAAATGTTGACATAACTAAAATATATAGTTTTTATAAAAATATCTATTTTAAGTGGATTCTTGTTTATTTGGACTTTAAATGAATAAATACACCAATAACAGTGTAAAATGGACATAATAAATGCACAAACACTAGTGTAATAAGATGGGAGTAATAAATGTACTAACAGCATTGGAAGACGGACAAGATAAATGCACCAAGATAAATAGCAGTGTAAATGGATACAATAACCGAGTGACAACAATCAGTCTAACAAGAACGTCTTACTGTAATTAGTGTAATACAATATAAACAGACATGCTAATGTGTCATTGAATACATTCAAAACAAATGAAACGAACAGTGGAAGGAAAAAAAGGAGCTGTTTATGTGAAATATCACCATTTATGAAGTCAAACTTCAATCACTTCTGTACCAATAGAATAACAATCTCCCTTCACTTCTGTACCAATAGACACAACAATCTCCCTTCACTTCTGTAGAATGCACTGGAACAATGTGGAGACAATCACACAAGTATCCAATATTATACATCCTTGCCACAACAACATTTTAGTATACAAAGTTCTGAATCAATTATATTTCTGTTTCCAAATGATGGTCAGTTATAATTTATTACTGGTTGGAGTAGAACAGCTTTAATTATTGTATTAGTGGATGATGAAAATTATAATTTATACTGGTTCTGTAACAAGTGAAGGGATAATCAGTCATATGCACTTTCTACAAAAGTACTTACCAAAACAACATGACTGAGGTCTAAACTGCCATCAGAATTGTAGTGTACAGGCTTAGTTGGACTAAGAAGCTGTAACACACCCATATATTATATAAAAATTAACCATTCAATAAAGATTGTTAAGCTATAATATACCAGTATATTACCTTAAAAATATTTATTCAGCAAAGACTGTTAACTTGTAACACAGCAGTATATCCAACAAGGATTAAGTGATAGCAGGCTGATATATAAGTAATATAACAATATATCCAGCAAAGATTGTGATGTGATAACAGACCAATATATAAATAATGAAATAGTATATCCAGCAAAGATTGTGATGTGATAACAGACCAATATATAAATAATGAAATAGTATATCCAGCAAAGATTGTGATGTGATAACAGACCAATATATAAATAATGAAATAGTATATCCAGCAAAGATTGTGATGTGATAACAGACCAATATATAAATAATGAAATAGTATATCCAGAAAAGATTGTGATGTGATAGCAGACCAATATATAAATAATGAAATAGTATACCCAGCAAAGATTGTGATGTGATAGCAGGTCATTAATATACAAGTAACACAACAGTATATCCAGCAAAGACTAAAGCTGTATCAGATATTAAGTAATTTAACAGTATATTCATGAAAAATTGTCAAGTTGTAAAAAAGCACCTTATTAAGAAATAAATTGATACAGAGAGCAAAGCGGCAAGAAAACTGTAATTCTGATACCATAACATTCATACCCCATATGTTTAGGCTTCTTTAAAAAAAAAGAGAAGACAACATAAAGTCAGTACTTTACTCTTTTCACCCTAGAATAAATTTATAAAGGGCTAATTCCACATTTTTGTTGTCTGAATTGTTTTAAATTTTCTGCATTTTTGACACCAAGATTGTGCAAATAACCAAGATGCAAATGTGGATTTTAGGTTGCTCAACATGAAAACCAAAAAAAGAAAACTAAAAAAAGTTGTGTTATTCATTTCATTATATTACCAAATAATTTGTTAATTTATGCAGAGAAATGACAAAATGAGAACAACAAAAAAGTTTAATTTTATGGACACAAGTGCGTGCTAGAACATAAAACTGTATGGATTGTATATTGTCATATTTTTACTTAGAATGAGGAAATGACTATTGTACATTGTCATATTTTTACTAAGAATGAGGAAATGTTTACACAGATGCTTACAATGAGAAGATATATGTAATACATGCAATCACACATTTACAGAAAAATGTCTGCAGCGCTTCTTTGCTACCCATTTAAAGAACACGTCTACGACATATGTTGTCACAAGTTAAAAAAAAAATGTGAAAATGAATTCAGCAAATGCTATAACACTGTTACCGAAAGTGTACAGTAAATCCTTTTTTCTTAAATATCAATGACATGTCTAGGAGTTTGGTATATAAGGTGACACACAAACATACAGAAATATCTGGGGCTCCAAGAAAGCCTCAATAGAAAGTGCCAGAAGTAAAGATTTCTTAATGAGTTAACTGTCCTTGCTCTTGGAGTAGTCTCTTTTCTTCACGAGCTGATTTGATACATCATACATTGAGGCTTAGTTATATTTATTCAAACACTGAATACCATTCACCCAGAGAATAAGAACCACTAGGTTTGAAAACAAATAGATGTGGTACATCAGACAAGGCTTAGATAAACCCCAAACACTGTGCGACCTTCACCCTGAGAATAAGAATCACTGGGCTCGAAAACAAATAGATGTGGTACTTCAGAAAAGGCTTAGATAAGCCCCAAACACTGAACACTACTCACTCAGAGACTACAACCCAGTGACCTAGAAAATAACAGATATTATACACATTATTTACCCAGAGAATTAGAAGGCCAATGCAGTACATGTCCACTGTCCCTGTTGGTTCCAGAGCTGATGGCATGGTCTGCATACCCGGATCATAAAATTCCATACCATTTGGAGCAACATACTTGTTTTTCACCCTATCGATCTGCAACATAAGTTCAGAATTCCAAAATGCTAACTGTTTGAAAGCTGTATCAATCAAATGTTTATTAATATTAATGCTTTGTCTTCTCTTCACAAGCAGAAAACTACTTACAGGGCGGCATGAGAAATCAGGTGGAAGCAAGCCAGCTGATCCATCAGGTCGCAGCATAATGTTGTGTGGATTTATCTCACCATGGAGTACTTTGTGATCATGCAAGACTTTTAAGCCCTCAGTGACAGATCTGATAATCTGTTTAGCATCCTAGTGACATAAAACAATATACTTCAGTAGATAAAATATTGGATAAAGGTTTTAAATCCAACAATTTCATTTGGATTTAAAAAAGAATTTGGAATTAAAAAAAAAAGTAGATAAAAGATGAAGTAATTTACTGTGAAATAAACTCATATACACATATCATCAGAACTTAAATACTAAATTTATTTAAAACAATTAATGAGCTCCCCATTTTAAATTTATTTAAAACAATTAATGAGCTCCACATTTCTAGTTTATTTAAAACAATTAACGAGCTCCACAATATTAAGTTTATTTAAAACAGGTGATGAACTCCACAATATTAAATTTATTTAAAATGAAATAACTCTACATCGATAAAATTATTTAAAATAGTGAACAAGCTCCAAATGTTAAATTTATTTAAAACAGTTAATTTGCTCCACAATACTAAGTTTACTTTAAGCAATGAATTAGCTCCAGAATATTAAGTTTTCTTTAAAACAGTTAATTAGCACCACTATGCTAAGAATTAATTAGCTCCATTATGTTAAGCTTATTTGAAACAGTTAATTAGCTCCGCAATGCTAAGTTAAATAAGACAGTTAACTAAATCCACAATACCAAGTTAGATAAGACAGTTAATTAGCTCCACAATACTAACTTACTTTTCAAACAGTTAATTAGTTTAACTATGCTAAGTTTACTTAAATCAGTTAGCTCCATAACCCTAAGTTTACTCAAGACATTCAATAAACTTTGAATTATTATTAAGTTTACTCAAACAGTGAATTAGGCCCACAAAACCAAATGTATTTAACATAAAACAATGTAAGATAGATTACTTGTTTGGTTAACTTTATATGCTCCACATAATTGGCTAATATGTCTCCATCTTTGTCAAGAAGCATGTAGGCATGGCGGTTGTTCTGGAAAAAAAAAATTGCAAGCTTCAACAATTTATCTTCTGAAATTATATAAAAAAACCAAATTATATATATAGTTATATTACTTCCCTTTCATTTGAAATTTATTTTCATATATAAATGATAACATACATTTGGTTAATGGAACTAAAATCTAAAGAAAACAAAATCTACTCACACTTAAGTGATTGTGGTTACCTGTCAGTGCACATATGCAAGGATCAATAACTCCATACTCTTGTTTAATCTTCGAGATGTGCTGTAAATTACAGATGACAAATTCCCAAACTTTTGCCGCATTGGATTTTTTTTAGACACTATTTTCCTGATGAACCAGACAGATGTCTGGCAGTGCAGCTCCCAACTTAGAAAGGAAGCATTTTACTGTTGGACTTGCCTAATGTGAATTGAAACATATATTGTTAGCAACAATAGTGCTGCTGCCTGTGATCTTTTGCACTCAGCTGTACTGCTTGTCTCTCATGTATCAGTCTCTGACCTTGAAGAATTGCAGTCTGTTCTACCTCTATTCTAATAATGGGGCTAAATGTCTTTATTAATAGGGAGCCACAGTTAACTCAAAGTCTACACATAACTGTCAACCTAAATCTAATGAAGATGAAATAAGTTTTCAGTCATTTTGGTGGACAGTAAGTCAAGACACAGTTAATGTGACCCCCTCATGCTGCAGTTCTAAAATGTATACAAATACAAGTATCTTTAGGCATTGATATTTTGAAAATTGCTAGTAAATAAATCTATCTATATAAAAAAATAAAATAAAGTTTAACTTAAAGAAGCAATACTTACCAAACTAAGACCATACTTAAGAAAATAAAATACTTCCAAACAATCCAAATATAAATGGAATTATTACAATGCAAAATTTAATGACTAAACTTTTGAATCACGTTCTCAAAATATCTACATATTTTAAATGGGTAAAGGCAATTGAGATCTGCATACTTTAAATATTGTGAAAGTCTGATTCAATTAGAAATTATTCTAAATGCTGAAGATATAATATTGTAAATTTGATTTTAAAATAAACTAGTGGGATGGCTTGCTGCAAATCTAGACCATCGAATAAAGTTTAGAAAGAAAAGCACACAAAATCCACATCATCACATATGATATACAAAGTTGATACTCAGTTCATGCATGCTAAATTTCAGCCATTTTGGTTTCAGAGAACAGGAGATGTATGCATTCAAAGAGTTCTAAATGTATTTTTAAAATGCATCCAACAGATCAAACAAAACCTGAAGAAAAACAATGCACATGTTCAGTGACCATTGCTTCCCTTGAAATGAAAGCAGGTAAATGAATCCAATTTCCTCCCTAAGATCTGAAAGTGGTCAAGGACAGCCGACTGATTACGTCTTTTGGTTAGAAAGATTGCACAGACACATCAAGTGAACTTAAATAAAGAATTTATATACTCCTATATTTATTCTCACTCACAATTAAACATAAACATATGTAAACTAATGTCAGGAAATTAAACAACATACACATACAGAATGTCATGAAATTAAACAACATAAACATAAGTAAACTAATGTCAGGAAATTAAACAACATACACATACATAAACTAATGTCAGGAAATTAAACAACATAAACATATGTAAACCAATGTCATGAAATTAAACAACATAAACATACATAAACTAATGTCAGGAAATTAAACAACATAAACATATGTTAATGTAAACTAATGTCAGGAAATTAAACAACATAAACATAAGTAAACTAATGTCAGGAAATTAAACAACATACACATACATAAACTAATGTCAGGAAATTAAACAACATAAACATATGTAAACTAATGTAAGGAAATGAAACAACATAAACATATGTAAACTAATGTCAGGAAATGAAACAACATAAACATATGTAAACTAATATCAGGAAATTAAACAATATAAATATATGTAAACTAATGTCAGGAAATTAAACAATATAAATATATGTAAACTAATGTCAGGAAATTAAACAATATAAATATATGTAAACCAATGTCAGGAAATTAAACAATATAAATATATGTAAACTAATGTCAGGAAATTAAACAATATAAACATATGTAAACCAATGTCAGGAAATTAAACAATATAAACATATGTAAACCAATGTCAGGAAATTAAACAATATAAACATATGTAAACCAATGTCAGGAAATTAAACAATATAAATATATGTAAACCAATGTCAGGAAATTAAAAACAGTATCTCAAGGCCTTGAATTAACAAAGTGCCCCCTAAACCATGTATAAATTAATTATGAGAGTGCAAAGAAATTACTCGGACACTGCACCAATAAAAAAACAAATGCATTCTTCTATATTTTATCCTCACTTTGTCAAAAAAGACAGTAGAAGGGTGGATTAGTGCTGGGTGCGTGATGCTATTGTAAGCAGTAAGTTGTGCCAGATAGTCTTCGCGACCCAAGTGATGTCCATCAGAAAGCAAGCTCTCCTGTACAACAAAATTAAAATAATGACTTTATATAAATCAAGATGAACCACACACAATCAGTACAATTCCCACTGAAATTATATCAAAGAAATGAAGTAGCGTCAAAGAAAGTATAATGGGCAAATGACCATAATTTTATAAAGACAGAACAAGCACAGCGCACCCAGATCGCTGTCACGTAGAATGTACTTACCAATACTATGACACTTTTGCCGCAAGAAGTGGAATAGAAGAGTCCTCCAGTTGTACCAGGAACAGACTTGAGATCATAATGGTCCACTTCATGACTTGGTTTGACTAGGCCATTATAAGCCTGTTAAAAAGTACAAAAGAGTCACCATTAGGAAAAACAGTTGAATTCTATCAGTTTCATACTAAATAGCCAAATAAATACATTTTATTTCTGATACAGAGAAAGAAAAAAGGTTAAGTTTCTACTGCACAAATGTGCATACATGCAGGCAGCACACATTAAGACTAAGAGAGTAGATTTTTTGGTTATACACTAAATTCACAAGTTGTTAATAAACATTTTCTCCTGCACTATCAAATGCTTTGCTTTACACAATCTGTGTAAATTAGAAAGGTGTACATGAATCTGATTGTAAAGGAGAAATAATAATAGCAGAACCACATCTGTAAGTCAGTAAAAACGTCAACAAGGTGAGTTGCTTGCTAGAATTTTAATTAAAATAATATAAAACTCACTGCACTATTGACAATGATAGATGAGTCAAGTTCAAGGCTGATACAAATCGATACTACTGCTACTTCTCCAGTCAAGTTCAAGGCAAATACAAATTGATACTACTACTTCTCTAGTAAACAGTTAATGCTTAACAAAAAATATTGTATATATTGTTTATTGTATATTGAAAAATATTGTATATATTGTTTATTGTATATTAAAAAATATTGTATATATTGTTTATTGTATATTAAAAAATATTGTATATTAAGTCATTGGGTCACTCTCTGAAAATTTGAAAAAGCCAAAGTTTTGACTTTAGAAAAGAGTAAAGACAAAAAAAAGACATTTACAACCCCCCCCCCCCCCGAAAAATAAGGGCATTTCAATGTGAGTGTTCTAAGAGAGATAAAATGGAAGTAAGCAGTTGCTTCCCATTCTCTGTCAGTCTGAGAAATGAAATCCTGGATACAAGGAAAAAAAAGAACTTACCAAATGAACATCGATGCCACAATCTGGATGAAGAGCAAGGAGCTCAGGAAAATGACTGTCTGCCAAATCTGCCAGATGAGCCTGTCACATGCAAGCAGGTGAAGTTATTTTAATTATATGCTGTTGTATAGCCTGTCAAATGCAAGCAGGTGAAGTTATTTTAATTATATGCTGTTGTATAGCCTGTCACATGCAAGCAGGTGAAGTTATTTTAATTATATGCTGTTGTATAGCCTGTCAAATGCAAGCAGGTGAAGTTATTTTAATTATATGCTGTTGTATAGCCTGTCAAATGCAAGCAGGTGAAGTTATTTTAATTATATGCTGTTGTATAGCCTGTCAAATGCAAGCAGGTGAAGTTATTTTAATTATATGCTGTTGTATAGCCTGTCAAATGCAAGCAGGTGAAATTAATTTGATCATACCTTGTTGTACAACTAAACAAGGAAGCCTGCATATGCTAGCAGATGAAATTAATCATACCTTGAACATATAAACAAGGAAGTCTGTAATATGCTGCCAGGTGAAATTAATGTAATCATACCTTATACAACTAAACAAGGGAGCCTACAACATGCTAGCAGGTGAAATAATTCTGAGTCAGATATACAAAAATACAAGTAACACAAGTAAATATGATCAATTTAATTAAAAAAGTGGAAACAGCTTATTTAAAACACAGCCAAAAACAAACCATTAAGTCCCAACTTTTTATTCCTTCTTATCTTGGATAAAACAGCACAGTTAATTCAAACATTATAAATAATAAATATACTTAGGTATATCTGTGCATTTTGAACTAGTGCTTTGTAATTTTGTGCATCAAATTTTATAGCTGTCATTTTAAAGAAAGTGGCCATTAAAACTTTTAACTGGATGTTAAAATAAAATATTGACAAGCCAATAGCTAAGACTTAAAAATCCTCACGGACTGCAAAAAGTAAATAATAAATGCATAGGCATTGTTTAAATAATATTATGTTAATAATGAAATCAGATATTATTATTATCATATAATAAAGACAGATAATGTAGGTGATGTTCGATGATAATATGCAGATAATTTGGGTTATATTAGCTGATAAATGGATATATATATATATAAGAAACTCAGGTATTAGGTGATAAATACCGAGATAACTCAGACAGTTTTAGATAATAAATAATATAATGTCACATACCAGTTCTTCTTGTTCCACCAAAAGATTGGTATGAATTTCTTGCTGAATAGCTGCTACGTCCTTCACTATGTCCAAAAGTTCCCCATCATCATTCTGATCAACAGCAGTTATACTAAATTAATTTAAGCACTGATAACATTTGGTATTAATAGAAGAATAACTTAACTTATCACTACAATGATCATAAATTTTGATCAAAGATACTACAAGTATTCAAAAGAAAATTTTTATTCAAAACGCTAAAATAAACCTATTTGCATTAAAAAATTAACATATATTTTCTTTAGGCCACGATTTCACAAGATATAACAATATGAGAATTCAGTTAATGGCAACTCTGTGCTTTCTGAACCTTACAAATGTACCCTATTATTGATGGCATACTATGTGTAAAATACCATTTAACAAATGAAGTATTATGTCATTAAACAATTTTATGAAGGAAAATAACCTCTTCAGCATCATGTTTGTCAGCAAGTCGATGCCTCAATTTGGACTTGAGAGATTTCAGTGCTCGTCGATTCTCCAGCAATCTGTCAATATCAGGTGTGTTGTCAAGCCACTTCTCCATTCTGTCCCTCAGTGATGTAAAGTCAGATTGCATGCGAAGGAAATTGTTTGCACAAAGCAGTTCATTTAATAACTCACGGTGAGCTGTCTGCACCAGGGAAGCAATGAAGTTGGCCTCTTGGATATTTTCCTGAAAATGATTGTCTATTGAGCCATTTGGCAATGAATATGATTTCAGCAATGTCTGCACACCACAACACACACAGCCACTCAGTGTAACTCACACTGCTCACTAAAACACACAGAGTTACTACAACATTCACACTGTTCACTACAGCTTAGAATCACTCACTGTAACACGATCACAAACTGTAACATTACAGCACACAGAGCCATACTCACTAACATTCATGCTGCTCACTAAGCACAGAACCACTCAAGGTCAATTACAACACTCACATTCTAACTACAATGTCTACTCACTACAACATTATTATTGTTTGCTCACTACAACACACACACACACACACACTCATAATACTGCTCACTACAACTGCTTTGTTATTTGATCACTATAATGCTCACTTTGTTCCTCACATCATTATCATTGTTCACTTCAACACAAATTGCCACTCAACCACAACATCCAAATCATCTGTTTAATACTACACTACCATTGTCTGATCACTACAACTTATACATTGCCTGCTCACTACAACAATGCCTGCTTACTTCAACACTCAAAATCTGATCACTGCAACATTATCAGTCTACTCACTACTACACTAACACACTATATGCTCACCACAATACAATGTCTACTCACTTTAACATTATCATGCTCACAACACTTACTGCCAGTTCAAAAAACACTAATATTAATCACACAAAGCTTTTGTTTACAAGAATTCTTAAACAAGAATCTATTTAACCACAATAAACACACAGGAAGCTTTCGTTTATGCTAACGCTTCTATTTAAAAGCACTTACACTTAATACACACAAAACATTTGCTTATGTTCTTGCTTCAAATCAACCCCATTCACACTAATTACAGCAAGAATTTAGCCACCTGTTTGTCTCTCATTAATATACTGAAACTTAAAAAAAAAAACCACATAAAGCACTGGCTATATATTTACTCCTTCCAACATATATTCTCATTAAAGACAATCTCTCACTTAGAATTCATTCATGGCCATTCCAGATTTACTCACAATGTCTGTGATATTTATCTCATGCTGCAGGCACTGTGAATACTGTTTTAGGTGTGCACTTAGGTCGAGGTTACCAGTCTCTGTGTGTGCACTGGGTGTCAGTGACAGTTGCTAGAATACAGCAAATTAACACTTTATATTTCATTTATAAAAACAGATAAAAACTTTGTTATTATATAATTATACATATTTTATAACCACTATATATTTATACCTGTCTATAAAAAGATGGAAAAAAAAATCACAAGGAAATTTTGTTACAAATATTTTTTCAAGTAAAACAAGCTCATTCCTGAATACTCACCAGACATTGTACTCATCTAATGGGACAAACATTTTATGAGATTGGCACAACTCAAAGGAAAAGGCACCAGATATATATAATAAAATAATGAACATTTAATACAGTACTTAAAACAGGAGCCATATAGTCATGAAAACGTCCCACAAAATCACATCAACAAGTAAATTAAATTCCATCTATTTTTATTCTTAAAAAAAAAATATATCAGTTGATATAAATCTTAACAGGCTTTGTGATATCAACCATCATAACATGCTCGCTTATTTGTATGTCAACTTGACGATCTTCTTATTCACTCTTTATTAACTCTTTATTAAACTGAAAATACATTACATAATGGTTTAAATAATTTACAATAATTATAAAAAATATTATTGTACTGATAGAATGAAGCAGTCATTGTTAAAAAGATTTCCCAATAAAAATCTCCACCCTCACTCGCCGGCAAAATAAAAAATAAAAAAGAAAGAAAACCACACATAAAAGTATCCTGTGGTCATGATAAACAGGCAAAGTTCAATTTTAAGGGAGAGTACTCTTTTCTGTTAAGTACTTTGAAAAACATTTTTATTACTTAAAAATTAAAGGTAAAACATATAAGGTTGCATAGTGAGCCAACAAATATATGAATGATTAGAGAAAATGAACATTATAATCAGTAGAAAAACAAGCATTTTGTATTACAAAACCATCAGAAGAATTTTACTTTTACAGCTTTCAGTTATATTTTAGTGATAAGCAACAATACAAGGTGCATGAAAAATAAATGTCATTATAGTGCTTTGTTTTTGCAAAGGAAGAAATGTCAATACTTGTTTCTTTTTCACTTTACTGCTTGCCCCTCCACTTTTTCTTTTTTATTTTATTACTTGCCCCTCCACTCTTTCTTTTTCATTTTACTGCTTGCCCCTCCACTCTTTCTTTGTTATGGAGAAAAATCTAAGCCCAATAAAAAGAAGTGCTGGCAAAAATGTAGTGTAAACATGTATCAGGCTCTTAACTTTCAAAGACTGTGCCCATATTTTCATAAAATTTGTGAATCCTTGTATATTTTTAATTCACAAACTTAGTTTTATTACTCACCATGGCCATTTTAGCTAATACCTTTGTCATTCTGACACCCCAAATTGGACTATTACTCACCATGGCCATTTTAGTTAATACCTTTGTCATTCTGACACCCCAAATTGGACTATTACTCACCATGGCCATTTTAGTTAATACCTTTGTCATTCTGACACCCCAAATTGGACTATTACTCACCATGGCCATTTTAGTTAATACCTTTGTCATTCTGACACCCCAAATTGGACTCTGAAAGCTGCATGCTCATAACTGTTTCAGTAAGTTTATTATTAATGAAGTTGCCCAAGAAGTGTTATGTAAAACTCACGCTTACCATCTGCAATCTTGTTAATAATGTTTGAACAATATCATGTTGGTTATCAGATTCCTTCCGTGATGCCTCAAAATCTTCTTTTCTTTTGCTCTGTAACAATAAAAATAAAAGTCAGAAATTGTCAGTAATGAAATTACAAAATTTTCTTTCATTTTGTTTTATAAGAATAAAAGTCAAAGCTGCTTCAAAAATTACAGTCTGCATTGCTTGTCATCTCAAAAACAAGCAAAACAATGAAAATAACTGACAAAAAACATTCACTGGAGGCTATCTCAGAAATAAATAAAACAAAGATGGAAAACATTGCAATCTGCAAATATTCACAATCTCAGCAACAAAAAGTGATAATACACAAATGGAAAATGTTACATCTGCATTATACACTTACTCAGTAACAAGTAAAACAAAAACAAATGAGAGAGAGGGAAAGAGAGTGATAAAGAAATCCTGAAATACCTTAAATTGTTCATACTGTTTGATGACGGAGACCATATCTGTACACTGCTGCCTGGGTACACTGAAAAAGTTGTCATAGTGCCGCTTCAGCATTTCTTCACAGTGCTGCAATCACAGAAAGATTGCAAAGGTGACCTCTGACCCATTTGTATACTGTGACATAAATGTCTACCCATACAAGATTTTAATTTTTTAATTTAAGCAAAACCTACCAAAAACATCTACACCAGCTCGTCAGTATCCACAAGTTCAGCATTCGCAAATTGAGATATTCATGCGGTAGTTATACAATTTGAATACAATATTTCAAAAAGCTGGCTGTCCTTAGGCTAGACATTTACCCTTTCAATCTTGCCTGCATACCCTTTCAGTTCAAGCCACTGTTTTTTCTTGCTTTAATCAGCTTTCATGGGCCCAAGAACTCTAATTTAAGGTTGAGTGTAAAGCATGAGGCAATTTGAAGATTGCACATTAAATGGGAGCACTACTATTATCAGATCAGAATGTTTATTTACAAATTTATACTTCCACAAGGGTATCAGGAATATATTCCTCATGAATGCTGAGGTGTTCTTTGATTTCCATTTTTCTCTAGGCTTTCCTTAGTATTCATTAGATTGTTATAAATAATCTCTCCTTCATTTCTATGTCTTTGGAGAGCTTTTTAGAAATCTTTTTCGAAATGATTATTAATGGGGGGATAAACCTCCAGGCAGATTCTATAGTCTCAGAGTTAGAATTCTCTTAATCTTCTCGTGACTGGAGATCTTTCACTGAGCCATTACTAGGGGCTTATTTCACTTACTTGTTCATTTCCTTTAAGTAGGTGAGCCATTAATGATAATTGCATTACTAGACATATTATCTTGTAGTATTTTTGTAGTAAAGTCACTTTATATTGTGTCAATCTCTAATAATTTAACTTGTGAGTTGGAAGTGCTGTAAATGATGGTCACTGTCGCAGTGTGAATTTGTCTTTCTTTCAAAACTTATTTTACTCATTCTTTAACTCTTTTACTGAATATCTTCACTTCTACATGTACCACCACAGTCAAAAAACTTATTTTACTAATTATTTTAACTCTTTTACTGAATATCTTCACTTTTACATGTACCACCATAGTCAAAACTTATTTTACTAATTTTTTTAAAACTCTTTTACTGAATATCTTCACTTCTACGTGTACCACTATAGTCAAAACTTATTTTACTCAATTTTTTTAACTCCTTTACTGAATATCTTCACTTCTAAATGTACCACCACAGTCAAAAAACTTATTTTACTAATTTATTTTAACTCTTTTACTGAATATCTTCACTTCTACATGTACCACCACAGTCAAAACTTATTTTACTCAATTTTTTTAACTCTTTTACTGAATATCTTCACTTCTACATGTAGTCTAAACTTATTTTACTCAATTTTTTTAACTCTTTTATTTCTTCACTTCTACATGTACCACCATACCTCACACATATAAAGCATTCTGCAGGAATGACAAAATGTTCACAAGCAAAAGTATAAGTAATATGGTAATAATTTTGATAATAAATAACTTTTTGCAACACAAAATGGATTAATACATACAATCCATTAAAGTGTATTACCTTAAAAAATGTACCCAGTCTATACACCAACCACCCATCACCATTCTTTGAATGCTTCATTAAAAATTTCTGACATCTAGCACTTTTTTGTGTGCACAATATCTTAATCAAAATAAATAAATAATAAGTAGTTGAAATAGTGTTACACAATTAAATGCCTTACCCCAATGCTTTGGGCTCTAGATGTAAAAGGAATCTGCTCCATTTCCTTTAAACAAGCTGTCAGCTGATCATAGAGTTGTCGTCTGGTTTTGTTTCTTTTCTCTAGCATTTCCTTTGGAGCCACCTGCATATATATATAATGAAAGGTGTATTATTTTAATCTGATGTACAAATTAGAGGCATTCATTTGCTTGGTAGCATCAAAATGGTCCTGCATAAAATCAGTGCATACTGTGGTAGAGGCTCACCTCACCATGGCAATGCCTGTCAATGTAAGTTTTTACAGTGTTACAGGCTTACCTCACCAAGGCAATGCCTGTCAATGTAAGTTCTTACAGTGTTACAGGCTTACCTCACCAAGGCAATGGCTGTCAATGTTAAATGCTTACAGTAGCACCGCTTACCTCATCATGGCAACATCTGTCAAAGTCAGTGCTATTGGTGTCACAGGCTCACCTCAATATGGCAATGCCCATCTGGGTAAGAAGCTACAGTGGATCACCTTGCCATGAAATTCCTGTCAGCAGTCTTAATTTCTGGTTTGTAAGTTGCTTCAATGATTGCTTGCATTTAGTCATCGTTTGGAGGTTCTGTTGGGAGTACCAGTGGAGTTTTGAATGAATCAGAGGTGTGTACAATGTCTAGTGTTGTGGCTTTTGCTCATATTTTGAATGTTTTCTTTTTGATGCGGGATCCTTTGATGGAAGTGAAAATGCTTTGGATGCAGGAGTAGAAGTCTGCAGGTGTAGCAAAGATGCAAATGGCTTGGTTTCTAGTGTTGCATTGTAACAATTGTATTTGTAGCAATGCATTGTTGTAGATGTTAAAGACCGGAATCATAGAACATGGTGAACATCATGCTGCTGTTCAGAGGAAAATTTTAAAAACTTAAACCTTCCAAAGTTTCATTATAGAAGGGAGAAAACTTTGTAAAGAGGATACAAAAAAAATGTGTCAGCAAGTTCATTTCAGATGAAGAAACATAGATGACAATTTTGCCAGGGGTTAGCAAGAAAACAAGGTGCCACTTTAGTCTGAACAAAATAAATAAATGATTTTCTTCTTTTAATAAACTGATTCTTGCATTTCCCACAGAAGAAAGCAATAACAATTATTTGTTACTGCTGACTATGTAAAAAGTCTGATATGAAGCAACATCTTCAAAAATTTGTCTACAAGTCAGTGTGAACTGGAGATGCAGACTATCACAAAGAACATAATTCTATAAAGATATTTGGATTCTGGTAGGAAAAAAGTGAATCTAGTGCAGGTACCAACTATTCTCCAGATCTGGTGCATTGGGTTTACATTCTTTTCCCTGAAATGATGTTATTCTAAGTAACATTCATGTATTTTGAAAGTGAATAATAAAGTATTTTGTTACCCCAAGTGATAATATTCTGACCAACATTCATGTATTTTGAAAGTGAATAATAAAGTATTTTGTTACCCCAAGTGATAATATTCTGACCAACATTCATTTATTTTAAAAGTGAATGAAGTGTTCCAATTATTCCAAAATACTTTTACTAGTTTAAGTCACTCAAATTAGGTACTCCAAACATTTTCCAAAATCATTAATAATAATTTAAAAATAAACAGACAGATAGATCTTTTTCTGCACCAACTCATTCTAATATTTACTGTGGAAAAATAAGCTTACAAAATACAGCTAACAAATATATAACTCATTTGTGTCTATCAGAATTTTAAGAAAAGAAAATCAGGTAAAAATAATAACTAAAACACCCCAACATCTATTCATTGTTTAAACTGTGCTCTGCTAATGCAGAAATTGAAGGGAAAAAAGTGGTCATGTGACACAAAATAAAAAGATTTAAAAATAAAACTATAATAATTTGAATAAACAGATGATAATAAGATGAATAAACCAAATGCATTATATTGAAAATAAATCTTTCCCCTATTGGATGATACAACACGTTAGCTATGGATAAGGCAGGCATAAATTCATGAAGTCATTTTCCAAGTTCACCCATCAACACCTTCAAAGATGAATGCTAGTGTTGGCCTTTATCTACTTCTGACCCTGAAAAATCTTATATATCAGTTAATATAGTCCTTTAAACGAAAGAAATACACACCAAAAACTGAAAATAGTGGATTTAACTTATCAACTAACACTTTCAAACAGAATGATGCACAAGAATGCAAAGTGGAAACTGGTTCAACTTAGCTGCTTGAAAAGTTAAGTTCCTTGATATAGAATGTGCCATTTTTGTAGATGGTCATTGACTACAGTTCTTTCAATGCAATTCTTTTTGGATGCAGTTTTTCTTGCCTCAAACAAACCATATAGACTTATAAATGAAGAATTTTCCTATTTTCTGGTAGCTTTTAAGGCTGATATCTTATCTGAATCACACTGAACCTAATTTAAGAATATGTAAGTTTAACTTTATTGCACTTTATCTTGAAATTACAGTGCATTATTTAGTATGGAAATGAACCTTGTTCTCTCCCTTTCATGACAAGAGTTATTATTTTTAGATTAATGTACCGCCTGCTTACTGACAAATAATGCAGGTGTTAAGCATTACTGTTAGCCATGAGTAATGGCAGCTTGGTCGAAAGTTGCTGGATTGGTAACTTCTGAATAACTTCTTATTACTTTTTCATGATTATTTATTTAAACAAAAACACTGAAAGACAGAAGAGAGAACAAACTTTTGTTTCATGTGCTTT
Organism: Sinotaia quadrata; assembly: GCA_028829895.1. Taxonomy (NCBI): domain Eukaryota; kingdom Metazoa; phylum Mollusca; class Gastropoda; order Architaenioglossa; family Viviparidae; genus Sinotaia; species Sinotaia quadrata. The sequence goes on along the minus strand of CM054182.1, from coordinate 91,002,589 downwards.
TATTATACAAATTTCAATATACAGAGAGATCATAAGTACTGAAAATGTAGAAAAATTGACTAAACAAGGTCACAATCAGACAATCAGTGCGTGTTTGGAGTACCTACTAAAATGATGGTGGAACCTAGTGGATAATTAACTTCTCAATGGACATACAACTGGGAGCAGATTGTAAAAGTAGGGGTTCACATTAAAGAATTGCAGTTTAATTTATCAAAAACATGAACACCAGAAACAAATGACAAAAGAGTTTCAGTGCACTTACAGTGTCTCTGAGCTGGCAAATTTCTTTCTGTTGAGCTTGATAGTTACTGAGTGTAGCCATGACAGCAGGCATGCTGCTGACAGAGTTTTCATTGAGTTTGTGTTCGCTGCAGATAAGCTGCAATGCTTCATCTATAAGGGTTGGCTGCCGATCTGAAAATTGGAGTCTGTGGATAATAAAAGAATACTTTTAAAACAAATAGACAAATTCTTATTAATAAGAATAAAGTAGAAATAACCACAATGTGAACATGTAAGTTCCTCAAGATGAAATAACTTCAGTGTGAACATGTAAGTTCCTCAAGATGAAATAACCTCAGTGTGAACATGTAAGTTCCTCAAGATGAAATAACTTCAGTGTGAACATGTAAGTTCCTCAAGATGAAATAACCTCAGTGTGAACATGTAAGTTCCTCAAGATGAAATAACTTCAGTGTGAACATGTAAGTTCCTCAAGATGAAATAACCTCAGTGTGAACATGTAAGTTCCTCAAGATGAAATAACTTCAGTGTGAACATGTAAGTTCCTCAAGATGAAATAACTTCAATGTGAACATGTATGGTCTTGAAATAGAGACTTATAAATTGTAATGGAACTGCCATTTTTGCAGAGCAGATGATTCAAGATGAATATATGCTTTATCAAACAGAACCATCAGAGATAAAAATATGATTCATCAGAGAAGACATCAGATGAATGTATGCTTTATCAGAGCAGACCAGCAATGATAAATGTCAGAGTAGTGTTGTTTATTTTACTTAGAAAAACACCTCTTTATAAGTGTTGTTTACTTTACTTAGAAAAACATCTGCTTCTTAGTGTTGTTTACTTAAAAAAATCTGCTTATTAGTGTTGTTTATTTTACTTTGAAAAACATGTTTATTAGTGTTGCTGTTTATCTGTACCTAATCAAAGTTTGTCAGTGATAGGTAGGTTGTCTGGTACTTGATCAGAGTTGGGATATTCTGGTTAGAACAAGGACCATTATTAGCTGCCCATTATCACTCCAAGTTATGAATGCTGATTTTCAATCAATTTTTCCTGTACAAGATCATAAATCGTTGGTTAGGGATGTATTTAGAATGATCTGATCAACACACTTACCTAAGTTTTCGAACTTTCTCAGCCAAATCTATAGCCGTTTGAATCTAAGAAAAACAAAACCCAGTTTATAATCAGAGTAAAGAGTCTTCCAATATGAAAGTTAGGGTTAGGGTTAGGATAAATACATATCAGCAATATAATAACTATGCTAAAATATCCATAATATAGAGAAATTTATTAAAATGAAAGACAGGAAAATTTATTTTATTAAATCTATAAGGTGTATTTACATAATTTTGACAAATCTAAAATGAAATGTAAAAAAAAAAAGGTGAAATCCTGAGGATGATGAAAGGTACATGATCTAAACTGATGTACTTGGAATTAAAAAATTGTGTCTTTGGTCACACCTTGAAAAGATTTAACAAATACTCAAAAAAAGGCTAAAAAAAAAAAAAGCTGTTTATAATATACAGATGTTTTCTTAAGTAATAAAACTGCATGCTGAAATAACTGATTCAGAAATTTTTTGGAAATTCAAATTATTGTATGTTGTAAGCAATTTTACCTGGGTTGTTATGCTATCTTGAAGCTTATTTGTCATGGCTGTAAATTCGGACTGCAAAGTCTGCAAACATACACAATGACATTCAGTTACAAATTAATGCAGTTAGTGCCAACTGGTCATATTAAGAAATAGTCTTAGATCAAAGAAAATAAGGAAATAGAGTTATGCATGGTGATCTGTTGGTAACCAATTTTTGTGTGGACAGTTCAATTAGATCAATTCAAACTTTTCTAAATAAACTTTGGACAGAAATTTTTTTACTAGAAATTATTTTATTATTATCCAAATTAAACACAATTAATACCATAAAAAAAAAATTATATACATGCACACAATCATCTATTGTCAATTTCAATGCATGGTCATATGACAAGGGAATAGTGTGTAAGAAAATTACAGCCATACCTGAGTATTAACTTATCTTACAGCCATACATGAGTATTAACTTATACAGTTATACATGAGTATTAACTTAATTTTATTTGATTATTTAACTGTATGCTATTAAACAAATCTTTGTGGCTCATCATCCATTCCCCTGAACCTTGTGAAATATTAGACGACTCTTTATAGATGGTAAAGCACACTTTAAGAATATAAATGTCATTCTCAATTGTATTGTAATCTGACCATATGCAATATGCCTGCACACACATATTTAGTAATATTACTTATTGAGTAATGAAATGATAAGAACATAATTTCACTGCAATTACCAATAGTAACAGTTATTTTCATTACATACTGTGCACACACATCAATATAGCAGGTCTTCTCAATTAAAAACTATATCTTATAACATTTAATCATCATTGTCAATGCTTTTTGTAAACATCAGATGCATTAAAACAAAATTTATGCAAAATATATTACTTATAGAATAAAAAAATTAATTAATTGATAAATTTAAACGAATTGGAAATTACAATTAATTCTAAACAAAAATTAGTTTTGGCCATTAGAACAGTAACAACACAAGAAGTTAACCACTTCCACTCTGATAGCACATGTTTTGGGGCACCTAAAAATTATCAAAAGGTCCACGCATCTTCACACACTTCTGTGTCTGTTCAAGAAATTTTGACAGAAAACAACATTTCTATGATACTCCCTGATATTCTCCTATCTTCCCCCATGCATTTTTTTTTTGTTCCCCAAAATCAAAATTAAAATGAAAGGAAAGAGATTCAATGACATTCCAATCATCTATAATAATATGAAAGCAGAACTCAGTCACACTGCTTCCAAAACTGGCAGGAACATGGGAACATTTGTGTATCAGCTGGGGTAGATTACTTTGAAGGGGATAACATATAGTACTTCTAAATGTACATTATTCTTTGGAATAAAAATGAAAAGTTAGAACTTTCTGATCACACCTTGTATATGAAAAATCATCTCTAAGACTGGTAAGAATATTGTTTAATGCTGGAATGACTAAAATATTTGTTAACATTATGATCTCTAAAGACCATAAAGCAGTTGCTGATGTCACTGATTATTATAAATACTTAACATTTTAGAGCAAGGTATCAACCTGACATTCAGGAATACATGTTCTTAATTAAATGTGTTTACCTTCATTTTCCCCCGCAAGTTATTCAGTTCAGCACTGGCCATATCCTTCTCCTTGATTGCTTTCTCTAGTGATCGTGACTTGGAATTTAATTCTGTTTTCAAGTCCGAATAGCCAGGCTGCTGTGCAACTGCCAAAGGAGATTCTTGAAAATATGGAGCAATCAGACCAGCCTGTCCATTGCCAGCTGCTACTGAACTGTGACCAAACAAGGATAAATGCAGAAAGTTGTTTACAACAAAGTAAATGCCAAACAATCCTTAAAAATCAGGAAGTTTAAGAGAATCCACCTGGCCTTGTTGCTTAAAGATAAATTGCTTTACAAAGGCACTGCCTAGTCAGTGCTACTGATCAATTCCATCATTTTAAAACCAAAGATAATGAGTTAATCAACACCCCCCACCAAAGATACATAATTGTAATTATATAAGCTTTACATTAACAACAATAAAAATAATTATATTTTTGTTCTACTCAAGAAATATATCAAAGAGACATATATTTGTTATGGATAGGCTTGTGCTTAATAAAAGCATTTAGAAACTCAACACCCTTTGTCTGTCCAAAATGGAGATAATCTGTCAGAATGATGTAAAGGTATGGTCAGTGAATGGTGATTTTATAGGGAAATAACTCAGCCACACCTTTTTCTTTAGCACTACTTTGTTTAGTTTTGTGATTACAAACTCATTATGGTTATAAATATTACATATATTTAAAAAGTTAAGCAAGCAAGCAATTAATATCAACTAAACTCTCAATTATCTGCACAGGTGACCCAGCCAAAACCAAGATTTAATTTTATATCAAAACTGACACTCATGTCTTTAGACAGTTTATTTTTTTACATAACAAATATAACTTTCTTTTCTTTTGAAATAATTTTAATTATTGAATCTTGGAGTTTGTGCTGTTTTAATTTGAGGGTGAAGCCAATGAAATATCAAACAACAAAGTAACATTATTTACACTAAAACTGATGCAAGAGTTGCCAATGTCCATTGAGATGAAATATACCAAACCTATAACAGTCATTTTACAGTGTCAGTGACTAATCTGTACATACACTGTTTTAAGTTAAAATACTCCAGAACAGAAGACACAGGAATAGAACAGGGAAACATAATTACAGAAAAGAAGACACAGGAATTGAACAGGGAAACATAACTACAGAAAAGAAGACACAGGAATAGAACAGGGAAACATCATTACAGAAATGAAAGGAACAGAATAGGGAAATGCAGCTACAAAAAAGAAAGATGATGGTACAGAATAAATATTCAAAGATATAGAAGAAAAGATAAAGTTATAGAAAAGTTTCAAGCAAGAGGTGAAAGTACAGAAGTACAAAAGAGAGAGTCTTTCAGTTATTGTTGATGTAGACAATTTACTTACGGCAGCAGAGTGACCTTGAGCTTGCCTGTATCCCCAACAACTTGCCTGGCAGCTGACTTTCCCATGCCATCACTTGTTCCATCAAGAAGAGGGTTCCCTAAACTCTGCCCATATCCACCACTATAACCTCCACAATAATCAGTCCCTTGCAGTCTACCTGGTGCATCCCCTGCTCCACCTCTCATCTGTTGCTGCTTATTGGACTAAAGTTTAAACATGACAATTAGATATCTACCATTTTCATTAGTAATTCAAAACAATCATGTGTTAAATAAAGTAGGTACAATTTTTATCAGTGGTGAATATTGATCAAGTGTGTTAAATAAATTAACTACAAATTCCATCAACAGTCAATATTGATAAAGTAGTACAATTTTCCATTAATAGTCAATACTGATCAAGTGTGTTAAATAAATTAACTACAAATTCCATCAACAGCCAATACTGATATAATGTAGTACAATTTTCCATTAGTAGTCAATACTGATCAAGTGTGTTAAATAAAGCAGCTACAATTTTCATCAGTAATCAATACTGATACTGATAAAGTATGCTAAATATAGTACATACAATTTCCATAAGTAATCAATACTGGTGGAAATTATATATTTATAGAATAACCTACCATTGCTACCAGTAGTTAAAAATCTTGATAAAGTGTTTTAAATAAATGTAAAGTGATGACAACAACAACTGAAAGTTAAAGTAAGTCGACTGACAGTAAGAAATTATACGCCACAGGTAACCAAGATCATGTTTACATTTTTGTGACTTCTATTGACATGGCTGAACAGCTACCATTGAGCATACTGTTAATTTTAACACAATTTCTCTCTCTTTTTTCTCTCCCTCTTTCTCTCTCTCTTCCTTGCTCTTTTTTCTTTTTTTCCCTCTTTTCTCTCTCTGTTCACTTTTTCTTTCTTTCTTCTCTTTTTTTCTCTTTCTTTTCTCTCTCTCTCAAAATGCTAATCTTTCCACAGTCATCCCTAGAATGTCTGTATATTAAATGACTAAGAATTAAGTCTTGGTTTAAATATATATTCTCTATGAATTAAATTTACATATGATTTAAAAAAAAAAAAATCATAAGTTAAAGCATTACAAAATAAAAAAGAAGACAATACTAGAATGAAAAAAGCATTCTCACATACACAAATCAATTAGACTAGAATAAAGAGTGCTACAGTAAAAATGTATAAAAGATAAAATCACAGTAATTTGGTACATTTCTTAAACACAAAATTCCTTTAAAAAGTAAAATGTGTTCATAGCTTCTAAAGTGCTAAATAAAAATCGCTATCAAATATATACATGTATAACAAAAGAAACAAGAATCAATATTATATACAAGCAACTTAATGACAGTCTAATAAAACAAGACAAAAAACAACAACAATTGAATACCTGTTTTCGCACAGCAAATCCTTTGTTGATCAGATCCTGGTTCAAATGGATATCATCAATGTATAACTCAGCAAACTGGCCAGTACCATCAGGGAGGCGAAATGTTGGGTTTGCCACAACATATTTTCCATCTGTCACTTCCCTAACATAGGCAGTAGCCTACCAAAGTTAACAAAAAATTATCAGAAACCAAGTGCACACTTATGTTAAAAAAAAAAAGGAATCTTTCATGAAAAAAAACCATGAACTATTTTAAAATTAAAAGCCTCTTCTGTTTTATCTATAAAAAACAACAAAATATTCATAAATAAAAATTAAATGAGATTTTTATTTTCATGGAATACTGATAAGAATAATTCTAAGTTGTGACTTCAAAGTGTGCTTATACAATGCCGAAAGAAGATAAGCAAAGCTTCTGAAAAACACAATGCCCATTGTGAAAAAATAGTGATGATTGCATAAAATTTTATTTGTAAATAATTTTACTTTAAGAGATTACTGTATATCTTGTAATAATGTGATTAGCAATATGCAAAATTCAGAAGATGACTGGATGTGGACTGAAAACATTCTTCACATATGTATAAAATGATAAACTGCCAATTGAATGATGTTCCATCAGACAGCTTACTTTCAGAGTGATAAACTGCCAATTGAATGATATTCCATCAGACAGCTTACTTTCATAGTGATAAACTGCCAATTCAATTATGTTCCATCAGACAGCTTACTTTCATAGTGATAAACTGCCAATTGAATGATATTCCATCAGACAGCTTACTTTCATAGTGATAAACTGCCAATTCAATTATGTTCCATCAGACAGCTTACTTTCATAGTGATAAACTGTCAGTTGAATGATGTTCCATCAGAAAGCTTACTTTCAAAGTGCAAAACTGTTCACTTGTCACACTTGCTTTAAGAGAATTTATTCTCTGTTCACATTTTAAAAAATATTAAAATGACAATACTTCTAATTAAATAAAAGTGGACTGATGTCATGATCATGTGTATATGCCACTGTATAGCTATCTAGTTAACACCCTTGGAAACCAGAGTTCTTTCCCTGCCCTCTCAAATCTGCCATGATTGGTCAAGGTGCCCAAAAATGTGAAAGTCTGCTGAATATGCTACTTCTGAAAGTCATGATGGGATAAAACTGTAATGACCTGAAAGAAGGATATGGTAATCAATTAACAAAAAAAAAAAAAATCCACTAATTTAAAGATTTTCTCAAGCTTTGTTCAGACTTTAATCACTCCAACCACCAAAAGTTGGTAAAAATAAATTTCCTCAATATGACTGAAATAAACTGTTGTTTATTTTCATGTTAGTTTAAAATAATTAATTAAAATGCTTGACATCCTGCAAAGAGCAGGATTTAAAAATTAGATCTATCGATTTAAAGAGTGAAAAAGAAAAAAAGAAAATGAACACACCTCTAGTTCCTTTGTAGTGATAAAACGCACTCCATGCAACAATATTTTGGTTGCAAAAGGCTTGGGCATGGTCAATTCTGCTGGGAGTTCTACAAGATCCTGTGGATTCACATCTTCAAAGTTTCCAAAATCAATGTACTGCACTTTTATCTGCAAGAGACAACAAACAAAGGCAAGGGTACAAATATATGGTATGTTTACAATAGTTGACATGATTGAACATTGTATACTAATTATATTCTTCCAACATTCTGAGTGCACAATGACATGGTGAGATAGGGTGGGGTATGACAGCCACTCCTGCTTCTGAGAAGAAGTCACTACCATGCAGACCTCTTATAATATTTGACTTCCTTTTAACAGTGTTATCTGGAAATTGACCATAGAACCACTAAGGATCTGGAAGTAAGCGGTGTGATGTTTTGCTGAGAGATGGACAAGATGTTAATTCTCCACCTGCCCAGGCCACCCATAACCTTGGGCTAATCCCCCAAACACACCTTTTGGCTGGCCAATCATAATCCTATTAGAAAGATGAATGATACATAATGTAGAATAGAAGAGTGATAGTTCTAGAAGACAGCTCAAGCCATGGTACATATAGCCAGGATAGTAAGCAATTAATATTTTTCCTGTGTGCATGAAACTTTTTGTGTTATGATTTTGTACAACTTTGGAAATTGTTCACATCCTAATTTTTGGGATGGAAGTTGGCTAAACAAATATCTTCAGAATTAATAAGGACATTTGAAATCTGTCTTTCGTTTCTGTTTTAGAATATATTCAGTTTGATTTATGCCAATTTTGGTTGCTTTCTGATGTGAAGATATTTAAATACGAATTAAATGGTAGGAAATTTAATGAAAATAGTTCATTTCCTTCATTATTATGTTTAGGCAACATTTTTGTTTTCCTAGATATCCTAAAAATATTCTAGACAGATGTGTATGGCATTGGTGTACATAAATTTCTCAATTTTCTCAAATTAAATGTTGGCAATTGGTGGACTTATTAATTTTTGAAATTAGTGTTTATTTTTCATAAATATGCAAATATTTCTCGAAGTATTGTAAATTTTTTCAGAATTTCAGAATCGTGCTCAGCACGTTATTATAATTTATTCGTTCATAACCCAATGTGTAGTACTGCTGAGATTTAAAAAATTTAACATTGTGTATTTTTCGACATTTTGGGCAAAAATGCAAAAATGAGTGACCTTGATTAACCCCAAGCAATATGCAAAATTTTGAATGCACAAGTGTGGTTACTCTGATAGCCAATTCAATTACTCTTAAAGTAAATAGAATCTTTTAAATTTTCTTACCGTTAAAGATGATTCTCATAGCCAATTCAGTTATTCTTAAAGCAAGCATGATCTTTAAATTTATTTTTGTTACCTTACCAAGACTTAAAGCAAGCATGATCTTTAAATTTATTTTTGTTACCTTACCAAGACTTAAAGCAATCATGATCTTTAAATTTATTTTTGTTACCTTATAAAGAGTTAAAGCAAGCATGATCTTTAAATTTATTTTTGTTACCTTATCAAGACTTAAAGCAAGCATGATCTTTAAATTTATTTTTGTTACCTTATCAAGACTGTAGACATGCCTTGCTTGGCAGCGGTACCAAACTCCATCAACTGAATATTTACATGCATATACCTGAAAAGAAAAGACAAACATTAGGTTTCAAGACTGAAAAATGATGGTCATTTATTGGAGCACCTTTCAAATTATGGTTAAAAGTCAAACATTTTAAAATGAAATATTATCAATGCTTGTTAGAGAACTGTTAAACATTATCAGTGCTTGTTAGAATATAATCACAGCTACTATTACAAGCATATAAACAGAGCAATGTTGGTAATTAAACACCAAACTTGAAGCTTGAAAGACTTAAAGTGATTTTGATCCATGTTAATTAAGCACATTATAAAACAGTATAGCTGGATAACTCTGAAGTACTGCTTGAACAAATGAATTTCCCACCCAAATCAAATATACTTCAACAAGCACACCTGCCCACAAAAATCTCCATCAGCAGAAGCTCGCTTCAATTAGCAGTTTTAAGATGCACACATCCTATCATTGTCAAGAACGTCACATCTTCCAAGGAAATCTACCTTCAATTTAATTTCTATTAGTAAAAGTCCACTCAAAATGTGTCCAGTAGTTTTTCACTTATTTAAACCCATACAAACCCACAGATGTAACAATTTTATAATGTGCCTCGACAGTTTACCTTGTTTATATCCACTCGTCCAAAGAGCGGATTTGCTGATGGACACACTTCTGCCAGCTGGCTTGCCACATTCATCAAGTCCTCAACCTGACTGTCAGTGATAGTCTGAGCCCAGAGTAAGGTAGGTGTTTCTACATGAGTAACCATAATACACTGTTGGGGAGAGAAAAAAATGTGAAAAGCCTTGAATATAACACTAATAGTTTGTGCCCATAATAAGATAGGTGTTTCTACAGGTGAGACCATGATACCTATATATGTGCGTGCACACTAAAAAACAGAATATACAAGTTGTAATAAAGATGAAAATGCAATTTAAAATTAACAACATAATGAATAAAGATGGAAAGAAATACTGATTTACACCAGATAAAATCAATTTTATTATACAGCATGGCCCAAAAGTAGGTTTACAGTTCATACAGTTATCACGTAGACTATTTATTTGAAAATTTGACACTAGAACAGCGGGAAATTCGTTAGCAAGTAAAAAGTTGTTTATGTAAGTTAGATTTATACTCTGAGGAATGTTTTATATTGGTATTACTAAGCAAATAACTTCAACCATATAAAAGGTAGTTTAATAACTGTACTTTTGGGCCACCCTGTAGATAGCTTTGTTACATAAACCAAAAAATGTTAGATTATTCTAATCATTATTTTCTGTAAGTCTCTAAATCAGAAAATTAATAAATGGCATTTTGGTAACACTAAACATGACATTTATTTTTGAAATAATTATCATATATCTGTAGAAATTTGAGTAATGCTTCAGCAATAAAAGAGTTTTGTCAAATTAATCAGAAATATGAATGTAGTAAGTTCCTCTTAAAGTCATTAGGTTTTTAAAGAAGAATACAAATACAAAATACAAAAGGTTTTGAGATAAAAGACTCTTGCATCACTGGCTTCTGAGGTTAATGTTGGTGGTGTTAAACTCTGCTGGTATCCCATAATTTTAATTTTAACTTAACAAGGAACACCCATACCTAGTCACCATGAGAGAAAACTGAAGAAACACTTGCACTTACAAATCTTTGTCAAAAGCATAAAAGTAATGGATATACCTGAAGATCAGATGAATAGGTGTATTTTTTTCCTATAGAACACTCAAAACATCATAGGGGTAATTTTTTAACTGTTCTTTACTAAAATATAAATTTTGGATGCACAGCTTAAGGGTTCTTATACAAATGTTAACTGTTTGAATAGATCCTCAGAAATAATATTAATTATAAAATAGGAACAAAACATAAGATTCCACAAAATACAATGTTAGTATAATTGAGATCTGATTTAAAAAGCAAAACAAAACAGAAAACAAAAATCAATAAAATTGGAAGACGAGGACTAGTTATAGTTAGTCCCTTTAACCCCAAAGTTGTCAAATTCAAAACTGAAATATGTATCTGACAGTTTATGATTACCTCAGAAACAGAAACAAATAAAACATCTGAAAGAAATGTTTGAAATCACCTTAAAATCATCTATCTTATTATATTTAAATTCATTATTAAACAAAATTGAAAACTTTAAAGGAACAAGTCATTAATAAGTACCAACAGGTGACAATATCAACAGATGACAGTACCAACAGGTGACAAGAGACAGAAGCAAACTCACATTTTCTCTCACTAAACTATAAGATTGTCATAGTTTACATTTTAAAAATGACACCAAAGAACTCCCTTACCGTTTGATTTCTGGTAGACCATGCCGTTGATGTAGACATAGAAGCAAGACTGATCTATTGCATATATATATAAAAAAATTATAGATTGTGCTACTCAACATACAAAATTATTTTTGGGCTGATCCACTGATTAAATATAAATTTATAAAAAGAATGATGATAGGCAAATGTTTATTAGCTACTATTCTCATTGTTTATACTCAAAACAAACATTTTAAATACAGTTTAAAAACTTTAAAAAAATAAATTTTGCAAAATCTACATATAGAATTTTAAATACAGTTTAAAAACTTTAAAAAATAAATTATGTAAAATCTATATATAGAATTTTAAATACAGTTTAAAATCTTTTTTAAAAAGTTATACAAAATGTATGTACAGATATATAGTAGTCACTGCTTAATATGATCACTAGCTATTAGAATCAACCTCTTTATAAAATCACATTTCAGAAAAAGGATTCAATTATTCAAATCACCAAAATATATAATTGTTGATTTGAATAGAAAAAGTTTTCAGTTATACTTATAAGGATCAGAAAATTAGTTCATTCTTAGAGACCAGCACCAGCATATAATTTCTGATTCTTGTACAAACTATTTCCTGGGTAATGTTATACTAATTTTCAACAAAATTTGCATTAAAAACAATCGAATGCGTGTTTCGATATACCATGTTCGTTACCTCAGCGCAAACCCCACAAAGTACACATGTATATTTGGTATCAAAATGAAGATAATTAAATGCTGCATCTATTGCTATGAAGTATGGTGTGTTTTTCTTCTGTACTCAAAAACAAAAATTGCAGATTTCTTGCCAATGTTTGCTTTAAAACTCATTTTTAAAATAAATGAGTTTTATAGCGAACTTTGGCAAGAAATCTGCAATTTTTGTCATTAAAAAATGGTCAAAAGTACATTATTACAAGGCTTGAATGAAAGGTCTTTCCAGACCCTTTTGACTGAGGTATGGGGTTAATCACCGTTAATGTATTCATGACATGTTGGAAAAATGCAATCCAATCAAATGCAAGCAATCTAAAGCACCCATTCTTACAACAATGGCTTTCAATATGTGTACTTGTCTGATATCTACGAACAATGCATAATATCTTTCATACCTCTGTTTCGTTAGGACCAGGTGAAGATGATGTAGTAGGCTCCATGTGTGGAACTGTTGAAAGAAATATTTTGAAGACAGATAAGCACATAATGATGCATACAAAATAAAGGTAATTATATATGAAATATACATCCCCTTTTTTTCTTATAAATTCAACTGTACAAAATTAAATAATTTTTAAAATAATTTTGATCTCTCTTAACACTCCTGTAAGTATATGGTTCATTGTCTGGAATGTACCACTGTGCAAAATTTAAAGTGGAGTAAATCTAATTATTAAAGTTGATAAAAGGTTTATTGTTCACATAAAAAGTAAAAAGAACAAATACAAAAATGTTGTAACAAAGAAACTAAATCTGAGATGCATTTTTACCAGATAAAAATATTTTTAAAATAAGCAAATATAATTATCTCATTGCAATGAATATATTTTCTTTACTAATGTAAATTATTAACAAAATTTGTATATATATACATAGTTGTTTAAAATGGGTTACAGAACTATAACTTTGTAATGTGGCAACCAAATCTGGTTACTGCAAACATAATATTAAGTAATAAACAAAGTGTCTATTTAAATATAACTTTTTAAAAACATAATAACTTCTTGAATGCAATTCACATGTTTTTCCACCACTCCCACTCATTCAGCTTTAAACATACAAACTATGTGAAACTTTAATTACAAACTAAACTATATTTATATGTACAGAAATATGCAAGCTATTTATGATGTTGATCAATTTATTTAAAATATATTGAGATTATCAAAATCCTAAGCTGTTTCCAAATTTCATTTAAATTATTTTTGTAACAATGTAATCTTGATGGAAATAAGAATTATTAATTTTTATTTAGTACTTAAAAAAATCTTATTTCATAAAAAAATTGACTGTTTCAAGATAAAAGGGATCCAGAATGTTGCTTTATTGTATTATCACTTCAAAGAAAACCTTGATATGATAGGTTGTTGTATTATTTATCACAAAAATATTTAAAGAAAATAGTAATAGGCCAGCAATAATGTCAATAAAAGAGGTGCCATTTTCAGTTCAAAACAAATATGTATTACAAATCATTACAAAGTAAATAAACATAAATTCATATAACTACCTTATGTATCTCTCACATTAATTCTAAATATACAGAATGATATTTAATACACATGATATTTCTATGCTTTATTTTTAAGAAAACACATATTACAGACCCACCTTATGTGATACACTCAGAGAATGACCCATATATCTCCTTTGTAATTATCACTGTTTAAAGCGTATACCTTCAAAAGACAATATCTGTTAATACTAACTTCAGCAATATTTACAAACATTTTAGGCAATGTTCTCTTACCAATATCTGGATTCCTGTGGATATGTTGCTTATTCAGCAGATTGTTGTCTTTACCCATATTATATGCAACTGTTCCTGGAGCTGTTCCAGCAGGTTTGCTGTCAAAGTGCACAAACCCCACCCCCCCCATCAAAATAAAATTCAACATTTAGTCACAAATTTCTGTCAAATGGAGATGTCTTTTCTGTCATTATTTAGTGACAAACTCTGTCAAATGGAGATGTTTTTCCTGTCATTATTCAGTCACAAATTTCTTTCAAGCACAGAGATTTATTTTCAAGTTCTTTCATTCAGCCCCAACATTTTCTGTAAACTTATGATGAATTTAATGTGTTGAAAAGTCAAACTAAAAAACTCTGATGGTTCCCATCTTTTAATTACGAAAAAAAAAACAAATAAGGAAAATGTAATTTATGTTTGAACAAATAACATTACTCAGGCACAAAATCGTGTATCAATAATCAAATAACAAATTTTCTTTCCAAAGTGCTATGGCTTCAGAATGCCAGAAGGAACCCAAAGGGAATGCATACTTTTTCTCTTAAAGTCTATGCTCTATGGCAGGGGCGGGCAAACGTTTGAGAGCATGGGCCAGATAAAACTGTTGGAACAGTTGGAGGGCCAGATAGACGACCAAATATCACAAGTCCAGCAAGTTCAGAATATAAAATGAGAACAAAAGTAATTTTAAGAGATGTATTTTATATAAAAAAATAAAAAAATAAAAAATGAACTCAGTTTGAATTAAAAGTTAATGAGATGGACGGTGTTGCTTACAATGAATCAGTGATTCAATGACTGGCTTAACTGATGAGGTAGACAAGCGAAGAATGTCATTTAGATGATGGTCGGAGTTGAGAGCGAAGGCGACTCTTTGTATATTTCATCTTTGAGAACAGATGTTCACAGCAAAATGTACTTCCGAACATAGCTACAATGCGCTGAGCATGTTTAACAAAATGTGGAAACTTGCCTGTTGGAAGGATGACATCACAAAAAAAGAAAGAGGAGAAGAAGTGCAGAACTTTGCTTTTAACTCATCACTGCATTGCTATGCACCAACTACATCTGCAAGGAAGCTGGAGCGTCATCCACTGTGATTTCAAAAGGGGCATTGAACAACTTGAAATCTGCAGAGAGTGGTCCGATACCCCCAAAACATGAGACAAATTCTTCCCTCAGTGAGGTAATGACTTCACCACAAGTCTCCAAGTCGACATCTGCTATGGAACAAGCAGCAAGTCATGGAAAATGCGGAAACTGACCATTAGACAACTGGAATTCCCACCAGCATAGTTTCACTTCAAATGCTGTGATGTGTAAATGCATTTCAGGAACGAGAACACCTTTACTTTGCAAACTGACATTGAGGATGTTGAGGTGTGTGGTAATATCCATAAGAAAGGCCATACGAGCAAGCCATTTTAGATCAGTGAAGTTTCTTTTCATGAAGAAAGGTGGAAATTTCTTGGTGCAGGTCCCACAATGAGAAAGCAGACCACAAAAGAAAAGCAGGTTACCATAGTGTGCATTCACTTCATCCATCAGTGCCTGAAATTGATGATGTTTGAGACTTTGGGAAAGTGTGGAATTTACAACCTTCACCACAACTGATATGACCTCAATGAAGTTTGCAGATTTGGCACATAAGGATTTTTGGTGAATGATGCACTACAATTTAAGGATAGTCTGGTTGTGTCTAAGGGCCTTACAGTGGTGAACGAGCAAAGAAGCTGCACCCTTTTCTCTTCAATCATTGCCAGTGCAGTGAGGAATTCTAGGGCGGTAAAATTCAATAGGAATGAATTTTATTATTTCTGTACACAAAACTAGAGCTGTCCATGATTCTATCTTTTTTCCACACCAGTGAAGCCAAGAGTGTGGCAGTCTGGTGAGCGAAATAATAATTGTATTGCTTGTATGTTAGTGGTTGGTTGCTAATGGGTACGCACAGGACAGTGGCCTACTATTCATTTTGTAATTTTGTGCATGAACAGCAACATTTATGAATGCATACATGGGTTGAAGATCTGTGAATTAAACAAATGCAATAAATAATAGCTTAAGGTCTGTAGTTAACACCTATTAGAATTCTTATTTGCTTTGTTGTACTATTTTTGCATTTTCTATATTTAATTAAACTATCAAATTTATGTTATCTTGTCATTACACTCTGTTCTGTGACCTTGCTTCATGTTGTGGAGTTCACATGATTTGTTCATCTGCTATGTACATAGCATAATTTTAGATTTATATCATCCTAAGTATTACTGCCTAATTAGAGGGAGGGATGGGTGTTGAGCCACAAGAGACTTAGGGGTATAGGAAGAGAACATTTCCCCCTAGACAATAGCTAGCCTGTAAATCGGTGATTTTAGGTGCTATTATTAAAAATAATAATTAATTTTACATCGAAAAATACTTCTGTGCTGGGAAGCTGATGCAGGACTAGCAAATAACACCAGCATAGGCTTAAAGACAAGTTTCCAAGAAAAGAAGTTTTATGTGTTTGTGCACACGTGAGAAATTCAATGCATCCACTGTCTCTATCTTATTGCTGTATAAATTTGCCAAGTGACACTCTTTTTCAGTATATATATACAAAAACAATATCCAATTGTCTTTTCTCACAAATCTATATATAGTAAACACTACGTACTTGAGCCTTTTTTCCATACGCCTACACAAGACAGGAATCCCATCTAGAAGAATGCCATTGCATTCCTTCACGGCTCGGTTGGCATCTTCCTCGCAAAGATACTTCACCACCCTGCACATGCAGACATTTACTTTCTTGTAACATGACACCGTGTCACCCAGAACAGTTGCCAAAATAACAATATCATGAAAAATTATTTTATTCAATATTAAACTAAATATGTTTTTGATGTTTATTATTTTTACTTGAATTTAGTAGTAATGAATAAAGTGATAATACATTGTAATAAAACTTATTATTATAGTACACATTATTATTACATACATTTGTAGTTAAAGATGAAGTGACACCCACTGTATTACAACTTTACAAATGCATTCAACATCTGTGAAAGTATTAATAATAATATAAAGAACTATTTTAAAAATTAATGAAAAAGATTTAGGACAAATACGAAGAAATGTCTGGAATTTTATGAAAAAGATGTTAAATGGCAATCTTTAATTAATGGTTACTTAATGAATTATGGCTTCTTAAATGCATTTAACTCAATGCATGTATCAGAACCATGTCTTAAATACTGCAAATAAATAAATATTTGAAATTGATTTAATGCCAAATGTGTTTAGAACATTAAATGTTCTGAATGAATAATTCAGACATGATTTTAAGTCATGTCTGAATTATTCATTTAGACAGCCCAATACTCTAAGTACGTTCATCATTAAATCAATTTCAAATTTAGTTTATGTGCAGCGTTTAAGACAGTTCATATACATGCATTGAATTAAATCCATTTAAGGAACAGTACTTACACAAATTTTCCTTGATTAGCTTCTTTCACAAAGAAGCCCTTTGTTTCACCGAACTTTATGAACATCTTGGACACTTTTTTCTGGTTCAAAAACAGTGAAAACATGTAAAACATTAATTAAATTATATATATTTTTTGCTTATAATTAACTGTAAAACATATAGTTATAATAATTAAATATAAACAAAATAAATAATGGTAAAGTTCATTACTGACAAATAATATTGAATGTGTTGTGAATAATTTATTGAACTCTTTTCACATACTTCCATTAATACTATATAATAGTATACACTGAACAAGGAAGGAACAAACACAACACCATGATTCACATATATAGCCATAATAAAAGAACAGAGGTATGAATCCACATAAATCTTATATTGCACACATACAAAACTTAAAAAGTAGGTTTTTACTAAATACAATATTGAATATAATTATAATTTACACTATCACTTCTAAGTTCAAAGATGTAAAATTACACTATCTTATAGTTGTATACAGGCTTTTACAGCTTATAACTATAAGGTTACAAAGAAATGAGATAATAACACTAACAAGTAACAGATATGAATACAATGAAATTTCATAATAATAATTAATTAATGACATGATGTGTTTGAATTATTGAAGTATTTAAAACAGAGGATTTTCAAGTAAAATGAAAATTATGGGTGTATAATTTATACATTCATCATTTCTTTAATATTTTATAGGTGCATAACTGTAAACAAATACACACAACTAAATCTTATCCAAAAGTTAAAGAAATAAACTATAATAAAATAACAGAAACATAACCTTACACTTTGACTAAAGAGAAACAAATGTGCACTGTAATAAATATGTTAAATAACATCTAGTTTGAGTTATTTACTGGAAATTCAAATGAATGTGGGTTTGAAGTACTACAGTTGTACTATCCTAATACCTATATGTCTCACTCCAAAACCAAAAGTACTGCATATTCTATTAAGAAAAAAAATGATTCTGATAAACCAGTAAACAAATGCAGAGAATTTTCAGTATTCAAAGTAATGTGTTGCTATTGCAATCAGTGTGGCATTCAACACTGTGTTCCTGGCATTAAACATGTGGATACATAAAACACATCTCTTCATTCATTATTATATTTCTCTTATCTAAAATTAAAATTCCTTTGTGTTTACCCACATTCCATTACAAAATCAGTGAAAACTGGAAGTGGGTGTAAATTATATTAAATAAACAAGGTAGTGAATTTGTTAATGTTATACTTATAAGATCTTATCAATGGAGATTTTAAAAAAAATATTTAAAACTTGTTTTTGTGCTATCTTGTGATAAGCTGCTAAGATGAGATCCCTGAATATTTATACAAAGCTGTGAATTCAAAAGTAGATGACTAGATTTTGCTCAGTACAGTATACACTTTTCTTGGCAAAAGTTCCTGTCCACAAAATTGTGTTCCTGACTTTTTTCAAGGCTATATTTAAATTAACTCAAACAAATTGATTAGTTTTGTTTGGGCTGACTCATTAGTATCTGCTAATGTCATAAAATAATAGAATGTATAAAATTTTTTTATTTTAAATTACACTTATAATGGCATTTATAGTTATAGTAATAGCTCACTAATAAATTAATGTTTATTCAAAATTGTAATATGACTCATGTCCACTCCTCCCAAATATATGAAACTTAGAAGAGCATCCAAAACTCTCCAATCATTTAATGATTTATGGACTCCTTTTCTACTTCTAATAAGAAATAAACAGACCTAATTCTAAGCATTACATACCACTATCAAACACACACACAAACATCCTGTGGCGCGAACATTGGACACTTCATATGTATAGTCATACCATCATAATACATGTAATACTAATAGCAGAGTAGTTGAAATGTTTGTTTTTTTTAAAATAAAATTACCACTTTGGAACGTCACCTGCGACTTTCTAAAAACGGAAAAATAACAAAAAGTAATGAAGCAAGCATTTTGGCGGTGTGAAAAAAAAAATTGTACATATACTTTGAATGAAGTGATATCGGTTGTTGAAATTCGCTCGCTTGACCAGTCTTGTAACACAAACACTTCTTTGATAACTGAACTTACTATATTTAAAAATTGTAAATTAATACACAGATTTATACACATAGTATTCACCTCGATTGCATCGTTGTCGCCCTTATTAAAATGCCCGACAAACACATCAAAAGTTGCAAGTGCACGTTTCATTTTCGTTTGCAATTAGACACACATTAGACTGGCTTTCTAAAGGGAGCTAATATTTGTTACTCTGAGTAGCCATCCCTGCTTGTATTTGATCCTTGATGGCTCAGAGGAATTTCAAGAATGACACTACTGAGCCGAGCGAAGATAAGAGTGTGGAGTTTATTTTTGTTTTGATATTTCATATTCAAATCCAGACTGCTATTTTATTTTTTAATATATATAACCATTATTTGTACCCAATGAATCGACTTCAGTATTTAGTCATAGATTTCTATAACTTTTGAACCACTGATTTGTATATTGAACCACCACCCCTTTAAAAGGGAAGGGAGAGGGGATGGAAACAAATTGTTTTTAGTTGACTTGTGACCACAATCTGAGAGGTCTCGCCGACAACAAGCAATCAAATATTAACATACAGATCTTTATAATAGAATGTGCATTATAATAGTAATATATAAAGTACTTTGATATATGTATAATAATTACGTGGGAAGAAATTTTTATTGTAATAGTATTGTATTTTATTTTTGCATCTTGAGCATTGCCCTTGTAAATATAATCATTATGAAAAATAAAAAGAGACGCTGAAATTTCGAAATAGTGTTATCTTTTTGCAATTTAAAAATTATAGGAGGTTCAGGCCATCTTTTGAGCTTGTCTTGCCTCAATCAGCATCGACCTATTGGTCTATACTTTGAAATTACACTGTTGTCAGTTATCTTGTCTTAATCAGGCACTGGCCCATTGGTCTGTACTATAAAACCGCACTGTTGTCAATTATCTTAATCAAGTTTTGTACAAAAGCGCCCTGACTGGTTTTTCATTTGTCTCTCAATCTTTTCTTTTGAAAACAGTTTTGTGCATAAGTGCTGTGATTGGCTTCTCATTTGTCTCTCAATCTTTTCTTTTGAAAACATTTTTGTACAAAAGCTATCTGACTGGCTTCTCATTTATCTCTCAATCTTTTCTTAACACTCATCAGAGTTATTTTATTGGTTATAAAATTCAATTGTTTTACTCTCAGCCTTGAATGATTGACATTACACTTGTACAATACTTTTTTAAATAAACACAAATTTAGAAGTGTAATCACTTCATTGTTTTTTTTCCCATAAGCAGTAATTCCCAATTTAATTTCCACAGAGAAATATCATAGAGAAAATCATTGGTAAATATCATAGAGAAAACCATAGGTAAATATCACAGAGAAAACCAATGACAAATATCATTATGAAAACCATAAAATATCATAGAGAAAACCATAGGTAAATATTATAGAGAAAAACACAGGTACTTATCATAGAGAAAACCATAGGTAAATATCATAGAGAGAGACACAGGTAAATATCATAGAGAAATCCATAGGTAAATATCATAGAGGAAACCATAGGTAAATATCATAGAGAAAACCATAGGTAAATATCATAGATTAAGACACAGGTAAATATCATAGAGAACCATAGGTAAATATCATAGAGAAAGACACAGGTAAATATAGAGAAAACCATAGGTAAATATCAAAGAGAAAACCACAGGTAAATATCATAGAGAAAGACACAGGTAAATATCATAGAGATGAAAGATGTTCAATTACTTCGATGATCTCTCGCACTTTTGTAATCATAACCTGACTTAGAGCATCATCAGTAAATACGTTACAAGATAACAACATAATCCGGCTTTAAATAAAAAAAACTTTATGTACTGAGAAAAAAATATGATGTTTGAGTATTAAAATCATGGTCTGTTTCAATGGATAAGTGAGAATTAATATATTTATTTTATCATTATACCATATGCGTACGAATGAAAACTATAATTATGTTATAAAGGAAATTAATTTCTAAAATTAAATAATATTGAAATATTTATTCATATCATTGACGTTTTATAATTTAACTGTTGTTATAAGTTCTACCTAAGGATTTTTCATACCATACTGAAAAGACTGGTAAAAATCACCACTGACCCTTATGGTCCCTAATGATAGGGATCAGTGAGTCTTAGGCTGTACAGAATCCTCTCGATACAATAGCAGTGCTATTAGAATAATTTAATTGGATAAAATAGAGCTGTAGCAAAATGTATTATTTAGCTTGCTTTCACGCAACGTTTTGGTTTAGAAAGAAGTTCTGGTGGAGTGGAATGAGTCATCAGTAATCGTTAAGTTTCGTTTGTCTAAGATTATCGTTGATGTAAGATTAGCAAACATAACAAATATATATTTGTATACAAAATCGTACGTGCCCAGTATCTTTGAATACATTGAAAGGGAGGTAAGACTAGTAAAGTAGTAAAGGATTATAATGTATTCGTGTAGACGTAAGACTGAAAGGGAGGTAAGACTAGTTAAGTAGTAAAGGATTATAATGTATTCGTGTAGACGTAAGACTGAAAGGGAGGTAAGACTAGTTAAGTAGTAAAGGATTATAATGTATTCGTGTAGACGTAAGACTGAAAGGGAGGTAAGACTAGTTAAGTAGTAAAGGATTATAATGTATTCGTGTAGACGTAAGACTGAAAGAAACGTACGATTTGTAAAGGATTATAATGTATTCGTGTAGACGTAAGACTGAAAGGGAGGTAAGAAGGAAGACTAGTAAACGGATTAGAAGTTAAATTTAATTAACTTCTCCTCCATTCCATCGATGTAAGAGAGTCGAGTATTGCAAGATTCTAATACCAATGGAAATTTACGAATGACTACCTGGAGTAGACCAATCAGGGAATAGCCTCAAGAGTGACTACCTGGAGGAGTCCAGTCAGAGAATAGCCTCACGAGTGTTCGAAGTGCATATCAGGAAACTGATAAAATGAAACCTTCGTTCTGTCTTTTCGCGCTTTGGAGGTGAAACTCATTAGAGTAGTAGAGAGTGGAAATTCCCGTTAGGCAGACGTCAAAGGGAAACCAGCACCCTTCAATGGACTTCCATTTGTTTCCCCTGTTGTATTTATGCCAGGTCTTGTGTCCTGCCTGTCTTTGAGTGATGACATGTGATGCTACTCTGAGACAGACATGAAAGTTTATGTAAGCGAGCAGAGGTATATTATCAACTGTCAAGAATTTGGAAGTTGACCTAAGCGAGCAGGGGTATATTATCAACTGTCAAGAACACCAGAAGTTGACGTTGCGAGCAGGGGTATATTATCAAATGTCAAAAACACCAGAAGTTGACGTTGCGAGCAGGGGTATATTATCAAATGTCAAAAACACCAGAAGTTGACGTAAGCGAGCAGAGGTATATTATCAAATGTCAAGACTACCAGACGATTTTCTCCGCCGTTACACGGAAGAACGAGAATATGGGAAAAAATCACGCTAAGTGTACGCCTAACAATATCCAATTGAACAACGAACTTTTAAGTTACGCACATTTAAGAAAACTCTTTAACACTGTCACTATAAGGAACACTATAGAAAACTATTTTACTACTATCACTTTAAGGAACACTAGAAAGCTGAGACTGAAAACTCTTGTGGGAAACTTAGTTTTGTACATTGATTAAGATGGGAAAACCATTAAATTTAATAAGTGATACATATTGCTAAATTTTGCTGATTATTAATATATAGATTTTGAATTATTTAGTTGATGCGGATAACTGAGTGGGGGTGGTGATTGCAATCCAAACTGATGGACGAAAGATTGTTAATGTGAAATCAAAATCCGAACAGATTCATAAAGTACAGTGCGATCTGGAAACATAATTACTTCTGGTAGTAGGAAGTGATACCTATAGACTTATTATATTATTTTAAGTAAAATACGTACTTCAAGTTTGTGGCAGAGTAAATCTGCCTACCCCTCTTTCGAACTTAATTGTTATATAAATTGTTAAATTATCAAAGTGACCAGAACTTGGGCATTCTTGTATATTCTTGTATATTTCTCAAGAAATTTATTTTAATATTCTCAGAAACAATTCACAGAAACATTTATGAATCGCTATGAGCATATATTTTATTTCTACATCAAATTCTAAATATTTTATTTTAATGTAAATGTGTGTAATTCTTATGCAATCGTGTGTGAAAGGGAAGTATTTAATTAATAGTACAATATTCATTTCTCAATAGTATAACATTCATTTCTCAATAGTACAACATTCATTTCTCAATAGTACAACATTCATTTCTCAATAGTATAACATTCATTTCTCAATAGTAAAACATTCATTTCTCAATAGTACAATATTCATTTCTCAATAGTACAACATTCATTTCTCAATACAATGTACAATGACAGTATACATTTCCATCAGACGGTCTTATTAATTATTCTAGAGTAATTAGCGCATAATTAGTGTGACACTGGATATATTATTTTATTAGCATTACCCATGTCAACGTGTGGAGACGATCGTTAACAAATTCATTCAGAATAAACAAGATGATAAAGAGATATTTTCAAGAATCTATGGGCCCAGCGAGTAGGCAACACGGCACATACACGTACACAAGTGAATTTACTTTTGCTGAATCACACGCGATAATATTAACAAAATGTTAAAGATTTTACAAAGTGACCAGAGTATTTACTTGCAGTCATAACAATTCTGATTTCATATCTTTTGATTCTAGAAACTCGTTGACTTTAGAATATCTTTGTACTTCTTTGAGAACAAACATATGTTTGATTTTATTTAGATAAGTTATGTTTTCATTGCTCTTGGTATTGAGCTGGTGTTTTGGTACGTATGATTCTTGCAATATATGTTGTAAATTTAACAAATTACATACACACTTGTATCTTGAGAAAATGTATGTATACAGAAGAGAAAATTAATGAAGAATTTTATTTTATGTTATATGATTGTCAAAGTAATAATAAACCAATAAAAATAAAATAAATAAAATAATAATTATTACTATTATTATTTACTTTATTAATATTTTAAAAATATTATTATTTTAATGTTGTTACAATTATTATTACTATTTTCATTATTTCACAAAATATTTTAAAAAATTAATATTTGATTTTTGTAAGGCAGTATTTGTTTAACATTGATTTGTTGCCTTGTAACACAAAATACTCATATTCAGTGTTTCAAACATAAATGGGGATGCGGTGAGAGAAACAAATCTAAACTAATAAATTGTATGAGAATATGAATGCAACTCCGAAATGCTATTTGGAAATTAACGGGAAATGTTGATAAAATGGAACCAGTAAGATTTCATAAGTAATATAGTGCATATCACCATTTGTTACTTGATAGTATTGCTCTAGTATAATGCCACGTGACTATAGGACAGAGAACATAATTATTAATTACTGTGGGAGTGTAGTATTAAGAGATTGTTGTGACTGGGATAAAGGAATGGATTCGAGATAAATTCTTTACTGCGTGTCACCCTATATCCTCTGGGATCATTAGCATCATGCAACAACCATTTTACATGATGTGAACACGATCCTATTCAATCAAAACAAGCATCATGAATAAAATGTCTGTCGTGCCTTATCTTGAAGTCAGTCTTATCTTCGACATGTTGAAATGCTAAAGAAGAAACATTGGACGACATTATTACTTTTCGACTGTGACACTACGAGAACAACATTTCAGTTTGAAAAGTTGTCAAACAAATTGGAAGTTTATATTTTTTTAAGAAACATTTCATTTGTTCCGCCATGCTGATAAATCTTGTTTTTCTTCTCGGAATCTTTTTGGGTAATTTGATACCATTTTTGCAATTTTGTACTCAATTTTAGACGTAATGTGATGAGATTTTCAGTTGTATGACAAAGTCAATTTTAGTAATCTCTTTACATTTCTTTGCAATTATAGTGACTGGATGAATGGATGGATGGATGAGTGGATTAGTAGGTAGGTACATAAGTAGATAGATAGATATATAGATAGATAGATGGATGGATGGAGGGATGGATGGAGGAAGGGATTGAGAGAAAGAGAGAGAGAAGAGAGAGAAAGTAGCTCCATTTCGAAATAGCCTTTTTTAAAGTTAATTTTGAATAATATTTCAGAAACATTCGCTTTGCAATGGACGTCATCAACAATATTTCCGAATGGCACACGCGTCAACACTTGCCTTGGAGACAACGTCACGTTTCCGTGGACATATAACACGAACGCATCAGAACATGTCATCGATATTGAGTGGTATCAAGTAGTCCAGAGTATGTACAGGTGTTTTTTTACTTCCCTTTATTAGGTAGGGTGAACACTTGTTTAATTCTAATATGAAGCATAGAATAACAATTTTGTCATTCTTAGACAATATGCAATACATGCAATGCAACTAATATAATTTTTTAAATTTAAGAATAATAATAAATATAATTCATTCTCATTTTGATTTATAATTTTGTTTCAGACAAAATTGTAAGCGATGTTTATATATTTGGAGATGGTATCTATGGAATATGTTTATCAATAATGTAAGAAGTATGTCAGTGTGATAATTAGTACTACTACCATAACTAGAGCAACTATTAATTGTAAATAAAGGGAGCATGAAACAGTGAAAAATCGAAGACTTACCTGAATATATATATATATATATATATATATATATCATTAGATAGATAGATAGATAGATAGATAGAGTTAGATAATATTCTGTACACACAATATTTCTTTAACGCGATCGCCAAATCGCAAAGGACATGTGGACGCCTATTTCGAATACATAGCCTACATCACTGCCATACAATGACTGTAAAGAGCACTATTCGCATGAACATTGCTCGAAAACCTGATATATGCATCCAGTAAGGCCCGATCAACTTTCATGTCTCCTGGACAGAATCTTACGTAGAAAATGTTAAATATATATAAAACCCGTCTAGTGACGCCCTTAGAGAACATAGAAATGAAATCTTTAGACAGAATTATTTATATCGCTCATTCATCGGTATGCAAATTAGTAGTCTAGCCCAACTTCAGTTGTGGGCATGAACTAAGAATTACATTTTTCACTTCTATGTCATTCATGATTAACACCATCCAGTTTTCAGTTATTCATGGATACTAATTTCTACTGTATGTCATTCAGGATTAACACCATCCAGCTTTCAGTTATTCATGGATACTAATTTCTACTGTATGTCATTCAGGATTAACACCATCCAGCTTTCAGTTATTCATGAATACTAATTTCTACCTGTATGTCATTCAGGATTAACACCATCCAGCTTTCAGTTATTCATGGATACTAATTTCTACCTGTATGTCATTCAGGATTAACACCATCCAGCGTTCAGTTATTCATGGATACTAATTTCTATCTGTATGCTCTTTTATGGCCTTGAGTTTAGTTTGATCAGGTAAAATAATCTACTCTCCATGAAACAAACCCACAATAGATTAATCATATTAATAGATTCATTTCGAATTCATTAACTGCATTCTGCAATTTGATCCTTTTCATTTGGTAACTTTTCTTATTCATTATATTTTGTTATGTCGAGCGGACGTGCATTCCTGTTTACAGTAGACAAACTTCATTATATTTTGTCACGTCAAGCGGACGTGCATTGTTGCTGTTCAATCGGTTTGTTATTTCTCCCCAATTATTTATTATTGAACAAACGAGAACTTTAACAAAACACAATTCTTCTCTACTTTGCTCATATTTAAATCATTTATTTTTTATTCACTATAAATGGCGGTGATGTCAAAGCCTAGAATACTAACCTCAACTCAACGTCCTGTAGTTTAACGTCATCCTGGAACGACCATATATGATAGCATGCCGATATCAGGAGTGGTGCAGCATTCGCTAGTACTAATAAAGAAGAAGAGTTACTACCCCCTATCCATGTCAGCATTCTTTATAGCTGCCATTTGTCGCCATACTCCATTAGCCGCCATTTTGAGAAGCTGAATTTCAGGCTGCCGCCACAATGCGACCATTTTGTACTTCTACATCCGGTGCCAGTTCGTGAAGTTATTCTACTTTACTTCCATTGCCATTTCAGTTTTATTGCTCTGCCACTTACTATTTTCGTTAACCCTTCCTATGTCCAGCAGTCGTACGCCTTAATTCTTCATGAAACACTTCTAATCGATCTGATTGTTACCCACTTGGAAACTATAACGCGGTATATTTATTTGAGCTTGCATAACATGAAAATTGTAACTGAGTTTGGTGTAGATGAGATTGTGTGGATAGTTTGGGATGAAAAACATTGACGAATAGATTGATGATTACCACACTAAGTGGGTTTTGTGGAATGAACTGATTTGAGATGCATTTGCAAATATATATACACACACATATAAATGAACTGATTTGAGATGCATTTGGAAATATATATACATACACATATAAATGAACTCATTTGAGATGAATTTGCCAATATACATACACACACACATATAAATGAACTGATTTGAGATGCATTTGGAAATATATATACATACATACATACACATATAAATGAACTCCTTTAATGTAAATACTGCTCAAACGAATTTGTTTAATGTATTTTGTTTTGCGAGTGAGGATAATTTACCAGTTCTAAGCTCATTTTACATTCCCAGTGAGTGTCTCACTTACCGTTGAGATGGTACTGTGATATTCTAGTGAGTGTCTCACTTACCGTTGAGATGGTACTGTGATATTCTAGTGAGTGTCTCACCATTGAGATGGTACTGTGATATTCTAGTGAGTGTCACCATTGAGATGGTACTGTGATATTCTAGTGAGTGTCTCACCATTGAGATGGTACTGTGATATTTGTAATCACATGCATCCTTCGTACCCTGGAATAACAATTTAAATTATTTACATAATACAGTTGTATGATTTATGCCATAGTATCCTTCTCTTCAGTAATCATAAACACAAATATCCGATTTATACCTTTAATCCTTGTCTTCAATTACACTCTAAGAAATAACTATAATTAAAGTTAATTAAATAAAGCAACGTAATCATGTAACAGCACGTCGCATGTCTAAAACATTAAAAAGAGGAACAACACTAAATTCTTGTAAGTGACCTCATTTGACCTCATTTGATCTAAGACACTAAATCCTTGTAAATGACCTCATTTGACCTTATTTACCCTAAGACTCTAAATCCTTATAAGTGGCCTCATTTGACCCCATTTGATCTAAGACACTAAATCCTTGTAAGTGGCCTCATTTGACCTCATTTACCCTAAGACTCTTAATCCTTGTATGTGGCCTCATTTGACCTCATTTGATCTAAGACACTAAATCCTTGTAAGTGGCCTAATTTGACCTCATTTGATCTAAGACACTAAATTCTTGTAAGTGGCCTCATTTGATCTAAGATACTAAATTCTTGTAAGTGGCCTCATTTGACCTCATTCGATCTAAGACTCATAGTCAACGACTTGACTCGCGTCCTCCTACACCATACGTCATCAATCCGTTTGGCTCATTACATTCATGCTCACACTCATTACCTTGACCTACATATTTCTTACATAACATCTTTCTTTTACCTGTCGTTATTGCAATCTCCTCCATACTACAGTTGTTTATAAAATTTTATGTGAGCCTAGAAAACTTACAAAACAAATGACAAATTATTTATCGAAACAATAACTTTAATGAATGCATTTGAACTAGTTTTTACCTGTTGCACTCACATGCACGCACGCACGCACATTTTATATATATATATATATATAGTGTGAGTGTGCATTTGTATATGTATTTAGTCTCACAACACACATATTATATGATTTGAAAAAGACGAAAAATGTGAACAAACACGAAGAAATATGGAAATATTCATAAGGAAATTCAAATGAAACAATTATGGATTTGTTACAAGATCGGGTAAATAAAATATGTTGCATACTGGAATGTATTCATGATTAATTACACTTAGTTTGTTTTAGACTTACTTGCTAATGACAATTTATCATAGATCGCGAGATCCTTGTGGCTTCCTCCATCGGCGGTAGGTTTGCTACTTACACCGACCAGGAAAATAAACTTCACTTCGTGCCGAATGCTGGGTTACTGATTACAGGAGTAACGCCGTTAGACATGGGACTGTACTCTGTCCGCGTGAACTTGAACTTGAATGGCATCGGCCAACCGACTTCACAAACAGCACTCTTGCACGAACCTGGTAAAACTTTTATACAAGATACAATTATGGAAGCAGATGTCAAACTCATCAATGTTAACCATATTATATGTGATCACTTAAATTTAGGACAAGTAAAATCTCCATTTATTTTATTTCTTGAAGACGTACACTTTAGACATTTTATATTCATGAATGTGCCACCCGAACAACACCATTAGTTATTTATTTTATTTGAAACATTATTAATTCTACAGACTTTCTTTTCCAAATTTAGCTCATATTAAAATAATAGAATAATAGTTTTATCTGTATTTTCCTTGATTAATTATAGATTGTGAAACACCTGAAAGAGAAACATTCACGCATGATTGAAGACGAGCAAGTTTGTATTGCTGAGTTAAATTATAACTCTTAACTTTCTCGCTCTCATGCATATGAATTACTTGTATACCCCCGACCACTATTACCTGAGAACATTGGAAGCAGAAAAGTGACATAACAGTTAGCACATTTCCATTTAATAACATAGTCTGAGCGTGTGGTGGGTGTAGTCGTATAGTGGGCCACCTTATGATGCAAGACAACAATGATGATGTAGGACAGGGGTGTGTTATATGATGGGGAATTTTCCCATATATTTTATATAAATTTTCATGTTGCAATTTAAATAGAACACTATTTGTAATTTGAATGACGTGTGTGTAATGCATCATGCTTGTTTTGGAAGTGAGGTCCTGAACGAATGAGTCGTGCATGGTGGCAGATTACTGACCGGTGTTTGATGTTTGCGTCAGATAGGTGAGCGAGTGTTTGTTGTTTAAATTTGTGTGATAAATGGCCAAAAAACATGGCAAGGGATTAATTTGTGGCGTATGTGTGTGTTTTTGGATATACAATGGGATGTGTTGTTACTGGATCGGCAAAGGGGGTCAGAAGTTGTTACGAAAGTCATAATAGTATGAGTTCTAAGTAACTGGCCGGATCAAAGGCATGGTCTAGAAGACACAGGTATGCTTTCAAGGGAATATAAAAGTGATAGAAAATTTTATTCTTTCTTCAATCGTCTTTTTGGGTGAGCTTCTCGAAACTGGGTCCCTCCCTACATTGTTATGATGTCATATGCTTTGTTTTATTTGAACCATGTTAACATTTCTTTTTTTCAGAGGCCTATGCCAAACTTAGTATTTATTAATAGAGCAAATGACTGGACATTTAGACTCTGCAATTGCTTGTGTTTCAGGGTTTCTGACATTTTCTGATTTTGGATTTAGTTCCTGTTTTTGTTCTGATTTCTGGTTTGATTTTCATCTTGATCTTTGATTTCCACTTGAGCTTTGGAATCTATTCCTGATGTGACGTCATGTCCTATTGAGAGTCTACTAGCGTGTGTACGTCACTCCAGTGCATAGAGATAAGTTGTGATCATGAACGTGACTACAGTGTGGCCTTGAACTTGCTGTTTGACTTATGATGAAAAATGTTACTTATTTTTCTAAATCTTGTTAACTTTTCTTTTATTAAAATTCTTATTATTTTAACCTTGCGCATTTGTTAATGAAGTAATTTCTATCGTTTGTTTCCGTAGTCTGAAGTGATAATCTAAGGATTACGTCTTGTTCTCTGTTCGTCTATTTATAATCTTCATTATATCTATTCATGAACATTGATTTTCAGCTATAACCGAGTGGAGATTGGAGCCAACTTGGCTGCGTACTAGTATATCGGCGCAACAGTTGCAGATATACATATATAACCAGTGACCCATACTCTGTTTCGGCACTTGTAGAGGTCTTGTATCATAACTAATTACTAATATTTGATATAATTCATTATTACAAAGTCACCCCAGAGTACAGCGGCGACAGGGTGCACAAACGTTTTAGGCCAGAGGGTCAAATTTCCAATTGATAGTGCGTGGAGGGCCGCCACATGGATGGCTCAAAAACAATACGAATAATGAAATAATGTGCTTTACATTCGTAATAATGGTAACATCAAAAAGTCCTCCAGGGGCCGCATGCAACCCGCGGGCCGCGGTTTGTACACCCCTGATGTAGGACAATACAGCACGTGCCTGATAACAGGCATAGCAGGAGATGAACACACAACGGAGTGTTAACAGTTTACTCGAGGGCTTTATTCATGTCAACACCGTGTTTAAAGTTTACACGAGGGCTTTATTCATGTCAATACAGTGTTGACAGTTTACATGAGGGCTTTATTCATGTCAACACCGTGTTTAAAGTTTACACGAGGGCTTTATTCATGTCAACACAGTGTTGACAGTTTACATGAGGGCTATATTCATGGTGGCACAGTGCTGACAGTATACACGAGGGCTTTATTCATTCTCAAGTATGGATCGTAAAATTAAAAAAAAAGGAAATAGAAAAATGCAAGAGCATATATTGCCCCTGATCGTATCATTACACAGGCCATTGTCCAGTTATGATTGGCTACTATCAGGTCGTTGGTCAGTTATGATGCATCATGCTGTCTGCTTGTTGACTGGAGCCATTAGCGTCACAAATAATTTATCTGTAACACGATCTAACTTTCATTGAAGTAACAATCATTACTGTTAGATCTTGTTACAGATAATTTGATGGTTGAGTTCAGTAGGTGACAAGGGTATCTTCTTACCTGTAATGTTACCTTAGGGCATCGTCTCATTATTGGTTTTGAAAATCCCTACACTTTTCAATAAATATTATTCTTAACGTGCAGTGCGTGATTCTAATTTTAAAACCATCGCTACATAAATACTAGTAGCATAAATACAGTACTCCACAATATTATAATAGCCATTT
Organism: Sinotaia quadrata; assembly: GCA_028829895.1. NCBI lineage: Eukaryota > Metazoa > Mollusca > Gastropoda > Architaenioglossa > Viviparidae > Sinotaia > Sinotaia quadrata. The sequence continues at coordinate 90,969,937 of CM054182.1, read as the reverse complement.
CATGAACAAAAGTATATAGAAATAAGTGGTAAATAGGAGAATGTGTGAAAACATATGTCACACATACATAAAAATTTAATTAAATAACCTAGCACAATTAATAAACATAAACTTGATTGTAAACATACTACAGAATCTACTACCCAAACTACTTTGAAGAAAGAAAAGATGTTGATGAAATAAAAGAAAGGAAAGGAAGAAATGCTGCTGCCCTGACGATTATGATGATGGCGCTGCATTTAAAATAAACATAGTTGAAGTATACTGATCTATCTCTGTGGTAGTTGAAGTATACTGATCTATCTCTGTGGTAGTTGAAGTATACTGATATATCTCTGTGGCAATATGGTTCCCTCCAAAGTCAGATTCGTTGGTAGTTGGTTATGAAAATATACATTTGCCAATGAATCGTTCATAGACGCAATTCGTCGTGTACACAAGGTATACTTCACTATAGAGCAAGTCATTACAGATTATTATGTACACAAGGTATACTTCACTATATAGCAAGTCATTACACATTATTATGTGTTCTAATATGTGTGCTCTAGTATTAAAATATTACTGTGTACAATTACAGATATGTCTCTCAGCTTTACCATTAAGTTTTAATTGTGCTACCATCAGTTTTATTTCTTTTCTTTTCTTCTTTCTCAGAAGCCCCAGTAACCCTCTCAGTTAGTTTACAAGCTTACATTTTGTCAACCACTCATTTTCCTGTCATTAATGGGGAAAGCCATTTGCAATTAGGATGCGGAGTTTTTTCGTCCTTGGGGGAACCCCCAATTTCTGTGACGTGGAGAGTGAGTTGAATCTCAATATTTTCTTACATTGTATATTGACTGTACATCTTGATTTGAAAATTAAGACACATTTTGTGCGCGTTCATTATATATATTGATAGCGTTTAATTAGAATGATATAATTACAAATAGATAGCGTTTAATTAGAATGATATCATTACAAATATATAGCGTTTAATTAGAATGATATCATTACAAATAGATAGCGTTTAATTAGAATGATATCATTACAAGTAGATTGCGTTTAATTAGAATGATATCATTACAAATAGATAGCGTTTAATTAGAATGATATCATTACAAATAGATAGCGTTTAATTAGAATGATATCATTACAAATAGATAGCGTTTAATTAGAATGATTTCATTACAAATAGATAGCGTTTAATTAGAATGATTTCATTACAAATAGATAGCGTTTAATTAGAATGATATCATTACAAGTAGATAGCGTTTAATTAGAATGATATCATTACAAATAGATAGCGTCTGACTTCACTATATCAAACTTTAACACAGCCATGTGCAGTTTACACAGTTAAATAGTTATCACTGTATATCACTAAAGAAACTCAGTGAAATATTTTTTAAACGTAGCTAAGCTATGTTTTTATTTATATGTGCCTAAACATTGTCGCTGAAGACACATAACGTTCATTACTAAGTAGATGAATTAATTATTGTTCGTAGAGGCAAACACACATAACTACGTTTTATGCTGGATAGTGAACACACTGCTCTTTAACATAACAGTACGTTTTATACGGGATGGCAAACACACAGATCTTTAACATAACAGTACGTTTTATACGGGATGGCGAACACACAGATCTTTAACATAACAGTATGTTTTATACGGGATGGCGAACACACAGATCTTTAACATAACAGTACGTTTTATACGAGATGGCGAACACACTGCTTTTTAACATAACAGTACGTTTTATACGGGATGGCGAACACACAGATCTTTAACATAACAGTATGTTTTATACGGGATGGCGAACACACAGATCTTTAACATAACAGTACGTTTTATACGGGGTGGCGAACACACTGCTTTTTAACATAACAGTACGTTTTATACGGGATGGCGAAAATCCCGAATGGAAACGTTATCAAAATCCGTGTCATTAGTAACACGTTAGATTAATCTGTGCATTGTAGGCGTTCCAAATAATGCATTTGTTGGATAATTTTTAATGTTTGTGAGCATTCGAGGAATTAGAAACTAAACGATTTCGCAACAAAACATCAATGTACGATGGTACGACAAAATATATCCGTCAGTACTTGAACTTAATCATGTTCTAGAAAATCAAAACTAAACTGAAATCATTCGTACTTTAGTTCTGATTTCCATATGCTAACGCTCATTTCCTTCTATTTGATAGTAAGTGTCTGAAATTTTGGACGACTTCTGTAAAAGTAAATTAGGGATTAATTCTGTGAAATTATGGAATTCTTCTTGGAACTTGTATACGACTTCTGTGAAATTATAGACGACTTCTGTCAAATTATAGACGACTTCTGTCAAATTTTTCGAATTTGACTTCGGTGAAATTAAATAAGGATTAATTCTAGGGTTCGCCTGATTTATTGTCAGAAAATGATAAAATCTGAGCACCATTTATATGTATGGATTTAATAAGCATTCTAAATGTTATTTTAGATATTTTTTAAAATGAGCCATATATAATGTTTTCCTAACTCATTTTTTATTTACAAGTTATTTTTAGTTAAGACGGATAATTCAACTAGTCTGACTCGGTAATGCAATGATCATATCTAATCGTCCAATCGTTTAAAAAATTCATCTTGAAATGTTTTATCCTCAAGCTTTAAAAAAAGTCCTCTTGAAATATTGTTTTATCGTCACGCTTTAAAAAAAGTCCTCTTGAAATATTGTTTTATCGTCCCGCTTTAAAAAAAGTCATCTTGAAATATTGTTTTATCGTCATGCTTTAAAAAAATATCATCTTGGAATACTGTTTTTTTCGTCAAGCTTTTACCTAAATCATCTTGGAATACTTTTGTTTCAAGCTTTTACAAAAATCATCTTGGAATACTGTTTTTTCGTCAAGCTTTTACAAAAATAATCTTGGAATACTTTTTTTCAAGCTTTTACAAAAATCGTCTTGGAATACTTTTATTTCAAGCTTTTACAAAAATCATCTTGGAATACTGTTTTTCGTCAAGCTTTTACAAAAATAATCTTGGAATACTTTTATTTCAAGCTTTTTATGCTATATTATTACATAAATGACATAAATTAATCTAGTATATTAAAAGTAGATAATAGTATGTATGATATACAGTGAATATGAGAGTACATTCTGAATCAAACAATTCTCAACCAAAAATTAAGTATTAGGATTTGAACAATTTTCTATTATTGTGAAATTTGCTAAAAGAGGTTATCACTATTTCTCTGATGCTTAAGAATTGATTTCAATTAATTAGTTTTTCTATATTTTGCATTACTTAAATACGCATAGAATAATTTAATATAATTATATCATGTCTAATAATTATGAAAGCAGTGTTATTATTTTGTATATTTTCACTTTATTAATTGATAATGATTTTCTATAGACACCATCTGGACATTTTCGAACTTCTACGTACAACAACGGTGTTTTCGTGTTAACACTTCCTAATCCTTTAGAGGGAGGTAATTACACCTGCCAAATAAATGAATTATCCACAACACTGAGTTGTTTACAAGGTAACCCCCTCTTTCACACAACATCTACGGTGTTCGTAGATGACGTCACCACGACACTGCTTCTACTAAAGAACGACGTCATTTGGCTAAGAGAATCACTGGACGTTTGTAAGTTTAACTTGCATAGTGTTCTCCTTCTGCACCACATCATACCTACATACTAATTAATTACTATAATGGAAAATACGTATGCACTACTGAACTACACCACATCATACCCCTACATACTAATTAATTACTATAATGGAAAATACGTATGCACTACTGAACTATACCACATCATACCCCTACATACTAATTAATTACAATAATGCAAAATCAAAATACGTATGCACTACTGAACTACACCACATGTACACATTATTAATTTATTTTAATTAAACTTTTAATACTCATATTAATTAATTATTATAATGCAATAATCATTAACATTAATAATAATTAAATGTATGTTTTTCCCAACAAGGTGAAAGACCATATTCCTGTCTCCAAGTAAGAGTTTACAATAACGGAAACGGAATTCACACAATCTACCCCAATGGTTCTCCAGTCAGAGTTTTCTGTGACCAAACTACAGATAATGGTGGATGGACGGTACGTTACTTGATGTTTTGATTGCGTGTATAGTTTGGATAAAAAATAATTTTAGTACGTTAGACCAGTAGTTTACAACCATAGGTTTGCGGAAATTCCTTCTGGTCCATGAATTAAACACTGTGATGAATGACGTGATGAATTAAACACTGTGATGAATGACGTGATGAACTAAAAACACTGTGATGAATGACGTGATGAACTAAACACTGTGATGAATGACGTGATGAATTAAACACTGTGATGAATGACGTGATGAATTAAACACTGTGATGAATGACGTGATGAATTAAACACTGTGATGAATGACGCAGTGAATATCATACATGAAATTCGTAGTCGAGGTAAGAACTCCCGGCTGTTCTTGACACTGTGTGGATTCGCAACACCCACATCTCCTTCTCCATGCAGACGTGAGGTGGCTATCGAGAGGAAGGGTTCTTTCACACCTTGTTGATCTGAGGGAAGAAGTGAAGCAGTTTACGTGAGAGTGAAACTCTGCCCTAGTAGAGCCTTTGTTGAATTGAGGGAAGAAGTGAAGCAGTTTGTGCTAGAGTGAAACTCTGCCCTAGTAGAGCCTTTGTTGAACTGAGGGAAGAAGTGAAGCAGTTTGTGCTAAAGTGAAACTCTGCCCTAGTAGAGCCTTTGTTGAACTGAGGGAAGAAGTGAAGCAGTTTACGTGAGAGTGAAACTCTGCCCTAGTAGAGCCTTTGTTGGATGAGGAATGCATTGACGTTCCTGGTTCGCCTTGCATACATTCACACATGCCCCTGTCTTCAGCTTCCTGTGCTGCAGCTTGCCTGCATGTGAGTACCCACACATTGTCGAGTGAATCTGTGAGGATCAAGTGAGGATTGGGTCTCCTACATCAATATATTTATCGTTATTACAGAATAAAACGGGCCCCACCCAAACATCAATGGTGTCTGTCTGTGTTTTTTGTAACATCTTAAAGATAACGTATTACTGGTACATGTCATGAGCTTCCCGGAGATACACCGGAAGAGCCAAAGAGACCCCCCCTGAGTCTCCTTCTCTCATCTCGTGACACTCATGCTGTACTGAAAAGACTGGTAAAAATCACCACTGACCTTTTTGGTCCATAATCATAGGGATCAGTGAGTACTTAGACTATACAGAATCATCCCAACACAATTTGGTTTCCAGAAATAGATGTAAAATTAAAATAATATAATGGGATAAAATAGAGTTATAGCAAAATGTATTACTTAGCTTACTTTCACGCAACGTTTTGGTTTAGAAAGATGTTCTGGTGGAGTGGAATGATTCATCACTAATCATTTCGTTTGTCAAAGATTATCGTTGATGTAAGTTTAGCAAACATTTCAACTAAATGTTATTATACATTTGTTAAACCTTACGTGCACGATATCTATAAAGAAACAATGTATTCGTGTAAATGTAAGACTGAAAGGGAGGTAAGACTTGTAAAGGATTATAATGTATTCGTGTAAATGTAAGACTGAAAGGGAGGTAAGACTTGTAAAGGATTATAATGTATTCGTGTAAATGTAAGACTGAAAGGGAGGTAAGACTTGTAAAGGATTATAATGTATTCGTGTAAATGTAAGACTGAAAGGGAGGTAAGACTTGTAAAGGATTATAATGTATTCGTGTAAATGTAAGACTGAAAGGGAGGTAAGACTTGTAAAGGATTATAATGTATTCGTGTAAATGTAAGACTGAAAGGGAGGTAAGACTTGTAAAGAATTATACTGTATTCGTGTAAATGTAAGACTGAAAGGGAGGTAAGACTTGTAAAGGATTATAATGTATTCATGTAGATGTAAGACTGAAAGAAAGGTAAGACTTGTAAAGGATTATAATGTATTCATGTAGATGTAACACTGAAAGAAAGGTAAGAAGGAAGACTAGTAAATGGATTATAAGTGTAGCGGAGTAAATTTGCCTCTCCCTATTTTTAAATGTAATTGTTATATAAATTGTCAGAGAAACCCGACCTTGGGCACTCCTTTTTTGATGGTATTTTTGAAAGTGTCAGAGTTTGAAATAAACAACCCCAGTGGAAATTGTGCTAGAAATTGCTGATTTCACCCCAATATATATATATACACTTTTCAATATATATTTATCGTTTCTAGTATATATCTCTCTTTATCAGAATTTATCTATCTTATCTTTCCCAGTATATATGTATTTTTTCCACTATATATATCTATCTTTTCCATTATTCTAAGTATAATCCTATGTTTACCTTTTGTTATGTTCTTATACATTTGGCAGGTGATTCAAAGAAGACAAGATGGTTCAGTGGATTTCTACCGGAATTGGACAGAATATGAAAGGGGATTTGGAAACCCTGCGTCTGAATATTGGATTGGTATATTTTAATATTATGCTATTATATTCTAGTATCTTGGTGTCCATACAATACTGTTACGATGGGGGTTTATATATAAAACCCTCTGATAGTATTAATTATTAAAACTATTTGTTTACCTTATTAATATTATTACTACTAAGAGCCCCACGGCCTAGTCTACTATTCCAATGACTCTTTTAATACTACTAAGAGCCCCTGGGTCCAGTCTACTATTGTCAATGACTATATTAATACTGCTAACAACCCCATGGCCTAGTCTACTATTGTCAATGACTATATTAATACTACTAACAGCCCCACAGCCTAATATACTATTCCAATCAATATACTAAGTGTCAGAGAATATTAAGAAAATTATGCTGAATTGTAGAACACATTTTTCATAATTGTTAATCGTTCAACTTATTAATAATTTCTTCTGTCTATATAATTTATGAGAAGACGTCCATTAAGCAACTAGGCTTAGCTGATGCAACAAACATGTTTACGGGTTAGAATTGTGTGAGACAAGCCAAGGGTGAGTGAAAAGTCATTAACTGGATACGAGATGCCCATATTTGGTCACATGCGTTCCGTATCGTGATGTAGTGTTAATCTGCCAGCTGACCTCTAGCCATTCATACATACACCCTGAATGAATCGAATTCGGCAGATGCACAGATTATTCATACACATTAGAGTGCCCATTGTCCAGGGGTAGAGATCGCATCCACCATTTTTGACTGCACATTAACTTCACATAGTGCTGGTCTGGGAGCCTGGGAACCTGTAGTCCTGTGAAGAGACATGGATCCAGAGGAACTCCAACCTGACATCTTCAAATCTGGAGATATTGTCCAAAGGCTATGCAGAGTGAGGGAACCGACAGTGGAAGGGCCAGCTAGAAGATATTCGCCAGGTGACGTCAGAACCTCACTGGTCGATCAATGACAACTTATTCAACTACTTCATAAACTCTAAGTTAAGTTGATTGTGTTCCAATGAAAGGCAGAACTAGCAAACCATGTGTATAGACAATTTCGGGATGAACAGGATAGATTATTCTAATAATCATGATTCGTAAATGTTCATTCTTTTTTTATTATTGAGTTGTTATTAAATTTATTGTTATCTTACCCATTGTTACATAATTGTTTGTAGCAGGACTGGAGGATCAGCTAATTGGGGCGAGCCATAATAAAGGGATAAAGAAACATAAATCTTAATTTATAAATAAGGGGGAGATAACATTGTTAGCTGAGGCATATCAACTGATTTATCTAGCGAGGTGTCGTGAGTAATTGCCTGAATCTCTTGTCATTTTCGTAGTGGATAAGTCAGGCCGTCTGGCTGTCGCTATTGTTAGACATTACTCAATAAACCAATATTGATAACTGGGATCTAAAATTGGACAGAGTCATTAAACCTAGACTGGACATGTGACACTATGATTAATATTACTAACATCCCTAAGGCCTAGTATTCTATTCCAATCATAATATTAATATTAATACTATTAACACCCTCATGGCCTAGTCTGCTATTCCAATGACTATATTAATATTAATACTGACACGTGTGCCACTTAGTTAATGAAGATACTTATTATTATTAATTAATCTTTCATAACTAATTTCAAGTGATGAGAATATTAATTTTATTTTAAATAATGATCCTCCAACAGACACCACTCGTCTCTCACTTGGTAGATATTTTGGCGTTGTAAACGTTTTCACAGTTCCACAACATAAAACATTTACAGTCACATAAGGTTTCTGCAAGTGGAAACTTACTTACTAAAGGAGAAGACAAATCCTACTTTAATCTATATTTAGCGAACCCCCATCCACCCACTTTCTTCTACAGCATAAGATTATCAATATCAAAATGCATAAGTAGGTCAATAAGTTTAACAGTAAATTTATTAAAAGAAAAATCAATCATATTTATGACAATTAGAATGAAATAGATAACTAAACACAGTATTCCATGAACCCACATTCGAATAACTATTGTTTACACTCTCTCTAATATAATTACAGTTCACATGTACTCCATACTTTGCCCTATCATTCTCAGTGTTAAAGAGCTGATTCTCACCTCCCATTCATAAATGGAAGTATTCAGTGGGCTGTACTTACCCTGATATTTAACTTACACTGTCTAATTTGCTAATGGCTAAGTAGTTTCTGTACTTACCCCTGTCATTTAGCTTACACTGTCTAATTTGCTGATGGCTAAGTCATTTCTATACTTACCCCTGTCATTTAGCTTACACTGTCTAATTTACTGATAACTAAGTCGTTTCCGACTACATATTGCTAAATTCCCCAAGTGTTGCTATCCACTTGAGGTCAAGGTTTTATTTTCACGTGCAATCAATTGACTTATACATTTCAGTTTACAACACCACTCACACATGTAGAAAAACATCCGGCCTACATTTTGATTTTGAAGTGGTTGACTAAATTTTATATACATTGCATTCCTTTAAAATGTAAAACATTCCATCTTATATAAAATTTTAATTTATTATTTATTTAATGCTTTTAGGACAACATTATATTAAAAGGTCTCTGATGAGATTGACACATAACTTTTCATTACTGAAAAGATTTTTCACCAAATATAGTTTTGCAAATATACATTTGAATACGTAAATGTTGATATATTTCAGGACTTGCTAATCTACATGGTCTGACTAGGACTGTAAATGTCACACTTCGGGTTGACCTCACGGACTTTAATGGTTCCACAATCTACGCCGTTTACAACACGTTCAGCATTAGTGGCCCCGCGGACAATTACCGATTAAATGTTGGCGGGTATAGTGGAAATGCAGGTATTTGTTTACACATATTCTTGCAATAATGTGAAGTTAAAAGTACTTGGTATTTAAGAAAGGTTTTGAGATATGGATAAATAATGTATGTTGTACTACGTTTCATGTCTTCATAACTTTGGTGTGTGAAGTTTGGAATTAATACTTTGTTTTACTGCATTTCTTGTTTTAATAAGTTTGTGTGTGACGCTTACCATAAATAATGTATGTTTTAAATGCACTAAGTGTCTTCATTTCTTTGTGTGTGACGCTTACAATAAATAATTTATGTTTTAAATGCACTAATTGTCTGAATTTCTTTGTGTGACATTTAGGATACATAATTGATGTTTTCGTGCATTTATTATCTTCATACCTTTGGTATGTGACGTCACAGGGGACAGCCTGGCGTCCCATAACAGGATGGAGTTCTCGACGTTCGACAACGACCACGACACAGACAGCGGTAACTGTGCACTACTCTATCACGGAGCGTGGTGGTTCGCGCACTGTCATGACTCCAACCTGAACGGCCGTTACAAGTCTGACGGAGCTTCTGGTTACGATGGAGTGGTTTGGTACGACTGGAAATCAGACTGGAGATCCTTTAAACGCGTCGAAATGAAAATCAAATAGTGAACTTTGAGCTGACATACCTCGAGTAAAAGTGTACACGACGCATGTGACACCAATAGAATTCTTAAAAATCATTCGATGACAAATATTTCTTAATTATTTAATGTCACATATGTCTTAATCATTTAATGAAACACTTTTCTTAATCATTTGATGACACATATATCTTAATCAATTAGAGACACTTATTTCTAATTCAATCTGAGACACTTATTTCTAATTCAATCTGAGACACATATTCCTTCATCATTTAATGACACATATTTCTTAATCATTTATTGACACACATTTCTTAATCATTAATGACACATATTTCCGCATGCAAAATGTTTTTTTTGAATTAACCTGATATTTATAGAATTTTACAATTCAAAATACAAAATAATTAAATTCAAATTTCTAATAAAGTGCATATTACAGAGTATATTGCAATGCAGTAAAACAATATTCTACAAAAATATCTACAATCCAGTTAGTAATACAATGTAATAACACACCACCCTACAAAAATACCTACAATACACTTAGTAATACAATGTAACAACACACCACCCTACAAAAATACCTACAATACACTTAGTAATACAATGTAACAACACACCACCCTACAAAAATACCTACAATACAGAGATTATTACAATGTAGCAACACAGCTTCACATCAGTGCTAACTATTTCCTTAGTGGCGGTATGTGCTTTTCAATTAAAAAAAAATATACCACATGACATATCACAATTATCGTCATCATCACTTAATTTATTTATAATGTGTTGTATAACTCTTCAATTGTTTTACCTTATTGTAAATTATCTATTAAATGTCTCATGCAATAAACTATATATTAAAAAATTAGCAAGCAGTCTTTGTCTATAAATAGCACCACACACATACAAACTGTGTAGAAAAATATAAACACAGAAGATTTGGCTCTTTTGAACATAATGTGATTTTAAATTAACAGTCCAATGTATATAAATATATTTATTGTGAGCTTTCCTTCATTTACCTCTCCTACGATATATTTGCATTTGTGTATGTTTCTGTGTGTGTGTGTGTGTGTGTGTGTGTGTGTGTGTGTGTGTGTGTGTGTGTGTGTGCATCAGGCCAATAAATACTGTTGCAGGAAACTGTAAGTTGAGGCTTGAATGTAAGGAAGAATGGAGTTAGAGATGAATAAACTGGAAAGTTAACATTTATTCCTTAATTATATGTTACAGGGGAAAAGCAGCCTTTTTTTGGTTTCCATTTGTATCTCCTGATTTACTGATTTATAAACCAAAATGACCATGGTAGACTCAAGAAGTTTCTACCCCAAGCGTGTAAGTGTAAGGACACTGTTGATGTGTGGTGTTAAAGTATGCTGAATACATCATAGAATTTCTAGTACAAGGAAGTTACTGGAAATTACTACAATTGTTGTTCTGATTGAGGGAACTAATACAGCCTAGCGCCCAGATTAAGAAATAAGTACAACATAATAGTTTATGCACAGGTTCATTAGAAACAATTTCAAGTGTTTAGTATTCTACATATAATTATAAGCATTATAGTTCACAATTTGTAAAAATAATAGTCTACTCATATAATGTATCTCTACATAAGACACAAGTATAATATATATTTCTAATATTATTCTCTCTCAATCAGTCAGTTAACTCACCTTTAAGCTACCGGCCACCTTTCATAACCGGATGTATTGCCATAACAATTTCAAAGTGATCAGATGATAGAATTCTTTACAGCAGGTAAACTCTTCATCTCAGCCCATTGGTTAGTCTCGTTCTTGTAAATCTTAACTTTTGGAAAATAAAAACTACTCATCCACATAAAACAGGTTTAGATTAGTACTTTCTTTACCTGAGTTGTTTACTTCCAACTTTGACACTTAAAAATATCAGCACAAGCAGTGCCCTGGGTCGGGTCACTTTGACATTTAACAGTTTATATAACAATTAAGTTTAGAAATAGGGATAGGTAAATTTACTCTGCCGCATACAGCTAAATAATCATAGGAGATCAAATAGATGAAGGCACAATTGGTGTAATAAATCCACTGGGTGTTTTAATCTACATCTTGTTACGTTGTAAACATCACATACACACATAATCATGTACGTACCTTTATCTACACTTTGCCACCTTGTAAACGTCACACACGTATTCATGTACGTACTTTTCCCATTATTTTCCGCAGGCTGAAAGTGTTTCAAAATGCATCTTGCATTTCATTGGCTATTCTTTAATTGATTATAATCGATAAAGATAAAAATTGATTTTCACAATTTATTGAAATATCTCTCCAGTAATTTGTTGACGTTTATATAATACAGGCGGGTTTCTTGAAGATTGAAACTTGAAGTGTTCGACGACTGTGTGCGATCAATTGCGAACAGGTGAAAACACTTGAGACAAGTGTGAGAAACCACAAAAATGTCTTGTTATATTTACTTGAACATTTTGGACAAACTTTTAAAAAGAGTATTTTTATATTTTAAGACACATATTTACTTATATACCTTGGAAATACTTTTGAAAAAGATAATTCTTTATATTTTAAAGACATATATTTACTTAAATACTTTAGACGGACTTTTAAAAAGAGTATTATTATTGGAAATTGTACATTCCGTTGTCTGAAATAAGAGCACGATGTCCCAGCTAAGAAATAAGTGCGGGTTGGAAAAGCAATCTATGACAGAAAAAAATTAAACTATTAAAAAATAATTCCTTAAAGGTTGGAACCAATACTTTTGCAATACTTACAGCATTTTTTACTGTATGTGTTAATGTCAAAGTGTCAGAGTGTCATGTTAATGTCAAAGTGTCATGTTAATGTCAAAGTGTCAGTTTTAATGTCAAAGTGTCATGTTAATGCCAAAGTATCAGTGTTAATGTCAAAGTGTCATGTTAATTTCAAAGTGTCAGTTTTAATGTCAAAGTGTTAGTGTTAACGTCAAAGTGTCAATGTTTATTCTTAGTTCGAAGTTTAAAATCATGTATGAAATTGAAATATTCATTGTAGGAGAATGAAATATTCATTTCAGGAAAGTGAAATATTCATTGTATGAAAGGAGTGTGAAATATATATTGTGGGAAAGTGGAATATTGATTGTATGAAAGTGAAATATTCAGTGTTTGGTTGAGTAAACGCACACTCTAAGAGAAATATAAAATATTCTAAGAGCTTCTATCCGAGCTTTTATCAAGTTAGTCTCAGAGCTTCTCTTAAGTTATTTTCAGAACTTCTATCAAGTTATTCTCAGAGCTTCAATCACGTCCCAGAGCTTCTATCAGAGTTTTTATCAAGTTATTTTTAGATCTTCTTTAAGACACTCCAGCAGGTCATTCTCATAGCTTCTGTTACTTCTCTCAATTTATTTTCCTTTCTTCTATCAGAGCTTCTCACAATGTTTTTTTCAGTGCTTTTAACAGAGCTATTCTCAAGTTATTGTCAGAGCTTCTCATGTTTTTTTTTCAGTGCTTTTAACAGAGCTATTCTCAAGTTATTGTCAGAGCTTCTCATGTTTTTTTCAGTGCTTTTAACAGAGCTATTCTCAAGTTATTGTCAGAGCTTCTCACAATGGTTTTTTTCAGTGCTTTTAACAGAGCTATTCTCAAGTTATTGTCAGAGCTTCTCACAATGTTTTTTCAGTGCTTTTAATAGAGCTATTCTCAAGTTATTGTCAGAGCTTCCCTCAAGTAATTCTCAGAGCTTATATCAGAACTTCTTTATAGTTATTTTGAGTGCTTCTATCTAGCCTGTCTTAAGTTATTCTGAGAGCTTCTCTCAAGTTATTCACAGAGCATCTCTCACGATATTCTCAGAATTTCTATCAGAACAAAAAAAAAAAAAAAAACAAGTTACAAATATCCAGAAAAACAACAAAGAGCTACAAATATCCAGAAAAACAACACAACAAAGAGCTACAACCATATCAGATAAAAACAGATCGAAACAAAACTAAACAAAAACACAAAAGGTACCCGACTCACACTGCCTAACAGCAATAATAGAAAGCAATCAAGACAACAATAAAACGAATGAAAATTTTGAAAAGTATATTTTATATATATGTATATATAAATCATTTTAAATAACATGATATAATGTTCATTGCAACTTATACAGCCATTAATATACAATAAGCAGCTGATATTATGCAACTTGTAACCAACCCATCAAGTGTTCATGTCTTTGCTGTGCTTAAACTGTTCGTGTGGTCATTAGGTATTTCAATTTTAATAATCTTAATAAAAATATAATATTAGAAAACAGCTACTTTATACTTGACTCATGAAACAAAAAGAAAACGGTTAAAGACAAAGACCCTCCCTCCCAAGGCCACCATATACGTCATATTTGACTGGGAAAGTCACAATTGGGCGTTAGTGGACGAATGCTGCACGTTTGTGTTGTTGTGTTTCCGCTGTCGTGTCAGTTGTCCTTTGATTTACTGTCCCTTTAGAAAACCCCACAATTTAGATTCCTATCGTAATTTAGACATCCAGAAGTTCAGAAAAGTCTGGCAATTTTGAACGTGTGTTTCAGGAACAAGCTTTCAATAGTTTGCAGATGTTGTCTGCAGAAGCAGTGCCATTCAAGAACTTTTCCCAGAACAGTGGAAAATCTTTATCAGCAGTATCCGAGCACTGTGGACAATAATCAAGTTCAGAGTTAGTACAGATGCACTTAGCAAATAAGAATAGCAATAGCGATAATGCAAATCACGAAAAATAGCAATAACTACCCCAAAGAAATTTTCTTAAAAAAGAAAAAAATCCTCAAAACGACTGAGTGGCTATATAATAAAATATTTTGAAGATTTGGAAAAGTACCAAGGATATACCTTACCCAGTCACCCACCTATCCGTCTAATTAATCTCACCCAACCACCCGTATAGCCATCTAATTCATCTCATCCAACCACCCGTATAGCCATCTAATTCATCTCACCCAACCACCCGTATAGCCATCTAATTCATCTCACCCAACCACCCGTATAGCCATCTAATTCGGCTCACACAACTACTACTGTGTCTGTCTAAATCAGAGGTGGGCAAACTTTCCAGTGCAAGGGCCGCATACACACATTTACACCTTGCCGCAGTCCGCATACACACATTTACACCTTGCCGCAATCCGCATACACACATTTACACTTTGCCGCAGTCCGCATACACACATTTACACCTTGCCGCAATCCGCACACACACATTTACACCTTGCCGCAGGCCGCATACACACATTTACACCTTGCCGCAGGCCGAATAGTTCATAAAGTAAAATAATTAATGAAACAACAAAAGCAAAAGGTTTATCTAAATAGCATCTACGACGCTCGGAAGTCACCCTTGCCTAAGAGATTAACATAGAGGTATTAATAGCCACTTAATTTTTCATGCTCCTTCCCGAGCCTAAGTCCGACGGAAGGACGATTTCCGACCCAGACTGTTAAAATTTAGTTACAAGCGTTGCTGACTGGGAGGGGACACGGGCGGTTGAAGTAGGACAAGCCCCATTCGAAAGTTAAATACACAGTGCGAATGACGAACGCGGTGGTTGAAAAGGTGAATGAATGTTTCCAGCTAGGTGACATGAAATTTATAAAAAAATCCAGTCAAACCCTTTTGTAATTACTTGTGACAGATATATTTGAAGTCTGATTTTGAAAGGCAATCGTGAGCCAAAGTGGTGAGTTGTTCATAAATTACATAATTTGTAAATTACAATTATTTTTCATGCATTGAGTTTGATATTGTATATTTGGATTGATTCATTAAAATGTATATGTTAGAAATTATGTATTAGTGAATGAAGATATTAAGGCTAACAATTCTCTTGCAGACATGTAAGTTGAATGACTGGGGAGAGAAATCCGAGAGAGGGTAGGAAATTATGAACTGAATTTAAGCATGGCGCTTGAATGTTTTTCAGGGCGTGCCTTTCAGCTTTCGGCTTTCTCTTTTGGCTTTTGGCTTCTTGTTGATGTTCTTGATGTCAGAACCTATGACGTGGTTTTGTCTTGAGAGATTTATGACGTATGAATTGTCTCGGTGGACTAATTCCAGGGTGGTGAGATTGGAGATGCTATTATTATCGACATCCATATTTCCAGGAGATCCCAGAGTGCTCAACATATTGTGTACCCTGGCGCTTATTGACAGTTATAAACTTTCCATATTATGGCCCAACAGAAGAGGTAATGAATTCAGTTAATTATCTCTATTTTTCTCTTTTCTCGTGATTAAAAACTGTAAACTTTGATTACAGATTGTTCCCTCAGATAGTCGTTGTTAAATATCGATTGTGTAAGAGAAAAGACTTGAACATTTGAATAGTATTGTAAATACGTGACCGTTTCAAACTTAGTTGTATTTTGTGATATATTATTTTATTATTTTTAATTTTTTTCTTTTGTTAAATCCTTCTTAATTGATACATGTCTGGAGTAGTCAGTGGGTGGATGGGGGGTTGATGAGTTAATTGATAGGATGAAAGTTAATAAGTGTTGGATGGAGTGTAGGGGGCGCTTCCGGCTTCCGCAGCTTTCGCGTAATAAGTGTTAAATTACATTACTCCTTAAGTATGAAGTTCCAACAGGCTTCGGAGCTGTCTGTATTTCAGTCCCCTTGCTCTTGTTGCATTCACTGCACATACGACTGGATCCACAACATGCTTAAAAGAATTAAAGAAGACTTTCTTGATGTATGATACAGTGAAAGGACAGTATATTGTGCAGTGCGAAATTTTAATTTTATCGTTCATTAACTTCACATGGCCGGAATGTTTACCTGTGAGTAAAGGAGCCCCGTCAGTTGTAAATCTTGCCAGTTTATTTAAGCTTAATCCAGATCTGATTAAACTGTTAATGACACTGTTGTACAAATCTTTCACTGTACAAGTGTCTTTGAGAGGCTCCCTAGATAACAATTCCTTTGAAATGTCAGTTTTCATCATTTACTCTGATAAAAGTAAGCAACTGTGCAGTATCCTGAAGATCAGCACTCCCGTCCAAAGAATAGAAAACCACTGAAAACTATCACTGGCCTTTAACAGTTGTTCTTGAAGATTCACTTCAATAGAAAACCACTGAAAACTATCACGGGCCATTAAAAGTTGTTTTGAAGATTCACTGCAATTGCGTCTATGCGAGGAAGACTAGTATTTGGTGATAATGATATGGCTTCAACTTTTAACTTGGCTTCAGGACACACAACACTCATAGCATCAATCATATAATCTTTAATAAATTCTGCTTCCGAAAATGGTTTTGCTTAGCGATTTTAGTTGGCCAACACGAAACTTGCCCTTGTTGCATTCTCTTGTAAAGATGAAGTTTTCACAAACACAGCTTGCTGCTGTTTCAACCTTTCTAGCAGATCAGTTGCTTTCTTTTGCAGTTCATGTTTTGATAATTTTATTTTACAAAGTTACCGTGCTTAGTTTGAAAATATCGTTTCAAAATTGAACTCCCTGTAAATTCTTGACTTCAACAATTTCGTGTTAACTGCGAGTCATTTGTTATGGCAGTTGCATACACTGTTAAAAAAATCTTTTAGGCGCGTGCGCGCGCTTGTTCCGAAGACACACAGTCACGACACACTGACGACGCAATCAGCCAATCAACGAGCGTGTGAATACCGAAAGACTTCGCTTGCACGCGTACCGGCGGGAAAAATGATAGATATATGAAAAAATGTGAAACAAAATTATTGAAATTTCCTTGGTTTTCCCACTGGTGTGTATTTGTATTTAGGTGGTTACATTTCTCTCAAAATTGGAAATAAATTTTTACACTTGAGAAATTTAAATAGCGTGAACATAGGACTTGTTCCTAAGCCGCACGAAAACCCTTGGCGGGCCGTTGTTTGCCCACCCTGGTCTAAATGATATCACCTAACCACTCTCTACCCGTCTAATTCAGCTCACCCATTCACTCCTCTATTAATATAATTCACCGTGGTTATACTGCAAACATGATGGCCAGATGCATTGTGGCTTGTACTCATACAAGAAATGTTTCTTTAACTATATAAATATGTTACATTTTTTAAATCATGAATGTCCAGCAAATTTGACATTTTGGGGTTTTATGGCACTCGGGGTTGAATATGTTGAACCACCACAGTCTAGTTCATCTCACCCAAACCTCTCTATCCGTCTAATTTATCTCACTCAACCACCTCTCTATCCGTCTAATTCATCTTACACAGCCACCTCAATACATCTAATTCATATTACACAACCACCACTTTATCCATCTAATTCATTTTACACCCCCACCCTCTCTATCCGTCTAATTCTAATTCATTTCACACATCCACCCTCTAATTCATCTTACCGCTGTGTCTGTAGGAGGAGGAAGACGATCACAGATGTTGTCTAAAAATGTTTTAACGACATCCTGAGCAGAAATAAAAACATATTAATGTTATTTTGAGACTCAGTAATGTATTTTATATTTTACGTTATGTATTACGTATGCAGGTAATAAGGGGAGAGAGAGAGAGAGAGAGAGAGAGAGAGAGAGAGAGAGAGAGAGAGAGAGAGAGAACGATAAATGGATGGAATATTTGTCAAATGTGACAAATTGCTTAGTTAAGACAAACCAATAGAGATATAGAGAGATATAATTATAACAAAGAACTTGTTTCCAAAGAGAGAAATAGACAGATATAACTATAACAAAGAACTTGCTACCATAATTAAATCAGTAATATATTTTATTCATTCTTACCTCTTCCCGGTACAAGTCTTGATCAATGATGCCTACTGCATTTTTGCACACGTCACACTTAATATCTTGCAGACCGATTGGCGTTCTTGATTTTAAAAGCATCTTAGACAGAATTCCGTTGCCTGTGACATTTTGAAGATATATATGTGTTAAAATTAAAAGGTGCGTTGTTACTCGGGGGAGGGGGTTGGGGGTTGAACGAAACTAAATTATAGTAATAATACAATTTCTCCGTAAAGAAAACATCAAATAACAGCATATTGCCACAATAGCACCAATATGTATTTAATAAGCTACAGGACAAACTTTCTGCGATCTAAAGGCAAAGGAGATACGTTGACTAAATTTAGAAGAGATTTTTGGACTAAAAGTTGAAAAGACTTGTGGACTAACGTAAAATAAGTTTCTGTGGACTGAATAACCCTCATATTCCTATTGATGAAATCTGTAAGAAATCTGCTGACTGTATAAAGTGATTGTAGACTAAGTACATAAAAGAAATTCTGTAGAATGAATCAAACGAGATTCCTATTTGGGAAGTCTTTTATATATAGATTTTCGGTTTCGTGACGTAAACATTATTTATTTACTTGGAAGCACAAATCCATTTTTTGATAACGATATTGCTCACCTGTGTCTGAAGTGCACAGCTTGATCATAGTGCACGCCTTCTGGGGGTCAAATCCTTTTGATAGGGCTTGAACCAGCATCGGTGCAAATCCCAAACACTGGAGAATAAAACAAAATACTTTTCAAAATCTAGAACTAGTGAAGAATCCTTTAGCATTTTACTGGGAGAGAAAGAACAAACATAAAACCATCAGCAAAATAATGAAAATAAACAAAACAAAATCAGCAACCAATATATAATTAGCAACAATGCAAACACACACACACACACACACACACACACACACACACACACACACACACACACACACACACACACACACACATATATATATATATATATATAAAAGAACAATAAGTAAAACATTCAAGTTATGTTGAACCTATTCATTGCTGAAATAAACATGTAATTATATTATTTGTCTTGTACTGCCTGAAATGGGTTCGCAGTGGTGGGGTTAAATTGGAATCCTTGGTCGCACTTTGCAGAAAAGTAATAAAATGCCGAACCGGTCTGATCTAGCTTATAAGAACTGACACTAGGTGTACTAATGCTCCAATGGATCTTGAACTTGAATTGGAGCGGCGAAGACCAGTCACAACACAGCTGAAATTGCTTAATGACGTCAAAGAGCGATTGTAGGCATGGCTAATACTCATTATGGCACGTCACAACGCAATCATATAGGCCTGTATCTCCCTACATTCCAACATCATAAATGCTGATGTATTTCGAGAGGGATATAATATTTTATTTTGTATGAGCGCGAACCACAACACATCTGGAAAGCAGGTATGCAGTTAGACCACGCTGTATTAGAGTAATAGAGGAGTGGATGGGTAAGATGGATTACATGGATAGAGGGGTGGTTGGGTGAGATGAATTAAACAAATACATGTGTGTTTGGGTGAGATTAATTAAACTGTTACAGAGGTTGGATGGGTGATATGAATTAGATGGATAGAGGGGTTGTTGGTTATTGAATTAGACGGATAGATGGGTGGTTGGGTGGTATCAAAGGAGAATAATGGTTACGTCATGCAATAAGGTCTTTGCACACTTGGCAATCTGAATAGTAATGAAAGCTTAATAGTCAGCGTAACGCGTATTGCAAAGCCATATTGTTTAGGATATACGCATACTATTTTCACAAATAGGAGGCAGGTAAAATGGTGACAAAAGATAACAGGCGGTTAAAGGTTACTTTTTTATTAATTTAGTGGATCACGTTATCTTAGATTAGAGGTCTAGCCAACACAGTAACGCTTACAGTAATTTTCAGAGTGCCAGGAAGGGAGTTGCAGACTTTGTAGACGGTGGCGTTGATGGCAGCCTCACTCTTGTTGTTCTGCAAGTAGGCGTCAACGGTCTGGACTATCAGCTCACACATCGTGCACAACGGGCCAGCCTGTGGCACAGGGACAGATATTGTGACGCTTATATTAAATAAAAAATATATAATCTCGAATAGAAACTAAATAGACATACACATGTATAAAGTGAAATTAGAAAATATATAATCTCGAATAGAAACTAAATTGAAATACACATGTATAAAGTGAAATGAGAAAGTTTATATAATCTAGAATAGAAACTAAACAGAAATACACAAGTATAAACTGAAGGTATAAAGGTTCGAGCATAATTTATCTAGCAAATATCAGACTACGAAGTTTAATGAGAATAAAAAAATAATGATCGTAAAGGGATAGAACATGTCCTTACGTCAGGATTGCGAGCCAAGATCTCTGGTTGGTCTGAAATGATAAAATGTTGTTTGAATTATCAAACATGCAAACGAAAACGATATATGTGCATATACGAAAGCACGCACACATACACACACTCACTCACACACACACACACTCACTCACTCACTCACTAAAAAATGCCGTGTTAATAACGCAAACACCGCCCAACTACCAAGGCAACTCAGAAATATTTGGATGTAATGATTGTTGATATATAATTATAACTTATTAAAGTCGTTAAGGCGTATTAATTTTTAAAAAAGTAATAATATTTAAGCATTTTGTTTTTTTCTCTCTCCACAAACCTGCTTCTGATGTACAGAGCTTAATTGCTGTGCAGGCCTTCTGAGGGTCCAGTCCTTTAGATAGGGCTTGAACAAGCATGGGTGCAAATCCCAAACACTGTAGACCAAAAGGAAAAAAAAGGAAAAAAAATACCGTGTGTGGTGGAGTAAATTTGCTTGTCCCTATTTTAAAACTTAATTATTATATAGTTTGTTAAATGTCAACGTGACATGACCTTTGGGTACTGCGCAATGATTTTTGGCATGGCAATAGTTTTGTAACTACCAGAGTTAAAATAACAACTCAGGTAAAGAATGCGCTAGAACTTGCTGATGTAATCCAAACCGGTCCAGAGTGGATGAGTAATTTTTTTAATATTTAATAGTTTAAGGTTTACAAATAATGAACTATCCAACGGGTAGAGACTGAAACTTACCTGTTGAAGAAAGTTCTATATTCTAATCATTTTGATTCTGATCTAACTCAAGTCTGGCCATGAAAAGGTATCTTTAGCTTAATGGTGATCAACTGATTGATTGAGAGAGAATGGACTTAGAAATATTTCGTATACTTTGCTATTGATATATGATATTTGTAATTTAATATAAAGATGTATTATGTGAAAAGACTATAATTTCTACAGTTGTAATATTTGTATGTAATAATATGTTAAACACGTGACATTGTTTCTAGCAGAAATTTTTTCGTAATTGATTACGCAGTATTTAGTATGTGACAATGATTTATCAGGCTAATACAAATTGTTGTAGGAAATGTAAATTGAGAATGATTGTAAGAAAGAATGAATAGAATAGTAAGAAAGAAAGAATGGAGAATAGAGAAGATTAAACTTGGAACGTAGCATCGTTCACTGATATGACGTTTCAGAAAGGTGCTAGAAGTTCGTTACTATAATGACCTACATTTTGATTTACCCTCGTCTTACATTAGAACTCACTTTGTCAATTTCATCTTTTATTTTGTTACGTGACAAAATGTTGCTCTCAAATACAACTGCAAATATGAAAGTCCCACTTTAAATATGTTACTTATTATTTTCATTTTATTGCTTATAAAATATGTACCACCAAAATAACCACCACGACCACGACCACCATTATCTTTAGAATTATTATTATTTACGCAAAATGATGACCAATTCGAAACCCATAGTGAAAAGAAATCCCACGAGTTGCTGAATTAGCAAATGAAAAATATCCGAACGTTTCTAAATCCTTTAAATCAAAGAAGTATGGAAATACGAATTAAAAAATGCACATTTGATTTGAAAATTATTTATTTGATATCACACACAAGATTTAATACCACAATAGCACCAGATCACAGGAAGTTGCTTACAGTAATTTTCAGAGTGCCAGGAAGAGAGTTGCAGACTTTGTAGACGGTGGCGTTGATGGCAGCCTCACTCTTGTTGTTCTGCAGGTAGGCGTCAACGGTCTGGACTATCAGCTCACAAACTGTGCACAACGGGCCGGCCTGGTATAAAGTGGACAAAAACACTTTGAGAACCTTCAATTGAAAGTTATTTTTTATTACGATAACTACGATAAATATGATGTAACTGAATTTACTAATCTGCATAAACTTAGAGAGAGAGGGAGAGAGAGAGAAGGAAAGAAGAAATTGAGAGAGGCGGAGAGTGTCAGAGAGAGTTTGCACAATATTTTGTTTTAGAGTTATATTCGTAGTTAGTGAGTTTTTCAATTTAAATAAAATGTTGCTTGTCTCTATACAGAGCACTGCGCAAATAATGACGTTATTAAAAAAATAATCAGCACACATATTACGTTCGACATGACGTAACAATACAGTCAGTTATGATACTAATATAGCTTACCACATAAAGTCCAGCAAGCAAAACAAGATTTTGTAAAGTAAAATAAAAAAATAACGTTAGTAGTCACTGATGTTTATTATAAACAAAACTAATCATAGTAAAATACCAGATATCAATTCTTACTTCGAGTTTCTCAACGACAATTTCTGGTTGGACTGTAAAAGAGAAAATTGACAAAAATTAATACACAACAAACAACTGTAGCGACAGCTGTAACCTCATCAAGATCAACCACAATCATCGCAAGAAAAAACAATAACAGCAACACCACCAGCCACCCACATATCACTGTCTTATATATTTACTGTTGAATAGCTATGAGAAAGTTACACTTTATTTGCATGGTTCGTTATTAACACTGTCTTATATATTTACTGTTGAATATCTATGAGAACATTAGACTTTATTTGCAAGGTTCGTTATAAAACTGTCTTATATATTTACTGTTGAATATCTATGAGAACATTACACTTTATTTACATGGCTCGTTTTTAAAGGTTTCGTGGACATATTGTGATAATGTTTTAACTGGAAAAGAGCATACTACATTTTATACTAATTTTTAAATTTACTATCAATCTGAGTACCAATAAACGTACACACATTTTGTCGATTAGAAGCCACGCCTGAAAACGTTGCTCTTTAACAAACATGGCACCCTTCTTGAACTTTCAATCGCGGCCATTACAAAATAATTTACTCTTCAGTTTCATAATTTGTAGTAGGACCTCTTTCTTTGGCAGAAACAAGTTTTGTTAGTTTTGTTGCTTCACTCACCTTGACCGGAAGTACAGAGCTTAATAGCAGTGCAAGCCTTCTGGGGATCCAAACCTTTAGACAGGGCTTGTACGAGCATGGGTGCGAATGCCAAGCACTGCAATAGAACAAGAATCTCTTGATATCAGGTTTATCCAACACGTGACTTTTTTAAATTGTAGTAATTCTATATGCATATATGTATGTACTTATTGTTGTAGTAAATTGTAGTAATTCTATATGCATATATGTATGTACTTATTGTTGTAGTAAATTGTAGTAATTCTATATGCATATATGTATGTACTTATTGTTGTAGTAAATTGTAGTAATTCTATATGCATATATGTATGTACTTATTGTTGTAGTAAATTGTAGTAATTCTATATGCATATATGCATGTACTTATGGTACGTATTTTATGTTTAGATTGTGCATGGTTGTCACAGAATTAAATGTTTGTGCGCGAAGTCCTAAGTATCGTGTGCAAATGAATTGTTTTATGTACTGACGTCATACGAAATACGACATTATGACTCGTGTGCACAGGGGAATTTTCTGTACCCTTGCACTAACTTCAGTACAGCCCTTTGTTCAATTTTAATCAAAATTTAAAAATTATATCACAAAGGCGATATATTAAATAAGGAACATTTGTTATTTTAATTTAATCTTATTTCCGATAGTAATGTTAACATTTGATTCGCTGTCAATAAAATTTATATATTTTATTACAATATACATTGGAATATGTTAATATTCATTTAACCGCAGGCATACAATATTTAAAATACAGTACATCCTACTTACAGTATCTTTCAGAGTGCCAGGAAGGGAGTTGCAGACTTTGTAGACGGTGGCGTTGATGGCAGCCTCGCTCTTGTTGTTCTGCAGGTAGGCGTCAACGGTCTGGACTATCAACTCACACATCGTGCACAGCGGGCCGGCCTAAGTAGAAAGTAGAAAAAATATTTACACATTTATTGTACACATATTTAAGAATTATTTCCCTCAGAAAGACATGTAGGCTGCAAATCTGTTATAGGAGTAAAAGAACAGCTGTGTTTCAAAAATGCTGGAAAATTATTTCTTACAACTGAGACGAAAATATGGTGTTAACTGCTGAATGCCTCAATAAAAGGTAAGTATTAGACTCGTCAGTTTTAGAAAGTTAAGGTTTATTTAACATTCTTGAGGCAAAATTTGTCACAGTAGAAAAAAACTTTTACTTTGACATATAGGTTCATTTCAAAATTAAAATTTTCTAAGAAAAATATTAATTTCTTTGGATTCTCGACTCCAGTTTTGTTGAGTGGTTGTTTCTGAGATACTTAACTAACTTGGACATAGTTACCTCTTCACCAACGGAGATAGCTTTTGATGCATCTCGCAGAATGAACTCTTGGATATCTATGGAAAGAGCAGAATATAAATCACTGAACGAGAAAGAGGATTGCATAAATTATGTACTTTAATGTATTATTTAACGGTTAAACCATCATCAAGAAATCAAAGCGGTTATGTTTATGTTTGAAAAATAAATACTATTCATATATCCAGTGTAACATTGCTGATATAACGTTATGCGGTACCTGTGTCTGAAGTGCAGAGTTTAATTGCAGTGCAGGCCTTTTGAGGATCTAATCCTTTCATTAGGGCCTGAACCAACATGGGTGCGAACCCCAAGCACTGTAGACAAAAATAAACACGTCACAACATTTACAGATGTAATTCTGGTATGCGAGCTTCTTTCCCGATACAATTTATAAAAATAAAAGTGCGCGAAAACTACAGCGCAAGCAATGAGTCAATGACGGCAGACATTCGCCTGACACTCAGACATCCCCTCTGTCTCAGGTTACTTTATCATTTATTCTATTCACTGTCTGTCATTCTCATGTTGTTGTATCAGCCATTCTATGCACTGTCTGTAATTCTCATGTTGTTGTATCAGCCATTCTATGCACTGTCTGTAATTCTCATGTTGTTGTATCAGCCATTCTATGCACTGTCTGTAATTCTCATGTTGTTGTATCAGCCATTCTATGCACTATCTGTAATTCTTATGCTATTATTTATCAGCTATTCTATACACTTCTGTCATTCGGCAGAAAAATACGCCAGGCACACAGGCTGCCTTTTTATACACTGACATCCTATCACTACTGTAATAGTATGAGGACAACACTGAGACATAGGAACACCAGCCCATACTCATACATGCACGACCGCATACATACACACACATACACATGTACGTTCCTAAATAGACATGTACACACTCATATACACAGGATGAGTAGCACATACACTGTGCATGAAATTCGTTACGTAGCCAAATGTTGTATACTGATAAAAGTACATACTTTAAGAAAATAATATTTTTTATATACACTGATGAAAGTACATATTTTAGCTTAATGATTTTGACAGATACTGATAAAAGTACATAATATAGCAGAATAATGTTTTGACAAATACTGACAAAAATACACTACTTCAGCAGAATAACGTTTTGACAAATACTGACAAAAGTACATTACTTCAGCAGAATAATATTTTATACAGATAATGATAAAAGTACATACGTTAGTCGTATAAGGTTTTTGACAGATACTGATAAAAGTACATACTTTAGCAAAGTAATGTTTTTGACAGATACTGATAAAAGTACATACTTTATCAGAATAATGTTTTTGACTGATACTGATAAAAGTACATGCTTTAGCAGAATAATGCTTTTGACAGATATAAGTACATACTTTAGGTGAATAATGTTTTTGACAGATACTGATAAAAGTACATGCTTTAGCAGAATAATGCTTTTGACAGATACTGAAAAAAGTACATACTTTAGCAGAATAATGTTTTTGACAGATATAAGTACATACTTTATCAGAATTATGTTTTTGACTGATACTGATAAAAGTACATGCACAATGTTTTTGACAGATATAATAAGTACATACTTTAGTTGAATAATGTTTTTGACAGATACTGATAAAAGTACATACTTTAGCAGAATTATGTTTTTGATAGATACCTCTGAATTAGATTAGCGTACACTATTAACAATGCTTAATTTATTTTGAATTAAAGATAATAACTATTGTAGTTTAACGTCTGTTTGGTTTCTTGCTTACCGTAATTTTCAGAGTGCCTGGAAGAGAGTTGCAGACTTTGTAGACGGTGGCGTTGATGGCAGCCTCGCTCTTGTTGGTCTGCAGGTAGGCGTCAACGGTCTGGACTATTAGCTCACAAACTGCGCACAGAGGGCCGGCCTGGTGGTACACAGGGACAGAGATTATAACATTTATATTAAATATATATGCTTTCTTTTAACAATCTCGGTAGAAACTAAATAGGTATACACATATATAAACTAAAGGTATAAAAGATTCGAACTTCGTTTCTCTAGTAAATATCAGTCTACGAAGTTTAATGAGAATAAAGAAATAATGATGACAAAGAGTAAAATCGTGTTCCTTACTTCAGGATTGCGAGCCAAGATCTGTGGTTGGTCTGAAATGATAAAACGTTGTTTGAGTCATCAACATGCAATCCAAATGTTGTTTGAATCATTAACCATACAGACTAAAACGTTGTTTGAATCATTAACCATGCGAACTAAAACGTTGTTTGAATCATTAACCATACAGACTAAAACGTTGTTTGAAATATTAACCATGCAAACTAAAACGTTGTTTGAATCATTAACCATGCGAACTAAAACGTTGTTTGAATCATTAACCATACAGACTAAAACGTTGTTTGAAATATTAACCATGCAAAGTAAAACGTTGTTTGAATCATTAACCATGCAAACCAAAACGTTGTTTGAATCATTAACCATGCAAACCAAAACGTTGTTTGAATCATTAGCCATGCAAACTAAAACGATATAAGTGCACACACGCGCAGCACGCACTCAAACATACCGTTTTAATAATGCATGCACCTCCCAACTTCCATCCCAAGCAAAGATTTGGATGTAATGATTATTGACATGTAATTATTATAAAACTTATTAAAGTCGTTAAGGCGTGTTACTTAATTTTTAAAATGTATTAATGTTTAGGCATTTTGTTTTCTTCTCTCTCCACAAACCTGCTTCTGATGTACAGAGCTTAATTGCTGTGCAGGCCTTCTGAGGGTCCAGTCCTTTAGATAGGGCTTCAACAAGCATGGGAGCAAACCCCAAGCACTGTAGACCACAGGAAAGAAAAGGAAAAGAAATACAATGCTCTTGTGGTCAGGATATTGATTTGCATTTCAACAGTTTTTTCGGGTACATTTCGATTTCCCCTCGGCTTACATTAGAACTCACTTTGACAATTTCTTTTATTTTGTTACGTGACAAAAAATTGTTCTCAAATGCAACTACATGTATGAAAGTCCCACTTTAAATATGTTACTTATTATTTTCATTTTATTGTTTATAAAATATGTACCACCAAAATAACCACCACCATCACGACCACCATTATCATTAGAATTATTATTATTTGCGCAAAATGATGACCAATTCGAAACCCATAGGCTGAGTTAGCAAATGAAAAATATCCGAGTGTTTCCAAATCGTTTAAATCAAAGAAGTATGGAAATACGAATTAAAAAATGTACCGCCCTCGCCCCCAAGAACCACCACCACCACCATATTATTATTATTATTATTCCATGACTTCTGTTTGACTGTCGGTTGTATTTCAAGGTTTCAAATTCTTACCAAGATTCTGGGAGATCCAAGGTTTTAAGGAGTATGTGGGCACTTCCGAGGAGCGCTGCTTTGAGTAATGGGGCGATTCTGTGGTTTCCAGGGAGTTTATTCAGATAACCTTCCAACTCACTTGTTTAGTTTCCCACAAGGCTCCTGTCGCTTTGGGTATCACTTCTGATTTTACATTCAACAGTTTCTAATTTGAGGTCTTGGTATATTTCTATTTTTTCTCTTTCTTTAGTTTTTATGT
Organism: Sinotaia quadrata; assembly: GCA_028829895.1. Lineage (NCBI taxonomy): Eukaryota > Metazoa > Mollusca > Gastropoda > Architaenioglossa > Viviparidae > Sinotaia > Sinotaia quadrata. Next base: position 90,941,025 of record CM054182.1, on the reverse strand, counting down.
TTCTATCGCTTGGAACAGCGACATCAATGGTTGTTGCTGTTCTGTTGGACTTATTGAGAACTACAATGTCTGGTCTTTGTGCAGGAATCACTCAATCTGTTTTTATCTCAAAGTCCCAAAGTATTTTGACTTCTTTTGTTTCGGTGACTGCTTCTGGTTGGTGCACCCATGCGCTTTCTGGGGTTTTTATACCATAGGTCTCACACAAATTTCTATGTATGTGTTTTGCTACTTCGTTATGTCGTTTGGTGTATTCTGTTCCATCCAGAACATAACATCCAGATAGTATGTGCTCTGTTGTTTCATCCATGGAATTGTAGAGTCTGCATTTAGAATCATTTGAGATATTCATAATTTTCATTTTGTGTGATTTTGAGGTATCTCGATAGTCCAGTGGTTAGAGGAGAAAAACCTCACCCAGAAAGTTAAGCTGCCTGAGCTGTGGCGACAAACATGGATGGGTGACAGCTTCAAACCCCATCTCTGGACTATCGAGGGAGGGAAAAGCGGCTCCCTCCAAACTACACCCACATCTTTTCCATCATTGATGGAGAAAACAAAATTTTATTCCATACCGGATCCGATTTTGCCCGGGTTAACAAGGTCTGCGCTAGTCACTGATGTTTCAGTGTGTTCTAGTGAAAAATGGGCTACTAAAACGCAAACGAAAACTCGGAGGAGATGGACCAGAGAGGAACATATACAAATAATGGTCTCTTACTATCAAAGCCAGGCCAGAGCAAGAGGATATAGAAAAAGAATGCATAAACTCTGGCTCAAACACCATCCAGATGATATTATCAGTGAAGATCGGCTCCTGGACCAGAAGAGAGCGATACTGCTAAATAGGCTTCTTACAGCCCTAGAAATACAGATGATAGAATAGCAACAAACGAATACCACAACCCGATACACTAAATTTGAAGACAATGAAACTTCCACAACCTCACAACAGTCAAATCCAGTTGACAACCAAGCGATTTCACTGAAGAACAGCAACGCATGTTTGAAGACATTAAAGGTTTCATGGGCAAAAATAGGTGAACATGTAGGCAGAACCCCAACAAGAAGGCTGCAAAATAACAAAGCTCTAAGGACAGCAATTCTGAATGCAAATGAAGTACTAAAACATATCCCCACAGAAAATATCACAGAAACCAACTTGTCTAACCCGTTTTTCATACTCCCTTAACTTTTGGACTCATTCTACATATTTACTCGATGCTGTAGTATCCCCAGTTATTTATCTCCCTTTTCCATTGAAATATCGTTGATATTTCCGATGTCGAATTGTAGGCCTTCTCTTGTTTTGATCCTGCCTTTCTGGACGATAATTCTGCCACAATTCCATATGCCGAATTTCATGTTTCATGTTTATGTCCTCACTGCAGAGCTTCACATTATTGATAGCAAAGTGATGTCACGTTCATGTTTATTGTATAGCGTTACATATACAGTAGATGGCTGATAACCTATCCAGATTTCATTTTCTATCCTAATCCCGTTTTGTGGATGACTTGACTGAGAGCATTCAGGGCAGTGCAGAGCAGCAGTGTTGATAACGAATCACTTTGAAAGATTCCACACTTTATTGGTAGGTCTGCAATTTCTACTTTGTTTCATGTGAGGGTTGTTTTCCAGATTTTCATTGATTCTTGAATTAGGTTCTAAACTGATGGTGCTATTTTGTCAATTTTTATTGTTTCAAGTATCCATGAATGTTTAATTAAGTTATAGGCCTTTCGATAGTCAATCCATGTCATTGACAAGTTTGTTCTTCTTTTCTTGCTGTCAGTAATTATTGCCTTATCAATTGCCATTTGAACCCTGGTTCCTCTGCCTCCTGGTCTAGCACACTTTTGTTCATTGGTTAGAAGATTGTTTGAAGGCGAGACATTATTATTATTATTAAACTCATAGGCCAAAGAAATCAGAAGACATGATGAGTTAATAAATAAAAAATATTCGAGCGCTACCAAATCCATTAAATCAAAGTTATATGGACACGCTAATTAAAGTATGCAAATTTGTTTGTTATCACTCCCATTCTCTAGTACCACAATAGCACCATCTCAGGAGAAGTTACTTACAGTAATTTTCAGAGTGCCAGGAAGGGAGTTGCAGACCTTGTAGACGGTGGCGTTGATGGCAGCCTCACTCTTGTTGTTCTGTAGGTAGGCGTCAACGGTCTGGACTATCAGCTCACACATCGTGCACAGCGGGCCGGCCTGGCATAGAACACAAATAATTTTTTTTCACACTTTATGTGACTCTTACATTTGCTAACAGATCGCTCAGTCTATCAAAATTGGCAACAGGGCGTCATCGATATTATACGATAGATTGGGAGCGGATGAGTTCAACATTATGGCAAGTGCACACTTATCTAATCCATTGGGCAAAGTCATATGGCAAGTGCACACTTATCTAATCCATTGGGCAAAGTCATATGATAATGTCAAATTAAAATTGAAAGCATGCGTCCACTGGTTTGACTAAACGCAAAGTAAATTTATTTTAAAATAATTTGTAAACGCACATTTTATTGAGCCCGATTAATTACGTCATACCAAGAACACTAATCGTGCAGAGATTTTGCTATCTGTGCGCCGAATGAAACTCTGTAACCGGATTTATTGTACAGAAGGGGCTGATTGTCGGATACGTAAAATGATCAGCTACAATAATAATTTGACAAAAACTCGTACCTCATCGGATAGCTCCTTGACATCTTGCTGAATGCGGTTATCTGTGGGAGACAGAAAACAATATATTGTCTTGTAACGACATCTAATAAGGCCTTATCACGACACACTGTCTGACACATACTTTTACATTAATACACACATTAACAAAAGGCACAGTTCTAAAGTAATATTAATACAATTTGCAAAAATTATAGTATGAGATTGCAAACAATTGCAAAACACTGAATATACACTGAAATGATCTTGGATTTGAATATCTTTGTGCAAATTGTCAAAACAAAGCTACAATTAAAATTATTTGATAAATCATTAACGTTCTATGAACTGGCTATAAATTATTTTGTGCAAATTATCAACAACAAAGATTACAGTTAAAATTATTTGATAAATCGTTAACATTCTATGAACTGGCTTTAATTTATCTCTGTGGCATTTAAACATTTTCATTTTAATTCCCTCCTCTGTACCGGAAGTGCAGAGCTTAATAGCTGTGCAGGCCTTTTGGGGGTCGAGTCCTTTACTGAGAGCCTGAACCAGCATGGGTGCGAAGCCCAGACACTAGGTGAATGAAAATAATGGACCAACAATTAGAACAAGCATTTATAGTTTACTTTACTTTTTTCCATTTTTGTATGAATAACATTCGTATTGACAGAAATAGATATAAGTTAAATGAACTAAGAGTTTACTTTATTTATTATTTTATTTTTGTATAATTGACATTCATATTTTTAGCAGAGACAGACATAAATTAAAGTATCACCATTTACTCTCTCCGTTATATTGTGAAAGTACTCAGTCATGCTAAGAGCACACTAATACACACACACACACACACACACACACACACACACACACACACACACACACACACACATCACATATTCACACGTACGTTAAAACAAATACACACATACATACAAACACATATATACATACATATGTAAACTTACAAAACGTACATAGTTATAAGGGTTGGCAGTACGGACGAGTAAAAACATTATGATGAGCGCACACAAAGTCAGACAAATTAAAACTAGCGCGCGCGCGCGCACACACACATCATACTACTATTGTACATATAAAAAGTAAATCTTATCGAAATTTTAATTTTTAAATTTTATTTTAAAAACTAAAGAAACCTATAAAAATGTAACAAGTCCAAATAATATAACATATTTCGTCAAGAAAGTGTCGAGAAATATTTATGGAGTGTATTAAGGTTTCACTGCAAGTAATCATTTGTTTTTAATATATGTTAGATCATTTGATATGCTCATCACTGTAAAAAAAAATCCCATTAAAAATATTGCTTACCGTAATTTTCAGAGTGCCAGGAAGAGAGTTGCAGACTTTGTAGACGGTGGCGTTGATGGCAGCCTCACTCTTGTTGTTCTGCAGGTAGGCGTCAACGGTCTGGACTATCAACTCACAAACTGTACACAGCGGGCCGGCCTGGGGAGGTCACAATTATTTTGTGAGAACGTTTACAAATGACTTTAAAATGACTTCCCCCTATAGCATGTCAAGCGTAAGTAAATGGAAACCGCTTGGGATTATGCTTTTAATAATATCTGCCGCAATCTCAGTGGACAAAGAGATTAATCAAAGACCATCACCACCACAATGCATTGGGATTATTTGACTAGTGACGTCTTTCCATCACTTATTTTAGATTATATTGTTGAGATAACGATTAACGAATGTGACGCTTTCTGGACTTAATCAAAACGTATAACCTTGTTGACTTAACTTATGTTTTGCAAAGGACTAATTCTTCATACGGATCTTATACAGGCAACGTTACGTTAACGTCTACTTTCATTTTGTAGCACCAAATGGACGACATAATAAAAATAAATAATTTATAATTTGTAGTTTTTAAATAAGCAACATTTTTTTTTAAACGAAGGAGTCTGCATTAATTTTTGGTTTACGATACCAGTTACTTACAAAGCATGTACTGCGATAAATAGCTAGTAGCTTTGGCGAAATAAATACCTTTTCATCAATTGGGTCACTTATTGGCGCATCTAGCTGGAGGAGGTCTTCGTCATCTGCAAACGATGACGTAATAAACAGTGAATGCTTTAGTGAGATCATATGATGCCAAACACATAATATAAAAACACACATGAGCACGCACACGTGTGCAAAAGCACACTCACATATTTACACACAGACACAAGGACACAAAAATATTTCTTAATGAATCAAACTGGCATTTAGAAAAATGACAAACGGGATAAAAGTGAGAGTATTTAAACAAAATAAAAACAGACAATAGTATGGAGCATTTAAAAATACTCCATATTATACTATATGCACACAGGAACATGCATGGAGCATTTAAAACTATTCCTTTATACACACATGAAAACTGGGTCTATATTTAAAAGTGAGAAAATGCATGGAGGGTCCACATTCATTTCTGTGGTCAGATCTAAACAGCAACAGTGCCCGCAGAGTTCGCCGTTTTATAAAGATGTCAGTCTCGTCTAGACAATTATCAGATGACAGATTTCACGCTATTTTCATTGGTATCTCAAGAAGGATTTGATCTATGACCTACCCGTTTCCGATGTACAGAGTTTAATCGCAGTACAGGCCTTCTGGGGGTCTAGTCCTTTCGACAGGGCTTGAACCAGCATAGGTGCGAACCCCAAACACTGTAAGGAACACAAAGACAATATCCAATGGAACTGTAATTTACGTTTCGTATTGTATGATATGCCCTTAGACCCCATCCTTTTCCTTAACCCCAAACATCCGCACCTCCTCTACGGACGAAAAGAAGACAACCCATTTATCTTTCTACATAAAGCTATTAAATGTATTAATATTTTAGAAAACATAAAACCTTATATATAGTTAAAACATACACACATCGTGATATATATTTGTATTCACACACACACACACACACACACACACACACACACACACACACACACACACACACACACACACTGCTCTCGCGAAGACACGTAATATATACGAGATCTTGAAGAATCTCTGAATAAAATTATAAAATTTTGAATATTTTGCTAGAAAGATGGCCAGCCATTAAATCGATAAAGAAAACAATAATTTCTACTAATTCCTGTACTGTTTGATTCCTGTTTTGATTTATATTTCGTTGTAATATCATTTTGATATCCGCATCAAAGCTCTAAAACATGACGCCACACATTGTTTTCATACTTAATTTCAATTTGAAAAAATTCTGAGAAAGTACAGTCGTACTCAGCAAAAAACTTTTATTAACTCCCACCCCTAAATAAGCCATCGTTGTCACAATGCTAGAAAATTTAATTTTGATTGAACTAATTTGCGTAAGACTTAAAAATGACATTTATTCAGTTGCTTACCGTAATTTTCAGAGTGCCAGGAAGGGAGTTGCAGACTTTGTAGACGGTGGCGTTGATGGCAGCCTCACTCTTGTTGTTCTGCAGGTAGGCGTCAACGGTCTGAACTATCAGCTCACAAACTGCACACAGCGGTCCGGCCTGGTAAAATGAGAGAAGGAATGATACCAGATTTTATTTATTAAAATTTATTGGTGACAAAGACCTGTGCATCATTAATTTTTTAAAATGCACATTGGCTTCAACACGAAGAATAAGACACAAACCCATTGATTTTTGTATACCAATTTACAAATTAGGATTAAATGTTAGAATAAGAAAATGAGAAGATATGCTGTATTATTTGCCTTTTGTCCAGCAATACAATTTCCATTTATAATATAATAAACCTAGCTTATTATAATATAATATACCAAATATAATAAACCTAGCTTTTTGGACTTTTTTGTCCACGACTTGGACAAGGGAGGCGATTTATGGGAAGTAAACATCTGAGTGTGTAGCGCAATATGTAGTGATTTAAAAATGTGTTTTGGGACTAGGAATAAAGTTAATGGAAATACTGTACTTGGTCTAGGAATAAATGTAAAATATATATTGGAACTAGGAATTAGATAAATGGAAAATAACCATTGGGACTAGGAATGCGGTCAATGGAAAATAACCATTGGGACTAAGAATAATGTCAATGGAAAATAACCATTGGGACTAAGAATAATGTCAATGGAAAATAACCATTGGGACTATGAATAATGTCAATGGAAAATAACCATTGGGACTAGGAATAAGGTCAATGGAAAATAACCATTGGGACTAAGAATAATGTCAATGGAAAATAACCATTGGGACTATGAATAATGTCTTTGGAAAATAACCATTGGGACTAGGAATAAGGTCAATGGAAAATAACCATTGGGACTAAGAATAATGTCAATGGAAAATAACCATTGGGACTATGAATAATGTCAATGGAAAATAACCATTGGGACTAGGAATAAGGTCAATGGAAAATAATTATATATTGGGATTAGGAAAATAGTAAATAGAAGTTAATATTGTGATTAAAAATAAGGAAAATTAAAAGGAAATTACCTCTGAGGTAACACGTGTCGGTGTTTTTTCTTGGAAGAGCTCTTTGGCGTCTGAGGAACAAATAAAATACTGACGTGAAGTGTGAGTACCAACGTCTGTGGTCACACACTCCCTTTCTCTTAGGCACACAACTTCACAGACATAAGAAGCTACATATGCATATACGGATACACACTTAGGCACATTTACAGACACACATACAAACAACATTCTCATCCATACACATACAATCATACTCGCTCACACATTCACATAAAGTGACAAAATAGAATTCACGAAGTTAGTATACAAATTATCCAACAATTATAATAATTGGGAAGTAATATATGATAATTGTTGGACCGTTTGTGGCAGTATAAATGAAGACAGAAGAGAAATATATATGATGCTACCAATCAAAATGAAATCTTTGCAACACCAAGTAACGGTTTATAATTTAAGACATACAAGAAATATTTCACTCTAAAGTCAAGCGGAAAACTCAATTTTACAGCAATGTGATTCGTGAGTCGTGAAGTGTATTTCTGGCGTAGGTCAATACTCGTGACATACAATTGTCGACATGTCATTAGTGATTTATGGTCAGAGATTTATTAGATTAAACATTTGGCTATGACATATAATTTTATTTGCTTGACGTACCTATCTCCGATGTGCAGAGCTTGATAGCTGTGCAGGCCTTCTGGGGGTCGAATCCTTTCGACAGGGCCTCAACCAACATAGGTGCGAACCCCAAGCACTGACAAATAATAAGAATAAAGTTGTTAACTCCTTCTACGTTGCTTTGTTTTGTTCCCTTTCGAACTCACACACACACACACACACACACACACACACACACACACACACACACACACACACACACACACACACACACACACACACACACACTCATCACATATGCAAACTATGCAAAACAAAAAACTGCTTAGCAAACTATCTGTGGCCTTTAAAAAATGAGTTCCCTGAATTGAAGAACATCAACTTAGACGTCAGTGATGTAAATATATGTAACACTTTTCATTTCAGTTCTGAATTTTACATGCAAAACCCACACTGTAATCTGTATTCGGAATTTGCATGCAGAAACCATTATGTACTATTCAGAGTTTGACAAGCAGTAATATCTGTTTTAATTCAGAAACACAACAGCTCCAGTATCCCAATACAAGAAATATTTTGTATATTTTGTTCCTAGAATTCCAAGGGGAAGCTACTCTAAATTATAAATAGCTAACCCAATCACCTTTTTTTTGGTAAAATAAGCTGTAATAACCAGAGCGACCACATTGTATATTACTTTACTTCTGAGGTAATCATTCTGAAAAGTCTGCAGGTATTCATAACTTTCATGAGTGCACGTGAAACCAAGTGTACACGGCCACTGCACGTTTGTGATACACATCCGAGGTTCAATGCTGGTACCACTGTTTACAATCTTATATTTAATATGGAATAAGTTAACTAAATTTCCAGCACGAACAATAAACTTAACCTGACTGTAAATTCGGGAAACATAAATGGGGTTTAAATTTCTAACGAACACCCATTAATTTAAAAAAAAGAAGGAAAAATAAACAGTTTTATTAAATATTGGTCAATTATCAACTTTAGTACACATTTGTAAATATCGGTTTAAATGAGTAACATGGGATTCTAACATATTTGTAAGCTAAATATATGATTTACATGTGTTTTATACAAGAAGAAAAATGTATGACAACTCGTGAATAAATACTTCTGCGTCCCATTATTTGCAGGAAAATAGCCTTCTATTTTAGAACAAAACCTAAACGCTTTATTTAGTTTTATGATAAACACTTCTGTGTCCCATTATTTGCAGGCCAATAGCCTTCTATTTTAAAACAAAACATAAACGTTTTTAGTTTTATGATAAACATTTGTTTCACAAATACAAATGATTTTATAATTTTATACATGAAAACTGTTATTACCAAATCTATCTATCTATCTATCTATCTATCTATCTATCTATCTATCTATCTATCTATCTATCTATCTATCTATCTATCTATCTATCTATCTATCTATCTATCTATCTATCTATCTATCTGTCTGTTTGTCTGTCTGTCTGTCTATCTATTAATCAAAATACTATATAGTGTATCGCTTACAGTAATTTTCAGAGTGCCAGGAAGGGAGTTGCAGACTTTGTAGACGGTGGCGTTGATGGCAGCCTCACTCTTGTTGTTCTGCAGGTAGGCGTCAACAGTCTGGACTATCAGCTCACACATCGTGCACAGCGGGCCGGCCTAAGTAGAAAGGAGAAAAAATATTACACATATTTAAGAATTATTTCTCTCAGAAAGACATGTAGGCTTCAAATATGTTATAGGAGTAAAAGAACAACAGCTGTGTTTCAAAAATGCTGGAAAATTATTTCTTACAAGTGAGACGAAAATATGGTGTTAACTGCTGAATGCCTCAACAAAAGGTAAGTATTAGACTCGCAAGTTTTAGAAAGGTTTATTTAAGGTTTATTTAACATTCTGGAGGCAAAAATTTGTCACAGTACAAAAAAATCCTTTTACTTTGACATATATGTTCATTTCAAAATTAAAATTTTCTAAGAAAAATATTAATTTCTTTGGATTCTCGACTCCAGTTTTTGTTGAGTGGTTGTTTCTGAGATACTTAACTAACTTGGACATAGTTACCTCTTCACCAACGGAGATAGCTTTTGATGCATCTCGCAGAATGAACTCTTGGATATCTATGGAAAGAATAGAATATAAATCACTGAACTCTTGGATATCTATGGAAAGAGTAGAATATAAATCACTGAACGAGAAAGAGGATTGCATAAATTATGTACTTTAATGTATTATTTAACTGTTAAAACATCATCAAGAAATCAAAGCGGTTATGTTTATGTTTGAAAAATAAATAGTGCTCATACATCCTGTGTAACATTGCTGATATAACGTTAGGCCGTACCTGTATCTGAAGTGCAGAGTTTAATTGCAGTGCAGGCCTTTTGAGGATCTAATCCTTTCATTAGGGCCTGAACCAGCATGGGTGCGAACCCCAAGCACTGTAGACAAAAATAAACACGTCACAACATTTACAGATGTAATTCTGGTATGCGAGCTTCTTTCCCGATACAATTTATAAAACTAAAAGTGCGCGAAAACTACAACGCAAGCAATGAGTCAATGACGACAGACATATAACTGACACTCAGACTTACTTTCTGCCTGTCATTCCCATATTGTTATATCATCAATTCTACTCAATTCCTGTCATTCTCATGTTGTTATTCATCGAGTCTATACACTTCTCTCATTCGTCGGAAAAATGCGCCAGACACACAAGCAGTCTTTCTGTACACTGACATTTTATAACTATTGTAATAGTATGAGGACATAGGAACACCAGCCCATACTCACACATGCACGACCGCATATATACACACATACACGTGTGCGTTCCTAAATATACATGTACACACTCATATACACAGGATGAGTAGCACATACACTGTGCATGAAATTCGTTAAGTAGACAAATGTTGTATACTGATAAAAGTACATACTTAAAGTACATACTTTGGCAGAGTAATGTTTTTGACAGATACTGATAAAAGTACATACTTTAGCAGAATTATGATACTTCTGAATTAGATTAGCGCACACTGTTAACAATGCTTAATTTATTTTGAATTATAATTAAAGATAATATCTATTGTAGTTTAACGTCTGTTTGGTTTCTTGCTTACAGTAATTTTCAGAGTGCCAGGAAGGGAGTTGCAGACTTTGTAGACGGTGGCGTTGATGGCAGCCTCACTCTTGTTGTTCTGCAGGTAGGCGTCAACGGTCTGGACTATCAGCTCACAAACTGTGCACAGAGGGCCGGCCTGATAGAAGAATAAATTGAATTTGTGACAAATATTAAGATTTCAAAAGATCCCCCCTCCGCCCACAACGGTTGAAATCACAACATACATATAATTTCAGCACCCGACAATGTAAAATGAGAAGTTACAAATATAAAGCTTATAAATCGGGTTTTTCCAACTTATTCAACATCCAGGGCCACCCCCAAAAAAATAAAATTACAAAAAAAATTTAAATTTCACGGACCATTCGTTATACAAAATTAATTATGTTGGTACCCCCCTAAATACGGGTATCTAGGACGGACAACAAGTTGAGGACGTCACTTCCGGTAACTCGTATTGAGCCCCCAGAGGAAACGATTCCTCACAGATAAGACAGACAGACAGATAAGACTCAAGACAGACTCAAGACAGACGTTAGACGGACGTGACGATAACAATTATAAAATCATACTAGACAAGAATGACAATAAATTTGACAACACTAATGAAAATTTAACAATAACTTTATATAACAATAAAAGAAAATAGAATGAAGAAAATAACAATAAAAGAAGTACAGTTAACAATGTTGGCCAAAATAATTTACAAAATATAAGTCCTATAACTAATTCAGGGAAGATGCTAGCCCCTCTTAATGAAATGATTTTAGTGTCCGTTTTCCTTTCCCCAAATCGTTCCTTTTTCCGTATTTCAGTTCCAATACACTATTATGCACTTCTGCTCAATGTTTATGTTTCTATACTTAGCTCAACAGCTGGAGCAAAGGTCAATACAGCGTTGAACCCTCGTCGCACAAGAGTTCTACAACGGCAGGCCCTTGAATAGTGGCTCCGTCCCTTTTTACTCTGCGTGAACAACAACCAGCAGAATACGTCATCTGCTCTCTGACTCGGATTTGGTCCTAGCTTCTGTTTGTAGATACTCTTTGTAGCTACTCTTTCTCTAGTTACTGTTTCTAGATTCTCTTCCTCTGATTACTGTTTATAGATTCTCTTCTTCTGATTACTGTTTCTCTGGTTCTTTCACGTTCCGAAACCGAATGAACCCAACGTCATCTGGTTGGAGTGCAGTACACTCAGGGATAGTCTTTCTGACTTAGAAATTTTCTCACTTCTAAAATGTTACCAGATGAAATCTCTGGGACTGCTCCTGCGTGTTTTAAAACTCGGTTTGTTCTGAGCCAGTGAAGAGAATTGACTGGGCCCGACTTATATAAAGGCTTTCCAGTATTCCTGGTATTTCTTTGAAACTAACCCTTCCCTCTACTATTAGCTAAGAGTGGTCCTTTGATCCCCCGACCGTTTCCTGTACCCTAGCCCATAGCTCAGTGTGAGTCTATCCAAAGTGACCCTTTGATCCCTGACCGTTTCCTGCTCCCTAGCCCTGGGTGGTCTGTCTTGTATAACTCTAACGTCCTGCTAATGTCTTGGAGTGGCTGGTCAGTCTTGTAATTAGTGTCTTGGTTAAATACTTTAAACGTATATTTTATGCTATGGTTCCTATACCTCTCATGTATCTACATTTTATTATTTTAATTTTTAAATGTTTATGGAGTGATGCCGGGCTAAGTTTTGCTTTCGCCTGACAAATTATAGTACATAATTAAAGAAATCTTTTTTGTATGAGTACAGGCCACAAAATAATGTTACTCGGGCCATTTTTGGCCCGCTGGACTGTAGTTAGGCCACGTTGTTATAGTAAAAGCTTTGTTTATGTCAACAGTGAGACAGTAGTTTATTATAGTAACAAGTAACACACATGTTTATGTCAACAGTGAGACGGTAGTTTATTAAAGTAACAAGTAACACACATGTTTATGTCAACAGTGAGACGGTAGTTTATTGTAGTAACAAGTAACACGCATGTTTATGTCAACAGTGAGACGGTAGTTTATTAAAGTAACAAGTAACACACATGTTTATGTCAACAGTGAGACGGTAGTTTATTGTAGTAACAAGTAACACGCATGTTTATGTCAACAGTGAGACGGTAGTTTATTAAAGTAACAAGTAACACACATGTTTATGTCAACAGTGAGACGGTAGTTTATTGTAGTAACAAGTAACACACATATTTATACTTTCACCTACACTTATTAAAAAGTATTTAGCCGTATAGCAGCATTTAATATGATTGATGCTTAAGGGACAACTTAAAACAATTTGTTTGTTTATTTTATTTAAGTAACTAATTTGACACTGAAGCTAAGACGTTTGCAATTTTATTTTTACTATTGACTTTAATATATTTTTTTAAAACACAAATCTCTATTACTACTTATGCAGTGGAACTAGTTAAATTATCGTAGACATCAAGATTTTGAACAAATACAATAAATAAATTCAAGATTTTGAATAAATACAATAAATAAATAAATTTAAATAATAAATTCAAGATTTTGAATAAATACAATTAATAAATAAATTTAAATAAATTCAAGATTTTGAATAAATACATTAAAAAGAATTTAATACCTTCTCTGTCTCAGTAGTGGGAGTTAACGCTGCTTGTAGGAAGAGTTCCAGAACATCTGAACAGACAGAGGTGCACATTACTGGCATGCGAGTGACAACATTCCATGTGTAATTATTGAACTTTGAAGCAAATTATGCTCCTTGTTTTCTATTATATTTATTGCTCTTTAATAACCAGTAATTGGTAGTAACTTATCACTGCTGAATTATCACTACTCTTTAATAACCAGTAATTGATAGTAACATCACTGCTCTTCAATAACCTAAATAGGGCCTCATCTTTAATCATAAAACATGTCGGATAATTAATTAGTTAGTGCAGTACTTGTATTTAAATTTGTTCGGGATTGGCCGCACTTACATCTGATGGAATAATTTTAAGTTTTGCAAACCTATGTCTGAAGTGCAGAGCTTAATAGCAGTGCAGGCCTTTTGAGGGTCCAATCCTTTCGACAGGGCTTGAACCAGCATAGGTGCGAATCCGAGACACTATTCAACACAAAGAAATATGTTCCAAAGTCTCAAGAAATGGTTAACTGCCTTATGTTTGTACGAAAACAGCTAATAGAAATCAGTCGTTTTTGAAACCACCACATGTTGCACGTCCCATGTCTCATTGACACACGTTCATACACACACACACACATATAGTTATTACCAAAAAATATCCATTGTCTCAACATAAGGTTTACAGATGACATTCATCGTACATGGACACACACACATATACATACACCCACACACATATACATACACCCACACAAACACACACACATACACACACACACACAAACACACACATACACACACATACATACTCATACACACATAATAAAATTAATTTAAGAAATTCTTACAAAACAATATTTGTTCAAAAGGACCTTAATTAATAATACAAACTTTTTTAAAGGAAGAAAATTAAATTTCACTGAAAGGCACCCGCTCGAAATCACAAAGCGTGCAAATAACAAAAAATTGGACAAGCAATTTTCCTTTATTTCATTCGATTAATTGTAACTTTCATAAAGGTGTCTTGATATTTATTCTATTAATTGCGCTTTCATAAAGTGTCATGATATTTATTCTATTAATTGTGAATTTCATAAAGGTGTCTTGATATTTATGCCTGATGTAAGAAGACGAATTGTTATGGAGTGATCGACTAATGCAGTGCCTTTTCTCAGGAACTACTTTACAAACTGACAATTAGTGACGGAATAAAGCTTCCATACATATACACCATACTACAGCGCTTGGTCTCAGGAGTTACTCCATTAACTGATATAATCCTATTAGTGACGGAATAAAGCTTCCATACATATACACCATACTACAGCGCTTGGTCTCAGGAGTTACTCCATTAACTGATATAATCATATTAATGACGGAGGAAGGTTTCCATAGACACACACCTTACGAATCCCATTGTATGCTATGCGCATTTATTTAATAAGTATGAAGTCTGTAATAAGAAATATTACTCCACCCCCTACCCACCCACCTACCCCCTCCAATTTAATTTTCATTTTGTAAATCTTGACAACAAAATAAAATGTATAACTTTTTTACGAATACAGATATACTGATTTAAGAGGTAGTAGTCGGACAACAGTGTATAATTTAAAATTTTAATTTATAATGAAGACGTTAGTACACGGTCTTTCACTAGCTCATTTTAAATAGCTGACCTGAAATGTTACTTACAGTAATTTTCAGAGTGCCTGGAAGGGAGTTGCAGACTTTGTAGACAGTGGCGTTGATGGCAGCCTCACTCTTGTTGTTCTGCAGGTAGGCGTCAACGGTCTGGACTATCAGCTCACAAACTGCACACATCGGGCCGGCCTGGTAGAAGACAATTAATCTTGTGACTAAGAACTATTTCTTTACACAAAAAGTGCGCGCTAAGATAAATGAGGTACAGTTTGAAACCTGTTTGGTTCCTTTCCAACAGGGCCTGATAGCACGAGATTGTTACGAAATATGTAACTTTACAATAAAAACAAAATTAATTTGAAACAGTATGCAATAATTTGAAACGGTAATTGTCTTCAGTTTGCATATATTTCGCTGGGCCATGGCTAAAAAGCAGATTTAAGTTTGCTTTGATTTCGACATTAATTTTGTTCGGAAGGTTTAAGTTGCCCAGCGCTTGGACTAAATAAAAGTTTTCTAATTAGAATCTCGGTGGCAATTAGAGGTCAGGAAGTTGTTTTTTGACAAATACAGGATGCCAATCCAAGCAAGCAATCATCCACCACCCAATCAACCAGCCAATCAGCCATCCATCCATCCAACCAATCAGCCAGCCTGTCAGCCAGCCAACCAATATTTACCTCGGGAGTATCAGAGACATGTGTTGTTGGCACGTCAGATTTTAATATCTCATGGGTGTCTGTGACAAAATGCAAACACATAGCATTGACTTATGGAGCCATCTTATTCAGAGTCCAACATTTTCACCTTACTCCATCAACATGCAAACATACAACAACACAGTGGCTTTTTAGAGAATCACAAACACATGTCAAACTATACCAATAAATACAAGTATCTTTACAGAGAAGCATTAATTCCTGTCGCCGTATTTACCAATTCACAGTCCTAACAGAAATGAAAATATTAATAAATTAATTTAAGAAATAAACAAATAATCAAATAACTTTAAGAGAAATACAAAATTATAATATGAGTGAAAGAAAAAGTAGTTTTTAAGTTTAAACTCAGTTACAATTTTAAAAAATACGGTTTTGACTCTCAATGGCATATCTGTTAGAATTGTCTGGTGCATTAAAATTTATACGTTAATCATCGATGACATTACGTCATTCATAAGCTTAACAGTTATTTTAAAATGTATACCACGGACACAAATGTATCGCCTCGGTTTTCAGGATTCAGTCGGCTTAATTTATCACATTCAATGTTTCCGGATATCCCCCTACCACACATTTTTATAATATATATAGGACTATATTTCACCCATTCATCCATGTTTCGGGATATATTTCCCCCTCCCCCATTTCTGTAAAGTATAGGAACATATTTAATCTTTTATATCTCCTATATATCTCCTCTCATTTCTCTATAAAGTATAGGAACATATTTAATCTTTTATATCTCCTATATATCTCCTCTCATTTCTCTATAAAGTATAGGAACATATTTAATCTTTTATATCTCCTATATATCTCCTCTCATTTCTCTATAAAGTATAGGAACATATTTAATCTTTTATATCTCCTATATATCTCCTCTCATTTCTCTATAAAGTATAGGAACATATTTAATCTTTTATATCTCCTATATATCTCCTCTCATTTCTCTATAAAGTATAGGAACATATTTAATCTTTTTATCTCTCCTATATATCTCCTCTCATTTCTCTATAAAGTATAGGAACATATTTAATCTTTTATATCTCCTATATATCTCCTCTCATTTCTCTATAAAGTATAGGAACATATTTAATCTTTTTATCCATTTTTGAGAATATATCTCCTCTCATTTTTCTATAAAGTATAGAAATATATTCCATCCATGTGTATTGATACAGTAATGTTTTTTGACGAACCTAACATGCCAGAAGTGCAGAGTTTAATGGCGGTGCAGGCCTTTTGTGGATCCAGTCCTTTGGATAGAGCCGCTACAAGCATTGGTGCAAACCCCAGGCACTGAAGGATGAAAAAAACAACAGTAAACACACTTCAGAACTTAGGAGTTCATAATTAAAAGGGAAGTGACTCTAATAACAACATATTTGCCCAGGTTAGGCTTAAGTACTCCGCGCATGGCAGGAATACAAACCAGTTGATGGAAGAAATATATTAATGTTCTTACCTCAATGATCCTTTGAAAGACAGAAAAATGCCGTATGCAACTTTCACACACACACACACACACACACACACACACACACACACACACACACACACACACACACACACACACACACACACACACACACACACACACACACACACACACAAGCACATATAAACACATGCTCTATGCACTTACCCACATACAAACATATGCATATGCAAACTGTGCATATAAACACACACACAGACACACACAGACACACAGACACACAGACACACAGACACACACACATATATTCACACACCACATACAATATACATTAATATTTATACACAGCAGAGGCAACACAAACCACACATGCACATATAATACACAAAATGCAAACAACAGCAACACACAAAAGCACACATATCTACACTCATACAAAATCAACACACAAAAAGCACGACATAAACAAAATTAATTCATCCATACATGCGCCCACATTCATTTCCGCCATGATTTGCCAAAGTGAACTGTATTCCGCACCCATAGGCTTACAGAGGACATTAGGTCATTAAGGTCAAATCCACATATTTCATTCACGCACCACGTCATGCATAATAATATGTGTAGCTTTAAATTTAGGGAAAAAATGCAATTTATTCAACTCTACTATTTGAGTGTTTCACTTCACAAAAAATTTCAACATGAGCACGATCATTATTATAGAGGACAGGCTAGTTCAGTGTTTCACTTCACAAAAAATTTCAACATGAGCACGATCATTATTATAGAGGACAGGCTAGTTGCTGGAACGAATTCCAGTTGGAATACCGTCCAATACACTCACGGTATCTTTCAGAGTGCCTGGAAGAGAGTTGCAGACTTTGTAGACCGTGGCGTTGATGGCAGCCTCACTCTTGTTGTTCTGCAGGTAGGCGTCAACGGTCTGGACTATCAGCTCACATATCGGGCACAGCGGGCCGGCCTAACATTGTCCGGTATAAAAAAATATATATATTGAACCAATGTTCCCAAATAAACATTAGTCAAATACTTTATAAAACCTGGACACATCTTGCTATTTTAAAATTAATTTCTTAACACCTGTATAATAGAAGACTATTTTTAAAGATGAAAATTAAAGATCAAATTATTATCATTTCTTTAAGTAACTAATAGCAAAACTAGATAAGATTAGAAATAAATACCCTTTTACAAGTAGAATGATTAAAATCGGTTTACGACCAAGAGTTTTAATTCGAAATCTTTCAAACAAAAAAGTGGATATATGAAATTTCCAGCTCGGAAGAAATTATCTTGAAATATTGATATATATATATATATATATATATATATATATATACATTAAATATTTACCACCTCTACCACCACCGCTACCAACACCGCTATCACCATCGCTGTAGGTGGTGGTGGGTAGTAGTAATTGTTATTATTAGTATTGTTACAATAATTACTGACAATCTTCTATCTGTACGAATGTTTTGGTTTTTTGTTTAAATTGTGGAACAAACTTACTTCAACCGTATCGTCGTTGTCCACATAACAGAAAGCACTGATATTTTATTTCTAATGTAATTGTCGTCATCGAGAAAATATAGCCATCATCAATAAATACCATTTTCTCATGAACATGTTTAAACAATTTAAATTGAATCTATTTTTAACGCCTTATTTGTACTTTACCTCAGGGATCCGAGCAGGGACACTCTGCAAACCTGGAAAAACAAAACGAATAAATTTTGAAAAAAAATTGTTTTTCTTTTGTAAGTTTTACAAGTACATTAAGAAGATAGAACAATGACGAACGAAATTATAGCTTGGGCAAATAATTTATTCAGCAATAAGCTTTTGTTTCCTTAAATTACACTATTTAGCTGGCGACATCCCAGAATGGAAGGTAAAAAGAGCACTTGCACACTTGCACACTTGCACGCTTGCACGCTTGCACACTTGCACACTTGCACGCTTGCACACTTGCATTTTGAATCGCTGCCCACATTTCCACTAGATTTGTTCACATAACCACCATCCTCAATTCACCCGGGTCTCTTTTTCAGAGATGATTAACACCTTTCAAACAATTGTATTGCCCTTTGGACGCTTGTCAAGGAGTGGCATGCTCATTTGTCAGAGGTTATCATCCTTACCTTCCAGTGAATAACATGCTCATTTGTCAGGCATTGTCATCCCCATTAACATCGAGTAACATGCTTATTTATCAAGCACACTGTCAACCTCATTTGCCAATGAGTAACACTCATTTATCAATCACTGTCATCCTCATTTAGCACGAGTAATATACTCACTTACTAAGCATTGTCATACACATTTACCAATAGGTAACACACTTATTTATCAATCACTGTCATCTTCATTTAGCAATGAGTAACATACTCATTTGTCAATCGCTGACATCTTCATTTAGCAATGAGTAAAATACTTTTTAAATACTGCCATATACATTTACATTTATCATTGAGTAAAGTACTCATTCATCAAGCACTCTCATACTCACCTACCAATGAGTAATGCACTCATTTATTAAGTGTCAATCTCTCCAGATATATGGCTGATAATTTAGCCCAGTTGCATTAAATAAATATTATAATATTAAAATATAAAATTCAAACAATACTGTTATAAAAGCTAAAAGACACATACACATTAAGTTTAGTCATTAAAGTTAAAAAGAAAGGCAGACTAGATTGTTTCAGTTGCAGTGTAAGACAAATGGAAATATCTAAAGTAAAAGTAAACTATCTAAACTAACAGACATGACCTTGACCTCTAGTAGTGTGTTAAACCCCAGAGAGTAACAATGAAAAGTCAGAAGTAAAAATTAGTCAACTATAGTTATGGGTTAGGAAGTCTCATGCGAGCTTCTGTCTGTGAATGGAGGATTAAAAAACTCACAGGTCAAGAAGTGACATAGGCATCAAGTGACAAAGGTGAAAATGTGAATCAAAGCATGAATTAAAATCACTTCTTTGTGAGAGAAACACTAGACTATGGCCTAGATGTGAAGATAGTCCAATTCATCAAAAGTTGTAAAAGGATGGTGTGTGTCTGAGTCATATAGACTCTGGAAAAAAATGAATGGTTCTCTGTAAATGAATTCAGGAATTGTCAATATATTGTTTATTTAACCCTTTTTATTTACCAGAAACTAAAGGTACGATATTGCTTAAGTATTGTGTGTGAGAGATTAATAATTTTAAATCTTTTTTGTGTATGATAAGAATATTGTAAATTGTAATAATATTGGCAAGAACAATATGTATATTCTAATGTCTAATTCTCTTCCAGTATACTGAAATATGTCACTCAGACGGTCTGACTCTCTGGTACATGTTCACAGTCATTTAAGTGTTGCAAAATATTTAATACTGCATCCTTTGGTTGCAGGGATGTTGTCATTGTTTTCTTCAGTTTAGTTTCTGGTTATGATTTGATCTGCACGCGGCATTCTAGATCCAGTATCCAGTCTAAAATTCCTTCTTGGTTGGGACTGTGTGAAAAGAGACTTATGACATTGTAATTGTTCACAGTTTGTGGCATAGCACAGCAGATGACAGACAGTGTGTGAAATACACATAAACACATGATTGGCCGCGTCAGCTGAACAGTGTAAAGATAAACATTAGTGTCAAAGTGCGTTGGTCCATTTGAACCGTAAAGTCAAGAGAACTGTTACTTTGAGAGAATAAAACTGTGGATGAATGATAAACCTTTTTGGGGAATAAATTGCAGATAGAAAATGGGGTTTAGAGACAGGCTAGATATCTCTGAGATAAATAGGTTAATGATTTAAATAGCAATAGATATGTACTTTTATTGAATTGTTATTTATTTTCTTTTTATAAAACTCATTTTTGTGTAATTTCTTATCATCTGCAATGTATATAAAATTCATCTTGTTATGTACTTATTGGCCATGTTCTATATTTAATGGAAGATACTCGCTTGGGGGGGGGGGGTCGTTGAGTCACCCAGAAGTGTGTCACCGAAATAAACTGTCCTAGATTTTTAATTGATTTACAGCGACCGACATTAAGCAGTCATACACATTTATCAAGCACTGTCATACTCATTTACCAACGAGTAAGGTACTCACTCATCAAGCAATGACTTACTTAATTTATCTACGAGTGTTTGCATTGACGTATTCATTTAATGAGTAGAATATTAATTTATCAAGCACTGAACTACTCATATATCAATGAGTGACGTGCTCATTTATCAATGCAATAATAGGTAAGGAAGCAGGGTAACGTACTTCTTATCAATGGTGACTGCACGCACTCATCAATTAGTGACGTATAAATAATTGACTCATCCTTCAAAACGTATGACATACTACTCATCGCAGATTATCTTACTTCTCTAGAACTGATACGTAATTATTAATGAGTGACATACTTACTTGTCAGACATAACCCAAAGTTGGTACATGCTCCAACGGGATCCACCCCATTAGCGAGAGCAGAGACAAGGAATGGGACAATGAGTGTGCACTGAACAAAACAAACCAACCAAACCAGATACACGTGCATTAAACATGGAAATATTAAACATTGAACTTAAAATTCAAATAATTCAAACTAATTTTATTAAAAGTATCATAATTAAAATATGAAGTGTGAATTTTGTTGATAGCCAAGTCTTAATTTTTTTTTAAATTGAAGGTAACATTTTACTACTACTTAAACTGTGTGGAATGTCATTTCAGGATGACAAATTCCTCAAAGCAGGATTGTGTAGAATGTTTCTATTTTAAGTAACATCAGATTCGAAGCGCTCTTAACATATAGTAACACATTCGAATTAATTGACAATCTCATATATTCATTGTATTATTAATGTTAGTATTAATTCTTGTAATGACTACAAAACACAGTCATGTATAATTAATGTTAATATTAATTCTTGTAATGACTACAAAACACAGTCATGTATAATTACTGTTAATATTAATTCTTGTAATGACTACAAAACACAGTCATGTATAATTACTGTTAATATTAATTCTTGTAATGACCACAAAACAGAGTCATGTATAATTAATGTTAATATTAATTCTTGTAATGACTACAAAACACAGTCATGTATAATTAATGTTAATATTAATTCTTGTAATGACCACAAAACACAGTCATGTATAATTAATGTTAATATTAATTCTTGTAATGACCACAAAACACAGTCATGTATAATTACTGTTGATATTAATTCTTGTAATGACCACAAAACACAGTCATGTATAATTACTGTTAATATTAATTCTTGTAATGACCACAAAACACAGCCATGTGTTTACTAGCAATTAAAGGACTCCACACGTGCTATAAGTCTGTCGGAAATGTGTAAGAACAAAGCAAACAAAAGTAGGTATAGAATAAAAATGGATTTGAACTTTGCATTAATTACAAATCTGATAGTAGAAGGAAAGCAATGCCAGGCGACGCAGTGGTTCAAGGTCTAAAAGGAGTGAACGGTTTAGGACTAAGAGAGAAGAAAAGCATTGTGAGAGAGCAGGGAGTGTTGCAATATTATAATTATGGACGTAATTCCATTGACGTTGTAATATCACTGACGCTGTAATGCGATTGACGTTGTAACACGATTGACATTGTAGTATCACTGATGTTGTAATATCACTGACATTGTAAATCCACTGATGTTGTACTACGATTGAATTTGTAATATCATTGACGTTTGAATATCATTAACATTGTAATTCGACTGTCGTTGTAATATCACTGACGCTGTAATAAAATTGATATTATAATATCATTAACATTGTAATGTCATTCATATTGTAATACCATTGACGTTGTGAAAACCATGTGATACATTTGACGGTCTGGGGTACCATTCCACTGTAATATCATTGACATCATAATACCATTGACGTTTTGATGCCATTTGATACCATTGACGGTGTGATACCAAATACGTTGTAATATAATTAACGTTTTAATATAAGTGTTGTAAATATCTTTTACGATGTGATGCCATTATTAATTTATTTTTAAATAAACATAAAAAACTTGTATCTTCTAGAGAAAGACATTTAATAACGCGAAGGAGTTCACTTGGGACTTTCTGACCTATTATCCCCCCCTGAAAAAAAACAACACACACACACACACACACACACGCTCTCATTTACCAACTCTCTTTCTTGTTCTGGCAAGTCCATGCAGAACGTCATCATCGTGGCGTTGGCAGCAGACGGCGAAACTTTGTTCTTCAAGAGGTTGTCCACAAGTTGCACAATCAGTTCACACAGATAGCAATCTATTGGACTCTGACGGGCACCATTGAGATGCTGCAATTAAACGCAGGGTCAAAGGTGTGAGCAGCTGATTGGCTGTGTGCAAAATCAGTTTACAGCGACAGGTATAAGAGTGCTTGTAAGTAATAAGTCCCGAGCATATAACGTAATACATATATTCAAACACACAAACAAACAACCAAACACCCAATACCCAAACACACTGAATTATATATGTATGTTGATGTGTATTTATGTGTCGCTATATTTAGAAGACTGTGCAATGTTCCTAAAAAATAATTTTCTGTAGTAATAAAATATTTATTAGTTTCATTGAGCTTCATTTTTAGATGTGACTGATTCAACCGTTTTCACAAAATAAATGAACGTTGTTTTGTAAGAATTCGTTAGTTTTGTATATTACTAAAACAAACGAAAAAAAGAAGAATTCTCATCGAATAGTGCTAATGAAGAAAATCTGCATTTCATTTAGGTAAAGAATCTATTTTATGAAATGTTATATTTTAACCTTAGAGTTAAGAGAAGTATTAAAACACATTCACTTTAATTACAAGGTAAAGCCTGGCAAGTCCGTAAAGGGATGTGAGAGACAATACAATTACAAAGTCTATCTTTTTAAATCCTGCTGAGTGAATAAATACAGAAACATTCACGGACAGTGTAAACTGTACGAAGATGTGAAAAATACAGTTACATAGACTACCTTGCAAACCATAAAGTGGTGGAAAAAGAACAATTACACAGATTAACCTTGCAAATAATACAGTGGTGAAAAGACTAGGTTACATAGACTAACATTGTAAAAGAGTACAGTGGTGAAAAGACAGAGTTACATAGACTAACATTGCAAAGAGTAAAATGGTGAAAAGACAGAGTTACATAGACTAACATTGTAAAAGAGTACAGTGGTGAAAAGACTAGGTTACATAGACTAACATTGCAAAGAGTAAAATCGTGAAAAGACAGAGTTACATAGACTAACATTGCAAAGAGTAAAATGGTGAAAAGACAGAGTTACATAGACTAACATTGCAAAGAGTAAAATGGTGAAAAGACACAGTGGCAAGGCATTCTCGTCAGCATTGTTTAAAAAAAACTCGTAATAAAACTCCCAATTATGATGCTTATCCTAGCTAGCCTTACGAAATGGTGAAATGTTTTGCACCCAGCACTTAGTTTGTGCTTTCATCTATTTTGTTTTATTTTAATTTAAATACATTTGCTTTCTGATGCTTTAGGAAATGTTTATTTTAGTTTAAATACGTATCATTCTGTTACTTTAGGAAATGTTTATTTTGGTTTAAATACGTTTCATTCTGTTGCTTTAGGAAATATTTATTTAAAACAATTGGAATAAAATCACTGTGCTGAAGTGCACCATGAGCGAATCATTTGATCAAACATGTACATGATAACAAAAATGATAAAACTTCAGACATTTGTTTTCCATCTAGGTAGCAACTGTGCTGACAAGTACAAACATCACCAGCAACAATAATAAAATGATAATATTGATGAAAGAAGAAGGAACATAGAAGAAAAAGAAGGTTAAATTACTTTAAAGTATTTTATTTGAAAGAAGAGCGGGAGACGGAAAAAGGAGAAATAAAACGATGACGATAAAGAAGACGAAGAGAAATATGACGATAAAGAGGATGGCGACCTTGATTATAAAGATTTAAACATTCTTCTATTTAATAATTTATTTAAAAATTCAACTTTACTTAAAACGTAAGTTGCAGTACTAAAAGATTTTGTTCACCTTCTTGACATGGACACGCGCTGGAAGTACTTTGAACTCTGGTTGTCTTTGAACGTACGTTTCGATTGGACAGACCGTCATTGCTACACAAAGGTCGATTGGTTGCTGTAAAATACACGTTATAAAATTTTAAATAGCCCTTGTTTAGAATGTACATCTATTTAACAAAACCCAGAATACTGGTGTAAATATAATATTTCTACCTTAGTTTTAATGCTTTACCGACAGAAAATGCCAGTTGCGATCTAATAGAAAAGTTGATTAGTTTAATCTGTTTTACGTAATAACTCTTTTAAAGTTTCTTTAGTGTGCATTTGCAATTTTGATTGGCAGAGATGTGAGATTAATTGTTTCAGAAAGAAAAATGTTAAATTTGCAGAATGCTCTATTATAACACCTTTACCAAATGGTGGAAATGCGTTCTAAAATATCAATTGCACCAGGATAAGCAGTGATATATTGACCCTATTATCATGTCAGAGACACAGAAAGTTGCTGACTATCTGTCTTAGGCCAGACCACGTGGCACTCTCATCGTGAAACAAAGGTAATTATAATCAAAGAGTTACTGATCCTACCGTCATAAGTCGCTATAATAAAGATGAGTACGAGTTGCTGGCCTTACTTCTGTATTTCGAACACACTCAGCCAATATGTCTTTCTTAAATAACATCAAATCGGTTTTCATCTCATTAGCAAAGTAAATATACATAAATTAACGATCAAATTAGTATGAATTTTAAAATAAGTTTTTATTTGTTTAAAAAAGAAACTTAATAATATATAAAAACCATATAATAATATATATATATTTATTGACATAAAGTATTCCCATTAAGAAAATACATTAAGTAGTCAAGAACTATTTATCATTTAATTTAAAATCTAGTAACTGTTTTATGGTGTATGCTGTTGCAAGAAAGGAAAGGAAATAGCAACAACAATAAAATAATTAATCTTTTGATTATCTGACACCAGAGACTTGTGACTTGTCAAGTGGTTGTCCTACAACATCCCTTTATTTCTTTGACACGTATCTTGGAACAACACCAAAATTCACCACACCCACTTCATGTGCAAACAAATGTGTTAACTTACGCACTGTAAACATTGTCTGATGTCTGAGAATGTATACAGTCCATTAGTCAAACATTTTTTATTTTTCCTTGTAGTGTCAAATGAAAATGCATTCAATAATAGTGACAAAATCTTGTCTTCATTTAGAATTGTTTGCTGAGAACATAACTTTAAAATTGTACAACAAACAAGAGGACTTGCAGCAAACAATGGCAATCTGAATGAGAGAGTACAGAATCAGATGCAGACGTTTTCGTGAAGACAGATACGATCCCGACCTTGACATGTAAAATGTTTCCTTAAAATGAATGAACAATAATTTTAACTTTATCATGCAAGCAAAACAAGACGACGCACAGTATCAAAGAATCATTAGAGAAAATTTCTTTTGGCAATACTGAAGTTGAAATACAGAAATATATTAATTATAAAATATAGAATAATAGTTACATTATCATATTATAATATAATTATTATTAAATATAGAATGAGTATAATAATTATTTTTTTAAAAAACGATGAGAAAAAAACATATATAACTAAATTAATAACTACTTTGTTGTGGTGACCATGATAACAGTTATGACGCTGCAACATTGATAACAGTATCATAGCAATAAAGATTGCGGATATACTACGCTTTCTCGCTCTGTCCTTCATCTCATCTGTTGTTGACGCCATCAATACCAACCACACAAAACCACCACTACCACCACCATTAATATATTATTTGGAGAAATTTTGTCACGATTAGCTAAAAACGATTGAATATTTCTTAATTTGTTTGATAAAATTGTTCTGACCGCACTGACCATATCAGTCATCAGGTGTTGCAGGACATCCTGTGTGAGCCCATTGATGACTGCTCTGCACGCATCTTTCCGTTCTGACGTCACTTCCGCACAAACGTTTTCCAACTCGCCAATGACTTTGTTCTACAGAAAACATTGAACATTTTCAAACACATCACTGCCACAAAATCTTTATCTAACTCACAAATGGTATTTGTTTTCTCCGAATTAAAAATGTAACCATTATTAAAGTAATTTTCTTATAAACCTTATCCTGCTTTAAATACCTTTTTAAAAAGAGAAATAACAGAATACCTATAAGGAAATGTATCCCATGATTCATTGTATAAACATTTAATTTTGCTGTCAAAGACTTTACGTGTGTTTACCTTGGTGTGAGTAATATCTGAGGTGTGTCTTTTACTCAACATTAGTGAGTTGGGGGTTCCAGTTAAAGAATAAATAGCAATTCAATTTTGCTTTCCTTAAGCAGTTAAGAATTTTTCCATTTTCTATGACATTATACGGGAATGTCAGTGACCACTTCAGAAAAAAAGAGATCGGACTATGGAGTATTAAATATTGGCAAGACCCAGTATATGTGTCCACGTTTGTTCTCACAAATTCAATTCGCAATCACGAAGTAAAAAAATTACTGTCCGTGTGACGGAACTAATTAACACGAATTCTTTAATCAAGATTTAGGGTTTTAAATTACCACGTGAGATAAATAATAATTGCAAATAGTAAATATAAATATCTGGACTGTTATTATTTTCAAAGTAATTATATCTCACGATTCATTGTATAAATGCTAAATGCCTGAAACAACTCTCTTCCTGTACCACCACTACCACCATTATCATCAGCAGTAGCAAAAACAACGACGTATTTTGTCGTTGTTAACACTATGTATGGAATATATTCAAGGAACAAACAACGTCGTAGTAGTAAATTATTTTTAGATTCAATCTTATGATAAGAAATGCAACAACACACACCATATAATGCGAACATTGAAATTGTACAAGGTAACTGCACTCATTTTGTAATATGGCTACAGTGCAATTAACAATTTTGCTCGAGCATGAATCTCGTGTGTATTTTTAAAAATTATTATTTTTTAAATCTTGGACTCAGCGTTATCAAAGTGGTCTATAGGATCATCCACGGCTGACCATCCCATTATGTAATTTGCAGACACACACACACTTGTAGTTTGCATTCTTAATTCCAATTGTTCAATAACACGTATCGATCATATTGATCGGAATATTACCATCCATTTGGAAGATAATGAAATGCATTTGCAAGTTTGATATGTAATTCCACTGGACAACAGTCATGGGTAAAATTCACAAGTTTGCTAGGAAAAAATGTCACCTGTTTTGCTAGGGAAATGTCCGAAGGTTTGATTCGAAAATGTCACAGTTATGCTATGGAAAATGTCACAGATTTTGCTATAAAAGTTTGTGTATATATATATATATATATATATAATATATATATATATGTGTGTGTGTGTGTGTGTGTGTGTGTGTGTGTGTGTGTGTGTGTGTTTAAATATATATTTATACCTGTATGTATTCTAAAGTTTCTTTACGCATACAATTTAATTCATCTCGCTTGAATGGCACTGTCAATTAATATATGAGGTGAACGGAAATTTAATTACTTCTCAGAGCTAATATCCATGGGAACGATAAAAACTTACGTGTATCCTTCCATCTCTGAGGGCAAGCGGAATTTCTTTTACAGCCGTACGACACACAGCGCAAAGCGGCTCAGCAACCTTCACGGGCGTCGCTGTGTGGATGAAAAGTATTTGCATTAGTGACAATTCATGTTTTTTTTTACTGCTTGTCTTTATATTGTTACTTGTTTTGTCTCTGTGTTTCTGCTTGTCTTTGACCCATTCTATCACTTTGCTTTGCTGCTTGTCTTTGTATTGTGACTTATTTTATCTCCTTTCATGCCTGCTTGTCTTTGTATTGTGACTTATTTTATCTCCTTTCATGCCTGCTTGTCTTTGTATTGTGACTTATTTTATCTCCTTTCATGCCTGCTTGTCTTTGTATTGTGACTTATTTTATCTCTTTTCATGCCTGCTTGTCTTTGTATTGTGACTTATTTTATCTCCTTTCATGCCTGCTTGTCTTTGTATTGTGACTTATTTTATCTCCTTTCATGCCTGCTTGTCTTTGTATTGTGACTTATTTTATCTCTTTTCATGCCTGCTTGTCTTTGTATTGTGACTTATTTTATCTCTTTTCATGCCTGCTTGTCTTTGTATTG
The DNA here is from genome assembly GCA_028829895.1 of Sinotaia quadrata. NCBI lineage: Eukaryota > Metazoa > Mollusca > Gastropoda > Architaenioglossa > Viviparidae > Sinotaia > Sinotaia quadrata. The sequence goes on along the minus strand of CM054182.1, from coordinate 90,911,470 downwards.
TGACTTATTTTATCTCTTTTCATGCCTGCTTGTCTTTGTATTGTGACTTATTTTATCTCTTTTCATGCCTGCTTGTCTTTGTATTGTGACTTATTTTATCTCTTTTCATGCCTGCTTGTCTTGTATTGTGACTTATTTTATCTCTTTTCATGCCTGCTTGTCTTTGAATTGTGACCTATCCTCTCCTGTCTCCCTACTGTGACCCATTTTATTTTATTCCTGTCTTTTATATTGTGGCTTATTTTATCCTTTTAATTCCTGCTTGTCTTTATATTGTGACCCAATTTCTCTTTGTATTGCTACATATTCTATCTATTTTTGTTTTCCTACTTGTCATTAAACTGTGTCCTATTTTTCTCTTTGTATTCATTGCATCGGCATTGTAACCTACTCTGTATCTTTGTATGCCTGCTTTCTATTCTAGTCTATCTTTATTCTTATCTTCTTGTCATTATACTCCGACCTATTCTATCTCTTTGCATCCTGCCTTTTATTGTGACCTATTTTATATCTTTGTATTGCTTCTTGAGTTCATAGTTTGACCTTGTATCTCTTTGTACTCCTGCTTGTTTATGCACGGTGACCTATTCTATCTCTTTGCATGCCTGCTTTAAGACAAGTATTGTAACCTATTTTACGCATTTGTTTATAAGTACAAAAGTGCATTTAGCTACTTCCCTCACCCCATTTCGTTCTAAGTGTTTGCGAAATCCAATGAGGTCTTTTTCACTTGCGACCAATTCTATATATATATGAAATCCCAAATACATTTTATTATAACTTAAACTTTGACCTATTCCATGTACATGATTATCGACAGTCAAACTGTATTTAATCCATTTGTATATACGTCTTGATATTGTGGTCTACTCTATGGATCTGTTTTTTGACAATCAAAGTGGTTTTTTTTATTCATTTGTATGTATGTCTTGATATTGTGGTCTACTCTATGGATCTGTTTTTTGACAATCAAAGGTTTTTTTTATTCATTTGTATGTTTGTCTTGATATTGTGGTCTACTCTATGGATCTGTTTTTTGACAATCAAAGTGTTTTTTTATTCATTTGTATGTATGTCTTGATATTGTGGTCTACTCTATGGATCTGTTTTTTGACAATCAAAGTGTTTTTTTATTCATTTGTATGTATGTCTTGATATTGTGGTCTACTCTATGGATCTGTTTTTTGACAATCAAAGTGTTTTTTTTATTCATTTGTATGTATGTCTTGATATTGCTATGTATTCTATGTGTTTCTTCTCTTTATTTGTTTTAATAAATCATTCAATTCTTTAAGAGAACTCAGAGTGTTTTTGTATTATAATTTTTTTATCACTTATTTTATTTGTTTATAAATATAAATATATTTTTGTGACGATTGTAACGTTTCTCCTTTCTCCACCTAACAAACGTATCAAGTTATCTTAACAAGTTATTACCTACAAACGTATCAAGTTATCGTAACAAGTTATTACCTACAAACGTATCAAGTTATCGTAACAAGTTATTACCTACAAACCTTTTTTGGTGTGTGTGTGTGGGTGGGTGAGATACGGATGGACGTTATTTAAGAGATCCAGCATCAAGATTTATACAAATATAAGTACCAAGATTTTCAGTATGATTACTTTTCTTCCCTCCATGACAAGTTGTTGTTAAATTAGGGCGATTGCAGTTTCCGGCCTAGGCCGATTTCGCTGCCTGGCAATAGTTGTGCCGCTGTTGGGAGAGTTATAGATGATGGCGTGGTGCTCGTAGAGGCATGCAATAGCTTGGTGGTCCTTGGGCTAATGTCGTGGTGGATGATATTGCGTGTTTCTGATTGTTGATGTCCTTGTCACTATTCCAGGTGTTGGATGGGAGTTCAAGCTAGTACCGCTCTAGATTTATACCTAGTGGGTACATAAGCCTGGATGTTCACTCCCCTACCTTCTCATTAGTGTTGTTGTCGTCGCTGTTCTTGGTGTTGTCTTTTAGGATGTGCGTAGACACGGACAGGAGGCCAGTATATCCTAGTGAAGAGTAGTTGCATTATGTCCGCAATGTTGTGGTTAAGAAATCCCCACTGCGGATATTGTGGTCGTCTATTTCCGGCCAATGTCGTCGTCGATGCTGTTGGGGGTGGTCATGATGGTTGTTTCTTTATTTTCCTCTGCATATATGTTGTTTTCGCATGTAGGAATGTGGTAATTTTTTATTCTTTTTTTTTGTGTGTGTTCTCTGTCGTTCTGATTTTTTTCCTTCTTCGTCTGGTGCTGGTTTGGCCGGTGAAGGTGCTGGTCCAGACAAGGGTGAAAGGGGAGGGGTCTCAAGCACCCTTATGTAATCTTCGAGGGCGGCCTCAATTTCTGTCGTAGACTGTTTTCCCGTGTGGTTATTTTCTTTATGAGATCCCAGGTCCGTCTGGTTTGTTTTGCCTCTAGTCTCTGTTTTGGTCGTCTGTGTGTTGGCTAATTTCTTTTACTTTTCTGCTTGCATAGTGGCTATGGTTTGGATTTTTTCATCGGTATTAGTAGTTATTGCTGTCTGTGAAGAGACTTCTTTAGTTTGTTGTTTCGTTGCATTGGTCCTTTGGTTGCAAGGTCATTGTTGTCGTTGTTTTCCTTAGTTTAGTTTCTGGTTATGATTTGGTCTGCATGCGTCATTCTAGATCCAGTCTCCAGGTCTAAAGTTCTTTTTTGGTTGGGACTGTGTGAGAAGAGTCTTATGACATTGTACTTGTTCACAGTTTGTGGCATAGCACAGCAGATGACAGACAGTGTGTGAAATACACATAAACACATGAGTGGCCGCATCAGCTGAACAGAGTTAAATAAGTGTTACATTTACATTAGTGTCAACGTGAGTTGTTTCATTTGAACTGTAAAGTCAAGAGAACTGTTACTTTGAGAGAATAAGGCTGTGGATGAATGATAAACCTTTTGGGGAATAAATTGTAGATAGAAAATGGGGTTTAGAGACAGGCTAGATATCTCTGAGATAATTACGTTAATGATTTAAATTGTAATTGATGTGTACTTTAATTGAATTGTTACTTATTTTCATTTTATAAATCCTGTTCTTAATTTTTGACTCATTTTATGTAATTTATTATGTGCAATTTTTGTAAAATTCATCCATTATCGTCCATGTTTTGTTCCATATTTAGTCGGAGATACTCGCTTGGGGGCTCGAAGAGTCAACCAGAGGTGTGTCACCTAAATGAACTGTTCTAGATTTTAATTAATTTAGGGCGACCGACATTAAGCACAGTCATACACATTTATCAAGGAGCAACGTACTCACTTATCAAGCGCTGTCATACTCATTTACCACGGAGTATGTTACTCATTTATCAAGCAATGACTTACTTAATTTATCTACGAGTACTGTACTGATCTATTATGCATTGACGTATTCATTTAATGAGTAGAATATTCATTTATCAAGCACTGACCTACTCAAATATCAATGAGTGACGTGCTCATTTATCAATGCAATAATAAGGAAGCAGGGTAACGTACTTCTTATCAATGGTGACTGCACACACTCATCAATTAGTGACGTATAAATAATTGACTCATCCTTCACAACGTATGACATACTACTCATCGCAGATTTTCTTATTTCTCTAGTACAGATAAGTAATTATTAATGAGTGACATACTCACTTGTCAGACATAACCCAATGTTGGTACATGCTCCAACTGGATCCACCCCACGGACGATGGCATCCACAATGAGTATAGCAAAGGTTAAGCACTGAAAAAAACAAACAACCAAACCAGAACATATATGCAAAAAGGAATTATTGAACATTGAACTAAATTTAAAATAATTCAAACTAATTTTATTAAAAATATTATAACCAAAATATGAAGTGTGACTTTTGTTGATGTCCAAATCTTAAAATATTTTAAAAAAACAAACAAACTGAAGGTAGCTTTCACTACTACTTAAACTGTGTGGAATGTCATTTCAGGATGACAAATTCCTCAAAGCAGGATTGTGTTGAGTGTTTCTATTTTAAGTAACATCAGATTCGAAGCGCTCTCAACATATAGTAACACATTCGAATTAATTGACAATCTCATATATTCATTGTATTATTAATGTTAATATTAATTCTTGTAATGACTACAAAACACAGTCATGTATAATTAATGTTAACATTATTTCTTGTAATGACTACACAACACAGTCATGTGTTATTAATTTTAACATTATTTCTTGTAATGACTACAAAACACAGTAATGTGTTATTAATGTTAATATTAATTCTTGTAATGACTACAAAACACAGTAATGTATAATTAAAGTTAATATTAATTCTTGTAATGACTATTAAACACTGGCATGTATAATTAATGTTAATATTAATTCTTTTAATGACTATTAAACACAGGTATGTTTCTTGTAATGACTATTAAACACAAGCATGTATAATTAATGTTAATATTAATTCTTGTAATGACTATAAAACACAGTAATGTGTTATTAATGTTAATATTAATTCTTGTAATGACTACAAAACACAGTCACGTATAATTAATGTTAATATTAATTCTTGTAATGACTATTAAACCCAGGCATGTATAATTAATGCTAATATTAATTCTTGTAATGACTGCAAAACACAGGCATGTATAATTAATGTTAATATTATTTCTTGTAATGACTGCAAAACACAGGCATGTATAATTACTGTTAATATTAATTCTTGTAATGACTACAAAACACAGGCATGTATTATTAATGTTAATATTAATTCTTGTAATGACCACAAAACACAGCCATGTGTTTACTAACAATTAAAGGACTCCACATGTGCTATAAGTCTGTCAGAAATGTGTAAGAACAAAGCAAACAAGAAAGTAGGCATTGAATAAAAATGGACTTGAACTTTGTAGTAATTACAAATCTGATATCATTAACATTGTATTTCGATTGACATCATAATACCATTGGCGCTTTGATGCCATTTGATACCATTGACAGTGTGATACCAATTACGTTGTAATATAATTAACGTTTTAATATCAGTGTTGTAAATATCATTTACGCTGTGATGCATTATTATATTATTTTTAAAATAATTGAAAAATCTTGTAACTGCTAGAATCTAGAGAAAGACATTTAATGACGCGAAGAAATTCAGTTGGGACTTTCTGCCTGATTATCCCGACTGAATAAAAAAAACCCAACCCAATCTCATTTACCGTGTCTTTCGTTGGTTCTGGCAAGTCCATGCAGAACCTCATCACCGTGGCGTTGGCAGCAGACGGCGAAACTTTGTTCTTCAAGAGGTTGTCCACAAGTTGCACAATCAGTTCACACAGTTCGCAATCTATTGGACTCTGACGGGCACCAATGAGATGCTGCAATTAAACGCAGGGTCAAAGGTGAGAGCAGCTGATTGGCTGTGTGCAAAATCAGTTTACAGCGACAGGTATGAGAGTGTTTGTAAGTAACATGCCCGAACATATAACGTAATACATATATTCAAACACACAAACACGTAAACAAGCACACACACACACACACATACACACACACACACACACATCCAACCCCCCCCCCCTAATACCCCAATCAAACTGAATTATACATTTTGATGTGCATATCTGTGTCCATATATTTAGAAGATTGTGTAATGTTAGTAAAATTTAATTTAATGCCTGTAGTAATAACATATTTATTAGTTTCATTGAACTTTATTTATAGATGTTACTGATTCAACCGTTTTCACAAAATAAATGAACGTTGTTTTGTAAGAATTCGTTAGTTTTGTATATTACTAAAACAAACGAAAAAAAGAAGAATTCTCATCGAATAGTGCTAATGAAGAAAATCTGCATTTCATTTAGGTAACGAATCTATTTTATGAAATGCTATATTTTAACCTTAGAGTTAAGAGAAATATTAAAACACATACACTTTAATTACAAGGTTCAGCCTTGCAAGTCTGTAGGGAGATCTGAGACACAATACAATTACAAAGTCTATCTTTGCAAATCCTGCAGAGTGATGAAATACAGAAACATACACGGACCTTGTAAACCGTACAAAGTGTTGAAAAACACATTTACATAGACTGACCTTAAAAACTAGTGGTGAAAAATGCACTGTTACAGAGATTAACATTGCAAACTAGTGGTGAAAAATGTAGAGTTACGGAGATTAACATTGCAAACCAAACAGTCGTGAAAAACGCAGTTACCTAGATTAACCTTGCAAACAATACAGTGGTGTAAAACACACAATTACAGAGATTAACCTTGCAAACAATACAGTGGTAAAAAGACAGGTTACATAGATTAACCTTGCAAACTATACAGTGGTAAAAAGACAGGTTACATAGATTAACCTTGCAAAATACAGTGGTAAAAAGACACGGTTACATAGATTAACCTTGCAAACTATACAGTGGTAAAAAGACACGGTTACATAGATTAACCTTGCAAACTATTCAGTGGTAAAAACATAAAGTGGCTAGGCATCCTCGCGAGCATTATTAAAAAAACAACCTTGTAATAAAACTCACAGTTATGATGCTTATCCTAGCCAGCATTATAAAAAAAAAACTCGTTATAAAACTCAAAGTTATGATGCTTATCCTAGCTAACTTTACAAAATGGTGAAACGTTTTGCACCCAGCACTTTGCGTGTGCTTTCAGCTCTTTTGTTTTATTTTAGTTTAAATACGTTTGCTTTCTGATGCTTTAGGAAATGTTTATTTTGGTTTAAATACGTTTCATTCTGTTGCTTTAGGAAATATTTATTTAAAACAATTGGAATAAAATCACTGTGCTGAAGTGCACCATGAGCGAATCATTTGATCAAACATGTACATGATAACAAAAATGATAAAACTTCAGACATTTGTTTTCCATCTAGGTAGCAACTCGCTGAGAAGTACAAACATCATCAACAACAATAATAAAATGATAATAAAGATGAAAGAAGAAGGGACATAGAAGAAAAAGAAGAATATGTTAAAATATGTTAAAATATGTTAAATATGTTAAATATGTTAATTAAAGGAAGAGCGGAAGAAGGAAAAAGAAGAAATATAAAATGATGATAAAGAATACAAAGAGAAATATGACGATAAAGAAGATGGCGACGACGATAAAAAGATTTAAATATTCTTCAATTTAATAATTTATTTACGTAAGTTGCAGTACTAAAAGATATTTTTTCACCTTCTTGACATGGGCACGCGCTGGAAGTACTTTGAACTCTGGTTGTCTTTGAACGTACGTTTCGATTGGACAGACCGTCATTGCTACACAAAGGTCGATTGGTTGCTGTAAAATACATGTTATGAAACATTAAAAAGAATTTGTTAAATATGTAAATCTATTTAAGAAAACCCAGAATACTGGTGTAAATATAATATTTCTACCTAAGTTTTAATGCTTTACCGAGAGAAAATGCAAGCTGCGAATTAATAGAAAAGTTGATTAGTTTAATCTGTTTAACTTAATAACTGTTTCAATGTTTCTTCAGTATATTTGCAGTTTTGACTGGGATGCAGTCATGATGGCTGATTACTGTTGGACTCAGAGAGATATCTCTACCACTGAGCATTCTAGAATTTCGAAGAGACGGAAGTTCATGCCCTGAAATTTGAACAATGATGATCTAATATCGAATTTATATATACTTACCTTTACCACTGTATACTATTCAATGTACACTAATCGAGTTTATATATACTTACCTTTACCACTGTAAACTATTCAATGTACACTAATCGAGTTTATATATACTTACCTTTACCACTGTATACTATTCAATGTACACTAATCGAGTTTATATATACTTACCTTTACCACTCTCTACTATTCAATGTACACTAATCGAGTTTATATATACTTACCTTTACCAATGTCTACTATTTAATGTACACTAATCGAGTTTATATATACTTACCTTTACCAATGTATACTATTCAATGTACACTAATCGACGTTTGTAACATTTAATACATGAATTGTGTTAGAAAACGATTTTTTTAAATTTAAAAACCTATTCTGGAAGAGAAATATTAACAAAAATTGCCTAATAATGTTACAAAAATGTAATCGATTTAGTTATAAGATAGGATTTATTAAAATCGAATTAGCACTGTCACGGAAAAACAGGGGGAGGTAATCAGAAAATTAATTTTTATCCCCGATTATCTCCACTTGGCCATCGCGCGACGCAACAGACGTTAGTTTTTAGCAAGTGTCGTCTGCTAGCTAAATGACGTCTTTAATTACGCGCACAGTCAGCGCGTTTGTTTACATTTTCTGTCAAGTCGTCTGCTTATTGTGTTGGCGTACACCGTCAGCAAGTTTGTAATTTCATGTTTCCTATATTTTTTTAAAAATACAAATGATTAATTATTTGAGTTAGATGTTCAAAAATTGTGATTACAATATCTTGAAAATGTGTTTGATTTTTATTATCAATTATTATTACAAATTTAATTAGGGATTATATCACTAGACGTAGTGCACCTTAGAGTAATGCACCTTTTTAGCGTGGGTAAAGCAAGGATACACGCGGGAGTTTGATCTTGGAGAGAGTGAGAAATAATTTTGTATAAGAGGACTGACGGAGCTATTTTAATTTAGTGTGCGTCTGTCTGGGCTACAGAGAGGTGTAAGGCCATCGTACCTACACTGAGCCCGGACAATCTTTCCATCACCGTTATGACCGGGGAGGAAATGAACTGAATATTCTCCTCGTAGAATATAGAATTAGACGTGTGTTTTGGTCACACTCAATTCTTCGTGGCAGCCTATAAAGCTAGTCCTTATTATTATTCTACGTTTGGATCCGAACCTTGGGCAATAGCTGGCCATCAGGGGAATGAGCTGAAGGGACCAGGATTGCGCCGAGAGAAGAATATTCGACGCCACTCACATATCGGAGCTGCTGCTGCTGCTGTAGACAGCCCTCCGTTGATTGATTTTGGATCTTGGACCGTCGCAGAAGACAGGTGTCCGTTGATTGATTTTGGATCTTTGTTACTGTCGTGGAAGACAGCCGTCCGTGTTCTTCGTCATAGAACCGGGTACCCCAGCGTTAAGGAACGTGGGACGAGTATTCGCAAGTCGCAAGTTTGTACGTACGTACTGCACTCTCCGTGTACCGAGTTTTCATCGACAAGCATGCTATTTTTCTGAGGACAGAAACTGTAACGTTTTGTGTTTGCCGGCAGATGTGACTATTTCGTTTTTTTTTGTGCTGTGTGTTCCTGCGTCGACGATTCAACTTATAATACTAGTAAGTAGGAAAAATTTTATTAGGAGGTGCATTACTAGGTAGGTAGGTTAGAGAGAGAATATAAACGTTTTTCATCACTGAATTATTTTTCATGAACATTTACTTTGACTTTTATTTAATGGATAATGTTTGCAGTTTTAAGTGAAGATTAACATTCTTTGACGTTGGGTTTTCCACCCACTAATTTTAAACTAGTAAATTATAAGGTTAGATATTTTTTCTGCGGTCATTACCGCTGGTTGTGCTGTAGTAGTATTTTTGTGCCACTCGATTTTGGCGGAAGTAGGGAAAACGGTCATCACCGTTTATTGTTGATTATTGTAGTTTATTCATCATATTTTTTTTAATTAATTTTTTCATTTTCCATCGCTCATGTTTCCCCGTCCCATGGATGCCGTGTGTGGATGTTATCGAATGAACGACTAACACCGTGTGAGAGTTAAGCCCGTTTTTCCCATTTTAAAAACTTTTAAAAAAAATTAAATTCTTTGTTAACTCTTCCTCAAGAGTTGGGCTTTTCTCGGGTTTTGAAAGTGTATGTTGGTGCGGTTGTTTGTTTGTTCGTTCCGTACGTCCCTCACACGACATTCACACGCCTGCTCACACACACTCACGCCGGCTTTTCACATTTTACCCCACATCTCAGAATAAAGCTAATCCTAACCCCCACAAGACTATTCGTGGTGTCTGAGTGTGAGAACGATCATCAACATCTGATCGTTCGGTGTGATCCCGGCAAGTCGCGGCTATTGGGTCTGACCCCCCCTACCCACCGAGGAGGAGATAGGGGCCAGCAACGCCCACGACCCCGCGACAAGCACAAAAACATGACCTGATAAAAAAAAAAACCCGGATGTCATTTTCGAATTTAGCGGTGCAAAATTGTTCTAAATCACTTGAAAAAATTAGACAAATTACAAAAAAAAATAATTTTGTGACTTGTCAAGTGGTTGTCCTACAACATCACTTTATTCCTTTGACACGTTTCTTGGAACAACACCAAAATTCACCACACCCACTTCATAAGCAAACACATGTGTTAACGTACGCACTGTGAACATTGTCTGATGTTTTCGTAAGAATGTATACAGTCCATTAGTCAAACGTATTTTATTTTTCCTTGTAGTGTCAAATGAAAATGCATTCAATAATAGTGAAAAAATCTTGTCTTCATTTAGAATTGTTTGCTGAGAACATAACTTTAAAATTGTACAAAAAACAAGAGGACTTGCAGCAAACAATGGCGTTAATACTGATAGAGTATAGAACCAGATACAGATATTTTGGCGAAGATGAATAAGATCTTGATATGTAAAATAATTCCTTAAAATGAATAAAGAATAATTTTAACTTTATCATGCAAGCAAAACAAGACGACGCACAGTATCAAAGAATCATTAGAGAAAATTTCTTTTGGCAATACTGAAGTTGAAATACAGAAATATATTAATTATAAAATATAGAATAATAGTTATATTATCATATTATAATATAATTATTATTAAATATAGAATAAGTATAATAATTATAACATGTAGAATAATAATTATTATCATAGCATAATATAATATTTATTAAATATAGGCTACAATAAATATAATAATTATTTTTAAACAAAAAAAGGTGAGAAAAAACATATATAACTAAATCAATAACTACATTATTGTGATGACTATGATAACAGTTATGACGCTGCAACATTGATAACATTTATGACGCTGCAACATTGCCATTGCCATAAACATGCACTCTATTGCTAGATTCCATGGAACAAAGCTTGCGGATATACTACACTTTCTCGCTCTGTCCGTCATCTCATCTGTTGTTGACGCCATCAATACCAACCACACAAAAACCACCATTAATATATTATTTGGAGAAATTTTGTCACGATTAGCTAAAACGTTTGACTATTTCTAGTTTGTTTGATAAAATTTTTGTTCTGACCGCACTGACCATATCAGTCATCAGGTGTTGCAGGACATCCTGTGTGAGCCCATTGATGACGGCTTTGCACACATCCTTCCGTTCTGACGTCACTTCCGCACAAATGTTTTCCAACTCGCCAATGACTTTGTCCTACAGAAAACATTGAACATTTTCAAATAAATCACTGCTGCAAAATCTTTACCTTCCAAAGTGCAGGACAAAACATTGCAAGTTATTTGACATTTGGAGAGTGCAGACATTAGTGGACTGCCCTCGCCAGCATGTGCTCCCTGAACAGACACTTCAGTTGTATATAATAATTGCAATAATATTATTGGCCTGTACTCCTAATGGCACGTATACCTAGTGAGTCAACTGCAAACCTTATTTTGACTTCTGTAACAGCATCGTAGAAATTCACATTCAAATATATACAGAGAGAGAGAGAGAGAGAGAGAGAGAGAATATGTCTTGCAATGACGACCGTGACTGCTTTTCGTGCCCGTCTTGTGGGTTGCGAGTGGAGTGGGTGTGGCACACAGTATCAACATTTATAGTTACATTCATCAACATTTAAATTACACAAAACCACGAACGTGTATATGTATACTTATAAACAAATACACATGCATGCAAGTACTCTTTCTCTCTCTCTCTCTCTCTCTCTCTCTCTCTCTCTCTCTCTCTCTCTCTCTCTCTCTCTCTCTCTCTCTCTCTCTCTCTCTCTCTCTCACACACACACACACACATATAAGGATATATAGACACACAGATATATAGATGGAGACGCAAGACGATTTTAACTGACAGGCTCTTTTTTGACGGATATTTTATTATCTGTGACTTCCACCTTCCCTAATTATTACTCTTTTTCTACACACTAATATTCACCTGGCTTACATATATTGTTATCAGAAATTGCAAACGCCTGATAAGATCGACATACATTACATCGCAATTAGCCAAACTAATCTTTTTCCCCCTCTCAAATTGCAATTAGCCAAACTAATCTTTCCCCCCCCCTCTCAAATTGCAATTAGCCAAACTAATCTTTTCCCCCCTCTCAAATTGCAATTAGCCAAACTAATCTTTCCCCCCCTCTCAAATTGCAATTAGCCAAACTAATCTTTTCCCCCCTCTCAAATTGCAATTAGCCAAACTAATCTTTCCCCCCCTCTCAAATTGCAATTAGCCAAACTAATCTCTTTTCCCCTCTCAAATTGCAATTAGCCAAACTAATCTTTTCCCCCCTCTCAAATTAGCCAAACTAATCTTTTCCCCCTCTCAAATTGCAATTAGCCAAACTAATCTTTTCCCCCCTCTCAAATTGCAATTAGCCAAACTAATCTTTTCCCCCCTCTCAAATTGCAATTAGCCAAACTAATCTTTTCCCCCCTCTCAAATTAGCCAAACTAATCTTTTCCCCCCTCTCAAATTGCAATTAGCCAAACTAATCTTTTCCCCCCTCTCAAATTGCAATTAGCCAAACTAATCTTTTCCCCCCTCTCAAATTGAAATTAGCCAAACTAATCTTTTTTCCCCCTCTCAAATTGAAATTAGCCAAACTAATCTTTTTCCCCCTCTCAAATTAACAATTGTCCAGCTAAGCATCAAACGTATTACTATCAATCAAGAGCTGGAATTTCTGATTGGTCAGTTCGCAGGTCATACGGGACTTGTAGTTTTGAATCCACCTTTGTGTCAAGGTCACCAAGGATGGTGACAAACTTGACTCCGATAATTCTAGAGAGCAAAGTTTAACCATGTCCTATTGCGACATAATCTCAGTTCGAGACTAGTTATCTGCCCACTTCTTTAAATGAAATTGACAGTAAATGTTCAACAACTTTCATGTCGATTTCTTATCGAAATTAATCACATGATTGCCAGTTCGCAAGATAGAACAACCGTGTTTTCTCACCTCTTTCAGTATAAACTTTGTAAATATTGGGTCAAGGGCGGTTGAGTGACATGAACTTTGCTACAGACACGAATAAAACTGTTTAAACTTGTGCAGGTGTGTAATTACAATTTGGGTTAAAATTATAATACAATCGTGTAATGAATTAAGATTGTGTAAACCAAAAACGACAACATATCCATATGTTGATGAAATGGAATCTATCGTTAGTACCATTAGAGTAACTATTATAAAGTTCTCGACTTCCAGCAACATATAAAATCAGTCACTAAAGTACACAGTATGAGGGAAAGTCTGAATGAACTTTTGCAGTGCATGTGTTGCTTGTTTACAAGTATATTTGCTGTTTGTTCAGGAGTATGTTTGCTGTTCCTTTACAAGATTTGTTGTTTCTTCACAAGTACGTTTGTTGTTTGTTTACAAAGGATGATGGTACTTTTAGGTTGTCAACACTCAATTTGCAACGGCACATCCTGGTCATGTAAGGGATATTGTGGTTGTTAACGCTATAAAAAATAAAATAAAAAATAAAAAATATTCATACTATTTTCCTGCAGAAATGCGGCTCAGCACACCATATAAGGATACATTGCAAATTATAGAATTGTAGTGAAAATTAGTTTGTTAAAATACAATTAGTCACGAATTAATATATTCATTTTTCTCTACTCTTTTTCCTGTTCTGGTTCTGTCTCATTGCCATAAAGTTAGAGAATGTAGTAAGAATCCTTATCGAAAGGAACATTTCACACCCATAACTTTTCATAAATAAACATAGCACCCTCAAACTTGCAATATGCCGTACAAACAAACAAACCAGCAAACAGTTTGTGAATAAAAATAAATAAAAAACAAGTAAATACTAAAATTAGATCATTCTTTTACCATAGGTCCACACACGTTATAACCTAACTGACCATCTGGCTTGTACACAGAGCTCACTTCACGCAAGCAAATTTAGTTTTAGGAAGTCTTTAATACATTGTCAAATTTACTTTCCTTAGGATTATGCTTAGTAAGGAGGAGAGGCTATAGCGAGTGGACATTAGTTTTAGAAGTCTTTAATACATTGTCAAATTTAATTTCCTTAGGATTACACTTAGTAAGGAGGAGAGGCTATAGCGAGTGGACATTAGTTTTAGAAGTCTTTAATACATTGTCAAATTTAATTTCCTTAGGATTACCTTAGTAATTTCCTTAGTAAGGAGGAGAGACTATAGCCAGTGGACATTATGGGAACGATGAAAACTTACGTGTATCCTTCCATCTCTGAGGGCAAGCGGAACTTCTTTTACGGCCGTACGGCACACAGCGCAAAGCGGCTCAGCAACCTTCAGGGGCGTCGCTGTGTGGACGAAAAGTATCTGCATTAGTCACAATTCATGTTTTTATTTTATTTTACTGCTTGTTTTTATATTGTGACTTGTTTTGTCTCTGTTTTTCTGCTTGTCTTTGTATCTCTGACCCGTTCTATATATTTACTTTGCTGCTTGTCTTTGTATTGTGACCTATTTTATCTCTTTCCTTTCCTGTCTCTGTACTGTACCCATTTTATTTTATGCATTTCTGTCTTCATATTATGACCCATTTTATCCGTTTGATTCCTGCGTGTCTTTGTATTGTGACCTATGTTTTCTTTGTATTCCTGCCTTTGTATTGTGACCTATTCTATCTATTTTTGTTTTCCTGCTTGTCATTATACTGTGACCTATTTTGTCTCTTTATATTCATGCTTTGGCATTGTAACATATTCTATTTCGTTGTATGCCTGCTTAACATTCTATTCTCTATCTTTTTTCTTTGTCTTTTTGTCATTATATTGCGATCTATTCTATCTTTGTTTATCTCTTTGTATTGCTTTTTGACTACATAGTGTGACATTTTATCTCTTTGTACTCCTGCTTGTCTATGTATGATGACCTATTCTATCTCTTTGCATTCCTGCTTTTGCATTGTGACCTATTTTGTACATTTGTTTATAAGTGCAAAAGAGTATTTTGCTGTTTGATTTTGCCATTTCTCTCTAAGTGTTTACGAAATCCATTGAGGTCTTTTTCACTTGCGACCAATTCTATATGTTTATGAAATCTCAAATACATTTTAAAAACTTTGACCTATTCCATATACATGTTTATCGACAGTCAGCCTGTATTTAATCCATTTCTATATTTGTCTTGATACTGTGGTCTACTCTATGGAACTGTTTTTCTACAATCGAAGTGTTTTTATTCAATTGTACGTATGTCTTGATTTTGCGATGTATTCTATGTGTTTCATCTCTTTATCATCATTCAGTTTCTTTAAGAGAACTCACAGTATTTTTCTATTATAATTTTTTAAATCTCTTATTCTATTTGTTTATAAATATAAATATATTTATGTGACGATCGTAAGGTTTATTATTTCTTCACCTAACAAACGTATCATGTTATCATAGTTAAAATAATAATTTATTACCTACAAACATTTTTTTTCTTTTGGGGGGAGGGGTAACGATGGACGTTATTTAAGAGATCCAGCATCAAGATTTATAGAAATATAAATATTAAGATTTTTCAGTATGGTTACTTTTATCTCTATGGACAGAATAGATGTTCAAACATTCGAAACAGTGTCTACAAAGAATTAAACAAAAATAATTATTTTATTTACCTTCAGGTCTCATTTAATGCATACTTGTAATTTAGCCACAATAAACAAATATGATAGTTCAAACACCACACAAAACATACATATATACACACACATGCACACACATACACAAACACACACACACTCTCTCTCTCTCTCTCTCTCTCACACACACACACACACACACACACACACACACACACACACACACACACACACACACACATATATATATGTCATTTATGAAGTTATAGTTTACTGGTACTATAGTTTTCAGGGAATGCAGCCCTCCACTCTGTGGTTACGCTCGCTCATATTCTCTTGCATCATCACAAGTTTGCTCCCACTGGTTGAGAAACATCTCTATCATGACAAGAGCAGACTGAATTAGCTGGGCAGTTGTCCGTCGCATTCAAGCCACTCAAACTGACATGTCCGTAGAACTCATTCTTGAAGTAATAAACCAGGGTCTGGCTCTCAAAAATCATCGAATTAAGTTGTTGCTAAATTAGGGCGATTGTAGTTTCCGGCCAAGGCCATTTTGCTGACTGTCACGAGTTGTGCCGCTGGTGGGAGAGTTATAGATGGTGACGTGGCGCTCGCTGTCTGACCGGTAGAGGCATACAGTAGCTTGGTGGTCCATGGCTAATATCGTGGTGGATGGTTTTGTTGGTATTCCTGGTTGTTGATGTCGTTGTCGTGTTTTATCCATTTGTTAACGCAACTCAAGATATAATTATATTAGGATCTACACTATCCATCCTTAATATAATTTTATAAATACGTGTCTTGCGACCATTGTGTCCATTTGTGAACGCGTTTTTACATGAATTGTCTCTTGCGATCTGTTTCAACAATTTGCGTGCACAACTTAAAATTTGTCCTGCGATGTATTCTTTGTATTTATTAATTTTAGAAAAAAACAGATCATAGTTATAAGTATATTATCGTCATTAGCATACGGAAAAGGAAATTTTAAAAATTTGTTTTGGGCTTAATGAGAGATTCTAGTTCCGTTATTTCCTTGATAGAAAAATTAATTCAGTGTTCCAACACCAAACTTCGCCACAGCAATTGTGTGCACATTACAAAACGAGGGCGTCAGTCAAAACCGACAGTCCTCCGACTACTTTACTTTAAAAATAATAACAAAGTAATAAACAAATAATTTTACAAAGCAAAGGAAACTAGCATGACCTGCACGCTGTACAGTGTCAACACTGTAAACTATATATTGAATCAGTGTTAGCACTGTAAACTATATATTAAATCAGTGTTAACACTGTAAACTATATATTACATCATTGTCAACAGTGTAAACTATATATTAAATCAGTTTCTACACTGCAAACTATACATTAAATCATTGTCAACACTGTAAACTATATATTTCATCAGTGTCAACACTGTAAACTATATATTAAATTAGTTCAACACTTTAAACTATATATTATATCAGTATCAATACTGCAAACTATATATGAAATCAGTTCAATACTGTAAACTATATATTAAATCAGTTTCTACACTGCAAACTATACATTAAATCATTGTCAACACTGTAAACTATATATTTCATCAGTGTCAACACTGTAAACTATATATTAAATTAGTTCAATACTTTAAACTATATATTATATCAGTATCAATACTGCAAACTATATTTGAAATCAGTTCAATACTGTAAACTATATATTAAATCAGGTCAACACTATAAACAATATATATTAAATCATTGTCTACACTGTAAACTATATATTAAATCATTGTCAACACTCTAAAGTCTAAACCATATATAAATCAGTGGCAAATTGTATACACATATTAAATGAGTATCAACACTGTATACTGTATATTTATATTTATATATATATATATAAATCTGTGTCAGCACTGTACACTATATATTAATTCAGTGTCAACAGTGTAAACTGTTTATTCTGGTGATTAACATCTCTGTACAAATTTGAACTTTTATTTTATACTATTATTATTGCTTAAGTGTTATACTGTTTTGTGGTTTGGTTTTCCACGTTACGACTTGATAGAGGTCAGTGTACAGGTTTATGTCTGTCAGTGCCATTTCTCTATATCAATCAGTGATTTGGTGTGGAAGTGCATGCATTCGAGAGACAATTAATCATAAAATGTGAATGACGTAAATTCTCAGTTACTTATTAAATATGAATGGTGTAAATTAATAAATATATATGAATGACATAAATCATCATTTACTTATAAATTGTGAATGACGTAAATCATCAATTATAAAATGTGAATGACGTAAATTCTCAGTTACTTATTGAATATGAATGGCGTAAATTAATAAATATTTATAAAAAGTGAATGACATAAATCATCACTTTTAAAATGTGAATGACATAAATCATCAATTACTTTTGAAATGTGAATAAGGTAAATCATCATTTACTTATAAAATGTGAATGACATAAATCTTACCTGTTGAGGCCGAAATCGCGAAGACGACACAGACGAGTTGTCGAAGCATGCTGTAGACAGGTCTCACACGAACAGTCTGTGATCGAAACGACAAATGAAATCGCGAACGAGCTTTGATAATATCGTCTAATGATAACAGCGTGTTCAGTTAAAATCACTCCCGCGATACTCGAGGCAAGTAAAATTAGACATTCCGCACAATGATCTAACGAAAAGTGGGTTAGATGCTGGCTGAGTTTTAAGCAAAGGAGGTTTTTGAACGAATTAAACAACCTACATATACTATCCTAGAGCCAAGGCTGATGCATGTGATTTATGTTTGATTCGTTCTAAGGCATACACAATTTTTCTCTCGTTTAACGACTGGATGGGATATGACGGCAGCGTTAACATGAAAATAAAATTGTATTAAATGATCACACGACAGCGTCTGTTAAATCTTGCATAGACACTAACATATTGTGGGTACTCCATCCATCCATCCATCCATCCATCCATCCATCCATCCACCCATCTATCTATCTATCTATCTATCTATCTATCTATCTATAAGGTTATAGGTAAAAACTTATATTTTGTCTTCATTCTGTTTATAGTCCTTGAGTGCTTTGATTGAATGTGGGGAACGCTTCCGGCTTCCGCCGCTTTCGCGTTTGGAGAGGGGGGGGGAGAGGGAGGGCCTTGAGTGCTGTCCTCCGCCCCTACTTTTATAGTACCGAGCCTTTTGTCGTATTTTGTTGTTATCTTTGTATCATTGTTCTAATTGTTGATGTATTGTCTTACTTTATTTTGTAGAAAGGTTTAAATAATATGCAGGCAGTATTGATGACGTAAAATACGTAAATATTCACGTAGTCTTTATGATGTACAAAGATCTGAATATGCAGAATGATCGGTAGAAAGATATAGGAAGCCGTCCTTATGTCAAGAAAAATGTAAACATATCAACAGTTTTTACGCTTTAAATACTCCACATGTACAAAATCCCTCTTTAAAATGTCCCAAATCAATAAGGGCAGTTTAGACCACATGAAAATATCTCAAATTGAAACAAATAAAATATACAATGAAAAAGATTACTTGACATCAATATTTCCAGGAAACCAAGTTCAAATAATTTTAATACTTATACAGCCTTATATCTTAAAACACAGTTCAACAGATTAGTGTTAATACAAATCACAGGATAGTTCTTATCAGAGAACAGAAATGGAGCTATAATATTAAATGTAATTGACGATTGCCTTTTTAGTTATAATGGACGATCAGGAGCTATTCTAGTTGACTTTGGGTTCAATGATAAATCAATTGGCCAGATTAATTTGTCAAGTTTTTATCTAATCTCTTTAATTTTTTTTTTAAAACCTAGCTGTATCGTCTGTTTGTTATTTGTTATCCTCGAATTATCAGTACTTGTCTCTCACGCAAACCCGCAACTCTATTGTAATGAATCCATTCGTAATTCATAGTTTTATGTAGCGTGTTTGAAGTCAGCTTGCACTATCGGTTATAAGCACGTCTTTCTACAGTGCGTTCTCAGTCGTCTTGCTGCGATCCGCTCTACGCTGTATGTTGCAGTTCTCTCCCTTTACTGTCGAAGTATATATGTTCGGTTTCTGTTTACCCGCAAAAGCGGCGGAAGCCGGAAGCGCCCCCTACACTCCATCCAACCCTCAGTCATGGGGCGTGCAGCATGTCGCTTGTGCTGTGTATTGTGATCTGCAGTGTTTGTAGAATATGTGCCTTCAGTTTTTCAGTAGTGTTTGTAGAATATGTGCCTTCAATTTTTCTGTAGTGTTTGTAGAATATGTGCCTTCAATTTTTCTGTAGTGTTTGTAGAATATGTGCTTTCAGTTTTTCTGTAGTGTTTGTAGAATATGTGCCTTCAATTTTTCTGTAGTGTTTGTTGAATATGTGCCTTCAGTTTTTCTGTAGTGTTTGTAGAATATGTGCTTTAGCTTTTCGGCAGTGTTGTAGAATATGCATCTTTAGTGTGTTTGTAGTGCCTGTATCTGTAGTGCATCTCTAGTACATTTCTTTAGTGCGTCTGTAGTGCCTGTATCTGTAGTGCATCTCTAGTACATTTCTTTAGTGTATTTGCAGTGTCTGTAGGGCACGTGTTCGCAGTGCATTTATCTGCAATGTATCTGTGGTGCATGTATCTATTGTGTGCTTTTATCTTTAGTGTATCTATAGTGAGTCTATATAGCGTATCTCTATAGTGTATGTGTCTATATTGCGTATGTCTTTAGTGTATCTATAGTGTGTCTTAGTGTATGTGTCTATAGTGCGTCTGTAGTGAGTGTTTCTTTAGTATGTCTGTAATACATGTGTCTTTAGAGTATCTGTAGTTCATGTGTTTTTAGTGCATCTGTTCGTAGTATGTCGCTCTGGTGGATGTGTCTTTAGTGTATTTGTAGTGTCTGTAGACACGTCGCAGTCTACATATAGTGTGTTTGTAGTGCATATGTCTGTAATGTGTCTCTAGAGCATGCGTCTGTATTGTGTCCATAGTGCCTCTGTACATTTGCCTTTAGTGTAGCTATTGTGTGTCTATAGAACAGGTGTCGTTTAGCGTAACCGTAACTTTGTCTATAGTGCATGTGTATTAAGTGTACATGTATCTGCAGTCTAAATGTAATGCGTATGTCTTTCGTGTATCTGTATTGGTTATGTGTCACATCTGTAGGAAATAGGAACATATCCAGAGAGCATCTAAGATACTAACATGAGCATTTGTTTATGCGTGCACGCGTGTTATCTAAATATATCATGTATGTACGCACAACTGATAGTGTAGGGCGCGGACAAATACGTGGATTGTGTCGTGTATGAATAAATAAATAAATTATATTTGTGCAGTTTGGATTTAACGAATACGTGTCGCGTCTTTGAAGTCGATTTTACCCTGTTTGTCCTTGTTGCCCCATTGCACATCTCCACTATGTCTGCAAAATAATTGTTGTATCTACTAAAGTTTTCAGCTGTGGGTGTTTTCATAGGTTACATGCATATTATCAGTGGCGTCTGTAAGGGGGCTGAGCGCGTGTATGACGCCTGTGTTACGTCATGTTTAGCTTGACTGTGGCACACTTGTAACGTATCTAACTGATCTACCTATCGTGAGTCATGTTATCTGTGTGACACACTGTGCTGAATTTATATATACCATGTGGCACTGCTATCTGTTAATGTAATGTGAAGAAAGAATTAGTAGTATTTGTTTTGTAAAAAAACACAAAACAAACTAAGCCTTCTTCACAGATATATTTAATTTATAGATAATCTCTTTTATTCCGAAATCTATCTATCTATCCTTCTGTATGTCTATCTGTCTGTCTATATATCCATCCATCATCAGATGATGCTACAAAAATCAAAAGCAGAGCAATTTTACAATACTGACAATTGAATTGCTACACAATATCAAATGCAGAACAGCTTTACAATGCTGATAGTTCGCCCTTCAATACAACCATTCTCAGCATCATGAATTTCTAATAATAGCCACACACGACTCTGAGCAATGACATCTTCCACATGACGTCTTCCTTACTGAACAGAGCTGTGATTGCTCTTTTCTACAGTTTATTGTGACAACCTTCTCATAACAAACATGATAGATTTCTCTCAGTGACACATCTCTTGGAAACAGTTATTTTCGGAACTTAAAGACACTCTAGCAAACAAACACATACTGATATGTTGTGCTGTGCTCGGTGAACACTTCTCTTCATCTCTGCACACACTTCAACAAACATGTACCAATGACACACACACACTACCATAAACATATTGTTCCAATGACACACACATACTGGTCCACTGACAAACCTCATTATTCAAAATCAATGTTGAACTGTGAATGACCCACATACCACAAAATACGTTGTGCTTAGGGACATATTCTACCAAATGTATAATACTTAGTAACGCATCTCTTTATACAAAGTATGTATTGAACTTTTAGTGACACACATACACACGTATTCACACACACATACTCTAAATATATATATACTGTCCTCAGAACCATACATCTGTATACAATACATGATCATCTTTTAGTAACACACAACACAAAATAGGCATTATGTTCAGAGTATTTTAGTGACATATACAGCACAAAATAGGCATTATGGTCAAGTCTTTTAGTGAAAACACACAACACAAAATATAGGCCTACGTTAATGTTGAAAGTATTTTCGTGAAACATACAGTACAAAATATACTTTTTGTTCAAAATCTTTTACAGCACATACATACATACACACAGCAGCAAAATATACATGCACCACAAAATATACATTATGATAGTCTTTAGTGATACATACAGTACAAAACATTATGTTTAAAGTCTTTTCGTTACATATAAAGCACAAAATATTCATTATGGTCAAAGTCATTTTGTTAAACACACACAGTAATGAGTAAAGGATATATATTATGATCAAATACTTTTCGTGACACACAGCTCAGGATATACATTATGATCAAATACTTTTCGTGACACATAGCGCAGTATATACATTATGATCAAATACTTTTCGTGACACACAGCTCATGATATACATTATGATCAAAGTGACACATCTTACAGGCATCCTCAACCTTTTAATTTCAGAATGTTATCACCATTGTACCTCTAACAGCAAAGGTAAGATGTGCTATCACCATTGTACTTCTAACAACAAAGGTAAGATGTGCTATCATCATTCTACCTCTAACAGCAAAGGTAAGATGTGCTATCACGTTATCACCATTGTACCTCTAACAACAAAGATAAGATGTGCTATCACCATTGTACCTCTAACAGCAAAGGTAAGATGTGCTATCACCATTGTACCTCTAACAACAAAGGTAAAATGTGCTATCATCATTCTACCTCTAACAGCAAAGGTAAGATGTGCTATCACGTTATCACCATTGGACCTCTAACAACAAAGGTAAGATGTGCTATCACCATTGTACCTCTAACAGCAAAGGTAAGATGTGCTATCATCATTCTACCTCTAACAGCAAAGGTAAGATGTGCTATCACGTTATCACCATTGTACCTCTAACAAAGGTAAGATGTGCTATCACCATTGTACCTCTAACAACAACGGTAAGATGTGCTATCACCATTGTACCTCTAATAACAAAGGTAAGATGTGCTATCACCATTTTACCTCTAACAATAAATGTAAGATGTACTATCACCATTGTACCTCTAACAACAAAGGTAAGATGTTCTATCATCATTGTACTTTAACAATAAAGGTAAGCTGTGTTGTCATTATTGTACTTCTAACAAGTGAGGCAGAGTAAATTTGCCTATCTATATTTTTAATCTTAATTATTAAGATTATTGTTAAATTGTCAAGTGATCCGACCTTGGGCACATTTTGCTATTTTTGAGCTGAAACTACTCGATTTGAGAATATGCTAGAAAATTGCTGACGCAATCCAAATCAGTTCCAGCTTGATGGACAATTTTATGACTAATAGTCTCATACTTGTTTATATCAATTTTATCCAATGGGGATGGACCGGAAGTTCTTTGTTGAAGACGTACACTATTCTGTCACTTTGAATTTGAACATAACTCGAATTCAATCATAAGGGCGATCATTAGCTTATGGTAAGCTAAATGGTTGATAAAGAAAGAATGGACTTAAAATATTTCATACGTTTGCTATTGATCTTTGATTTGAATTAGAGAATGTTTATGTAATTGAATCATTATTATCAGTTTAAAATATTTTGAACTCATTAGTGATAAAGTTCTGGCTAAGTATTGCTATTGCTACTAAGAGGAGTACGAATGAAAAACTAAAGTAAAATATATATATTTGTTACTGTACCTGACATTTTGGGAAATTAATGTATGAAAATTGATTGAAATAAAAATCAATCCATGTAATAACAGAACTTAAAGCAGTTAGTGATTTCTCACTCAGGACTGTAAAATGTAAAACACCACATAAAATCAATCACTTTTGTTTAAATAACTTTATAATTAATCAGAACACAACTTTTACTTAAATATTGTTTTGGTATTTGTATTGTAATGTTTATGTTTAATGACATTAGTTATAATGTAATAAATAAGTAATATTTAAATATGATTTCTTTTAAATATAAATATTTATATACATTTAAAGTAAAAAATAAAATATGAATTAGAACATACTTTCTTATAGAAAGCAAATTCCTTGCCTTGTTGCTTATTTTTGTTTTTGATGTTTCTAGAAAAATATATTTTACTGACTGAATTTACTTTTGTTTAATTTGTAAAAGACTGACTTTATATAATTATAGACATACATTTCTTAGCAATTTCGTCAATAAATGAAGTAAATAAAATATGTAACAAGTAATTCTAATTTACTGATTCAGCAATGTAAAATAACATTTTAACAGTATTGCATCTAATGTATAATGAAAATGTAAACTTGTAAAGCTTCTATTTATTCATTAAAAATAAAAAATAATGGACAAACACACATTTAAATAATTATGTAATTAAATAATACAAACTTATCTTGAATAAACTTTTATCACTAATAATAAGAAGAAGAAGGACTTCATAAAAGGCCTTAGAACTTTACAACAATTTCACTTAAGAAGTGATCATACTGGTGTAAACGCTTAAAGGGAGATAATTTGAAAAAATTGTCCATGTTTATTGCTTTTGGTTTATTTTATTTTTTGTTGTTTTTTTTTTAAAAATTACGTGAAAACATAAGGGTTACACTGAAAAAGATGGCGTATGGCTCTGTTTATGAACAGATTTTGAGAACATTCATTTATCTAATGAAAAAGTTATCAGAAAAATTAAAAATATAATTTATGAAGTAACTTTTAAAAAAATTCTAGAGCTGACAGTTTTTCTTCTACTAATTACCTGAAAGAGAATCTCCAGCAATCTATCTAGACATTTTACCTGCTAATGAATCAATTATCACTTAGATCTTTTAGCACCTGTGCAGTTGAGTGGTAGGCAAGAAGCACCTTCCTTGCACTTATTAATATCATAATGTATAGTGAAACTCAGCTAGCTTCCATCATAATTTGTTCATACTATCTTGATGTCAGGTCAAAATTACACTATGAGGATAAATATTCATTAGAACCTGATGGTAATAAAATAACTCTACCTGATCCATATGGAATATTGGTTTTAGATGGAGATATTGTTAACAATCTTGTTAAAGTCATCACACTACTTTTATGGTAATTAATTTCAATACAGCTTTAATTATCTCAAACAATAAGTTGTATATAAAGGTAATTATAACTGCTCTAGTATTCTACTAGGGTATACTATAAATAATTTGCTATTACTGTTTGTTAAACAGTATTAGTATTCTATCACTATATAATACACCATCAATAATTAATATTTAGATCCATTGAATAAACTATATTTTCAATGTTCTGATCTAATTTAAATAATAGTAATTATCAATGATGCAAAGCTGTTTATTTTGTTGAGTTATCTATCAGAGGAATGATGTTACAATCAATAATCTCAATTTGTTTAATTTTCCATTTTATTGATCCAGTTTAGTAATACATTTACAAGTGATGATTTAGAAACATAATTGTTGTTGAAAAGTATTACAAAATATTTATTATTGGTTGAACTTATGGCAACTTTTGACTGCTTTGAGTTTAATCTTTAAAATGAACATCTGCTTTTGATAAGTAGGTCAATTAATTGGTACAAATTATTAGTTTTTCAAGCATATATATATCTCTGCTATTGCTTTCCCTCGGTAATCGAAAAAATTTAATATTTGAAATTTTGCTACATTTTGCACAATTAGGTCCACAACAACTTATTGCGATATTTAAAATGTATTGTTGAATTAATTCTAATTGATAAAGCTTTCACAGTGATTTGATGTCCTTTTGCCTACCACAACAGTAAATGATATGTCACTTGATCTGTGAGGTTAGAAATTTACATGCCTATACAAATTGACATATGGAGTTGAGTGCGTATAATCACATCATTTTTTATTTTTTAATGTCATCAGGTTATAAATAAACAAATATTATATCATTAATAAATATGTAAACATGTGCTGTCAGCTTTGGGACATTCATGTCACATTAGCAAAGAATGGAGAGTGCTGCATCACCACTTTGCAGACAAGTACATCTTCCCAAATTAATCGACAGCATAGAAACATCTAATGATAGATAAATTATTAAATCATAATCATTGTGCAATCATTTTGTTTGTTGTGGGATTTTTTTTTCTCAGATTCATAGCAGTAATTTGAGTAAACTGATGTATGAGTGAAAATGACTAAATGCTGAAAAATTATTAATATTTTGTGTTACATGGAAAGTCTGTTTTATTTCTATATATTTTGTGCAGGGTTTGAATATGACCCTATTATAGTATTAATTATCCAAGATTTTAGTTTTTGAAGTTCAATATCAAAACTAATAACAGCCTCAAGGCCTGTGGGTCCCATACCAGATCCCCAGCTAGATAAAAGGATAAATAACAGTCCTTGTAATCCAACCATTTAATCAGCATTTACATGTTGAGTTTGCAACTGCTTTTTTTTCAGTTTTTAAGTGCCAAGGGATTGTCTTCTTTAATGGAGGCCCTGGGGATTTGGAACTAAAGATGCACTTTGTCCATATTCTTGTCATTGTGTGCGAATATGCTGGTGGCTTGTAAAAGAAGACATAAAACTAAAATCAGTCACATAAACTTAGTATTAAAATGTCTGAAGCAGAATACATACAATGACAAAAGGGTTACATGCAATCATTACCAGAATGCTTACAACAACATAAGGGTTACATAAGACCAGTACCAATCGAGAATAAGTAAACTTAAATTAAATATGATAACTTTTATACTTATAATACTATTTTCCATCTGTTATTTTATGACCAAACAGATGTTACTTTTAAAAGAAATAGTTCAAGTCTTTCATAGCCTGTCCTCTACATTATATACAGGTAGATTACTTTACAACCCAGCAACCCTTATCAACAGTTAAGTTTAGAATGAATACTGAAAAACTGAGGAAATTACAATATAAATTGTCAAAATGTACATATTACTGTAATGGATTGCATGATAGAATTAAAAACATGTATATTTCAAGTAAAGAAATTCATTGATCCTTCTAGCAGGGGGATTACAAAGGAACAACATTTTGAACCTAGCAAATGCACATAATATTCACATTTCAATTTTCATGTTTTAATTTCTAGTATAAGAAACATTATAAACTTCATTTATCTCATTCCTATTTCTAAATGAATATGTAATTCTATATATTTTACATAATCTTTAGATAATTTGTATAAAACTGACACACTCTACCATTCCACGTGTTTAATTTCACATTTAAATTCTTCTAGAAAAAAAATTATCAGCTAAACTTATCTCAATCATATTTCTAACTGAATAAACAAACTTAATACTACTTTTTATTTATTCATTTAGATAACTTGTATAAAACTATTATACTAAATTGCTGCTCATATAAGAACTTTTATTTTAATACATGTATATAAAAAAAAATAAAGTAAAATAATTGCATGCTAGAGTTTAAATTTTATAGCCAATTCATAATACAACCTAATCTGCAATATTTATCATTTCTGGGTGGCTTCCATTTCTAGATGCTGACCTTACAAAGGCTTATTTGGATTTGTTTCAAACTGCCAAACAATGATTTGCATTTTTTCTACTTTGTACATACCTATGTGAAAGTTTAAATGCAAAAGATGGATATATATAACGTCAATTATTAAGAACATTTTCCTGTCTCTCCTTTATAAGCAAGTCATTCTGAATATATAAACACGATTTTCAGTGCTTTAATTTTAAGAAAACATTTTAAATGGACCCACCCTTCATGGTACACTTCTCTCTATATGCCTCAGTAATAAACATTTGACCTGTTTTCAATCAGTTCTTGAGATGACTACCTGCTTAACAAAGTTTTGTGGTCCTTAACCTCTACATGAGTGCATTGTCTTTCCTGTAATGAAAATTCTAGTTACACATGTATATGTAACAAACTGAATCTCTCACTTTTATCACAAACTTATATAGATGCTTTGCACTTTCTTAAAATACTGTACACTATCCTCTTTTTTATTTTCATCATACCAAATTTACTTCTTTTATTTTAAAGTGTATATTTTATTATTTAAAAATTTGTAATATTACAAGATCAGGAAGTATGGGGGACTACTGGTCTAAACTCTAATTAATTGAATGATTAATTCTGAAAAGAGAGACTATAAACTAGTTTTTGTCTTACATAATAAAGATATCAAGTATTAATCTAAATAAATGAATGCAAAATACCAAGGATAATGATTTCGAAGACAAAACTTGAAAATTAACCTGGACTTCTTTTTTGTGGGTAAAGAAATTTGGGATTCTTAAAGTGTTTCCTGCCACTGAACGGTAGATAGATATGAGTTTAGATATTAAAATAGAGTAGCCTCCCTTGATAAACCATTCCCATCAACCATATTAGATTGGAAAAAATTAAAATGACACTTTCATTTACAATCTCATTGATGAAATGACAGAGTATACAATCTAAATGATAATAATAAATTATTGGAGAATGCTTTAACAATCAACACTCTTTTATGGCACCTTTTCTCAAATTTATTTGTTAAATTAACCGTTTACACACTTACTCAGCATGTTATCAGACAGACCAGTAGACGCAACAACAAAATAAATAAGAAAATCATATTTTCTATGCTTTTATTTAAATAGACACATTGTTGATACAGTGTCGATTATACTTCTTTCACAAAACATAGTCAAGTGTTGTTTAGCATCTTTGAGGTTGTGTTAGATTATTGTGGAAAATATGTATTGGTTGTGCTCCAAAAAGCACAGAACCTGACTGATCATTTCTGATTGTCAGTCGAGTAATGTATGAGTAATTTTTAACTGCCTTTATTTTATTTTTATTATAATTTGCTTTCACACTTTTATATAATAGTGGAGATTAAAATTAAAAACGAATTCATTTTAGACATTGTAAAACTAAAGACAAGTCAAACTTGCAAATAAATACTTACATTTATCATTAAAGGGAGATAATTTTAAAATAAAACAAATGTTAAAACTCTCTAGTATTTGCACTGTCCACTATCTCAACAGCATTAACTAATAATAAAAACATTGTCACTGAAACATAAGAAATAAAATTACCAAATTACCATTTAAAATAAAATAAAAATTATAATTGTCAATGCTGAATGAGTAAAAAGACCATTTCATATAAAAACAAGAAACAAACACCATAAAACAATTGGTATTTTTTCCCCAAGGAGTAAAATAACATATTACAAATAAAGCTGCAAATGTTAACAATAATAAAATTTATGACACCACTTATACAGGAAAAATTATACATATAAAATTTCATCCCTTTAAATCAACATTTGTCAAAGAGTTTCTGTATTTTGTAAATGCAAAGTCAGTCAAATTGGTCTTTTCAACCTAAACAGGCCAAAATAATAATTTTAAAAAAATAGACTAAAAATTAAAACAGATGCTTTTAAAAGATTCTATTTAAAACTAAATCAGACTAAAATTGCAGACCCAATCAGTTCTTTGTTCCTTTGTACATAAAATATCCCACAATATAATACATAAAATTACAAAAAACAGTCAGCCATTTCTATTATGGTGCATAAACTGACTCAGAAATATCAAACAAAATAGTAGGTTAAAGATGATAAAATTTGTAATCCTAAGTAAATCATGAAACTTAATTGATGGAACAGGTAAAATTTTAATGACCTGGAATTAAAATATTTCTCATCATTATCATAATATTAAATTGAACAAATTGGCACTTGTTAAAATAGAAGAGACATGAAGCTCTACTCCCATCTAAAAAAATATACAAGAAAAAAATTACAATGTTAGAGGTTGGCCAAACTGTATACCATTATAATAAAATAAAAATTATAATTGACAATGTTCACTCAGTGAAGAGACCATTTCATGTAAGAAAATAAAAAAACAAACTTGGAGCACATTTATACATAATATTATACAGATAAAATTTCATCCCTTTAAATCAGCAGTTGTCAAAAGAGTTTCTGTATTCTGTAAATGCAAAGTCAGTCATATTGTTCTTTTCAACCTAAACAGGCCAAAATAATAATTTTAAAAAAATAGACTAAAAGTTAAAACAGATGCTTTTAAAAAACAAGAGTATAATATTACAATTCTATTTAAAACTAAATCTAACTAAAATTGTAACCTCAATCAGTTCATTGTTCCATTGTACATAAAATAACCCACAATATTTAAAATAAAATATATGCATTTTGACATAAAATTACAAAAAACAGTCAACGATTTCTGTGATGGTGCATAAACTGACTCAGAAACATCAAACAAAATATAAGTTAAAGATGATAAAGATTGTATTCCTAAGTAAATCAAGCAACTTAAGTGATGGAACAGGTAAAATTTTAATGACCTGGAATTAAAATATTATTCCTCATCATTATCATAATATTAAATTGAACAAATTTGGCACTTGTTAAAATAGAAGAGATGAAACTCTACTCCCATCTCAAAAAATATACAAGAAAAATAATTACATTTACTAATAAACTCCAAATATTGTACATAAGAAAACATTAAGCTTTTACGACAATACATATGCAAAAGAAAATATACATAACATTGTATACCCAATATACTTTCCATTCATTTCTCATTACAAATCAAGAGATGTCATAATTTCAGCTCGTATATTGTTTCTACTTTAATGTAGAGTCAACCATATAGATTATATCTTATCTAGATGTTTAACATCAAAATTAAAACAGATACTTAAGATAGTATAAAATCATTAAAATGCTATTTAAAACTATATTAGGCTAAAATTACAACCCTAACCAGGTTCATTCTGGGTTTGCACATAAAATAGCTGAGAATATTTTGTTGGAGAAGAAAATCTGATTTAAAATGAGAAATCATTTAAGCCATTTCTGAGTGGACAACAAAAGGTGATTAATACTATAAAACATGTAATATGCAGTTAATATTTATTAAACAGTTTATATACTTAAAAGGAAATAAGCGACTCTAAAAAGTAAAAAAGTTATGAACAAGAAAAATGTAAGGAACTAGAGTAATTGTGAATAAGCATATAAATTTTAAAAAGACCTGGAAATAAAAGGGATGTGGAATATATATATATATAAGGTCATAATTACACCCTCATTTGTAATTGCTAACAACTCACTATTTTGCCAAATTGAAATTTCTCTAAAATCACAAAATTCAAATTTAAGTTCTCAAATCCTTCCATAGACAAAACAAATTTTGATTTATAAAATCACTTGGACAGTTTTAATACCAGAGACTCATTCAAAGTAACGTAACACTGGTTCATTCCAAGCACTAGTAAATGTAACTACAATCTTGAAAAGTGAACATTAAATATTGGTTCATTCCAAGCATTAGTAAATGTAACTAAATCTTGAAAAGTGAACATTAAATACTGGTTCATTCCAAGCACGAGTAAATGTAACTACAATCTTGAAAAGTGAACATTAAATATTGGTGAAAAACAAACTATTCTATGATTAAAGCACAAGTTCTCACATTTTCATAATAAAAAGAGACATTTCATTTATAATAAAGTGTATATCTTGAACTAACTGAAGGAGAAAAACTGTGTATATTCATTGGGTATTTATAAATTTAAATTAAATCAGCTCAAATTGGAAGTTGTCAAATTTTAGCAACATACAGTATATTGATCTCTTACATTAACCACTTATTAGAAGAGAACAAAATCAAACATCTTCATCTGTTACCAGATAGAATCAGAAAAATAAAATGTACAGCCTTCACCAGAGCCCCGTTAGCCAGACATGTCAAGGCTTCAACCCTTGAAATGACTGTTTCCATCTCTCGCCACGGGGAGGCCTGGGGTTGGACTTTGAGAGACTGCTGGAAAAAAGAACAAAGCATGCAAAATAGATTAGACAAAACGTTCTACCCCCCTCCTCCCATTCTAATCTGTTGGTCGACCTTTAACCCACCACCTATTCACTAACCTACCTATAAAAAATTCTATAAAAAAATTTTTTTCTTTTTTTTCTTTTTTTTCTTTTTTTTTCTTTTTTTTCTTTTCTTTTTTTAATTTTTTTTTTTTTTTTTTTTAAAAATAAAAAATAACAAAATAAAAACAAGAAAGATGAGATGAGGGTGATGCTGATGAGATGAGGGTGATGCTGATGAGATGAGGGTGATGCTGATGAGATGAGGGTGATGCTGACGAGATGAGGGTGATGCTGATGAGATGAGGTGATGCTGCAGATCCACTCTCGGCACATCCTCCAGCTACTGCCTGATCCAGTCCACTCCGATGGTTCTCAGCACATCGTTGCACCTGACTGGCTGATCCTTGCAGTCCTATGGCAGCTGGTGACGTGGGACCTGCAAACTGAAAGAAGGGATGCAGCATCAATACTTTCCTCAAATAAGAAAGTCACCACACACTTCATTTGTACCAAACATTTATTCCTCTATTCTCTACCCTGACCACCCAGCCTATGCTAATGGCCTTAAATATGGTCTAACACTTAACTCACTTTTCCCTCTCTCACAAGCAGAACAACTCCACAAGCGGAAAGGGTGGGGTTGAAAAGTCAGTGCATCTGCGTTTAGACCCGGCTGTGAGTCTTAGCCGTTATCTAAATTCATTTACAATTTTTGCAAAAACACAAAATATGTGTCCCACGATCTCCAAAAGGGTGAATGTCCTACATTCTAACGGCATTCCATCCTTTCATCACACTACTCTCCCCATGGTCAGAGACCAGCCACTTATTTTTTCAAAAGTGCTGGGCTCCTTGACCTTTGGCTCAGAGCCATTAAAATTATCTTTAAGACACATTCCAAAGTGTCATTATGCCCAACATTAGAGATGGCCTACACTCTATTGCCAATCTGACACTCACTCCATTCTGACACACTTAAGAGTATTAAAAACAACAACTATACGTATCTTATGGGAAGTCTGGATGCATGGTCCACTCCACCCCTCAGTGATGCTGCTCTCTGGCATCTGGAATCACTCAAAGGCATGGAATGGTGAGACGACCCATCCCCAACCTAACCCTGACCCCTACCCAGTGCTTGATGTCACTATACTAATCCCTTCATGCCCAATACTCTACTATTTGCTACATTAATCTTAACTGCCTTCAAACATTTCCGTGCTATTCACCTTAAGGAAATGTTCTAACCTACTCTAGGTGCATGTGCCTACCTCTTCAATCCTACTTATTGCCCTCTAGCTATTTTGCTTAACCCTGCTAGCTAACTACCTACCTAACCACCTAAATGCCATAAGGGACTCCCACATTAAATCTACAGCTAATTTTGGTCCCTACAAAGACATAACAATGTATATCTGTATGATCATCTCTGGGAAACAGAGATTCAACATTTAGGTCAAAAACCAAAATGTTTCACCTCCAGGGATGTGGGAGGTATGCCAAAGCGATACCCCACAGAATCGCAATAACACACTTGATTGAGTGAAAGAGAGAATGGAAAGAAAAGGAAGAAAAAAGAGAGATGATTTTGGTGAATGCAATGTCTTGTTTGTGACTACACTGTCCCTCTATCTCTATTCCTACCAACTTACCTATCATATGCAATGTTATACAAGACTCAGTTTACACTAAACTTACTTCATGTGATGTGTTTCTCTTACACACATCAGATAAACACTACTTTAGTGATGTGTTTCACTTACACACATCAGATAAACACTACTTTAGTGATGTGTTTCTCTTACACACATCAGATAAACACTACTTTAGAGATGTGTTTCACTTACACACATCAGTAAAACACTACTTTAGTGATGTGTTTCACTTACACACATCAGATAAACACTACTTTAGTGATGTGTTTCACTTACACACATCAGATAAACACTACTTTAGTGATGTGTTTCACTTACACACATCAGATAAACACTACTTTAGTGATGTGTTTCACTTACACACATCAGATAAACACTACTTTAGTGATGTGTTTCACTTACACACATCAGATAATCACTACTTTAGTGATGTCTTTCACTTGCTACATCATATAAACACTAGTGATGTGTTTCACTTACACACATCAGATAAACACTACTTTAGAGATGTGTTTCACTTACACACATCAGATAAACACTACTTTAGTGATGTGTTTCACTTACACACATCAGTAAAACACTACTTTAGTGATGTGTTTCACTTACACACATCAGAAAAACACTACTTTAGAGATGTGTTTCACTTACACACATCAGAAAAACACTACTTTAGTGATGTTTCACTTACACACATCAGATAAATACTAGTGATGTGTTTCACTTACACACATCAGATAAACACTACTTTAGTGATGTGTTTCACTTACACACAACAGATAAACACTACTTTAGTGATGTGTTTCACTTACACACATCAGATAAACACTATTTTAGTGATGTGTTTCACTTACACACATCAGATAAACACTACTTTAGTGATGTGTTTCACTTACACACATCAGATAAACACTACTTTAGAGATATGTTTCACTTACACACATAACACTACTTAATGATGTGTTTCACTTACACACATCAGACAAACACTATACTATATAAATTTCCCCAATCCCTGACCCACGACGTAAAAAGATGCCCTTTACAAAGGAAACAATCCTTCGAACTATCCGACGGATGTTCCTCGAAAACCTACTACCCCCTCTCACCTCACCAGTGACTTCTTCATCCACCCACTCTCTTGACTCTTGAGGTGGATTCTCCATATGCTCAAGGACAAACGACTGACCCAAAGTGGGCCAGAAATCCTCCCTTCGCACTGAAAGAACCCACGAATCAACAGTCAATCGGATGGGAGGAAAAAGAGCGGTTCTTACCAAGACAGTAGAAACTGTCATGGCTGCTATGCCTTCCTCCTCTAGATCGCCTACAGAGAAATCTGTCACCTGACTTCTGGTGGCCTCAGGAGCCACCAGTGCCAGACGGCCAAATCTCCTCGATAGGTGAGACATAAGAAGGACTGCATAGCAGGCCGCAAATGCATGTACCAAGGACAAGACCAGGGTTCTGTCCAAGAATACAATGCATCTAGGCACAAGCGAGGCCCCTACACCAACCTCACCAACCTCACCAACGACGACCTCCAGGAGACGTCGCAGGGCTCGCGTCAATCTCCTCCCTCCAGTCCTCTCCGCCAACTGCACCAGGGTCCTCACATCGCCATAAAACGCAGGAAACCAAGGGGCCTCCATCGCTGGCAATCGCAGGTGATCCCAGGGAGTAGGTAAGACCAGTCCTATATGAAGACAACATCACATTTTTACTGATTTCACTCTTTTTCAAAACTATCTCGGTAATTAGAAGAAATGGGTGAAAATTGTTTTAACAAACAAAGGAATCTTCCAACGTTAAATACAAGTTTTGTTTGTACATTTGAATAACGTATTTATTATGTTTTGATCAATAAACTCACAGTCTGTAAAGCGTACTGAAGTGCCCGTGGCGAGATTTGGAAATGGCTTACCTCGGACATTGTTTTGGGTATGCTCACATAACACACTATCCTATTTTCGGGATTCAACCAATAAAAATAAATCTTATAATATCAATGGAAAGCTAAGATAATGACCTTTAACATAAGCATCGATTCATTTAAAGTTTTTAAATTTTAATGAAATTTTAAGAAAATGAGAGTCCAAATTATGTTATGTTTGATTCATTATAACTTACTTCAGAACCCATTATCATCTGTCAGCCTCCTTTATATTGTTGAAAAGGTCATTTTATGCACTTTAAAATGGTATATAATATAAACCGGAAGTCTCTATACTGGAAACTGGATTGGCAATGAACACAGGAAACCCTAATAGTTTTTTCGCACCAATGCCGAAGAGAGATCGCCATCTTGGACAAGACATGTTTTAAAATGGATCGACTAGACAACATTTTGCATTAGGTTTTAACAAAACTATTAAATTTCATCAAAATATTGCTACAGTAAAACGATCATTCATTATTTTTAGGTTACGATTTGTTAGAAAGTTTTATTTTGATCACTACTGAGGTTAGCTAAATATCGGCCATTTAAAATATGGTCGCAAGAGGGTGATGATTTGTTATGACAAACTGCTTATATTAAAAACAATCCTATACACAAAATACAGAGTGGAAATGATTAAACGATGATTCATGATAAGATTGATTTTTTTGGAAAATATATTAACTAATTGTCGATATTTTAAATTAATTTTATAAAGCACCAATCCAAAATAAAGAACGGCAACTCTTAATGCTGAAGGACTTTTTGTCTGTGGGAGGTTTGTCTGTAGCTGACCAGTACTTTTCGTTATTTTATTATAACTCGGACCTTAAGAAACAATCTAGTAAATGATAATTAGAATTTGTCATTGAATGAATGATCAGGGTTAAGATTTGTATATAATAATAAATGTATGAGTCAGTCAATCAGTGAATCGATGTACGGTAAACATTGAGATCAGGAGGAGTAACATGCTACTCACACTACAGACATACACTGATATAGTAGGCATATAATAAGTAAAACTGAAAGACTTTAGCTTTCAATTTTCAAGATATTTTTAGATGTTAATGTCTTATATTATGAAACAAATAGACACCTATTAAAAATAAAGATACTAATAATTACAATTACTGTTAACTACAAAAAAGTAAACTGTAAATATTAGCAACTAACACTAATAGTATTTTATTAAATTAAAGAGCATCAGTTTTGCTAGTTTTGAACTGTTTTTTTAAATTGTTAAAGTTCATGCATATATTGTGAAAATATAATTTTTGACTTTATTTAGTTAGAATGATCATGATGTCAGTTACAGAAATTAGAAACATTGCATTATAATAAATGTTTCATTTTACCTTTTTTCCTCTTCAACAAGTGTGCGGATTTATTGCATGAAACTACATTTTTGAGATGTTATATTTCTAAATCTATACAAAAAGATTGTCTAAAACTTCACCCTGGAATGTCTATACCAAATTTGGATGATGTACATGAAGTAGGTTTTATTTTACAAGATTCCAAAAGAGACGTTTTATTCAGTTTTTGACCACTTGCCATTTGAAAATTTAAACAAAATGCTAATTTGACAAGATTGTATTTCATTTTCTATGCATCTTTGATCCTTAAAAAAAAAAAATCAGCAATATATTTGTGTTACAGTGAGTTGAAATAATAAAGATGAGCTATGTATGTTCCGTAGTTTTTGTTGTGTGGTCATTTCAAAAGGGGTCTTTGTGAAATCTGCAATTTACGCCAAACTTTGAACTGTCATGACATTTTTTCTATTAAAGCTAGAGCTCCAAAAATGTTGAGGTACATAACATAACCTGCAAATATCAGCTTATTTGGCCAGACTTCAAAATTTGAGTGGTCTTACCTACAGGGAGTCGTGGGTAAGCTCAGGCAATCTCTCGGACAAACGCAATCTCTCTCTCTCTGACAAGCTCAGGCAATCTCACTCTGCGGCAGACTCAGACAATCTCAGGCAGTCGCAGCAATCGCAGATAATATCTCGTAAGCACAGTGATCACAGATAATCGCATCTGTAAATAAAAAATAAATATAATTATTAGAGGCAGTTTGTGGTGTGGTGTGTGTGTGTGTGTGTGTGTGTGTGTGTGTGTGTGTGTGTGTGTGTGTGTGTGTGTGTGTGTGTGTGTGTGTGTGTGTGTGTGTGTGTATTTTTAAGGTGGCAACTGAATTCTGTTGGTGATAGCAAAGAAAAACAAGTGAAGAAAGAACAAGCTTGGAAAGACCTCTATTGAATCAGGTGGAGCAGTAACAACAAATAAAAATACAAAAATACAAAAAGAAAAACAAACTGTAGACTAAAACTTAAATCATAAGTCTGAAAATGGCAACCATTGTCTTCTTGGCAGTGTCATTAGTGATGATGAATTGCTCCTTAACACCTAACCATTTCTTTATAACATTTTAAATTCAAGTTAGTACATAAACATGTATTCTCATAGAAATGCATATATCATGATAAAATTTTAATCTCATCAGTATGAAATGTACTCTACAAAGTTACACATTCAATATTATTGCAAATAAAGAAACAAAAATTGTTATTGAAAAATCAGGCAGAAATTCACTATCATGTGAAGAACAATAATCTTTAATAATAAAAAACTACTCATATTAACAATCACC
The DNA here is from genome assembly GCA_028829895.1 of Sinotaia quadrata. Classification (NCBI taxonomy): domain Eukaryota; kingdom Metazoa; phylum Mollusca; class Gastropoda; order Architaenioglossa; family Viviparidae; genus Sinotaia; species Sinotaia quadrata. The sequence continues at coordinate 90,872,987 of CM054182.1, read as the reverse complement.
CTTTAAATACTTGTATATAAATGAATAAATAAAATATTAGCCATATAGACCTCATTTAACTACTTGTACATAAAGCAATATATAATAATTAGTCTCATTTTCAATACTTTATAAACAATATTAACATCTCCTTTTCACTGTATGTATTATTAATATGCTCCTTTTACATGTTTGTGTGTAAAACCATATACTTTATCATAATAAGCTAGTATTAAATGTTTTAAAACTGTAATTTATGAGAAACTACTGAATTTTCTCCATTATTTGAATCTTTCTAGAGTTTTTTTTTAATTAAAGCTTGTTAAGTTTGATAACAAACAACAAGACAAGTTTTAACATTCTCTTGGAAAATAATTTAACTTGAATTTTTTGTTTATGTATTTATTAGTACATCTGTACTGTATATAGTAATAATAGGAATATACTAAACACTTAACGTTATTACTCATTTTTCCTATTTTAAAGAATTATAGCAATGCAAACAATTACTAAATTAAAAACAAGAGCAAAAAAAAAAAATGCTATTAATATATTTTGATGATTCATGAAACAATTGATTTGAAATAACTATAAGGTATCTATTAATCTATCTTGATGAGTGATTTGAAATAATTAGCAAGTATCTATCATGATAATGAACGATAGGAGTGATTTGAAATAACTGGAAAACATCTATTTCTCTATCATCATGATAATGAATGTCATGAATAAATCTATCATGATAATGAATGTCATGAATAAAACTATCAAGATGATTAACAATATAAATGATTTAAAAATAAGTGACAGACATCTATTGATTATTGATTTGAAATAATTAGAAGGCTTTTATTAATCTGCTGTGATGATTTATGATATGAATGATTTGAAACAACTGGCAAGCAACAATTTATCTATCTTACTGATTAGTAATAAAAATTATTTGAAATAAATGGCAAGCATATGTTTATCTATTCCTTTTTATAATACTAATGGTATGAAATAAATGGCAAGCATTTATTTATCAATCTTGATTATAATACTAATGATATGAAATAAATGGCAAACATCTATTTATCTATCTTGATTATAATACTAATGATTTGAAATAAATGGCAAACATCAATTTATCTATCTTGATTATAATACTAATGGTATGAAATATTATATGGAAGGCACAGAATTAGTTAACCTTCAAAGAACTGACTTCCAGCTTATCTTAAGAACTTATCTGAATAAATGTCAATAAAATTTTACAAGTATTCAACATACTAACTGTTGATTGATGACAGTGAAGTGAATATAATTCTTGCAAATTATCTCATAAATTTATAAAAATTATATCTTTACTTACATGAATATATACTGAATATATTTTAATTAAAATTTAAATTAGAAATGTCATTTTCCAGTTTTGACAATTAGGATTACAGTTAATGAAATCAATCATATAATTTAGAAAAGAATTAATTAACAAATGTTATGACTATATTTAAATAAATAAAACATATACTAATACAGAATTACAATATTTCTTTTCCAGTTCTGTTTTAGTTATCTATGTAAATGTGCAGTTGTCAAATGAGATGTAGCAATTTCTATACAGTGAAAACTTCCAACTCTGTATATTCAAAAAATATAACCCAACTTACAGATCTAATTTAAGAAAATTAAAACACATTAATATTATTTTTTTAAACAATATTTGATACTTTTTGAAGCTATAGTTTTACTATAAGAATGTTATTCTTGAACAACATCTATTGACTGTATTCACCTCTATATCATATAAAAGTGAATCAGAAATAGATTATATTACAATTTTGCTATCTATTGACTTAGAAATTTTAGCATAGCAAAGAAGTGGTTTTCAATTCTTCTGATTAATTAATTAATGTATTTATAACAGAATAAAGATTATCTTGACAAATTAATCTGTACAATTTGGCTGTCATGTGATTTAAAACTTTTAACATGGCAAATAATTGTTTTCCAATTCTAGTTCTACTGATTAATTAATGAAAATATTTATAACAGAACAAAGAGTTATCTTGACAAATTATTCTTTACAATTTTGGCTGTGTGATTTTAACATAGCTAAGTAGCATTTTTCTGATTTTGCAATATAAATATTCAGATAAGATTTTCACACAACTGTAGACTGTCACTTCACATCTCATTTCATATTTCATTTGACAATGTATATATCTATAGGCTTACTCTTTTCATTTGACAATGTATATATCTATAGGCTTACTCTTTTTATTTTTCACAAGTCACTGTTAGTATCTTTTACCTATTTTGAAGATTAATGACACAAATGATTTAAAATAATTAAAAATAGTACAACAGAATAATTACCTTTATGAAGAATTATCTAAATTTTTGCCCTCTAACAGTCTAGTGACTTTATAAACTTTAATGACTATAACATGGCAAAATGTTTCTTTTTAAAATGAAAAAAACAACTAATGAACATATTAATATTATGACTTCTAACAACTTTATAGGCTAGAACTATCAGTCTTGAAAAATAGTACTCTTGGAAAGTATATTTTATATAAGTCAAGATAAAAGATATAAAGAGTTATTTTTACAATATTTATATCAGCCAGGATAAATAGCTACTTTTCAATGTATTTTTATATTTATATTTTCAGTCAGGATAAATAGTTATTTTTACAAAGTATAGTGACTTTATATAATGCTCTGAATAGAAGTTTAGAAAAAGACTGTCTGTTTTTCCAATTTATAGATTAACTTATAAATAAATTTATAAATTGATAAATATATCTTAACAAGTATTCTTGACAATCTTTTATGTCTTGTGACTTAGTACTTTTAGTGTGACTTTAATTCTGTGGATTATTTAATGATAGTATTTTTAATAGGATAAATAGTTACATTTACAAAATGTTCTTTACAATTTTGGCTATGTAAACTAATTATAAATAATTCATCTTAACAAGGTATTCTCTATCATTTTTGCTCTCTAATGACATTATATAATGCTTGTAACAGAACTTTTCATGTGGCTAAAAAGTGGTTGTCAAATTTTGCAGATTAAAGTCAGTGAGATTATTTATGTTGGGTACATAGTTATCATAACAAAGTATTCTTTATAATTTTGCTGTGTACAGACTAAAAGAAATTTAAGATAGCTAAACAGGGTTTCCACTTTTATAACTTTAATTATAAAAGTGGAAACCCTGTTTAGTGTTTGTAAACTTCTTCACAACTCTCCTCTCTAATGACAGAACTTTTAATATGGCAAAATATTTTCTTGTGACAAATTTAATGAACAGATTCATAACTTTATACTGTAAAAATTTTAACAAGGCATGGTACTGTTTCTAAAATTGATCAGTAATTAAAGATAGTATTTATAATGGAATAAAACATTTCAAGTCTTAAAAGTGTTTTCTATTTCTGCTGATAAAGTATTTTGAGTGTGAGGACAGTTACCTTAAAGATTTCTCTATACTGCTTTCTTGATTTTTTTACATAAAACTCTTAATTGAACTTTTAGTTTTAATGTGGCTAAAAGCTGCTTTTGTCACTTTGCAGAATTAATCAGTTAATATATTTATAACAGGATAAATATTTATGCATACAAGTTTTCTATTTACAATTTAGCTGTCTTGTGACTTAAAACTTTTAACTAAGCAGTGTTAGAAGGAACTAGTGAGTGACATTAATGAAAGTATTTATTATAATTTATAGCATAAATAGTTTTGTATATAATGTATTTAGTCAGTGAAAAGTATTTATTATAGCACAAATAGTTTTCTATACAATGTATTTAATAAATGAAAGTATTTATTATAGCATTAATAAATATCTATACAATGTATTTAGTAAATGAAAGTATTTATTATAGCATAAATAGTTATCTCTACAATGTATTTAGTAAATGAAAGTATTTATTATAATTTATAGCATAAATAGTTTTGTATATAATGTATTTAGTCAGTGAAAAGTATTTATTATAGCACAAATAGTTTTCTATACAATGTATTTAATAAATGAAAGTATTTATTATAGCATTAATAAATATCTATACAATGTATTTAGTAAATGAAAGTATTTATTATAGCATAAATAGTTATCTCTACAATGTATTTAGTAAATGAAAGTATTTATTATAGCATAAATAGTTATCTATACAATGTATTTAGTAAATTAAGTATTTATTATAGCATAAATAAATATCTATACAATGTATTTTAGTCAGTGAAAGTCTTTATTATATTATAAATAGTTAACTATGCAATGTATTTAGTTAGTATAGTTATAGTTATCTATACGATGTATTTAGTTAGTGAAAGTATTTATTATAGTGTAAATAGTTATCTATACAATGTAATTATTTAGTATAGTTAAAAATAGTTATCTATAGAATGTATTTAGTCAGTAAAAATATTTATTATAGCATAAATAGTTATCTATAGAATGTATTTAGTCAGTGAAAATATTTAGTATAGCATAAATAGTTATCTATAGAAATTAGAATGTATTTAGTCAGTGAAAGTATTTATTATAGCATAAATACTACATAGTTTCTATATAATGTATTTAGTTAGTGAAAGCATTTATTATAATATGAATAGTTATCTATACATTTCATTTAGCTAGTATAGCAATTAGCATAAATAGTTATATATACAATTCATTTAGTTAGTATAGCATATGTATTTAGTTAATGAAAATATTTATTATAGGATAAATAGTTATCTATAGACATTAGTTATAAGAAGTTTTGTGTCCTAAAAAATCAGCTGTGAGAACAATGGTATGGTTATAAGAAATTCTGTGCCCTAAAACAAATCAGCTATGGGAATAATGGTTATACTATAATATAAGTTTTGTGCCCTAAAACAAATCAGCTGTGGGAATAATGGTTATGGTTATAAGTTTTGTGCCCTAAAACAAATAAGCTGTGGGAATAATGGTTATGGTTATAAGTTTTGTGCCCTAAAACAAAAAGTTTTGTGCCCTAAAACAAATAAGCTGTGGGAATAATGGTATAGGTATAAGAAGTTTCTAGTGTCATGTAGGTGGTGTTAGAGCAAAAGATTATATAATGAAACAGAACATTTAAAATTTTAAAAAAATTCTTATGTCATGTTTTCCAGTGACTGTTAAGTCAGTTAACTTCTTTTCTATTTCATGTTTTTTAAAAAAGTGATTACTACTAATTTTATCAATTTTTACACTAAAAAATACTTAATTTCACAACAGTGTATTAAATTTAATGCCAATATAGTTCCTAATAATATCAAAGGCAATCAGTAACTTTCAAAATTTCTTTGGATTTCTATTTTTTCCAGTGATGATGTATACTAATAACCAGTATTTAAAGTCAATGAGAAAAAATAGTATATAACATCATTTGTTTAAATTTTCTTTTAGATAAACAGATATACAATATTTTAATTCATGTAGCTCATCAGAACTAGTAAAAGTCAACTGGAAAATGTGGTACACTTTTTATTATGATTTTGTAGATTAATGTAATGACTTATATGATATGTGATTATTCCCTTCTTTTACTAGTTTTAGGCAATTATTAAACACATAATGAAAATATAAACATTAATGCACACAATTACTAATAAATATCTTCCACTTGTGGTAAACATTAGTAACAACGCTTTACAATTTATTCTGTTGTCTATTTTCACAATTAAGGATTGCATATTTACAAAATACTGCATGCTATCTTTGTATATTTATGAATATAATTTGATATAATATTCAAGGAAATATTAAGTTGCAATGCATTTTTTTTTAGCCTTGTTGTAGTAGGATTTTCAAGTAAATTTGACTTATTATCATAGAACTCCTCCAAAGCATGAACCCTGGTATAATTTATCCTATTCATATGGTAAATGTGTGTTTGTCAGAAGAAAGATATTTTACTCCCATTAACAAATCTTTACAAAAGGGAAGGTACTGTTTTGATTAAATTTCAATAAAATTCAAATCATGACAGATTCGTTTGAAGAATAGTTTACTTTTGTACCCAATGGAATATTTTATTTTTGTAACACTAACAGCATTATGATGCACATTATTTAAATTAATTTCTACAATTCATTCATGGAAAATTAGTTAATTTGCTAATAAAGTCTTCCATGAATATTATTATTAAGGAAAATACACAATAATTAACTTCAAACAATTTCTTAATCTCATTTGCTTATTAATCTCTAGCAATATTTGAAAATAGTGTAGAGAAAAACTGTAAAATTAGTGAGCTAGTGTTTAAAGAAGTGGGGTGGTGTAGCTGACTGCAGAATTATAAAGATATTGAGTGGAAATTACAAATTACTGTCTTTTTTCAGATTTATAAATCTTTATATATAAAGTGAAAGAAAGTTTATTATAATTCTTGTTTCGTTTATTATAACAATATAAACTGGATGTTTACAGTTAACTTTGCTAGGTGACATCTTTAAAATAAAATTTAATAATATTTAACATAAAAGGAGATATTTTTTTAAGTTTCTACATTTCAAATTCGACTGATTACAACAATATAGATTTTATCACATGGTTATTTTTAGTTGTAGATTTGAAATCCTAACATTCAAAGACATTTCAAAATAAATATAATACAAATTGTTGCTTTAAAGTTTAATAGTTTGCTAATTAGGAAGAAAATATAAAAACTGTATTTTTCTTATTAAGGAATGACAGAAAGTCATGATTAATCATTTAATGTTTAGTTACGTTTTAAAATTTTAATATGTAGGCCTACATGTAATAATAATTTAAATTAAAAATAATACAAATTAAGAGTGTCAATATTAATATTATTGCTATCTGTTAGCTTCAGCAGTTATTTAAAAACTGACTGGAAACCTGTGATACTTTATATATTATATCACTACCAAGTACCATTCAATTATTTGTAATTTGAAGATAATAGTTTGATAAAGTGACACTAATTTGATCCAGAGCAAATATGGATAACTTGCTGTCATGCAAGTAATTATAATGCATATACAGAACTCTGTAATTCTTAAAATTTCCCTAATTATATTTAATTTTATTAGTCTTTCATACTTTTAAGATCTTAAGCATTTTCAAATCTGGATGTTGAGCTAAATTCCACACTATGAAGGTAATACTAATACTAGTAATAGAGATATAAAAATCAACCTTTATCATTTTAACGGATTGGGAATCCATGACCCTATGGGTTCCTAAACAAGAATCCACCGTCATTATACTTCTACCTATTTCCTACACAGCAATAAGCTGTCAATAAGTCAATAAGTGCATCTTTCAAAGAAGTGTTTAATGAGTGATACTGGTACAAGTGATAGATGCCGAGTCAGTGATCTCGCATTAACGGGAGACTACTCGCTTTCGAAAATATTTAAAATATAGAGCGCGGTTAATGAAATAAATCCACGTGCGGACGTCGTCATATTTAAACGCAAAAAAATATTCCAACGGACAACGCAAGTAGCATCGAAATCGCAAAAAGAACAAAATACGTACAAATGATTTATTTTTTTAATTTGTTTCTCAGTAAAGGTTTTTGACGGGTGATTGAGTAAACACAAAGAGGGGTGGGGGTGAACATTTATAAAAGTAGTACAAAATGAAACGAATAATAAAAAATTAAAAAAATAAAAATAAAACAAGATAAGAATAGGAATATCAACACACAAATTTGTACAGAAAAAAAAAGAAGTGTCAAGATTGAAAAAGAAAGTACACAAAAAAGATTGAACGATACGGTAATTTCTGAAAGCAATAATAAATAACCATGAGCAATTGAGACTGGTTTGGCATAAAATAAAAGTGAAATGGGGAGAATAAACGAAATAGAGTTGTCGAAAACAATAGACTGAATAGTACAGCAAGGGAAAGAGAAAACATAGTGAAATTACATTTTTTATTAAAAAATGGTTTTACCTAAATAATTCATAACCATAGTCACTTTATTGTTCTTAACCTTTTTGGTTTTTATAAACAATAAAAATATTAACCTATTATGGTTGTCTAAACAATTTTTAAAAGGCATGATAGTACAATCTGCACTGGTTTACAAGTGAGCTGTAACTCACGCATGTTTGGTCTTCAGCGATGAACTATGTTCACACTTCATTCAATTTTTTAGACGAAGCGTAAAATAATTTCACTAAGTAAAATTTGGAACAGTATACTCAGTGGAATGTGTACTCTTCATGTCTATAAATATATTTCAAAACACTAGGTGGTGTTATAGCAAAAGATTATATAATGAAACAGAACATTTTTAAAATTCTCATGTCATGTTTTCCAGTGATTGTTAAGTCAGTTAACTTCTTTTCTATTTCATGTTTTAAAAAAGTGATTACTACTAATTTTAATACAATTTATACTATAAATACTTAATTTCACAACAGTGTATTAAATTTAATGCCAGTATAGTTCCTAATAATATCAAAGGTAATCGATAACTTTCAAAATTTCTTTGGATTTCTATTTTTTCCAGTGATGATGTATACTAATAACCAGTATTTAAAGTCAATGAGAAAAAGTAGCATATAACATCATTTGTTTAAATTTTCTTTTAGATAAACAGATATACAATATTTTAATTCATGTAGCTCATCAGAACTAGTAAAAGTCAACTGGAAAATGTGGTACACACTTTTTATTATGATTTTGTAGATTACAATGTAATGACTTATATGATATGTGATTATTCCCTTCTTTTACTAGTTTTAGGCAATTATTAAATATATAATGAAAATATAAACATTAATGCACACAATTACTAATAAATATTTTGCACTTGTGTTAAACATTAGTATCAATGCTTTACAATTTATTCTGTTGTCTATTTTCACAATTAAGGATTGCATGAGCATATATTTACAAAATACTGCATGCTATCTTTGTATATTTATGAATATAATTTGATATAATATTCAGGCAGGGAAATATTAAGTTGCAATGCATTTTTTTTTAGCCTTGTAGTTGTAGTAGGATTTTCAAGTAAATTTGACTTAGTTACAGCTCCTCCAAAGCATGAACCCTGGTATAATTTATCCTGTTTATATGGTAAATGTGTGTTTGTCAGAAGAAAGATATTTTACTCCCATTAACAAATCTTTACAAAAGGGAAGGTACTGTTTTGATTAAATTTCAATAAAATTCAAATCATGACTGATTCGTTTGAAGAATAGTTTACCTTTGTATCCAATGGAATATTTTATTTTTGTAACAGAATTATTATGCACATTATTTATATTAATTTCTACAATTCATTCATGGAAAATTAGTTAATTTGCAAATAAATTCTTCCATGAATATTATTATTAAAGAAAATACACAATAATTAACTTCAAACAATTTCTTAATCACATTTGCTTATTAATCTCTAGCAATATTTGAAAATAGTGTAGAAATTATAAAGAATATTGAGTGGAAATTACAAATTACTGTGTTTTTTCAGATTTATGAAATTTTATATTTCAAGTGAAAGAAAGTTTATTATAATTCTTTTTTCATTTATTATAACAATATAAACTGGATGTTTACAGTTAACTTTGCTAGGTGACATCTTTAAAATAAAATTTAATAATATTTAACATAAAAGGAGATATTTTTTTAAGTTTCTACATTTCAAATTCTACTGATTACAACAATATAGATTTTATCACATGGTTATTTTTATTGTAGATTTGAAATCCTAACAATAACATTCAAAGACATTTCAAAATAAATATAATACAAATTGTTGCTTTAAAGTTTAATAGTTTGCTCATTAGGAAGAAAATATAATTTGCAATATACACGAAACTGTATTTTTCTTATTAAGGAAAGACAGTAATGAAAGTCATGATTAATGTTTAGTTACGTTTTAAAATTTTAATATGTAGGCCTACATGTAATAATAATTTATATTAAAAATAATACAAATTAGAGTGTCAATATTAATATTATTGCCATCTGTTAGCTTCAGCAGTTATTTAAAAACTGGCTTGAAATCTGTGATACTTTATATATTATTATATCACTACCATTCAATTACATGTATTTGTAATTTGAAGATAATAGTTTGATAAAGTGACACTAATTTGATCCAGAGCAAATGGATAACTTGCTGTCATGCAAGTAATTATAATTCATATACAGAACTCTGTAATTCTTAAAATTTCCCTAATTATATTTAATTTTATTAGTCTTTCATACTTTTAAGATCTTAAGCATTTTCAAATCTGGATGTTGAGCTAAATTCCACATTAAGAAGGTAATAGAGATATAAAAATCAATCTTTATCATTTTAACGGATTGGGAATCCATGACCCTATGGGTTCCTGAAGAAGAATCCACCGTCATTATACTTCTACCTATCTCCTACACAGCAATAAGCTGTCAATAAGTCAATAAGTGCATCTTTCAAAGAAGTGTTTAATGAGTGATACTGGTACAAGTGATAGATACCGAGTCAGTGATCTCGCATTAACGGGAGACTACTCGCTTTCGAAAATATTTAAAATATAGAGCGCGGTTAATGAAATAAATCCACATGCGGACGTCGTCATATTTAAACGCAAAAAAATATTCCAACGGACAGCGCAAGTAGCATCGAAATCGCAAAAAGAACAAAATACGTACAAATGATTTATTTTTTAAATTTGTTTGTCAGTAAAGGTTTTTGATGGGTGATTGAGGAAAGAGGGGTGGGGATGAACATTTATAAAAGTAGTACAAAATGAAACGAATAATTAAAAAAAATTTAAAAATTAAAATAAAACAAGGTAAGAATAGGAATATCAACACACAAAAAAGAAGTGTCAAGAATGAAAAATAAAGTACACAAAAAAATTGAACGATACGGTAATTTCTGAAAACAATAATAAATAACCGTGAGCAATTGAGACTGGACATAAAATAAAGGTGAAATGGGGAGAATAAACGAAATCGTGAAAGAAAAGAGTTGTCGAAAACAATAGCCTGAATAGTACAGCAAGGGAAAGAGAAAACATAGTGAAATTACATTTTTTTAAAAATGGTTTCATCTAAATAATTCATAATCTTAGTCACTTCTATAGTTCTTAACCTTTTTGGTTTTTATAAACAATAAAAATATTAACCTATTATGGTTGTCTAAACAATTTTTAAAAAGCATGATGGTACAATGTGCACTGGTTTACAAGTGAGCTGTAACTCACGCATGTTTGATCTTCAGCGATGAACTATGTTCACACTTCATTCAATTTTCAAGCGTAAAATAATTTCACTAAGTAAAATCTGGAACAGTATACTCAGTGGAATGTGTACTCGTCATGTCTATATATATTACAAAACACTCGTGAGACACTTAAATGTATCAACATTTAATTTTATACGACTGAGGGAGAAATCTGTTGACACACCATTTTAAAGTTCAGAATTATAGCATCGACTATTTATTAATTATTTTAAATAAAAGTTCCGACAAATCGTTAATTAAAGAGTATAAATTAAATTCGACTGATACCATTCGAAAGCATTATTATAATCCACGAATTAAAAAAATACTTAGCAATAGTTTTCAATACTGAGCTAATTTACATCTGAAAAATGTCATAGTTTCTCCCCCTTTGCATAAAATTAAATAAGAAAAACATTCTGTAATTTCAGAAGACAATAAAACAGAAACTTTGATAAAAAAGGAAAATAAGATTTAAGATAGAAGGGAGAGGAATGGCTGTCAGAAAGAGGGAGGGAGAGAGATAAACAACTCATTCTTACCAAGCAAGTTGACAGTGTGAAACGAGACTTGGTCAGTCTCCAGGGTATAAAACCTTTGGTCACGTGGGACAGTTTTTTTTTTTTTTCCACGCACGCACAATGCAGTGCGTGATTTCTGCTCATTGCAAGGTCTTTGGTATAACCTCCAACTCACACCCCAAACAAACAACAACAACAAAACTACAGCTACACACACCCTATTAAAAAGTAACTCATCACTCTCACCTTGAACAAAAGTTACCCACCCACCAACTAGACACAAGCACATTACACACCCACCTAACATTTTTTTTTAAAATTAAACCATATATACTCACCTACTACTGGAAACAAATACCGGCGAACGACCAAATTACCACAAACACAAACACCCCTCTCTTAAAAACAGTGAAGAGAATAAGTCCTCACAAGGACCAATACAGAGAACATCCTAGGTTGAAAAATCTACTGCGGTTGAGGAAAAAAAAAAAAGGGGGGGGGGGCGTGTAGTTCCTATGTGTTAATGTCTGTTGATAATAAGCGTGTACTTCAATCTTTTTTGTATGAATGTCTTTTGGTATAAGCGTGTAGTTTCAATCTTTTCGTGTGTAAATGCCTATTGGTATATGTTGTAGATGTGTTAATGCTTGTTGGTGTAGGTGTACGTTTTTGAATGTGAATGCCGATTGGTATAATTGTGTAGTCCATATGTACTTTTGTGTAAATGATTGTTGCTATGTGATTAGTTGCTAAGTAAGTGTATGTGAATGCCTCTTAGTATAGGTACATAGCAACTATATGAATGCCAGTTGGTAAAGAGTTAGTTCCTGTGTGTGTGAATGACTGTTGGTATAGGTGTTTGTATATAAATGTCTCTTGGTATGTGCGCATTTCCTATGTTTTTGTATGTGTGAATGCGTTGTTGTACACATATGTAGTTCCTGTGTGTTTGTGTGTGGATATGTGTTGGTATAGGTGCGTAGATCCTGTATGTTTGTGTGTGGATATGTGTTGGTATAGGTGCGTAGATCCTGTGTGTTTGTGTGTGGATATGTGTTGGTATAGGTGCGTAGATCCTGTGTGTTTCTTTGTGAATGAGTGTTGGTAAAAGGTTGCAGTTCCTATGTTTTGTATGTTAATGCCTGTTGGTATAAGTATGCAGTTCTTATGTTTTGTATGTTAATGTCTGTTTATAAGGTTGCAGTTCCTATGTGTTATATGTTAATGTCTGTTTATAAGGTTGCAGTTCCTATGTGTTATATGTTAATGCCTGTTGGTATAAGTATGCAGTTCTTATGTTTTGTATGTTAATGTCTGTTTATAAGGTTGCAGTTCCTATGTGTTATATGTTAATGCCTGTTGGTATAAGTATTATGTTTTATATGTTAATGTCTGTTGGTATAAGTATGCAGTTCCTATGTTTTGTATGTTAATGCCTGTTGGTAAAAGGTTGCAGTTCCTATGTTTTATATGTTAATGCCTGTTGGTATAAGTATGCAGTTCCTATGTTTTGTATGTTAATGTCTGTTGGTATAAGTATGCAGTTCCTATGTTTTGTATGTTAAAGTCTGTTGGTATAAGTATGCAGTTCCTATGTTTTGTATGTTAATGTCTGTTGGTATAAGTATGCAGTTCCTATGTTTTGTATGTTAATGCATGTTGGTAAAAGGTTGCAGTTCCTATGTTTTATATGTTAATGTCTGTTGGTATAAGTATGCAGTAACTTTGTGTTTGTGTATGATTTTCTGTTTATACACGCGGGTAGTACTAATATATTTTGTGAAATGCATGTTGGCATAAATATGCAATGCCTGCTTGTTTGTTTGAATTCCTATTGATAGAAGTGTGTAGTTCATTTGTTTTTGTTTGTGTTTGCCCGTTCCTATAAATGTGTAGTTCATATTCTTTTGTTTATTAATGTGTTGTTATAAGTGTGTATTTCATACATTTTTTGAGTGTGTGTTTGTGAACGTGTTGGTATAAATGTGTAGTTCATATTCTTTTGTTTGTGAATATGTTGGTATAAGTGTATGTATAGTCACTGTGTTTTGCGTGTTAATGCCTGCTGGTGTAGGTGTATGTAGGACTTTTTTGTGCGTGAATGTCAGTTGGTATATGTGTGCAGTCCCTATATTTCGTGTGTTAATGCCTGTTGGTGTAGGTCTTATTGTTGGTGCGTGAATGTCACTTGGTACAGGTGTTCGGTCCCTATATTTCCTGTATTAATAATGCCTGTTGGTATAAGTATGTAGTCCCTATATTTCCTGTGTTAATAATGCCTGTTGGTATAAGTATGTAGTCCCTATATTTCCTGTGTTAATAATGCCTGTTGGTATAAGTATGTAGTCCCTATATTTCCTGTGTTAATAATGCCTGTTGGTATAAGTATGTAGTCCCTATATTTCCTGTGTTAATAATGCCTGTTGGTATAAGTATGTAGTCCCTATATTTCCTGTGTTAATAATGCCTGTTGGTATAAGTATGTAATACTAAGGGTTTGTGTTAATGCCTGTATGCGTAAACGTGTAGTATCTACTTATTTGTATATGAATGTCTGTTGGATGTGTAGTTATTTTTGTTGTTGTCTGAATGCCTTGTTGGTATAAGCGTGTAGTTACCAGGCGTTTGTGAATGCCTGCCTGTTTGAATCGGTGTTGAGTTTTTAAGTTTTGTTGTGTGCAAATGAGTGTTGGTATTGGTGTGTTTTCATGACTGGCTGTTGGCATAAATGTGTAATATCTACTATGTTTTTGTGTATTTCATCTCATTAGTATACACGTGTTGTCCATACATGTTTGTGTGTGAATGCCTGTTGGTATGTGTGTGGATTCTATGCGTTTGTATATGAATGCTTGTTGATATAGGTGTGTAGTCCTTATGGTACTGTGTGTGAATTCCTGTTGGTATAAATCTGTAGTTCACATGAATATATGTTTGAATGCATTGTGGCATGTGTGTAGTTCTTACGTGTTTGTGTGTGAATGCCTTTTGGTGTAAGTGTATAGTTCCTATGTTTTGTATGTTAATGCCTGTCGATATAAGTGTGCAATAACTATGTGCTAGTATGTGAATGCCTATTGGTATATGTGTGTAGGCCTAGTTCCTTTGTTTCTTGTGTGCAAATTGTGTTGGTATAGGTGTCTTGTTCGTATGTTTTGTGGTGTGAATGATTCTGGTATAGGTTTATAGATCCTATTTTTATCGAGTGAATCTCTCTTGGTATATTTGAGTAGTCCTTGTGTGTGTGTGTGTGTGTGTGTGTGTGTGTGTGTGTGTGTGTGTGTGTGTGTGTGTGTGTGTGTGTGTTTGTTTGTTTGTGTGTGTGTGTGTGTTTCTATGTGAATGCATGTTGGTATACATGTGTAGTCCTATGCTTTTGTGAATTCATGCCTGTTTTTGTCAATTTCTGTTGGTATACGTGTTTTCCGTACGTGTGTTGAATGGTGGTATAGTCGTGCAGTCCATATGTGTTTGTGTGAGTGCCTGTTGGTATAATATGTAGACACTATGTTTTTGTGTATTAATACCTTTTATTATAGGTGTATAGCTTCTATGTTTTTGTGTGTGAATACCTGTTGGTATAGGCGAGTTGCTCCTATAGACCTATACGTTTGTGTGTGAATGCCTGTTGGTATGAGTATGTAATTCATAATATATGGGTTTGAATGTGTTGTCACATACGTGTGTAATTCCAATGTGTTTATGTATGAATGTCTTTTTGCTGTAAGTTTTTAGTTTCTAATTGTTTATGTGTGAATGTCCTTTTGCTGTAAGTTTATAGGTCTTTTGTGTTTGTGTGTGAATGTCTTTTTCTGCAAGTTTATAGTTCCATTGTGTTTATGTTTGAATGTCTTTTTGCTGTAAGTTTATAGGTCTTTTGTGTCTGTGTGTGAATGTCTTTTCACTATAAGTTTATAATTCCTCTGTGTTGTATGTGTGAATGTCTTTTTGTTGTAAGTTTATAGGTCTTTTGTGTTTGTGTGTGAATGTCTTTTCACTATAGTTTATAATTCCTCTGTGTTGTATGTGTGAATGTATTTTTGCTGTAAGTTTATAGGTCATATGTACTTATGTGTGAATGTCTTTTTCTGCAAGTTTATAGTTCCATTGTGTTTATGTTTGAATGTCTTTTTGCTGTAAGTTTATAGTTTCTATGTGTTTGTGTGTGAATGACTGTTGGTATGTGTAATTCCTATATTTTGTGCGCTAATGCCTATTTCGTATAAAGTGTAGTACCTATATGTTTGAGTGTACACGGGTAGTTCTTATGTGTTTTCATGACTGGCTATTGGCATAAATGTGTAATATCTTTCTGTGTGAATGCCTGGAATCATTCAGACCATCTTCAAGAGTAATTGTTTACAGATACCAAGATAAACATCTCAAAACAAACGAAAGCCTGCACATTCCTTCACTCAATTTTGTGGACTTGATACGATTTCTGGGAAACTTTGGTTATCAGTTAAATGCGGAAAAACCCGATCTAATTCTGTCACCATTTATTCATTTAGTTATTCTTTTCGATACTTCACAGAACAAGTTTCACTTCTGGATCTCAAATGCAAAAGAAATATTCTGACAGACACAATAAAATGAACACAGTGAACTGTCTTTGATGGGTGAGCCAAAGGATTTTTTTAAAATGTGAACAACTTCTTATGCCCCCATGGCATTTGATCAGACGATTTCAAGGTCAGTTATAATATTTGTCAGACGTCTCCAGTCTGGTTTTGTACACTCAACTTAAGCGTACATGATCTCAAGACATCAATCTTTATTTTTTGACAGTAGCGAGCAGTTTATGAGGCAAGAGAGCATTTTTGTTGTTGTTGTCTTTTGCATCTGGTGATAATAAATTAAGTCTTTCCTAAGAGAGAAAAACCAATAGCATTTGATTTTAATGATATATAGTAACTACCATCTGGTGATAATAAATTAAGTCTTTCCTAAGAGAGAAAAACCAATAGTATTTGATTTTAATGATATATAGTAACTACCATCTGGTGATAATAAATTAAGTCTTTCCTAAGAGAGAAAAACCAATAGTATTTGATTTTAATGATATATAGTAACTACCATCTGGTGATAATAAATTAAGTCTTTCCTAAGAGAGAAAAACCAATAGTATTTGATTTTAATGATATATAGTAACTACCATCTGGTGATAATAAATTAAGTCTTTCCTAAGAGAGAAAAACCAATAGTATTTGATTTTAATGATATATAGTAACTACCATCTGGTGATAATAAATTAAGTCTTTCCTAAGAGAGAAAAACCAATAGTATTTGATTTTAATGATATATAGTAACTACCATCTGGTGATAATAAATTAAGTCTTTCCTAAGAGAGAAAAACCAATAGTATTTGATTTTAATGATATATAGTAACTACCATCTGGTGATAATAAATTAAGTCTTTCCTAAGAGAGAAAAACCAATAGTATTTGATTTTAATGATATATAGTAACTACCATCTGGTGATAATAAATTAAGTCTTTCCTAAGAGAGAAAAACCAATAGTATTTGATTTTAATGATATATAGTAACTACCATCTGGTGATAATAAATTAAGTCTTTCCTAAGAGAGAAAAACCAATAGTATTTGATTTTAATGATATATAGTAACTACCATCTGGTGATAATAAATTAAGTCTTTCCTAAGAGAGAAAAACCAATAGTATTTGATTTTAATGATATATAGTAACTACCATCTGGTGATAATAAATTAAGTCTTTCCTAAGAGAGAAAAACCAATAGTATTTGATTTTAATGATATATAGTAACTACCATCTGGTGATAATAAATTAAGTCTTTCCTAAGAGAGAAAAACCAATAGCATTTGATTTTAATGATATATAGTAACTACCATCTGGTGATAATAAATTAAGTCTTTCCTAAGAGAGAAAAACCAATAGCATTTGATTTTAATGATATATAGTAACTACCATCAGATTCTCAAATTATTATAGTCATTTGCTTCGTGTTTCTGATGACTGAAATAAATATATTGTAATATTTAATGTATTTTGCAAATATAAAAGTGTAACTTTTACCAAAAAAATAATTTTGCCATGTAAGATTTAAAAAAAAATTACAACAGAACTTTAGTAACAAATTTTATTTTTTAATTACATTTTGTTTTAAATTTATGCTGCTGTTTCTACACACTTTTGAATAAATTATTTTTTTAGGTATATTTTTTTATGGCTTCCATAGTAACCACAAGATCTCATTTCTGAAGATAACTGTGGCAATTCCACGGATTACTGCACCAGCTAATCATCCACTGGAGCAGGGTTTTGTCTGCTCTGGCTATGCTAAGCACGGCTTCCAGACCTACAAGAGTAACACTGACTTTGAGATCCAGTACGTTCTTACATTTGATAAATATATTTGGAACATAGCATAGTTATTTGTATGACTAATAAATATATTTGGAACATGGCATAGGTATTTGTATGACTAATAAATATATTTGGAACATGGCATAGGTATTTGTATGACTAATAAATATATTTGGAACATAGCATAGGTATTTGTATGACTAATAAATAGAGATTGCTTATTTGCATATCTTATGCTATTCTTGACCAGGAACCTTAACCAAACCTTTGAATGCTCAGAATACTGTAGAAAGTGGAATGGCTTTCTGGATCGAAATTTTAAAGTGGATATATTTGATGATTTGTCAAGTTAAAGACCAAGAGAAATGGAATCTAGGTCAGCCACAGATAAGAAATCCGTATGAAATGAGTAAAATTCCCTAGTAAGATGGCAAAACCTGGGATTTTTCCACCTAGAATTTTAGCAATTTTTTTTTTGTATCAGAGAAAATTACATTGGCAGACATTTGCCTTACGTCACTCACACTTGTTTCTTCCCCAAGGGCTTGGGGATTGTGTATCTTAGTAATGGGGGCAAATCTCGTTCAAAGCATGTTTGATCTGGATTCCATTTCTGATAATATATTATCAGAACTTCCTATAAAATTATATATATTTCAATGTTTATAAGATTTAGGACATCTTTTTGCTTTGCTTTATTTACCAAAAACTGTTTGTGACCAGAATGTATTTTTCTCCAGTCATTGGAAACTTATAAAATTTAAAAACAGAAAATATGTCTGTGCTTGTGGCAGCTGTGTCCCCAAAAATCATTGTCACCAGCTAAGGAGCCTCTAATGTTAATTACTGGAATTGCATAAGTATATAATGTACTTGGGTGCAACTGGGTCAGACTACCAGCAGGAACTTATTGCAGCCAAACAAACAAACAAAAAAAAAAATACAACTGTCAAAAATATTGTGCAGCACACGCCCAGTACCCAGTGTCAGTTGGAAGTGGATATTTCTTGGGAGGACTTTTGTGTCTTATGATCTAGAAAGGTAATGGTCTGTGGTTGCATCTTTGCAGATTCTCAGCTGTGATATTGAATGTGCAGGGAGGAAAGGTTTGCAAAGCTGCACCTATTCTATATTATCTTAAATTATTCTGTTTTTCAGATTTTGAACTGCTTTTCTGCAAACATTTAACAATTTTTTTTTAATTTTTACATTCAGTCACTTTACTAATTTTCTATATTCCAAAAAAACACTTTGTCTTTCAGGAATAAAAAAAAAAAATCTTTAAGCTGTTCCATGGAATGCGATTGAAACAATGGAAAAAATGTATATCATCCAGCCAGTATATTTAATTATTAAAAAACAAAATACCATGTGTTGTATATATCTTCCACTTTCTGAAATTTGACGTCATGATCAGTTTATAGTAATATTTTACTTCCACTTTCTGAAATTTGATGTCACGATCAGTTTTTAGTAATATTTTACTTCCACTTTCTGAAATTTGACGTCATGATCAGTTTTTAGTAATATTTTACTTCCACATGTTGGTATAGTCAGGTGGTGCAGCAATCAGTGTAAATAATATTTTCCGAGTTGATTTCTTGTAGTAGTCAACTGAAAAGTGTCTAAAATTGACAAGACTGATTTTTATGTTAACTATTTATTGAAATAATTGATTTAACATTGTAAAATCAAGTGTCAAAACAAAGACTTTTTAATTATCTGTTAGTATACTATCCATTTATGGCAAAATGTATTGATTTTTTTGTAATGATGGTGTGAAAAGTTGTTAAAAAAGATTTGTAAAAGCTCATATCTTGTTATTTATCATGGCGGCTAATTCGTTTCGAGGTCTGTCAATTGCATGCATCTACATTCAATTGTTGTATTAATTGTCCTTTAAAAAAATAATCCCTAAAAGATATTCATTATTTACTTTTTGATAAAATGAGCATATCAGTGGTTTGTGATTACACAGTGCATATGCATTTCGGTTAACATTAGACTAAGAATAGATTGCCAAAACAATGAAATTTGTTTCATTGCAAAACAAAACTACTTCACTTATGTTGATTTAGTGCAAAACAAAACTACTTCACTTATCATGTATGTTGATTTAATGCAAAACAAAACTACTTCACTTATCATGTATGTTGATTTAATGCAAAACAAAACTACTTCACTTATCATGTATGTTGATTTAATGCAAAACAAAACTACTTCACTTACCATGTATGCTGATTTAATGCAAAACAAAACTACTTCACTTATCATGTATGCTGATTTATTACAAAACTACTTCACTTATTATGTATGTTGATTTAGTGCAAAACAAAACTACTTCACTTATCAAGTATGTTGATTTAGTACACTGAATACAGAATTTAAAACAGATCATTGATTCAGGGAATCAGCAAACAGATTTTAAAAACATACTAATTGCAATCCATGTTATCAGTTTTGCAAAAGACTTTTAATGTAAGCAAGTGACTAACTTTGCCATTAATAACAACAAACCAAACAACTAGCACAAAGCCAGAGTACATTTCATACAAAATCACGAACAGTCCAAGTTGTTTGTATCATAGTGACAGAACCGCTGATTATAAAATGAACTTGGTGGGGAATTGGAAAGTTCTTTCATATATTAACAAAATATATCATTATTTTATAGGAAATAATTACATTAACACCTGGGACTGAATATGCTATATGCAACTGAAATGATGGTGTGTCCAATGGCGATATCATGTGGATAACAATTTAGTTCTTTGACAGATGGAAACAAGTTGGCAACTAAAAGAAAACAACTATTAATGACAAACCCATATGTGTGTGGATTTTAATTCTAGCTAAGTAATGATGTTTCAGACATTTAATTCTAGCTCAGTAATGATGTTTCAGACATTGTTTTGCTTATCTTCTCGTATGTACACCTAATCTTTCATTATAAAACACCAAAGCATTCATATCCCAGGCTAGCTGAAGAGTTCCTATTGTGTATTATAACACTAACAAAATACTTCCATCCTAGACTGTTATTTTAATTTGCCATTTCTTCTTCACATGGCAGGAATTTTCCCAGAAGTTGGCAAGGACCCAGTTATACAAATTGCAAACATGGTTCTCCGGCCAGGGCAGTACAGATCCTTTCATTTGTAATATCTTTGCTCTCAACAACTGTGCTTCTGTCATTGGTCCGAAGTTTTGTACTTTCTTAATGAGAAAGAGCTGTTACCATTTGGAGATTCTGCTTTATTCTCATAAATAATAATGTTTTATGCTTAAAGTGTGCCTTTTATTAGTCTCTATGTTATAGCAATGCTAAATTAAATAACTATCAAATAAAACTGTTTCCTATCATGATTAAGAGTAATGTTTTAAAAGTAATCTGTTATGCTTTGTCTATTTGATGATTATTTATGCTTTATAAAAAAATAAATTTAGAATGAAACAAAACTTGTCTTCCTTGAATATGTTTACAATGTTCTCTTAGTTTTATTACGTTAGGTATTTCACCTTTTCTCTGTTTCATCAGTGGAGTGGAGATAATAGATAAGTCATTTTTTGAGTGGCTTTATATATATATATATATATATATATATATATATATATCTGTCAAACTTGGTGATTATATCATTTTCTTCACTTACTCTTGTTTGTCATTGCCATAGTTTTGAACATTTTTTTTTTTTTTTTTTACATAAAATCATGGTCAGATCGTGGGGAATGGAGTTATTAGAAGGGAACATTGTATTGAGTCAGCAAGGAGTGTTTTATTTGTTTATCAGCAACAATGTTTTTTAAATCAGCAGGCATTGTTGTTTGTAAGGTCCACACATATCATTGTTGTTTGTTTGATGAGCAACATTGTTGTGTTTAATCAGCAGGCTGCATTGTATTTGGTTAGCAGGCTGGGTTGTGTACAAAATAATGAAATATCAGATTTGAAAGCAGTTTAATTAAAATATATCTCATAGAAACAAGAATAGGAGTAATGAATTCTTAATAATAAGTAATCATAATATTTACTTTTTTAAAGGTCATTGTTTCTCCTTATTGATGTCTAAATGTCCGAAATGGACATCATTTGCTCGAGAAGTTGACACTGATATCATCAAAGGTTGCACCATACAGAATTTTGATTTTCCCTATCTACTGAACACGGCACACAAAGGTAATTGTGTGTGAAACTTTTCCCATTTTATTTATTGCAATTTGGATATGGGATACATTTTGGTTGGAGAGGGTTATTGTGTTTGTGGGACATAAGGTAAGAGAGGTGGGTTGGTGAAGGCTGGGGTGGGGTGGGTGTTGGATTTAGGGTAGGAGGAATTAGGGTTACTTCGTGCACATGTTGGACAGAGATAAGAGGGGTATGGGGGTTGGAGGCATGTAAAAATAGTAAGGCCTACCTGTTAAAGTATGTGACATGTAGTAGTGTCTGTAAAATAATTTTGTTGCTGAATATGATATCTGTGGTGTTATCTTTTATTGTGAAAATGTCTCTAATGATTTGCCTGTTTATGATAGTAATGTTTTTGTAGAGTGGCTGTAGTGCAGCTTTGTTATCAAGGAGAGTTGGCATCTTCGGGTAAGAAAAGATTCAGTTTTATTTGTCATACCAAAACAGCATTAATTTGTTGCATATTTTGAGTAGCAATATTAGGTATTTCTTTCTTAGCAATTAAGATGATGAGAGTTGAAGCCCCTAGTAAACAAATCAGTCATAGATTTGTCTCAGGATCTGGGCAGTTTTTCCTTCAATCTGTCTTCTAAAACTGATTCAGTAATAAAATAATAGGTGTACATTTTTCTTATATGAAGTCTATTAATTATTATTCCTTCAATAAAATGCAACAATTTCTTTTAATTGATATTTATTTCAAGGTCTGGTAAGAATGGTATAGAGGAAATCCAATGACAATAAGGTGTATAACAAGAAACTCAGTGACGTCTAAAGATGTCAGAAGCAATAATAATAAAAGAAAAAACATTACATGGTTTACATTTGTGCTCTGATTTCCACATAAAGATAAGCTGGTATTTGACATTTCTTAGGCCATGCCCTGCTATCTTGGGAGTCACTGTAATGTTTGGGGTTCATTGCAAGAAGGTTCAGATCTTGCTAGAGGACCTAATTAAAGAACTAAACAAAATTAAAATATAATTAAAATTTCTTATCAATGAAGATTTAGGCCCCAAGACAAAAAAACCCTTTGCACTGAATAGGTAGAAAAAGTTAAATTTTATATTTTATAACTATTTTCTTTCCAGCCAAATCTTGTTAACATAGACATCAATATGCATACACGTATGTGAGTGATGGCAAACTCATTAATATGCAGAATAAACAATCTCATCTCCCTCACTTTAGGTGATAATTGCTTCAAAGTGATATATCTTTTACTTGTATCATGATGATACTGTGTATATCACATCTGAACATTTAACGATCAATAGTTAAAGCACAGTTAAATTACATGTTTAGGCTCAAAATATTGGTTTGATTTTTCCTTTTTCTTAAGTATTATGCTATTTCAGATGCCTGATTTCCCATACCTGGGTCACATTATAAATATGCAATCTAAAGTAAAGGAAGCCTTATTTCAATCCCGGTAGATGGGAAAATGAGAAAGCAAAGTTATTAACTTAGAACCCGACAAGTACAGTTTGATCTGCTTCAGGTTATAATTTGTTCAAGCGTGTTTACTTAATTAATTAAATCACAGGCTGAGAAGTCATGAAGGCAAAGAAAAAAGAATGTTTATTTTCATTTATTAGGAGCTACGAAAAAAATAATGTAATAAAATACATATTTTTAGCATTTTTCTTTCAACATAGGTAACCAGAAAAAACTAAAGAGTTGAAATGGCTTAAAAGTCAAAATTCGTAAATGTTTGTTATATGACTCTGTAAATATTTTGTTATACCACCATATGTGCAAATGTTATATGACCAAATTTATAAATTATTATTATACTATCATATTTGTAAATGTTTTATAACTCTTTTTCATACAGGTCCTGATGAGTGATTACAAACTTCGATCTCATACACTGAATGCAGTGTTATAACATTTCCGTCAAGAGAAGAAAGAGAATGTACAGACCTAAATCATAACAGACTTACAGGTATCCATAGAGATGAAAATTAAGGTAAAAAGCATGAAAAATAAATATAAAAGTAAAATTCAAGGTACACTAAAAAAGATTTAATTTGTGTTGGTGTCATATCTGGTTCATCCTTCAGCTGAGTTTGCAACTGCTTTTTTTTCCAGTTTTTAAGTGACAATGATTTTCTTCTTTAATAAAGGCCCTGAGGATTTGGAACTAAAGATGCACTTTTGTCCATATTCTTGTCATTATGTGCAAATATGCTGGTGGCTTGTAACCTGCAAAAGAAGACATAAAACTAAAATCAGTCACATAAACTTAGTATTAAAATGTCTGAAACAGAACACATACAATGACAAAAGGGTTAATGTTTACAACAACAAAAGGGTTAGAGAAAATCAGTACCAATCGAGAATAAGAGACCTTAAATTAAATATGATAACTTTTATACTAATGATACTATTTTTCAACATTATTATTTTATGACCAAACAGATAGTACTTCTTTAAGTTCTAAATGAAATAGTTTGAATGCTTCATAGCCTGCCAATTACATTTTATACAGGTAGGTTATTTTACAACCAAGCAACCCTTATCAACAGCTACAGTTAAGATTTAAAATGAAGTCTACAAAAAAATTGTGGAAATTACAATATAAATTGTCAAAATGTAAGTATTACTGTAGTGAACTGAATGATAAAATTAAAAACATATACATTTCAGGTAAAGAAATTCCTTCTAGCAGGGAATTAATAAGGAATACCAATTTGAATCTAGTAAATGCACATAAGATTCACAAATCAATTTTCATGTTTTAACTTCTAGTATAAGAAACATTATAAACTAAACTTCATTTATCTCAATCCTATTTCTAACTGAATAAACAAACAGTAATACTTTATTTTATTTATTCCTTTAGATAACTTGTACAAGACTTTTATACTAAATTTCTGCACGATTAATTTCAAGATCTATTTGTTTTCAATAATATATACAATATAAATTAAAACAATTGCATGTTATAGCTTCAATTGTAAAGCCAATTTACAATATTTATCATTTCTGGGTTGCCACAAGTTCTAGATACTGGCCTCATAAAGCATTATCTGGATTCAAGTTTCACCTTGCCAAACAATAATGATTTGAGTTTTCAACTGTGTACATATACATGTATATCCACTTCCTGCCACAGGATTGTCGAAATGCACCCTAATAATTAAATCTCTAAGAAATAAGAAATGCTAATAAAAATATCTTTTTTTTCACTTATAAAAATTCAAGACTAATATTATGACTAACATTTAGATGTATTAAAGGAATTATATTGGGTGGGGATATTCAATGTCAATAGTGGAAAGATGAGATAAATGAAAACAAACTTATACTGTAATTTTGTAAGTTTAAAGAAATATGTTGGTAATATATGAAGTCAAAAGATTCAGTCATCTTTTTCAATAATAAAAAATAAGTTTAAAAAAAAAACGCATTTAAACTGATTTGGAGATCCCGGTGAACTTTGAAAAATATTTAATTATGAATTAAATTGTATCAGAAATAACAGGAATTCTTTAGAAGCCTTAGAAGATGATTCAGAATGATTTTATGGCTGTTATTTGTGATTTTCATTACTAGAATATATAAAAGCAATCAAAAATCACACTTTTATTTTCCTATTTTGAACTGGAGTGAAATAGCTTATTGTCTGGAGAAATGTAACATTTTGTTACAGGAAATGCCAAAAATAAAGTGGATTGAATTGAATTATTTTATGTTATAGTATAGAACAGGGCCAAATGTTGACATTATTTCTATAAAATTACTGTTTTAAGATGAAAGGGATCTAGAAAATCACTTTAATATATTATCACTTCTATGAAAACTTTGATAAGGTAAATTTGTTATATTACTTATAACAATGAAAATTAAAGTAAACAGCAATATGAAAGCATATTACAAAAAGAAGAGCCATTTTCAGTTCAAAACGATTTAGTGTTAAAAATAAATAAAAAAGAAATAAATATAAATTTATGCAACTATCACATGTATCTCTCACAGTAATTCTGAATGTACAGAATACAAACAAATGATATTTAAAATCTTTATTTACTTTTTGAGACAACACATTTCAAATGGACCCACTCTATGTGGTTTACCTGTCCAGAGAGTGACTCAGATAAGTAGGCATATATACCATTCCAACAGGAAAAGGAATTTCTTTCGAATCTAACATTCAAAGAGGAGTCAACATGTGAGAAGATTCATTCTGAATTTAACAAGGTTTTATAAAAGCTAGTTATATCTAAAGTTCTTAGTATACTATGTGAAAATTCCCAGTACATTGTACCAGTGTCGAAATATTCCATCTGCAGTTAGCTATAGGCCAAAGAATTCATTAATAAGTTAAGGGAGGTAATAAGGCCCTCTGATTGTGATCATTTTGATGCTCAATACTAAACAAAATAAAAACAATAGCAGCAACTTTGGGCTTTTTGAATATCAGTAGTGAAAGATGAGAGATATGAAAACAAACTTATACAATCAGTTTGTAAGTATAAAGAAATATGTTGGTAATTATATAAAGTGGAAAGATTAAGTCATCTTTATCATTAATAGAAAAATAAGTTTGTTTTTTTTAAAATGCAATTAAACTGATTTGGAGATCCCAGTATACTTCCAAAAATATTTAATTATGAATTATATTGTATCAGAAATACCAGGCATTATTTAGAAGCCCTAGAAGATGATTCAGAATGATTTTATGACTGTTATTTATGATTTTCATTACTAAAATAGATCACAGAAATTAGTCAATGAAAATCATATTTATTTTTTTATATTTTGAACTGAAGAAGGAAATAGCTCATTGTCTGAGGAAGTGTAACATTTTAAGTGAAGTGCCAAAAATAAAGTGGATTGAATCGAATAATTTTATATGTTAAAATATACAACTGGGCTAAATATTCACATTAGTTGTATATAAAATTAACAGTTTAAAGATGAAAGGGATCTAGAAAGCTGCTTCAATTATCACTTCTACTAAAACTTTAATAAGGTAAATTTATTATATTACTTATAACAATAAAAATTAAAGTAAACAGCAATATGAAAGCATATCATGAAAAGAAGCACCATTTCCAGTTCAAAACAAATTAGTGTTACTAATAATTATAAAAGAAGTAAATACAAATTTATGCAACTATCTCCTATTTCTCTCACAGTAATTCTGAATTATACAGAATACAAACAAATGATATTTCAAAACTTTATTTACTTTTTAAGACAACGAATTTCAAATGGACACTTGTGGTTTCCTTGTCAAGAGAATGACTCATATTTCAATTGAACCCACCATACATGGATACTTGTCCAGAGAATGATTCACATTTCAAATGGACTCACCCTACGTGGTTTACATGTCCAGAGAATGATTCACATTTCAAATGGACTCACCCTACATGGTTTACATGTCCAGAGAATGATTCACATTTCAAATGGACTCACCCTACGTGGTTTATATGTCCAGAGAGTAACTCACAAAAGTAAACAAAAATAACATTCCAATAAGAAAAGGAATTTCTTTCATATCTAACATTCAAAGTAGAGCCAACATGTGAGAAGATTCATTCTGAATTTAACAAGTGTTTTTATAAAAAGCTAGTTATATCTAAAGTTCTTAGTATACTATGTGAGAATTCCCAGCACATTGTACCAGTGTCTAAATATTCCACCTGCAGTTAGCTATACTGCTATAGGACAAAGAACGCATTAATAAGTT
Organism: Sinotaia quadrata; assembly: GCA_028829895.1. Lineage (NCBI taxonomy): Eukaryota > Metazoa > Mollusca > Gastropoda > Architaenioglossa > Viviparidae > Sinotaia > Sinotaia quadrata. The sequence goes on along the minus strand of CM054182.1, from coordinate 90,845,050 downwards.
AAGGGAGATAATAATGCCCTCTGATTGTGCACATTTTGCTGCTCAATACTAAACCCCCCAAAAAAGCAATAGGAATAACTTTGGACTTTTGTCTAAAAAAAAAGTACATTTGTCATCTTATGTGAGCCTGAAAAACAACTGTATTTGCACAATATACTCTTTGCTTCTTTTCAATAAACATGAAATCCTCAGGAAGAAGATATTTAATAATGTAGAATAGACTCAAGTTAACCAAAATTAAATTAAAAACATTTGAACTAAACCTTGTCAATTATGGCTACATCACTGCAGACAATATTACACTTATTATAAGTAAGATCTCCTCTTTTATCGAAAATACAAGAATGATCTGGATGCATTTTAAAATAGGAGTGAAAAGACACTTGTTTTAACACTTATCTTACCAACAGTTTCTTGACCATCATTGCCTAGATTCTAGATATGTCACACCTCCAATTTCATCTATCAGAGCTAGCTCTGCTTCGAATTCTGAAGGATCATCATCATCTTCTTCATCAGCCAGTCTGAAAACAGGCAAGTTGAGAACTGACAGCAAGTTGAGAAGTGACACTTATGTGCTAATGATTAGTTAAACTGTTAAGAAGTTATATAAAATGGCATCTTCCTTTTTTACAAAAAAACTCACAACAAAACAATCTCAATTGGATGCAATAAACTAAATTAATAAATGGTATTCATTTACCTACTTAGTGTTGACAGCAGCAAAATTGAATGTTGTGCATTATATTCTAAACAGTTCTACAGCTTTGAAGGAGTTAATAATTGCAAGGGCAAGCATGTAGCAAGGTAACAATTTTGGTCCATGCTTTCAGATGACATGAGGCCAGATTTTAACTGCTTTAGGTCACAACAACAGTATGAACTAAAGAATAAATAAATAAAATAAATAATGGCTAATTTTAAACTGTTAATGGTAATAATTTGCATATTTCTGTTATTGATTAATTTCTCCTGGTATGGTTTAATTTTTTAAAATTTCAGTTAAAAGTAATGAGTTTATAGAAAATAGTATGTGTGTATTTAAGAAAACATTTTAGAGTGGCTAATATATTAACTTACATTTTTAATTTACATTTATTTAATCTCAAATTTGGGTATTTTCTCATATTAAAATGAGTAACATTGTAAAGAATTCAAACATAAAGTTAAAAAGTAACTTTACAACAGTAAAACTGTGAGGCAATGGTATGTCTATGACAAACTGTGCTTACCGGTTCTTCTTTAATGGAGGACCTAGGGATTTGGAACTAAAGATGCACTTTTGTCCATATTCTTGTCGTTGTGTGTGAATACGCTGGGGGGTTGTAACCTGCAAAAGAAGACATAAAACTAAAATCAGTCACATAACCTTAGTATTAAAATGTCTGAAGCAGAATGCATACAACAACAAAAGGGTTACAGAAAACCAGTACCAATCTATAATAAGAGGCCTTAAATATGATAACTTTTATACTTATAATACTATTTTCCATCTGTTATTTTATGACCAAACAAATGTTACTTTTAAAAGAAATAATTTAAGTCTTTCATAGCCTGCCCTCTACATTATATACAGGTAGGTTACTTTACAACCCAGCAACCCTTATCAACAACTACAGTTAAGATTTTGAATGAAGTCTACAGAAAAACTGAGGAAATTACAATATAAATTGTCAAAATGTACATATTACTGTAATGGATTGAATGATAAAATTAAAAACATATACATTTCAGGTAGGGAATTTTTTCTATCAGGGGATTACCAAGGAACAACAATTTGAATCTATTTAAATGCACATAAGATTCATATCTTGATTTTTATGAATTAATTTCTAGTATAAGAAATATTATAAACTAAACTTCATTTACCTCAGTCTTATTTCTGAGTCTTATTTCTAAACAAAAAGCAATACTTTATTTTATTTATTCATTTAGATAACCTGTATAAAAATATTATACTATAATGCTGCATATTTAATTTCAAGATCAATTTTTTAATAATATATACAAAATAAACTATAACAATTAAATGTTATAGCTCTAATTTTACAGCCCATTTATAATATTTATGATTTCAAGTTCTAGGTACTGACCTCACAAAGCATTATTTAGATTCAAGTTCCACTTTGCCAAACAAAATGATTGGAGCTTTACAACTTTGCACATACATACATGCGCACGCTCACATGCACGCGCATGTGCACACACACACACACACACACACACACACAGACACATATCCATTTCTTGCCTCAGGATTGTTGAAATGCACTCCAATTGTAAAGCATTTTGGAGATTTTATTTTTTAGATAAGAAGTGCTAATAAAAATATCTTTTCTCTCTTATAAAAATTTAAGACTAATATTACGACTGACTTTTAGATGTATCAAAGGAATTTTATTGGGTGGGGATATTCAATGTCAGTAGTGGAAAGATAAGAGAAATGAAAATAAACTTATACTGTAATTTTGTAAGTTTAAAGATACATATTGGTAATAATATGAAGTCAAAAGATTCAGTCATCTTTATCATTTATACAAAAGTAAGTTTGTTTTAAAAAAAAATGCAAATAAACTGATTTGGAGATCCCAGTGTACTTCCCCAAAAAGTGTAATTATGAATTAAATTGTATCAGAAAAAAACAGGCATTCTTTAGAAGCCCTAGAAGATGATTCAGCATGATTTTATTGCTGTTATTTGTGATTTTCATTACTAGAATTGATCACAACAATCATTCAACAAATATCTTATGTTTCTTTTTTTATTTTGAACTGAAGAGTGAAATATCTCATTCTGAGGGGAAGTGTATCATTGTTTTACATGAAGTGCCAAAAATTAAGGTGTATTCAATTTAATTATTTTATGTTAAAGTATACAACAGGGCCTAATGTTCATATAAGAAAAGATAAAAAAAAAATTAAAAATTATGTTTGATATCCGTAAAAAGCATGTTTTTGTTGAAAACTTAGAATGTAAGATTTTACAAAAGAAAAGAGATTTGAAAATAAGCAATTTAATTATCTCATTACCACTAATATATTTTCTGTATTAAACTAAATTATTAACTTAATCTGGATATATATTTATTTAAAATACTGTATAAAACTGCAACTTTGTAACTTGTAAACACATTAACAAAATTATCAGCCATCATAAAAAAAGCTCTGTTTTTAACTACTGAACATAAAACAGGCTAAGTTATTATGTTGCAAGGATAATATTAAGTAATAAACAAAGTATCTATTTAAATATAATAATAAGCCTAATCATTGTTGTTACAGCATTGGATTATACTTTCACTCACACAGTCGAGTGTCGTTTGGCAACTTGTGGTTGCAGTAGCATTGAAAAGCACAGAACCTCACTGGTCATTTCTGATTGTCTGTCAAGTAATGTACAAGTAATATTTAACTGCCTTTATTTTTTTTTTAATAATTTCTTTCAACATTTTTATAGAATAGTTGAGATTAAAATTAAAAACGAATTAATTTTAGTCATTATAAAATTAAAGACAAGTCAAACTTGCAAATAAATACTTTCAGTTATCATTAAAGGGAGATGATATTAAAATAAAACATATGTTAAACTCTCTAGTATTTGCATTGTCCACTTCCTCAAAAGCATTAGCTAATAACAAAAACATTATCACTGAAACATAAGGAAAAATATCAAATAAGCATTTACAAATTAAAAAAAAATATATAATTGTCAATGTTGAATGAGTAAAAACTAAAAAAGACCATTTCATATAAAAACAAGAAACAAACACCATAAAACAATTGGTATTTTTTTCCCAAGGAGTAAAATAACATATTACAAATAAAGCTGCAAATGTTTACAAGAATAAAATTTATGACAACACTTATACAGGAAAAATTGTACATATAAAATTTCATCCCTTTAAATCAACATTTGTCAAAGTTTCTGTATTTTGTTAATGCAAAATAGTCATATAGGTCTTTTCAACCTAAACAGGCCAAATTAGTTTTTTAAAAATTAGACTAAAAATTAAAACAGATGCTTTAAAAAGAGAGTATAATATTACAATTCTATTTAAAACTAAATCAAACTAAAATTACAACCCCAATCATCTGTTCATTATTCCATTGTAGATAAAATAACCCACAATATTTTGTAAATGATTATATGCATTTGACATAAAATTACAAAAACCAGTTAGCCATTTCTGAGATGGTGCATAAACTGACTCAGAAACATCAAATAAAGTAGTAGGTTAAAGATGATAAAGTTTGTATTCCTAAGTAAATCAGCCAACTTAACTGGTGAAACAGGTAAAATCTTAATGATCTGGAATTGAAATATTTTCCCTCATCATCATAATAAAATTGAACAAAGATCTGTTGAGCTATTAAGGGTTCTTAACAAAACTGGCATGTTAAAATAAAAGACTAAAGAGACATAAAACTCAACTATCATCTCAAAAAACATACAAAAAAACCAATTAGCAATGTTTAAGGTGGGCCAAACCATATACCATTTAAAATTAAATAAAAATTATAATTGACAATGTTCACTCAATGAAGAGACTATTTCATGTAAGAAAATAACAAAAACTTGGTGCATTTATTTTTCTAGGAGTAGGATAACATTTTATTTCTAATAAAGCTCCAAATATTTTACATAATAATATATCATTGAGCTTTTACGACAATACATATGCAAAAGAAAACATACATAACGTTGTATACCCAATATACTTTCTATTAATTTCTCATTAAAAATCAACAGCTGTTATAATTACAGTTTGTATAATGTTTATAACTCAACATTAAATTAGAGAGTCAATCATATAGATTATAATATATAACATCTAGAAGTTTAATGTGTAAAAATTAAAACAGATACTTAAGATAGTATAAAATCATTAAAATACTATTTAAAACTACATCAAGCTAAAATTGCAATCCAATCAGATTCATTCTGGGTTTGCACATAAAGTAAATGAGAATATTTTGTTGGAAGTGTAAATCTGATTTAAAATAAGAAACCATTTAAGCCATTTCTGACTAGATAACATAAAGTGATTCATACCATAAAACATGATACAATCTGTTAAAATTTATTAAAGTTTACATTCTTAGAAAGAAATCAAGCAACTCTAAAACGTTATGAACAAGAAAAATGAAAGGAACTCGAGCAATTGTGAATAAGCATATAAAAGTGGAAAATAAACAACCTGGAAATAAAAGGGAACTGAAATATATATATATTTTTTAATACTATACACTCATTCAAAGTAATGCAACACTGGTTAATTCCAAGCACTATTAAGTGCGACTACAATCTTAAAAAGTGAAAATTAAATTTTAGTGAGAAACAAACCTTTCTATGATTAGAGCACAAATTTTCGCATTTTCATATTAAAAAGAGAAGTTTCATTTAATTAAAGTGTGTATCTTGAAATAACTGCAAGAGAAAATTTGTGTATATTCACTGGGTATTTATAAATTTAAATTAAATCAGTTCAAATCAGAAGTTGTCAAATTTTAGCAACATACAGTATACTGATATCTTACATTAACCACTTATTAGAAGAGAACAAAATCAAACATCTGCATCGATTACAAGACAGAATAAAAAAATAAAGTGTGCAGTCTTCACCAGAGCCCCGTTAGCCAGACATGTCAAGGTTTTAATCCTTGAAATGCCTGTTTCCATCTCTCGCCACGGGGAGGCCTGGGGTTGGACTTTGAGAGACTCCTGAAACAAAGAAGGAAAAAGCATGCATATGATTAGACAAAAATTCTACCCCCTTCCTCCCACTATAATCTGTTGGTCGACCTTTTACCCACCACCTATTCACTAACCTACCTATCAAAAAATGTCTAATTAACAAACTAAACTATCTAAAACCCAACTGATGATCAGGTGAGGGTGATGTTGCAGGTTCACTCTCAGCACATCCTGCAGCTACTGCCTGATCCAGTCCACTCTGATGATTCTAAGTACATCGTTGCTCCTGACTGGCTGATCCTTGCAGTCATATGGCAGCCAGTGATGTGGGATCTACAAACATAAAGAAGGGATGCAGCATCAATACTTTCCTCAATTAAGAAAGTCACCACAAACTTCACTTGCACCAAACATTTATTCTCTGTGCTCCACCCTGACCACCCAGCCTATGCTAATGACCTTAAATATGGTCTAACACTGAACTCACTTTTCCCTCTCTCACAAGCAGAAAGGGTGGGGTTGAAAAGTGCATCTGTGTTTAGACCCGGCTGTGAGTCTTAGCCGTTATCTACATTCATTAACAATTTTTGCAAAGGCACAAAATATGTGTCCCACGATCTCCAAAAGGGTGAATGTCCTATATTCTAACGGCATTCCATCCTTTCATCACACTACTCTCCCCATGGTCAGAGACCAGCCACTTGTTTTTTCAAAAGTGCTGGACTGCTTGACCTTTGGCTCTGAGCCATTAAAAATTAACTTTAAGACACATTCCAAAGTGTCATTATGCCCAACATTAGAGATGGCCTACACTCTATTGCCAATCTGACACTCACTCCACTCAGACATGCTTGTAAGAGTACTAAAATAAACTATACATATCTTAAGGGAAGTCTGGATGCAGTGATGCTGCTCTCACAGTGATGCTGCTCTCTGGCATATGGAATCACTCAAAGGCATGGAATAGTGAGACAACCCATTCCTAGCCTAAGCCTGACCACTACCCAGAACCTGATGTCAATGTCATTATACTAATCCCTTCATGCCCAATACTCTACTATTTGCTACATTAATCTTAACTGCCTTCAAACAATTCTGTGCTATTCACCTTAAGGAAATGTTCTAACCTACTCTAGGTGCATGTGCCTACCTCTTCAATCCTACTTATTGCCCTCTAGCTATTTTACTTAACCCTGCTAGCTAACTACCTACCTACCCACCTAAATGCCATAAGGGACTCCCACATTAAATCTACAGCTAATTTTGGTTCCTACAAAAGATAACAATGTATATCTGTATGATCATCTCTGGGAAGTAGAGATCAACATTTAGGACAAAAACCAAAATATTTCACCTCCTGGGATAGAGTAGGTGTGCCAAAGCAATACCTGATGGAATTGCAATGTACACTTGGTTGAGTGAAAGAGAGAATAGAAAGAAAAGGCAGGAAAACAGAGAGATGATCTTGGTGAATGCAATGTATTGTTTGTGAAGATACTGTCCCTCTATCATTATTGATACCAATCTACCCATCATACACAATGTAATGCATGACTCAGTTTACACTAAACTTATTTCATGTGATGTGATTCTCATACATACATCAGAAAAACACTACATTACTGATGTGTTTCCCTTACTCACATCAGATAAACACTTGTTTGATGTTTCACTTACACACTTCAGATGAAACACTACTTTAGTGATGTACGTCACTTGCACATATCAGATAAAACACTATTTTAGTGATTTGTTTCACTTACACACATCAGACGTCCGAAACAAAGAAGAAAAATTCATGCAAATGGATTAAATTTCTACACCCCAACCCCCACTCTAATCTGTTGGTCGACCTTTTACCCACCACCTATTCACTAACCTACCTATAAAAAAATCTCTAATTATCAAACTAAACTATCTTAAACCCAAATGATGATCAGGTGAGGGTGATGTTGCAGGTTCACTCTCAGCACATCCTGCAGCTACTGCCTGATCCAGTCCACTCTGATGATTCTAAGCACATCATTGCTCCTGACTGGCTGATCCTTGCAGTCCTATGGCAGCTGGTGACATGGGACCTGCAAACTGAAAGAAGGGATGCAGCATCAATATTTTCCTTAAATAAGAAAGTCACCACACACTTCATTTGTACCAAACATTTATTCCTCTATGCTCTACCTGACCACCCAACCTATTATAAGACACATTCCAAAGTGTCATTATGCCCAACATTATAGATGACCTACACTCTATTTCCAATCTTACACTCACTCCACTCAGACACACTTATAAGAGTACTAAAAATAACTATATGTATTTTATGGGAAGTATGGATGCATGGTCCTCTCCACCCCTCAGTGATGCTGCTCTCTGGCATCTGAATCACTCAAAGGCATGGAATGGTGAGATGACCCATCCCCAGCCTAACCTTGTCCCCTAATAGTGCCTTGATGTCCTCTACTAATACCTTCACACCCAATAAATGTTTTTTTCTTAAAATGATATACGTATAACAATGACATTTTATTTCAGAAAATGCTTATAATACTTTTAACTGAGATCAAGAGAAATTATACTTCAACTAACGTTTGCATTAAATAAAGAAAAGGATGAATTATTACCATCCAATTTAGCTACCTCCAGTCCATCAGTCTTGAGCCATCATCAGGAAAACTATATCTTTACTGACTTAAAGGAAAATATTATTTAAACATCAACAAATATTTCTATAACAAAATGTTAAATCTTATTCCTTTAATTAAAAAAAAAAATCATATTTTTATGTAGACATGTCTTCTATTTTGCTCCTATACTCTGTTAATGCTTCAAATTAATAAAATTTTTGTCCCAAAAGATAAAAAAAATATTTGTATATAGTTTGCAAGTAAAAATACTTGGTTAAATAATACAAACCAAAATGAAAAATAATTTCTGACACATCTTTTTCAACAGCTGTATTCTTAAGGATACAGAGAACACAATTCTGGGCACCATGGCAAAGTGGTACAATGAAAATACCAAGAAGAAATTACTTTCAATGAAATACACCAACCATACAGATTAAAACATAAAAATGCAAACAATTCATCTTCACATTAAATGAAACTACTTTGCTGGCACCAAGTTAACCTTGATCTCTGGGATATAATGTTGTTGACGGTTAGTTACCATTAATTAGATACAAGATAACCTTGATCTATGGGATAGAATGTTGTTGACGGTTAGTTACCATTAATTAGATACAACATAACCTTGATTTATGGGATAGAATGTTGTTGACGGTTAGTTACCATTAATTAGATACAACATAACCTTGATTTATGGGATAGAATGTTGTTGACGGTTAGTTACCATCAACTAGACACAAACACTGTTGATACACAGGGCTGGTGAAAGGGTTGCATGTGTCTTAGTGAGATTTAAAATTTGCACCCCCAGTTGTATTCTGTACCATCTATCAGCTGATCCACCTATTACCCTGCCTACCAACAAGGTTGCCTATTACCACCCATTCATCTTTTTTATTTACCTGCTTGCTGTTTATTATTATGATTTGTAAATCAATCTTTAATAAATATTTATTCTTAATATTAGATAAAATATTTCAATAATGCTATTTTTTAATAAGAAATAATTATTACCTTATATAAGTATTTTTAATAAAATATACACACAAATTACATTTTAGTGGAATGTGTCCCTTGGATTTTTGCACCCTAGGCAACTGCCTTGATTTATTTAATGGATGAGCCAGTCCTGCTAATACAAAATGTGCATACATATGCTCATACATACACAAATAAACACTAGTGATACCAAACATAGACACATATACACAGATGTCATCACAGAGCACATACATAAACTATTAATACAAAACACAAGTACATGTACATACATATATATGGGTTGTCACCATGGAGACACAAACTACTGATACAAAAAATTTAAGCACACATATATACACTTACAACATATACACTCACTCCATGCTCCTCCTGCACTCCATGCTCCTCATGCTTACTACTAAAAATAGTGCAGCATCATCAATCTGGGAAAGTGCATAAGTGCAACCATCATATGATGGCATACAGTTTGCACAAGATTGAATAACTGCTTTGAGCTTAAATCTGCTCATCACATTTACAATTAAATTGTGGCATGTCCTACTTGCCTAGTTAGTATTTTTAGTTCAAAGTTAGAGGCAGGAGTAAACAATTTTAATGGGATGCTAATCAATATGTAAAATTCTATCAAAGTTAGTATTTTTAGTTCCAAGTGAGTATTTTTAGTTCAAAGTTAGTATTTTTAGTTCAAAGTTAGTGGTGGGAGTAAACAATGTTAGTGGGATTCTAATTAATATGTTAACATTCTATCCTAGTTAGTATTTTTAGTACAAAGTTAGTAGCGGGAGTAAAAAATGTTAGTGAGATGCTGATTAATAGGTTAGCATACTATCTTATCATAGAATATCATATTGCTCCCATCAGGAGGCTTTCGTGCTGGGGCAGTCATGTATTCCTTCTTGCTGCTGCTAGGTCCAATCTGTGGGTGAGCCCACCCTGACCATGAGGATCATCGAGTGAAACTCCCAACATATACCTGGTGGGGTCTTCCCTTCTTCTATATCCTAAATGAAATATATCACCCTAGGTGAGAGATCAGTAAAAAGACAGTTCTGGATGTCAACCTGGTTTGCCAGCTCATTCATGTGAACAGATTTCATCAGAGTGCAATGTGTGCAGCACAGCATACATAATCTTTAAATATATGAGGAGGTGTGTGTGTCTGAGTGACCATGAGACAGACAGATACAAACACCATCCTCCAAATGTCTTCAGAGTGGAAGTCAGAATGTGTACATAAATGTTCCTATCCATTAATGAAGCATAATGCTATATTTTATTTTACTGGAAAAAACTCTAAATCACTAATAATGGCAGTGTACTAAAATACAGTAAACTGAAAAACAAAAGTTCAAAATGTGTAGTGAATAGTTAATAACATATTCTTATGTTTCAGAAAATGATAACCAGTGTACATCTGTTATTCACTCATGTCTGAACTAGTTTGCTTCATTCATAAGAGTAATGAGCAGATTCACTACAATTGCATACACATAACTGATCTGATATTCAGTTTGAAATTGAATAAACTGAAAATTAATAGGTCTTACAGGCTCGTTCATACTAGCAGGCTGCCATGAAGTCAAGATTGCCATAATTCGAGAGCTGACTGTATTCAAGGGGCTGCCTATAATGTGCATCATTCTTCTAGAGACAATTTTATCCCCCTCCCTCACCCATGTCACATTTCATCACAAAGAACTGTACTTTCTTCTAAGAGATGTCACAAGCTTACTGACAAAAAAATCCCCTAAGTAAATAAAAATAATGATGAATATATTAAAACTGGTTTTTGCATGAATACATTTATACAGGTTATGTGTAGATTGACTTAAAACTATTTTCTGTATTCAATGAAATATGAATATCTAATAACAATTTATATCAATCTTCCACTTTAACTGAATATTACATATAAGCCAAATGGTGCACTGATTAAAAGCAAGTGATAAAGTATTGTTCAAAGTTACAAGAAAAACAAAATAGTAATAGTAAGGCTTAATTTTAAGAAAAGATATTATATTAGCAAATGATTGCAAATATGCTAGCTATAATGTCCTGTTAGATGATGCACATTAAACAAAATCTTTAAATAGTAATAATATGCAAAATTGTAAATTTATTCTTTTTAAAGATTTGTTCATAGTTATCTGACCTAATTCACAGTGAAGGAAAAAGCACAAGATAACTACTACCTCAATTAAGGCTAATATAACAGTATAAATCTATTTATATCTATATCTATATAAATTTATGTTAAATCAGAAGCGAAAGAAATTATGTAAGTTTTCATTAGGCTTACAAACAAACATTTATAAAGGAAATGGTAAAAAATTCCTAAGAAAAGAAAATTCAGAAATGAATCCTGATTCAGTGATAGCTGAGATCAACAATGTTGTCAAACTCTTTATAGATTCTTTTTTTTTGATGAAAAACAACACAGGTGAAGTATCACAGAAAATTAATCAACTACATTGCTAAGAGTCATCGATAAATGTCTATAAGCATTCCATAATATCTGTCTTAGATAAATGTCAACATCAGCCAATTGAAAAATACAAGAGATCTTGTCTCAGGAATATTTATGGGATATACATATTGAGAAAGTAGCAAGAAGAGAGATTTTTTCTTCTCCAGAATATGTCAACAGACACAAATTTAAAATATAGCAGTCAAATACTGTCTCACAGTTGAAGTTCATTGACAGTTGTTCACAAGGTACAAAAGTGGTAGAAAACAGATTAACAGATTTGGTTTTCAGATGCTGAGAGTATACAAAATGACAATGTGGCAAAAGAAGGTGTAAATCATGTTTCCAGATCATATTTAAGGAGACTAAGTATCAAATACAACAGATATTTTCAGGATGTACATGAAGCACTAAAAGTAAAAGGAACTAATAGATACTGTTTCCAGATATACCTGAAGCACTAAGGAAATGTCAAATGAAATATTGTCTCCAGGTATAAATGAAGTACTAACAAAATATCATACGAAACAGAAAGTCTTCAGTATTAGGAAAAGTATTAAATGAAATAGATAAACATTGTCTCCAATATACATGAAGCACTAAGTAACTATGAAATAGATAGATAGTGTTTTCAGTTGTTCATGGATTACATTTGCTAAGAAAGCAGCAATTTCTTCATATAGAACTAAATAGTAAGAAAGTCTAAAAGGATGTATTTGCTCCTCCAATGAAAACAGAACAAATAGGCCTTACAGGCATATGTGTAGCCTATGTTCATGAAACACTAAAGAACCACAATGAACCCACATAGGGCATTTCATTAGATAACTGGGTATGCTCACAGAACATTAAGAAATATCAAATTCTAAAATAACAAATAGGTCTTGACACTAAATATAAGGGTATGCTTGTGAAACACTGAGAAATATAAACAAACATTTCTCATTAATAAATATATGGGTATGTTTGTGGAAGACTGAGAAATATCCAACTAAACAAATATTTCTTGTTAATAAATATATGGACATTTTCATGGCACACTAAGAAACAACAGATAAATAGAAAGGTAGGTCCTTATTATTATGCACAAAATCAAACAAATTGTCGGAAATTTGTTATTAATGTTTTTTTCTGTAATTTATAGTTACAATGCTGTACTAGTAGGTGCTGTACTGCTGCCATCTTACTTTTACACATCATAAATGTACTGCTCACAAACTTACCAAATGTGAAAAGTACATTTTAAAATTTAAGTGTACTGTTAACAATATTACCACTTGTGAAAAGTACATTTTAAAACCTAAGTATACTCTTCACAAACTTACCAATTGTGAAAAGTACATTGTAAAATGTATTTAAAAAACTTACCACTTCTTTTGTAATTAAATAAATTAACTTTATTTTATAAAATGTTTTACAGGTAAGTGCCAACTACAACTGGTTAAGGCTTCAAACTTACTACAACTTAAATTTATTTTCTCACATAGCAAGGTGCACAGTCTGCTTAATTGAATGAACTGTTTGTTAATTCACTGTAATCAGAGTTACACACATGTTATTTAGAACATAAGAAAAATCTGAATTTGCACATAAAGTAATTCAGATTTGTTGTCATATAGTATGTTTAACCCCATTCTTTAGTGTGAATTTTGTGGGAAAGTATAATTATCTTAAGCATGATTTACTATTTGTATTACTATTTGTAAGAATACTTACCACTTCTTTTGTAATTAAATAAATTAACTTTATTTTAAATAAAATGTTTTACAGGTAAGTCCCAACTACAACTGGTTAAGCTTCAAACTTACTACAACTTAAATTTATTTTCTCACATAGCAAGGTGCACAGTCTGCTTTATTGAATGGACTGATTGTTAATTCACTGTAATCAGAGTTACACAAATGTTATTTAGAACATGAGAAAAATCTGAATTTGCACATAAAGTAATTCAGATTTGTTGTCATATAGTATGTTTAACCCATTCTTTAGTGTGAATTTTGTGGGAAAGTATAATTATCTTATGCATGATTTACTATTTGTATTACTATTTGTAAGAATACTTAAATATAGTCCTAAAACAAACAAAAATGAGAATGACTGAAGAGGAAAGAAATGAGAAGAATTAACAAACAACACACAAATGTGATGTAAATAAAAAGATCAGGAAAGCTTTCTAAAAATTATTTTATATGCATGGAGATGTGAAAACTTGTTCTTTTATTTTTTTCTAATTGTTCTCGTATAAACATAAATGCAAGAAATTTTCTCTTCATCTTTTAAAAAAATGTTCTTATAGAGGCATTGAATATGAAAGCTTTACTCTTTCCTGTTTCAGCTTCTTATATATGCTTAAAGGTATGAATTTTTTTTTTTTAACTTTTCTTATATACACAAAAAGGTATGAAAGATTTTTCTTTGTAAAGAAACCTTCTCATGTATGCATCAATATATGAAGCCTTTTCCAAAGCTCTTTTATGGGATTAAAGGTATGCACATATTCCCATTTTCTTTTAAAATTTCTTATATATACATAATGGTATGGTATTAAAACACTTCCTCTTCCTAATCCTAATCTGGCATGTTAACCACTCCTAGTTCTCACCAATTTTGTAGACTGGTAGACAGTAATCACAGAGCCCAGGTTTAGTACTCCACCAAGTCTTTACCTGGCGGGTACAGATACCCAGGTTGTGGTACTGTTTCTGTTGAGTTCATATCCCTTTTGTTTCTTGAAGTGTCTTTCACTTTTGTTTTGACCAGTGCTATTTGATTCTTCGTGATGTAGAGGTGAGAATGACAATTTGGAAAGAGATATCAGTTTAGATCATCTGACTAGCCTGTGTCATCTCACATTTGGTGGCTAGTGAAATCTTCCGTATAATATGTCCAAAGTAACTTCCTTCTCAGGCAGCTCTTGTTCATCTGTTTGGAAGTACTCATGGCCATCAGTCTCTCTGTTTGCAAGTAGAGATGATAGTTACAAAATTCAGTCAAATAGTTTACAGCTTTTTTCTTGTCATTTTTCCAGGCTCTAGACAGTAGCTCTGTCAAGGCACCACTGATTTTCTCAATCTTCATGGGAGGCTAGAGTTAGACATTCACTTTGTGGTTGAAAGGTAAAAGTGAGCATTTTATGTGCAGTCACATCTTCACCTAGCTCTGTGCATCATGCATGCTCAACTTATCTGGCATGAGCAGGACTGGTTGACTCTCTCCCCCTCTTCGAGCTTGGTGCTGTTGACAATAGGTAGGGATCCTGTTTTTGCTCAGGGTAATCACTTGGGTCTTTTTTTTGTCTTCCTGGTCCTGAAAAGGACCAAGACTGATAGGTAATCCTTTCCCAAGTGGTTGTCCATTTTCTTCTTGCCAAGATGACCCAAGGGCAAGAAAAAGGACCAAAGGTTGATCGTTCATTCAAGGGGATGCAATAAATCTGAATGAAAGTTTTCCTCTGTCTTGTACCAACATTTGTCTTTCTTGTTTACCATTTTATATTAGCATAATGGTACCAACGTTCATCTTTCTTGTTTAACATTTTTACATACGCATAATGGTACCAAAACTTGTCTTTCATGGTTAACCTTTTTAAATATGCATAATGGTACCAAAATGTGTTTTTCTTTAAAAAAAAACTTTCTTATGTAGGAATAAAGGAAGGAAAGTGTTTCTTTCAGCTTTTTGTTTTAGTTTTCTTTCATAGGCATAAGGGTATAAGAGATTTTCCTTTCTTCAGCTTTCTCAAATTGGCATAGTAAAGGTATACAAGCTTTTCCTTTCAAATTTATTTTAGCTTTTGTACAAAAGCATAATGAAAGCAGGAATCTTTTCTTTTAGATTTTATATTTTAGTTTTCATGTACAAACATAGTTAAAGATTTCCAGTTGGACTTCTTTTCTTGACTTTCATACATAGGCATAATGATGTTATAAAAGTATTTCCATTTTTTTTTTAAAGCTTTCATATATAGGCACAATGATGTTATAAAAGTATTTCCTTTTGTTTTTTAAAGCTTTCATATATAGGCACAATGATGTTATAAAAGTATTTCCTTTCGTTTTTTAAAGCTTTCAAATATAGGCACAATGATGTTATAAAAGTATTTCCATATCTTTTTAAAGCTTTCATATATAGGCCTAATAATGGATGAAAAAATTTGATTATCTTTTATTTAGCTTTCACATCTTGGCATATTAATGGTATGAAAGTTTTTCTACTTTTTTTTAAAAAAAACTTTCATAAATAGGCATATTAATAAAGGTGCTGAAAGTTTTTTTTTTAGCTTTCATAAATAAGCATATTACAGGTATGAAAGATTTTCTTTTTTAAAAATTGCTTTCATAAATAGGCAAATTAAATGTATGAAAGTGTTTCTATTTTCTTTAAGTTCTCATAAACAGACAAAATAATGCATGTAAGTTTTTCCTTTTTACATTTTTGTTTTATATTTTGGCTTCACACACTGACAAAATAAATGAGTAAAACTTTTCCTTTTGATATTTATTTTTAGCTTTCATTGATTGACATAATAAAAGGATGAAAGCTTTCCCTTTTTGAGTATTTTTAAGTTTCATATGTAGGCATAATTCATGTAGAAAGCTTTACATTTTTCTTTTTCTTTCATACATAGGCATAATAAAAGTACAAAAGCTTTTCCATGTTTTTATAAATAGTTTTCATGCACAGGTGTAATATATGCATGCTAGTTTTTCTTTTTGATTTTTTCAAGTTTCCATACAGGGGCATAATAACAGCTATATTTTAAGCTTTCCAAAATACAAAGTAATGATAAATGATTTATCTAAACAGAAAATAAAGATGTTATTATCTAGTGTCCAACTTCCTATTATAAGAACTGATGTAGCATCACAATATCTAAGGAACAACTGCATTCCTAAGTTTTACATGGGAACTATATTTAAAATTATGTTTCAAAAGATTACTGCTATCAGTTCTACATATGAACTATACTTTGAGCAAATTCCAGACTACAACCTTTTAAGGTGATTAAGGAATTACTTTGATAATAAAAAAAAAATGGTACAGTTTTCAACCGCTGTATTAAATGCAATTTAAATGTAAAATTTTCAAACTATGAAATCAAATTAAAATGGTAATAGTGTTAAGGTAAAATAACAGTCAGTACAGTGATGAGGGAATGCCAATGGGCATAGAAAATATTAAAAACTAAGAAAAAATAGAAAATAGTGCCAGGCCTATGAAAACATACTATGCAGGATTTAATGAAATGAGATAATTACAATGTTTCCTTTTATTGTGTTTGTTGGAAACAAAATATGTATGTATGGCATTACACATTTAATTTTATTATTAAGAAAATTATCTATGCTTCAGTGAATGGTAGAAAATACAAGGTGTTCAAAGCTAGAAAACAGAAATATGCCAAATGGCCCAAAGATGCTTAGGATACTGAACATGAAGCTCAAAGTTCAAAGTAGAAGGGACCACAGGTATTCTCTGAATAAAGGTCAATCGAAGTAAGGAAACAGAAAAGACCACATGTATTCACTGCAAAGGCATGAAGGTCAATTAGGGAAACAGATATGACCATTGATATTAGTATTCCTTGTGTAAAGACAAAGAACGATTAAGAAAACAGTAAGACCATTGATACTAGTATTCTTTGTATAAAGACATGAAAATCAATTACAGAAATGGATAAGACCAATGATACCAGTAATCTTTGTGTAAAGATATGAAGGTCAATTACGAAAACAGATGAGACTATTGACACTAGTATTCTTTGTGTAAAGATATTAAAAACAAGAAAGATCAAGTATTCTTGAGGTGAATGAAACAAAAGACTGTAGGTATTTTTGTGGAAAAGCATGAAGTTCAATGCTCAAAACAGAAAAGACCACTAGATTTTAATGTAAATGCATGAAGTTCAATATTAGGAAACAGAAAAATACCTCAGATATTTTGGTGCAGAGTTATGAAGTTCATTGTTATGAAATAAGAAAAACCATAATTATTCTTTCTTTCAAGGTTAAGAAGTTCAATGCTAGAAAGGAGAAAAAGGAACATATTTTTTAATAAAGGCATTAGGTTCAGAATTAGGAAATAAACAGACAATGTGCTTGGTGTGAAGGTAACTATGAGAAGTCATTGAAGTTTATTTAATAATGAGAAAGAGAAAAGACCACCTTTTTCATGAGAAGTCATGGAGTTTATTTAATACTGATAAATAGTAAAGACCACAATTTCATGAGAAGTCCTGAAGTTTATTTAATAATGAGAAAAGACCACTTTTTCATGAGAAGTCATGAAGTTTATTTAATATTGAGAAATAGAAAAAACCACTTTTTCATGAGAAGTCATGAAGTTTATTTAATATTGAGAAATAGAAAAAACCCACAGTTACTCCTGGTGTCTAGCCATGAACTCCAATGCTGTGAATTCATAAAGAGCATTGATTCCAATATTCTTTCGATGTAAAAGCATGAAATTTAAAGCAGAGAAACAAAGAAAATAGAAACTTACTGAGGGTCTACTATATGTACACTTTACAAGTGTCTAATTTTCAAGTTTTTATAGCATTATATTAAAGTCAATACACTTTACAAGTGTCTAAATTTCAAGTTTTTATAGCAGTTATATTAAATCCAGCACCAAAAATATATACATATATATTTAACAAAATTTTAAAAAATCTATTTTAAAATCTCCACAAACAAATATATTATATACAACTAAAATCTATATGTATAATAATATTATTATGTTAGTGGGTTTTGGCAGGACTAAATAAAAAACTACTTAACAGATTTTGATCAGGCTTTTAAGATGTACACCTTAATTCCTTAGAATCAAGACTGGATATAAGATTCATTTTGCTGTCCCATAAGGGTGTTCACCAGTAACCCTAAAACTATAAAAACTATATAATGCGGAAAGGAGCTCAACAGTACAAGTGATCACTGTGACCTCCATGAACTGTGGATGATTTCTTTATTGCATTTTTCATGCTGGGTTAGTAAGTATTGTATTTTAGATTTTGGTGAGTTACATTATTAGCTGGTTAGCTTATTTTTGCAATGTTTCCGTGAAAGAGATCAAATCTTAAATCAGTCTCGGCGAATGTTACAAGAAGCCTACTTATGTGGCTCACAGAAAACCAAAACAGGCTATAAAATATAGTTACTTTAAGCTACATGTTCTCAAAATTGACATTTATAAAAGTGAAGCTGAGGACATATTTGTCTACTAAGAAAAAACTTCCACTCTGAAAACACACACAAAAAAAATGTGATACTGGTTAGTCTCAAATGGTGGAACTTTAAAAATCATCAAATTAGAAATGGAATGTAAATACACTAGATATGTTGATGAAATAACTATTGTAATATAGATAAATTAAATGATGATTTCGTTAACTTTTTGTGAGTTTTGATTAAATGACTCCTTCAAAATGATTTTTTTGTGAAATGAATTTTAAGTTTGAAATGGATGACAGATTAATTATAACTGGGATTAAGTGCAATTCTATGTAAAAGTAGATAAAACTTACAAAAAGTATGGAGTTTAAAAGCAGACTTTCATTAATCAAACAATGTTTCATTTTATTTATTTCAATTCAATTTTTAAAATCCATAAGTAAATCTCCTTTCTTTAAGAATTTTATTTTATTTTTGTACTTTTGTAAATTTAAAAGATTGTTCACCTTATGAAAAATCCTCCCACATGTAAATCATCATGTTTGTGCTATTTAAAAAAAAAATTATTTAAAGTTTTATTCAATTTTTCAACATTTTTCAATTTACAATTTATAACTTTAAGGATATGTTAATATTGTCTAAACACAATTTCAAAACTTGTGAAATTAAACAATGTTGTATTTTATATATTTCCATTTATTAAAAGAAATCCTTCCAGAAGAGATCACTCTGTTTTTTAATTTATGACTTTCAACCATTTTGTTTTATAATTAATTTTTAATTGTTGTATTTATGGCATTATTAAATAAATATAATTAAATGATAAGACAAAAATAATGTTTAATGCCTAAGTTATGACATCTGCTTTGACATAAAAAAATATCCTGAAAGTTACAGGTTTTGTACTTAATATGGAATTGGTTTAAATCCAGATATATCATAATACCTAATTAAATAATTCTTTTATACTTCCTGAAAATAAAAATGAAATATTTTGATTCCACCGTTTGAGA
Organism: Sinotaia quadrata; assembly: GCA_028829895.1. Lineage (NCBI taxonomy): Eukaryota > Metazoa > Mollusca > Gastropoda > Architaenioglossa > Viviparidae > Sinotaia > Sinotaia quadrata. The sequence continues at coordinate 90,825,072 of CM054182.1, read as the reverse complement.
ATAACCTATACACAAATAAAATCTTAAAGCATTTTTTTTTGTAAAACAGACCTGCCTGCCATACTCCTCAGGAGACCACAAGATCAATGATCCAAAACCAGCTCCCTTTTTTGCTAGGAGACAGATAATTATTCTTTCTGTGATATTCTGATCAGTATTTTTGTTCATAGCACTTTTTCACTTGATTTATTTCTGAAAGTCTTTCTAATTCTTCTTTGATGTCAACAATTTTGCACTCTAAGTCTACCATCTTTTCCACAAAGAGATGATATATGGACGTTTTGTTGGCGCTAAGTTTCGGCGATGGTCTTCTTTTGTACTACTTAAAAATTAATGCATGTTAGCTAACCTGGACTTGATTCATCACTAATCCTACCCTGAACATACTAATAACTTGTTTTAATGCATTTAATTCAATGGATGAAATCAGTTATGAATACTATAATAATGGATGATATGGCAGTGCTCCAATATGAAACCAGTGACAACCACCAAAACATCCAGGCACATTTCACTTCTGAACACCGAGTGTGTTTTGACAGATACGATTGGTCAACCGGAGAAGCAAATTACCAATGATTATTTTAGTATCTTTGGCTGGTAAATTGTTATATTTTATTATGGTGTCCTCTAGTATTTTATATAATGACTATCATTCACTGAACTGGCAGTCGGCCAACAGAGAGGTTGATTGTATACAAAACAAGCCAGTTTTTCATCCTGTCATACCTGATCAGAAAATTATCAAAATTGAAAGCGGAAAATCGCTTCTGTAAGCAGAAGAGCGGAAGATTAGAAGTAAAACCAGAAAATTCTTCTGCTCAAAGTGGAAGGTAGGCAGGTCTGGTAAAATTAAACTGGTGCCTTGATATAATGCAGTCCTTGGGGTCTAAAAATTTCAACCGCATTGTACATGAGGTCCATTATAAAGAGGGATCTTTTCTGTCACATATGAACAATCCATGTCACATGGTGGCTACTGTTGCTCAACTTATGGTTACCCCAATTTCACCACATATACTTTAAGCCATGTCATTTAAGAATATGTAAATACAGCACTGTTGGACTAAATGAGAAAATTGTGTATATAAAGATTTTATGCATTAATAAAACATGCAGTCTCTTGCATGAGGACATGAAAGTTTACTCACTCATTTATTGAAAAATGATGTGATGGACATTTGTTTTATTCTGTCTCTTTAGCTAAGTTGGTGCAACTGAAGAATTTCTGACGATCTACCTCCTGGGTTTTAGCCATCTCAACACCAAAATGTCTGTTAATTCTGTTTAGACAGTGCTAGGATAGGTTTGAAGATTTTCAAAACAACAGTGATCATTGTTAAGATGTGTTTATGAAGTGGCAAGTACATATACAAAGTATTTAACACTTATACTGTATAAAGTTAATGCATGGTCGCCAAAACATTTGCAAATTGAGCCAGTTGATTTGATACAGTACTGTTAACTCTGTACATGTAATTTAAAGAGGTTGGATGGTAAAAAACAAAATTGGAGTCCTCAATATATCAAGGCACCAGTGATTGTATGTTGTACTACAAAATAATGCATCAAGCCGAAATCTGTTCACAAGAAAGAAACTGATCAAACACAGGCCATTTATCAAATGTCCTGTCCAACCAATATGTTTGACTGACAAGTTGACACCCCAACTACCTAGTTACTGAACCCTCAGCTGAGTGAGACATTTCAGAAAGGAGACAGAAAAAAAGAAGACAAAAAGAAAAATTTCCTACCAGGTATGTGTTGGGTGATCCACTTGATGACCCTCTGGCCACGTGGGTTCACCAACAGATTGGCCCAGCTGGCAGCAAGAGGAAATACACCTGCCCTCCAGCATGTCCAGGCCCCTTAGGGAAGTTATAATTACAATTAATTCACAACTATCCCAATCCACATGCAAAATACTCACCCACTTGCATGCATTCACATACAGTCACACATTCACCCTCACACTCTCATTCACATGCATTTACACATTCACACATGCATACAAAAGAACATGACATCACCACCATGCACATGACATTCACTGTACTACACAACCCCACACCAACTCGTGGCATTTACTGTACTACACAACCCCACACCATACTCGTGGCATTTACTGTACTACACAACCCCACACCATACTCGTGGCATTTACTGTACTACACAACCCCACACCATACTTGTGGCATTCACTGTACTACACAACCCCACACCATACTTGTGGCATTCACTGTACTACACAACCCCACACCATACTCGTGGCATTTACTGTACTACACAACCCCACACCATACTTGTTGCATTCACTGTACTACACAACCCCACACCATACCCGTGGCATTTACTGTACCACACAACCCCACACCATACTTGTGGCATTCACTCTACTACACAACCCCACACCATACTCATGCCTTAGCTATGAATGAAATTAATACCCTGACCCCTTGCCATGCTGCACAGAAATAAATTCTTTGTACCCTTAATGGCTTGGCTGAAGAATGGGATGGTCACAGTCTGTAAAAATCTAGACTTCACAATTGTCATTTTTCTCTTACAAATGGCTGGATGAACCTACACACTTCATTCAAATATCACTCACACTTAATTCAAATATCACTCATACTTCATTCAAATATCACTCACACTTCATTCAAATGTCACTCACACTTCATTCAAATGTCACTCATACTTCATTCAAATATCACTCACGCTTCATTCAAATATCACTCACACTTCATTCAAACATCACTCATACTTCATTCAAATATCACTCACACTTCATTCAAATGTCACTCATACTTCATTCAAATATCACTCACACTTCATTCAAATATCACTCACACTTCATTCAAATATCACTCATACTTCATTCAAATATCACTCACACTTCATTCAAATGTCACTCATACTTCATTCAAACAACATTCCAACTTCATTCAAACCTCACCCACACTTCATTCAAACAACATTCCAACTTCATTTACACTTCATTCAAATGCCACTCACACTTCATTCAAATATCACTCACACTTCATTCAAACAGCATTCACACATGTGGACCACCTGCCAAGCATGCTCCTACATCAAGTGCACATAAAGCCAAAATGTTGTGCAATGTTATGCAGTCCACACATACATAACAATACACACTTTAAGGGGACAGTCTGACATTAATGATCAAATGCACACTTTATACAAGCCTGACAACTGACCTTTTTTAAAAGAATGAAAATGTAGGTCCCAGCTACCATAAATGATCATATTGTTGAATTGTTTAACAAATAGCACAATAAGTGTGCTGGGTCAGATTGTCCCATGTTTTCTTACCATGAGGCTTGGTGTGCATTTGGGAGCATTTCTCTTACATGCCCCTGCTAGTTTTAGAATCTAATGTGCACTCAGGGCACAAATGCCACTTATTCTGACTTAACCCTAACCAATAGCATGTTTCCCTTACACATGCTTGCAATTTGAACTAGCCTACTTTAAATGCCAATGACTGAGATATTTTCTGCAATGAGACATGTTTCTATTACACATGTTGCTACTCTCAGTATGGCATTAAAAACATCTAACTGACTCAAGACAATTCACAACCAGAGTTGCTCACTGTCTTGTGCATGCAAGGCAGGTCATTCAATTTTAAATACATCAACAATCTTTGATTTTTCCTATACAATGAAAAGTGTTTAGTTTAATTTGGTGAAGAAATGGTTGCCCCCTCAATTACATACGCATACCCCAGCCAACAACTCTTCAGACACAGTGTGGATGCTTTGCCGGCTCTCCCTATCCACCAGGGCTACAGGACCTTTGCACCTAGCATTCATAGCCTCCTAGCTAGGAGTCCTAGCGTGAATTGAGGGCCGGTCACTCGGACTAGTCCGCCCCTTTGTCAGTGCATCCAAGCTGAAGGCCGTATATGGGTATGGTAGAAATGTCACAGGTTCAAGGATGACAAGAGCCTAAACAAATTGAAGTTAAAAACAAGATGCATTTTCATTTCTTACAAGAGCAATACCAATAATTATTGATAATATAATAAACCAAAAATCTATCTGCTTTACAGTAATATTTCCCAGTACAAGTGAACAATGCTTATTTAATATGTTAAACTTCCTCAAATCACCAAGAGTAGTGTTTACTAGTTAGAAGATAAATTCTACAGAAGCTACAATAATTGATTTCACCCATCATATGGTTACAAGCTACATCAGCTTAAACAATGTCCGAATACAGATTTGACATGTAAATATAATATTCTTTTATGAAAGTTATAAATGCATCTCTCAGTTATTTCAATAAAAACAAAGCAAAAATAAATGCATCTGAAAATCATAAAAATGAAAATTCCACAGTGGAAGATATGCATACATCATAACATGAATTTATCACTAGAGATACTTGAGTTTTAAATACACTGGTTCTAACTCTCATTTATCACTAGAAATGCTTGAGTTTTAAATACACTGGTTCTAATTCTCATTTATCTGGATTATTTTGATTTTTATCAAATGACTTATTAACTCATAAGTAGATCAACAGAATGAGTGACTGAGTAATTTTCAGATGCAATCACACTGAATGATAAATACTTCTATTAGACTGAAATGAATTTTATTGACAGAATTAGCTATAATGTACACCAAAGACAAGATTCTTTGTTAACCTTTAGCATACTTAATTATTTGTATTGACAGAATTAGCTATAATGTACACCAAAGTCAAGATTCTTTGTTAACCTTTAGCATACTTAATTATTTTTGCAATGCTAGAATGAGCAAACATTCAAACAAACTTAGAAATTAAGTAACTTTTGTAAATATTCAAATAAACTCAATAAATTATTAGTTAAGTGATAACAAGTAAAAAATCTCATCAATTTCATGCAAATTTACTATTAGGTAAAAAAAAAAATTGTAACATATATTTTGAAAGAAAGGTCCTGGATGTATTATGTTGAAAAGAATTTTCTGTTTTGGTAAGTCTTTATGCATTTCCTGTATTTTATTATTAATCTGAAAACCATGTTACCTAATTTGTAAGGCAGTCATTCCATCTATTAGGATTAAGGCTGCAATTTTAGTCATGTTTATATGGGATAAAGAAGGTTAAAGATGGCCTTTGTCATTTGCTCTGACAGGTATAATGGCTATCTCATATACCATTAAAAGCACTCTGCCTTTTCTCATACATTGTGATAATTAAGTGCTTAATTCACTGTTACATACATTGTGATAATTAAGTGCTTAATTCACTGTTACATACATTGTGATAATTAAGTGCTTAATTCACTGTTACATACATTATCACAATAGTGTTTTTAGACTGAATAGACGTGCCTATTGTTAATAACATAACTATTTACTGGTCCTAGGTACTCAACAAGCTAAAATCTGATATATATTTTTTTTAATTAAGCAATTCTTGCACTGCAGTACTGGAACAGATCACTGTTTCTTCAGTGGAAATAGTTGGCTTATATTTGGGAAACATACAGTAAAAACAATGCCTAGATTTAAACTCTAAAATCACACTTATACATGGGGGCCAATCAGTACAGAAAATACCTAAATTTAAACACTAAAATCACACTCATACTTGGGGGCCAAACAGTAGAGAGAATACCTAGATTTAAACAATAAAATCACAATTGTACTTGGGGGCCAAACAGTACAGAGAATGTCTAGATTTAAAAACTAGAATCACATCCAATGATCCAGCAAAGCAAGACACTGTGAGACACATAAACATATGTGACTGAATTCGCATGTAGTGTTAACATCTACTTTCAAGTTCATGCACAAGTATGCACACGCCAAACACACTCAGAAATTATTGTAATAATTCATAATTCTGGAATGTTAATGCATATATTATAAATGTCACATTTCTGAAATGTACTGTACATTTAATATAAAATGTAAGAAAATGTATTAAAGACATTTATCTCCAATAATAAAAGCATGACTATATAATAAGTAGCAATAGTAATACATGTACTAATAGCTTAACTGTTATCTTTTCACAGGAAATGCTCAGCTTTCAAATGAAAATTTATGACTCAATATACTAATAAAGTAACAAATTATAAAATGTTAGTAAAAACTGCACACACAGTTAAAACATAATTGTCAAATATAAATATAAAATTATAAATATATAATTTTTAATGTACTTTGCTAATATAATAATAATTAAAATTATTTTAACTTTATGTAGTTTGCACTAACAGTTTTACCAGCACTCATTTGACCACTGCCATATCTTCTTCACTTGACATCATAATGATGTCAATTATTTAACCAATCAATAAGCCAATGCTACACATACTCCCCAACCCCCAATGTGCTTTATCACCATCCTTGAGCTGACAATACTTTAAATTATTTCTCTAATAAAGAATAATAATTATAAATAAATACATATGCAAGTTATTACTAATTCCTTTTACTGATATCATTACTGGATAAATTACAAAAATATTCAGAATTAGGATATGAAGATTTGTTACTTGCAACACTTAAATAATAAAAAGTGGCAATCTACAGGTAGTTAGTCGTTTATCTTCCACCCAAAACAATAGAGAAATAATATGTTGTTCCTCTATTGTCAAATATTGTGTTAAAAACTGATTCTTGATTTGGTTTTCTTATGAAAATGTCAGCTCTTTAGTCTAAAGAAAAAGTCTCTAACAATATTTAAGAGCGGTAAATTATATAAATACATTTTTGATTTGGTTTTCTTGTGAAAATGTCAGCTCTTTAGTCTAAAGATGAAAGTCTCTAACAATATTTAAGAGCGGTAAATGATAAAAATGGGCCTAACTTTGTAATTAAAAATATTGCACAAACTCAAGAAGCACACTTGTTAAATTATTTCAATCTAATCAATAAGCAATAAAACTATACAATTGTGCATTATAACATTGACAGAGTGCAAAAAATAATCTGCCCACCTATCAATGTTTATAAAGAAAGAAAATATGGGCAGTTGACATTTTCAGTAAAATTTCAACTGCTTCTTTAAATTTAAGTTTTTGGGAAGAAATTTTGTATTGCATTTGGCTCTATTTAACAGGTTTTTGTGGTTTGTGTCAGTGAAAACTTAAATGTTTCAGTTAGTAACAAGTGAAATGTAATTTTTTCTAGAGGAAGGGAGTAGTGCATGTCATACTACACGAACGACAATACTGATACAGCTTAGACTGTGTAACTAACGCCAATTAAAAACTTAATAAGCTGAAGCAAAGTCCTGGTGTGAATACGAATTGAGCTAAGTAAGAATGAGCAATTATAATTATGCTACATTATATGACAGTGATTTTAACACTTCACCACTGGTTATCCACATTCAAAATTTTCTGGAGCAATTTCAAAAGAAAACATTATATTGCTTTAGTTTATAGCCTACTTACCATTCCCTTGGGCAACGAGGATATATGTCATGATACAGCTTATATAACTATGTTTTTCTTGTATGATTAACGAAACCGGTCATAATTCAGAACACATTTTCACGCTTCACGCCGTTAAGGTCTATTAATAATCGTTCAATCACGTCTTCAGCCCTACAAAATTACTGTACATAATATATGTTTTTCAATATAAAAGACCCCCACCCCCAACTTCGTCCCCAGATCTAACCATTCCTTACTAGTTAAGATGATGACGAACTGCACTTTTGACAATGATTTTTTGTGTGTGATTATATCGGTTGAGAAATAAGTCTTAAATTACTCACTCACACATTCTACGATTTATTAGACCCTGAATTTTGATTCTCACTTTTGAAAATAAAAATTCGATCATGCATAAATTTAAAGAAAACTAAGGATTCAAACTTCAAACGAGAGGATTCCGTTGAGGAGAGGTAGCCAGGTTAGCTAGAAGATATACGAGAGCACATTACTGGATGCGAAATTGGAAAGAGCCATCCACATACATTTTTCAAATCTTTCAGATGTAGATCAGCGCTCATAAAGTAACATTAATAGATCAGCGCTTATAAAGTAACATTAATAGATCAATGCTTATAAAGTAACATTAATTTAGACACGTCATGCGAGTCATACCAAAAGATGGTGGTGTAGACTGTAGAGGAGCCAGATGCGTTGCAAATCAGGTCTTGATGAGGGGCCAAAAATGTCGCAGAACAGAAGGTCCAAATGCATAAGATGTCCATATGCATGATAACATGTTTAAAAAAAAAATGCAAATTGAGACAAGCAAGCCAAATCTTCTCTGCAACAACATACGCTTTGTTATAAATTAATTATTAACTAATATTTTTCAGTATTAAATTTGAATCTTTCCTTCCCTAAATAGCTTTAAGAACTCCATAGCTTCCATATGCTGCATTAGCAAAATCTCGAACTAAAGACTCACATAGCTTAGATTACGAACTCTATATTCTCAATTATCTTTCATACTGTTTATAATCATATGTAACTGACAGATCTATTTACCCCCCCCCTCGCCTCTTATGTTGATAATTAGGTCACTTGTGTTAGCGTCGCTTACTTACATATTATATATCCTTAGTATGCCGCCTTGTTTTAATATTCCTGACTGTATGTTTCAGGAGGCTCGGAGATTTATTTTAGTCTGTCACTCTTCTGTCCTGTTCTACTTATTTTTCTTTTTTTCAAAAACAGCCAGAAGATACGTTTTGGGGTTAGCCTGTGGTTACGGAAAGCCCAGGGTAGTGGAGAATTAACATCATGGCCATCTCCCAACAAAAATTGGAATAAAACCTTTTCATATGAATAAGATGATAAAACCGCACTTATAAAACAATTTATACAAATTAGTTTTGGAGATCTCACCCAATTGTTTTAAGCTACAAGTTAGTTTTGGAAATCTCACCCAATTGTTTTAAGCTACAAGTTAGTTTTTGGAAATCTCACACAATTGTTTTAAGCTACAAGTTAGTTTTGGAAATCTCACATAATTGTTTTAAGCTCTTGTTTTTATTTGGATTTTATGAAGATGTCTAAAGAGTTTCACAAATGGAAATGGAATGACAATAGAGAGTTCAATTGCATATATTGCCCAAATTAATTTGATTCATTGATTCCCCTTAGAAGCTCCAAAACCAAACAAATTATTAAGTGCAGTATATAACTCACTGCATTCAGACTGTCTATTCTGAACTTTGTCCTATTTTGCCAAAGCGAGAAGGTTCAAATTAAGTGCAGTATATAACTCACTGCATTCAGACTGTCTATTCTGAACTTTGTCCAATTTTGCCCAAGCGAGAAGGTTCAAATTAAGTGCAGTATATAACTCACTGCATTCAGACTGTCTATTCTGAACTTTGTCCAATTTTGCCCAAGCGAGAAGGTTCAAATTAAGTGCAGTATATAACTCACTGCATTCAGACTGTCTATTCTGAACTTTGTCCAATTTTGCCCAAGCGAGAAGGTTCAAATTAAGTGCAGTATATAACTCACTGCATTCAGACTGTCTATTCTGAACTTTGTCCAATTTTGCCCAAGCGAGAAGGTTCAAATTAAGTGCAGTATATAACTCACTGCATTCAGACTGTCTATTGTGAACTTGGTCCAGTTTTGCCAAAGAGAGAAGATTCATATGCAGAATAGAATGTGCAAAGAGCAGAAACTATTGTGTCCAAAAGAGTTTCTTATTCTGAATTATGACCTGTTTCTCTACAGATACACCAAGTACTAGCATTTTCACGCGGTTACAGTTGCCTCCCCCCGTCAAGTGACTGCTCTGCACGTGCAACTCGACTTCGCTTGGTGAAACACTGAACAAGGAAGGTCAAGGTTCGACTGCGCTGTACAACACGAAACGGGGACAAAATATTATGTACAGCTGTGATAGTTTGTGTGTTTATTTGCCTGTATGAGAGATACAGGAAGAGTGTGTGTATAGAACTTTAAAAATGCAAGCAAAAGATGATGACAAATTGACAATTATATATAATTTAAGTCTCTGACAGTTTGTATTAGGGTGCATATATTTAACTGAGCGTGTGTGTGTGTGTGTGTGTGTGTGAGGTAGAGAGAGAGAGAGAGAGAGAGAGAGAGAGAGAGAGAGAGAGAGAGAGAGAGTACACATTATATCAATAGTAATACAAGCATACGATAAATATGTATTTAGTTTGGTGAGGTTGCAATGTGTGTATATGTTCCTAAGCGAGTGTGTGTGTGTGTATGTGCTTGTTGCATGTATGTGTGTCTAAGAAAGAGAGAGGTCGGGGGGTTGGAGATAAAAAGTGTACAATATAGCAGTAGATATAGAAGCATATGTTAAATGGTAAACATATAATTTATGTTTGTGATATAAGTTTGTTTGCAAATATATATGTGTGTGTGTGTGTGTGTGTGTGTGTGTGTGTGAAGAAAGAGAGAGAGAGAGAGAGAGAGAGAGAGAGAGAGAGAGAGAGAGCATAAATTGCAGAATGTAGTGGATCGGAACTACTAATATTTAGTTTAATTCCCTTATGACACAGAAAATTAACTAAGAGTTGGTTCGTTAGAGCTCCCCCCCCCCCACTATTACTAATCGACAACAATTTACGTAAACGAGATAGCACAAACACTACAGTATGAATTTTGCATAAAGTGAAGATGATAAAGAATTCAAAACAAAATGAATGAAAATTAATACAAGTTTAATCAATAAAAAGAAAATAATTATTAATCAACAATTTACTATCATAGGCTATTAGCCTAGAATCCTAACGAGATTTATATTTCTTTAACAGCTTGGTGATTGTTCCAATGTAGCATTTGTTTTTCTACAACGTTCAATTTTCAGTTTGAAGGGAATAACAATCTTTTCTATGCATGTGGCCAGCCAGATGTATTTTGGGTATTAGCCTAAGGTTACAGGTAGCCCAGTGAGTTGAAGAATTAACATTTTACCCACCTCCCAGCAAAATGTCACATACTTGAGAATCTTGTCTCATGGCTGAACTTGAATAATTATAATTATACAAACTACACACTAGGGACCTTATTCAATATTTCTGTTCAGAAAAGAAACCCATAGATAATTTGTCATTAGAAATACAGATAGACAGTACAAATATTTGAGTGAAGCTGTTGGTTGTATTGTTTCTTTATATTTGATATTTTGTTAATGTTAGCCAAATTTTGCTTATGCCATGTTGAATGAAAGTGCTACATTATACATGTGTTTTATGTAATAGTTGTATATACTATTATGACTTGCTTTGACTAGTAATAATTGTAAAGGCAAGACCACTGCCTTGGCAGTATAATGTAGAGCTACTGACTGTAATTACTTTTAACAACATTGAAATTTAAGGTGTTACTGTTAACATTAAAACCAATTTTGCAAATTTGAACCTCAGTGACATCAACCAGAATGTCTTTGAGGAACCAACTAAAGAAGTCAGGGGAGGAATTAGGCTTAACAGAGCCCAACCTCCTTACATACATTAAGCCGATTAAAGAATCAATGGCAGGAGAGAAAAAGAGACAGGAGGAAGAAAGGAAGGTGTGAGAGAGAAAGGGAGGAAAACGAGATTGAAGGGGATGAGAAATAGAGGGGGGGAGGGAGAGAGAAAGAGTGCATGAAAGAGAGATGGGGAATAGACTTTAAAATTGGAATTTGAGCAACTTTGGGTCACACACAAGTGAATTGAACTCGAGAAAGTGATGGTGGCTGATAGGTCGACTCGGACCATGTTACGTAGCATCTCTGCTATATTGGACGTGTAATAGTACAAATACTGATAGCACACCACAATTACGACATTCTGCATGGAATTGTACAACTTGACAAACCTTACTTAGACTTTTATCTAGCTCATTTTGAAAGGTTGTGCTAAGACTATGGACTAAAGATCTGAGTAGAGCATTAGCAGCATTTCTAAAGGGTGAAAAGACATACTCTGTATACATACAAATGCCAAACGAACACGTGCATGGTTATGGTATTTCGTAACTGGCAATTTTAATGCACTTCCAACTGATACCAGATGTTTAGTTGAGTATCATCGGCATACAGCTCCTTAGGGTACAGGTTGGAGATTTATGACACTGGTTAAGGGCTATGTATACACTTTAAAAAGAATTGAGTCCCTTTGGGACACTATAATAAAACTTGTGTCAGTTGGAATGTTTACTTTTTACTGGCACAGTATTTGTTTTAATCGAACATGTATGATTTGAACAAAGCTTACGTAAAGCAGGACCATAGTTGGCAAAAACCACGCTGGAGATGATACAACGATGTATCATGTTCGACAGTGTTAAGGGTTGCAGCGAAAATGCTTATACATACATGTAATAAATATTAAACAGGAGTTGAAAGCACTAGTCTACTCAAGGGAGTTAAGGATTGTTTTTTTTTTTTTTTAGTAGCAGTCTCAGACAGTTTGTGTCCCTTAGATTATTGTACAGCTCAACAGCCATCATTGTTTGCGTAAACAACAAAGTATGTGTTGCGAAAGTGGGAATTATTTATTTTCTGATAACTGGGGAGGGGGGAATAACAGGGTGGTTTTGGCTAACAGTTTCTGAGCAATTATTTCCTGAGTTCATTCGCGAATGAAAAGCACGCTTGTTTACAATGAAGTGAATAAACTTGGAAACAGGTATGCCACAAGATATGCTTGCTCCATTAATGCGTACGAACGATGAAATCAATTATGTTTACATTTTATATTTTAGTACAATTTGTCACTAATAGATTGTAGCTGACTCATCAAATACATTATTTTTTTAAACATATATAAGAAATTGATCTTAAAGCAGGAAATATTGATGACAAGCAAAATGTTAAAAACGTAATTATAATTGATAACAAGCAAATGCCTATTAAAACAATACAATTGATGACAAGCAAATATTAATAACGCAGTATAATTGATTACAAGCAAATGTCTATTAAAACAATACAAATGATGACAAGCAAATGTTAATAACGCAGTATAATTGATGACAAGCAAATGCCTACTAAAACAATATAACTGACGACAAGTAAGCGGCTGCTAACACGATCAAAATGATGAAAAATATATGACTAGAAAACAATACAAGTGACCACAAGTAATGACTACTAAAGCTATAAGAATGATGACATGTAAGTGGCTGTTAACGCAATTCAATTTATGACTAGTAATTGGCTACTGAAACAATACAAATGATAATAAGTAACTGGGTGATAACGCAATTCAATTTATGACTAGTAATTGGCTACTGAAACAATACAAATGATAATAAGTAACTGGGTGATAACTCAATACAAGTAATGCGAAATAGATAGATACTAAAACAATACAAGTCATGAAAAGTAACTGGCTACTAAAACACAATTATGACAACTAAATGTACCAGTACAATTCATGACAAGTAACAGATTCCATAATTAAAGACCAAGTGAAATGGAATCTAGATCAGCCACAGATAAGAATAAATCCGTGTGAAATGAGTACATCCCATTCTTAGAATTAAGGCTGCAAAATTTAAAATTTCAGAGATTTGTATAAATGCATTTATTTTAGTATTAAAAGTTAATCAGAAAGAAATCAGAGCTTTCGGGTCATTTGCGAGACTGATTTCTCATAGCAAAATAACAACTTCTCATTGGTTAATACAGCCTTATGCATTGCAATATTTAACCATGTTTTAATTTTTCATCCTAGGCGTTTAACGCAAGACAATATGTCCGACAGTGCCTGCGCATTGTTGTTCCCACTCGTGACGTCACATGTTATGTTGGTCTTTAAACTAAAGCAAATACATGGATGACAATGCGGAAACATTCTACAATGGATGACAGAAAATAACCACTACTAAAGCTATACAATAAATGACAATTGTTGACTACTGAAGCAAAACGGTAACTGACAGCAACTAACTACTAAAGCTACACCATAAATAACAGTAGCTGACTACTGGAGCAATAAATAAGTGACAGTAATCTAATTGAATTCCGGCATCATTATTTTCAGACTAAAAGTGACACATATAATTAGGAGTTAACAACATAGATGCAAATAGCTGCAGAGTTACAAATGTTTGTTTACTTTTAAATCGGTGCCACATTAAAAATACTTCTCGATTAAGACGGAATTCTTTCCTGCTCCTGAAATAATTTTCCTGACGGTCAAAAGAATTAATTCTTAAAGAGTTACATTGATTCATGTGGTGTTAGAAGCTAAAAATAAATTTGCTGGCTGTTGGTATGGAAACTAATTCGAAAATTACTTTTAGTGAGTTGATCTCAAGTTTTTTCACGACAAGATAGCAAGAATGGACATTAAATAAGAAATATATCCAAAAGAATAGCAAGGAAAAGGAAAATTAAGTAGATGCAGTGAAAATCAGACATTAAACACTTTTAACGCACTCTAAGGCCGAGCGTGCTTTACGGTTATAAAATTTACATTCGTTTATAATAAACAATTTGGTACCGGTTATATATAAGGCTTTCGCATAATGGTATGTGTGTGTAAGTACGTGTGAGTGTGTATGTGTGTAATGTGTGCATGTGTATGTTGAATTAAATGGTCATACTATTTGAGATCAATTAAATAATCTGAAATTATCAATTGCATACGTATAAAGTAACCTTAGCAACGTGTATGACGTTGAAAAACAATGAGAAACAAATAGATAAAATATATAACCAAACATGGATGTAAAGAAAGATACAGATAAAATATATAATCAAACATGGATGTAAAGAAAGAAATAGATGTAGATAAAATATATAACCAAACATGGATGTAAAGAAAGAAACAGATGTAGATAAAATATATAACATAACATGGATGTAAAGAAAGAAATAGATAAAATATATAACCAAACATGGATGTAAAGAAAGAAATAGATAAAATATATAACCAAACATGGATGTAAAGAAAGAAATAGATAAAATATATAACCAAACATGGATATAAAGAAAGAAAGTCATGGATCTACAAATGGATCATGTTGCACTGGAGGTGATCTTTGTGCTGGCCGAATGGAGAGATGAAGTGCGATGAAAGCCCCTGAAAACATCAGTGTCACAAAACGGGCGGCTCGTTACAAGCCGACCTCGAGCTGAAGTTAGAGATGCAAGGGGTGAAGTCTATTTTTGGCCTGCTCCGGTGCACCTCCAAGATAAACTCATGTGACGTATGCCAGTACTACGTCGCGTCAAGTTGTTACATAGACACACATGACATACTCCATTGATGTTTGGGTGGGACCCAGTTTATTAGTGTCATGCCAAGGAACGTTTTATTGGCGGTGTGTGTTGTGAGTGTGTATCATAAATGTGAATAAATGGACGAACAGACGAACGGTGCAAAACAATAGTACAAATTCTTTCGTCCCTCTCAAAAACTATGAATAACAAGAGAGTTGAAAGATGTTTAAATCAGGTTATTTATTTCCCGATTTAAAAGGGGCACTACTCTTTCGCACAGTGATTAATCATTCATTCAACTTTCCAATGTCATACACTCTGTGGGAAATAAGGGGGGATGAAAATGATGAAATTCAAAATATAAAATAAAGATTAATTACACAATTCTTATGCGGCAAATGGGGCCGCTTTAACAATAGTTAACATGTAAAATAAGCATTACTTTTAACATTAGAGTTCTTATTTTGCAAACGATATAATAGTGTTCATTTTCTTAAGAGTCCTAGACTTAAGTATGTGCGCGTTAGCCGTGTTAATGATTACTCACTATTAATGTCAGAGTTCCAAGGAGATGACGTAATCTCACACGTCACTTATAAGAGGCACTTCAAAGTGAAGATCACGGCGCAATTGAGGCGTCGCATTACAGGTGAAGACTCTGCAGAATCTAGGCACCACTTTCAGATTATCACGGGGGAGAAATCTGAAATTTAGCTGACTGTTGTCAGCCTCGATAATTATCGTTGTACCGGTTGTCGTGGAAACGGACATCTCAACGACGTTTAGCATTATCGGATGGAGTCGTCCAGTGGGATGTGTCGTCGCATTACACTGAGTGTAGAAATCCGGATTGTCTGTGAGACGATCGCGGTGCTAGCCTCTCAATTAGCGGGATAGATCTGTCCAACCGAACTCTCAGACAGGGGGGAGAACAAGTTGGTCCCTCGTGTCGTTAACTGCATACAACCAGCGTCGCATGCATCGGGTTTTTCTTGGACAGTGAACTTTCCACTTTGCCAAAAGTTATACTGAGTAATTTTGCCTCGTTACTCAATATATGGCATCAGACGGATGGAAAACGGATGGAAAGAGATTATTGCAGCTTTCCTTTATGAAATCTCTGTACATGAGATAATTCATACGTGAAGTTAGACTGGCTTCAGACGAATCGACGTTTTCAACATTGAGAATAAAGTCTTCATTTTGCCTCTTATATAGCCTTCACTGAAGGTTTCCAAAACTTCCAGAAGCTATGTCCTGTGACATGATTTTTGCCTTGGATATATAGTGGTAATCGTGATGCACGCTTCTCTGTGGTCAATTCTAATGCGCACTGGCCATTTCACTCGTCAACAACATGTGACGGTATTGCGCAGTTGTCCCAATTTATTTAATATACATATTCTTCATAAACTAATACATATATTCAATATGATATATTAACACACACTGCGTCACGTACGTCTGTCTACTAAAGAGATCTTAGGTGACCGTTACTGGAAGTTACATGCTACATACGAAAAATAACAAAACTCGGATTACTTCAATTAGTTTTGTTAGCGGTTTTTTGAAATGAAATAAAATATAATTTCTGTCCCTCATTTCCTGTGACAACCCCCTTCTTAAAATTGATTGGAGCTCACAGAGTGGAAATCAAATAGGAACAAAAAAAAATTTTATTTCACACGATAGTCTCCACAGGAATTATATGCGCATCTGTGGAGAGACTATCCTCTCTCTTGTTTATATCGCGGTTATGGCATGCCGGGATAATGCATCGGCACCCGAATTTTCTCTGCCCGCGATGTGTTCGACAACGAAGCTATACTCCTGTAGCAGGAGTGTCCATCTAGTTAGCCTAGCGTTATCATACATGCTAGTGCGCAGATATGTCAGCGGCTTATGATCGCACTGCAGGATGAATGGTTTAGAGTACAGATATGCACTAAATTTCTTGAGTGCCCATACGATTGCTAAGCACTCTTTTTCAATCGTAGAATACCGTGTCTCACGATCTAACAGTTTCTTAGACGCGTATGCTACCGGTAGGTATTCGTCATCTGTCTCTTGGAGAAGTATGGCACCGAGGCCTTCGTCTGATGCGTCGGTCCTGACAATAAATCTTTTGTCAAAGTCTGGTAACTGTAGGACGGGTTTACTGGTCAAGATGTCCTTCACTTTTTCGAGGGCGGTGCTACACTCTGCCGTCCATCGTATTTTCGTGGGTTGTTTGTTTCCAGTTAAGTCCGTCAGTGGTTTAAGAAGCGTACTGAAGTTTGGGACAAATTTTCGGTAGTACCCCACTAGCCCCAAAACTGCCCTGACCTGTTTCTTTGTAGTCGGTAAGGTCATGTCACGAGTGGCTGCAGTCAAGTCTAGATTTGGGCCTATTTGTCCGTCACTTATGATATGGCCAAGAAACTCAATCTCCCGAAAGCCCGCGCGAACTTTGGAGGGTTTCACGGTCAATCTATGGCGCTCGAGAATGTCAAGTAGACCATCCACTGAGGATAAATGTTGGTCCCATGTTCCTGTTGCTACCAGTATGTCATCAAAGAAATTCAATGCGTCAACGCTCTCTAACGGTAATTTTCGCATGAAGCGCGCGAATGTTGCGGGTGCGTTCGCTAGTCCGAACGGTAGTCGGCAAAACTGAAACAAGCCTAGCGGGGTTGGGAATGCTGTTTTTGGTCTGTCGTCAATAGCAACTGACAGTTGCCAGTACCCTTTGCACATGTCAAACTTCGAAAAGTAATGTGCCTTAGTTAGTTTTGCGAATAATTCGTCCTGATTTGGAATGGGTTCCGCATCGAATTCAGTTATCTCATTTAACTGTCTGTAGTCCACACAAAAACGAAGCGTACCGTCTTTCTTTTTAACTAAGACGACCGGTGATGAATATGGGGAGATTGACTGTTCAATCACGCCCTGTTCTTGCATTTCACGCACCTGTTCTGCTATGTACTTTGTGCTCTCATATTTCTGTGGGTACTGTTTTAAGCGTATCGGTTTGTCACTTAAAAGTTTGATGCGGTGTTCAACCAAATCTGAGTGGCCCGGTTGGTCGGTGAATATGCGCGCGTGTCTGTGTAAGAGTTTTGACATTGCGTCGCGCTGTTCGACAGTTAAGTTCGAGTCAATCTCGACTTGATCGACTGTAACTGCGGGGTTAGGCGTGGTTTCGGCGGACATCATGTCTGTTCTGAAATTGGAGTCTTCCAATTGTATCAGTGCGACATTCACGTTTTGTATCTGTTCGTCGCTGCGTTCATAGTAACGCTTTAGCATATTTATGTGATAGGTTTTCTGCTTATTTCCTATCTGTATGCTATAGTCGTTCTGCTTCACACGCTTAATAACGCGGTAGGGTCCACGCCAGTGCATTTGCATGCGGTTGTTATGTGTGGGCCGCAAGAGTAACACGAGCTGACCTGGTTCGAGGTCACGTTCCACAGCCGTACGGTCAAAATTTCGCTTGTATCGGGGTTGTTTTTCGCGAATGTTTTCCTGTGCTAAGTGACACGTTTCGGTCAGACGTTGACGTAGTTCGGCTACGTACGTGTGAACATCTTTACCATCGGTCACAGTGTCTCCCTTGACCCATGTTTCTTTTATTAGCTTAAGGGGACCACGAGGTTGCCTGCCGTATAGTAGTTGGAACGGTGAGTATCCCGTACTCTCTTGTGGGAGTTCGCGATACGCGAAGAGTAACGGTGCTAGAAAACGTGGCCACTGGTCGGGTTGTTCCGAGGCCATTTTAATTAACATTTTCTTTATTGTACCGTTGAAACGTTCAACGGCACCATTAGACTGAGCGTGATATGGTGATGAGAACAACTGTTTACACACCAGTAGACGCATTGTTTCAGCCATCATTGCTGAGGTGAATTGAGTGCCCTGGTCACTCAATATCTCTCGGGGAACGCCCGTGCGAGAAAATACGTCTATTAAAGCGTCTGCGACTTCGATCGCTGTGATGCCCTTTAATGCGACTGCTTCTGGATATCGTGTTGCAAAATCCACGATTGTTAGGATATAGCGATATCCTCCTTCGGCCGCGGGAATGATTGGGCCAATAATGTCTACTGCGACTTTTAGGAATGGTTCCTCTACTGTTGGTACTATCTCGAGGGGAACTCGACTGACACGCCCTCGGTCGATATGTTGTTGACACTGCGTACATGTACGAACGTACGAGCGAACATCCCTACTCAGGCCTGGCCAAAAAAAGTCCTCGCGAATCCGTTGTTCAGTGCGACGTGCGCCCTGATGTCCGGACATGATGGAATCGTGTGCAAAGCTAAGAATTAGCGGTCTGAGTGGTTTAGGGGTAAATAAACACGTGGTGCTTCTAGTATCATTTTCCTTATAGTCGGTGCGCCGAAACGCTAGTCCGTCCTTCAGGAAATACGTCATTGTCGCGTACTTGCTGGACGTAATAGTGTTTTTCCGTGCCAGCTTTAGCATTGAGGACAAACTTTTGTCCTCCTGCTGCAGGTGACTGAGTTGACTTGGGGTCAACTGCGGAAATGTGTTCTCGACTATCTTTAGAGCCGGGGGTCCTTGTTTACTACGTTCCCGTTGTGCTCTAGTGGTTACGGGGAGAACAGGATAGATGTCATCAGTGTTTGCGTCACACTGTTCGGGCGATAGTATGAATCCGAACTGCATGTCTCTTATCACTGCGGCGGTGACTGTACCGGAAAATACGGGTGACGTAACATGTACAGTGGCTCTTGGACATGTACTAAGGTGTCCCATAACACATCGAATGCGGACACTACCCCTTAGATACTGTTCAGGGCGTACAAGTTTAGCATTTATGCAGCTTATGGACGCACCTGTATCGACCAGTATTTTGACTCTTTGTCCGTTTACTGTAGCCTGTTGGGTCCTTAGAGTTGCACCTGTTTCAGTGCATACTTTTACATCACGTGGACTGGGACAGTTCTGAGAACTATGCCCCTTCCCTTTGCAAGTGTAACATGTCATAGGTGGGGAGTCACGAGTGTGACGTCGTACGTCTTGTGACTTAGTGTATGTCCGCTGTACCGGTTCGGTTTTTTCCGATTTCGTCGTTGGTCGGTTCAATTTCGGTGTATACTTCTGCCGATTTGTAAGAGGAGGGCGTGGCGCACTCCTCGTAATTACCGGATCAGGGTAATCATTATACGTGTCTGCTAACTTCAACATATCACAGAAGTTAGTCGGGGGATTTCGCTGCAAATATGTCGTCATTGCAGGCGGAGCAATATGGAGAAATTGATCTCTTAATATCAAATCAAATAGGCCCTCATATGTCTTCCGGATGTCTGTCAAATCAATCCATCTATCAAGATAATGGCGTAACCGGGTACCGAAAGCTTGCATGGTGTCATTAGCTTTGGGTATGGCTCTCCTAAACATTTTTCGAAAGCCTTCTGCTGTACATTGAAAAGTACGCATCAAACCCGTTTTGAGATCTGCATAAGTAATAGCGGGATCGCGCGTTAGATCAGTAAATGCGCGCGAGCTTTCACCTTGGAGTATTTGACCCAGTTGTTGTTTCTTTTCAATGTCAGTGTAATTAAAGTTGGCAATGAAACTGTCAAAGCGTGTCAAAAACTCGTCAATTGTCTCGACTTCAGGGTTAAAGAAAGCTAGCCGTGTATGGGGTTTATTTAATTCGGCCTGTTGCTTAGCAGTCCCATCTAACAACTTCTCTCTAGCTGTTACCTCTTGCTTAGCTAATTCAAGCTGTTCCTGATGTGCTCTAGCTTTTAACTTAAGCTTTTTCTCTTCTACTTCCTGCCTTTTATCTTCTAAATCCCTAGCTGACTGAATCTTTAATAACTCTATTTCTCTCATATCTTGGATTTCTTTCTCTTTAAAATCTCTCGCCTCTTTCGCTCTTTTTTCCTCTAGCTCATTTTTTCTATCCTCTAGCTCTCTCAGGTTTTGCATCTCTAGCTGTTTAGCTAACTCTCTCTTATCTTCTAGCTCTATAGCCTCTTTCGATCTTTTTTCTTCTAGCTCTCTCGCCTCTTTCGATCTTTTTTCCTCTAACTCTCTCAAAGTTTGCATCTCTAGATGTTTAGCTATCTGTCTCTTATCTTCTAGCTCTCTCACCTCTTTCGCCTCATTTTCTTTCGCAACATACCATTTAGCTATCTCCTCATCTACGTATTTCTTTAACTCGGCTTTTTCATACCCGAATTCTCTACCCATAGCCATGAGTTCTTTCTTTATGTTTACTAGCTCGGCCATTTTTAAAATTGCTAGTTATCACGAGTATGGATAAAGTGACTTAGAATATTCGCGGGATTTTGACCTCTGTCGGTCACAAGTGGTGCAATGGTGTGCGTATGAACACCAGCCACCACGTGATTAGGATTTTTACAAACACGAGTAAAAGGAGTCCTAATCGCAAATTTGCAAAGTTAGCAAAATTTGCAAAACAACAGTTGCTAATGTAGCGTACAAAATATCGATCTATGTACGTCTAAACACGAGTCGGACCGCGTTAACGATAATAGCGTAAAGATTATAAAACTTATTTCAACACAATAATAAGTCTTATCAAAATCCAGTTCACCTAAGTCTCAATAGCAAAGCCCTAACATGCAATAAACAATGCATAATGGTGATGAGATAGAAAAGCAGGAAAGAGATGACACTTTCTTACAACAACACAATTTACCTTGTCAGATCACGGTCAGTGGTCACCAGATGTTTACAAAACGGGCGGCTCGTTACAAGCCGACCTCGAGCTGAAGTTAGAGATGCAAGGGGTGAAGTCTATTTTTGGCCTGCTCCGGTGCACCTCCAAGATAAACTCATGTGACGTATGCCAGTACTACGTCGCGTCAAGTTGTTACATAGACACACATGACATACTCCATTGATGTTTGGGTGGGACCCAGTTTATTAGTGTCATGCCAAGGAACGTTTTATTGGCGGTGTGTGTTGTGAGTGTGTATCATAAATGTGAATAAATGGACGAACAGACGAACGGTGCAAAACAATAGTACAAATTCTTTCGTCCCTCTCAAAAACTATGAATAACAAGAGAGTTGAAAGATGTTTAAATCAGGTTATTTATTTCCCGATTTAAAAGGGGCACTACTCTTTCGCACAGTGATTAATCATTCATTCAACTTTCCAATGTCATACACTCTGTGGGAAATAAGGGGGGATGAAAATGATGAAATTCAAAATATAAAATAAAGATTAATTACACAATTCTTATGCGGCAAATGGGGCCGCTTTAACAATAGTTAACATGTAAAATAAGCATTACTTTTAACATTAGAGTTCTTATTTTGCAAACGATATAATAGTGTTCATTTTCTTAAGAGTCCTAGACTTAAGTATGTGCGCGTTAGCCGTGTTAATGATTACTCACTATTAATGTCAGAGTTCCAAGGAGATGACGTAATCTCACACGTCACTTATAAGAGGCACTTCAAAGTGAAGATCACGGCGCAATTGAGGCGTCGCATTACAGGTGAAGACTCTGCAGAATCTAGGCACCACTTTCAGATTATCACGGGGGAGAAATCTGAAATTTAGCTGACTGTTGTCAGCCTCGATAATTATCGTTGTACCGGTTGTCGTGGAAACGGACATCTCAACGACGTTTAGCATTATCGGATGGAGTCGTCCAGTGGGATGTGTCGTCGCATTACACTGAGTGTAGAAATCCGGATTGTCTGTGAGACGATCGCGGTGCTAGCCTCTCAATTAGCGGGATAGATCTGTCCAACCGAACTCTCAGACAGGGGGGAGAACAAGTTGGTCCCTCGTGTCGTTAACTGCATACAACCAGCGTCGCATGCATCGGGTTTTTCTTGGACAGTGAACTTTCCACTTTGCCAAAAGTTATACTGAGTAATTTTGCCTCGTTACTCAATATATGGCATCAGACGGATGGAAAACGGATGGAAAGAGATTATTGCAGCTTTCCTTTATGAAATCTCTGTACATGAGATAATTCATACGTGAAGTTAGACTGGCTTCAGACGAATCGACGTTTTCAACATTGAGAATAAAGTCTTCATTTTGCCTCTTATATAGCCTTCACTGAAGGTTTCCAAAACTTCCAGAAGCTATGTCCTGTGACATGATTTTTGCCTTGGATATATAGTGGTAATCGTGATGCACGCTTCTCTGTGGTCAATTCTAATGCGCACTGGCCATTTCACTCGTCAACAACATGTGACGGTATTGCGCAGTTGTCCCAATTTATTTAATATACATATTCTTCATAAACTAATACATATATTCAATATGATATATTAACACACACTGCGTCACGTACGTCTGTCTACTAAAGAGATCTTAGGTGACCGTTACTGGAAGTTACATGCTACATACGAAAAATAACAAAACTCGGATTACTTCAATTAGTTTTGTTAGCGGTTTTTTGAAATGAAATAAAATATAATTTCTGTCCCTCATTTCCTGTGACAATCAGTCTTCCCGGCCAACGCCCCCTCCCATCCACACACAAGCAGCAAACTGTGGTACGCAAAAAGCCCTCCAACCAATTAAAATTCCCTAAATATTATTTTCTTGTTCATCTGAGAGTATAGAATGGAAATACATTAGTAAGAAAATTCAAGAACAACCATTAATTATGAAATTAATCTAGACAAAATACCCGACCAGTAATAAACCCCCCCCCCACCCGACTAGTAATAACGATTCAATGCACGTTTCCATGCAGTTTAGTGAGAAGAAATAAAATACAGAAAGTATCACAATTTTTAAAAAAGTACTACGCAAAATATAAATTTAATAACATTTCCTTTTGAACCACAGCAATATGCAAGCAAGGCAAACATGCCTAAATTTGGGTGAGCCTTTGATGAAAACCTATAATTAGAACTTCGTATATGCTGGGCACTATGGTGGATAGAGTTGGAATCGGTCATCGGTCATTATTTTCTTTTTAACTCAGAAGTCAATGAACATTACAAAAAGTCCCCCCCCCCCAACCACCCAGGACTTGATCCAATGAGTAGGTCTATATCATGCAAACTCGAAGTCTGTTCAGTTCAATGAGTGTATTTCGTGGGTGGTAGTGGGGAGCCCTCTTTCACGACGCTAAACAATTCGTTTTTAAAAGAAAGAAGAAAAAAAAAGACCTGTTTCGATCTCGACCCCTGTCCTGTCATTTGTAGCACGGAAGTTCGACGCTCACATCAAAGTCCCACGCCGAGCTGATGCCTGCGTGACAGCTGAATACCCTAAATTAACTAAAAGCTACGGGGTCATTAACGTGTTTTTTTTTTTCCCTGCCGTGTTTGGTGCGGAAGAGTTCCATGAATAGTGACAGTTGTTGCTCTTCTCATGCTTCATTGACTCACCTACCCGCAACATTTGTGAACTTTTTAAAGGCGTTCGCGGAGAACTTTTTAAGTGCTTTAAACTTCTCAAGAAAAACCGGCGACTACGAAAACGTAGTCTTAGTGTGTCGGTGACTAAAAAGGGAGGCTACCGTCACGGTGCGATTACGTAACACTTCAGTTTATTCAAAGTTGAGTCTGTAGAGTTATGTCTGTCTTCCTTAAGATCACGCTATCTGTTGACCGAAGTTCATCTTATTTAAGACCAAAGTTTATGTATGCTTAGACTTAAGAGTGTGGGAGACCACAGTTTATACTTAGTGTCTTTGGGGTTGAGCCAGTCTTAAAGAAAATAAGACCAAACTTTATTCGCAGACTAAGTTTAGCAAACTACACTTGTACTTCCGAGCGTACAACATACTTAAGTTTAATAATGATATAATTCAATCAAGGTTATTTGAGTTCGATATAATTATAAGACTAACATTGTTGTACATCAAATAAATGTTTAATTTTCTTTCGCTGCAGCACATTTTGGTTTTATTAGTTAATAATTATATTATTAGATATTACGGAGGGGGGGGGGGAGCTCTTGTTATATATGACTTCTAGTGATTAAAATTGCACAGAGTTGTAAATATGTGGTATTAGCTCGTCAAAGCCATTAAGTAAACTGTAACATTATTTACATAGACTTTACATGTATATTGTATCAACCATAACACTGCTTTGTCCTTGTTATATTATCTATTAGCAGCCAAACATTTCAGTCTTCCCTTTTGTTACATATTAAAATGTCATCGCTTCATTTCTCGGACTCTTCGTGAATTTTATTAGCTCTTTACACCTGTTTAGGCGTGAATGTTTGTGAATGGGGGAGAACCTAAACATGTCTACCAATCTGTTTAGTGAATGACCATTTATGCGTGCCTAGAGCTGCGGTTGCGAGTGGAATGAATGTAGCACGAAACTAACATCTATAGTTGCATTCATCCACACATTTTCCATTGTGTCAACTAAATTACTTGAATGTGTGTGTGTGTGTGCGTGCATGTGCGCACGCGACTGTACACTCTTGAGTGCAATTTTAACTTGGGTGTCAACCTTTCATGAGAATAGTCCAAAGTGGGGGTGACAGAAACCAGTAAGTGACCTAGAAAAGCCTTGGAGAGCATCCCCCCAGTGCGATTTCCTGCTTAGGCGGATTTTCTGCGCAAGAAAACACCCAGAGAGAAAGTACGGCAGCGGCTAAAGAGTAAAAAACAAGCTTGACCCTAGCACTGTGTCACGCTAGTTCAAGGTCAACTTGCCCGGGACGTAAACATGTTCCATTTCTCCTTACTGCGCATGCTCGTTAGCACTACTTTTTTTTCAAGTCGGTTCTATTTCTTTCTCTCTCTTTTTTCTTTGTCAAGGCATGACTTAGAAAACTCGGTCAACGCTCGAGGAAACTAGGAAAACAAACGAACAAAAAATAAATAAACTTTAATTTGCTAAATATATCGATGTATACAGAGGACTGGTACTTAATGGCCAATCAATAATTTTTGAAGAACACCATGAAAAAGGTCATTGTATCTTCTGTTGGCTTCAATGCATATTCACGTACGGCATAATTATGCAATATATTGATTAGGCTTACCAAACTAATCGATCCAGTCACGCTCGACGTTCGTCTATTATGGCTGTCTATTAATTATATAATTAATTTACGTCACTTAAAGGGACTAATTTACAAAGTAGACGACCGACCTTGTGGGTGTCAATATTGTAACACTTTCGAGTCCGGTTTGTAATTTTTTTTTAAAAAGTACATTTGTTGTTTGTTTCGTTTTGTGATTAATATTCATTTCCAGATTTCGCTGATTTCGCAAGCTTATGCATGAGGAGTGCACTTTGTACAGTAGCGTAATCAATACACAAATAATACATACACAGTGCAGAGTGTTAAACGAAGTCGTTCTCTGTAAATAAATGAGAACTGCAAATAGCACAATACACGAATGGCGCAATAAACGTACCACAGGTCGAGGTCAACAATTCACGCACAAACACCAAGGAAGCATTTTACACAGGACAACTTTCGTGCATTCATGGCTATATTGTTTGTTATCAATAGCATTAGCACGTGACTTGGGGTGGGGGGGGGAGGAAGTGTCGGCATTGGTCGCAGTATGCTAACAATACCGCCATTGTGCTGATCTATTCATAAATTAGAACTAATAACCAGTTTTAATGACACTAAATTCATTTGCATAGCTTGGCCCAAATCCACAGAATAAATATTATATCGAGTGGTATGAGTAGCCGTAAGCAAATGTTCGAGAAACTGGGAGATAAATGCTTCGGTATGTGGTCCCGTTTTCGTGACCTTCGAATCGATCACTATCAGTGTCAGCCGTCAAGCGAAGATTCCGCAGCCCAGGAGTGAGCAAATGAACCATATCACTCCCTTGCAGGGCCCCAGCTTCGGCAGTTTGCACGAAAGAACAGGGAATAGAATTGAAAACACGTTGTTTCTTGTGGGGTTTAAGGTTTGGAATATATGATAAGAAACCTGTAGTGACTTTTATCCTCATGCAACGAGATTAGAAAGACGCAGTGACGTGTGTCCTAACGTACATTAGAAATTAGATGTAGTGACGTGTATCCCCATATCTAGTGATTGGAAAGATGCATTGAAGTTTATCCTCATGCAACGAGATTAGAAAGACGCAGTGACGTGTGTCCTAACGTACATTAGAAATTAGATGTAGTGACGTGTATCCCCATATCTAGTGATTGGAAAGATGCATTGAAGTTTTTCCTCATGCAACGAGATTAGAAGTAGTTACGTTTGTCGTCATGCAACGAGATTAGAAAAATGTAGTGACGTTTGTCCTCGTGTCGAATTATTGGAAAAATGTAGTTACGTGTCCGCATGTCAAGTGATTAGAAAGATGGAATGACGTGTCCTCATGTAAAGTGATTAGAAAGATGGAGTGACGTGTCCTCATGTCAAGTGATTAGAAAGACGGAGTGACGTGTATTCGCATGTCAAGTGATTAGAAAGATGGAGTGACGTGTCCTCATGTAAAGTGAATAGAAAGATGGAGTGACGTGTCCTCATGTCAAGTGATTAAAAAGACGGAGTGACGTGTATTCGCATGTCAAGTGATTAGAAAGATGGAGTGACGTGTCCTCATGTAAAGTGAATAGAAAGATGGAGTGACGTGTCCTCATGTCAAGTGATTAGAAAAATGGAGTGACCTGTGTCCTCATGTCAACTGAATAGAAAGATGGAATGGGCTGTATATTATAAACACAGTACACCTAAATACAACCACTAACATTTTCGAGTCTTGTAAATTATAAAACAGTTTGTTGAGGAATTTACTTGTTGTCGGGTTTTTATTTTGCATTAAACAGTGTAGAATAAAATAATTGTGAGATAGATACGGAGTCCTTAGAGATACTGCGGATTGAAAAGAGAGATTGCGGATACTTGTGTCCTATAACAACTTTTGGCTTATTTCTCTATAATATGTGGATTTGTAAGAAAGACACCTGAATAATACTACATAATGGTAATCGAATCAGTGCTGACCAGATTTGACTATCTTGACACTGACTTGTATATGGATTTTACTAATAGCGTCTACCTATAAAATCTCTCTCTCTCTCTCTCTCTCTCTCTCTCTAACAGCATGTTTTGCATGGTTTTAAATCTAAACGAATCTTTGTTCTCTTTCTTTCTTTGTCCTCAACTTTAGGTAATGGAGTGAGGATCAACCTTGACCTTTTCTGATTACACATAATTACGTCGCTTAGATGCTACGTTAGGTCAAGATCAGGCCACACATCTTTTTTTTTTTTCAACGGTGCTTCCTGTTTCCGA
The DNA here is from genome assembly GCA_028829895.1 of Sinotaia quadrata. Classification (NCBI taxonomy): domain Eukaryota; kingdom Metazoa; phylum Mollusca; class Gastropoda; order Architaenioglossa; family Viviparidae; genus Sinotaia; species Sinotaia quadrata. The sequence goes on along the minus strand of CM054182.1, from coordinate 90,796,717 downwards.
CAAAAACATGATGAAAGCGCATGCAAGCTTCCTACAAAGTTAGAAAAATTCACCTGAATAAATTTCAGTCGATATTCATGTTTATATGACGTCTTTCACCGCAAAATCAATGTTTTAATATTTTGTTTCTTTCACATCGGTCTTTCTTTAAAGGCAAACCGCCGCGTGTATTACAGTTAAAGCACTAAACACTGAGTGAGCTAGTGTCTGTTCTAGCGGAAATTGATGTAAGGAAATGTTTTTTTTGTCTTAGCTTTCATCTGGCAGTTAAAAATCATAAAGAGCAGGTCATTAGCTTTTGTGTAACTTTTATTCTAGTGGCAGTTAACAGTCATAAAAGAGCAGGTCGTTAGCTGGTAGCCAGTGGATATTCTAGAGGCAGTTAACAGTCATAAAAGAGCAGGTCGTTAGCCGGTAGCCAGTGGATATTCTAGAGGGAGTTAACAGTCACAAAAGAGAGGGTCGTTAGCCGGTAGCCAGTGGATATTCTAGAGGGAGTTAACAGTCACAAAAGAGCAGGTCGTTAGCCGGTAGATAGTGATTATTCTAGTGGTAGTTAACAGTCATTAAACAGCAGGTCGTTAGCCGGTAGCCAGTGTTTATTCTAGTGGTAGTTAACAGTCATAAAACAGCAGGTCGTTAGCCGGTAGCCAGTGTTTATTCTAGTGGTAGTTAACAGTCATAAAACAGCAGGTCGTTAGCCGGTAGCCAGTGTTTATTCTAGTGGTAGTTAACAGTCATAAAACAGCAGGTCGTTAGCCGGTAGCCAGTGATTATTCTAGTGGCAGTTAACAGTCATAAAACAGCGGTCGTTAGCCGGTAGCCAGTGTTTATTCTAGTGGCAGTTAACAATCATAAAACAGCAGGTCGTTAGCCGGTAGCCAGTGTTTATTCTAGTGGCAGTTAACAGCCATAAAACAGCAGGTCGTTAGCCGGTAGCCAGTGTTTTTCTAGTGGCAGTTAACAGTCATAAAACAGCAGGTCGTTAGCCGGTAGCCAGTGTTTATTCTAGTGGCAGTTAACAATCATAAAACAGCAGGTCGTTAGCCGGTAGCCAGTGTTTATCTAGTGGCAGTTAACAATCATAAAACAGCAGGTCGTTAGCCGGTAGCCAGTGTTTATTCTAGTGGCAGTTAACAATCAAAAAAGAACACGTCGTTAACTGGTAGCTAGTCTAGATCAATCTAGATGCTGTCGAAAATCACAAGGAGTTGTTATCTGGCCAAATGGCAGTTAAATTTAAAAATTAATGAGTAGGGTGTTGCCTTAAAACTAGTCCGTTCAAGTGGCAGTAAAGCGTCACAGAAGAACTTGTGGCTGGACTGGGCATAACACAGTTTCATTTCAAGTCTTTCTAACTCTCAATCGTGCCACTGAAAGCAATATCTCTCCCTTCCTGTATCACATAACCGCTCTATAGGCGCTCTCGCCCATGTGCGAAATCAACGAAATATAGGAGCGAATGTACAACCTAAGTTAAATCTCCAAATATATATAAAATATGCTAGATATAAATAACATCAGTGTCCTAGTAAAGAGTCAGTGAACATCTCAATCAACTGCGTGGATATAGAATCAGTTGATTAATCTGCACAGTATAATCAGTTTGCATAATTGTCATTAGATATGCATGCTTGATTCAGTGTCAGCATACTTTTAGGCCTACATATTTGCATAAGTGTCATTACATCAGAGTCATTAGTTGTACTGGTCTGTATTTGACAGCATTTGTAATGTCTGCATCATTGTCAGTTGTTGTAATCTCGTGTCGTTGTGGGCAATTGTAAAGTCCCATAGGTGTACATGAGTGCATATGTCCATAGTTATTATTTCTAAATCAGTGTCTGTGGTGTCTGGGTGAGTTAGTTCGAGTATAGATGTTAGTATCATTTGCCACACCCATTTCAGCCACACCCATTTCAGCCACACTCATTTCAGCCACACCCATTTCAGCCACACCCAACAGCTTATGCACAAATACAATTGCAAATCAATATGACCATTTGCATATTACAGATCAAACAGATGTATGACTTGCTCCCATTCACACTCAGCCACTTCCGGAAAGTGTAGGTACTGGATGGAATGACAGGCAGGGTCTTACTGATGCAGGCTATCAGTGTGTCTTGTGACTCTCTACTCTCTGATCTATCAGTGTGTCTTGTGACTCTCTACTCTCTGGTCTATCAGTGTGTCTTGTGACTCTCTACTCTCTGGTCTATCAGTGTGTCTTGTGACTCTCTACTCTCTGATCTATCAGTGTGTCTAGTGACTCTCTACTCTCTGGTCTATCAGTGTGTCTTGTGACTCTCTACTCTCTGGTCTATCAATGTCTTGTGACTCTCTACTCTCTGGTCTATCCACCAAGCCATTCCCCCCCCCCCTAATTCCTTTAGTGTTCATTGGTCAGTTACAGTTGACTAGTAGACAGCTATATTGTTAGCTATAGTTGGCCAGTATGCAGCCATTGGTTAGCTCTAACTGGCTATCTTCTCAGGAGTGCCTGCATCGTGTGATAAACCATTTATTTATCCATAACTAGGTGTTTAGTGGACACACGCAATCAGTGGAACTTACAACTATTAAATTCCACCAGGAACGAACCAGTATCATTTAATTTCATGCAGCGTCTAGTAATCTGTTTTGGACTGTTGTGAATTTTTCCCATTGAGTGTTTACTTAACGTGCAGTGCACAATGTTTACTTTTAAATCATATTGTGTAAATATCAATAATATGAACAAAGTGCTCTACAAATTTCATCAAAAATTTATATCATAGATGAAAGTAAATAAAACAAATGACAAATAAAGGAAGGGGTGGAAATATCTATCTATCTATCTATCTATCTATCTATCTATCTATCTATCTATCTATCTATCTATCTATCTATCTATCTATCTATCTATCTATCTATCTATTCATCCATCTAATCCATCCATCCATCTCTCTACACATGTATCTATCTAATTATTTTTTACAGTGTTATTATGCAATTTAAAGCCAGAGCAATAACCAAGGGCTTCACGACTGTTTTAGAATCAATTTAAGAGAATTATGAAACATAATGGTTGGAAAGGGAATTGATAACATGCTCACATGGAAACGAAAGGGCATGAGTATTTAATTTAGTGCATTGTAAATTCCTGACCCTTTGCACTGGCATCAGACTGAAGCTGCAATGAAGCAATCATAGAGTTAATTCAAGGTCAAGGTCAAAGTCAAGGTCACGGGAATCCTAACAAACGTTTTTCGTTTTCCGACTAACAGTGCGCATGCACGCAAGCACAACAGAGAACAGCACTTCTCCACTGCCCACACAAATTAAAATAGCAAAAGAATTAAAAAGCAAATGTGTTTGCAATAACTACCGCCTACCATACATATGCATTTTATGGCATTTAAACCAATATATTTGTGTGCAAATTTGTAAAGAATTAATCAGACTGAGACAGAAAGAGACAGCTTTGTTATCGGTTGAGCAGAAAGCAGTTTCTTGTGAGTACTCTGGTATTTTGCAAAAATTCTTATGAATCGTTTTCCTAGTAACGACTGTACATGCCAGCATAGAGATACTGTTGCCATAGATTCCGCGAAAGAGCTCCCTACTATGTCTTTGTTTACGGGTTAATGTCGCATGAACTATAGTAATATTTGATCCGTAGAGTGTATAGCAATATCTCGACAGTAATATGTTGACGTGGCCCTCCGGACAGAATTGCTTGGGCCTGAGTGAACTTTGCGATGAAGTGTGACAAATGTGAACACTTGTGAACAAATTAAAAGAAGTGCGTTCTAATGCGATCAGCGACGATCGATGTGTAATACAAACAAACAAACAGACTAACAAAGAAGATTGAAAGGAGATCAAGTTTTTGACTCGTTTAGAAAATTGTAATTTCGAAAAATATCCCTCATCTGGATTTTAAGAATAACATGTGCAGTTGGTTAAATGTCGTGAGTGCTTTCAGACGGTGTCCCATAACTTATTGGTGTGAAGTTTGCTTAAAGTTCTGTATTCAATTACTTCTAATCTATTATTGAGTGAAAACTGAGTTAGTGTTAATATATGAAAGTGAAGTCCACTGTATGGTTTCTATAGTATCCACGAGTAAAGTTTGATACCATCTTTCCAAATATTAGTTCGAGTTAAAAACTATCGATAGTTTATTTTGAACTTTGACCTCAGATGTGGAAAAGCCAGTCACTTTTTAAAAATAAGTAAATAACATTTAACAAACTGATTCCAATCCTTGATATTTGATATTTGATATTTGCTGTGTCCTATTAAATGTTACAATTTTTCTTTTTTATGCATAGTCGGCTTTTGTGGTTGTACCTCAGTCACATGTGTTCGTACTTTATCGCATGGTAGGGGGTGGGGGGGGGGGGGAGGCATGTAAATCTCAGTTACCGACTCCTTTTAAAAATGCTCATTTATTTGGAAATATAGTTATCGAATTTTCTGTTGTTATTAATTTTGGCAAAAAGACACTCATAACTTGCAGGTGGAGTACTTAGCGAGTGTTTTATTTGGTTTTATATTCAGGTTAGCAGATTTAGTAAGCAACTGCGCCCTTGACAAGAGTGGGATCTGAACCTGAATGATTTCAGACAAACTGACGTCAACGAGACCACTAAGTTCTACAGCGATGTATGCCGCAAAAACGGACGTTTAGCACCAGTCACTTATGCCCCCCCCAAAAAAAAAAAATAAAAAAAAATAATAATAATAATAAAGAAAGTCGGAAAGAGAAAGAAGAAAAGAAATTAGACGTGTACCACCAAAAGCTGTTGGTGTTTGTTTTGTTAGACGATAAGAGCTAGAAATTTCTACAGTAGGAAGTTTTGATCGATAAGGCTGTAGCGTCAAGTACAAAACCTTCCCAGCGGTTACTTATCATGGATTTATAATGAATGAGCCGTGTGCAGTTACGGCCATGTACATTTGGGTCGTTCGTAATTATAAGCCGTGTGCAGATGCTACTGCTTGAGCATCGTGTTCCACATGACCCTCAGCAAAGTCATTAACAGGGGGGAGGGGGAGAGAGAGGGAGAGCCGCAAAGTTTATAGAACTCACTGATGTATGGAAGTATGGACACCGATCGTAGGACCGTCACGCCTACAAATAGGAAAACGAGGAAAGTAGTAAAAACGAAGAAAAATTAAATACATTTATAATAGTTTGCCAGCTGATTGGTGATTGTTACATTCTTGAAGTCCGTGACAATTTCTTTAAGATGAAATTAAAAACAATAAAAAGAGTTAGGGGTTCCTAAATAATGTACTTTTTTTAAAGGGAACGGAGTTGACGCAAATGGTGGTGGTGGTGGTAGTAGTGATGATGATGATGATGGTAATGGCGGTGGTAGTGATCATGATGGTTGTGTTAGTGATGATGGTTGTGTTAGTGATGATGGTTGTGGTGGTGGTAATGGTGGAGGTAGTGATGATGGTTGTGGTGGTGGTAATGGTGGTGGTAGAGATGATGGTGGTGGTGGTAATGGTGGAGGTAGTGATGACGCTGGTGGTGGTAATTGTGGTGGTGGTGATGATGATGGTGGTGGTAGGGGTGATGGTGGTGGTACTGATGGTTGTGGTGGTGATGGTTGTAGAAGGCTTTTCATTGGCAACAAATAATTAGAAGAGAGGACTACATGTTTATTTTTCGGGTATATTTATTTATTTATTTAGTTTTAGTTCGACAGTAGAGCATTTTGTTTAAAGAATATTAGTAATCTTTTACGGTAAATTAGGTGTTTTAACGGTAACGTGTTCACTGTATAACTATTTGTTTTAATAGTGCTATTAATAAAATTATTATTAAATTCTTAGGGGAACTACTGACTTTTTGGTATGGATAATAAAATTATTATTATTTTCAAGGGAGAACTGTTTGTTATGCGGTATGAATAATAAAATTAATATTTTCAAGGAATACCTGTTTGGCCTTGCGGTATGAATAATAACATTATTATTATTTTCAACGGAGAACTGCTTGTCTTTGCGGAATAAATAATAAAATTATTATTATTTCTGTGGGAAAACTGGTTGGTTGGTTATGTAGGGGAGGCTTCCGGCTTCCGCCGCTTTCGCGCAGTGGGAAAACTGTTTGGGTTTGAGGTTTAAATAATAAAATTATTATTATTATTAAAAGGGGGCTATTGGTTGTGGGAGTAGTATTTCCTGAGACAAAAGCGTAAATGAATTATGGAAACTACTTTTAAATCCGATATCGGTTTTATGGCTTTGCCATGGTCTCTGATGGTGAGTGGGTGGATGGTGAATGGGTGAGTGAGTGAGTGAGTGAGGGAATGAGTGTTTCATTGTTCATTCATTGCCTTTGTTCACCATTCGTTAATTCCGCGGACAAGATTATTTCAGGCTGGAAACTAGTCGTCCAGCCTAAGGGAGCATAATTCTTGCCCTAAAATTAGTAAGTTTACGGCCGTAGTCATGACAACTGTAATTCATCCACGGGTCTGGTACGTGATTACATGTATTGGGGAGACAAAACTGAAAGCTATGGAATGTATCAATTTTAATTATTTTACAGCTTTATAGGTAAAGAAATTTGTCAAATATTGTAAGTATTTTAAACCTCACAATTTATTGTATACACTTATAAATTAAATCGTTCGTCTTTGACATTGATAATAATTGCAATGTTTAATTTATTTCTATTTTATGTTCTATAAAGAACATCTGTTACGATTTAAAGCAGAAATGAAGAAAACATTAAGATAGTATGTTTAATTTGGCTACTTTGTCGCTGCCCTATTAATTAATTATTGTCAAATGATTAAATTTTGAAAGACACATGCATTCTGCAAGCTTCCATATTTCTCTTTAAGAATAAAAAATACACAGGGATAAAATGTTAAAGCCACAATAATGTGACATTTTCCATACTACCAGCACATATAGTGTGTATACAACAATATAACGTTGCTTACATAACCATTAAAACTAGCGTGAATACAACAATATGACATTGCTTATACAACCATTAAAACTAGTGTGAATACAACAATATGACATTGCTTATACAAGCATTAAAACTAGTGTGAATACAACAATATGACATTGCTTATACAACCATTAAAACTAGTGTGAATACAACAATATGACATTGCTTATACAAGCATTAAAACTAGTGTGAATACAATAATATGACATTGCTTATACAACCATTAAAACTAGTGTGAATAAACACTGTGACATTGCTTATACAACCTTTAAAACTAGTGTGAATACAACAATATGACATTGCTTATACAACCTTTAAAACTAGTGTGAATAAACACTGTGACATTGCTTATACAACCATTAAAACTAGTGTGAATAAACACTGTGACATTGCTCACACCACCAGCACAACTAGTGCGTATACAACAGTTTGATATGTTTTACACAAATAGCACAACTAGTGTGACTACAACAGTGTGATATTCTCTCCACTAGCACAACTAGTGTGAATAAAACAATTAGATATTGCTCACACTACCAGCACAGCTAGTGTGAAGTATAATAATGATCCTATATGATGTAAATGGCTATATTGATAGTGAAGTATAATATACAGTGTCTTTATAACGTAGAAAAGAATGGATATATCAATACAGTTATTTAATGGCATCAATGTTAATATCTGAAAATTGTAAAATAACTAGATATCCTTTGCTTATAACGTGTATTTTATCGAAGCTATAATGTAACCATGGCAATGCTCTTTTTAAAGACACCAATAAAAATGCATTCTTAGAGTAGCTTTGGTAATCTACTCGTCAAGCCAGGAGAGACACATTGTGAAATGTCAAAGTTGATAACGTAGCTATTTTAATGTTATCCAACCATCTGCACTGTGTACTGCGCAGTTTTATTTTGAATTTAAATCTATTGATTATAAACAGCTCGTGCTTTGTTTGTTCTTACTGACCTCTAAAGTGAAACGGTTCAATGACCGTCATCACAGTAAACATTTCCTATTCAAGCCCGGGTTCGAGTTCTCTGTCTGTCTGTCTGTCTATCTGTCTCTGTAAGTGTGGCGCAGCGCTCCTCTGTTGGCCTCTACAAGGTTGAAAAGTAATGCAGATGTCGGCTGTTCCATCCAAACTCTCGTCATTTCTGTTAGGTTCCATAAGATCATTCAAAACGAAACTGATTTTGTAGATGTGATATATTATGAAAAGAAAGTCTCTTCTATATTTAGCAACTACAAAGGAAATGGTACATAGTAATAATGATTTCATTCTTTCATCACTACCTATCCAAATTTAAACATTTCTGGATCAGCTTGAAAATATAGTTCAACACTTCATCGCTGTTCATCGTCTGTCTTAGTTGTGAATCCTTTTACTTGCCAGTTAGAGGTAACAAAAAATGGCTACTTTGGTTGTAAACCTCGTTTGAGTATAAGGAGAATACGTGAAGCTGGAGATTTGGGACATTTAAATTGATCTTGATCGAAAGTCGTACGTAACAGTTACTTTTTGGAATCTGGTTGACCGAAAAGGGTTTCCCATGTTTTTAAGAATGTAGCGTGCAAAATAAAATCTTCTTTTGATCCCAATTATCTGTGTGAAGTTGTTTTCAACAATGAAGATACAGATACCCATCGTGACGATAACGGGAATATCACTGTACTTCCCCAACTGTGACAAACGGGAATATCATTGTACTTCCCCAACTGTGACAAACGGGAATATCATTGTACTTCCCCAACTGTGACAAACGGGAATATCATTGTACTTCCCCAACTGTGACAAACGGGAATATCATTGTACTTCCCCAACTGTGACAAACTGGCTGATGAAATGCAGTGCCCACAACACAGTGACTTTTAACAAAAAGCACAATTATACTTTGTTTTTCTCTCTGTTCAATGCTTATGATTAAAACTTGTGCTTAACATTTTTCATATTTCTTTATTTATTGATATTTGGATACAAGTACAACAAAACTTGTGTTTAACTTTTTTCTATATTTATATGTTTGCTTATTGAAATCCAGATAGAAGTAACAATACAAGGAGTGTTTTTAACTAACCATACTGGCTATCTATGTTAAAATACGAATAATAAATATATTTCTACCACTAGTTCAACATTACAGTTTTTTTAAAAAAAAATTTGAAAACTGTTTATGATATTTATTTTGTAGAAATATTTATTTATCTTCAAGGTAGATTCAAAAGGGGCAAAATCACATAGTAATTGCCGAATAATTTAAAGAAAACATTTTACGTGAAAAATTACATCTTTAATGTTACATATTCATATACAATGCATTACTAAACATGATGATTTGCATAAGGTCCAATACAGAATAAACTTTGAAAAGCTCCTGGCGCCCGCCACACTCTTCTGAAAATGTTAATGTGTTCTTGGACACAAGAATGTTGAAGACCACTGCACTAGTGCTTTTGGCTTTCTTACACCCATGCTTTGGTTGTTTGTTTGTTTGTTTATTTTTATTTTTTCTCTCTTCTTCTTGATATATATCTCTGTCCTTACTGATTTGTTTCATTTGCCAGCCTTTATTAGCTCTGTCATGTATCACTGAACGTTTCCATCTTGCAATTCTCGCCCCCAAAAATGCCCCCCCCCTCACCCCGCCGCCCGGTGCACTGTCAGTGCTATTCATAGGAGTCTTATTTTCCACTTGTTGTGTCCGTAAGTGCCTCCGCCCCCGCCCAGTGCGCTGTCAGTGCTATTCATAGGAGTCCTAATTTGCACAAGCTGTGTCGGGTGCTGAAATAGGTCAGCTGCAGATTGATGAGGTGCATCCAGTGCGCTACGACCGTTGTTCACATGGCTTTGTACTGCATCCCCAGACGAGAAGAAGAAAACGACACCCCTTAAACGCTGAGTGGGTTTGCTCAGATATCTGAGCTTGGTACTGATTCCATCTTACTAGTGGTTGGCTTCACAATCCACACGCATGCGTACATCCCCTCTCTTCCCTCACCATACGAAGTGAAAATGTACTTAACAACTTTAGTAATACACGTTCGCTGAATAAAAAAAAAAAAGAAAAAAAAATAAAGAAGAAGCCTTTGATCATTTTCGGTTTCACGTTCCGCCAAACTGCATGCCTTCTTGGTAAAAAGAAAAAAATAAAAACATTTGTTTTCGACAACACAATTGTAGGCGTCAGTGACAATGTTAAAGTAATCAGCAGCGTCCTGCGGTCAAGTGATGTGTGTCATGCGTGAGTCAAAGAGTGTGTTTTGCCTGTTTAGAATGTGTCGTATACGTCCTTTGTCGTTGTTGTTTGAAACAATCGCTATAGATTGATGCTAATGCTTAGCTGAACCGCAAAAGTCAAAATCCTCCACACAAGGACCGAACCAATCATTGCAGCTTTGAACAGTTATCGCTTCAACAGTTTCGAAAGGAATGTTTCTTGTATTTCTTTCTTTATTTTCTTTCTTTATTTTCTTAAAGGAGCGAACATAAAAGAGAACAGCTACTGCTTTACAGCCACTAACAAGAGCCACTCTCTGTGTTAGTTTCTTTCCCGGTTTCTTGTGTGCTGGCATTTATAGCTTTTCCTTCGTCATAGATCACATGACCCTTTCGTTTCTGATTGACAGGCGGAGTGCCCTTTGTCGTCACCTTTGAGGAATTCCTTAGAAATCAACAATAAGCAATGTGCCTCTAAACTCTTATAATGCCAATCGTCAGACTCACTTCCACCAACTTTAATATTATGGGATATTAATTCATTATATATCACTGTATTATAATTAATTTAAGTTTTTCATATATAATTATTATATGAAATTTTCAGTCACATGTTTCTTTTTAATTTCTCCCTTTCCGTTGCTAATAAAATAACTGTAATTTGTCTAGATACTGACAAATGATTGAATGATTTTCATGTTTGGGAGACTTTTTCATAAATTAGCACCGACATGAGGTCAATGAAATCCCCCTTTTACAGGTAAACATTTTATTATTAAAATATAACGGAAAATAATTATTCGTTCTCGCTAGTATTTACAATATTATTTAGCGTACTCTATTCAGTTATTTGAACGAATGCACAGAGACATTCGCGCACGCACGCACACACACACACACACACACACACACACGCACACATACACACACACACACACACACACGCACACACACACACACACACACACACACACACACACACACACAACAAAGACATATGTACATACAATGCAATACACACACACACAACAAAGACATATGTACATACAATGCAATACACACATACAGACATTTATATGCATAGTCATATGCAGGAACAAACATGCAGATATACACTTATAGAGCCATACAGGAACACACACACACACACACACACACACACACACACACACACACACACACTACTACTACTACTACTACTACTACTACTACTAGTCATAAAGGCAATAAGTCAAAGGGTGACAATCTTCGGTATACATCTTACCACTCAAGCAATGAAGTTATCCAAAATTAATTATAAATGTTTCTCAGCAGTACTATCCTACATCGGTAAATTATTACTTTAAAGAGTTGAGACCTTAACAATATCGGGTATATGGTATTTAGAGAGGAAAATGTACCCAGGGTTGTGCGCTGTGTAAGTTTTCAACTTAGTCTCGCTTGGAGCGTCAAGCTTCAACTGCTAAGTGTCCTACCTTGCAATCTCCTTCGTTCTCACTGAAATGCCTTTGCTGAGTCTCTGTCGTGCAGTTTTGAATACTCCGAATGTTCTAACTGCCAAGGGTATTATTAAACACAGTTATGTCTTGTCATGCAGCTGCAAATTATCCCTCTTTGACTGACAAGCTATGCGTATGTACGCCAGGAATGCTGCCAATTACTGAAAAAGATTAGGCATCTTGGCCCTTGAAGCTGGTCACATGGCTAAACTCACGTGCAATTGTTTGATTTGACTACAGTATAACTGTGTGTGGTCTCCCCTCTTTATAGATGCAGTGTTTGAGAATGTTGAATATGACAGAATTGACATAAGTTTGATTAGTTTATTTGTCTGAGGACGGTCTCCTCTTTCAAAAGTATAAATTGTAATGTTTGACTGGTCTTTATTTAAGTTCGGTTAGTCTCCCCTTACAGAAGTGTGAACTGTAAAATGCTTATACTACCTCTCAGTGACTCTCACGTCGCATGAATATTTCTTAGTATAATTGTGGGTGATCTCCCTTTCAGAAGTGTATTCCACTGTTTAGTCTAACACTCTATATTTCGCATTTCCTCTGATTAGACTTATTTATAGTTGATGGTGGTCTCCCCTTTATATAAAAACAACGGAAAAGATCAGTCAACTGTAATGTCTTGTCTTCAATCCCCAAAATACACCTTCTAGCTGGCCATATATGTTAGAAAGATGAATGATAGATAATGTAGAATAGAACAGTGATAGTTTTAGAAGATAGCTCAAGCCCCTTGATACATACAACCAGGATAGTAAATAAATGCACACGACAGACTGCAACATATTATATGCAAGTGAGTCACGTTAACACAAGTGGTTTATGTATCAATAATAATTGTATTCCACAAGAAATAACATAAGACAACACCAGAACAGAGAACAGAACCACTTTATCTTGGATGTTGACTTTGATGAGTATTGCATCATGAAGCAACACTAGTGCAGACCAATCCTTGTGCCAAGGACCAGTTCAGTGGAAAACCTTATCCTTTGCTAACAACACTCGTCAAAGTCAACATCCAAGATAAAGTGATTCTGTTCTGGTGTTGTCTCACAGCTCTATGCTCAGTGACCTCAATGTCTCCGATATTGTAGATAAAGTCTCAAAATGCCTATCTGCCAGTATAATATACAAGGGCTAAGAAAGAGTCATCATGTGTTCTCTGACAGAACACTTACATCATACATTTAAATATCATAAGCAAAATATAACAATATATAATATAGTTAATGACATGAGACAAGCATGAATATAATATTAGTTAGGCAAGCAAAACCACACCCTTTCGGTAGTAATATATACAGAGGATGATTACCTGATGTGTTGACAATTAGAAATAAGGGTAGTAGTATGATTATACTTTGTTAACACTGGGAGCCAAAAACGTGTTGCCTCATTGGTCAACCACAGTTGCCTAACAATTTACAGGTGAGTTTCTGGTACATTCATCCAAGCAGGTGAGCTGCACAGTCACCTTGGTGAAGTGAAGAAATAGAAGTGTGAGTGGGTATGAGTAAGGAAAATATGGCTAAGGTAGGGAAGACAATGAGTGAGTAAGGAAAATATGGCTAAGGTAGTGAAGACAATGAGTGAGTAAGGAAAATATGGCTAAGGTAGGGGAGACAATGAGTAAATGCCTCGCACTAGAGTCCATGGTGTGACGACTACACAGAGAGTTAAAATCAGATAGCCTTCGAAACAGTAAATCATAATGTTTCTTTGAGAAACTGACTGGGCGTGGTCTAGAATAAAGGACAATGCATTTTGCTTCCAGAAAATCTAAAAATCATGAAAAATAAAAATATAAATATAAGACTGAGCTAGCTGTTGTGTTTCCAGAGCAAAACAAAAAGTCGGTAAGAGTAAATGTTAAATGACGCGCATTAAATCCATAACTTGAATCAAGAAATCGTACCACCCTTCTTTCTTTTCTTTATTTAAGAGTGATGAGTTAAATGGATTGTAGCTGTTACTTTATTTTATAAAACTTAAAAACAATGCATATTTTACTTGTTTGCATAAATAGTGCAGTCACTTGGACTGTAAACAATTATTACAATCATAAACAAATTTCTACCATGCGTAATGGAGACACCATCTCTAAATAGCACGTGAGATCATGAAATCAGTTGTTTATCAATGTAATTTGAATTAATTTTAATCCTCTCAATGACGACAATTATTTCATTAAAATTTTTATTTCTTTGCTCTTTAAAATAATAACGAGATAACTATTTTCTGTTTCTTTTTTATATCCATGGGGAAAATATGCACATTTATATATGTCAAAATTAAGGATGGAGCACAGATCTTTTGTTGGAATTATCTGTTATCTATTCTCGCCACTTTAAGTCCCACTATTATTTATAAACACCATCAAATCAGGTTTAGAGGCACTTTAAGATCAAGTTCATGTTGCGCCTCTAAGGTCAAGTTCACCTCGCGTTTCGGAAGTCAAGCTCAGGTCATGTCTCTAGGCCAAGTTCATGTCGCGCCTTTAAAGTCAAGTTCATGTCACGCCTCTATAGCCGAGATCATCTAGCGTCTCAAAGGTCATTTAATGTCGCGCCTCTAAAATCAAGGTCATCTCGCGTCTCTAAGGTCATTTCATGACGCGCCTCTAAAATCAAGGTCATCTCGCGTCTCTAAGGTCATTTCATGACGCGTCTCTAAAATGAAATAAATACTTCTAACTGCTGGTATTTAACGTGGTATGGCCGTAGGCAGAGATGAAAAGTCTCTTGCGGCTTCTGGGTTGAATGTAAGCGGAACCACCACCACCTCCAAGCATTTTCGGCAGTCCCGTTATAATTAACAGTGAACAATACATTTCTACAAAACCATGTTGTCTTTCTAAAATGACTTTAACTATCATTCATCTACTCTGCCTTTCATGATCCAGTGGTTATTATGCGAGAAATCTGGTGAATATCGTGCTTATAATGATTTAGCCATCCTTGTGTCTTTTTTTATGATTTGCTTTTAGAGAATGAGTTTCTACTGAGTCTTTAATTATCATATAATTAGTATCATGCTATTAATAATCTGGTAGCCTGCATATATTGTTTTTAAAATCGGGCATCTGTCAAGCTTTTGATGACGTATGGATCTGGTGGCAGTCGTGATTTTAACATTCGAAAGGGGTGCAGGGGGAGGGAGGGTGTTTAATATGTATTTAATAGTGGAGAGATGGGATGTTTAATATATATTTAATAGTAGAGAGATGGGATGTTTAATATGTATTTAATAGTAGAGAGATGGGATGTTTAATTATATATTTAATAGTAGAGAGATGGGATGTTTAATATGTATTTAATAGTAGAGAGATGGGATGTTTAATATGTATTTAATAGTAGAGAGATGGGATGGCCATTTTCAGAGAAGAAAAACATACATGGTGTACGCTAGTCTTCGAGTTCTCGGTGAACTGGAGACTTTATTTTCAAAGATGTTCTCATTGCTAAATACACGAAAAATTATTCGGAGATTCGTATCCTGTTATGTTCCAAACTCTTAACAGTTATTATCCATCTTAAGAATTGTTTGAAAATTCTGACAGCCATAACCGTAGTAACACCTATGGATTATCATCCAGTGGCTGAGTAAGGTAATTCGCTTTTGTGGCTGCGATTGTTACAGTCCACTTATAACAAATGGGAGAAATGACAAGTAAACTGTTTTGGGCCAGTTTGTTACAGTCCACTTATAACAAATGGGTGAAATGACAAGTAAAATGTTTTGGGCCAGTTTGTTACAGTCCACTTATAACAAATGGGAGAAATGACAAGTAATATGTTTTGGGCCAGTTTGTTACAGTCCACTTATAACAAATGGGTGAAATGACAAGTAAAATGTTTTGGGCCAGTTCGTATAAAGTAAGTCTATCGTATATCAGTCAGTTTCTTGGGTCGCCATTTTGAAAGAAGAAATTACACCGTTATTATTCAACCCCAACCATCACTTTACGGTTTATTGTCCTGCAGTGAAAGACTGGATTTTAATTTGGCAATCTGTTAAACAATGAAGACTTCATTGATAACGACTGTCTTTAAATAATTAAGATAAGAGACTTGGCTAGTCCACCGGTTTGCATTTGCAGCAGAATGCTTTACTGTCACGTGGGCACATCTCGGCATTGTACCACATTCTCAGTGCTATAAATAGCAATTTATTGATCGCTGAAGAGGGGTTACGCCAATATGGAATGTCAGGAATGTGTTGCAATTCTCTCTGTTGTTCCAGGAAGCGTACTCAATGGAGAGATCTTTCATTGTAAAAGATCTACAATAGGACCGACTGTATAACTGCTCGTAACGATAATAGCTGGATCATGATATATAATAACAATAACAACAGGTCACGGTAATCGATGAAACACTATGTATATTAACAGTCACTATATGTCACGATAATAGAAAAATCATTACGTATATTAACAATCATTTCATTTCACGATAATCACTGAATCACTATGTATAATAACAATCACGACATGTGATAATCGCTGAATCACTAGGTATAATATCAATCACGACATGTGATAATCACTGAATCACTATGTATAATAACAATCACTATCTGTCAAGACAATCGCTGAATCACTAAACATTGAAAAAATTCATAACAATAATTGCTTAATCACTCTATATAATAATGATCACTATTTATAACAATAATCAATGACTCATTAACAATCACTACACACAACAACAATCGTTGAATCATTCTATATAATAACAATCACTACATACAACAATAATTGTTGAATCACTCTGTGGCAGAGTACGTTTGTTCTATGTTACATAAATTGTTAAATGTCAAAGTCATCCGAGCTTGGGCACTGCTTGTGCTGATATTTTTAAGTGTCAAAGGTGGAAGTAAACAGCTCAGGTAAAGTATATCGCTAGATTTTCTGATGTAATCTAAAACAGTTTTAGGTGGATGAGAAGTTTTATTATCCAATGGTTAAGCTTTACAAGAGTGAGACCAGCCAATAGGCTGAGATCAAAGATTACCTACTGTAAAGAATTCTATTGTCTAATCAATTTGAATTTTCGTGACGAAGTCTGGTCATGAAAGATGGTCATTTGTTTAATGGTGAGTTAACTGCCTGATTGAGAGAAGATGGACTTAGAAATATTCCCTGCATTTTGCTCTTGATATGTTATAATTCTGTTTTCTGTTGAGATGTTGTATATGAGTAGAATATTATTTTTACAAACTGTGAACCAAGATACTCGTATGTAATATGTTAAACACTTGACATTGTATCTATTGAATACGTGTATAAAATGAATATGATGTATTTATTGTGCTGTGTGTTTGTATCAGGCTAATAAATACTGTTACAAGAAACTGTAGATTGAGACTTGAATGTAAGAATGAATGAATAAACTGGAAACTTAGCATTTATTCCCTCATATATTTTTCAGGGAAGAAGCAGTATACACAACTAGGAGCGCCCTAACAGATAAAATGTACACAACTTGCAGCGCTCTAACAATGTGTACACAACTAGCAGCGCTCTAATAAACAATGTGTACACAACTTGCAGCGCTCTAACAATGTGTACACAACTAGCAGCGCTCTAACAATGTGTACACAACTTGCAGCGCTCTAACAATGTGTACACAACTAGCAGCGCTCTAACAATGTGTACACAACTAGCAGCGCTCTAACAATGTGTACACAACTAGCAGCGCTCTAATAAACAATGTGTACACAACTAGCAAAGGTTTCCTGTTGAAGAAAATGAGTGACAGTGAATTGTACAAAGCAAACAATAAAATTTAATTAAGACATTATTGAGAGCACGCATTATAAAACAACACGACGACAACGCCGCCATTTTCTTCCCAAGAGATTTGAGATGGGCATTACTCTTATTCTACAGCAGAACATATAACTCTTGTTCTACAGCAGAACAGTTAACTCTTATTTATACAAGAACAAATAATCTTATTCTACAGCAGAACAGTTAACTCTTATTCATTCTACAGCAGAACAGTTAACTCTTATTCTACAACAAAATAGATACATTTTATTCTACAGCAGAACAGTTAACTCTTATTCATTCTACAGCAGAACAGTTAACTCTTATTCTACAACAAAATAGATACATTTTATTCTACAGCAGAACAGAAAACTTTTATTCTGTAGCAGAACAGACAATTCGTATTCTATAAAAAGAACAGATAACTCGTATTATATAGCAGAACAGATAACTCGTATTATATCAAAGAACAGATAACTCGTATTATATAGCAGAACAGATAATTCGTATTCCATAAAAGAACAGATAACTCGTATTATATAGCAGAACAGATAATTCGTATTCCATAAAAGAACAGATAACTCGTATTATATAGCAGAACAGATAATTCGTATTCTATAAAAGAACAGATAACTCGTATTATATAGCAGAACAGATAATTCGTATTATATCAAAGAACAGATAACTCGTATTCTATTGCAGAACAGATAATTCGTATTCCATAAAAGAACAGATAACTCGTATTCTATAAAAGAACAGATAACTCGTATTCTATAAAAAGAACAGATAACTCGTATTATATAGCAGAACAGACAATTCGTATTCTATAAAAGAACACATAGCTCGTAATCTATAGCAGAAGCGAAGAGCGTTATCTACAAATTCACACGGAGTTTATTTCACAATGACAAAATAGAAAGACAACATTACTGGTCCTTGCATATATCTCTAGAATTTCTCCTTGATTTTGACCTAACATATGTTCGTTTTCATCAATTGTACTTTCTCTCTCTCCCACCTCCTCTACTCTAACGTCTGCGCAATTACAATAGCTGAGCGTGAGCTTAGCAAGCAGGTGTGTGACTGCATTCCTTCACAGGTTGAGTTACGTCTGCTATCTCATCAGCATTCTTGCTGCTTTCTGTCATTCTTCTTTTTTCTATTATTTTTGCAAAATCCGTTGGGGTTTTTTTTTGTTGTTTCTTTTCTGCATTTATTCTCTTTTTTGAATCTACTCTTTTCTGCTTGATGACTTCTCGACCAAATACTCCATAAAGCGAGACTATCTTGGAATTCGGTTCTAGAAATCCTGGATTATTGATGCTCAATTAATTTGCAGATGCATCATGCTAAAATACTTGTTTGCACACTCTCTCATTGGCTGTCGCAGATCATTGGTTCACAAATCAATTATCAAATTGTTATTAATTATCAAATTAATTCTAAAATACTTACAACTTCAGGTGTTTACTCTAAAATAACATTAACCCAAGTCTGCACACAGGCAGGTACTGCACTACAAGTCTGCACAAAAGCCGGTACTGCACTACAAGTCTGCACAAAAGCCGGTACTGCACAACAAGTCTGCACAAAAGCCGGTACTGCACCACAAGTCTGCACAAAAGCCGGTACTGCACCACAAGTCTGCACAAAAGCCGGTACTGCACCACAAGTCTGCACAAAAGCCGGTACTGCACCACAAGTCTGCACAAAAGCGGGTACTGCACCACAAGTCTGCACAAAAGCCGGTACTGCACTACAAGTCTGCACAAAAGCCGGTACTGCACTACAAGTCTGCACAAAAGCCGGTACTGCACTACAAGTCTGCACAAAAGCGGGTACTGAACTACAAGTCTGCACAAAAGCCGGTACTGCACTACAAGTCTGCACAAAAGCGGGTACTGCACTACAAGTCTGCACAAAAGCCGGTACTGCACTACAAGTCTGCACAAAAGCGGGTACTGCACTACAAGTCTGCACAAAAGCCGGTACTGCACTACAAGTCTGCACAAAAGCCGGTACTGCACTAGAAATGTGCAGTATGGCGATTGTACTCTGTCTACTTCACTACTGGAGTTCTAACACTACCACAATATCGACTATAGTTAGTGACCCACTTGGGTCTCGGTAGTATCGACTCTAGACAGAGACCTAAATGTATCTCCGTAATAACTGCAGTAGTCAGTGACCTACTTGTGTCTCGAACAAGAACCAATGAGCTTCGAGAGCCAGTGAGAGAGTGTCCAGAAACGTATCTTTTAAAGCAGGAAAAGATAAATCTATGACCATAAATATTTAAGATGGAACTTTTCCAGGAGTTGAAACAGATTACTAAACGTCTATGGACCAAACAAAATGTTGGACACACGTAGACATATTTTAAAAGCATAATTATTAAAGAAAAAACAAATAATAACATGGTAACTTCGTGGATATTTAAACAAAACCCTTATTAAAGAAAAAACAAATAATAACATGGTAACTTCGTGGATATTTAAACAAAACCCTTATTAAAGAAAAGAGAAATCTAGCGCGTAGAAAACACACCAAAAAGCCGCGTCATTTTGATTAACCATACAGAAACGTAAAAAACACATAAAAAAGCCACGTCATTTTGATTAACCATACAGAAACGTATAAAACACATAAAAAAGCCGCGTCATTTTGATTAACCATACAGAAACGTATAAAACACATAAAAAAGCCACGTCATTTTGATTAACCATACAGAAACGTATAAAACACATAAAAAAGCCGCGTCATTTTGATTAACCATACAGAAACGTATAAAACACATAAAAAAGCCACGTCATTTTGATTAACCATACAGAAACGTATAAAACACATAAAAAAGCCGCGTCATTTTGATTAACCATACAGAAACGTATAAAACACATAAAAAAGCCACGTCATTTTGATTAACCATACAGAAACGTATAAAACACATAAAAAAGCCACGTCAATTTGATTAACCGTACAGAAACGTATAAAACACATAAAAAAGCCACGTCAATTTGATTAACCGTACAGAAACGTACAAAACACGTCAAAAAGCCACGTCAATTTGATTAACCGTACAGAAACGTACAAAACACGTCAAAGAGCCATGTCAATTTGATTAACCGTACAGAAACGTACAAAACACGTCAAAAAGCCACGTCAATTTGATTAACCGTACAGAAACGTACAAAACACATAAAAAAGCCACGTCAATTTGATTAACCATACAGACACGTATAAAACACATAAAAAAGCCACGTCAATTTGATTAACCGTACAGAAACGTACAAAACACATCAAAAAGCCATGTCAATTTGATTAACCGTACAGAAACGTACAAAACACGTCAAAAAGCCACGTCAATTTGATTAACCGTACAGAAACGTACAAAACACATCAAAAAGCCATGTCAATTTGATTAACCGTACAGAAACGTACAAAACACGTCAAAAAGCCACGTCAATTTGATTAACCATACAGAAACGTATAAAACAGAACAATAATTATAATAAGAAAAGGCAGTACTGAAATACGGCCTATAGTTTGTAAATTTGCTTATTGTAAATGACAGTTACGGGTCAGCTTGTGGTGGCAGGTTGCAGTAGTTGACACTTTGGAATATCATATCTAGTGCTACATACCAATAACTGTGTAGTCGTCATACACAGCATTACATGAGTCATTAATGGGATAGTATCTACATCTGCTGCACGTATGATAAAAAAAACTGAGAATTTTGAAAGTTCTGTTTTAAACAAAGTGTGATATTCTTGCTTAATTTTATTATTATCATGTATGTGTGTGTGTGTGTGTGTGTGTGTGTGTGTGTTCGTGCTTGCATAAATGTATGTGTGACAGAAAGAGTGCTTGTTTATTTCCTTGTGAATGTATGCACGTTTGCGTGCGTTCCAAGTCGAATTAATTCCAAATAAGACCTAACAGGCACACCCTGAGGGATTTCAAACATTTGAGCAGTTCAATCATTTCTGCAAACTTTGATGGAAAAAGAACAAACAGCCTAAAAATCTTGCAGTTCTAACGGGAAGCGAAAGGGAAAGCACCCTGTAAGTTTTGCATTGTTTCTTTTCTTTTGTTTTGCTATTTCTATTGTCGTATTCAACCAGAATTTCAACTGCTTGCATTTCTGGGATTTCTATTTTTGAAAGGATTAGTTTCCTGTTGGAGGCATTTTGGTTCTTTGTATTGGTTTTAATAGAAATCGTGCTACCCAAGAGCAAGGAGAGGTCTTACGGTTGCTATGGATATTTGCAAGTATTTTTGTAATAACGGCAGCAAGTTTCATTTCGATTACTAGGCTATTTAAATGAATTTTCCACAGCAGTGTTTAATAGGCTTTTTACTTTCTTCTTTCTCTTCGTGTTCTTGTTCGCATTTATCCATCTTTCGTTTCTTAAAATACATTGTTGCTGTTGTTATTAATTTAAGCATGACTGATTCATAGTGCAATAGAAGAAAAGTGTAAAACAGAAAACTGATCTAAACTAATTAGTAATTACCTAGAAGTTTCACAGGCAACCAATGTAAGTAATAGTACATGAAAATGTACTTAGATACTATTCAAACAGCAATCTTTTTTCTCGGAGAAAAAATAAAAACGTGCATACAGATACTGTGACACCTCTCTAGGCACCCTTCACTCGTTGTGATTATTATTTATTAATTAACAACACATAATTAATTACAAGTGATCGAGAATCTTAATTTATAGTTATTAATAAAATTGTCTCACAGGACCAATCTGTCTTGCACTTGTCGGATTATAAGGGTGCCGTAAAACTATACTCTTTACCCAATAACAAGATAGACTTTTACTGTTGCATAATGTTTTCTGTAGGTTGTAAACTTCTTACCATGGAGTAATAAAAGTCCGTCTTTTATTTATATTTAACGAGCCCCCATCCACCTACTATTACTCCAACATAAGTTTTAATATATGTGCAAGAAGATCAATAAATTTAAAAGCAAATTTATTAAATCAACAAATATACAACATAGGAATATAATCGAAGAGCATCGACATTTACACCACATCACAACGATGTTTGATTAACAGTAGACAATCGTTCAGTCTATCCTAGCATAGACATCAGCAGTCAAATTAACATATACATAATCAAGTTCATGGACACATTCCATCAAGATAATTATAGTCAATCTACATAATCTTTTCAATGATGGCAGCTGTCACTGGTACATGTTCACAATCATGCAATTTGCAGCAAGTTGCTGTTTTTCTTATTTAGGGATGATTCCAAAGTACCCCTTCTAGACACTTTACACAACTGTTCCAGAATCTTCGATGCACTCACAAAGCACACCATGGAGAATTGTCCAGAACTTCGCGTGCACTATCAAAGCACATCAGGCAGAATATTTTAGAATCTTTGTGTGCCAGTAATGAAGAATGTTGTAAACAATCTTCCTGAATCCTCAAGATCTAACTAAAGCCTCACTTTTCACCGTATTGACTCTCGAATGAGATTCAAAGGAATCAACTTAAAAGCATCATGTTTACTGATAAGTTTGAAGAGTTAATTGATTCACACAGCAACATGATCTGGTAGAGTACAGTAGTCACTGTTAATTAAGTACAGGACTACGAAATAAAAATAGTATGCTTTTCTTCAAAAGTTAAATTAAATTTCAGGCATATTTCATCTTTAAACTCCTTTCTCTTTCATGCACATTCTCAACTTACAAATCCTGCAACAATATTCATTAACCCGATACACACACAGCATAAGAAATATAGCATTGTTCAAAATTCACAAGAATAATGTACAATGTAATCATATTAGTGAACATAGAAATAATGGTTCAATTACATACGCATTCTCCATTTCAAATCAGAGATCAATAGTAAGCATGTACGAAATATTTCTAAGCACATTTCTTTAACAGTCATTTAACTTACCATAAGCTAATGGTCGCCTTATGATCATACTCGAGTCTCATAAAAAATCAAAGTGATTAGAATATAGGACTTTCTTCAACAAAACATCTTTTGGTCCATCTCCAATGAGTGAATTTGTTATGAGCAAGTAGGAGACTATTAGTCTCAAAATCTACTCATCCAGAGGGAACTGTTTGGATTGCATCAGCAAGTCTAGCATATTCTCTACCTGAGTTGTTTACTCCAACTATGACACTTAAAAATATCAGCATAAGCAGTGGCCATGGTCGTGTCACTTTAACATTGACAACAAATATATAATTATTAAGTTTAGAAATAGGGAAAGACAAATTTACTCCACACACATGCTATGCAATATGTAGTTTCTTTCTTGTAGAAAAATCAATAACGAGCACACAGATACTCTGCTTTCTTGGAAGAAACAAAAATCATGCAAACATGTTTTCATGTCCTTTATTATGAAGAAATTTTAGAATAATTAAAACTTGACTGATTGATTGATTGTCTGATTGATAGATTGAGTGAGTGAGTGAGTGAGTGAGGCTTTGTATGCAGTTCCAACATTAAGGATTTTGTGGATGAGTAGCTAAAGGAACTTTAGAAAGACCTCATGAAAATAAATGAACTTCAACCAAGCAAGAAACTCGGATAACAATCGCATCCCCATACATGTGGAATATCCCCGCATTCCTCCATGTCCAGGTGTCACAAGGTAGGCATTCTTCCGAGACTTTACTTCACGCCTCATTGTGCACCTTCAGGAAATACAGAGGGTACTCGGGCTTAAGCGAGCAAAACGTTATCCTAATAATCTCTTTAATTCTAGTGTATTATCTCCCTACCAAAAACGACCACACGCCTAATTGCTGTTTTCCAGGTACTTCTAGTGCATGTACATTATTCCACATCACTCTGACCACCAACACCAACACAAAAAATGTATATAAATACATCTAGTTTGTTATTTGTCATGTTAGACGATAAATTAATGTCGAAGGTTTTCAATTTCAAACAGCTCTGTAAGGATTCTTCTGTTGGCAGATAATGAGTGAGAGGCATGATATTGCTATTGCTATTGCTATTAGAACTGATCTGGAGTCAGTCGGACAACAGTGAAAGAAATTGTAAACAATAAATTTAAAGGACACCGATAAATCGGACTTTGTGGACTAGCTTGTGAAGTTGCTTGATGTCAGTCATATGATTTGCTAGAAATCTTATACCTGGAGTTTAAATGAATTAATCATTCTTCGCGTGTTTCTTATGTCGTGAAAACTTTGTATGTACATGTATGGATGGATCCCCACTCCCAATCACATCGGTACCAATGTACTAGAGTGCAATCTTGTACCGTACTACATTATCGGCCTGGACAGTTGCTGCTAGATAACACACCCTGACTGGACGTCAGCCGTGATTTCCAGAAAATGTCAGATACAGAATACCAGAGTATTGATTACACATACAAGGATATAATAAAGCAAAAAAGAGTCGTAATAAGTATGGATCCAAACTGCTTTGATGTTTACTAATCAATTTCGCGTACAGTTAGGAACTAAAACTACCAAATTCTCTCATGCACCCTCTCACACAGGTACAAAATGGGTGGCGACTTGCCAAGTTTTTTGTGCTAATGACCAAGGCTGACGCACATGAATGGGCGGGCGGGAGTGTGTGGATCCGAAGGAGGTACATATTAGTGCTCGTGTTGTTTACCTGTGGGCGGTTTGCAGCTTGACCTGGTTTTCTCAGCGTTTATCCTCCTTATTCGGGTTCAAAAGGTCAGACAGAGGTCATCTTTGTTTCTCTCCGGCCGCGCGCGTCACATGTTGTTTGTATGCGTTCACCTCTCTTTCAGTTTCTTTACCGCAATTACTTTCACCCTGTCTGAAATTAACTTCCATGGAAAAAACTGAATCAGCCGCACTAAAAATGAGTGTTAGTTAGTTAACTTGATATACCTTTAAGTCAATCGAATGATAAGATAACACATTAACAGTACAAATAAATGTAAACATTGATAACGATTTTTGTCTCTCGAAAGAGCAATTCTCCTAACCCGGCCAATGTTGAAAGCACCCCACAAACATTAAACTGATGAAAGGCCAAGGTCATGTTTATTTCGTTAAAGATGCTGCGCAGTTTCTGAATGAAGAAGTTCGTTGGAGAGAAGAAGAAATAGGAGGCCAGATGTGCCGCTTCAGCTATTAAATATTAATCAGTCCAACGTCCATCAAGAATTCCTCGCGTGCCGTCTTCCTTCTTGGTGTTGTGTCCAGCACCTGTCTAGGGAAACTTTCTGCGTCCTTCACATTTCGACCCCTGCTTGACTTTTTATGGGGAGTTCACACTTGTGTAATCAATTCGGATTCAGTTAACGAGGGTCATTTGATGCTAAGGAGCGTCTCATAACGACCATTTGTGAATCTTGAATGTTATATAAGTCGTTAAGTGTCAAAGTGATCAGACCTTAGGCACTGCTTGTGCTGATATTTTAAATTGTCAAATCTGAAATTAAACAACTCAGGTAAAGAATGTGCTAGTCTTGTTGATATGATCTAAATTGGTTTTAGATGGATGAGTAGTTTTAATTATCCAATGGTTAAGATTTACGAGAACGAGACCAGCCAATGGGATGAGATCAAAAGTTAACCTGCTGTATAGAATTCTATTGTCTAATCACTTTGAATTTGGAGTAGCAAGAAGTCCGGTCATTAAATGCAGCCATTAGCTTAATGGTGAGTTAACTGACTGATTGAGAGAATGGATTTAGAAATATTTAATGCATTTTGCTATTGTTATGTTATACTTGTGTTTTACACAGCGATGTATTGTGTGAGTAGACTATTATTTCTACAAATTGTGAACTAAGAAGCCATATGTAGTATGCTAAACACTTGACATTATGAATATATTCATAAAGTTGATATGTTCTATTTATTATCATGCTGTATGCTTGTATCGGGATAATAAATACTGTTGTATTTATTATGCTGTGAGACTTGATTATAAGAAAGAATGTAGCTAAAGATGGATACATAGTGTGGTATGGGTGGGTTTAAGCAAGTATTTTCCAAACCTCTTAATCCATCTACTCCCACCCATGATGGGTCATTGTCAATTGCAGTTGGAGAAACTGGTTCAGACCTCAGGAACAATACTCATTAAATATTCTATTCTTTTGTCCCCAAGTTTTACCCATTGAGAAATTCCTACACCCCTTGCAAGCATGTACACTTCTAGGAATTATAAGCTTTCTGCACCCCACACATCTTTAACTCAGGGGAAACATTTCCCAAAACATGTTATGACTGACTTAATATATTCAAATTTTAGCCCCCACCCCCAAAGCTATATATCTCCTTCCTAAAACACGGAAGTGGAAGTGCTAACAAATAACAACAAATTTATTCAATGCAATGAATAAGTTTAACAAGTGCAAACAAAAATAGTAGTCACAAGGCAATAATAAAAGAAAGAAAATAAAAATTGTTTATCAAATCTGGATTTAAATTCCTAACTAGCTCCTAATAGAACTCTCACAATGAATACTAAATTGTTCATGAGTTCTTATACATTGATATAGGGTTCTTTAGAGTCTCTTGCACTGTTCATAGAAACTTTGAAATCAATATACAGTTTTTAGAGACTTTGCTTTTCATCGATATCAAAGTCACATACGTTATTTGGTTGAACACTACAGTTTATGTTTGTGGAAAACAAAGTCAAAAAATCATAGAGAAAAGACAACAAGAGTGAACTAAATTTAGAATGATTCACCTGATTCAACAGTAGTGCTTGGCGGAGTTATCAGCCCTTGGAATGTTGTGGTCTGTGATGCAAGGTTGCTTCTTGAATGACATGTGAGTTAAAAAAAAAAAGTAGTGGCCATGCTTGAAGTTTACCATCACAAACGTTGGCATACTTGTTTTAAAGTCTTTGACTGGATTTTTTAACACTGCTGCATGTTGGTCGACTCAGACCACAAAATATTCATACCCAGTGAAATCTATAACTGTGTACAGTTCAGGTAGATGAAGCAATGACAAAAGAAGCGGTTGGCATATAACCATCAGAAGAACTTGGCTGGTCAAACGTGAACCATTTTACGGCTTGAGCATTCAAGACAAGTGGTTTGTTCACAATTTTGACTGAACTTATATACAGGTGTGCAAGAAAAAATAATTTAATTGGCTTCAAGATCACGTGATTCTGTGTTTTAGGGCTGTCAAGCATAAATTGCCAGAATAGCTTCTATTTTTTATTCAACGTCTTAATAGGTACATATATATTTTTAAGTGGATTTATTTAATTGTTGGTTTTTAATTGGTTATAGGGTTTAAATATAAAAGGGATTAATAAGGGTTTTAAGAAAACTATACTTGCATCTTACCCCTGACAGTTCTCATAATTCTGGACCTATTGAACAAAGTTGTAAAGATAATCTTTTAATGACAGAACAAATAGCGGGTTGCAAACGCAGTTTAGACCACTCACGCAAAACTGGATCTGATGTGCGAAAGGAGAGAATAAGTCAAAGTAAATAAATATAATTTTTACAATGATCACAATCAGTAGAAGTGTAGACTTACTTTATAACAGAAAGATCGTAAATTTACATTGACAATACATATAACTCGTATATTTATACAAAATTACTCGTGTACTAAACTTATGGCTAACGTAATTACTTGTGTGCTAAACTTATGTCTAACGTAATTACTCGTGTACTAAACTTATGGCTAACGTAATTACTTGTGTGCTAAACTTATGGCTAACGTAATTACTCGTGTGCTAAACTTATGGCTAACGTAATTACTTGTGTGCTAAACTTATGGCTAACGTAATTACTTGTGTGCTAAACTTATGGCTAACGTAATTACTTGTGTGCTAAACTTATGGCTAACGTAATTACGTGTGTGCTAAAATTGTGGCTAACGTAATTACTTGCCTGCTAAACTTATGGCTAACGTAATTACTTGCGTGCTAAACTTATGGCTAACGTAATTACTTGTGTGCAATGCTTATGGCTAATGTAATTGTTTCAAATGTAAAGCTAGAGTTTGAGTTTAAGAAATCCAGTATCATTTGAAAAAGCTAATCTTTTGTTAAAAGTCGAAGTGTTAGAATCGTAGTGACCAGGCTGAGAAAATGCTAAAATCTGAGTTATGTCCCTTTATGTGATAGTTCTTATCGCCCCAGAGCCTGTATAATGAGTTATGCCCCTTTATGTGATAGCATTAGTTTTTATTGCCACAGAGACTCCATGCACAATTGCCTCATTAGTCGTAATCCTTTCGGTAAATTAGTTATCTTGCAGACTATCCTGCATGATCTATTTCAAAAGCACAAAACTCTCCCCACCCACTCTCCAACGTTTTCAAAGTAGCAAACTCGAACTTGCATGCAATTTTACCTTGACACATGCCCTGTCTCAAGTTTTAACACTAAATATTTCTATTCATATCTTATAACATGTCAAATCAAAATAGTAAGAAAATCATCTTCACTCCCATAAGCCCGACTGAAAGCGACTTCCTGACTTTGCAGGAATTGGATTCTTAAAATAGTTCCTGTCGGAGAGACTTTCTCTCTCTACCGGAAGTGAGTTCTGAAAATAGTTCCTGTTGGAGGTGTGTAGTTTTTACAAAAAAATAATTTCACATCCGTGACCGACATGGGAACAAATTCAGGATGAAACACAAATAACTATGTACTTCAATTACTTGTATATGTTGTGTTTGTTTATTTGATAGCTCTGATAGGAAACGCCCTACTTCGGTTAGGACTGCTTACTATTCTTAATCATGTACAAATGTCGTAATGCTAACAGTCACGATACCTAGGTCAACGCCCGACAACCTGTGCTTATTGTAGACAGCGTGACATACGCTAACCAAATTTAGGGCTGCATACCCATATTATTGTAAATGCACACCAGCATTTAATTTAAGTGGGGAGAACTGATTGTTGTAAACACTCTACACTAAACTTGACAGTTAATGTTGTCAACAGACACCAGCCGTAACTGGATAAAGTTGTTGTGAAATGTAATTATAGCTACTGCATTACACAGTACCGAAACAGAGCAGTTCTCATTTGTAGCTGATTTGTCATCTACATTCAAACAATAAATCAGCAGTTCTCATTTGTAGCTGATTTGTCATCTACATTCAAACAATAAATCAGCAGTTCTCATTTGTAGCTGATTTGTCATCTACATTCAAACAATAAATCAGCAGCAACGAACTCAGTGGTGAAATTCGACTTGCAGTCTACTCTAGAAGGGGATGCAGACTTGTGGCATTGTTGTAGGGGTGGTGCCGTTTGTTATAAATACATTTCCTCTGGTCAAGGTCGTCAAAACTGTTGGTATAGAGGAAATGGCACACGCATTTCTAGAGCATTCGACAGACGTAGAATCAAGATTTGATTTTTTAACAAAAAAAAAAAAAAAAAACCAAAAAAAAACCCAATAAAATGACAAAGTGAAGAATAGCACATTGCTTGGTCTGTGTTTTTCGAGTAAAAAAAATAAATCAAAGCTGGTTTTTTTTTTCTGTGTATGTAAACTACTAAACGGCAGAAATGAGCGGTGTGTGTGTGTGTGTGTGTGTGTGTGTGTGTGTGTGTAAACAACTAAACGACAGAAAAAACGAATGAGCGACATGTGTGTGTGTGTGTGTGTTGCGTGCGTGCGTGCGTTTGAGCGCGCGCTTTGTATTCTTGCTCTAAAGAACTGTGTACAATTCCCACTCGGTACAACAACAAATTTCTGCGTAGTTCCTCTCTTACTTTTTATGTAAATTGATCTGTGTGAACCCTTTGCAGCCTTCACCTCAAAAGCTCATCTTGTGTTCAGGGACAGCGGAACCTAGCGAGGTGGAAAAGAAAGCATCACATTGGATACCAGTGTCAAGGCCGTTCACGTCAATCTACCTCGGTTACGAATGGTTGAGGTCTCAGGTGCTGTTGGAGAAGCAGGCGGTTTTCTTCCAATTTCTACCCTTTTAAAAATATTTCATCAATCTCTTAAATATTCTTACCATCACAAGGGTTTGCTTTGTTTTCTCGATATTTCATTGTTAGGTGGTGTATGCAAGTTCGCGACTGACATGGAGGGGAGAAGGGGGGGGGGTCTGTACCGTGCTTCTTCATCAAATATGGCATTCAGTGACGTGAGGAAATCGTTGCAGACAAGATAAGGCTAGTCCGTTTGGCCTTGGAATTTCAGTCGACCGCAACTGCTAAGTCAACAAAGGGAACGAGAAAACGACGCGTGAAATGTCAATAGGTGGTCCTGGTTACGCTAACAAATTTAACGTCACCACTGGAGCTTTCATGGATCATTTCATCATAAGACGTTCTCTGATCTGTAGTCCTGAAGATATGGAGAGTATTGATGGTGGTGTTGGTGTTGGAGTTTTGTCTTGGTACTTGCTTGGTGCTGTCGTCAGTTGTTGAATTATTTTTGTGTCCTTGAGTTGTTTTTTTGTTATGTGTCCCCTATTTCTTCTGCCTCTGGCGTTGAAGTTGTATATTTGCTCCTGTTGAGTGTTGTGGTGTTAGTGGCTGATGTAAGTTGTAAATATTGTTGATAAATATGTGTGTAGTGCTGTTGTTCGCTCGTCTGTTGCAAAAAAGTGTTTGGCCGATAATGGCAGACTTTAGTCTGGTAATCTGTGGGCTAAAGTTGTGATGGGTGTTGTTGCTGTCGTTCCCGATGTTGAATAGGAGGGGGGGGGTCTTACCGAGCCCAGGCTAGTAGCACGCCAAGTCTATACGTGAGCCCGGGATGTTCAAACCCTTGTCCTCCTACTGATGGTGTTGTTGTTGGAGCTGTCTTGGCTGTCCTCGGTGTTCATTGGAATGCATAAAGAAGTGACATTTCAATATTTTTCAGAGATATTTTGAAATCTGTACTTTCACTCTGTGTCACCTCTCCCCGTCTCTCTCTCTCTCTCTCTCTCTCTCTCTCTCTCTCTCTCTCTCTCTCTCTCTCTCTCTCTCTCTCCAGTATGGAGGACACAACTTAGTATCCTGAAAATTGCATGAAAAAGACGGATATTGTGAATACTGAGTTGATGAAATGAAACAAAATATATGTGTGTTTGTGGAGTGGGGGCGGTTGCATTGGCTTCCTTCCTCTCCAGAGTTGCTTTTCGTCGGAGGATGATATCGGCCCTGGATAGCTCTGAAAGGATTTTGTTTGGTTTCCTTCATTACGTTCTGGGGTCCCGACCACCACGTGGACCGCTCAGTATCGATCCCCCCTCCAAATACTAGACATAAACGCACATGTGTACGCAAAAATATACTGCGACCTAATTATGCGCACATTTATTTAATTGTCTCGGGAGTATCCCCCCTTCCCTTACCCGCTTGCACAAGATCAGATCTCTTGAATATTTAATTGGTGTACCTTTTCAGGGTCTAAGGCTCTAAGCCTTGTTCCAATAGAAAAGGGAGATAAAGCATGGCTGCAAATAAAAAAAAAATAAAGTTAAGAAAACTGATATCACTCACAAACTCGCCAGATCACGTGCGTGAGAATTAAATAAAAATGCCTCGTCAGACAGTGGCGACACAACTGACATTGTTGCTGTTTGAAGTTGCCGTCATTCCAAGAACGTGTCTCTTAGAGTTAGGTACTGACGTACATTCTAAGACTTCAATAGTTTGAGTAACTGTCTGATGAAGACACCTCTACCACATCATCCCATCCCCGCACTGAATTATTGATTATCAGCAATTTAATCTTTGTGACACTCCACCCCACTCCCAGCTCCAGTAGGAGTCTGTCTATAAAATAATTACTAGGAGTATGTCTATAATCGCTAGGACTATTTCGTATATGTATATTTAAGTTTGATTTTAGCTGGTTATTCCTCCATCACCATCACCCATTATGATGTCGAACATTTCTTGATGCAGTTATGTCCCTTTACTATGCAGCGAACAGCCAGTGGGTAAATTTTAATTCCATTTTGTTACACGCTTTTACATGAAACGCAGTACATGCTTTGACTAAGTAGAGTTGTCTGACCCTACTTTTTAATTAAATATTATATTACTTGTTTAATATCAGCATGAGAAGACCTTCGGGTACTGTGTGTTTTGTAATTACCAAAGTTAAAATAACAACTCATGAAGAGAATGTGCTAGAACATGCTGACGTAATCTAAACCGGTCTTATGTGGATGAGTAGTTTGTATTATCCAATGGTTAAGATTTACAAAGAACAAAACCAGCCAGTGGGCTGAGATAAAAATAATTCTATTTTCTATCACTTTGAATTTGGCGTGGTTGAAATCTGGTCATGAAAAGTGGCCTTTAGCCTTAAAAGTAAGTTTACTGACTAATTGAGAGAGAGAGAGAGAGAGAGAGAGAGAGAGAGAGAGAGAGAGAGAGAGAGAGAGAGAGAGAGAGAGAGAGAGAGAGAGAGAGAGAGAGTGGGCCTAGGAATATTCATTTATGCATTCTGCTATTGGTATGTTATTTTTGCTTTTTAGAGATGTATTATGTGAGTAGACTATTACTTTTATGTAGAGATGTATTATGTGAGTAGACCATTACTTTTGCAAATGTGAATTATGATGCTTGTATGTAGTATGCTAAATGCTTGACATTGTTTCTAGTGAACACGTTCATAAATTATTATGTTGTATTTACTGTGTTGTATGTGTGTATCTGGCTAATAAATACTGTTGCAGAAAACTAAGTTGAGACTGGAATGTAAGAGAGAATGGAGATTAGAGATAATATCTGGAAAGCTTAGCATTTGTTTCCTGATTATATTTTACAGCAAAAAAATGAGCTGCTTTTCTAGAAAGTCTGAGACTGTTTGAATTTTGGGATTTTCTTCCAGGATCATGGCTTATTGATTTATGAACCCTTATGACCGTGGTATATTTGAGAAGTCTCTAAGTGTAAGGATATAATGCACTCTGTTAATTGTATGACAGTAAAAGAATGCTCGACTACAACATAGAATTTCTAGTATAAGGAAGTTACTGGAAATTGCCACATTGTTCTGCTCGAGGGAACTAATAGGGCAAAGGAGTGCACGACAGCCACCTAACTTTCCCCAAACAGCGCGCTTTATTACACAGGTTTGCCTGTCACTAAATTTAACATCTAAACCAAGGGAATTAATTTAGGAGGCTGACGGGTGAATCTGGGCAACCAGTCTGTCATCAGCATAGGTAAATGTTGTATATTAATAATCTTTACATCCTCATGCTGAGACAGGGTCTACTTCTAAAGAAGTAGTGGAATGTAACAACAATAAACATATGACACTGTTACAAAATCATGCAAAAGACTTTTGCAGCATCATGATTGACAAGGTTATGTACAAACTATTATCACTTATCTCTCTATAACTCCATTTCTGTTATATGATAAGAATAATCTTGTGATTTATATTGATACCAATATGCTGACTTATGTGTTACAAAATCATGCAAAAGACTTTTGCAGCATCATGATTGACAAGGTTATGTACAAACTATTATCACTTATCTCTCTATAACTCCATTTCTGTTATATGATAAGAATAATCCTGTGGTTTATATTGATACCAATATGCTGACTTTAGTGTTAGAATATATGACAGTATAAGTATTGAATTTATTTGAACATGGTTTCATGGAAATATTGATGAAATAATCTGTGCATTGTATTTATTATATGTATATTTGATTATTAATCAAATAAATTTATTGTCCGTACACATATTGGTGACCATATGTTGGAGAGATAGTGGGTGGAATGGAGCTTGCTAAATATAGACTAAAGACGGATTTATCTTCTCCTTTGGTAAGACATTTTCCAACTATGGAAATATTGTGTGACAGTGAATGTTTGTCCTTAATGTTGTGGAAGAGAGAAAACGTTTACAGCACCCGCATATCCGC
The DNA here is from genome assembly GCA_028829895.1 of Sinotaia quadrata. NCBI lineage: Eukaryota > Metazoa > Mollusca > Gastropoda > Architaenioglossa > Viviparidae > Sinotaia > Sinotaia quadrata. The sequence continues at coordinate 90,762,389 of CM054182.1, read as the reverse complement.
CAAGTGAGAGAAATGTCATCTAGAAAATTATTAAGAACATAAATTAAGATTCTCATCACTTGTGAGAGAGACGAGTGGTGTCTTCTAGAGAATTATTAATAATATAAATTAAGATTCTTATCACTTGTAATTAGTAATGGATGGTTAATAATAATCATAACCAATAAATAGGGTGGCGTTGTGTCACACATACTAACTAATTTACGGTCAGGAGATAAACAGTCTCTGTAGCTGCGCGAGTAGTCAGCATCCAGTTAATGAACAGTTTGCTTAGTTTTATCAAAAACTGTCTGCAGGCTGGATGGTGTGCGTAGGTGTGGAAACCCAGACAACAGCCGCACAGCCAGAATGTTCGCACAACTGCATGAGGCACGTAGTCACATTTCACTTTTTACACACGCACGCATGCACACACACACACACACATGCATTGCCATAAGTATGACGCACAGAAACTCTTCTCGTCACCCACCCACTCTCATTCTCATCACCAAAAACCGCCCACAAGTAAGGGAAAATAGCGAGGGGGCTGGTATTTCTCTAAACCGCTATGATCTGGATAAAACAAACACACATACGCACACGCACACACACACACACACACACACACACACACACACACACACATATAGTACTGATACAAATTATTGAATTGAGATTAACATATTTTTACTGCTACTACTAATAGTAATAATGATTTTCAATGCGTTTTATACATACACAATCTTTCTCAATAAAAATGAATGTCTGTAAGTACCTAAATATACGATTCCTACTCAGAACTGAGCTTCAGTGTTAATTTTCATCTTAATTATATTAATTAGATAAAATAACCTGACAAACTTCTCAGGCTACGAACAATGACAGGAAAGGTAGATTTGTACTATTTACCATTTGACTATTTGGATTTGGGTAATTAAGTACAGATCACTTCTGCTTATCTGATGCTCCTCAATCAAGACAATTACATTTTTCTTTGAATGTACATTCAAACAAAATATCTAAACACTAATACCTTAACAGCACAAAATATGATCCAGAGCTGTAGAGATATATCCTACTAGTATTAGCATAATTATATATATGTATAATTTAATTTTTTTAACCGCTATATTTGGGTCATTTTTCTATGTTTTTATCCTCCATTTATGACTCTCTGTTTTTAAATAGAAACTGCACAGAATATATTTTCACTTTTGAACAATACATCACCCAGGAAAGAGAGAACTTATCTCTTGTAGAGGCAAAAGGACCTGTACCGGTCGGCACAGTGTACATGTGTATTAGGTCAAAACAACACATTATTCATGGCCTGAAGCGATTATTGACTGCCCACCAACACATTATTCATGGCCTGAAGCGATTATTGACTGCCCACCAACACATTATTCATGGCCTGAAGCGATTATTGACTGCCCACCAACACATTATTCATGGCCTGAAGCGATTATTGACTGCCCACCAACACATTATTCATGGCCTGAAGCGATTATTGACTGCCCACCAACACATTATTCATGGCCTGAAGCGATTATTGACTGCCCACCATACATTATTCATGGCCTGAAGCGATTATTGACTGCCCACCAATGTTGTATCACGGGCACAAATAGGTTGTGACTGGTTACAAACATGGTACACACAATACCACGCGATTAAGACTCCTCACCAACACGGTACACACAATACTGTTCGATGATGACTCCTCACCTACATGGTACATACAATACCACACGATGATGACTCTTCACCAACACGGTACACACAATACTGTTCGATGATGACTCCTCACCTACATGGTACATTCTATACCACACGATGATGACTCCTCACCAACACGGTACACACAATACTGTTCGATGATGACTCCTCACCTACATGGTACATACAATACCACACGATGATGACTCCTCACCTATATGGTACACACAATATTGTGCGATGATGACTCTTCACCAACACGGTACACACAATACTGTGCGATGATGACTCCTCACCTACACGGTTCTCGCGGATTTATTTGATTGGTGACTGACTCTTCCATCAAACCACTGGGTATTCCAAAGTCACAACACTACGTAGTCTTTCAGCGAGTATTGCTGCTCATGTAGCTATTGACTGCCAAACATGATTACTGATTGCTCCCTTCGACTATTATCACAATAACTACTGACTACTCATCTTAGCTTCTCCTAAATGTGACTACTGAGTGCTTGCATTGACTACTATCACAGTAACTACCAACTGATTCTCGTGACTACTGAGTGCTTGCATTGACTACTATCACAGTAACTACCAACTGCTTCTCGTGACTACTGTTACATGTGACATCTGACTGTTTACCTGTGACTACTGATTATATACTGCCTGCAACTACTGATTGCTCCCGGTAAACACTGGCAGTCCCACGTGAAAACTGACCCATCTGACCACTAACTATCCCCATCTGGCTCGACATTGTGGTCACCCTGTTTGATTATTAACTTCCCCATCACACACTTTAGTGTTGGGATAGTCAGTTATGAGATCGGACTGTCGTTTGCGAAAAGGTCAATTGTGCAATAAGGAAGTTTGCAGTAAATCATTATAATCATATAATCATTAATTATAATTATACAAGTTGCTCAAGTCTTGTCAGGGACGGTCATTTATGCGACTGAGTACGGTAGCCAGCCAGCAAATGGATATGTTAGTAGTGTGGTGAAAGATTTAATTGCGAAAGAAACGATTTTATGATGAGATACATAGTCAAATATTGTGTCATCTGTACGACAGGATATATACATATTCACAAGTCACATGACGTGTCATTTGTGTGATAGAATACCTGAAAGTCAAAGAGGGTGCTCAACATTAACTGACCAATCATACAATCGACCATACAATGGCCTTAGGCTAACTATTCATATAACTAACTTCGGAAAGTGTGGGACTAAAATAAGAATGCAATTGGATTTCATGATTAATATATTTAAATACTTTTAAATAAAAACAACTTGTCAAGTGGCGAGGTGTAGCTAAAGTAAAAATATTTATTATCTGTTTTTTATTTAAAATGTATATGCATTAGATACTCCATCAGGCAGTGAATCCAGTTTAAACTGAAGTAGGGCCTAAAGTATTTCTTGATGCAAAATATTTTATTTATTCTTGGCGTGTAATCAAGTGCATAGCCGAAAGGTAACCTAGGCATTACAATTTTATTTTTACTTTTGTGTGTGTGGCCTGCTGAGCAAAGAAGAGTGCTTATGAACCCAGCAGGGGATAAACGTATTTTTCAGTTAATAGCGGCATGAGAAAGGCCGATGACCTAGCTCGCAGTAAAGGAAATCGATTGGAAGCTATTTTTAGCTAAAACATATAAAGAAATGGGCATCACCTCATTTTATTTTACCTATAGTGGGTTAATGTATGGGCATGCGAGCTGAGCTTGGCAGGGGTTAGTGTGGGTGGGTGGGGGCATCAAAAGTCTTTGTTTCAAAAATATTTAAGAGAGCAGAGAAACAATTATATGCACGTGTTTTGTCAGTTGGCAAATGAATTCAGGGAAGTTAAGTTTAAAGTATGCGTTTACATGTGTAGATAGATAGACAAAAAGATAACCATAAAATCGAACAAAACAAAAAATAAAAGAAAGAAAATTGATTTCTTTATTTATAGGTGCAGGGAAGTTCTTTTCTGTATATTTGAGCGGGGGTGGGGTGTGTGTGTTTTTTTCTTTTTGTTGTTTTAATCAAAAGAGTAATTTCTAAAATCTCTGCCACCCCATGAAGCACTAAATGTTTTTTTTCTTTTATCAGCTATATTCTTTTCTAGTTAATAATTTTGGATATCAGCATGAGCTGCATAATGGTTTCATTTTTTCCCCATCCTATCTAATTTATTTAAGGAATTGTGTTAATGTTTGAAAGACAAGAAGATATAGATTATACAATGTAAGTGATTTATCAAAACATTAAAAGTGCAAATCATATTTTAACTTTAACAGTATAAATGGAAATAAAATTTTATCTATGAATTTCCGACTCCAAACAGCCAGCTAAAAGTGTACTTTTAAAATGTTTCATTTAAATTCAGAGCAATGAAATTACTTTCCTTCAATTTCTTGAACACCACTGAGGTGGATTTCAGAGGCTTTTGCAAGGAATTGATTCTTCTCAGAGTGAAATACCCCAAAATATATTTGTTCAGATTAAATAAGAATATTCTTTGTAAAACATAGCTCTTCCTAAAATCATGCAAATGTAACAATGTTAAACAAGCATGCCTGCCCTAACCTCCTTGTATCTTTTTTTTTATTTTAAAAGCACCTCAGTCAAAGACATAGCTGTACATATATTAGCTCCCCTCACTTCTTTTTCTCAGTGTGGCCGATGTTAATCATCAGTTGGACGGGGGCTCATAGTGACGCTTGTGTTTATTCCTATACAAAATAAAGGGGTGAGGGTAATGTAATAATACTTTCTTAAAAACTCTAATTAAGTTATTCAGCAAGCGGGGAATTGTGATAATTAACAAAATATTGCTGATATTTGCCCGGAATGCTGCTGACTAAGGACCCCACCCACTCCATTGGCATGGGTTTTGTCATGAGCCCTTCACCTCATGCCTTTGACACGATACAGTTTTTCGCCATTAAATCGTGAACATTGCGTCATTGCTTTTGCTCTTAGATCTGAACACAGGACAGTCATTTGTTTCTAAACTGGCATTGTCAACTTGTCGCTCGCTGTTGGCACTTATCGGAAATGTGTGCTGTGTATTCTACATCGTCCGGAGTCATCGCTAATGTTCACGATGCTAAAAGTAGATTATGAGTAATATGCATTGCAGTGCTTAATGTAACAATGGAATCAGACACAATAGTGTGTGTCAGTCATCTCCAACATGGCGAGAAATTCAAGGGTGGGTTACTCAATTGTGGGATAGATGAAACCAGAGCAGTATTTACTTAAATATTACAAACTGCTATGGGCATTTTAAACTAAGTGCCCTGCTACTTTTTGTTTGTTTGTTTGTTTGTTTCTTCTAAAACTAATAAGAATAGTGGTATATCAAAAAAATTTTCACCATGGCAGTTGCTTCATTTTGGATAGTCTTTAAGCGGTATATATGAACATTTGTATCAAATATTAAGTTGTTTTGTTGTTTAAAATGTGTATTACTTAAGCATATTATAATTGTTTTTACGTTACTTTTAAAATAAAAAGTTAAACAATGAAAGGCGTTTGTTTTGAAACATGGTTAGTTCAAGTGTGCATTAAATCAATTCACTCTACTGAATCATTAGCACATTTGCACTTTTCATTTGATTTCTGACAGTGTTGGAATATGGTATGTGAACGTGTCTTTACTACAACCAAAATGTTCTGACTTGGATCCAGACTTGGAGAAGTTCCAAAATATGGGATTTTTTTAATGTTCCATTTGTTTTCTTTTCTTTTAACTTTTATTTGTAAACTATCAAGTAAATTCTTTGCAATGGCATTGCATTGTAAGGGGAATGTGGATCCTAAGACACTGATGATGATGATGATTATTATTATGGTGTATTCACTTATCTTCTCATGTTTTATTAAATTAATGAAAAGATTAAATCATCTCTAGTCATAATAATACTTTAAATCTAATACTAATAGCTTAAAGAGTCATAACAACTCTGACTTCTCACTGTAAAATTTTATAAACAGTGTTTACAACTTGAAGCCTTGACACTTTAATCAGACTTAACCTTGAACTAGTTATGTAATTCTTAATCCAGGTTGTCACTCCCTCTGGCCACTACAAGTTTACCCAAAATCATAGTGTTGGTAGGAGATGACTCTCTCTTGGCCAGTATAGCTAGAGATGGATGCTAAGAAGTGTCATCTGAAGTTAATTAAAATGTAGTCAACAGGTAGTAGGGTACGTAACAGGCAAGCCAGAGAGGCTTTCATTCGATTGCCTTTCAGACCCATGCTGTACATCTACTACAGAGAGTGAAACTACCTCCTATAGTAATTTTTCCAGACACACTAATTATAAATCTGTAGACATGATTGTGGGGTTTCCTGGATTTTATAATTCAGTGAGATATTGCCAGCAGAGGTTAGTATCAAGGTTTTTCAAGCCTATTATTATTAAAGTTAATCTTTCTTTTATTCCACAGCTATTCGCCTACCTATTGTTTATATATTATTTATATTAATTAAGGTTTGAGCAAGAATGTGTGAGAGCAAGTTTGCCCTAAGACTAGACAGTTCATGTCTAGTCATTTTCATTGTGCATCTGTGCTTCTGTTTATTATTTGTGTGCGTGTGTGGCTGAGAGACGGGGTTAGTCTCCAGTACACAGGCAAGCGAGGAAATAACCAATATTCTTTTCTCATCTTTCTCTCTCCCTAAACGCACACGTAACGATATGCCATGATGATGATGATTTTGGAAACATGATAATAATTATAGATGACATTATTGTTGATGATAATGGTGATAATGATGCGATGATGTTGACGACGCCATAATGCTGCTGCTGCTGCTGATTTTGTTGTTGCTGATGAAAAGACGGTGGAGTTGATGGTAGCGAGTGGTGTTGATGATGATGACGACTATGATAATGAAATTGTTCATGACCATTAGACGATGATGACTATGATAATGAAATTATTCGTGACCATTAGATGTTGATGATAATGATGATAGTGATAAAATATGCATTTCCTTGATTACAGGCGCTGTTTTTCTGTGAAATCAAATATCACTTGAGAGTGATCAGATTGGGAAAGTATTGATTGCCAGTTTCAAAGAAAGGGATAAACGAGATGACTGTTAACATTCAACAAACGTCAAAATTTTGAAAAATTCAAGAGCAGTTCGTCTTGAATTTAAATCGCTCGCGACGTTAAAGGTTGTCGTCTTGATGACTATGGACATAAAGCAGTAGACACACCAACTGTTGTTTTCTAATTTAAGCAAAAATTGTATCTGAAAGTGTACAAGTTTATTTCTCTTGCCTCGTTTGTTTGGGCTTCTCATCCGCACAGGGCTGTTATCGCTGTGTTTACTGCTGGTTTGAAGGCGGTGGGATTTGAAGCAAAATATTTCCTCGCAATACGGAACAGGAAATACAATGAGAAATGTCACGCTTTGAGAAAAATAAAGCGGGTCACGAATACTTGCATTAGCTTGGGGTCATTTACCAACACCTCTACACGTCACTGAATCCCAATGATGGAGGTAGCGTGCTTTAAAAAAAAAAAAAATGGTGTTTGGTATTGACTGCTAAGAGGTGTTTTAAATAAGAAAGAAATGTCTGCCTCTCGGACACAGTAAAAACAGATGTCTTTCGAGCCCACGCCGAGACGCTTTCACAGTTTTTGATTAATTCAAGCACAATGACCAGTCGTCTCGCATTCTAACCGTGTAGTCAAAGAGTTTAGGCACTAGAGCGCAGACGTACAATCCTATCGATTAAGGAGGTAGTGGGTGGGGAATTGGAAGAGAAGAGGGCCGCTGCTCTATTGTGCTACTGTCTATCCAGTCTAGGGGTCGTTTTCCTGCGTTAAGAAAAGGATTTGGCAAGCCAAAATGCCTGCAGCACAATGCCAGTTGACGTCACTGATCACGTGATAGTCACATTATGTTGGTTGGCAATAATCCAAATAAGAACATAAGAATCGAATTTTATTTTTTTAAAAAAATTCTTGATTGACTGCGACTATGCTACGAGATAGAATGTTGCCAATGACACCAACAATATTCAACCTGCAGCAAATAATTTGTGCACAATTCAAAGTAATCTCTCTGTGCACACAGAGTTTTGTTTGATAAAATAAATAAAGTTATCGTTATGTGTAAACTCTCTTATGCATTGTCAGAGCGGAAAGAAAGCAAAAGAATGAACCGTATAATCAAGCAAACGATAGGAAAATGTAACGAGCAAATTACAGCGTAGTTCTTAGTGTAAATCAGCGTAGTTCTTAGTGCTTCCCTTTACATCTTGAGGCCAAGCACTAAGTCTACCATTTATGTAACGTATGGACCAGATCACTTATGCAACCTATGAACAGTAAATGTGGGGGAAAAAGGTCGTGTGTGTGTATTGTAGTGGGGAAGAACGAACTATGGCGTAACATAACCCGAAACACCGTTATAGCATATTAATTTTGCATTGATATCGGGTTGCTGGTCCCACCCACCCCATCCCCCGCCACTCCCCGATGCTTCATTACCAGTATCGATATTTTCAGAGCTTTTGCTGCCTGCTCGTCGCAAATAGTTTCCTGGAATCTCACTGATTTAATCAAACAACAGTTCGTACTCATTTGAAACATCCACACGTCATTCCAACTCACCACTCTCGCACAATCCCAAGCTGAATTATGGAGCCGTACGAATGACCTGTGACAAAACGGTTCGTGTTGAAAAAGACAGATGATATTAATAAGCGGTAGCTGATCGATGTTTAAGAACATAACTGATATGAAGACAACTCAAAGCTCGAGAAGATAACTATCTTCAAAGCGATAACTGTTGCTCGCTGGTTTCTTTTTCCTGAAAGAATTTATGCCTCTTAAAAGAGCCATGTTCACCATGATGTTTCAAAATGCGTGTGAATCGAAGACTGAACAGTAGTTGTTTCAAAAGAACACGTTGGACAAGGCAACCTATGCTCCAAAAAGACAATTGTTAAAAGACAACCAATGTTTAGAAAGACAAATGACATTTGAATAATAATTTACTGAAAAGTAGTTCTGTGAGAGAAATTAAGTAATTAATTAAAAAATTCCGTTTGATGGCACTGATCTCTGACTAGACAAGCTGATAAAAAAAGAGGCAAGCTATGTAGGAAAAGGCAAGTGGTGTTTCTAGTTGACAGAAGAAATAGCTCCACTCAATGACACTGATGTTTGACTAGAGGCAAGCTATGCTGGAAAGGCAAGTGGTGTTTCTAGTTGACAGAAGAAATAGCTCCACCCGATGACACTGATGTTTGACTAGAGGCAAGCTTTGCTGGAAAAGGCAAGTGATGTTTCTAGTTGACAGAAGAAATAGCTCCACCCGATGACGCCGCGTAAATGGAACAATGCTCACGTTACTCACTACCAAACTAAATCGTTCACACACACATGCGAACTAAAAAAAAAAAATCAAATAAAGTCAAGCAGACACAATAGCACTAACACACCGAAAGATAAAGTCAGAAACAAACATATACACGCGCGCGCGCACACACTCACAAACGCATTATTTGTATGCTACGCTCACATGTGATTAACTTGCAAGAAATGAATATATTCGATCAATATCACTAAGCATATTAAGAATACAATCACTCAAATGCTTCACCCACATTCCAATTCACACAACAACTACACACTCACCCACACACAATCACCCACACACGCACACGCACGCACACTCACATACAACAAAACAAAATTAAAATCGAAAAAACAACCCACTAAATGTTCTAAAATCAAAAGTAAGTATCCAAGGTCATCTCCATCTTTTTGTACATTTCGAACTACGTATTACACGGTAAATCAATCACATGACCTCTACCCCTCCCTCTCTCTCACACACAATCACGCATGCACGGGTATAGATGTGTGCATGTGCCTGCGCGCGAAACAGAGAGGGTAACCATTCATTTTTACGCAATGCTCAGAACATGTTGAAAGTCTGCCGTGTGGTCGGTCCATCAGTGGAAAATCTGCCGTGTGAACATTGCTTAACATTAGGCGAAATCCTGGATGCCCAATCGTGTCGTAAACAAGTTGTTGTCTGCGGCCTGCTTGCGGCTGCGGGATAAAACGGATCACTCGCTCGAATAACTTGGTTTGCACGCTGTCGGCAGACTCCGTGGGCTCGTTCGTTTTCAACGCCGCTAAATCCGAGAGCATCGGAAGTGCGCGCGCATCCACCCTCGCGAATATTCCGTGGGAAGGGTCACACTGTGTTCAATAATTATTTTGTATTGAAATTATTGCATTCCGCGCATTCTTTCATTGATCGGCTTCACAAACTGCAGAGATTTATTTGAAAAAAAAAATGGTATTCGAATTCGGAATATATAAGCGATCATCAGTGTTTTGAGTAGGTCGAACGAAAAATAATTAAGATTTGCGTCCCCTGGCGTTGCCGACTCCATTTCGAAGCGGGTCTTTGGTGAAGCCCATAGCTTTGTTCAGCCAAGGGTTCGAATTCTCGTTCGGCTGGTCTTCGTTTCATTGCTTCTATATACTCTCCACCCCAAGATCAACCCACTCGAACCGTAACGCCGGCAAGAGGGCCGCCCACCAATTTTCCCATCAAAGTATAGTGTGAGGGTTTTTTTTTCTCTATTTATGTTTGTCACGCGTATCCACAGTTCTCATTATTGCGTGGAGTTGAGAAGCGAATAGAATATTTATCAGCTTCATCCTGCTGTATTACGTCGTCATGACTATCGTCATGTTATTTTCGACATTATCATTGCTATTTGCTTTAGGATAGGCGGATTGGTCCATAGATCTGAAATCCGAGCAACGGCATGATTGACAAAAAGTAAACAAGTCAGTCAGCCAAGCATATTAGCAAGTTTATGTGTGGGGGAAAGCGTAGGGTCAGGCTGCCTTAAAACTAGATAGGTTAGCAAAATCTGATTCGATCGTCGTCACCTGCACTCCTACGTTCAAATCCTGATATATCAATATAAATTAAAATCTCTCAATTATGTTTCCTAATTCAAGGGCGTGGCTCTTCCGATAAGACGTTTGGTTTCTGGAATTCATTTCACGGAACGAAAATCAGGAATCGGACGGTTAACCAAGCTGCGCGTCCTGTTTCTGGGCAGTGCAGATCACCTACAATCCTAAATGATTTTGTAAGGACACAGCAACAAACGCTTGAGCAACATAGGCCATCCTGCTTCGGTTTGGGACAATCTTGTTGCAGTTTGAGCCATCATGTTCAGTTTGAGCCATTGTGTTTAGTTTGGGCCCTCATGCTTCAGTTTGAGCCACCATGTTGCGTTTTCTTCACCAAAGACCAGTTAATGACGAAGCCGTTATTTTACCGCACCCAGTCAAGCTGCGGATTGCTAATGAAGAACGAAGTGAGTTATTTAGTGTGACTCCATGCTATGATGCTTACCGGTGTAGTGGGGGGTATTTTGGTGGAGTGGGTAGTAAAGTTAAAAGTACATTAGTGTGAACTAAAACATTAGGACTGTGTTAAAGTTGAAGAGTTTGACACGTGCTATTTACGCTTAAGCTGAATTCTGTTGACAATTAATACATTACAGTCGTGCATTTGTGCGACTCTAGCCTATACAAGTGTTTAAATTGGCAATTATTACACTAAATTTTAGCACATGTTGAACTGTCTTGTGCATGTTTTTGAATTACTGCTGACATTTAGTGTATTAAAGTTTTTATCTTGTGCTTGAAACACATTATTGGCAGTTAGAGCATAAGAGTCGTATGCACCTGTAATAGCTGTTACATGAGAATTAAGGGATAGCAGGTTATACACTGCTTTATGGGCTCTACGATGGTAGGGAAAAAATAGGGGGTGGGGGCAACTATATAAACAATACAAGACTGTAAAGAGAAACTTTCACCAATATGCCTGTATTTTAGTTTGTAGGGGAAAAGTCGCTGGAACTTTTACCAGTATGACTGTATCTGTACTAGTTTGTAGCGGAAAAGTCATTGGAATTTTTATCAGTATGCCGGTGCCAGTATTAGTTTGTAAGGGAAAATTCACTAGAAAATTCACCAGGATGCTATAATCTGTTAGATTATAGCGGGGGAGAGGGGGGGGGATACCATTGAAATTCACCAGTCTGCCTGTATCTGAATTAGACTGTAGTTAAGAATCGTATATATATCTGGCCGCCCGCATGAAACTTTGTACTGACAGTGGCGATATAACAATCCATAATTGGCAATTTTTTAAACTTTATTTTGACTAGTTAAACATACACATATCTTTAGTGTACTCAGAATTCCTAACCCTTTCAGGACATGTTCTCAAAAACCCACACTCTTTTATGGACTTATACTAATAATCCAAAACCCTTCAATGACACCTGCTTAAAATCCCAATCCTTTCAATGACAACTCTACTCAGAATCCCCCAAACCCTTATGCTCGGAATCCCGAACCCTGGATGATGTATGCTCCAAAGCATGGCCACTTTAGTAATGAAATGCAAAGTGATTATAAACAAAGAGATATTCATAATATTCCTTTCATATAACTTTTAAAATGTTAGTTACACAATTTTTCAAAAATGTGTTTCCTCCTCTTATAAACGAATAACATTGGGTCATTTACAAACAAATTAATGTATATTTCTTTAAAGAGAAATTCACAAAAATTATTTTTGTCCTATTTGCGTAGATTCACGACAACTCTGTCAAAGGATCGTGTAGTAAACCAATTATTTTTGTCTTTCAAGTGACGTCACTGAAATTTTTGTCATTCACGTGACGTCATTGCTAGCCATAGTTAAACGCAGATCGGATCTTAAATTGAACATTCACAAACCTGTTTGTCTTTCACTTGACGTCAGTGATAGTCAAAGCGCAGATCGTGACTTTTAATGAACAGCCACGTTTATGCTCCGTCTCCGCCCATCTACTCAGCGCATGTCACGCATGTCACACCCTGCGGAAATTTGTGTTCGCACAACTCGAGCGATCATGTACTTTATCAGTCAGGTAATTAAATTTAGGAAAGACCCCTTTGTCTTTTCACAGTGCTGGATACAATGAAAATTCTCAGTCCTATTATAATAACCCCTTACATGACATCATGTTGCAACCAAGAGTTGTCTAACTTCCAGCAATTGGGCAAGAAATAATGTAGGACATGACGTCATGTTGCAACCAAGAGTTGTCTAACTTCCAGCAATTGGGCAAGAAATAATGTAGGACATGACGTCATGTTGCAACCAAGAGTTGTCTAACTTCCAGCAATGGGAAAAGAAATAACCTAGGTCGTAGGACATGACAAATGTCTTCGCAAGCAGCTATGCCTAGGATATTTTTCTCTATCTCTTTTTTTACGTTTCCTTTTTTTAAATACAGTTTTATTTTCCCTGCTCATACTTTCCTTTGATCTTGTTAAGTTTCTCGGTATGTATTTTTATTCTAAAAGTGCTTTGACATCATTAGTAATAAAAGTACTTCCCTGTCATTTCTGTGTAAAACGCGAGATAACAAGATCTCCGTAATATTCAGGACAATTGCAAGGAAAGTTATCTGTCTTCAGCGAGGGGTATGAAGGAACTTAACAATATGCCAATGGATATTACTGGAACTTTAAAGAACATAATCTGAATAACAATAGAGCTTGAAATAATAGAAGACGGGATAATAATAGAGCTTTAAATAATAGAAGACGGGATAATAATAGAGCTTTAAATAATAGAAGACGGGATAACAATAGAGCTTGAAATAATAGAAAATGACGGGATAATAATAGAGCTTTAAATAAAAGAAGAGGGATAACAACAGAATTAAATTATAGAGCACGGGGTAACACTTTTATTAATGTGCTATTTGGACTATATACGGAAATTGCTATATTGAGTCCATTTTGTGTTCTAGTTTGATTTTGGATTTTATATTCCAAGCGTGCATGTGGATAATTTCAGAGGAACGCACAAACACAGTGTGTGATGCTTTCGGTGGTTTTCACATCACACAATTCTTGAACAGTCTCAGCGATCCGTGATAGTAAAATGACAATGCTGTCAGAATCGTTCAACGACATCTATTGAGGGCATGTTTATATATTCTGCACGGAGTTATCTTTTCAAATTAAGCGAACGTTCGCATTAAAGAAAAAAAATCATTCACAAAAGTCATTTCTGTTTCTTTTTTGGAAGAGAGCACTAAGCTTATTTCTACGATTGCCTGTCTAGTTCGACACAATCTGACCCGCATTTTTTCAAAGGTGCGGAAGTTTCCATTGGTTGACAGCGTTTGACGCTTGTTCTAAATATAAGGTTGAGCGTGCTGAAGACCGTGAGAAACTCAGAACACATCCGGAGGCCTGTCTTTCACGAAGTTGAGAAAAAGTGAAATTCTGCATGAATCAGATATAACTATATTATGTAACGGTAATAATGTTAAAAAGTAATGATAGTGTGTATGTGTGGTTACGCTAACAAATACATTGTTTGTGTGTGTGTTTGTGCATACGTTAATTATGCGAGTATGCAAACTATGATATGTACGTACTGCTTCTTTTATGAGCATTTGTGTGGGTTTTGTGCACGCATGTGCGTTTGTGCGTGTGTCTGTGTGTGTGTGTGTTTGCGAGAGAGAGACAGAAGAACTAATGGTTACTTTTGTACTAATGACCAGTTCTTTCTTTCTTTCTTTCAAATATTAACTGACCAGACATTGAAGTATAATCTAGAATGATCCCCCTTCTCCACTGGCTAGTGAAACAGTTTTGTCAAAATCTAGGCTAAATCAAGGAGAATTAGTTATTGTTTTCAGCGCTAGTCTTAAGTGTAATAGTTTAACAATAGAAAATTACAGTATACACCGCGACCCATCGAGAAAAATAATGCGTATTCGAAGCCTGTCCTTGAGTGACCCCCAAATTCAAAAAGATAGTTTTCTATTGTGATGTTGGTTTTAGTAGTGATGATATGTCATCAAATGTTAGATACACGCTAAATTTTAATTTACAAAATTCTCATCATGGAGGAATATTTACAAACATGACAATAATATTCCAATTCTACACTTACATGAATCTCAATATCTCAATCATCACCAATGCCACAGAATCTTCTCTGAAAGAGATATGCATTAGTTTCATATGGAACAATTATCAATAACAACATACTAATATTATGTACAATAATATATGACAACAAGTTTTGAGAAGTCAATATATATTTTTACCACTCTCTGAAATGTGCAAAACCTATGCATATCAGCCCTTTGTGAAAGATTAGGGAGCAATGCGTGTGAATTCACAGGTTTTAGAGAAGAAATATATATATACTTATAACTGACTCTGGGCCAAATCACTGATTCACACGAGTCATTGACCGGAACGCAAATCTCCATATAAGGTCAAGATGCATCCTGTTGATTCCCCCCCTCCTTCTATGCATCTCAACTTCCACACGTGGTCAGTGAACTTCACCTAATGCCTCTACTACATGTAGCATAGATGGGTATGGCAGATTACACAATCGGCCAATCTAAGGTCACAACAACTGGTACACTATATTTATGGTTTATTAAGAAAAATAGAAAAAAACTGGTAGCATAATTTGTCCTAATGTCTAATCGTCACAGAGTGTTTCACCTACACATTCACTCAGTGATTCACCTTTAGGAATGCACAGAATTCATTCCTCACTACACAAAAGCCAACACTAAATATTGAGTAATGTTTAAAACAATAGCCAACACGAAATATTGAGTTATGTTTAAAACAATAGCCAACACTAAATATTGAGTTATGTTTAAAACAATAGCCAACACTAAATATTGTGATGTTTAAAACAATAGCCAACACTAAATATTGAGTGATGTTTAAAACAATAGCCAACACTAAATATTAAGTGATGTTTAAAACAATAGCCAACACTAAATATTGAGTGATGTTTACAACACTAAATATTGAGTTATGTTTAAAACAATAGCCAACACTACATATCGAGTGATGTTTAAAAACAATAAAATTCATAATCTTCTAGTCTCTCTCTGTCTGACTGATTTTTTCTCTCTCTCTGACTGTATAAACGTATACAGCTATGTTTCATGGTTGTATTTTCAGTGTCTAGCTCTCTCTACGACTGTACTATGCGTTAAGATCCGATGTCAAGGGTTTTCTCATAAGTTTTACATACATTGTTTCATTCTACACAAACATCTCTCTCTCTCTCTCTCTCTCTCTCTAGTATTGATATGGATTTCCTATAAACTATCGACCTTGGCGAAGCGCTTACTTGACTTACAGTACCATACCTTTTAAGGGGCATTCTTCTCACAATAAGCTTTATTACTGAAATGAAACACTATATATTCAGACTGAAGTCCGAACCGGATTTCGAAATGTTATCTAGCCTACAATATCCCTTTATTATCACGTTTTATTTTGTAAATCTATAAAATATGCATCCCTCACAATAGCAAAAATAAATCAACAAACGAAACCATAATTTTCACTTGAATAACAGATGCAGTGATCTATTTCAATGTCATATCCTCGGGTCACTGCACACGCTCCTTAATTATGCTTCTGAGAAAATTATAACAATCTCTTTTCAACGAAGCAATTGTTGCGGTTGTCATTTGATGAGATTGTAATACAACTTGAGAGTGTGCCAGGTGAATGTGTTGTGAGTGTGAAATATGATTACTGTACCTGATCTGTGAATGATAAATCAAACCAGTTCCGTGTATCACGTTTTTTGGGGGGACACGCTGGTTAGTGGCTTGTAAGAAAACCATATGGTTAGGTGAGGAGTTGATAAGGGTTGTGGGGTGTTTTGAATTCACAACTGGTTTATTTAAAATACAAATACTGCCTTGGCCACCAGTCGAACAGTATGAATTCCAGATCTGGCTGTTTTCAAGATTCTCACCATCAAGCAGATTTAAAATACAAGGTCAAAGTGCCCGATATGACGCCGACTTGGGTTTAGGGAAGAGAATAGATATTACGACAAAATGCCCATCCCTTCGTTCTGTTTTTTGGTAAAATCATTTATTTAACAGATTCGATGACATCGTTTTTTGTATTGTCATTCTGGTGTAATGAAATGCAGTCAGATTATTATAATCCACTTTTGTATTGTCATTCTGGTGTAATGAAATGCAGTCAGATTATTATAATCCACTTTTGTATTGTCATTCTGGTGTAATGAAATGCAGTCAGATTATTATAATCCACTTTTGTATTGTCATTCTGGTGGAATGAAATGCAGTCAGATTATTATAATCCACTTTTGGGTTTGTTTATTTGTTTGTTTTGTTTTTCCCCTCCAGAGAAATAACAGTCAGCGCGATTAACCGGATGTCTGTGTACAAGTCGGTGTTTTGTTTCTTTTGACGCAAAAGAGCTTGAGAAGTATAAATGAGAATTGCTACTATGTTCTGACATCCTTTAAAGGTCTGCTTGCCTCACATACACACACACACACACACACACACACACACACACACACACACACAAGGTGTTAATACTGAAGTAGAAAAAAAAATTAAAGAAAAAAAACAAACAAACAAAAAGAGAAAGAAAACTACAAAATGGAAATCAGCCGAGGAACCTAGCTATACTAATCATTCTGTGTCTTGGTTTAAAAAAGAATTATAAGCGTTAACCAGCTGAAAATGGTTATTTCAGTGCGATCTGAAATGTATAATTTACTCGGCATTAAAGGGAAATTATCTATTGTTTCAGTGTGGGTTTAAATGTATAGTTTACTCGGCATTAAAGGGAAATTATCCATTGTTTCAGTGTGGGTTTAAATGTATAGTTTACTCGGCATTAAAGGGAAATTATCCATTGTTTCAGTGTGGGTTTACATGTATAGTTTACTCGGCATTAAAGGGAAATTATCCATGGTTTCAGTGTGGGTTTACATGTATAGTTTACTCGGCATTAAAGGGAAATTATCCATTGTTTCAGTGTGGGTTTACATGTATAGTTTACTCGGCATTAAAGGGAAATTATCCATGGTTTCAGTGTGGGTTTACATGTATAGTTTACTTGGCATTAAAAGAAAAATTATCTGTAATAAATCGCCGAAAATTACAATTATGCATTATTTTCTTTTGTTACTGTCATTTCATTTCAAAATGACTGCTTAGTAAAAGTGCTTTGCCTATAATAAAATTATTATTTACAATATTATATAGCATTAGATTGGCATACTTATAAACAGTGGGTTTTCTTATAACAGCTTATTACATACTATATATATAAAGCATTAAATTTGGAAATGTTTAGAAACTTAGGAACTGGGTTTTGCCTGTAGTAAATTTTTATTTGGAATATATGAATACGTCAAACATTAGAATGACATATGCCTAGAAACAGTGGCCTTTCATGTAACAAATTATTACTTATGATATATATATATCTCTCTCTTATATATATATATATATATATATATATAGAGAGAGAGAGAGAGAGAGAGAGAGAGAGAACATTACATTCAAAATCATTTAGAAACAGCGGTTTGCCTGTAGTAAATTTTTATTTAAAGTATCTGTAAAACCGTTCCCGACTAAAACCATTATAAACTAGCTTCTTGTGGAAGGTTCTTGGAATTGTTGCTACGATAAAATAGCTAATTACTTCGTATATTCACTATCTAGTGAGTGATTTTATGAATAAATCTGAACTTTTGAAAGTAACTTACCTGCTCTGAGATGCATCACATTTTAAAATACCAAATATTTGCTGCAAATTATTCGTGGGAAAGTAAAACAGTGGGTAGGAGATATTTGTAATACAAAATATTTCTTGCAAAGTACTGGGGGGGGGGGGTAGGGAAGAAAACAGTGAAGCAAAAAGGTGTTAGTTTAAAAAAAAAAAATAATAATAATTAGAGTTGCATCCCTTTCCATAGAAACAATTTGTCCCTTTATAATTTAAAATATATCTTGCATAATATAACATAAATGTGAGGTAAAACAGGATGGGAGAGTATTTAGTTGTATAACTATTCAGAATAGGTTCCCTTTGCTTATGACACGTTTCTTTCTTTACAAGATTGTTCTTCCAAAATGCTTGGAGAAGAGAAATCTTTGCGCGCGCGCGTGTGTGGTGTAATGGGGGTGAAATTTGATTCTTATGAAGATTTTATTTCCACACGAAATACGTCACTCATTTAGCAGTGCATTGCACAGTTACGTTTGTTAAACTGAATCAAAATGACATTTAAAAAATGTTATTTTCTAAAATTTGCGATGGCGTCTGATTTTATCGTGATGTGAATTCGCCGCACTATCCGATATAATTGTTGACTCCCCACCATACTCACAGTAGCTATAAACAGAATAAAAATCATCACTTTAGAGTGACAACGCTTATCATTTCATGACAGTTTGACGTGACTTCCTGGATAGTGAGGACTTCGTGTAAGTGGTTTGTCATCCGTTTAGGAGTAATGAACTAAAAAACAAGCAAAGGAAGCCAGCTGCGATGGTGTCTGGTGACTTTAACGATTCAGTCACGATAATATCACTGTGGTGACAACTGAAGAAAAATTATTCACGACAATATCTCCTTGGTGACAACTAAAGAAAAGTCAGTAACGATAATGTCGCTGTGGTGACAACTAAGGAAAAGTCAATAACGACAATATCTCTCTGATGACAACTAAAGAAAGTCAATAACGACAATATCTCTATGGTGACACCTAAAGAAAAGTCAGTAATGATAATGTCTGTGTGGTGTCTCCTCAAGGAATTAAAAAGTCAGTGACAAAATATCTGACTGATGATTTGTCAAGGAAGTCAGTCACGGCATTTTGTAACTGGTGAACCATATAAGCAGTCACAAGGTCTGTTATGAACTATTTAGTAGTCGTCATGTAGGAGTGACTGTAGAGCCACCTGTGGGATAAAACAGACGCCGCCTATTGATATTACTTAGGCTCCTAATGAAAGGGGCCCTGCAAAGGAACTAATAACAGTGCTCACCATTTTGTTAAGACTTCCTGCCAACAGTGGCCCTTTGATCACCTCGTGATTTTGTGATGGTTGTAGACCTTTAATTAGTTTAAAGGTCTAGGACTCTAGGGCTAGGCAAATAAATTAACGTGGCGTGTGCACATTAATCGAAATACTTTCACCTTTGCCACCAAGAGATATCCAAGAGCAATTTCAAACGAAATTTAACGTTTTACAGATTTCATTTTAAAATGCAATTAAAAATATTATAAAAAATAGAAATAGAATGGAGTAGATTAGAAAGGCGACTCGATTATTTGGTCATTATATCCACGTAATTAATTGCTTTGTTTGTTGAGACCATGTGAAGCTGTCCGTGAGTTATATTAAAGATAGTAGTAAAGGTAATATTGAAAGACGAATACTCAATAGCATGCATGTAGGGCAACACAGCTCAGTAAAAGAAGTTTGTTACAACACAGCTCAGTTAAAGAAGTTTGTTACAACACAGCTCAGTAAAAGAAGTTTGTTACAACACAGCTCAGTTAAAGAAGTTTGTTACAACACAGCTCAGTAAAAGAAGTTTGTTACAACACAGCTCAGTAAAAGAAGTTTGTTACAACACAGCTCAGTAAAAGAAGTTTGTTACAGCACAGTTCAGTAAAAGAAGTTTGTTACAACAGTTCAGTAAGAGTAAATTATTACAACACAGCTCAATAATAGATTTTTACAACACACCCCTGTAATAGTATACCATTACAACACAGCTCAGTTAATAGTAGATTATTGCAATACAGATTAATAATACTAGTTTGTTACAACACAGCTCATTAATTGTTGATTGTTTCAACACAGTTCAGTTATTACATTATTACAACACAATAATAACAGATTGTTACAGCACAGCTCAGATAAAGTATATTGTTACAACACACCACAGTAATAGAAGAATATTAAAACTCAGCCCAGTAATAGTAAATTGTTAGAACACAGTAAAAGGATAGTGTGTTACATCACAGCTCAGTAATAGTAAATTATTACATCACAGCTCAGTAATAGTAAATTATTACATCACAGCTCAGTAATAGTAGATTATTACATCACAGCTCAGTAATAGTAGATTATTACATCACAGCTCAGTAATAGTAGATTATTACATCACAGCTCAGTAATAGTAGATTATTACATCACAGCTCAGTAATAGTAAATTATTACATCACAGCTCAGTAATAGTAGATTATTAAATCACAGCTCAGTAATAGTAAATTATTACAACACACCTCAGTAATAGTAGATTATTAAATCACAGCTCAGTAATAGTAGGTTATTACAACACAGCTCAGTAATAGTAGATTTTTACAACACACCCTTGTAATAGTATATTATTACAACACAGTTCGGTTAATAGTAGATTATTGCAATACAGCTCAATAATAGTAGATTATTACAACACAGCTCATTAATTGTTGATTGTTTCAATACAGTTCAGTTATAGAATATTGTTACAACACAGCCTAGTAATAACAGTTTTACAGCATAGCTCAGGAAAAGTATATTGTTATAGCACACCGCAATAATAATAGAATATTACAACTAATAATAAGTTGTTAGAAGACAGTAAAAAGGATAATTTGTTACAACACAGTTCAATAATAGCACGCGGACCAAGCTTTTGGGCGCACAACCTGTAGAATTATGTTATGTTATCCTGTTAAACGTTTTTCAGACAACGCTTGCAATGAAGGCAGTGTTATCATCCTGTTGAAATAGTTATCAACAGCTTTTGTAATGACGATAATGTTATCAAGTAATCCTATCCTGACTTTGGGTTGATGTTTGTATATTTCAGGTTAGCACGTTCTAAATGGAACTAGCTGAATGAAAATAAAACGATCAATCATTTCACTAATCAATCACTTTCTTCAACCTTCATCTTTTCTTTTCTCCGTGCTTTTCGTTAAGATAAATCTTCTTACTTACCCCTTATTTATATCAATGAGAAGTTCTCCATTTTTAATTTCTAAAGAAAAGCGTGAATTTTTATGTTTTGTACATATGTGCTTTAACATTGTAAGATTTTGTCATTTGTCATAATTAACAACCTACCATCCCCTTTGTAGTTGTCAAGACTGTCTGACTTACTGGCACGCAAAGCTGACCGATCGTGTGAGTTCGGTAGGTCATTGCGACCTCTTCTGTGGTCTAGACTTGGATCTGCTTATCGGAAGCCTCTTTTCTTTATTTCTCTCCCTGTCTCTCCTTCATTCTCGTTATATCCCTCTTCCTTTCTCTGCTTCATTGTCCCTCACTATTAGACGAATATATCTTTGGAAAGATAGATAGAGAAATAGACAGACAGACGGATAGATAGATAGATTAGATAGATGGATGGATGGATGCATGGATGGATGGATGGATGGATGGATAGAGAGATACACACATCCATATAAAATGTAAAAAAAACAATCCACTTGACTAACAGCCCTGTTTCTGGCCTACTGACCTATATTTATTTTATTTAACTGACAAGGGCAATAAAGTATAATGTGACTGAATCTGCCAAGCCTTTTCCACTTTATCATTTAAACTGTGCCATTTGAGAAAATACTCTACACCACCAGTCTTAGACAATCCGTGTTCTAACTTCTAGCTTGATTTCTTGTATGTTTTCTAAAGAAGCGATTCTTTAAAAGAGCTGATTTCCGAGAAACTGGATCCAATTTCTTCCGAAACGGAAGGGGGTTGACACAACTGTTTAGAAACTAAAATATATTATATTGCGACAGACGTCAAAGACTTTCCCTAACTGTGCCAACTCCCACGCTTTAAATAGTTTATTTGTGAAGAGAGCTTTACTGCTGAGGGTGCTAAATTTCAACAGCCTACCTCCGCGTCAGGTTCCGCTAGGAATTCGTGGAACTAAATTCAAGTAGGCCTACACGTGTCGAGAATTAACAACCAGCCATTACAACACGCCTACATATGAACGAATACGCTGACTTTCTCACACTGAACGCCACACACACACACACACACACACACACACACACACACACACACACACACACGCGCGCGCGCGCACACGCACGCACAAAACTCTCACACATTACCCCTCTCTCCCACACAATATTGAAACACCTACGCATCAAATGTTAGACTGTTTTCCTTCGTTGCACTGCTACCATTATCAAGAAAGAAAACATCTGTAAAAGTTGGCTATTGATCTGATTTATCTGATAAAGCAACGCGAACTGAATAACCTGATCATGATGTGAAGTGGTAAAAATTACCCCCTCTACCCCCTAAACACACACACACACTCGCGCATACACTAAAATCATATATTCGTGTTTTGGTGGTAGAAGTCACTGTATGTTGTCATGGTGTCTAACTGTCATGGTAGAAAGATCTCAAGGTTGTCATAATATTATAGTTATCATAGCTGACATTGTATCATAATGATAGGTTGTTATGATGTCATGGTTATCACCATGGTGAATAGGGTGTCAGAGCTGTCAAAGTGTAATACTCAATGCGATATTTAGTGTCTCATGGTGTCAACGTGAGTGCTATAGTCATCATAGTGTAGAAGTGAATAGGAAATAATCTCTCTCATATGAAATAATTAACAGGGAATCATAGCCTCATGGTGAAATGGTGAATAGGTTGTCATGAAGTAATAGTCATCGTGGTATAATGGTGAACATGTCACGGTGTCATAAACTTCATGAAGCAATTTCCTTCATGTAATGGTTATTATGTCTCAGAATGAAATAGCCCTCAGGGTGTAATGGTAAATATGTTGGCATGTCATATTCCTCATGGTGTAATGGTAAATATGTTGGCATGTCATATTCCTCATGGTGTAATGGTAAATATGTTGGCATGTCATATTCCTCATGGTGTAATGGTAAATAAGTGGTAGAGAAATACTGAATGGATTGTCGCCTACAAAAAAAAATGTGTAACAAAGAGAGCAGGAGAAGATCGTCCTTCACTCAATTAACATAATTACTCAATCAAGTTCACGGATATCATCACGAAAATGAGAGTGCAGTTTTAGAGAAATAGTTAAGTCAATACACAGAACCTGTTCAAAGATGGCGGCTGTCGCTGGCACATGTTTCACAGTCACGCGTTTTGCAAAGTGTTACTACCTTTTCATATGTAGGCGATGGTCCATGTGCCTGCCCCTTCTAGACACGTTACACAACTGTTCCAGGATTTTCGACTTGCTCTCCAAGCACGCTCTAGAGAATCGTCCTGAATTTCACAGGCACTGTCACGCACATCAAGAAGAATGTTTTTGATTTTCTGCACGCGTTTACTCAACACACCACGAGGAACATTCAAAATAATCTTCGTGAATTCTCGAGACCAAACTCATTCCACAATTTCCACCGTATTGGCACTTGAACGGAATTCACAGGAATCAACTTGCAGCAACGCGTTTTACTGATACGTTGACGACAATGATGGATCCAAACACCAAAGTAATCTAGTAGAGCACAGAAGTCACTGTAGCATGATGTGACAACCCAAAAAGGCTTGCTCTGGTCTGCAAAAAAACAAATTAAGGCAGCACTAAATTTCAGGTATATTTCATCTCTGAACTCCTTTCTTTCTCTCTTACAAACATCCTCAACTTACAAATCCTGCAACAATTTCGTTAGTCCGATAAACACACAGCATACGAAATATAACATCAGTCAAAATTCACAAGTATAGTGTAACAGTCAAATTAATGAACATAGAAATAATGGTTCAATTACATAAGAATTTTCCAATTCAAATCATAAACCAATAACAAACATGCATGAAATATTCTAAGTCCATTCTTCCTTCATCAGTAAGTTAACTTAACATAAGTTATCGTTCTCCTTTATGACAGGACTCGAGTTATGTTCAAATTCAAGGTGATTAGAATGGAGTGCTTCTTCAACAAAAAAAAACTTCCGGTCCACCCCCATTGGATGAATTTGATATGAACAAGTGTGAAACTATTAGCAAGAGAAACTACTCATCCAGTTGGAACTGGTTTGGATAGCGTCAGCAATTCTCTCGCATATTCTCAACTCGAGTTGTTTACTCCAACCCTGACACTTACAAAATTACCATGATAATGAGTGCCTAAAGCCTGGTCAAGTTGACAATTTAACAATTTATATAACAATTAAGTCTAGAAATAGGCGTAGGCAAATTTACTCCGCCATAGATTTGAATTGGAAAATTCTGATGTAATTGAATCTATCTATCTATCTATCTATCTATCTATCTTGTTAGATAGATAGATAGATAGATAGATAGATAGATAGATAGATAGATAGATAGATTTATTAACATTCACATACTGCAGCAATGTTAAACCATTATGAGTAGACTGGATTAAACTCGAATGTCTGTCATTTCTTAATACTTGCCTGTGGGCGGTCACAGCTGCTCCGTGGCTTTCAGTGAAAGCAAAATCGTAACAGGTGTGTTGCATTGTTTAGTAGGCTGAACTAATTGGTTCTTGAAGCTGCTATCAATTTCTTTGCATAATCGAATAATAACTACTAAAGCGACAAAATCTGAAATACTAATTTATCATCATCATCATCATCATCATCATCATCTCTCTCTCTCTCTCTCTCTCTCTCTCTCTCTCTCTCTCTCTCTCTCTCTCTCTCTCTCTCTCTCTCTCTCCATCTCGTTTCATGTTAATTACATTAAATATTTTTTTTAAAGTCAAACATAATTTATTGACACATTTGTTTAGGAATCCGACAAGTTCAGATAGGTTAAAATTGTGACATGCGGTTAATAACTTATTCGTGTAGAAAACAATCATATTAAATAGTGTAACTCAATGTTCAACACTTTAGTACAATTGTGACGTAAGGTTAACAACCTATTATTTGTAGAAAACAATCCCATTAAATAATGTAAATCAATGTTCAACACTTTAGTACAATTGTGACGTAAGGTTAACAACCTATTATTTGTAGAAAACAATCCCATTAAATAATGTAAATCAATGTTCAACACTTTAGTACAATTGTGACGTAAGGTTAACAACCTATTATTTGTAGAAAACAATCCCATTAAATAATTTAAATCAATGTTCATCATTTTAGTACAATTGATCCACTGGTGAAAAGAGTATTCTCGACACGCTAGATCTCTCTCTCTCTCTCTCTCTCTCTCTCACACACACACACACACACACACACACACACACACACACACCACATGTACACAAGCATATGCATACACAAAGAAGCAGGCACGCACATAGCACACATCTTTCTCTCACTAACATAAAGACTATTCACACTCTCATACATACATATTCAAACAAACACGTGAACAAAGACGCACTTGAATACAACACACTTCCACCCTCTCTCTCTCTCTCTTCTCTCACTAGTCTATTCTCAGGGTAGCCCGTACTTTGCGTACTTTGGTTTTATTCATCCTATGCTATTCAGTCTCTAGTCTAATTATATTCACCCAGGTATTATTATTTTTGTAATCGATAATTTTACTTTCGACTTTTGTCAGGCGTATCAGCAACGAAATATGCGCCGCTTGCGATTGAACATTCTGCGATGACTTATTTCGAATTGTAGCCAGTAGGAAAGAGAGGAGTGACAATGGCTAATGTTTCGTTAGTCCATGTTTCTGGTTTCTCCATGTTCCTGCAGTGAGATCCCTTTCTGCTCTTGTGTGGAGACATTCCAGGTAATGTATAATTCCTTGCTCCAACTGAGAATAGCTCCAGTTTGCTTCGGCAGGGGTTGATTCTTTCTCCTACTAATTCCGATAGTGACTGCATAATTTCTTGCTCTAGCTTTGACATTATTTCCTTGGACAGCGATTGACTTAATACTTGCTCTAGCGTGGACTTTCCTTCCTTGGACAGCGACTGACTTAATACTTGCTCTAGCGTTGACTTTCCTTGATCCAAGAGTAATTGCATGATTTCTTGTACTAGCTTGCTTGGCAGTAACTGGTTCCGTGCTCCGGTAGTGATTGATCCATGATCCAGTTGTGATGGTTCCTTAGAGCTTAGCCCGGAAGTGACTGATTCCTTGCTCCAGTAGTGACTGATCGTTGTTTAATTCGTGATGGGCTTTTACTATGAATCGTGTCCCGGAAGTGACTGATTCCTTGCTCTAGTAGCGACTGATCGTTCTTTCATTCATGATGGGCTTTTACTATGAATCGTGTCCCGGAAGTGACTGATTCCTTTCTCCAGTAGCGACTGATCGTTGTTTCATTCATGATGGGCTTTTACTATGAATCGTGTCCCGGAAGTGACTGATTCCTTGCTCTAGTAGCGACTGATCGTTCTTTCATTCATGATGGGCTTTTAGTATGAATCGTGTCCCGGAAGTGACTGATTCCTTGCTCCAGCTTACCCCGGAGATGACTGATACCTCGCTTCAGTTTGCCTCAGTAGTGATTGATTCCTCATTCCAATTTACCTCAGTAGTGATTGATACCTCATTCCAATTTACCTCAGTAGTGATTGATTCCTCATTCCAATTTACCTCAGTAGTGATTCATTCCTCATTCCAATTTACCTCAGTAGTGATTGATTCTTCATTCCAATTTACCTCAGTAGTGATTGATTCCTCATTCCAATTTACCTCAGTAGTGGTTAATTCCTCATTCCAATTTACCTCAGTAGTGATTGATTCCTCATTCCAATTTACCTCAGTAGTGATTGATTCCTCATTCCAATTTACCCCAGTAGTGATTGGTTCCTTATTCTATCTTTGCTCCAGGTTAGTGACTGTTCCTTAATCCAGATTGCTCCAGAAATGACTGGTTCCTTACCCCAAACAGCTCTATG
This sequence comes from Sinotaia quadrata, assembly GCA_028829895.1. Lineage (NCBI taxonomy): Eukaryota > Metazoa > Mollusca > Gastropoda > Architaenioglossa > Viviparidae > Sinotaia > Sinotaia quadrata. The sequence continues at coordinate 90,734,923 of CM054182.1, read as the reverse complement.
ACACAAGCATTACTCCTGCTCGGTATTGGCCGCATGGTTCATTGCTTCAGCTGTTTCTTTGTTGTGCTGGTAACCGACTTCGTTTTGCTCTTGCTGTAATTGTTCTTTTACTCCAGATAGATCCAATATTGACTGATTTCATTGCTCTAGATAGTTCCAGTATTGACTGATTCTTTTGCTACAGATAGCTTCAGTATTAACTGATTCCTTGCTCCATCTTGTTCCTGCAGTGACTGCACGATTCCTTTTTCAGGCATTGATTGTTGTGTTTCCTCTCGTTTTCTCTTGCAAAGACTGATTTCCTGCTAGTGGTGAGATTTCTACTGATGGTAACTATTTGTCAACTTGCTCCGCTAGTGTTCAGTTCCTAAGGTCTTGTTCTGACAAAAGTGGATTCCTGCTGTGCCTTAGGATTTTTTAAAACGTATTTCTTCTAGCAGTGATGGACTCATAGATTTTCATTTCTTCACCAGCAATATTGTTCTGCTTCTTGGAAGAGATAGATGCCTGGGTATACATTTTCTATAAATGATAGACATCTGGCTACAAAATGGTCCATCAATGATAGGTGTCTGCCTTTAAAATTGCCCACCAATGATAGATGTCTGGCTACTAAATGGTGCACCAGTGAGAGATACCTGGCTATAAAATGGTCTACCATGATAGATATGTGGATAACAATTGTTCCACCAGTGAATTATTTCTAGTTACTGGCTGGTTCATGAAATAGCAGGCATAGTTTTACTTGATCAAGAAATAATACTATTATTTTTAAGTTTCTCCATCATGGGCAGATCTCCATCAAAAACTGGTTTCTAACTCCAGTCTGCTTTAGCAATGACATCCGTTAGCGCACGTATGAACGACGCCAAGCAGTGATATCAAATTAAATCAAATCCTTGAAACAGATAAGAGTCCTTGTTTGAACAGCGACAAATTCCTTGCTCCGATAGTGGATGATTGCCTGCCACAGTAATAACAGATTCCTGACTGCAGTAGTGAAAATTCCTTGCTTCAGTAATGCAAGACTATTTGCTAGAATAAATATTAAATATCTTGTTACAAGTGGTCATTCTTTGATGCAATAGTGGTAGACTGATTGCCTCATTAACGACAGATTTCATGCGCCGGTCATGGAGTGCATTCCTTGCTCCAGTCTTGGTATATTATTTAGAATGTAATAAGATGTTCATTGCCCCAGGAGCAATAAATTCCTTTCTGAAGCAGTGCTGTAGTTCCAGAAGTATATGCTTGTCTAGTAAGAGACAAACAAGGAAAGTTTATTGCGCTTGCAGAAATGTGTTCTGGCCTCTAAAGCATTCATTCGTTTAAGGACCAAGCATAAGGTTGAACCACGAGAACACTGTCGTTATGTTTGCGTCTGTTTTCGTTCGCATGTCCTTTCCAGAATACATTTTTCCTAAGTACTGAAATCCTCCTTGCATTATTCTGCAGCATAAGGTAAATTCTTCCAAATGACAACAAATAATTGGATCTTCATGCAATGTTTCAAGCTTTGCGCTTTAGGGCATACACATTTCAAGACAATGGGAACAGTGGGCGGTATGTGGATTTTGATTTTATAATGGCTGATTATATCCCTTCCTATCAGAATAGAAAAGTGGAAATTGATTTATGTAAAGAAACAAACAAAAGAACAATTCAACCTTTTATCCCATTAATATTCTTCTGTCACGAAGGATTGACTTACCAGGTATTAGTGATAGAATCTAAAAATACTTATTCTATTCCCGCTGTGCCTGAGCATAGTTCGTGTTTTCAAACTGCTATTGACCCGTTTATTTAAAGACACAAGAGTTGTATTCTTAAAAGAAATTTTTGTTGATGCTGTTGCCGTTAGTTTTCAATTTACGACAAAGCGGATTCGAAACGTTTTTTTAACCTCAGATCAACAGACTGCCACAAAATGGTGTGGGCTTGACGATCTCTCGTTTCTTCTTTTTCACGCTGAATATAGCAACCATTTAGTTTCAATTTGAATAATTGCAAAATGCTATAATTGAAGACAAAACTCCATTGAGTGCACGAGAGCCTTTATACAACGGTGCACTTCAATGCTTGTTAGTAGCGTGTTGACAACTCTTACCTATAAATAGCAGCCTTTCTACGAGAGCCTTTATACAACGGTGCACTTCAATGCTTGTTAGTAGCGTGTTGACAACTCTTACCTATAAATAGCAGCCTTTCTACGAGAGCGATCTAATGTACCTATTGGGCCTGCTCTAGTCCTGTGGTTAGTTTTATGTTTGTTCCTTCGAAATCTACTGTTATTAAAAGATTGTTGCTAGTATCAAATGCGCGGCCCTTTTAATGAAAAACAACAATGAGACTAAAATGGTTATTTTAATAAAAATATTTTGAATGATGACTTTTCAACATGATTATTTCAATGTAGTAATGATGAGTGCGGTAATGGTGGTGGTTGGGATGGTATGATGCGATGTGATGATAAAAATAAATTTACAAGACTCTCCAACTCCCAAGGAAATGTAAGCATGATTGTGAATCTCCAAGATGGAAGACCAGAGAAGTAATTGAATAAAAGGTCATTGACCTTCATTCATAAGTCTGGTGTAACGACAAGGAAGAGCCACAGAGAGATGCAGTACAAAGTTGAATATATACCAACTAGTGGAGAGAGAGAGAGAGAGAGAGAGAGAGAGAGAGAGAGAGAGAGAGAGAGAGAGAGAGAGAGAGAGAGAGAGAGAGAGAGACATACACAGAAGAAGTACAAAGCTGAATGTATACCAGCTAGTGGAGAGAGAGAGAGAGAGAGAGAGAGAGAGAGAGAGAGAGAGAGAGAGAGAGAGAGAGAGACATACACAGAAAAGTACAAAGCTGAATGTATACCAGCTAGTGTAGAGAGAGACATACACAGAAAAGTACAAAGCTGAATGTATACCAGCTAGTGTAGAGAGAGACATACACAGAAGAAGTACAAAGCTGAATAAATACCAACTAGTGTAGAGAGAGACATACAAGAAGTACAAAGCTGAATATATACCAACTAGTGTAGAGAGAGAGACATACAAGAAGTACAAAGCTGAATATATACCAACGAGTGTAGAGAGAGACATACGCAGAGAGAAGAAGTACAAATCTGAATATATACCAACTAGTGTAGAGGGAGACATAGCCGAGAGCAGCTCCCGGGCAGCTGCAGGCAGCTGAACACAGAAGCCTCTGCGTGGTCGATTTATGAAGCAAGCGGATAAAATATCATGAAGACAGTCAAAATATTGGTGGCTGAAAGAAACAGGGTTAAAAACTGAAACGGAAACCCCTCTCATGTCACTGCACAAAATGATGAAGATTTCAACGAATGTATCCCCTTGAAGGTGCAAAGGTCACTGCAAGTCTGCTCGTGGGGCAGCAGGATGGGTGTCAGTCTCTGGCTGCATGAAATATTTCAAAAGGCACAAGAAACTAGGAAAATTTCTTCACGAATATTTTTTGTGAAATGTAGGATGGCATCCAAACGTTAGAAAGTAAGAGAGAAGGGGTGTGGGGAGAGAGAGAGAGAAAGAAAGGAAGAGAGAGAGAAAGAAAGGGGAGAGAGAGAGAGAAAGAGAGAGAAAGAAAGAGAGAGAAAGAAAGGAGGAGAGAGAGAAAGAAAGGGAGAGAAAGAAAGAAAGGGAGAGAAAGAAAGAAAGGGAGAGAAAGAAAGAAAGGGAAAGAGAGAAAGGGAGAGAGAAAGAAGGGGAGAGAGAGAGAGAGAGAGAGAGAGAGAGAGAGAGAGAGAGAGAAAGAGATGGAGAGAAAGACTGCAGCAACCAGACATAGGCAATGAAACAGAGTCAAAATAATCTGTGATTCTCGTTTCTTAAAGCAGTTAGCAAGATAATCATTGATATTTAAACAGCCAGATGAAAGAAACAATAAACAAATTTGTGGAGAACATGGCAATAAACCAAATACTGTGGGGACAAAACAAATGACAATGACAATAAACCAAATATGGGGGGATAAAACAAATGACAATTACGATAAACCAAATATGGGGGGACAAATGACAATTAAAATAAACCAAATATGGGGGGCAAATGACAATTACAATAAACCAAATATGGGGGGAACAAATGACAATTACAATAAACCAAATATGGGGGGAACAAATGACAATTACAATAAGCCAAATATGGTGGGGGGAAACAAATGAAAATTACAATAAACCAAATATGGTGGGGGAACAAATGACAATTACAATAAAGCAAATATGGGAGGAACAAATGACAATTACAATAAATCAAATATGGTGGGGGGAAACAAATGACAATTACAATAAACCAAATATGGTGGGGGAACAAATGACAATTACAATAAACCAAATATGGGGGGAACAAATGAAAATTACAATAAACCAAATATGGTGGAGGAACAAATGACAATTACAATAAAGCAAATATGGGGGGAACAAATGAAAATTACAATAAACCAAATATGGTGGAGGAACAAATGACAATTACAATAAACCAAATATGGGGGGAGAAACAAATGACAATGACAATAGAACAAATATTGTTGTCGGGGGAAAAACAAATGGCAATAATAAAAATCAAATTTCTTTTTGGAAAAAGTGCGAAAGATCGCAGCCTTCCAGCATCAGTTCTTAGAAAACGTGAGACAGGAAATCTGAAAGCAAATAACTCTCCAGTTTAAACTTCCAGGAAAGTACACTCCTTATGATGGTAATTTTTAAGTGTCAGAGTTGGAGTAAACACTCGAGTTGAGAATAGGTTATAAATTGTTGATGTAAACTAAGCCAGTGCCACCTAGATAAGTAGGTTTATTATTCAATGGTTTACACGCTGTAAAAAATTCTATTGTCTGATCACTCGAATTTGGTGTGGCAAGAAGTCCAGTTAGCTTAATGGTGAGTTAATGACTGATTGAGAAAGAATGGGCTTAGAAATATTTCGTGCACTTTTACTATTGATTTGGTATACTTGCATTTTATGTAGATATGTATTGTGTGAGTAGACTATTGTTTCTACAAATGTATGAACTATGATGCTTATATGTTGTATACTAACACTTGACGTTGTTCTAGTGAAACCTCTCATAAAACTATGACACTGTATTTCTAATGCTGTATGTGTGTATTGGGCTAATAAATACTGTTGCAAGAAACTGTAAGTTGAGACTTGATTGTAAAAAAGGATGGATTTAAAGATGGAGTAAACTGAAAACAGCATTTGTTCCCTGACTATTTTTACAGGGACAAAACAGCCTTTCCCTGTGTATTTGAATCTCCTGGTTTACTGAATGTAAACTGCTATGACCTCGGTAGAGGCAAGAATCATCTAGTGCCATGTGTACAATTGCACCACACACCATTGATAAATGGTGGCAAGGTATGCTGACTGCATTGAGTAATTTCTGGAACAAAGAAGTTACTGAAAATTGCTCCAATTGTTGTTATACTTGAGTGAACTGATATTGGGAATAAAACTCCCAGGTTAGCCTCCAGAGAATAAGCAGAGAATCCATGGGTTTTTTACTTAGCGAGGAGGAAACGTGGAATTGACATGAACAATAAAACTGGCTTTGAAAAGTGTGCGAAAGACAATTGGGACAGCACCTAAATCAGGTTATGTAGAAACAATTATCAGTATCTCTAATAACTCTATTTCTGCTATCTGTTAAGATCTGTTCTGTGATTTGTATTCACATAAATTGTTGAATTGTATTTTAGGATATAAGACTGTGTAGTATAAAAATTATTCAAAAATGGTTTCATAAAAATATCAATGTCAAATAATTTTTCATTGTATTAGTTATATGTATATTTGATTGTTGATTTAATAAATTTATTGTTACATTTATTGACCTTCTTACACATATTGATAATCTTATGCTGGAGAAGAAAATGGGTGCATGGGGCTCGCTAAATCTAGATTAAAGATGGATTTGTCTTCTCCTATAGTAAGAAGTTTTCCATTTACGGAAATATTGTGTGAAGGTAAATGTTTGTCTTTAATGTTTTGGAAGAGAGAAAATGTTTACAGTGCCCGCATATCTGCCAAGTGAGAGAGATGAGTGGTGTCTGCAGAATAATTATTAATAAAATAAATTAAGATTATCATCACTTGTAATTAACTATGGACGTCTAATTATATAATAATAATAATAATAATAAACATTAACTAAGTGGCGTTGGGGTCACAGAGAATTATGGAGTTGGCGAGAGAGAGATGAGAGAGAGAGTTTTGGTAAGAGAGAAAGAAAGTGAGAGAGACAGAAAAGTTTCAGTAAGAGAGAAAGAAAGTGAGAAAGAAAGAAAATTTAAGTAAGAGAGAAAGAAAGTGTGAGAGAGAGAAAGTTTCAGTAAGAGACAAAGAATGTGTGCGAGAGAAAGATGAAATGAAAATGTAAGAAAGAAATGGAGAGAATGTTGCATTGAAAGTTAGAAAGGGAGAGAGAGAGAGAAGAATGAAGAAGTAGACATGAGAAATAAGAAAAAAAGATTTATAATAACAGTAGTAGTAGAAGGGAAAGAGAGACGACAAAAGCAAAGGGGAAAAACTGAAGCGAAACAGAATGAACTTTAAATAGAAAGAGAAAGGGAGATACCATACGTAGGAAAGAAAAGAGAACGATTCAGAGGTTCAGAAAAAGAAGACAAATTCATATTTAGATTCTATCTTTTATTGATTTTGTCTTTTAGTCTTATCATGAGCCCGGGACAGAAACTAGTTGTATAATTGGAACTTACAAAACACCAGCAGAAAATCAGACAACTTTTTGCATCTTCAGGAAGCGACCAATTTATATATATAGCAGCGCGAAAGCGGCGGAAGCCGGAAGCGTCCCCTACATTCAATCAAATCAATCAATATATATAACACTTTGGGGCATTTGTGATTTATAGATATTATTACCAATTAAAAATGAGTCATGCAAACAAAGGGTTTAATGCTACATACCTGCATAATTTGCTTAGTTCTGTTGTCATGTGCATTGTTTTGATATCACATGAATGGCTCTGGTGTCATGTACTTGGATTTTGATATCACACGAATGGCTTCGGTGTCATGTACATGTTTTTGGGTATCACAAGAATGGTTCTGATGTCATGTGCTTGGTTTTGGTGTCACGTGAATAGTGTTAGTGTCATGTGTATGGTTTTAGTCATCGAGTACCATGCAAAATATTGGTGGGAATAGTATGGTTCTTATGTTATGTGCATAGGTTTGATATACATCAATGGCTCTGGTGTTATGTGCATGATTTTGGTATACATTAATGGCTCCAGTGTCATATGCATACATAATACTGGTGGCATGAGTATGGTTCTGGTGTCATATGCATGGTTCTTGTGTCATGGTCATGTTTTAGTATGTGTTATTGCTATGGTTTGGTATCATTAATAATGTTCTTGTTTCATTACAGATATGGTTTTGGTATGTTCAAACAATTGTGAAGTGTCACTTAGTCACAGCACCACCGAAAGTAGTGTGCACTTTTAGAAATATAGGTCATTCGAGAAAGACATGTGCAGCCTAAATCCCAGGCAGGAAAGAAATAAAAAGCTCACCAGACGTATGGCGTACTAAGAATAAAGGAGGCTGGAAGAGTTTGTCATACTGAGCAGCTGTAAATGCTTGTCATGTGGACTGTATAACAGCTCATGTTGGTAATAGGCAAGGCGTTTTCCTAATATTCTGGAAGAAAAACCTCCTTCATCTATGTGCACCTGTGTATCACTTTATTTAATTTCGTCACTTGGAAGAGATTGCCCACTGGAGTAAGCTATGAAACAGTTCATAGAACATTCAAGCTAAGCTGTAGACAGTGCTGTAGTTATGTCCGGATTAGGCAATTGATGCTCAACTCTGGAAGTTGTCTTGTAAATACTAATGTCCCGAATAGGCAATTGATTCTGTGCTGGAGATATTGTCCTATAATTACTAATGTCCTGAATAGGCAATTGATTCTGTGCTGGAGACATTGTCCTGTAATTACTAGTGTCCAGAATAGGCAATTGATTCTAAGCTTGAAACATGGTCGTGTAATTATTAATGTCCAGAAGTATGACAGTGAGAGAGAGGTAACGTAATGTTATTAAATTATACAAATCCCTAATAATGTAACAGGGAGCAATAATGATCATACATTAAATACACAGTAGAATAGTTTATGCTGCTCCTGAGATGACCAACACTTCAAGAGAGTCTAATCACCACTAAGATGAACGCCAGTAAGTTGCTACTTACCTAGTCACCAGACTATTGGAATGACCATTAAGCTACTGACCTGGCCATCATGCTATTGACATGGTCACTAAATACACAGTAGAATAGTTTATGCTGCTCCTGAGATGACCAACACTTCAAGAGAGTCTAATCACCACTAAGATGAACGCCAGTAAGTTGCTACTTACCTAGTCACCAGACTATTGGAATGACCATTAAGCTACTGACCTGGCCATCATGCTATTGACATGGTCACTAAGCTACAGAGTTGGCCACCATACTATTGACATGGCCACTACGTTACTGACCTGGTCACCATTTTATTTACATGGCCAATAAGCTACTGACCTGGTCCCCATTCTATTGACATGGTCACTAAGCTACAGAATTATCCTCAAATCTATTGATATAGCCAGTACGTTATTGACTTGGTTTCCAGGCTATTGTTATGGTCACTACGCTACTGACCTAGTCATCATGATGCTGGAGCCGAAAATACTATGGATCTGATCAATTTGTTATTAAACATACCGCCAATTTGAGGGAGGCCTGCTGCTATTGGGTCTACTTGCCATCTAAAAACAAGTCTGCCAAATTTGAACCTTGTAGTCATGTTTTTACGTACTCCTAATGGCAATGCAGAGTTTTAGCAATGTTATCCAGTTTGTGTGAAGAACGTTGTGTGCCGAAGAATAAAGCTATGTTCGTTTTGCTTTCTGCTGCTGCTGTCATAAATCTGTCTCCATCCATCAGGGCTTACACTGATAAATTCACATACATTACTCTAGATTTATTTATATATATATATGTAAGTTAATGAATTAACTTGCCTGAATAATAAGAACGTGCAAAACGGATCAGTCTATTGATGAATGGTCACGTAGTTGTTGTGAACACTGAAGTGTGTGATACATTTGTGAAATATATGTCACTGAGTGTGCGTGTTTGTCCTTAATAAATGTATTAGTGACTGTCTGTTCGTTTTTGTCCTTAATTAATAAATCGTTAACAGTATTATTGGCTGAGTGTGCGTGTTTGTCCTCTGTGTAAATATTCGTTCTTATAATCGATTTAAATCGCACAGAATTGCTCTCATTTCGCAGCTAAAATCAATCTTTCTATCTTAAATCACTTTAGGATTAGATAGATAGATAGAAAGAAAGAAAGATAGATAGATAGATAGATATCCTTGTACTAATACAGTTAGGCGTTTAATACGTTCTCTGGAAATTTGAAAAGTAATAGACGAACCCAGTCTTCCTGAAAATAAAAGTCAACTAAAAATAAAAGCACTGTTTATTACATGTGATCCAGGATGTACGTCTGACTTCGTCAGGTGTAGATTTTGGTCATGAGAGGTTCTGCACCGAGAATTTAAAAAAAAACCAAGAAAGCTGGGAATCTTGGAGGAAAACTGTCACTGCCCCATGCTCCAACTGTAGCAATACCATTTTCCTTATTCGATAAAATCTCTTTCATCGACTGTCTTCCTATCTGTCTTATCTAGTTCTTTCATCAGCATATTTAGTTCTTTATAAAAATAAATCTATTCCAAACTCAGTCAGCCAAGCTGTTGACATGCATATCTGTGTTATACCTTATTTCATCAGCATATTTAGTTCTTTATAAAAATAAATCTATTCCAAACTCAGTCAGCCAAGCTGTTGACATGCATATCTGTGTTATACCTTATTTCATCAGCATATTTAGTTCTTTATAAAAATAAATCTATTCCAAACTCAGTCAGCCAAGCTGTTGACATGCATATCTGTCTTATCTAGTTCTTTCATCAGCATATTTAGTTCTTTATAAAAATAAATCTATTCCAAACTCAGTCAGCCAAGCTGTTGACATGCATATCTGTCTTATACCTTATTTCATCAGCATATTTAGTTCTTTATAAAAATAAATCTATTCCAAACTCAGTCAGCCAAGCTGTTGACATGTATATTTGTCTTACAAAGTAAATATATAGCTATTTTATTCCTAATTAATTATAAATATGTTTTATAATATTTTTTATTTGACCATTGTTGTTTACGATAGTTGACATTTTCTTCTCATAAACAAAAACCATAACCTAACTGGATTTTAACAAGCACAAGATTTCGAAAGTTTGCTAAGAACGCTTTGATTTTCGTACTTACAATTACACTTGCGGACTTTCCCATGCATTACTTGTGGGGATTCTAGTTGGATATACAGATACAGAAGACATTTACAACTCGGGCTTTCCCTAACGTCAATTCCAATCTCATGTTACACCACTGTAATTGGTCGGAACTAATTCTTATTCTTAAATTACTGTGATTGGTCAGAACTTGTTCTTAGTCTTACATCACTGTGATAGGTCATAACTAGTCTTTAGTCTTACGTCACTGTGATTGGTCAGAACCAGTCCTGCTTTCCCTCGATATTTTTTATATTAAGTGCGGCAGTTGTCCGGGGGTTGGGTGGGGATGGATGGATGGACGAGAGGTTTCTGGACAAACACAGAGTTCATAATTTCTTAAACCAGTCAGGTTTCGGGACAATCAGATTCTATACCCGCACTCAATTAGTGAAATTATTATATTTCTTGATTGAATACGAAATTATGCTAAAAACGCAGTGGATCATCGAAAGAAGGAACGGAAATATGTAAAATCAATTTATTGAAAATGTCCTTGACCATGCGTAGGAGGCAGAGGGGAAAAAAAACAGGGATGGGATGATAGTCATCATTGGTATCGAGGAAGGGGTAGGTGGGGCAGGGGTCTACCACGCCACCACTGTGGCTGCGTGGGTTGCGCACTCTTCTCGCGTTGCCGTGCGTCATCGTGACGAGTAGACTGGTAGCTGTCTTTGGATAGGTTAGAGCTCAGTGGTCTTACGTCATCAATTTATGTGTCGTCTTCCGAAATGGTCACAAACGCCTACGTGTACCGAACCAGAAAGTTGTGATTGTCTGTAATGTGCGTCACCAGTTCCGTGAGCGGAGATGAAGCATATTAAAAGAAATGTAAATAGTGTTTCCAACTGAAACAAGTTTTGAAGATATCCGCATGGAATCTGAACATGAAATAAATTCAGTTGTTGGCCTCGAAACTGCGATTGTGTTTAATCCGATGTCAAAATAAGTACATGGCCAGCGTGTTACGGTAATCTTTTACGTGATCTGATTCGACGAATTTTGAAATCGTTATTCATGATTCAAAATTTACTACATTCTATATCCTCTTTGGTGCTCATACAACACAAACATGCACACGCACGCGCGCGAGCACACACACACTCTCAAACACACACACACACATGCGCGCACTTATATACATTCATTGTAAAAATGCAATCATATGTATCGATTTCACAATTCACACTTCACAACAACATTCAGACGCACAACAAATATACCGACGTCATTGTGTTTGCGCGTGCATTGCACTACATGCACCCTTGAACACAAAATATACATTTCATGCATTACCAGAATATTGCACACACACACACACACACACTAACACACTAACATGAACATTACAGTAGTGTACACGAAGATTCTAGAACACTCTGCAGTGATGTGCTTTTGATAGTACATGCGAAGTTCTGGACGATTCTCCATAATGTGAGTGCATTGAAGATTCTGGAACAATTGTGTAATGTGGACCTTCATCTAAAGAAGAAAGTGTGGCAAAGTAAATTTTCTATCCCTTTGTCTATCCCTATGTCTAGATTAATATATAAATTGTTAAATGTCAAAGTGACTTAGCTTTAGGCATGCTTATACTGACATTTTTAAGTGTGAGAATTGTTAAGTAAACAACTCACTTGGAGGATAGGCTAGAGACTGAAGATGCAATCCCAACCATTTCCAAATGGATGCATAGTTTTATTATCCAATAGTTAAGATTTACAAGAACGAGACCAGCCAATGGGCTGAGATCAAAAGTTTACCTGCTGTAAAGAATTCTCTTGTCTAATCACTTTGAATTTGGAGAGGCAAGTCAGGTCATGAAAGGTGACTATTATCTTAATGATGAGTTAACTGACTGATGAGAGAGAATTGTCTTAGAAATGTTTCATGCATTTTTGCTACTGATATGTTATTCTTACATTTTGTGTAGAGATGTATTATGCGAGTAAACTATTATTTTTACAAATTGTGAACAATGATGCTTGTATGCAGTATGCTAAACACTTGACATTGTTTCTAGTAAATCTGTTCATAAAATATTATTATGTGTGCAAGTGATACGCTAATAAACACTTTTGCAGGAAACTGTAAGTTAAGACTTGAATGTAGGAGAGAATGGATGTGTGTGTGTGTGTGTGTGTAAATTTGACTGCTGATATCTATGTTAGGATAAAGTGAACGATTGTCCAGCATTAATCATTGTTGTGTGGTGTTGCAAATGTCAATGCTCTTTTCATTATATTCAGGTTCTATATTTTATCGTTGAATGAATACAGTTATTGTTACATTTATTGACCTTATTACACATATTGATAACCATATGTTCAAGAGATAGTGTGTGGATTGGGGCTCGCTAAATATAGATTAAAGATGGATTTATCTTCTCCTCTGGTAAGACGTTTCCCACCTACAGGAATATTGTGTGACAGATATTTGTCGTTTTTGTTTTCTTTGTTTACAGAGCTCGCATATCACATGTGAGAGAGAGACGAGCAATGTCTTCTAGAGTATTATTAATAACTTAAATTAAGTTTATCATCACTTGTAATTAGTTATGGATGTTTAAGTAATAATAATAATCATAACCAATACATTAGTGAAGCGTCAGTGTCACAGAGTGACAGATGTATAATATGTTCATGTAATAGAGAGACGGATTATTTATGTGTGCTTTTAATAGAAAGACAGATGCATTATGAGTTCATGTTAAACAACTATAAATTCTCTCTAGTGTTATGATATAATTATGTTGTGTCTTCGCTATAAATTCTCTTTATAGTGTTATGATATAATTATCTTATGTCTTCTATAAATTCTCTTTAGTGTTATGATATAATTATCTTGTGTCTTCGCTATAAATTTTCTCTAGTGTTATAATAATCTTAATTTTCTTGTCTCTTCGCTATCAACTCTCTCTAGATATAATTATCTTGTGTCTTCGCTATAAATTTTCTCTAGTGTTATAATTATCTTAATTTTCTTGTCTCTTCGCTATCAACTCTCTTTAGTGTTATGTTATAAGTATCTTGTGTCTTCGCTATAGTCCACGAAGTTGCGACTTCAATAAAATAAAACTTCAATAAAATTACGACATTGCTCGTTCTCTTTCTCCTCTCCTTGTCTTCTCTCTCTTTCTCCCTCCCTCCTTCTCTCTCTCTCCCCCAATTTCACTCTCTCACACTCACTCTTGTATCATTAGAGATATTTCAGTTAAATAATAAAATTACCAATTAATATCCTAATACGGCAAACTTTCACGTCTCACTGAATATTCAATATTCTAGTCACGTGTTCCACATTATTTAAAAATTAATAGTTGGATGGTAATTTGGCTCCCTAAGCCCCAACTGGCGACATCCGACTCCTTCGATCGAAACACGGTCACTGTCATGATGCGGGTTGGGGTTGGGGAAGAGGTGCAATATTTTTCATAAGACTAAAATTAAAATTAACACAATATTTTTATTCTCTCCATCCACTCCACTCCACATTTATCGGTTATGTTGTGACATCATCGATCACAATCATTTATTGGTTTATGCTGTGACATCATCGCAACGCATACAATCATTTATTGGTTTTTGTTGTGACATCATATCTATGTGTCGCGTAATCTTTTCATTTATTGGTTTATGTTGTGACATCATATCTATGTATCGCATACAATCATTTATTGGTTTATGTTGTGACATCATATCAATGTGTCAAATACAATCATTTATTGGTTTCTGTTGTGATATTACTTCAATAGTTCAAATACTAATCATTAATGAATTACATTTCTCTTATCCTAATTACACATTTTTTATCCCACTGCATTAGCATATCATTATGTTATTTAGTTACTATCTCTTTGTCAGTGTTTTGTCATGAAATGCATTTTTATCTCGTGTTATCTCTTACTGTGTCTCAGTAACAGTATTATCTGAGCATGCAACGCATGGTCTCTTCGTGTTATCACTGTATTTTGTCTCCGTATCAGCGTTTTCTTGTATAATGAAGTGTAACCTCGTATTAACAATTCATCATCTCAAATCTTGTCATATAATGCATTTCTACCCCTTGTGTATGACGAAATTTTTCTCTGCCCATCAATTTTTCATCGGTATTTTTATCATTTCCATTCTTGCGCACTGCTCAACTCTTGACTTGCTATCTGGAGTGATGATTTTAGGAGAGAGGTGACATGATAAAGGGAGGTAAACTAAATTTTACAAGTTAATGTAATATTTGAAATTCTGACCGCTGTTTTATTCCTATTAATTATTTTGTATATGTGCGTATGCGCATGCGTGTGTGTGTATGTGTGTCACAAAAGTGTGAAACAACCTATTGTCAGACACGATGGAGATCTGCGGAAGGCAGATGAATCAATAATGCGTCCAATCACTTGAATGAGGTGAAAGATGGCGAAACGGAAACAAGACTTACTGTAAAATAATCGACACCTTGAAAGGTCTCATAATTTTATTTCAAACACATGATAAGTGTCATTAAGATTTCAAATATATGATAAGTGGTATTAAGATTTCAAACACATGATAAGTGTCATTAAAATTTCACATATATGATAAGTGGTATTAAGATTTCAAACACATGATAAGTGTCATTAAGATTTCAAATATATGATAAGTGGTATTAAGATTTCAAACACATGATAAGTGTCATTAAGATTTCAAATATATGATATATATGATAAGTGGTATTAAGATTTCAAACATATGAAAATGTCATTAAAATTTCAAATATATGATAAGTGGTATTAAGATTTCAAACATATGATAAGTGTCATTAAAATTTCAAATATAATTATGATAAATGGTATTAAGATTTCAAACGTATGATAAGTGTCATTCAAATACGCAGACAAGTGTCATTAAAATTTCAAATGCGTGGTACGTGTCAATAAGATTTCAAACATAAGTGTCATTTCAAGCATAAGTCATAAGTCATAAGTCATAAGTCATAAGTCATAAGTCAACCTTTATTAATATAAATCATTACCATCAGTTACTAAGTTCTACCGATCATTAGCTCAGTTGATGATTGCAATTACCGCACACTTACTAATAGCAGAATCTTAAAGCCAATTTCTATATTTAAATTAAAGCAACAAAACAGAAATAAAATTATGAGACATTTCAAGGTGTCTATTATTTTACAGTCCTTTTCATTTGATTTATTGACTTACGATCATTTTTCGTTTACAATTCGTTGATTTCACTTCCAACCCACCCAGCTAATCTACATCCATATTTGGCATACTATTTATGCCCACATGACCTCTTCCATCCAATCCTAATACACTGTTAAAAACTACTAGGTGCGTAAGTGCGGGAAGCGTGTGTTGACACAGTGACGCAGTTACACCACGCGGTGTGAGGATAATGCAAGTGAGTTCCTCGACTCACGAAGTGGAGGCTACGCTGCTCCACAACCCAAGCCGCTTCACGTTCTGTATAATTTGCGGCAAGAATTAATGGAGTCACGCTTGAATTAAAATAATAATAATGATAAAAGGAAGAATTTATTTTTAATACTTCATGAGATTTCACTAAGATTCTGTCTGACGCTCCAGGTCGCCATTAGAAAACCGTGTTTGATTTCTGAGAACACAAAGAATGTGTTGTCTTGCGAGGGCAATGGCATTTTCTTTTAGGCGTAGATTTAAATGAAAATACCCTCTGTGACCTCTGAGCACAACAACAACTCTGTTTTCAATCGTGACCGTGAAATTCCGTGATCGTTAAGTACGTGTGTCAAGAGCACGTAGGCATTGAGTGGATGAATTCTGTTGAGAACGACCATCTTAAACATACCGGCGGGAAAAACACGCTGTTAATGATGAACTGGGTTTTGTTTCGTATTTTTTTTCTTATTTTCATTCTTGCTTAATATCGCACGAGACGGCTAAATTTGTTCGATAACTTCACACATTATTCAGTATTAATAAAACGTTGTCCTTTGCCACAGGTTATGTGTTGCATTCATGGTCCGAAACAGCTTGAAATCCACCGTATGTTATAATTATGATAATATGTCCGTCCTAACCTTTCTATCCATTATGAACTAGTATTCTATAGAAAGAATATTTACTTTCATTTCCGTTACATCGCGTGGGCTTTGTATATGACTTTTCTATAGTAACAGGTTTGCTTTGGTGCCCACCACACAACTCGGCATCCGTTGTGTGTTGTTCTCTTGGGATGTTGTTCTCATGGGAGGTTGTTCTCATGGGATGTATACTAGTTTGCGTGACGCGTGTTACGCACAGTCCTTCCATGTCACGAATGTGGCGTCACCATTATGTCAGATGCTTTCGTGACGTGTTACCAAAGCGTGCTACAATGTAGTAAAAGCACTACGATAATTTGTGGACTGCTCGATCAAACAATAATATAATAAAATAACTTCCATACCAGTTTTTTTTGTTCTTACCACAACCAATAACCCAATATTAATATATTAAATAATGTCAAGCAGAACCACATTTTTTTAAAGTATCATTGTTGCTATTAAATGTTTATTTCCTCACAATTAAAAAAAATAATTTTGCAATTTTATTCATTTATTTTTACAAGGGACATTGAAAGGAACGCTTGAAAAATCTTGTTTCTTAACATTATTCACTCAGATTTTCAGATGCATTTGTGTCTTCCTATAAAAATTGTTTTTATATATATATATATCTTTATACATTTGTGTCTTCCTACAAAAATTGTTTATATATATATATTTATACATTTGATCGTGGACGTGATCTCCTCTAATGTAAACTATAACATAAAACATAAAATGGCGGTTGTTGACACGCATACATGAACACCCGAGAACATAAACCTACGC
This sequence comes from Sinotaia quadrata, assembly GCA_028829895.1. NCBI lineage: Eukaryota > Metazoa > Mollusca > Gastropoda > Architaenioglossa > Viviparidae > Sinotaia > Sinotaia quadrata. Next base: position 90,717,688 of record CM054182.1, on the reverse strand, counting down.
TCATCTATCTACCTGTCTGACCGACCAACTGTCCACCTCCCTCCCTATCAATTACATAAGATGTTGTGACATTTTGCTGGGAGGTGGGCATGATTTTAATTCTCAACCCCTAACCTTAACCTAATTCCCCCAAACACACTTTCTGGCTAGCCACACGTGCTGAAAGATATATATACATAGAAGATAGAAAAAAATGTAGAAAAGAAGATAGTCTAGACTCTAGACTCTAGAAGATAATTCCGAGCTCCCTGATACGTACAGCCAGGTATATTAATTAAATACGGGTGACAGACTCCAACTTGTAATATGTAAGGTGAAAGTATCAATATTTATATATATTTATCAGGACAACAGCATGGTTACATACAATAATTAGTTCGCTAGTCCTAATCAAAGTAATAAATATACATTGTTCATAATCATAACCATGTAGTGTCTTAAAAGAAAGTTTGTTTGAGTCGTATGGCACTTTGCGTTATTTAAGTCCTATGACACTATTGTGTTATTTAAGTCCTATGACACTATTGTGTTATTTGAGTTCCATAACACTATTATTGCATTATGAGTCCTATGACAATATTGTTATTTGAGTCTTGCTTGTATGAGCGAACTAATAAGTGAGTTTATATGAGATTTATGAGCGAACTCAGAGAGAAGTCGTTCAGCTGTTGGTTTTATAGTCACTTAACTCAGGAGGCCTGACGTTGTTGTCTTAAGGTCCTGGTGGTGCTGTAGGGGGCACTCTCGTGGTCTGTTGAACTGTTGTTTCTGGCCCATGGGTTGTTCTGCTCTGGTGTTGCTTTGCGGCTCAGCACTCGTTGATGTCAACGTCCAAGATAAGGTGCAGATCTGATCTTTGGAAGTAATATATAGAGAGGATGGTTTCCAGTCTACTTACTTCATTTTCCAGCTATTTCAACTCCAACGATCTGCAGCCCATTTCTTCTCTTCGTTGTGCAGACTGCAATGTACATCCTGCAGCCTGCCTTTCTACATTCTTGTTCTTCCAAAGCAATGAGTTGCATTAAGCTTCATTAAAGACTTTAATCAAGTCTTACTATTATGCTGTCAGTCATGTGACAGTTTAGCTCCTACACTACTGTCCAGCTGTCTATACGTCAGTGCACCAAGAGCCACTTCCATACATGATACATGCTACTGACACGCCAAGCAAGACAACTCTGTCTATGTAGCTTACATCAGGTGATTGGCTTTCTCAAGTCTACAACCCCTTAAAATGTCTCTGGTGATGTAACCCTTCTATTTCTGATTTTTCTTCATATTGATAGTCATTAGTAATTTAGAAGGAATTCAATCAAATATCCAAGTAACGAACAGAGGAGACTTTGGAGACTATGTAATGAACTATACTTCATCAGACTATGTAATGAACTATACTTCATCAGACTATGTAATGAACTATACTTCATCAGACTATGTAATGAACTATACTTCATCAGACTATGTAATGAACTATACTTCATCAGACTATGTAATGAACTATACCTCATCATAACCATTCAAGGAACGATAACTATTTAATCAAAATACACCAGATTTAGTAATAGATTCTTTTAATTTAATCATACTACACCAGGTTTAGTAATAATTAATTTAATCATACTACACCAGGTTTAGTAATAATTAATTTAATCATACTACACCAGGTTTAGTAATAATTAATTTAATCCCAAACCCAGGATGAAGTGACTTTTTTCTTTTCCATATTGCCTGCATTGGTGATTACTATTTATTGCGTACAAATTACTACTTATTTAATTTTATTCATTGTATTGAATAAATTTGTTTGTTAATTAAATTACTACTTATTTAATTTTATTCATTGTATTGAATAAATTTGTTTGTTAATTCCACTTCCACTTCTCTGTTTAAACAAAGAAGGTGATATGCATGCTTAATTGTGGGGGCTAAATTTTAATTATATTGTCAGACAATAGTATATTTTGGGAAGTGTTCCCCTGAGCTAAGGGAGAGTGTGTGTGGGCCAGAATTCCTATACTTTCTAGAAGTGTGTGTGGGCCAGAATTCCTATACTTTGTAGAAGTGTGTGTGGGCCAGAATTCCTATACTTTCTAGAAGTGTTCGAACTTGCAAAGAGTGATAAGCGTTTTGAACCGGTAACACTCAGGGACATATAGAATAAATTATTTAACGGGTGATGTCTCTGAGTTTGACCGAGTTTTCTCTGTGTGCAAAAATTACGAAGACCTGTACGGGTGGAATTAAATAGATTAGGGGTTGGGTAGCTAATCATTTCAACCACTCATCACAGGTTTGTTCTCTGAAATAGGAACAATTTATTTTGCATTCAAGAAACTGACATACCCGCACTTGAAGTGAGTACAACGACAAATGCGATTTAGTCAAATTTTAAACTGATAGACTTGGACTGAAACTGCCATTGCTGGCAAAAAGCCACTTCACATATAATATTCAATGCTACTACCCACCTACCCCAATTCCATCTTATTTTTAAGCAAATATCCTATTTTCAACATAATGTTTAAAGGTAAACATGTATATCTGAAAACTAATAGTAGAGTAATTTAACCCATACACCGCCAGCAAAAGAAAAGTTATTTAAAACTCAAGTTACTGTGTCCTAACTTTAAAAAAAAAGGGATCCCTGGAAAGATGGCAAATGTTATTTATAATAAGTTTAATTATTATTATTTTGAAAGAATTGTAAATGATACATTACTTGACCCGACATAGATTTGCCTAAATCTCACAAAAATTATTTTCTCTTCAAATTATTTTCGTTATGAATACTTTTGGGATTAACCAGGACTGCATGTGAGTGTTTGTGTGTGTGTGTGTGTGTGTGTGTGTGTGTTTGTGTGTGTGTGTTTGTGTGTGTGTGTTTGTGTGTGTTTGTGTGCTTGTGTGTGTGTACGGAATTTATTTTATATAAAGTTTGTATGATTCAGCAGTGTCAGCAATTTAAAGGTCACTGACACTTCGGAGCAAAACAAGACGTTGATTGTATTGCGCAGGATACACGCGACCTTAGTCGACTGTGTCACTTTGCCAACATCACAATAGTTATTGGAAGATATGGTTACACGCAATGTCATTGACTCTCTGAAAACAATCGTAACACAAGCATCTCACTCCAACACACATATGCACTCATGCACACTCAGGTAGCACAACACTAACGCACAGGCTTTCTTAAATTTGTTATGGATACACACAACCGCACGCACACACACCAGGGAATGGCTACGGAGGGATAGTACTTGTACACAAGCTTTCATAGATCTGACAGTCGTACAGAAAGACGCACGTACGTACGTAAACATTGCGTCACGAAGTCTTAGCACTGGTACATATTCCTTCTTAGATCTGTTTGAGGTACAATAACATACAGTCATAGGTATGTATGTCCACATTGCGTCACGAAGTCCTGGCATTTAAACAGTTTTCTATGATCGGTTTGTCCGACACTAACATACAAACACCCACGCATATGTACAAATTGTGTCGCGAAGTCCTGGCACATGTGCATAGTCCTTCTTTGATCTGTCGTACACCAACATAGACACCTGCACGTGCATACACATTGCTTCACGTAGTCATCGGAATTGTACATAGTCTTTCTTAGATCTGTTTGTCGTACACGTACTTACAGACACCCGCACGTAACATTGCGTCACGGAGTCTTACTATTTGCACATTATCCTATTTAGATCTGTTTGTCAAACACATATGTAAAGACACATGCATATACGTATATATTGTGTCACGAAGTCTTTGCAATTACACTCAGGTTTCCTAAATATGTTTGCCGTACACTAACATACAGACACTCGCACGTACGTACATATTATGTCACGAAATCTTGGCACTTGTACATAGTCCTTCTGTTATCTGTAATACAGTAACATACAGACACCGGCACGTGCATACACATTGCATCACGGAGTCTACGGAATTGTACATACTCCTTCTAGATCTGTTTGTGTGCACTAACATACAGCCACATGCACGTACGTACATATTGCGTCACGGAGTCTCAACACTTGCACATAGACCTTCTTAGATCTGATTGTCGTTCACATTGCACGTTTGCACTCTTGCATATAGTCCTTCTTAGATCTGTTTGTCGAAGACTAACATACAGACGCACGCACATTGCGTCACGGAGTCTTGGCATTTACATGCAGGCTGACACACGCAACTACGTACACACTGTGTCATGGAGTCTTAGCTTTGCACATTTTAATCCTTCTTAGATTTGTCAGACGTTTACACACGATGCTCGCTACTGTCATGGGAACAATTATATACACGTCTCCTTGTATTAAAGGTCAAAGTCCATTCATTCATGGATTGTAGGCCTACATATCTTCTAAAGCCGATGTGCAAAAAGAAGCAACAAAAAAAAAAAAAGAGAGAGAGAGAGAGAGAGTTTATGAGTTAAAATGAAGCTTCCTTTGAGTTGGAGACCCAATTCTGACTCCATCCTCCTTAGACTGCTCCAACTTGGCTCACTAAGTGACCATGAACACTCGCACAAGCACACACGCAATCACTCGTTTAGAATTATGTGCACAGACTGATTTCACATATGTTCATTTGAAATCCAGTAATGTAACTGCTGGGTCTAATTACACATACACAGCCACAGCACACGCACACAGATAACACACACATACCGTGCCTTCATAAGTGTGCAGTTTCACAGACCACTTAACTTACACAAACATATCTTGGTGTCGTAACGATAATCTGCTACGCTTTGAAATTTCAGTGTACAACCAAGCTACACCACAAAGGGCAGCTAATCTGTGTCTGTCACACACCTGACACTATCATCCGCACAACCAGCCACCAAGCCCCCTCCAGGCTTCTCGGCATCAGTTCAAACCCCTACCAACACTAAACCAATCAGTTCAAACCCCTACCAACACTAAACCAATCAGTTCAAACCCCTACCAACACTAAACCAATCAGTTCAAACCCCTACCAACACTAAACCAGTCAGTTCAAACCCCTACCAACACTAAACCAGTCAGTTCAAACCCTTACCAACACTAAACCAGTCAGTTCAAACCCTTACTAACACTAAACCAACGGGCGGTGCAGCAATCATTTTAATCTTACTCATTTATTTTCAATTAATTTCGTTTCTTTTCAAAATTAAGACAATATTTACCACACATCATCAAGATCAGTTAATCCAGTAACCCCACGAACCTTATGTCTTGAAAAGTGCTGCTGTGCGGCGTGCAGCTCACTAGAAAATGCCGCGCAGCACTTTTCAAAATTCCGCGCACAAGTTTTAGTAGCAAGCTCAAACAGCCGCCAGTTCCGCGCACACAGGAAACATATTACAGAGAACGTTGGTCATGACATCCATCTTAACCTTGACATGTGCTATCAGTGACACTATCTAAATGCACCCTGAAACAAGAAAGCGAATGTTACACTGTCATTGTATTAAAGGCGCTGTCTCCACCAAAAAGACATGTTAAAATTGCTGACTAACTGAGAAGAGTAATTGTGATATTATATTATTGTGATAACTACTTGTTTGTATGTATCTTTCGTAGTTCATAGGTGTAAAATGTATTACGTCCATTGCCGATACACGTGTAGTCAACGACAATGACATTCTTAACAGTAAGAAATATCGACTGTATAATATCTGTAGACAGGGACAATATTTGGCGGAATGACATTCAAGATGATTGTAAAGGAATCATCCATTTCTTTTGGAAGGCAAATTACTGCTTATGGTGTGAGAAATACTATTTTCATTCTTATCTATCCTTAGACAGATAGGTATCATTGTTATTTTGGAGCTTTATTCATTGTTCACTGTTGACCTGGAGGTAATTGTTTTATCTATTGCAATTACCATTTTCTCCATACTTCCATCTTGACTGATAGGTGGGGGCAGAGGTCATGAGAATTGAATTATCTCCCCACTAAATTATTGCAACAGGAGTTAACTAGTCTGCTCGTCATTGGGTTAAGTTAAATGATTTCCCCACTAGAATATTGCAACAGAAGTTAACATAGTCTGCTCGTCATTGTGTTAAATTGAATTATCTCCCCACTAGATTATTGCAACAGGAGTTAACACAACGGTAGAAGGAGTATGCTAGACCGTGGTGCTGTTATTAATATTAATATTGAACATCAAATATTTAAAATCTTGATAATTCATAATAAAATATGGTCATATACCAAACCCACACGTAACTCTACCCATAATTCTACCCCTAACACTAGTCCCAACCCTAACCCTATTCCTAAAAAAATAATAACTGTTGGGTAATAAAACTACACACTTACCCATTTTGCATTACTTTAGCAAATCTAGAATATTCTTGCCTTGAGCTTTTATTTAAAATCAGACACTTTCAAAAATATCATAAGGAGTGCCCAAGGTCGGGATACTCTGACAATTTAACAATTTACATAACAATTAAATTTTAAAATAGGGAGAGGCAAATTTACTCCACCACAGATGATTTGACAAGTAATTTATTTGAAAGTAGTCTGAAACATGTGCCCAATTTCGTAATCTTTGCACTTTCACAAGGACAAAAAAATTACAAATAGAAATTTTTAAAAAGTAGGCTTGACGTCTCTGTACCCACGCGGACTATCTTTATTTCAATGCAATTCTTTGAATATTTCACTCAAAGAGAAAGGAACACAAAACACTAGATCAGTGAAAAGCCTAGCTCGGCTGACCTTTCAGTCGGAAAGGTGTTGAAATTTGTTCCACAAGACTGACACAAGAAGTACGCTCGAAATGAATAAGCGAATTTCAAATGGGAAGCATTTTTAGCTGTGATGGTTTTTTTTCCATTTGAGTTGGCAATTTAGGAACAGCACAACATTAAATAGTGTGGGTGGGTAGGTGGGTGGATTTGGAGGTTGCTACAAATAACTGCTGTAATCCCATAAGCTCGTGTTCATAATAGGTCAAATTATACCGGGTTGTTATGTCTGTAACATTGTATAAAAAGTAAAACTACTTTAAGAGATACTTTTTGTCTAGCATAATTGCCGAAGTAACTACTTTAAGGAATGGGTCAGTAATTAATGTGAATTTAAAAAATGTCAAGAATAAAAAGAGGAATAGGACACTTAGAATGAATTACAAGAATTTGTATTCTGTTTTATATATCAACTACCAACTAACAGCTACTTATCATGTGTCACTGCTCTGATCGGACATCTTAACTAGCCTAATTCCTACACTCCCACTCAACAATTATAAAAGCTAAATGGTTATGTATATATTTAAAAATCAATAATAATAATAATAATATCAGTTTAAGAATGTAAATACTTCCAATTAACGTTTACTATTGCTGTTTATCATTACAACTGCTGAAATCAAAATGGTCTATAATGAGATAATGTACTTTTAATAGTTAGCAACAAAAGATTTTTTTAAAAAGCAATATTAATAATCGAAGCTGTTTGATCAGATATGACGTTTTGCTGGGAGACAGACAAGATGTTAATTCTCCAACACCCTGGGCTGCCCGTAACATAAGGCTGAGATAGACAAGATGTTAATTCTCCAACACCCTGGGCTGCCCGTAACATTAGGCTGAGACAGACAAGATGTTAATTCTCCAACACCCTGGGCTGCCCGTAACATTAGGCTAATCCCCAAAATACACCCTCTGGCTGTTCACCCGAGTTAGAAAGATGAATGATAGATAATGTAGAATAGAAGAGAAGATAGCTCGAGCCCCCTGATACGTAAAGCCAGAATTGTAAGTAAATACAGGTGACAGACTACAACATATAACATGTAAGTGAGTCATGCAAATACAATTGGTCTATGTATCTACAATAATTGTATTCAACAAGAAATAACATTAGACATCATGGTTACACAAAGGAAATAGTTCAACAGTTACAATTAGTGTTTATATATATATATATATTATTTAAGTTCATAATCATGATCATGTGGTGTCATAAGAGAATATCCATTTGAGTCCTATGGCACTGTAGCAGTTATTTGGTTATTTCGTATGAGCGAATGATAATTGTGTTTATTAGAGAACACTTAATGTTTCTGAGTGAACTCATGAGTAATTAGGTAGAGTTTGTCTACAACTTGACTGAAGCTTGTGCAGGTGAGACTTTATAATTACATGACTTTTGTTATGTAGGGCTTGCAGTCTAAGTACCAATGAATGTTGGTAGTAAACACTCATGTGGTACATTGAACTGGTCTTTGGCCAGTGGGTCATTCTGCTCTGATGTGGCTTGCGGCTTAGTGTTCACCAAATCAACATCTAAGATAAAGTCTCAGACAAAGTGCCAGTCTTTTGAGTAATAATTACAGAGGATGATTTCCGGCTGTGTTGATAACTGGTGATAAGGTTAGTAGTATGATTATACTTTGTTAACACTGGAAGCCAAAATACGTGTTGCCTCAATGATCAGTTGCATTCTAAAGATTTACAAGTGAATTTCTGGTATATTTGGTGGCTGAATTGCACTTTGATTGGTTAGTTTAGTGAGTTGTCTGGAACTTTCAGATATATTTCCAGCCTGGGATATCGGTCAGCCTTTCTAGAAGTTAGCTTTATGTGTAGTCTATTTTTAGAGGCTGGAGGGTGTGAGTAAATAGTCCATTATGTGACATCAGTGAAGAAGAAATGGCAATACATAAAAGTCTTTAACAAGGCAGCCGGGTGGCTGTGAAGTAAGATGTTAGCCAAAAAAGCATAGGATCAGATTTGGACCATACCCCACCATTATATTGGTAGAAAGATCGTTTCTAATTCACATATCTATTTCCTGGCTCAAACCTGTCAAAATTTACCCTGGGCTTGTTGAGATTTACCTTGGACCTCTGGCTGCAAAGCACTTGTCAATATTTACACTGTTCCCCTGGCTGTAATGTGCGTGTCGAGATTTACAGTTTCCCTTGCTGTATAATGACTTTTGAGATTTATCCTATCTCCTTGGCTGTAAAGTAACTTTTGAGATTTACACTGGGTCTCAGTTTGTAAAGTGCTTGATATGCTGCACCAGGGGTTCCTGCTGTCAGGTGCTTGTCGAGTTTTACGCTGGGCCCCTGGCTGTAAAGCGCATGTCGAGTTTTACGCTGGGCCCCTGGCTGTAAAGCGCAGGTCGAGTTTTAGCCGGGTTCCATGCTGTCAAGCGCATGCCGAGTTTTGCCCTGGGTCCGTGACTGTAAAGTGCTCGGAGATTTAAATGCAATGGAAGCGCTAGTAACGATTTCAAAATGTATTTTTAAAAATTAGTTGAACGTTTGTCGGTAACCTAGCATTTGGAAGGGAAAAATGTTTTAGTACTAATAGTTGCACATCCGGTAGAAATGAGTCATTAAAATATTCGAAACGACAATTCTTTTAGGTTTCTAAGGTCTGTGGAAACTGGTCATCTATATATATATGAAAACCAATAGAAATCAAAAGGTAGTTTTTAAGAATGGCCGGGTTTGCTTCATTCTGTACCTAAACTTTCACCAATAGGCAGAATGTTGAATTGTGTTAATTTTACTTTCTGTGTTCGTAAGTCTTATCTCGCAGGATTTGTAAAAATAGTTTATTTTTTTGTTATCACGTTTTATCACTAGGACCCCTGTTAGAAAAAGTGTTCGACAATTCAGATTTGAAAGGGATATTTTTAAAACTCCTTATCCCCCCCAAAATGTGCTATTTATCGACATTTTCCTCCTCCTATTTAATACCCCTTGCTTCCATTTAACATTCCCGTCAAAGTGTTAATCTGTTTCTCACGTTTGCAGTATCTGATTTCGTCGGCGAATTTGGCTCCCGTAATGCACATGTAAACACATTTTTTTTTTTTTTAACACACACACACAATTAACGATTGTTGCTCACTTTCCGTATGCACGTACACATCTTTTCTATTCTGTGACCTTCATGATCTTGACCTGTCACTTTAGCGGACGATGGGAGCTGTTTCGCAGCTGATAATGTTTGCATTCAGCCTCGTGCAACACACCGATTTCTTTTTGTATGTCTTTATATTCTCAGTGTCCCGTCGTGCGAATGAGCCGTTATTTGCACGCTTACAGCAAAAGATTCTGTCTGCATCGTACAAGCACTGTTATCAATTTGAATACTGTTATTGAGTGTGTTACTGGGTTCCGCAATAACTAGGTCGGTCTGTTGGTCTCTAGGATTTGTTCTTTGGGCCCGAGCAAAATGGAAAAAAAATAAGTAAATATAAAATTATAATGATGTGATGTAGCGAAATTCTCTGTGTTTCAGCCTAGGGCCTGTTCATTGAAAATAAAGTACGCTTGCAAATATAGAGCTTTAAGAACTCTGTTTCAGCCAAGGGCAATTCGACCTTGTGTTCAGTGAAAATAAAGTATTCAAGCAAATATAGAGCTTTAAGAACCCCTCAGTCTCACGGTGTTACTGAGTGCTGAGTGAGGCAGGAACTTCTTTATCTATATTTACTCTATGGTGGCATTGGCAGAAACTTCTAATTCCCGCTCTTTTGACTGACCAGACGACAACTAAGTTGTGTGCGCATGTTTGAGTGTGTATAGACCGAGATTGTCTGAATTTATTAATTAACATAGCCCTGATCAAAGATATATAAGTTCACCACACCTTAATGGCAAAATTAAATGTTATGTAGAAAGTAGAATAAGAATAAACTTCATTGCTTTATTCCAACACCAGTTTCAAGCTGATCACGAATAAACGTACGCATGCGCACATGAAGAAATGTGATGAAATATAACTCACACAATTCACAGCGTTGCCACCAGTACCCAAGCTTCTTTCACCATTTACAGCAATAAAGCAAGGAAATAATGACAGTCCACATAGTGTCATAAATCTCTTTTCATATTCCAGCTTGAAACTACAACTAGCTTTAATAATACTCAAGTGTAGCAGCAGTGTCCTTGATGATAACTTTTACTCAGACTTAATTAGAAATCAAATATAGGTCATTAGATACAGTTCAAAGTAATTAATAAAATTTAGTATGGTCCACAACAAAACTCTTAGTTTATGTTGTTAATAATTCTTCAGAAGACACCACTCGTCTCTCATACTTGGCGGATATGCGGGCGCTGTAAACGTTTTCGGTCTTCCACAACATTAAAGGCAAACATTTATAGTCACACAATATTTCCATAGGTGGAAAAGGAGAAGATAAATCAGTCTTTTAATCTATATTTAGCGACCCCACATCCACCCACTTTCTATTCAAACGTAAGATTATCAATATGTGCAAGAAGGTCAATTAATTAACAATATTTTTTAAGTCATCAATCATATACACATACATATTTAAATGATAAGATATTCATATAATAATCATAATGGAGATAGGACGTATTATAGAGCCACAATAAGTATGTGGTTTAAACTGCATAGTTAGTATGTGGTTTAAACTGCATTGTAAATACGTTGTTCAAAATTCATAGTATGTGGCTTAATAGGCATAGTAAGTATAGAGCTTAAAATGTGTAGAAAGTATGTTGTTTAAAATGCATAGTATATACGTGATTTAAAAACATAGTAATATGTTGCTTGCAATGCTTGATGAGTATATAACTTAAAATGCATAGAAATATGTGGTTTAAAATTCAAAATGCCTTGTTTACAATTCATAGCATATATGTTGTTTAAAAAAGCAATGTGAGTATACAGATTAAATTGCAAAGGGTGTGGTTTAAAATGCAAAGTACGTGTATAGCTTAAAATGCATAGAAAGTATGTGGTTATGCATAGTGTGTGGTTTAAAATGCAGAGTTTGTATGTGGTTATGCATAGTGTGTGGTTTAAAATGCAGAGTTTGTATGTGGTTATGCATAGTGTGTGGTTTAAAATGCAGAGTTTGTATGTGGTAAATTTTTCTACGCACCAAACGAGTGCAACGTGTTTTCAAGCAAACATTAATTATTATTGTACATGGAGGCTAGTCTGTAAAACTAGATGTCTTCTTTTTAAAATTGTTTCATGATACACAAAAAACCATCATGAGCCTGCCTAAGCTCAAATACTCTCTCTCTCTCTCACACACACACACACACACACACACACACACTTGTACAATTACACACGCACGCATGCCTACATAATCAATCATTAGTAAACACAAACGGCCATAAAAAATACATAAGTACACAAACACACTAATTCAATCTCAAACATAATCAGTTATGTAAAACACAGTCTGACACATACACACTTAATTTGAATGGAGCACACACACACGCACACGAAAATGCTCGAGCATTTCAAGTACATGTAAATACATTGCTAGGGTTTAATTTGCCACACTTCACATATTAACAATGAAAATTTATTAAAGTGAGCATTCACATTTAAAAGTGTGTACTTAAAAATCTACTTTAAAACTTATTGATGGTAAAACAGTCAATTATACTCAAACTGCTTTTGCTTTTCTCATATAACAGTTGGTAGAAATAGTAACAAGTGGGCAGATGGGTGCTCGAAAATTTAAAAGGAAATATTAATAACTTATCGCTATCACAACCGGAAATGACGCCCACACAAACCACGAGGTGCCTATGACTGGGGAAAGAAGTCCACCAAACGAAATGGATGATGAAGTGATAAGCTCTGAATTGAAGGCTTCCTAGAACACGTTTAAGAAGTGGATGAAGATGAAACTGATATGAAAGGCAGTCGTTGTGACTTACTTAATGCATATCCGCTTCTTGTTTGAGATAGACAGGAAGGGGAAGGGGCAGAAGGTATTTGAAAGAATAGAGAGTTGGAGCGAATAAATAAAAAGTAAGGTATACTAAATTTCTCATTTCTCGTACATTTTTTTTTGTCTCTTTGTTTCAATTTATATTTTTGTGTCGGCATCTATCTGTCTGTCTGTCTGTCTATCTATCTATCTATCTATCTATCTATCTATCTATCTATCTATCTATCTATCTATCTATCTATCTATCTATCTATCTATCTATCTATCTATCTATCTATCTATCCATCCATCCATCTATCTATCTATCTGTCTGTCTGTCTGTCTGTCTGCCTGCCTGCCTGCGACGCCAACTCCACTTATTTAATGAATATTATTATTATTAATTAATTAATCATTAATAACTAATTACAAGTGATGAGAATCTTAATTTATGTTATTAATAATTCTCCAGAAGACACCACTCGTCTCTCTTACTTGGCGGATATGCGGCCTACCGTCAAACAATATTTCCATAGGTTTAAACTTCTTACTAAAGGAATCCATCTGTAATCTATATTTAGCGTTCCCCTAACCACTCACTTTTTTCTCCAACATAAGATTATCAATATGTGTAAGGTCAATAAATTTAACAATAAATTCATTAAATCAACACTTAAATATACATACAGCATACAATCAAAAAGATTACTTGACATCAATATTTGCATGAAACCACATTTGCAAAATTTCTGTACAACACCATCTTATATCCTAAAATACAATTCAACAATAGTATCAGTACAAATTACAGGATAGTTCTTGTCAAAGAACAAAAATGGAGTTATTAGATATAATGAGAATAGTTTTTACTCTGCCACACTATCTCTTCATATTTACTCACAAACTGCGATGGCAAAAATTGGAACGTAGAGTCCATAAGACTGGTCGCAGTTTCAGTGTTAAGCTGATTGCAGTAGCCCTGTGTCTTTCTTACAGTAACTAAATGCACGGCATTATAATAGTGGTGTGTCGTTCATGTATCTTACTTTACAGTAACTAAAGACAGTGCTTATAATAAATGTGTAACTTTTACTTGTCTTACTATACAATGGAACACAGTGCTTACTTACAGAGTGTGGTTAACAATGGCTGTGGCGTTCATTTGCCTTACTGTGACTAAACGCACTGCTTACAAGTAAAGATTTTTTTAAAAAATCATTTATTTGGTTGACGTCTAATATTTTCTGTTTCGTTACTAGCCAAATAGCGATCTTCTCCCTAAAAAGGCAACATTGAAGACAAAATTTAAATAGCATGCTACCTACTCTCAAGTATGAATCACTTTCCAACATTAAAGTGCTTTCTTGTGACTGAACGTGGATTTTATCAGGACAAAGAATGTGCAATACAACTTTGCACGTGGGAACGTCGTCATTGATGAAAAATAGCAGCAAACTGTTGACCAGCGGTTCAAGTGATATCATTTGTTTTGCTGTTATCAGATGTTTTTGACTGTCTGCGAAATCAACGAACTTTGTGAGTGGATGTATAGCGCAAAATGAAACAGCATGTTACTGGTCGCCATGAAGAAATGTGATGTCCTGAATACTTTGCCATGAATACCTATGATGTTGTCATGAATATCTGTGACGTAATTGAATACATGACGTCAAGAATACCTATGACTATGTCATACGTAATGCGAGTTTAAATCCGCATGTGCCTGCTAATGTTCACTACTGACAATTGTATGGTAACGATGCCAAGGGTAACAATAAAAGACCGATATTTTCTTTCACAGTTTATCACACACAATACCACTATGTGTGTGAGTAGCGGACAGAAAGATTTCAAAAGAAAAGGACAAACAACTGCTATTAAATTAATGATCCGTTGTTCTGTAGACACATTTCAAAATCTTTCCTTTGCGCTCATCGAGCATCTTGGAGCCCGCTATACTTTTCTGGAATCGTCCTTTACGAGTGATTGTATAAAGACGTGGAACTAATACTAGATTTCCATCGATAACCTGAATTTCATAACCTTTTGTAGGTTGAGCGCACAAGATCCTCACCACACAACCTTGCCCTTATCCTACCGCAGGGATTCCAATTAACAACAGATAAGAAATTAAAAATAAGGTGCCAGTTGACGAGATGATCCAGAACAATGGTGTTCACGTTTATAGCACTTAATCCTTTCCAAGAAAAATACATTGCAAAATTTGTTGATGCTTTCTAGCCTAGCTAAACTTCGCCGACTCATTCAGTTCAAATAACGCAATAATGTTTAAATTAAAATATGAAAAATGTGTGTTTGGGGGAGATATCAACAGTCTCCAACACATTCACACAAAATATACACACATTCGCAAGTATACATATATAAAAAGAAACATTGAGAACTTTTTTCAAAATGTTTATTTCTAGAGAAAATACCTCTTTCATTTAAATTCTGAACAATGGCTAAATCTGCCATGAAAGACTTTCACTTTCCAATGTACAATGCCAGGCCTGTGAATACAAGCAATAGACAGCAGAATATAAAGACAACAAACTCCATCGAACACTTGAAGATCGACACACAATGCTTGGAATAGTCGTCAACTCGTGAAGGCATAAGTAAAGTAACATAACTCAAATGCAATTAAAAAAAAATATATAAAATAATAAATAAATGAATACTACTGATATTAAAAAAATAACTTGGAAATGTACAGTCTTCAATCACATTCTAAAATGATCTGATCAAATGGGAAACAGGTCATCAAAATTGTCAATTTCTTCTTCATTTTATATAGCAGACATGTGACAAGTCAGATAATATTTTAAGGTTTACACTGCAAATATAACTTCTTGCTTTAACCAAAAACCCTTTTCCCCAAGCTAGAGTACACAAAACGTCTCACTTAGCATATTTCACTTCTTAAACAAATGTATAATTACATACAGATCCTGTGACTACACAATTTCAATAAGTGTATCATATTTTACTACTCTTATTAGAGCAAAAATTCTTATCGATAAGTCCTCAATAATACTAGACCCCAAACAACAAAAGTATTTCGTATTTTTCAACAACAGATGCAACCCACATCACGACACGTGCTATAAACGCTGAAAATAAGCATCAGTGGGTAAATTAGCATAGACATTAATCAAAGTCGTGGTGAATGTTGTAGTGGATTCCTTTGTAGGTTGAAGATTATCACATCAAATGTAATAATTACTTGATCTCAACGTGTGCACATAATATACAATAGTGAAAAATGTCACGTAGTGACCAAAATGTAGGTATCAATTCAAACAAAATGGAAAATCACTAACATTCACCATTAGGAGACTAAATGCAAGTAGATTTAATATTTCATCCTGTAAAGAACACTGAAAATGTGCATTTAAAAACAATGTTAATATAAGTATTTTAACCTAACGTATATTTTGTACCATATATAGTTATAAACTGAGCGAAAAGTTCTGTTGGTTTTTTCATAAATACCAAGTTAGTAGTAGCGTGCGTAAAATAACAAGTCATATTTCACTTCTTTTTTTTAAAGATTGAAATTGTTTTTAAAAAGGTGTTTTTTTAAACTCTAAAAAATATGTAGCATAATTTCTTACGAAAATGAATGAGACAACAAAAATAATGTTAGATGTTTTCTTGTAGGATACAGTGCAAATATCAATTGATGTGTTTCACTGTAAACCTGTGTAAACGGGTAGTGTAACAAAGAACATTCCTTTCGATTTACACTAAATCCCTGAACGAAATAAGCTTACTCAACTATATCTCATATAGTTGAGGGGTGGGTGGTGGTGGTTTGAACTGACAAATGACCAGTTGTATGCGGACATTTGAAGAATAAATGCGCATACTATTTCAAGAAATGGAGAATAAAATCTGAAACAACCAATGCTTAACAACAAGTGAACCTGGAGATGTCAGTTGTTTTAAATGAAAACGACAGGAAACAAAATGACTCATATTTTTAAAATGATGTCTACGCTATTCTAAATTTGACGAAGGCAACCGATGTAAACAGACATCAATGAAAATTGCATGTATTCGTCTCAAGTGCATATGGTGCCATCAAATACTTATAGGTAGGCGTTTGATGACGTCTAGTAAAATACTCCCCGAAAACATTATAGGCAAAGACTTAAAAAAAAAAAAAAACTATAAAGAAAACTATGATGCAGGACCTAAGAAAAAATATATATCAACATTATGACACATATACGTCATGGCCCAAATCCTAATGACGAACGTTGAAGTACAGAATAGACTGAAAGTCTAATAAAGATAAAATGCATTTTAGATGAAAGAGGTGAAGAAAATAAAAATATATGATGTATAAAACAGTCCAAGACTAATGAAAACCGTTTGCAATGCAGATTAAAGTCAGAAAACGTATGTATAGAATAGGGTTATAGCAATTAACAATTAGAAATGAGAAAATATAGTCAAAGACTACCAATGAGACTCGATGCATATATTATCATGGTCAAAGCCTAGTAATGAGATCTGATGTATATAATAGCCAAAAGGCAATGAGTAGAATAGAGTCAAAACCCATAAATGAGACCTGATGCGTAGAATGAATCAATACCTAACAATAATAACTAAGAATATACAATGTTAAAGCCTACATGAGACCTGGCGTATATAATAAGGTCACAGCCAAATAACAAGACATAATGTACAGAATAGGATCCATGCCTACATGGAGCTAATGTAGACAATCGTGAGCTGACAGACAGAAAGAGATAGAAACCTATGTCGAGATATGATATGGAGAATTGAGTCAAAACCCAACAACAGAAACTGATATGTAGGAAAAGGTCAGACACAACAAATGAGAACTAATATAAAACAAAAACTGTATACAATCCTAGCGAGAGCTAGAGTGTATTTAGATTACGGTCTGAGCCTAACAAGAAGAGCTGATGTACACAATACTAATAAACCTTACAATGGTAGCTTACGTATGGAACAGAAGGGCCAAAGGTTAACAATGACAGATAATCTACAGAACAGAGTAAATCCTAACAATGAGAGGTGATCTACAGAACAGATCAAAGACCAACGAGGAATCTTGTATAAAGCAGTATAGTAAATCTGATGGATAAAACACAAAACCTTCACAATGAAATTTAATGTATAGAACTCGATCAAAGTAACACAGAAGCAATATGTATAGACACATCAAAGTCTAACAATGAAAGCCTGATACACAGAACTCACTCAAAGACAAAAAGTAATTAATATTACACAGTCAAAAGCCAAACAAACCAAAAAGGAGACTAGATTCAAAATTGACAACTTATAACGCTTTAATGCATATTTTTAACAAATACAAACTAGTGTGCAGAATGAATACAAGTGGCAATAAACAGACCTGGTGCATAGAGCAAAGACAAACTGCAGTTGACCGAGTGTATATTCCAAAGGTAAACTGCTGTTTGACTTCCCTGCTGTGAAGATAATGCATATAAAGAACAATGAACTAGGGGAAGGAATCCCGGATGTACAGAATATACAGCTGTAGATAAATTGCAGTGAAGGAATCGGATATCAAATCATAGTCAAGTTATAATGACGGAACCGGATATACAGACTGTAGGTAAATTGCAATGAAGAAACCGGATGTATATTGTATAGCAATACAGACACAAAGTGTAAACCGGGTGAATATATGTATAGAATATAAACACAAAGTGTAAACCTGATGTCATGTATCGAAGGCAATTATGTACAGTTTGATAACAGAACAGTGCTCTAACACTGATGCCGTGTGTTTGATTAAGGAGCGTAGGCAGTTAATGTACAGAATGAAGTTACATAATGCAACGAAGGCAGCCGATTTATTTATAGAATAAGACAGTCTTCTCAACATTTTCCTGATTTGGCAAGAAAAAATCAATCCTTATAATCAAATAAATCAAGAAAAGAAATGTCAAAAGCATGCGCTTATACATCTACAGATATTAAGACCAACAAAAGTTACCAATATAAATTTTAAAAACTAATAATTCAGTAAAAGAATAATAATGAATGCTTACCATATTCAAAGTATTTAAAATGTTTAATGGAAGATTATTAACTTCATCAATTTAATTAAACAACTCAACTACAAAGTTTTATCCAATCAAAGAAGGGGTGGAGTAGGGGGAGAAGAAAAATTTCTTTTAAAAACCAGTTTTATAACTATTCACAACATGCATTCTCTCTCTCTCTCGAAAGAAAAAAAAGATTAAGCTGCATTTAATCCTGTCAAGGTTTACAAACTTAACTACTACTTTAATTTCTTGGTCAAGCTGCAATATAAATATACCGGGTGTAATAAAGGAAAAGAATGCTGCACATGGAACAAACGCAAAGAGAGCAAAACGTTGTTCAATTGCTTGAAAACTTCATACTCCGGCTGGTGCAATTAAAACGAGTTCAAGTACTTGCACAATTCACAATAATGAACATTTCTATCGTGCTTGCAAAATGTTCACTCCGACTAGAGCAATTAAAATTATCAAAATACATGCAGATTTCATATTCCGATTGGTGCAATTCAAACAAGTTCAAATACTTGTAGATATCGTACTCAGAGTGCAGCAATTCAAAAGTTCAAACGAGTGCAAACTTTAAATGCGATTGTAGCATTTTCAGGGGAAAAAAAATCGTGGTCGACTTCAAACTTCATTTTCAGAATACAACTACTATAGTTGTCAACAATGTTCTAAACACTCACAAAACCGGATTCCTGCCAGGTTTTCATTTGCCAATGGTGGATTACAGACTCATTGGCATTAAATCATATAAATGAGCTTGTATTCTACTTCAAATGATTTCAGAATATTACTTCTGTAATGGGTTCGGCCTGGCAATTACTTGTACTTATCGTCATTCTCGACATGAGATACACAAACAAATGAGTCTCGCACTAGTGTCAGTTTAATGTAGATCAAGGTTTTAAAGGCCTAAGACCTGAAGATATCTTCAGCATTGTCACCTTGTTGCGCCCTTTGCGGTTATAAAATACCAAGAGAAAAGCACTCGGTGCCCAGTGGGGGTCCACATGGCACGCCTGGGCGATCCCAGATATTTGGCAATGTGCCTTAATACATACCGCTACGCCGACTTTCTTTTCACATCTCACATTAGAAAAATACGCTCAGCAGGGTCAGTCAATTCTGTAGATCGGCACACCTCTCTTAATTCAATCATGGTCCATGCGAAATCACGTCTACGCCTGTTTCTCACTCGTGAGTTGCCGAGAACGAAGGTTCGTCATGATCGTCGCGTTCGGTCAGTTTTGGCATTTAGAGATTTTTTTTTTAAACATTCCAAATGGCTCAAGTGTTACAGGAATTCTTAAAAAATCCTCTCTCTGTGGGACTTTCGACAAATGTAACTCGTACACAATTGCACGTGACATCCGTGACGGTGACCTTCAAAGGCGGTTCTCCCACGGCTGGGTACCAGAGATGAGTGCGAGGCTTGGAGGAAAAGATGCTCTTCTTTTTAGATACCATTTTCTCATTCATGCCCTCGCTAGTGTTTCCATTTTCGTCAACATCGATTGGTTTCATAAGAGACCATTGCGAGCAATGATTAACCTTGACTTCCCTAGCACTGTTTCTGCACACCTTGGAGTCATCGCTCTCCCGTCTCTCGATGGAGTCTGCCGCTGCAACAAGAATAGATAGATTGTCCATGTGTCTGTCAACTTTTTCACCTTTGCTAGCACAGCCCATTTTTCCATCCGGAGACAAGGCTAGCGGGCAAGGAGAAGACGCAGGCGTGAGATCATGAGCCCGATCTTGATACCCGGTCTTGCAATAAGAGAAATAATCTCGTTGCCACTGACAGAGATTGGAAGTGTTTTCTTCAATTACTTCAGTTTTAGTCGCTAATTTCTCGCTGTTTTCTTCTGCATTACCATTTTTTACGTCAGTATCCTGAATGAAAACATCATCCGACTCCCATGTGCCGGACGTCGTTATTGCAGGAGGGCGGATCCCATGGTAAGAATGGAGCGTCTCAGGCAGCAAGATGCCTGCTGCAATGTCTCGAGAAGTTGAGTTAGCTTCAGCATTGTCGTCGTTTCCATCGGCTTTGTCACCGATCGTCAATTTAGGCGAATACACTGCATCGCCAATGGCATGGTCACTGTAGTCGGACAAAACCGAGTGGTCGCGGCGCACGCCAGCTGGGTTATATGTCCACGAAGGACGCTTAGACTCACAATCCTCATCTTCCTCAGCATCCTTCATGCTGTCGAGCTTGGACTTGACTTTCTTCTTATCTGCTTTCTTGTAGTCTTGTTCGCTGTCCTCCTCGTCTGTCAAAGAAGCGCTAGAAGGAGGGCTTTCCTCGCGCTGTAACAGAGTAACAAAAGCTATTTGAAAACAGCACATTCCATGCGTTCGTTACTCAATCTAACAGAGTAACAAAAGCTATTTGAAAACAGCACATTCCATGCGTTCGTTACTCAATCAGATGTGGACGTTTAAGAATATTTAATGTACGAAGAGATGATCAAAATGAAAACTAAATATAATAAATACACATATATAATACATAACATTAAACGCATACTCAAATACTTGCATGCCTTACTTTCCTGTATGACAGAGATATCAAATTTCATATATATTACTTAGGTTTACATACTATACAAAAGTACTTATTACATTACATATCTACACATGCAAATAACTGTTGGCATTCGAATGACAGGCTTTTGTCTTGAACGACAATGAACGAATGCTCTCACTGACCTATGTGTTCTACGACTGAAACTTACCATCAAGACTAGATACACATATTCAATACGCTAATAACGACCACACCAAGAACAGTCATTTATAAAAACTGATTACGGTATTACGCCAGAAATGTGTGTTAAGGTTGTAACCACAACTACGAATGGTATTCTAAATATTAACTACACCAAGACTGAATGTCCTAAGAATGACATCTAAGAAATGTGTGTTAAGGTTGTAACCACAACTACGAATGGTATTCTAAATATTAACTACACCAAGACTGAATGTCCTAAGAATGACATCTAAGAAATGTGTGTTAAGGTTGTAACCACAACTACGAATGGTATTCTAAATATTAACTACACCAAGACTGAATGTCCTAAGAATGACATCTAAGAAATGTGTGTTAAGGTTGTAACCACAACTACGAATGGTATTCTAAATATTAACTACACCAAGACTGAATGTCCTAAGAATGACATCTAAGAAATGTGTGTTAAGGTTGTAACCACAACTACGAATGGTATTCTAAATAGTAACTACACCAAGACTGAATGTCCTAAGAATGACATCTAAGAAATGTGTGTTAAGGTTGTAACCACAACTACGAATGGTATTCTAAATAGTAACTACACCAAGACTGAATGTCCTAAGAATGACATCTAAGAAATGTGTGTTAAGGTTGTAACCACAACTACGAATGGTATTCTAAATATTAACTACACCAAGACTGAATGTCCTAAGAATGACATCTAAGAAATGTGTGTTAAGGTTGTAACCACAACTACGAATGGTATTCTAAATATTAACTACACCAAGACTGAATGTCCTAAGAATGACATCTAAGAAATGTGTGTTAAGGTTGTAACCACAACTACGAATGGTATTCTAAATATTAACTACACCAAGACTGAATGTCCTAAGAATGACATCTAAGAAATGTGTGTTAAGGTTGTAACCACAACTACGAATGGTATTCTAAATAGTAACTACACCAAGACTGAATGTCCTAAGAATGACATCTAAGAAATGTGTGTTAAGGTTGTAACCACAACTACGAATGGTATTCTAAATAGTAACTACACCAAGACTGAATGTCCTAAGAATGACATCTAAGAAATGTGTGTTAAGGTTGTAACCACAACTACGAATGGTATTCTAAATATAACTACACCAAGACTGAATGTCCTAAGAATGACATCTAAGAAATGTGTGTTAAGGTTGTAACCACAACTACGAATGGTATTCTAAATATTAACTACACCAAGACTGAATGTCCTAAGAATGACATCTAAGAAATGTGTGTTAAGGTTGTAACCACAACTACGAATGGTATTCTAAATATTAACTACACCAAGACTGAATGTCCTAAGAATGACATCTAAGAAATGTGTGTTAAGGTTGTAACCACAACTACGAATGGTATTCTAAATATTAACTACACCAAGACTGAATGTCCTAAGAATGACATCTAAGAAATGTGTGTTAAGGTTGTAACCACAACTACGAATGGTATTCTAAATATTAACTACACCAAGACTGAATGTCCTAAGAATGACATCTAAGAATCCAAGATATTTCAAATCTATATCAAGAATGAGTGTTCTAAGAATGGATGTTCAAAGCTACAACAAGAATGAGTGTACTAAGAATATATGTTACACAGCTATGTCAATAATAACTGTTCTAAGAATGGATGTTACAAAGCTACAACAAGAATGAGTATTCTAAGAGGTGTGCGAAAATTACATCAATAATGAGTGTTGTAATTACTGTCGATCACTCCCACCACTCAAAAAAAAAAACCCGACTGCCTATCCACACACGAAAGGCTAAAGGTTTCCGCACTAAAACCAAAGATGAGCTAAAAATTCCGGCCACAACAAAACTGATGCAATAAGACCGTCCAGCGACGAAAGCATGAATAACTGATCACAATAAAACTTTGTCACCGTCAGTAACAAGTATCTTAGCAACTACGACAATTCTTTCACCAAATGAAGAATGGAATGTGATATAAGCCAAGACGATGAAGAAAATCATTCAGGAAGAAAATAGTCCATAAAAGACGAAAGACAAGATAATGTGTTTAAATCTCACCTGATTTCGTCGTTTCCGAATCAAACGCTGCCGTTTACGCCATTCAATTCGTCTGAAAGAAAAGAAAGAAAATCAATGCCAATTGACAACAGATTACAGTACACGTGCTGTAACATTATTAAAAAGCGTTCAAGAAAGTATTCATTCAAAACGAATATATGTTAATAATCGACAGTTTAATGCTATAACAGTCAACGTCTAAGTTGAAGAATGGACAGCCGTTCACTTGCTGATGCATTTTGTTCGCTAAACAAAGACTGGCCTTAAATAGAATTGAAAAGAAGGTGCAAAACTTAAGAAATCGATTATCCGACCGCTAGGGGAGTGGGGCAGGGCTGTGAACTGCTTGGATATGCCGATCAGTTGAATGAGAGAGGATGAGGGTAACATAACTTCCCAAACAGAAAAATAAGATATATTTAAACCGCTGGAGGCAGCTGATTTACGGTTACCCGACCGATGCTATTTCTGTATTCCCTAACCTTTCTGTCTCAGAGCTTTTCAACAAAAAAAAAAAAAAAAAAACCAAACAAACAACGAAAAGGTCAAAGAAAATGAAGAAAGATGTACAAATGTTGTGAGAGGTGATTTGAGCAGATGAAACAAGGATATTAAAACTCATCATGCTACCACCCAAGCAACAAATGCATAAAATGGCGAAATCATACCAAGTGTTGTTGTTGTCTTTGATAAACATGCATACCGATTCACATACTCATAATGTACATCCTGACACATGAAAATGTGTGACTTTGCATATTTTAGGAATTAAAAATTAATTAATGAACTAACTTCAAATGGATATTTTTTTTTAATTTTCACCTTACCTAACCTATACTTTTTATTTTTAAAACTTAAGAGTTGTCTTCTGGTTGGTCTGAGGAATTCTGAAAGAAAATACATGAAATGCAATTACACTATTTTAGTACATAGGGGCGGGTTAGCCGATTAAAACCGTGTGCATATCGCTTAACGAACTCTTGGTCGTAGAAACTGATCTATGGGAGTCGGATAATCGAGCGTCGGATAACCGAGATTTTGTGGTGATCAACCTCTTTTACTATACTTTTAGTCAAGATTAAGAGCTCAGGATAGAAAGTTCTTGTAATACTGCAACCCATCTGAAAATTGTTTTCGGCCATAGACCATTGAATATATTCAGTATGTATTATTTATAATCTACATTATTAATTACATTGCCTTTTCGGTCAAGAAAAATTATTCGCGTAAAGAGAGTGAGAGAGAGAGAGAGAGAGAGAGAGAGAGAGAGAGAGAGAGAGAGAGAGAGAAGTAAAAGGACAATCTATTAGCCTTAGTACGTATAAACAAATCTACTATAACAAAGGTCAACGGGTAAAGTTTTCTCTTTATTTTTCAAGACTAGTTCACCGATAGATAGAGAACCTTCATTCAAGACTAATTAGTTCTCAGACATTCATAAATGTAATCTTCATTCAAGACTAATTAGTTCTCAGACATTTACATATAAAACCTTCATTCAAGACTAATTAGTTCTCAGACATTCACACAGAGAACTTTTATTCAAGATTAATTAGTCCTCATACATTCACACATGTATCCTTCATTCAATCAGGATGTTCAAGGATAAGCCATGTAAAGTGGTTTAAATTATAAATAGCACTTTCGTATTCTTAATAGCTGAGATTGTTTAGCCTAACGGTTGTCAGACATTTACATATAGAACCTTCATTCAAGACTAATTAGTTCTCAGACATTCATAAATGTAATCTTCATTCAAGACTAATTAGTTCTCAGACATTCACATGTGTTATATATATAATCTCTTCTTCAATCCTTCCGTCTGATCTATCGATTTAAAATTTTGAGGAGGTTTATACGTTCCTTATATCTATTGTGTTTAAAATATATATATAGACAATTAAAAAGAACCTATTACTACTATTTGAAAGAAAGACAACTCTACATGTAAAGGAATCAAACAAGCGTGTGAAAAACGATTCTGAGCTCAACAGAAAAAGAAAGCATACAGATCGGCGAATTAAAAATAACTTAGCTAAACAGAACAAATTAAACAAATCCGGCATTATGATAAATATATCAAAAGGACCCGATGCTCTTCTAATTTACTCAAACTATAATATATTCACAGAAATCACTGAAAACTGTTATTATATATAAACAGTGTTATTAAAACATTAAAGGACTCGAATTTTACGCAACTGTAACCAAACGGTAAGGTAACTTTCGGAAGACTGCACGCAATTCACTTCCCGCTTGTGTTTGCTCTACAATAGGCGTGGCAAGTAACACTTCCTTGGTCGTGTCCTGAATGTTAGACACACGGGCGTTCCCGTTTGTTTACACTCCTCTGAATTCAATAAATCAATTATTCAATAAATAAAAAATAAATAAAAAAGAAAGGAAATATAGTAAACAAAAATTATCACTATCTGAAATAGGTATTCAATCAAATTTATTATAAAAATTGAATATATGTAAATAGCCAATCAAATTTTAAGTGAAGGCATTAAGTATAGTGACTGCAGCATTCAAATATGACAGCACCGAAGCTGCATCACTTAAATATTAAAAGTCCGATATTGCATTTTAACATCCAATCCGCAAAGTATCTCCATACTTATCATTAAAGTATATTTAAATATAAGTTGTCGGCTTTATGTGGAATACTTGCACAATTATTAATTTATTAATTCTGTCCCATAATCTCTCCCAGAGAGACTACCTACATCATTTGTGTACACAGAAAAATCAAGGTTCAATTTGGATATCTACATAGATGCATATAATCAAATAGACACATGACATACTAATAAAAAGACATATCATATATACAGATATAAGTACATGCCTACCACACACAGAAACACACACACACACACACAAACGCACAGGCGCGTTGTATGTTTACAGGGCGTACATAGTCAGCATCTTGCGGATATCCATCCAATGAAAGAGCGAAGCTCCAAGAACAAGCCTGAAGCAAATAAACGCTTGCTTGTGCAGCCGCACGACCTCCATTGACTCAATTTATTTGCAAACATATAAGGCCTTGATGAGTGGGGACTAAATCGAACAAAACTTTCTTCACATAGACAAGGACTGTTTACATTCCATTTATTTGCACTTGATTTGTTTGCTGCTGCATTTTAAATATAAGCAGAGGCTAGCAACAAGCGCACTATTTACCTTACTGCTCGAGAAGCAAAAATCCTCTCAGTACAGTGTATGTATAGTCGCACGACACAGAATTGCTAGTTGGAAACTAAAGTAATTTGTCTTAACGTATCAAACTAAAGTAATTTGTCTTAATGTATCACCCCACCCCAACAAACACACACAGAATTGCTAGTTGGAAACTAAAGTAATTTGTCTTAATGTATCACCCCACCCCAACAAACACACACACACTGATAAATCTATACATATAAACATGCACAGCTTCCGTCAGAAGTATAGTAGTGAACGCAAAGTATCTTCCTGATAAGTGAGGTGAGGACAGTACATAGATACTGCACCGTACCACTTTGTCCTTCAAAAGTATATATTTCCTTATGAGTGTGTGTATGTTTCGCACTCCGAAATGAAATCAAACTAAATAACATACTTTGCACACATAAAAAGTGTATATACTTCATTTTAAACGAAGAAAGCAAATATAAATCCTGCGGGCTGGCAATATTCTATTTGCGTCTAAAAAGCATTTATTTGCATAATGAAGCAGGATGTTCAATGATAAGCCATGTAAAATGGTTTAAATTATAAATAGCACTTTATAGTTGTTTCACGATTACTTAGAATTATTTATTTACTTTCGTATTCTTAATATCTAAGATTGTTTAGCCTAACGGTCGTCATTAAAAATGCTTCAAACATAAACTTCAGTACGAAGTGTTCAGAAACATATTAGTACACTACTTCTATTTCTAAGATACTATTTCAGCTCGTACGTGACCTAAGCTGTGACATAGTATGTGCTAGTTACTATAAACGTTACTTTGCCTAGATGAGTCCATGTTACAATGTGCTGGTTATTATACACGTCTGTTTGCCTTGATTAGCGTTGTGACAAAGTATGTGCTAGCTACTATACACGTCTGTTTGCCTTGATTAGCGCTATGACAAAGTATGTGCTAGTTACTATAAAGGTCACTTTACCTAGATCTGCCCATGTGACAAAGTATGTGCTAGTTACTATAAAGGTCACTTTACCTAGATCTGCTCATGTGACAAAGTTTGTGCTAGTTGCTATAAACTTCACTTTACCTAGATCTGCCCATGTGACAAAGTTTGTGCTAGTTGCTATAAACTTCACTTTACCTAGATCTGCCCATGTGACAAAGTTTGTGCTAGTTGCTATAAACTTCACTTTACCCAGATCAGTCAATGTGACACAAGTATGTGCTAGTTGCTATAAACATCACTTTACCTAGATCAGTCAATGTGACACAGCATATGCTAGTTACTTTTTAAAAAAATCTGTTTGCCTGGATGAGTCTATGTAATAAAGTACGTACCAGCATTAAAAAAAAAAAAAAAAGAACCACCGGATACACTTAATATTGTGCGGAACTGTGACAGCCATAAGATTATTGAAATAAAAGTGATTAGTGTACGCATATTTTAAGTACAAGATAATACTTTATAAATAGAATTAATTTATACAATGTGATGCAAAGGAAATATTACCATAGCCCACTCATTCTGCCTTGTTTAATTACTGACTCTTGTGTGTTAATGACAAATAGCAGAAGCATAAGACAGAAAGGACAGAAGTCAAGAGATCATAACATATTTCTTAACTGATGCATCAGTAATGCTTACAACTTAAAGATCGCTTCAGACTAGCAACAATATTTCTGTTTCAGTGCAATAATCTCTTGAACTGTTCAATGCGTGTGTTTAGTACAATAATTTATTGAATAGATCAATGGGTGTGTTTCCAGTAAAATAACCTCTTGAACTGTTCAGTGGACTTTTCAGTACAATTATCTCTTGAATTTATCAATGGGGGTGTTTCATTATAAATTCCAAAAGGGACTTCAGTGTCTATTTTTTCTAATTCGCATTCTTCTATTACCAATGTATTTATCACTCGTTAACTAGGTTAAACAGCCAGCAATAAATGGGAGATGAACTTTACAGGAAAAAATATATATCTATGTTTCGTAACGCTGTTGACTTCCTCATAGTTCTAGAGTTCCACGCATACATGTATCACAGAGACGCCATCGGCATTTTAAAAATGCATGAGCAAATATAAATAATGTTCACATATAAGCACAAGATAGAAATCATCTAGAAAGAGGAACAGCATGCAATTTCCAGTCAAAGAAACAGATCAGGATTTGCGTTTATGTTCGACAGTAATTATATTCAGGTAAATGAAGTAGGCAGATTCGTGAAAATAAAAAAATTAAAAAAAAGTCAAAACAAACTAAGGGGGAGTTATGTTGCCTATAATGTGGATCATTCATTCACTCACACCTTCTTGTCTTTTACATAAAACAACAGCAAAACAAAGAAGAAAAGGAATGATCTCGCTGCTGTGTGGACAATGCTAAATGCTTTCGAAAACTAGTAAGTTGCTTGGCTTGGCCGAAAAATCATAATCTGGTAGGGCGCGCGTGAGGGCTAAGATGTTACAAACACTGCTTCATAATCACCTCAGCTGTGTTACAAAGTGAAAAATTCGTGACCCCACGCATGTATTATTATCTCCATGTCATCACTATACTTGTCCACGTGACATGATTAATCTGACTCACAAGCGCAATCTGTCTTATTGTGGAGAGCAAAATAAATTTCAGTCGATCAATACTTACTTATGTGGAACAGTCTCGAATATCTAAGAATAGGATGCGGTGCAATAACTTGGGATAAATCGATAGCTACTAAATAAAATGCGCGCAGAGACACGAAGACACCGAAACGCTAGACTAGTATGCGAGATCTTAAATCATTTTATTCGCTATGTGGGTGAAGTTAACTGGTCAGTTCAAGAATGGTCAGGTTGTGTGCAATACCTGCAATTTACGTGCATTCATTAACTTATACCTTCCTAAGTTACACATACAGTATATGGTCACAAAATTAATGCCTTCAACCCCAGTAAAATTTTCTTTTACAAAACTAAATAAATACAAGAATCTGAATGCACAAAAGGACACACTGAAAACAGAACTGGATGAAAACGTGCTTTTCATCTTCTCCGATGATACATGGCTGATCCCGTGACAGCCCAGATAGCCTGCATCAATACACTCAGTAGTGTGTAGGCCTCCTGAACGTCCGCTTACATCACAAACTTCCCGTCTGTGAAATATGTTCAGCCTGCAAGCTGCGTGAAGAAAAGCCTCAAGAAGACCATTGACAGAAGTGGGAGAGGTGTCCTGTAATCGTTTTAACGTCTGCTGAATGGAGGGTTAACAGCGAAGGACACGTACATGTGTGTGTGACTTGCTAGTCTGGGTTATAACTCTAATAAAACAATACACTAAATCCTAAGGGAGGGGAGTACAATTGTTCGCCTCAACTTTAAAAATAATCTTTTAAATTAAAAAAATAAATAAAAGAGTACTATATTCTATTTCTGTCTTTTAAAATATTCAGTTCGATCTTTCAAAATACTCTGCTCTATTTCTTCGTCTGTGGACTAATTAGCAAAATATCGCCGAATGTCTATCAAATTAAAATCTGCGATCTATAAGCGCAACTATCTATGAGTAGATCGATGAATGGCTCTTTAAAACTGCATGATACTAATTAAAAGGGACAGCATAAGCATATATTACATCTAACTCCACACATCCCTGAAAACGGTATTGTTTTACGGCTAAACTTCCAGCCCTTACCAAGCAGATAGAATTCTATGTCATGATGCAGCACTTCACGGTTGAAGGGACCATATATATATACTCACAAGCCTGACGAGGATGGGTTTTAAAAGTAAGCTCTAAGTATATTTATGAACTCGTATTACATATGCAAATCTATTTTCTTGGCTTTTCACGGCTTGGCCGCAAAGCACATACAGACAGGACGTTGTGCAAGTTGTCTAAACCCGAGAACAGCCTGGGAGCAGTTGTCAGAAGAGTATAACTGTATACAGAATTCTCATGGGACCCTACCCCGGGTACAATTTCCTGAATGATGCGCGTTGATAGCCATCAAAGAATGCAATGCAGATTATGAACAAGTCAGCAGCAAGCTCATGAAGACCGCCCGCCAATAAAACAACAGGAACACTTAGCTACAAAAGTGATGTCTCCTTCAGCCGTCTCAGCATCAAAACTTGCTGAACTGTGTCGTGAGTGAACCCGCTCTTGTAGTACAGCGTGCGACCCGTTCACCTGGCAACACCTGTCGGTCTCTGTGAACACAGGTCGGAATTTCCACCTGCCCACCACTTCACACGAGCAGAAAACAAAAGGAACGAAAGTGAAAAAAACGTTTTGGATTTGATTTTGATCTAGTTACTCTTGCTCAAGAAAATCCTGTCACAAACGGAAGTTTTGAAGTAGCTTAGTTTAACTATTAATCAAGCTGTCCGAAAATTACTACGGTTCAAGGCCAAGAAAAGACCAAAAGTTCAATGTTAATTATTCTTAGTCCCGTCACCATAGAACCTTTAGCAGTTAGCTCAGTGACGTTTTGAACTGCTCCATACTCAAAGATGACAATTCACTTGACCGGAAAGAGCGTTATAAGAGACTTATTTTATCTGTAGTTAATTACCAGTACAAGTTTCAGGCAAAAAAATAATCCATTTGTGACTAACAACTATATTGATAAAGGCGCTGTATTTCGAAACTAGTTATACTAACGAGTAATATCACAGTGACGGATAGTGACTGCGGATCGGGGAACAAGCATTCCGAGGCAATATTATTTGCGATATATCCGTAGGTGGGAGGTAGACTGATGGGGAATTAAAAAAGAAAATTATGATTTACTCGTTTTCAACTAGTAAAACGACTACTGTTCCATATTTTCTAATTCTATATACCGTTCTGAACTTAATATTTCCTAATTGAATAACGAAAAATTGAAATATAGACGAGTAGAAATACCCAATAGTTAAATAACATGACAGATCGAGCCTCTGATAATACTTTAAAGGACGAAAATCGTTACTCTATGCCTGTGATTTCAGCAATATTCTGCTAAAAGCAATGCGAGGTACTCATGAATTATTTTAAAAAAAATCTAATTCAACCCATTCACTCCTGAACCCGACAATCTACTTGGCCTATCAGCCAGGTTTCACCAGTGACTCACATATTATGTAGATAACGCTCTTTAATATTCTGCATTTCAGAAGCTAATAAAATGCTAATAAAAGTAATGTCATTGGCGTTGAATCAATAACATCAATTGCCCACAATCACTGATAAAAAGTAACTTTAAGGTTAATAATTTTCTTTCATAAAGGTAGGTTAAAAAAAATAAAAATAAAAGATATATGCGAGAGTTAGCTGTAGCCTACGTGCACAGATATAATAAAGTAGCATACATGTACGAGCACGTGCTTTACGGTATGAGTTACTTCCCTTGTCATACCAGACTAATAAAATACGTTTCAAGAGGGTGACAAGACACGTTTACACTTTACACCTATTACAAAAATCCTATATTATTTCTTTTCCGTTTGTCCGGATATGATAGTTCTTTTTAAATCAGATACGACCAAAAGTCATTAAGATTTCGACGTACGTTTGACCCCCCCCCAAAAAAAAAAAAAAAAAAAAAAAGAAAAACAACAAAACCCCGCCATTTAAATCATGTTTGGCCTCAGAGTGAAATGACACTGAATCCTCAGATTAGCAACAATATACAAATTATACACTTATAAAGGTTAAGTAGACACTAAAGACTCCATTTCACATGCTGGGTGGGTGAGACTTAAAACAAATTAGCAGCACAAAGTGCAGTATCTTAAACACCTGGTTACGTGCACATGAAACAAAGCGCGATGTGACATTGCGTCCTGCGCAATCGTGCGCTTAAATCAGTCGCACAAAACCTAATACGCTCTGTTTGGTCCGAGGCGCAGTCGGCTGCAACCGTTGGCAACAGAAACAGAAAAGAGCGCGCGCACACACACACACACACACTATATATATATACACTCATAGCCGGTTATTCGCGAAATTCCTTGACGCCGCCTGGCGCGGCCTGAGAGAACAAACATAGACATGATAATTTGAAGCACGAGAAAGCTATGTTGGCTACGCTTGTGCTAGAGTACATGTAATATTGCCGTATCTTTAGAACAAGGCACACACACATAAAAAAAACAAAAAAACGTGCTAGGTTAAACTAGTGTGATGCCCGCGCGGAGAAACAGCCATTAGAGCTGAAAGTAAGGGTACATCTACTGTGAACTTTTTAATGAGCGATTTTTAACTCACACGAGCTGTGTAGTGTGTGTGTATATACTATAGCGAGTGTGCATGCTCAATTGGGCAGAATGAATGAAGAGGTTTGTTCCAACTTACTTGGCCTCGTATTCCGCTATTAGGAGAGGATCCAGTATGTTTTCCCTCGGTTCCCATGTACTTTGCCTGCACAAGAGTACAACAGAACTATAAAGTGATTGTGCATTCTTCATATTTCTTACTCTGAAAAAATAAAGGTATTTTCTTTCTTTTTCACAACATACACAAAAAACAGTCCTTAATAATCGCCCGTTCATCATATATTACCATTATCTACATTATTTTTACTGTTAGTTTATATTTGCACTTTATTCAAGGCCGTTAAGCCAGTCATTCCAAACACAAGTACACAAATTTCGCAATCAGGTCAATCCTTTGCTCATTCCTGTGAATCTTATCCAAAGCAATCTAAACGCCCGATATAGTTCTGTGGCTTGCGGAACAGTTTGCAAGACTGATTAACACTTTTTGAAACGGCTGAATTCTGAGATAATACTGCAATGCATGTACAGCCCCGAAATATCAGAACAGATGAAGTGAATCCAGAAATCGATAGCTGCTAAGTTAAAGCGCCCGTTACTCAGTTGCCCGCGCGCCGAGCTCGCAGTACTTATTTAAATGAGCAAGCAAAGCGTTTGAACTTACAGGCATTCGGACGCAATGTGCACCCAGATTGTTTCGAATGCTTTAAAACATTTTTTTTTCCAGCAGTGATTTGAAGTTTTTTTTTAAACGATGACATACGGCCTATGGGATACAGACTCCTCGTCAGTGCACGTGTACCCAACGCACTACGTAGTTTCATATGTTACTTGAAATGTAATCTTTCAAAAAACAGCCATAATTGCTGCAATGTTAAAACTAATTTGGTTACCGACACCCTCCATTAAGTACACGTCCAATGTAGCGACGATCTGATAAAGAGTTTAAAACAGCGAGGTTCGGGAGAGTGGTGTTATTGCTGAACACTTACCTACGTAACAAATAGCGGTTAATAGGAAATCAAAAATAGTTGTACTTCTTGTATTGGCCATGCTCTAATAGCCAGCTTATGCAAATGTTACGAGGAATTTTCCTATTTATAAGATTGCTATCAAATGTAAATGAATAAAATTGCTGACGCTAAGTTGTAACCAATAAGCTATCCGTTTCAATAGCAGTGATCCGCATGACCTTATTTAAATATGCACAATTGATTTTAAATGATTAAATAGAATGTTTACTCACTTGCAAGAGTATCCCTTCCATTTGACAAGATATTCAACTTTACCCTGCAAAAATAAAAGCAAAGATGAGAACATGCAAAATAATGTTCCGCTATCAGTACGTTTAACGATTACAATCAATGTAAACATTCGTACCTACGCTGAAACCAAACTGCAGAAGTCAAACTTTTGCAAAAGAAAAAACGTGCAGACACCTTTGGATAAATTTCAGTCATGGGAGAAATTGTCTGTAAGCCTACACCTTACCCTTCTATATCTTTTCTTCGTAATGTAATCCGCTTGAAACACTCTTTCTCCAAACGCCGGTAACTCCATCACAGAAAAGGTACTCTTCTCTCGCTATCCACACCATGAATGAAGGACAGCTTCTTCTGTCGTCTGCTTCTAGTTGTTTCTAGAAACGCTGCACACGCGCGCGCGCGATTTGCATGACGTCAGCACAAGGTCTTACCACTCAGCTCGTGGCGCGTGTCTGCGTTGTCAAAGCACAGCGGTAGAGCTGAGCTTGGATTCTACATAGGCCTATATGTACAAGTAATCAACTAATTTAAAAGTACTGCGTTATTAGCTGTTTCGAAGCAGTGACGTAGACTGTATTTCGTTTGGCATGACGAACAAATCAAACGGAACTGCCGGTGTTGGAGGAGAGGGCTCGACCATAGATATGCTTTTTGCAAGTGGATTACTATGATTAAAACTATCATTTTGGAAATTCTCCTTCACATGTTACTGTTTTGAGGAAAAAAAAGTGTCTATAAATACGCTAAGGAATAGATATCGTGTGTGTGTGTGTCGTAGTTCGTTAGTTTTACTTTTCAATATTCCTTGCAAAGGGCCGCTTCTCTCCAGTCCCTACCGCTTCCCCGCAGTTTGAATTGGTTGAGTGTTACTGAGTCAATGTTATTTTTAGATCCCTCTGTATTGAAACTGAGGCACGTGGTGACAAACCGCAAACAAACGCGATTTGTAACCACGATAAATGTTCCGCATTGAAACTTCTTAGAACTCTCTCTCTCTCTCTGGTTTGTAACAATGATAGGGGGGGGGGGACCCTCAGAAACATATTTAGCGTTGTACTTTTAATGGGTGTTCTTTTCTGTCGCAAAGAGCCATATCTTTCTTGCTGTATTTAAAATCATTTATATGGAACAGTGAATTTCGGGATCATGACTACCCAGAGTTGTAGAAACTCTATGATTGACAGTCAATTAATTCTTCCATGTATATATTATGCTTTCCCTTTCATCATTAACTCACCCTGTAATAATAAATAAATAAAATACTTCCATTATCCCTACCGAAATTAAATGGATTTAAAAGCAGAAACTCCCACTGATTGATGAATCAGAAAAATATTTTATTTTATATTTCCAGTTTATATTTCCAGTTTAATGCAATATCTATTAAGATGTTATTTTATATTAGTATTTCCAATTTAATGTAATTTTTATTTCAGTACTATTTGTCTTCAGGCAGTAAATAATAAAACATTAAAGTGACGCATTCAGGGGAAGAAGAAAAACCAAAGAAAAGATGCGAAAGGTCATGACCCGAGTCTAGAATGGGCTGACAACTCTTGCTAATCAAGAGCATGTAGTTGATCCAACCCAAAGCAAGCACACTGATGAAGACTAGTGATCGATATTATCATCGTTCGGCAACAGCTGACGAGGCTTGAGTTCCTATTCTATATATACTGATAACTTTACTAACCTTCCGTTGTGTGAAAGTAAATAAGAATCTTTTCTCTGTTATTATTATTAATTTATGAAGTCTTTATTTATGTCACGAGACTGTTGTGAGTCTGATAACCTCAATGAACACAGAAGATCACATGAGGGGATTTGCAAAAAAATAACAAATGCAAAAAAAGAAAACAAAGAAGAGAAAATGCACGAGGACGGTGGGGAGGAGAAGAGAGGTAGAGAGGATGACGAGATGAAGAACAATGAGGAAAAGAAGAATGGAAGGAGGAAAACAGAAAGATGGTGAAAAAATAGAGGAAGAGAAAATGGGATGATGAGATTGAATAAGACGATGACAGAGAGTAAAGAAGAAAAGGAAGTGAAAAGAAAAAGATCGGGGGGGGGGGGGGTAAAAGAAGAGGCATAAAGAAAAAGGGGAGGATTAAAAAGAAGACGAGGAGAGAACAAGAGGAACGGGAAGAAGGAGAAAAAGAAAAAGAAAGGAAGAAGGAGAAGAAAAAAGGCAGAGGAGAAAAAAGAAGAGGAGAAAAGAAAAAAGGAGGATGAGAGAAAAGAGGAGGACAAAAGGAAAAAAGGAAGATGAGAGAAAAGAGGAGGACAAAAAGAAAATGTAGAAGAGGGAGAAGAAAAAGGGGAGGAGAAAAGGAAGAGAAGAGGAAGAACCAGGAGAGGAAAGAAGGCAGTTTTATACGTAGGGTTTACGGACACAGTCACTTGTGCCGGGCTGAAATTAGTTATTTGCCGGACGACCTGTTTGGATGTTTCTCTTCTGCACTTTATTTCGGCCGTTTTAAAATAGGAAATGGAATTTTCTTTGGAACGCATCTGTGCAAACGTTCTGTAACGAAATCAGAAAACTAAGAAATTACACAGAACGTTCGGCGAGTGTCAACACAAACAAATCCCGAACGTATTTATACGCCCATGTCTAGCAAATACGGCTCCCAGGGCGCAGAAGCTCGTCGTACGCCCCGCCTAACTGTGTCCAAGTGTGATTCTTGTGTCCTTGCCAGTCAAACTTGACCAGTGTGTGATCATATTTATTCGGCTGGGCTTGAGTAGCACTTTGAATGGTTCATCAGTTCAGTTCTATTTTAAAGGTATGAGGTCCTATTAACAAACCTGAAATGCCATTAACAACATGAACTTGAAAAAAATACAAAAATAAATAATCACAAATAGTGCTAAATAACAAAAGAAAGAAATTAACTAATGATCCATGGATGAAAAATTACAGAAGAAAATATGGGTCAGGAAAAAAGTGTGTGTGTGTGTATATGTGTGTGTGTGTGTGTGTGTGTATATATGTGTGTGTGTGTGTGTGTGTGTTTCTGTGTGCGTGTGTTATGCGGAGTGTATTATGAAACTGTTTTGATTATTTGTGGACTGTAGGGTGACAATAGATAGATAGATAGATGAAGGGAGGGAGGGAGGGATAGATAGATAGATAGATAGATAGGTAGGTAGGTAGAGATATAGATAGATAGATAGATAGATAGAGAGAGAGAGAGAGAGAGAGAGAGAGAGAGAGAGAGAGACAGATAGATAGAAACTATTATATATGCAAATTCAAATATCTCCACTATGACAAAGTATTTCAAGAATTAATGAAAATATAATTTATAGTTATTATATTTACGTACATATTGCCTTTAACGTTTCCAAATTAATGAAAGAATGAAAGAAGCAGAAAATGTGGAAGATATTGCTATGGAAAGAATGATTGTTCTGTTATTTGATAGTGAATTGAAGAGAACACACTACAGTGCTTTTATTTCTCTGAAATTCGAAACAATCAACAAAATGCTGTCAGTCACGTGATACAAAACTGAATCCCTCGTTAGAAGGGAATGTAGTAAATTATTACTTCTTTTGTCAGTGTGTTCATCCAACATTCCCATATTTATCTGTATGGACCCCACCCACCCACCGTATTCTTAGTCTTAATCACTTACAATCAAGTTTCGCAGGGATCTTCTGTGTGAAGGTACAAGGTGCGTCAGCTATCCCGAACACCGCGCACACGGGTATCGATTTCTGCTGCACACGGGTGCCAAAAATCTAACTGTAAAGAAATCCGTGTTTGTCCTCTCCCATTCTGGAACAGTCAACACTTGCATCGATTTCTGATAACCCCCGAAGCAAAAGTCTGATCAAGACCTCGCTTCGATCGAGATTTAAAAAAAATAAGAACAAAAAAGTAACGCAACGATAGGTTTCGTTTACTGCGGGAAGTCGAACCGTCAAAATTGTACAGAGTGGTTCTCTCACACCGAGACAATAACCTTGTCGACTTCGGTCTATTGCGTGAGTAAGAAATTCTAAAACTGTCTTCTCTTATACTGAAACATTAATTTCCCTTTTAATTCCGGAGCTGCAGCTCCAGAGGTACTCAGACTGTCTCCACATATTCGGCTACAATGTTGTTGAACGACTAAATGTAGGGTGTTATATTCAAAACTTTCTTGATGTTAGTGTGTGTGTGTATGTACGTATGTATGTATGTGTGTGTGTGTGTGTGTGGAAGGGGGGGGGGGGAATCTCCCATACCCAATCAAAAAGTGTTTGAATTTATTATCATCAAAATAGCCAATACTGTAAATTTCCCTTAATATTATGTCAATCCAACTCAAGGTATAAAATGAATGATTGTATTTATGCATACTACCACTACAATAAATTACAATACATTTTATATTTATAAGATTATTATTCATTCACTTTGAATATGAAAGCTGTGTACAGGATCTCTGTCACTAAGTATGCTGTCACACTCTATAGGTCCCTTCCCGTTCAAAAGGTCCTAAAATGGCGTCGGCTTAATCCATTTGGCTACCAAAACTGTGCTCGCCTCTCAAACAAAACAATAAGTGTGCAAATTACATTTTTACCATTTGACAAGGGTGTAAATGCTCCTCCAGCACTGAGGAAAAAAAAAAAAGCCGATGCAAAATGCTGCCTAAAGACCAAGTCTAGGTCAAACATAGTTCGTGAGCGAGATTTGCCCTGTTACTATGATGCACATACCCAAGCCCTTGGGGTAAAAGCAAGCAGAAGTGACGTCAGACATGGGAATCAAATGGCTGTCAATGTAATTTTCGCTGATACTTCATGTAACGTTTGATTCAGTTCGTACTGATGGCAGTGAATGTTCAACTGTTAGTAGTTCGCATACCATTTGTAATGATTTTTGAGATATCGAGGAAACAACGACTGACAAAGTCCATGTCTGGTAAGTTATTTTTATAATATTGTCAGTGTACTGCCTAGGCTTACCATAGATTTGTAGTCATCGTTAAGTTCATAGACATATTTTTAACTATTAGTATTATTAAAATGAATTGTGTATTATTTTATACGAATGACGAAAGCTTTTTATTGTACAGTTTAGTAATTAGATCATTATAAATATATTATATTTACCACTGATATTTATTACTATTAGTGATATTATTCACGATATTTATTAACATTTAAAGAATAGCAATATAGTTATGTTTGAAATAAGTGATTATCATTCTGTATATAATTTAAAATTACTTAATAATGATGAACAATATAGAGAATAGCAGTAGTTATATTTTTAAATGAGGGATTACTATTCATATTACATATATATACTTTTTAATTATTTTAATTACTAGTACAGTACTTTTTTCTTCATATATATTACGTTTGAGAATTTGTTTATGCATGAATATCTGTAAAAGTGTTGTGTGTTTATATTTGGTTTGTGTACTATTTTATTTATTTAGTATTGTAAATCTAAAGTTTCAAAATTGGCCAGTGTCATATTAACTTAATATTTGAATACTCTTATTAAACTTAAATAAATGTATTTGTTCTTATTAATATTACAATTATTAGTTTACTGTGTATATCTGATCTAACAATCTGGTACAGTTACAAAAAGAAAATGGCTAGAATTATAGGGGAAAATTCCAGTTTGCCATCTTACTAATGGCAGTCTGATATAATTAATGCAACAAAATTCTATAACTGTGCTGATATGCAGTATTATTAAACCATAAACTGTAAAGTAAAATATTTAATTATGATCAAGTTACTTCAACTATTCATTTGTACACAAGTAGTTATGGCAGATGCATAATAATAAGTATCAAATGTCTTCTAATGGATTTACCAACTAAAGTTAAGTGCAGAAAATAAAGACCAGTATTTATCCTGGAAGTAGCTAGAGTGATAAGATTAGCTACTCAAGAAAATGTGTCATATACAATTATGTTATCAATAGTGTTAAAATTTAGAAGTAATGCTACAATATATAAAATAATATAGTATGATGCAATTAACACACAAACAACTGCTGATGTAATATCATGCAATATATTACTTTAGTAAATTCAGCAGTATACACGTGTAATCATGCAATATATTACTTTAGTAAATTCAGCAGTATACACGTGTAGTCATGCAATATATTACGTTGGTAGTTCAGTAATTGCACATAAATATAGTCATGCGATATTCTATTGCTACTACCTTAGCAGTGCACACATACATATAGTAATGCTATACACTATTTTTGCTGACTTATCATTGCATACATATAGTAATGCTATACACTATTTTTGCTGACTTATCATTGCACACATATAGTAATGCTATACACTATTTTTGCTGACTTATCAGTGCACACATATAGTAATGCTATACACTATTTTTGCTGACTTATCATTGCATACATATAGTAATGCTATACAGTATTTTTGCTGACTTATCAGTGCACACATATATATAGTAATGCTATACACTATTTTTGCTGACTTATCAGTGCACACATACATATAGTAATGCTATACACTATTTTTGCTGACTTATCATTGCATACATATAGTAATGCTATACACTATTTTTGCTGACTTATCAGTGCACACATACATATAGTAATGCTATACACTATTTTTGCTGACTTATCATTGCATACATATAGTAATGCTATACACTATTTTTGCTGACTTATCAGTGCACACATACATATAGTAATGCTATACACTATTTTTGCTGACTTATCAGTGCACACATACATATAGTAATGCTATACACTATTTTTGCTGACTTATCAGTGCACACATACATATAGAAATGCTATACACTATTTTTGCTGACTTATCAGTGCACACATACATATAGTAATGCTATACACTATTTTTGCTGACTTATCAGTGCACACATACATATAGTAATGCTATACACTATTTTTGCTGACTTATCAGTGCACACATACATTTAGTAATGCTATACACAATTTTTGCTGACTTATCAGTGCACACATACATATAGTAATGCTATACACAATTTTTGCTGACTTATCAGTGCACACATACATATAGTAATGCTATACACTATTTTTGCTGACTTATCAGTGCACACATACATATAGTAATGCTATACACTATTTTTGCTGACTTATCAGTGCATACATACATATAATAATGCTATGCGCTATTTTTGCTGACTTATTAGTGTATACATGTAATAATGTAGTACCCCATTTTTGTATATTACCAGTACACATATGTGGCCATACACTATTTTGAGTATGCGCTGGTAAGCTACAAAAATAGTCAATTAATACAGTGCTAATAATAGCTACAAAAATAGTCATGTAATACAGTGTTAATAATAGCGAAGAAAATAGTCATATAATATAGTACTGCAAATTGCTAAAAAAAAAATTTTTTTAAATAGTCATGATACAGTATTGCTAATTACTACAAAAATAGTCATATGATACAGTTTAGTTAATTGCTACAAAAATAGTCATGTGATACAATATTGCTAATTGCTACAAAAATAGTCATGTGATACAGTATTGCTAATTGCTACAAAAATACTCTGGTGATACAGTATTGCTAATTGCTACAAAAATACTCATGTGATATAGTATTGATAACAGATCGGCAGTCATCTATCAGGTACGTATTCAGTTCGTATTAGATTATTGAGGCATAACAGATTTCAAGTACCCACCGATTCCTTCATTCTTAATCATTCTCATCATCTCTGTCTCATTCTCTCGTTCTCCATCTTTAGCTCTCTATTCCTTTCCTCTCTCATTTCCTTCTTTCACTTCCACTCATTAGGCATTTTTAGCATTAACAATCATTTTCTGTTCTCACATTTTTTTTAAAAAGTTCTTTTAGACGGCTAAAATTAATTCAGATCGTTTACTTCGGGTACGAAACGAGTTCAAACGATTGTGACGAAAGAGCAGGTTCAGGCAGATTCGTGCACGTCACCTCTCTGACTTTTATCTGGAGGAGCAGGAGTTATAACGCTATAAGTGAAATAAATAAATTTGCATATTAAGCACGAGATGAATAACGTTTCAGCGACTGCGGATATTTTTTTATACTTCTGAATTTGTCTTGGATTATTTTTTTTTTTAAATTACCGCTGAAAGTAAAATTTCTCATTACACTTCTAGTACTTTCAGTAGCTATATTTACTCTTCACGGAATCGTGCTAAACTGTCAAGTTTCTTCTGTATCCCTTTCGTAGATAACCGCCAGGTAATTGATTCAAATTTACTCCTCGTTCTTTCTTATCTCGAATAGGGGTATCTAAAAATAGTACCAGAAAAACTCCGGGCCGGTGTTAGAGAAGTTTAGTGTACCAGTTAAATTCTTGCGACGTATGGATTTCTCAGTAAAAATTAATCATTTTATTATCTTCATAATCACATTGAAGATCCGTTGAAATACAATCCAGCGATAAAGTTTTCAATGTTGTCTTGTTCATATACTAAATAAATATTATTGATTTAAAGGATTTTAATTCAAAACGAAAACATCCCAAGAGCCAACGAAAGGTGCCTGCGCATTTTAAACTACATGTGTCGCATTTGGTTCCGCCTGAAATAAGCTTTATATAACGAAATTAGAAACAAGAAGCTGGTGAACACAAGAGAGGAAAATAAAAATAATATCGTAATTCTGTTAAACGTTGGGCGGAGCACGTTGGTTGGTGCATCAAAATAAAGCGTTTGACGAAAGTGACACCTACCTCCAAATTATAGAGTGAAGACGTTCTGAAAATATGTGTACTTATTTCCACGTAAGATGATGGCATTTATTTCATTTAATTTAAAACGGAATCTTTTTCAAAACTGAAAACTCTAATTTTAGTTTTGAAGTTTACGGTGGTGCGTGGATGTTTCCATAATTCTGGGCAGTGAAAGTAACCCCACAAATGGTCAGTAAAGGTTATCGGAGTTTGAAAACTATCAGGAAAAAAACATAAATGAAAAGCAAAACTTACGTAACTTATAAATAACTAAAATAATTGGGTTTTTTGTATTGGGGTGGAATGCTTAACAGCCAATTACTCTGCATAAAATGTTTACAGGTAATTGTTCTGTGTGCATGAACTATTTAAAGACAATTGTTCTGTGTGCATGAAATGTTTACGGATACTTGTTTTGTGTGCATGAAGTGTTTATAAGCAATTGTTCTGTATAAATGAAATGTTTCAAATAAGTATTCTGTGTGCATGAAATGTTTACAGATAATTGTTCTGTATGCATGAAATGTTTACAGATAATGGTTCTGTGTGCATGAAATGTTTACAGATTATTTTTACTGTGTCATGAAATGTTTACAGATAATGGTTCTGTGTGCATGAAATGTTTACAGATAATTATTCTGTGTGCATGAAATGTTTACTGATAATGGTTCTGTGTGCATGAAATGTTTACAGATAATTATTCTGTGTGTATGAAATGCTTACAAACAATTACTCTGTGTGCAAGAAATGTTTACAGAAATTATTCTGGACCGTTGTATGAAATGTTTACAGAGAATTATTTTGTGTGCGTGAAATTTATTTTAAAAAGTAATAACTTGTTGTAAATGGAGGTTTTCAGATTATTACTCAACATGCTTAACTTGTTGAAGTAACTTTATGCATGTTCAGTAAGCATTCCCCGGGGATGAAATGATAAATAAGCATTCCCATTCTCTCTCAATCAGTCAGTTAACTCACCATTAAGCTAATGGCTGCCTTTCATGACCAGACCTC
The DNA here is from genome assembly GCA_028829895.1 of Sinotaia quadrata. Classification (NCBI taxonomy): domain Eukaryota; kingdom Metazoa; phylum Mollusca; class Gastropoda; order Architaenioglossa; family Viviparidae; genus Sinotaia; species Sinotaia quadrata. Next base: position 90,673,718 of record CM054182.1, on the reverse strand, counting down.
TTGCTACTAAAAATTCAAAGTGATTAGAAAATAGAATTTTCTACAGCATGTAAACTTTTGACCTCAATGCATTGCCTGGTCTCGTTCTCATACATATTAACTATTGGATAATTAAAAAAAACCCACTCGTTCAGTTGAAACTGGTTTGGATTGCATCAAGAATTTCTAGCATATTCTCGAGTTGTTTACTCCAACTCTGACACAAAAATAAAATCATAAGGATTATCCAAGGTTGGGCCACTTTGACAATTTGATAATGTATATAACAATTAAGTCTAGAAATAGGGATAGGTAAATTTGCCCCCCCCCCTCCCACTGGGAGTCAAAATATGTGTTGTCTCAATAATCAGCTTGCATTCGACTAACAATTTAGAGGGAAAAGTCTGGTACAGTTGAGCTATGCTTTGATTGTTAGTTTAGTGAGTTGTCTGGAACATTCAGGTATATTCCCAGCCTGTAGATAAGGGTAAGCATTTTCAGAAGGTAGACTTACATGTAGTCTAATTTTAGAGGAGGGATGGGTGTGGGCTACATAAGCCATTATGTGACAGTAGTAAATGTAATATGCATATTACAATTACAAAACTGTACTTCTAAAAAGCTTTCATCATTCACATAAAAATCATACACAACTAATTTTAACAATAGTATATATCACTGAACTTAATAATGACTCCAACTGGACAACCTATAGTATTTAGTACAAAGACTATTGAAAAATAGCTTACTGGAACTGGTCTTCATCAGTTATTGTTTCCTCGGTATCACAAACATCATTAGAAATGGTATGCGAACAACTAACAGTTAACTTTCGCTGCCATCAATATAAATTGGATCAAACTCACATGAAATACTAGAGAAAATTAATATGGTGGCCGTTTTGAATCCCTGCCCTACATCTCTTCTACTTGCTTTTACTCCAAGGGCTTGAGGATTGCTTATCTTAGTAACAAGGCAAATCAGCGAGATGAGCAGGCTAAGGGTTGGACTGAGTCCCTTTTATTGGGGTGCAGACAAAAGTTGCCCAATTAAGAACAAACAGAGCCACTGCACTAGACCGCATCTTTGCAGTAGCTTGGGGTATCGGCTGTTGGGTTTGAACCCATGTTTGCTATAGTGTTCCCGTGCTCTCAGTCACGCAATCATTAATCCCCCTTGCTATGAAAATTGTAGGTAAACCCCAATTTTGACCGCGAAATTACGTCAGTCATCTCACTAGTCACGTGGCAGCCTATTAATAGTATCACGTGATATTAATATTGCGATCTATCAGGATAATATCGCGTGATACAAATCTTTCATTTGATCTGTATTGCCCTACGTTTTTAGCTGTAAGAGACATATTTTACAGGAAGTTTATCGGAAGCTGACCTCTTGAATTCGTTCGCTAGTATGAGTTGTACAGAAACACGAAATGTAATATTTAAATGGAGGGCTTCTAACGAACAATGAAGTAAAATAAAATAGCACTGATGCATATGAGCCGAAGAAATGTAAACGATTTTACACATAGTAAGGGAATATTTAAGAATTAGGACTCTTACACACACATACACACTTGTACATACATACCTACAAATTTCATATTAACCTAAAAAATAAGAAACACTTGAGTTGTAAATAGAGCCTATGCTTGTTTTTTTCTTATTTGCGGTCTAGGGTGGCATTTAACAGTTCTTGGGATTTAAGAACATGCAGTTTAAACATTACAAAAATAACGTGGAAGGAGAGTTAGCATTAATATTGCAAATATTAGAAGTGGCAATTAAGAATGGCGATTCTACTAAAGAAGAAAGAATTTGAAAAAACAAATGAGATATAATTGTGAACAAATTCTGAAAACAACGAGATATTTACAAATTTTGATGAATTCTAAACGTAAAGAGAGAATTTTGATGAATTCTGAGCGTAAAGAGAGAAAGGATTTTACAGAAGTGTCATACAACAAATAACTTGCGAAATAAATAGAGGAAAAAAAACTTCGTCAATCCAGTGTAATATCAGCTTACAGGGATGGAGGAGAGGAAAATTAAAAGCTAAAAATAAATGTTTGTGTGTGTGTGTGTGTGTGTGTGCATGGGGGAGGGGGGGGAGGGATATACCGCTGAAGGCACTTTCTTGCCCCTAGTTCTTCAATGCCATCAAGCCTGCGCGCGCAGTGAGTGGTTATTAGAATAGCCGCTCGCAGCAGGCCCGCTTTAGATAGAGAAATTGAAACACAGACAACCTGTTCTTCCTCCGTTCTTCCCCCCTCCCACCCGCACTCACATTTTATCCCCCCGCTCCACTTAAGAAAAAGGGGAGTTTGGGAAGGCATTCGTTCCTGCACTACTGATTCCGCACTCATTTTTTCCCCTCTGTACACCTCTGTTCACTCCGAGATATTCCGTATCACGATATAGAGTTTGATGATGGTATCTCTACTCTCAGCTGGCGGTGTTTTTTTTTTTTTTAAAACAAAGTGCGGTTACACGGATCACTAACGAGCGTCGTCCAAGCTGCAAGAGACGTTTTGCTCCAGGGTTTGGAGAGCCCCTGCGACGTGAGGAGAACGCGAGTCGTTCGTTAAACTCATTAACCAAGTTGCCGGTCGCATAGCGCGAGAAGCCCATATTGATGTGACCTATTGTAACAAACTGAAGAGGAAAACATGATCAATCCGGCAGACCTTGTCCTAGTTTTACTTAAGTCCTGTGCCTAAATCTAAGAACGCAAGCGCAGAGAGACATGCTTAAAAAAGAGAGACGGGGAAAAGAGACGGATAGAGAGTAGGGGTAAACGAGTGGGAGGCAGTCACCGATAAGCTACGTCAACTTTCTTCACACCCGTAATGCTGTTGCCCCGTTGTATTGTGTAACAGTTCTTCCTCCCCCCCACACACACACCAACTTCTTTCTCCATTCTCTATGATGTCAAATTGCCTTCAACTTCTGGTTCTGGTGTTAAACGCTCAGTAAACTATCTAACATCCTAGGTGAAGGGGGAGTTAACAAAGAGACCTCAAGATGGTGTGTTGTTTGATTAATCTTTTTACTTTCCTCACGACACATAGCCCCACTACCAATTAGAATGTCTAATCAGACTTACAGCGTCCAAGACTATTATTTAATTATTTAATTTAAACGTTTAATACAGTAGCATATATGCTTGCCACCTAATTGTCATACCACATACACTAGTATCTTAGACGCTTTGCCACATACTAGTGACTCAAGCTCTACGTCATACATACTAATAACTTCAACGCCACGCCACATATTTTACTGACTCAAGCGCTACGTCATACATACTAAAAACTTCAACGCAACGCCACATATTTTACTGACTCAGGCATTACGCCACAAACACTCGTGACTCAAACGTCATAAATAGTAGTGACTCAATTGCTACACCATACATTCAAGAAACTCAAACATCACGTCACCTGTATTAGTGACAAACGCCATCCTACATATATTCATGACTCAATCTACAGACCATACATACAATTGGCAGTACTGTCCTTTCTTTGGTTTAATGTCGCTGGAGACTTCTCTCCAGTGATTATTCTTAGACAAAAATGGAACCATATTGTTTTGTCCATTTTTATCTAATTCTTCAGCAAGCAACAGCTTCTGAAGATTTCTCCCCCCAAAAAAAATAAAAATAAAAATAATAATAATAAATTAAAATATTGCCTTTTGACATTTTTATCAGTACAAATTACCAGGTGAGTCAAAAATAAAATTTACTGCTTAGCTAGCACACGGTTTATCTGTCAGTTTGTCTCGGTAAATGCTAATTACGGTCCTTAAGATGTTCAAGGTAAAGAAAAACAAAAACTGAAAACTAGAGTGTAGTATTACGGAATGAATAATCAGCTAGAATAAACATTAATAAAGATGTGCAGTTCATAATTAATCGTAGGTCTTTTTTTTTTCAAGTTCAATTTGATAGCTGACTTTCGTTGTTGTCTAATTGCATATATTGATGAGTAATTTGGTAATATGGATATTTTAAACTCAATTTGGTTACTATGCCACATTTTCTTAATTAACATATATGGGTATTTTAGTAATAATACTATAGAAGTTGTGTGGGAAATGATGATGATGATGATGATGATGATGCGGTATGCTCCTTTCCAAGTGAGTTACAGAAAAGGTCAACTTGAACTTGGAGAATAAGCTTACACACACAAATATAAAACTGCAATACAAAAAAAAACAACAAAACCCCACATTTAAGACTGAACTACATTTCCAGCTATAAAAACTGTGTGACAAAGTAATGTTGGCCCTCCCTATTTTTAATTTTATTTGTTATTTAAGTTGCTAAATTGTCAGAATGACCCGGCCTTCGGCACTCCTTATGGTGTTATTTTGAAAGTGTCTGAGTTTGAAGTAAACAGCCTAAGGCAAGAATAGTCTAGATTTGCTGATCTAGTGGAAACTGAGTGAACAGTTTTCTATTACCCAATGATTATGATTTATGAGAAAGAGACTAGCCAATGAGCTGAGTTTAAGGAGTTTACTTACAGTAGAGAAATTTGCTTGTCTATTCACTTTTGAATTTGAAGACAAAGACAGAATTCCTGCTCTGAAGGCAGTCATTAGCTTGAGTGTCAGCAAGCAGCCTTCTGATTTCTTCTTCTTTTGGTGGTGGTTATGTCTCACTCTGTGAGTGTGAGTTTGACCCTGAACTGTGAGTCTCAAGTGGAGCTGCAAGTTCAACTTTCAAGTTCATAGCTACAGTTTGTTTGTTCACTACTGGTGACTTGGGTGACAGGGAAAGCGCGGGAAACTTGCTAAACTTGTTGTAGAGTGTGTAAGCATAAGGGAGTATGCTACACCCCTACTTTTGATGTACCAAAGCAAGGATGTCCAGTGAAAATAGCACAATCATTGTGATTGTGTTGTGCTCAAGAAACTGACAGCAAGAGGATGCCAAGATAAGTTGAGAGTATTGATGTGTCAGTGTTTTTTTGCGCACGAGATGGGAACACATGCTGAGTATGTACATTTTGATACTCTAACATTTTGACACTGTGACATGATTGAAAAGTCCAGTGAAAAGATTGTGGAAGCTGTACTTAGTCCAGGTTATGTGAAGTTTATAATAACCTATTCTAATAACTCCATTTCTATTATCTGACTAACCTGCAATTTGTATCGATTGTATTGTTGAACTATAATTAACTAGAGAGAGAGAGAGAGAGAGAGAGAGAGAGAGAGAGAGACTGTAAATTATAATTACCTGAACATGTGTTCATGGAATATTGATGTCAAATTATCTGTTTCATTGTAATTGTCATTTGTATGTATAGTTGATTTTTTCTTTTATTGACCTTCTTATGCATATTGATAATGATATTATTATGATAGAGAAGAAAGTGGGTGGATGGGGGCTCGCTAAATATAGATTAAAAGTCGGATTTGTCTTTTCCTTTTGTAAGTTTTTTCCACCTGCATAAACCTTATGTGACTATAAACGTTGTTTTATGTTGTGGAACTGTGAAGACGTTTATCCGCCAAGTGAAAGACGAGTTGTGTCTGCTGTAGGAGCATTAATAAAATAAAATAATATCCTTATCACTTGAAATTAGTTATGAAAGATTAATTAATAATAATAATTATCTTCATTAACTAAGTGGCATCGTTGTCACAAACTGTTTTACAAAAACAAACACATTAAGACCAGAGCTGCTTGTACTGCTATATGAACGTTACAAATTTTAGATTGAACTACATATACAAATATAAAACTGTTTTGCACAACATTAAAAATCTAAGACTGAACTACTTGTACAGCATATACAGCTATAAAACTGTATTACAAAACGTTGCAAATTTTTAGACTTAACTACTTATATAAATATAAAACTGTTTTGCACAACATTGAAAATTTCAGCCTGAACTACAAACGCATCTATAAATTGTATTACTAAAAACGCTACAAACTTGAGATTGGACTAGCTATTTGTTTGTCTTACAAAACGTTACAAATTTAAGATTGGACAGTTTGTACAATAGTTATAAAGAGCTAACTATTGTAAGTTTAAGTGTCTTATCAAAACTTCTCGTATTATTATTCTTCTTCTTCTTCTTCTTCTTCTTCTTATTATTATTATTATTATTATTATTATCACTTTTTGTTCTACCATCCAGGCTGGCAAGATTTGCGGTTTGTTTAATATGTCTTGCAGTTGTTCAGCAAGTCTATCATGTAAGGAGGTATGATGCTTCAACCAGAATACTTGTACTTGGTCTAGACCTGGGGCTTTCCAGTTTGCCATCTTTCTTACCTTCTTCTTGATATCTTTCTCGGTGATTGTGACGGTTCACCGACAAAACCGCGAACGACAAATGCGCGCCGACAAAACCGCGATGGACAAAATCGCGACGACAAAATCGCGCCGACAAAATCGCGCCGACAAAATCGCGATCGACAAAATCGCGATGATACATGTTAAATCGTACAAGAATGTAATAATAACATACGTAGATATCAATATTACGATACACAAAGCAATGTTAAAAGATACTGAGTGCAAATAATCCTCAAAATAAGGCAATGAAAAGAATAATTTTACCATAAAGATCAATTAAGAGATACTACGTGCAAATAATCCTTACACAAAGGTAATGAAAAGAATGAAGCATATATCTAATCTTAATAATTTTGTTTAAAGAGCAATATTAAGAGATACTGAGTGCAAAATAATCCTTACACAAAGGTAATGAAAAGAATGAAAAGAAGTTACGTAATAGAGCGAACATACATAACACTTCCTGCCATTCTTTACTTGGTGATGTTTATCGCGATTTTGTCGGCGCGCATTTGTCGGCGCGATTTTGTCGATTTCAAGGAGCGCGATTTTGTCGGCGCGCTTTTGTCCATCGCGGTTTTGTCGGCGCGCATTTGTCGTTCGCGGTTTTGACGGGTCACCGATTGTGACGTTGCGTTGTCGATACGTGTCTTTATGCTCATCTTTCAGTTTTTTAATCCTTCTTCTGGGGTATTATGCATGCTTGGATTGTTCCAAATGTTTTCCCAGAAGGTTTTGGTGTCCTCATTGTTTGGTATCTATTGTTTTATTCTAGAATGTCCTTTGAATTCTTGGTATAGTCTTCCAGGGTCAGTTTTGAATATTTTATTCTGGTGGAATTGCTGACCTCTTGCAGTGTATCTCTCCATACGGTGACTTATTCCTAGTAGCCTTTGGTTATTTTTTAACTATTATTCGTGACTGAGTCCTAGTACATTTGGTTATTTTTTAACTATTATTGGTGACTGAGTCCTAGCAGCTTTTGGTTATTTTGGCTGCTGTGCGTGTTGCTGTTGATCTCTCTCTCTCTCTCTCTCTCTCTCTCTCTCTCTCTCTCTCTCTCTCTCTCTCTCTCTCTCATCACAGTCTAATTCAGTAATGAGTTATTTATTAATACAAATAGAGTTGGAAAACGCTCGTTTTCAGCCATTTAATCTCTTCCTATGTTAAGGCCTCTATCATGACGCAATATTCAGATCGCCATGTTTTAGTCCCTGATCGTTGAAGGATGCTGCATAGATCGATGTTCTTGACGTACCTGGCCAGGAATAGACTCTGGTTCTATTGTAAAGTGAATTTTCCTCTGGATTTCTGCCACGCTTTGTGTACTTCCGATCTCTAAAGGCGTGACAACGTCAAATGGGTAGACAACTCTAGTGCCTTCAGTAATACCTGGTTCTGACATGTTCGTATATCCTATATTTCGTCCTTGTGACTTAAACAGGCGTCAGTATACAAGTCTACGTTTAACGTACGTTGGTGTCGTGGTGAACTTTCCCTGGAAGATTCTTTGAGTTCTCGACTTGGAAAAGGAGGGTGAGTCAGTGTATGTATGCGCGCGCGCGCGTGTGTATGTGTGTGTGCGCGCGTGCGTGTTCCATCCGCGAAATGAGCACACTTTAGAAGCATTATTTGAAACCACAAAAATATCAAAATTAATTTTTTCTTTGAGTATGTATGTGTCTTTGTGCGTGTGTGTGTTGTATTATGTCTATAGAAGTGTGTGCGTTGTGTGTGCGTTGTGTGTGTGTGTGTGTGTGTGTGTGTGTGTGTGTGTGTGTGTGTGTGTGTATCGTTCTGTCTTTGCGTTTGCATGTGTATCGTGCACGAGCGTGTACGAGCGTCATTCTGTGTGCCGTTTAGTGTGTGAGAGTGTATTGCGTACCAGATTAGGCAGGAAACGATTTATGAAATCACTTGTGCACACATCAGATCTCAATATTCCTCGTAGAAAAAGCTAATTGTTATCACCGTTGAAACTGACAGAGTGCCTAGCTTTTTAATATTAATATTTTTTTGTTTTCTCACTTTAGCAAATAAAAATGCCTTGATTTTCCCCCTTTTCTATGAGCATACACGTTCCATGACTCGGGATCCGCGAGAAAAGCATTTGGGGTTAACAGGTGTTACGACTAGCTATGTCAGACCACTCGGGTTAATAACTGTTAGGATTAGCTATTTCAGAGCATTGGGGTTAATAGCTTTAGAATTATCTATGTCAAAACATAGGGTTAATATCTTAAGAACTAGCTATGTCAGAGCATTAGGGTTAAAAGCTGTTAGAACTATGTCAGAGCACTAAGATTAATAACTGTTAGAACTAGTATGTTTGAGCACTACAAGTTATAGCTGTTAGAACTAGCTATGTCAGAGGATTAAGGTTAATAGTTCTTAGAACTAGCTATGTCAGAGCATCAGGGTTAAAAGCTGTTAGAACTATGTCAGAGCACTAAGATTAATAACTGGTAGAACTAGTATGTTTGAGCACTACAAGTTATAGCTGTTAGAACTAGCTATGTCAGAGCACTAAAATTAATAACTGTTACAACGAGCTATATTTGAGCACTACGATTAATAGCTTTTAGAGCTAGCTATGTCAGAGGATTAAGATTAATAGTTCTTAGGACTAGCTATGTCAGAGCATTAGGGTTAATAGCTATTAAAACTAGCTATGTCAGAGCACTAAAATTAATAGCTGTTAGGACTAGCTATGTCAGAGCGCTAAGATTGTTAATATTAGCTATGTCAAAGCATTAGGGTTAATAGCTGTTAGGACTAGCCATGTTTGAGCACTCCGATTAATAGCTGTTAGAACTAGCGGTGTAGGAGCGCTAAGATTAAAAGCTGTTAGAACTAGTTATGTCAGAGCATTAAGGTTAAGTACTGTTGGGACTGGCTATGTTCATCTATATCGACGCAATCGTCAGCTTTCACGCGAAACAATAAATTTTGAAATTTTCGTATAACCAAAACTGACATGGTTTTCAACCTGCTTTCCAAGACTTTCGGTTTAAATACTTCCGGCGGATTGTACTTAAAAGAAAGTAATAAAGTAAATCTAAACTGCATTTATCAAACATCGTGATCTGCTTCTGTATTAAGAATATCTTTTGTATTCCCTCCCTAGACAATGTGTACTTTTTTAAAAAATTATTATTATTGTTCAGTTTAGTTATAAAAAAAGCTCTATCATTTTCCCAACAACTTGTTTTCCCTTTCGCTTATGACTCACTAAATCTATAATTAGAATCGGTTTTTCTAACGCGGCGTCAATTTTTACTAGCGCTCATGATACTGTGTGTACTTCCGCCATCATGATGGGCACCAGGCATGTTCTTGTTCCGGAATTCGGTATCACTTTGCGGAAGTAGATTGCTTTTCGATAGACATGTCAACAGAATTCTATTAGCAACTGACATGTCATAATACCGGTGGTGGCGGCGGCTGGGAGGTTGATTATATATAACAAATGCAATCAGCCTAATGTACAGATCTATTGTCGTATATTCTTATCCTTCTTTAATCTATTGCTGTTACTTTATGACAAGTGTGCTGTCAGCCATCAACTGACACGATCTATACCGCTTGTCCAGTGTCATACATCTACCGTTTGTCTCCCACCCATTCTCACTCAAATACGTCACTATTCTATTCTCGTTATTGCATTGTCATCACTTAAAGTCTCTCATCCACATCTCACTCAAATAGCGTCATTATTCTATTGTCATCACTTAAAGTCTTTCATCCACATCACACTCAAATAGCGTCTCTATTCTATTCTCGTTCTTCTATTGTCATCCATCTATGGACCCTCATCTATTCTTACTCATCTACTTTCTCCCATGGTATCCGCCATGTACTTTCACTTTGCCTTGTTGTAATTCTATTTATACTTTATCCGTTTTCGTCGCCTTCAGATGTGAGATTAATAAAACAAGTTTGTACTCTTGTTTATTGAGTTGATTAATATGTTGTGTAAATACAGATTTTGTGTTTTAAATGTTTATTACAAGTTATACACCAAGAGAAGCCACATTAGAAAGTTGAAAAGATAAAAGCATGTGTGTTTTTAAGTTGGTTTTAAGTGAAAATGTTTGGAGTTTATTACTAATGTCAATTTCTCACGAGAGTAGGATGGAAGGGGTGATTGGGGGGGGGGGGGATTAAATGCGGAAAGTCGGTGCACAGGTTATAAACAACTTCGTTTCTTCGATTTTCAAGAATTTTAAAAATTGAAATGATGAACGTTTTGTATTAATACTTTTAGATTATATAAAGTGCATTAATATAATATTCTTCTTCATCATCCTTTTTTATCATCATTGTCACATCATCATCATGATCATCATTTTTATTATCAGTCATCTTCGTATTATCACTATTGCTGCCAGTATGTTTTGTATTTCACCTATTTCTTTATTTAATTTCGTTTTACTAATTTTAAATATATTTATTATGATATTAAAACTGTATTAAGGGGAAAACCGGTTATACACTTACTATTTTTAGTCCATAGTAGGGCGATATTCGCGAAGTCTTCATGCATCTTAGTTTTAATTCGTTGTCTAGAGATGGCTTAGTTTTAATTCGTTGTCTAGAGATAGCTTATTACGATAATCTGTGTAGCGGTAGGATGGCAATTGCATTTTTATTTCACATACTCAGACACTCTAGCCAACGCTGACAAGGGGTTAATGATCCCTGATATACTTACCGGAATGTTGTGAGTTACAAAATTAGTTGGCCTTTCACGGTCCCAATCCTACTCTTGTTCATTTTGTATTTGATCGACAATAACGGGAATCCCCGCAAGTACAGACTTGTTGATATCGTGAAAATTCGCCAAGTCGTTGATTTTAGACGTCATTCTTTCTATCTACTTCCCCTGAAAAAAAAACAAAAAACTGGGGTATTTTTTAACCATCGATCTTTAAATGTGCGTCTGCCTTTTGCTAATATTGAGTACTTGGGGTGGGGTGGTGAATGTTTTGGTTTTTTTTATATACTCCTTTTTTCTTTTTTTTTAAAGATCTGCATAATGTTCCCTGTGGAGTAAGTAAGATCTAGTTATAACTATTTATATGCATAATGTAGGTCAAGCCGTCCTTTCTCAAGAAATCTTTTCGGCTTTTGCATTGCCTGCTTACGTATGTATGAACTGGTATCCATATTATCTTAACCCCATTGCCATTATCACTTCGGGGTATTTTTTTTTATTTAGATTTTATTACATACTAAGATCCTGTCTTCGTCCATCTTGATATAAGTGCATACTGGTGAAAGTGAGTCGGTGGCAATAAAACATTTACTGCGACCACTTTTTTTCATTGTCCACAGGACGCCAATCGAAATGACCGTCATTTACAACTGTGATTATTGAAGTATCATTAGACAGATAGATAGATAATTTAAAATAGCAATCTATTAATCTATGCTTAGATGTAGAAATTGCTAATGTCTATCCATATCAGGGGTGCACAAACTTTATAGACCACAGGGCAAAATTTCTAATTGATAGTGCGTGGAGGGCCGCAAGTCAGATTGCACATGGATGGCTCATTAGAAAAAAACAACAATACAAATAATGAAATAAAGTCTTCCGGGGGCCGCACAGAGCCATGTCTCTGGCCGCGGTTTGTGCACCCCTGATCTATATAGAGAAGACATGGGTTAAACTGTGCAGTGACTAGAGAGGTTACCTAGACCTAGATGTCTACACATATCTCACACGTAGACCTACACCTGACAAGCCACAACTTCCTGGACCGCACCAACGACCTTGATAAGAACCACGCCTTTTCACCCCGTGAAGTCTTACTAGATTGCGCCATGACACATCATATTTGTCCCCGTGTTGCGCGTCCTCTTCAGGCTTCAGAGACAGAGACGAATATTGGTGGACGTGGACCAAATCTAACACATTTCCCCGAAACCGGAATCACGACTTGACAGGATAGAGTAATACAAGCCCCAACCACCCACCCCGGAGGATATTACTGTTTTTACACTATCAGCGTAGGTAATCTTGTTCAGCCTAATAACATTCCAGTCTATCCTCTCTATTCATTCCTCGTTCAGTTTATCTTTGTGCTAACCTGCCGGTTACTGTGGATTTAGCAGCACTTACATTAATGGTACAACGGCTTTCATTCGCACACCTGTTAATGAAACGATAAATTGAAATCTGGCTTATTATCTTCAGGATACTTATTGCAAGCGAAATGTTAATGAAACGTAAGCCAGATTTTAAAACTAAACGTCCTTTATTCCATTACGCTAAGTACTCCAGAAGAGAATAAAACTGCAATTCTGTTTCTTGAAAAATAGTCACCAGCGAGAATATATTACATGTTCCTGATTAATCTCCTAAATGCGATTCCACAAACTTAATCATCAAAGGCACTTGAGTAAATTACCTTCTCCTGCCTACGTCTGAAACTATTAACAGTTCCAATTCGGGTTTATGTTTATAGTCTGTGAATTGATGCCTTAGTAATTGGCGTGCGATCACTTATACTTCAACCAACTGTTTGTTAGTTTGGAAACGTCAGAACTCACACTGCTGGACACCTTCACTAACGCTAACCTATCCAAAAGTTATTTTCTTGATTTCATAATCAATAGAATGCTTACTAAATGATCAAAATTGACCGTCGCATTGCTTCCAGTGAGTTTCTCCCACACACACAAACTCACTCTGTTTATTCTTATTAATCCAGTCACCTCTTTCTTATCCTCTCCCTTCCCCCCCTCCCAACACACACACACACACACACACACACACACACACACACACACACACACACACACACACACACCTTAGCCTATTATTTGAAAATCCAATGACAAACTTGGCCACTGGGTTACCGCATAACATTTGGCCGCCATGGATCATACACACGTGCCGGAAGACTGGTATACCTCCCTCAGTCAAAACGACATCTAAACAAGGCCGAGGTGGGTAATTTATTCACTCATCACCTCTCCCCACCCACCCACTCCCCGTTGTGTCACCGAACTTTCTTTCAAATGCTACCCTTAACCCACTTCTACTACATTAGAGAGAGAAAAAAAAGCAGTTCCCGACCAACTGCACGTGTTCTCATATATCTAGTGCTGTCTGTACTCTTCACCATCAAGCATCTGTGTTCATAGAGAATAAATGTTCAGGGCTGCCCATTTGAAAGATTAATCTTCCGATTAATCGCTAAGAAATGTTATCGATTAATTTATTTCATGACGATTACATTTCAACTAATATTCTTGCTTACTTACAGAAGCAATGCCGATATTTAGTTGGTTCACCGACAAATGCGCGCCGACAAAATCGCGATGGACAAAAGCGCGACGACGCGTTCTGTCCCTAACTCTAACCCTAACCCTAACCCTAACTCTAACCCTAATCATAACCCTTAATCAAAACCCTAAACCTAAGAATAACATAAACCTAACCCTAACCCTAACCCTATCGCGCATTTGTCGGGGCGCGCATTTGTCGTTCGCGCATTTGACGGGTCACCGTTTAAAAGCTGTTAACGTTTTTAATCTCAGAATTAAGTCCAAGTAAAGGAAGGTTCTCGTTTCTTTACTGAAGAATGACAACTGAGTGAGTTTTAATAAAGCTCTGTACAGTAAAGCAGTGCTTCCCAAACTATTAGGACTGCGACAAAATTTTTAGAACGACAAACTTTGCGCGACCCACAGTTTGGGAAACGCTGCAGCAAAGGAACTGAGATGGGAAAAATAAAAACAAACTTCGGTTTCAGTCGCTATTTTCGGATTTCTTGGTCGCTAACAGAATAAAGCCAGGATACGCTGCGTAATGTAAAGATGCTTATTATTGTGTTGAAATGTCATTGCCCTCGCTGTGAGGGGAATTTCGAGGGCTGTTCAAAGGGTCTCCCCCCGACCCCGTTTAATCCTTCCTTCTGCCGCCCTACAACGAACCTACTTCTAGTCTATTTTGCTGAACACATTTTGGAGTGATTTTCTGTTCACAGACAGATGGACAGACAGATAGAAAGATAGATAGATAGAACTGAACACGTGATTATGTATGAACTAACTTTAACAAATACAAGATTAGTCAAGCGAAGATTAAAACATTCTATATATCCTTCTGTCTGTACAAAGTAAAAAACAAACAAACAAACAAACTTTTCCAGCATTGTTAAAAGAAAAATCGAGAGGAATACATGTATTTGATACAGAGTCCTAAATAAATTCTTTAAGTAGCAGGCTATCTGAAGGAAAGGAAAGAATCGCAAGTGATTACAATTAAGAAATCTTGGACATGAGGCTTTAACTGACCGAATTCCCCCTTCACACACACACACACACACACACACACACACACACACACAAACTGGTACACAACTCTTCCAGTCCTTTAAATGGAGTCTGCGGAAAGCTGCTTGATCCTTGCAGCCATGCCAGGGAGCCAAACGGTCACAACATATTCTTCTCAGTTCTTGTTCTTCAGCTGCGAACAGATACGTTGGTACACAGTTTATCGAATTTCTCAAACAAATAAAAATTTCAGTTAATTAACACGTGCAGGCAAAGATTTTAAAAGGACATGTTGCAAAAAAGTTCTGTACTGTTCTTGAAAGAAAAATCTCGATTCAGTTTGCTCCCTTACCAATATGAAGAGGGTAGGTACGCTTTCCCGTATGACTGCGTAGCCGTAGAGGATAGGTACGCTTTCCCGTACGACTACGTAGAAGACACTCTTTCCCCGAACCACTATATAGAGGACATGTACACTTTTCCGTAATACTGTGCAGACTGTAGAGGAGAGCATACCTTTCTTTAACATAGCTGAACGGGGAAGCGTACCTATCCTCTACGCAGTCGTACGGGAAAGCGTACTATCCTCTATGCAGTTGTACGGGAAAGCGTACTATCCTCTATGCAGTCGTACGGGAAAGCGTACCTATCCTCTACGCAGTCGTACGGGGAAGCGTACCTATCCTCTATGCAGTCGTACGGGAAAGCGTACCTATCCTCTACGCAGTCGTACGGGGAAGCGTACCTATCCTCTACGCAGTCGTACGGGAAAGCGTACCTATCCTCTACGCAGTCGTACGGGAAAGCGTACCTATCCTCTACGCAGTCGTACGGGGAAGCGTACCTATCCTCTACGCAGTCGTACGGGAAAGCGTACTATCCTCTACGCAGTCGTACGGGAAAGCGTACTATCCTCTACGTAGTCGTACGGGAAAGCGTACCTATCCTCTACACGGTTGTACAGGAAAACGTATCCATCATCTACATGGTCGTCAAGAAAGCGTACCTATCCTCTACACAGTTCTATCTCTACAATCTACATGGTGGTTCGGGGAAAGTGTAAGTGTCTTCTACACAGTGGTACGAAAAAGCGTACCCGTACAACAGCTATGTGGTGAGTGCATTCTCGTGCAGCTGGGCTGAAAATGAAATTCCACTTCGCTGCACGCACAGTTACTTTGTTTCTTTACACCAGCGCCTCTGTGGCTATTACGTCACGAACACGTTGGCACACAATTTATCGTTCACGTCGATTGAAAGATTATTCCCTTTGCTTTACTCCTACTGTAGTAGATCATGACGAGATGAGGAAATAGGACAATAGCCTGCCAACGCACAAAGTACAAGTTCGAGTGAAATTTTCCTGACCTTTTCCATTACCCGAATCGCACATTCGACTGTATGCGTGCATGAGTTTTTGTGTAAAAGTGCAGTTTTTTTTGTGTGTGTGTGTATGTGCATTGGTGGAGAGAAAAACATTTTCTGATGATATGGTTGTGTGTGTGTGTGTGTGTGTGTGTGTGTGTGTATGTGTGAATGATAATTTTATTGTCTAATTGAAGTGTGGTATGTGTGCGTTTGTGTGTACGTGTTGATGACTTTGGAGTGAACTGGTGTGTGCGTGTCTAAGTGTTGTGTGGCGGAGTAAATTTGCCAATCTGTGACGCCACTTAGTTAGTGGTTATGATTTATGAATTAATTAATCATCCAAAACCAATTACAGGTGTTGAGAATCTTGATTCATGATCCTTCAGCAGACACCACTCGTCTCTTTCACTTGGTGGATATACAGCCTTTATCCAATAAAAGAAAATTCAATGAGTCAATACAAATCAGTTCTTACCAGAGAACAGAAATGGACTTATAAATAAGTAATAATAGTCTTTCATAACCTGATTTAGACAAAGCCGCAATTGTCCTTCACATACTTTTTTTCTAACGATGTCACAAGTTTATTGTCAGCTGTCAACTCCACATGTCTCTCTCCACGCACCAGGAAGAAAAAAACATTTGACAGGCTGTTCTTTTCTTGAAGTCAAACCTGGGCAACCTCTTTCACCAGTCAGTTTCTTCAGGCAGAATAACAATTACAGCAACTCTAGTACTTCTATATACCAGAAATGGCTCGTGTAGTCAGCATATCTTGCTGCCGTACATCAAATGGAGTGTAGTGTATTCTCCACATTTACATACTGCTTCCCACCTTTATCACGGTCAGTCATAGTAGTTTACAATCAGCAAACCAGTCATTTTGACACTGTGACGTCAATGCAAAGGCCAGAAGCTGTACTTAATCCAGGTTATGTGAAATTATAATTACTACTTCTAATAAATCCATTTCTATTCTCTGATAGGACTAACCCTGCAATTTGTGTTGACTATCATTGAACTGTAACTATATATATTATTATTATTATATAAATGAAGTGAGACATTGTGTAAACTATAATTATCCTAATGTGCGTTCATGGAATATTAATGTCAAATTACCTGTTTCAATGTAATTGTCATATGTATATTTAATTTTCTTTTAATAAATTTATTGTTAAATATATTGACCTTATGCATATTGATGTCGATAGTCTTGTGTTGCCGAAGAAATTGGTGGATGGAGGCTCACTAAATATAGATTAATGTCAGATTTGTCTTCTCCTTTAGTAAGACGTTTTCCTCCTGCAGAAAACCTTATGTGACTGTAGTGTAAATGTTGTTTTATGTTGTGTGAATTGTGAAAACGTTTACAACGCCAAAATATCCACAAAGTGAGAGATGAGTGGTGTCTGTTGGAGGATCATTAATAAAATTAAATTAATATTCTCATCACTTGAAACTAGTTATGAAATATTAATTAATAATAATTATTATCTTCATTAACTAAGTGTGCATATGTCACACATATTTTGTATATTTGATTGTTGATTTAATAAATTTATTGGTATATTTATTGACCTTCTTACGCATAGAGGTAACCATATGTTGGAGAGACAGTACGTGAATGGGGACTCCCGAAAAATACAATAAAAGTCAGATTTGTCTTCTCCTTTGGTAAGAAGTTTTGCATCTACAAATATATTGTGTGGCGGTAGTTTGTCTAATGTTGTGGAAGAGAGAAAACGTTATTGTTCCTTCATATCCGCCAAGTGAGAGAGACGAATGGTTTCTTCTGAAGAATTATTTATAACATAAATGAAGATTCTCATGACTTGTAATTAGTTATGGCGTTGTTTAAATAACAATAATAAGCATAACCCATAACTAATGTGACGTTGCGTAACATGTTGATCATTGTTTGGAGTGTAATATGTGTGTTTGTGTATGTGTGTGGAGTGTGTGTATCTAAGTGCTGATGGTGACTGTTTGGAGTGTCATATGTATATTTCTGGTATGTGTGCGTGTGTCTAAGTGTCGATGACTGTTTGGAATGTAAGGTTTGTGTGTGGGTGATTGCTGCTTCTTGCTGTAACATTATCTATATACATCATCACTTTGAACTAGGTCAATCGTAAATTAAATATTTCCATGATACAATAAATAGCATTTTATTATTTTATTATTCATTCTGGCTTGCCATGTATCACTGAACACGATTAGAGCAATTCACTGTTTGAGTATGTGTGTGTGTGGATTGTTGTTGTTGGTTTATTTTTTACATTGTGGTAAACATTTAGCAAGTGTGTAACGCCCCCCCCCCCCCCCCGATTCTTCAAAAACTTGCTCATGGCACTAGAATAATAAATTACAAATTAAGTTTCGGCTGAAGAAAACTCTAATCATCTGGTTATCTTCAATTTAAATAAAATTGTAGTTTCAAAGTTTTATTATTTTTTTTAATATATACTTTTTAAAAATTAAATGCTAATAGCGTCCGTTTATTGCAGTCCCATCAACAACAGACACTGTCCTCTGTTCTGGTTTGGTGCAAATGCACTTTGTTGAGGGAGTGAAAAATGATGTTTCATATGGACAATGTCATATGATGCATTGTTATGTGTGAGTACATGTAATGTGAAATGTTATAATAAATGATTTGTTACATGTCATTTGAAAGCGTTTTGTGAATACATGTCGCTCGCAATGTTGTGGCAGACATTTGCAAGTTTATGGTATGTGAAGCACTTTGATACGTCATTTAGAATGTAAAATAGATAACTTTAGCAGACGGCCAGAGCTGACTATTGTGTTTCCTGTAAATGAAAAATAAAGTTTTTATCAGTGATAGCTTCGCTCTATTGGTTCTTGCTGGGTTTCGCCCCAAAAGACTCGGTCCTGATGCCTTGTTGCGGCTTTGTATTTTCAGTTCTTGTTGCTCTGTGTACTGTAATATATTCCTGTTGCTCTGTGTAATATATTCCTGTTGCTCTGTGTACTGTAATATATTCCTGTTGCTCTGTGTATTATGTTTCTTTTGCTCTGTGTATTATGCTTTCTGTTGCTCTGTGTATTATGTTCCTGTTGCTCTGTACTTTCTATTCCTGTTGCTCCTTATTTTACTTATTCCTGTAGCTATGTGTATTCTGCTCCATTTGCTCTCTACATTCTATTCCTGTTGCCCTCTACTTTCAATTTCTGTTGCCCTCTGCTTTCTATTCCTGTTGCCCTGTACTTTCTATTTCTCTTGCCGTCTACTTTCTATTCCTGTGATCTGCACTTTCTGTTGCCCTCTACTTTCTATTCCTGTTGCTCTGTACTTTCTATTTTTGTTGCCCTGTGCTTTCTATTCCTGTTGCTCTGTACTTTCTATTTCTAAGTTGCCATCTGCTTTCTATTCCTGTTACCCTGTACTTATTTCTTTTGCCCTTTACTTTCTATTCCTGTTGCTCTGTACTTTCTATTTCTGTTGCCCTCTACTTTGTGTTCCTGTTACTCTGTACTTTTTGTTCCTAGTGTGTTATCATTCTGGTTCTGTTGTTCTATTCTTTCTGCTGTTCTCGATGTGACTTTATGCTTTTTGTTCCAAGTGTGTTAACGAAGGCTCTTTCCACACCCCCCCACCCTTTCCTGTTGTTACTGGCATATTGATGTGACTTCGTACTTTCTGCACCTTACGATTTATCACTCATTTGTTCCTTTTCTCCTCTTCTATCTGGCATTCTCAGTGTGATTTTCTACTTTGTGTGCCTGATGTATTCATCAGTCTCTGTCTCAGTTATTTTGTTAGTGTTATTAATATTGTTTATTGGAGTGGTTCTTTACGTTCTGTCTATAATAAGCCATATGACTGGTTTTGCAATGCCGGTTGTTACTTTGTCTCTTTGCGATGGGTTTATATTTTCTTGTCTTAATATGGTTCTTTTCTCTCGCACATTCATAAACTGCTCACGTTACTGAAACGTTACTTTGGCTCTGTATATTCAACTACTGCTGTGTTACTTTGGCTCTGTATATTCAACTACTGCTGTGTTACTTTGGCTCTGTATATTCAACTACTGCTGTATTACTTTGGCTCTGTATATTCAACTCCTGCTGTGTTACTTTTGGCTCTGTATATTCAACCACTACTGTGTTACTTTAGCTCTGTATATTCAACCACTACTGTGTTACTTTGGCTCTGTACATTCAACTACTACTGTGCTGCTTTCGTTCCAATCTTTCGGTTATTGTCAAGTTAACTTGGGTAATGCATTTTGGGTTTCTACTGCCTTTCTATCACTGTGTGCTCTTAGGAGCAATAGACTCCGTTTGTGGCTCTGTGCCTTTAGTTCCTACTGTCTCAGTCTGTGGGTCTTTGCCTTTAGTTCCTACTGTATTAGTCTGTAACTCTATACCTATACTTTCTACCGCATCAGTAATGTGATTCTATAATTTAAGTTCCTACTTCCTCAGTCTCTGTACATCAATTTCTTCTACTGCCTCAT
Source organism: Sinotaia quadrata (assembly GCA_028829895.1). Taxonomy (NCBI): domain Eukaryota; kingdom Metazoa; phylum Mollusca; class Gastropoda; order Architaenioglossa; family Viviparidae; genus Sinotaia; species Sinotaia quadrata. The sequence goes on along the minus strand of CM054182.1, from coordinate 90,653,267 downwards.
TCTGTGGTTCTGTAATTTCATTCCTTCTGCCTTTGTAGCTGTGTTTTTTTTCCAATTGCTACTGCCCCATTCTAAGCACTCTATACTTTCACGGTTCCCACTCATTATTATTTTCGTACGCTTTTAAAAGACACTATTTATGTTTAACTGATTAAGTTATAAACTCAGGGTTACTGTTTAGTTAAACGTTAGAACTTGTCTTCTGGAATCTGTGGATCGTCTTCTATAGTCGTGATGGTTCCTCAGAACAGTTCCTGCATTCGCAATATGTCAGTCAGCAACTGTCCTTACATTCGCAATATGTCAGTCCGTAACTGTCCTTACATTCGCAATATGTCAGTCAGCAACTGTCCTTACATTCGCAATATGTCAGTCAGTAAATGACCTACTTTTATTTAACGTATACTCGTGGTATTCTTATCCACTGCTCGGTGTAAATACTAACATTTCTTTATAGCGAACAGTTTATGTTCTGTGAAACACTTTTGATCTAAGTCATGAACATTTAAGTTTAACCCAGATTTCACAATTAGCAAGTTCAAAAGCATATACTACATTACTCTGTCTGTTTGTAACGTTTGCTGGCTTCCATTAAGGCACCTATAAAGAGAACATTTGCTTTTATTTGGCAGGCACACCGTCTGCACGTGTAGCCTCCACCACCCACCACCCCACCCCCGAAACAGAAGACTCGAGGGGAACAGAAACGCACGAAGTGATCCAGCTTCTGACATGGCGCGCTGGAGCCGTGACGTTGCAACCACTGACGTCGCACGTACCGCGTGGGATGAAACCGTATGCAGAGTTTGGGGGCAGTCAGTGAGAGCTCGGGGATGGGGGGGGGGGGAGGCGGAGAGTAAATAAGTGGCAAGTCGTAAAAACCGATTGAGAATGATTTCCGCCCGCTTGTCTTTTACAAACTGGGGCAGGATTTTCGTTTTCATCTTCACCTCACCCCTTCGTCCTCTCGACATCGTAATGCAGGTACAGATGCTCATGTCAGGCTTCTGTTGCACTACAAAACAGAGCTGTTACCCTTCCCATTCCCCCTTTCCTCTGTGTCTAGCCTGAAAGGTGGGCTTGTGACGCTGTGCTAGGAGAGAGCGAGAGTCCGTGCACTTTACGTTCACGGAGGGTCTATTTCCTTCTGGCAGAGATCAAGGATTCTAGACGCTCAAGTGTGGACGCAGTTAAAAAGACGCCATCAGTAAAGGCAGTTCAAAACTTTCTGCCAGCGCAATGGCGTCCTCCTCCCCGCCAATCATCCCTAACAGTTGTCGAGTTCTGAAGAACTGATTCAACTCGCTGTCTGTCTGTTATCAAAGGGCATTCGGTACAGGTCTTGTACTTTGAGAGTGGTTGTTGTCATATTTTAGCATCTTTTTGTGATACTTTGTTCTAAGAGTTACTGCCTTTGCTTGTGTCTTACGATGCAATGTGAGTGAGAAAGCTTGTGACATTTTGGTTATTTTTTGGTTCCTGGGCTTATCACATACATGTGGGCCTATGGACCACGTATTAAAGAAAGGGAACGAGTCGATACGAGTGATCTGCCCATTTAAAGACATACTTTGTATACTAATACCGTCTTAATAACACGCAATGTAGTATTAACAGTTCTTATGATACACCTATTACCGTTTCTACTATTACCGTTCAAATAATAAATACTTTAGTACTATTACTGTTCATATAATAATACACCATTAAAACTATTACCCTTCTAATAATACACGTATTCACACATTACCGTTCTAAAATTACAACTTTTGCACTATTACCATTCTAATAATACACATTTGTAGTACTATTACCGTTCAAATAATATACCTTTTATCCATTACCTTTCTAATAATAAGCAGTTTCTTATATTACCATTCTGTGACATTAAGTTTGTCTCTCCCTATTTTTAAATTTAAATTGTTATATTTTTAATTATTTGCTAAACTGTCAGAGTAATCCGACGTTGGGCACTCCTTATGGTGTTATTTTTCAAAGTGTCTGAGTTGAAGTAAACAGCTCGAGGCAAGAATATTGCTAACATAGTGCAAACTGAGTGAGTAGTTTCCTATTAACCAATGATCATGATTTACGAGAACAAGACCAGCCAATTGGGCTAAGATTAAAGAATTCTACTTGCTGTAGAAAATTCTACTGATGACTTTGAATCTGAAGCTGCAAGAAGAAAGTCTGACTTTGAAAGGCAGTTGCTAGCTTGATGTTGAGTTAGACTGACTGAGTGAGAAAGAATTGACTTAGAAACATGCATTTTTACTATTGATATGTTATACTATTGATATGATATTGTGTTTATGTAAAGATGTAGTATGTGAGTTGACTTTTATTTCTACAAATGTTTTAACTAAGCTGCACTTTACATTGTTTGATATGTTATATTTATTTTATCATCTGTGTATCAGGCTAATAAACACAGTTGCAGGAAATTGTAAGTTGAGAATGGGATGTGAGACAGAATGAAGTCATATTGTGATGAACTGGAAACTTAGGTTTGCTCCTTAATTATATTTTACAGTGAGCAAGTGGCCTTTTGCGATTCAAGGTTTAAGTTTGAGTTCCAAGTTTCAAGTTTGGAGTTTCAATTCTCAAGTTTCCAGTTACTCTACACATGTTCACCAGTTAGAAACTTGAATGACTGGGAAGGTGCAGGAACATCTATGGCAGTGTGTAAGCACAAGGACTACACTATACACTATGATGTATATGATGGATACATTTTTAGAATTCTAGTACATTGAAGTTACCAGAATTACTATAATCATCATATTCTGCTTGAAGGAACTGACATTGTGAGGAGAGCGCTGAAGTTCGTTCGAGAATATAACAGTGCATCAGTGTTTCCATGCATAGGCAGAAGAGGTGACATTGTGACATTGCTGTAAAAAAAAGTGAAGATTGTTGAAGCAATCCAGATCATGTAAAACAAGACTTTAAATTATCTACCTCTAATAACTCTATTTCTATTCTCTGATAGGAGTAATCTGCAATTTGTATCGTTATATTGTTTCTATTGTTGAACTGTAATTATATTTTATATATATATGAGAGAGAGAGAGAGACTGTGTAAAAGTAATATTATCCAAATGTGAGCTCATGGAATACTGATGTCAACTAATCTATTTCATCGTAATTGTCTTATGTATATTTGATTGTTCATTTAATACATGTATTGACCTTCTTACGCATGATATTAATAATCTTATGTTGGAGAAGAAAGTGGGTAGATGGGGGGGGGGGGGGCTGAAAGTCGGATTTGTCTTCTCCTTTAGTAAGAAGTCTTCCTCCTGCGGAAAGATTATGTTAAGTGTAAACGTTGTTCATGTTGTGGAAGAGAGAAAACGTTAACAGTGCCTGCATATCTGTCAAGCGAGAGAAGAATGGTGTCTGTTGGAAGATCGTTAATAAAATAAGTTAAGATTCTCATCACTTGTAATTGGTTTTGAAAGATTAATTAATAATAATTTTCATTAACTAGTGGCGTGTCAATCACACGTTCTAATAATACACATTTTGTAATTTTGCTGCCTTAATTATACACCTTGTAATAATAATACCGCTCTAATGATACACCTTGTAATAATAATACCGCTCTAATGATACACCTTGTAATAATAATACCGCTCTAATGATACACCTTGTAATAATAATACCGCTCTAATGATACACCTTGTAATAATAATACCGCTCTAATGGTACACCTTGTAATAATAATACCGCTCTAATGATACACCTTGTAATAATAATACCGCTCTAATGATACACCTTGTAGGAATAATACCGCTCTAATGATACACCTTGTAATAATAATACCGCTCTAATGATACACCTTGTAGGAATAATACTGCTGTATTGATACAACCTTGTAGGAATAATACTGCTGTATTGATACAACCTTGTAGGAATAATACTGCTGTATTGATACAACCTTGTAGGAATAATACTGCTGTATTGATACAACCTTGTAGGAATAATACTGCTGTATTGATACAACCTTGTAGGAATAATACTGCTGTATTGATACAACCTTGTAGGAATAATACTGCTGTATTGATACAACCTTGTAGGAATAATACTGCTGTATTGATACAACCTTGTAGGAATAATATTGCTGTATTGATACAACCGTGTAGGAATAATACTGCTGTATTGATACAACCTTGTAGGAATAATATCGCCTCTCTAATAATACACCTGGCACTGTTCATTTTCCATTATACACTGTAGCACCATTATCATTTTTAATATTTTTTTTTATTACAGATCAGTTACAAAATTTTATACCTTCTCTCAGAAACCATGTTACCATGCTAATGATACTTCTTGTATATATACTTTTTAAAAATATCGTTCTAATAAAGTACCTTGCACTGCCGAAACCATTATAATGCTAATTCTACTTTTAAAAAATGGCAATATGATACTTTTGATTAATGTTTCTAACTTTTTTATTTGGTATTTTTACTTATTTATTTATTGAGTGATTGATTTATCTTATTCTTTAGACACAGAAACTGTATTCAAATCATTATATTATTCAAAAAGATCGAATGTGTGTGTGTGTGTGTGTGTGTGTGTGAAGACATAATCACGTGATTAAATTGAAGTTGGTTGTGAAGGTAACAAATTTACTTTCGTCGTGACTGACATTGAAGAAGTTACGTTACGAGTAAGTCTACATGTGTTTGGACGCGACATCATCAGCAAACAGTTGTTTTTATCATCTTACGCAATCCACTTGGCGTAAAGTCCAAGACTTAGGTTTGACACAACATTATAGTTAAGACTTTACCGATGTCACTTTTTGCCGCTCATGTTGATGTCGCATATAACCGATTATTAAAATTAGCGATACCGATTATGATGAGACCGATTATCAAAATTGACGATACCGATTATGATGAGACTGATTATCAAAATTGACGATACCGATTATGATGAGACCGATTATCAAAATTGACGATACCGATTATGATGAGACCGATTATCAAAATTGACGATACCGATTATGATGAGACCGATTATCAAAATTGACGATACCGATTATGATGAGACTGATTATCAAAATTGACGATACCGATTATGATGAGACCGATTATCAAAATTGACGATACCGATTATGATGAGACTGATTATCAAAATTGACGATACCGATTATGATGAGACCGATTATCAAAATTGACGATACCGATTATGATGAGACCGATTATCAAAATTGACGATACCGATTATGATGAGACCGATTATCAAAATTGACGATACCGATTATGATGAGACTGATTATCAAAATTGACGATACCGATTATGATGAGACCGATTATCAAAATTGACGATACCGATTATGATGAGACTGATTATCAAAATTGACGATACCGATTATGATGAGACCGATTATTTCATTATTATTTGTTTCAAAGACTGGTCCAGAAGCATAAACATATTAGTGTAATGCAGGCAGGTATTTTGCCGTCTACACGGCTGTTTATGCGGCAAGTGAATTTGAACTTCTATACAAAGACCAACAAAAACAAGATAAGAAAAATATTCTTTTTATATATTAGAAAAAAAACCAACGATCACACAAACATAAAACTTGAAAATCTTTAAAACTAATACTGATAAAACATATGGTTTACCATTTCAAGATATAAATGAATAAAAAATTATTAAACCAGAGTCTTTTAACTAACGTTCAGTGATGCAAGTCGCCATTAGTGGATTTCAATAAATGACTAAAAAAAATGTTAATAAAGATAGCCCGATACTAATGAAAATTAATTCATTGAGAGGCGTTGCTGATAAAATCACCTGTTTCCTCTGAAAATCTTCGCGTAAGGCTCAATGCAGACGGACGGCTGTGACCACGCAAAGATTGGTAATTGTAAAATTAACTGTTCTTAAAAAAATCACCTAACATACATCACCAACAAATGTTTAGTTTGGTGTGACTTTTTTGAAACATGATTTCATTGATGACGTTTTATTTAGTTTGATGTGACTGCATGAAACATGATTTCATTGATGACTTTTTATTTAGTTTCATTTTATGTCAATACGTCGGTTTCTTTTCACTTCTGGAAATTATTTCCTGGTCGGGATTAAAAAATTCAACTATATTAGCTGTGATATTAATAGCGTTCTATTGTTCTCGTACTAGTCGGCGATTATAAAGTTTAAATATGGTATTAATTGATCAAAACGGTCGGCATATCTGTAAGTTGTAATAAACTATAAATTTGAACGGTGGCATGCAATATTAATAAAATTCACCTACCATACAAATATCTAAAATGTTTATATTGCAATGAATGCTATTAACCATATGATTGCATTGGTGTCTTACTGTATATTTAGTTTCGTTTAGTTCCCAAAATTATTGCATGTATTAAAATAAACATTTAAACTAATTTAATTTATTATGTGTTTTTTCTCGTGATATGAAAAGAACGGAAAATTATTTTTTAAAATATGAAAATATGTTACTTTTAGACATTTAATTATAAGCTACTCATACTGGCATATAATGTGTAAATGCGCCTGATTTTCACATATTTTTCAAGTGGCTTTTCTCCTTTTATTTTTTTCGGTAGCAAATAAAGCTCTCTATAATACTTGTACCCTTATGCCCTAGTCAGCAACACGTTAGAACCTGACTAAGCTCTCTCCAATACTGGTACCATTATGCCCTAGTCAGCAACTCGTTAGAACCTGACTAAGCTCTCTCCAATACTGATACCATTATGCCCTAGTCTAGTCGGCAACACGTTTGAACCTAAGCTCTCTCCAATACTGGTACCATTATGCCCTAGTCAGCAATACGTTTGAACCTGACTAAGCTCTCTCCAATACTGGTACCATTATGCCCTGGTCAGCAACACGTTTGAACCTGACTAAGCTCTCTCCAATACTGGTACCATTATGCCCTAGTCAGCAACACGTTTGAACCTGACTAAGCTCTCTATAATACTGGTACCATTATGCCCTAGTCGGCAACACATTTGAACCTGACTTAAGCTCTCTATAATACTTGTACCATTATGCCCTAGTCAGCAACAGGTTAGAACCTGACTAAGCTCTCTCCAATACTGGTACCATTATGCCCTAGTCAGCAACACGTTAGAACCTGACTAAGCTCTCTCCAATACTGGTACCATTATGCCCTAGTCAGCAACACGTTAGATTGATTAGAACCTGACTAAGCTCTATCACGGAGGCGTAAGATTTAAAAGATTCTGCCTCTGATCTCTCTGACACAACTCACATAATAAACAAGATTTTAAAAATAGCTACATTTAAAAATAATTTTGATTGCATATTTGTACTAAGTTAGTGATAACACATCAGACGACTATGTAAATAAGCAATATATATCTGTGACTTCTTTTCTGTTACTTTTTTCCCTTACCGGTTCTTGTGAAATGAATCCTCCAAATTGCAGACTTGTGTAAAAGAGAATCTTCCAAAAGTCATATTCATGTCAAGGGAATACTCCCTGACTGAAAAGGATCATTTGAACAAGTCTGCCTGTGGCAACTCTGAACTGTAGGGGAAGGTAAGCCGTGAGAAGCAGCTTTATAAGAAGGTGCTTTTATCAGCGTCATATTGTTTGACCTCGACCACCAGCAGCTCTCAGCAATTCGTTGACAATTGCTGAATTAGCAGTCTGCTGAATAATCTCAACAAGGATTTTTTAAAGTTTAATTCTGGACTATTTGTACACACACACACACACACACGCACGCACGCACGTTTCCCACCGCCACCATTGAAACAAAACCTACACATATTTTAATTCATATATCACCTGTTCAAAACCTAACCTACCCACACCCCCATATTATACCGTAATAGGACAGGCAAGTGTAAAGGCAGACCTAGGGAATTAGGTAATGGGTAATTTAATCCCGCCTTTTGGACTGGTTTTGAAAGCACTGAATTGTCTGCTCCATCCTCTTGTAATGCGTATCTACAAGGTTAATTACCTCAACTTAAAAAAAAAAAAATGATTCTCACCATTTCGCTACTTTCAAGCTCGAGCAATGTATAGCTTTGATTGGTGCCTGAATGCTGCTCATTTAAAACTGGATCAAATATTCTGCAAAGTGTTTCATTCAAGTCTCCAAAACATTTGTTGTTGTTGTTGCTTAAATTTGACTACGTCAACAAAATCAGCTAATTGAACGCCATTCATTGATTACCGACAACATTGATGTTATCCTCAAAGTATAAAGATATATATTTTGATGGCAATGTCGGTTATGATGAGGAGATTGACTGTTTTGTTAACAGCAGTCAAGATATGTATATTGGTTTGGACAGCAGTAAAGAACTGTATTTTGGTGTCAATAACAGCAGTAAAGAACTGTACATTGTTTTTTTTGATAATAAATAGCAGTAGAGAAATGTATATTGGTTTTGATAACAGCAATAAAGAACTGTGTACTGGTTTTGAAAAAAAAGCAGTAAATAACTGTGTACTGGTTTTGATAATAGCAGTAAATAACTGTACTGGTTTTGATAATAGCAGTAAAGAACTGGGTACTTGTTTGATAACAGCAGTAAATAACTGTGTACTGGTTTTGATAATAGCAGTAAAGAACTGTGTACTGGTTTTTATAACAACAGTAAAGAACTGTGTACTGGTTTTGATAATAGCAGTAAAGAACTGTGTACTGGTTTTGATAACAACAGTAAGGAACTGTGTACTGGTTTTGATAATAGCAGTAAAGAACTGTGTACTGGTTTTGATAACAGCAGTAAAGAATTGTAATATCTGACTTCCAGGCTGGCATTAAATCATCAGTAACTATCTCTGTCGGGAAGATTTTTCTCACAAGACTCCCTGATAAAAAGTTACTTCTGGTCGGTTAAAAAGTAAATTGTTGTTATGTTACTGGCTTACATCCGAAACCAATCTGTCGAATTTAATTTCACTTGCTTTAGAGTAAAGTTCTAATCAGCGAAGGGATTCAAACTCAAAACAGTAATATGTATAACAATGACTGGCGCAGCTGTTTTCATTAAACTGCCGCACAGTCACAGACTTACAGCTCGACCTCAGTCCATTGCATGTCAACCTTCATTGTTTCCCCGAGACTAAACGCATCTGATCGCGGGGGACACGTGTAAAACCTGCCAGGAAGACAAAAGCAGGCACTCGTGCATGGGCCGGATTAAACCTGCTCATGTGACTGGCGCGTGCGAGGTGCACGTGATTTGAAAACGGAGGCCGACTCACTCCACACAGCCCGGTAGGAAATGAGTGGAAATCTTGGCTGGGTATTACTGCTAGGCAAGCTGCGTGAGACTGCGAAAGGGTTAAAGCCATGCCCTACAGAGTGCCGCCCACAGTTGCGCGCATTTAACATCTGTTGAAAGTTATCATTTGGGGTCGTAATTGACAGGTTTAAATCGCAAGATTATATGCTGATCTGATCCACTAGCTCCGTATTAGCCTCGTCGGAATAGCAAGTTCGACAGAACTCTTTCTAACCCAAATTGTTTATAAGTGTCCCGAGCCAAGTTGTATAGTTGTCCCGAGCCAGGCAGTATAGATGTCTGAAGCCAGGCTCTATAGTTGTCCCGAGCCAGGTTGTATAGTTGTCCCGAGCCAGGCAGAATAGATGTCTGAAGCCATGCTCTATAGTTGTCCCGAGCCAGGTTGTATAGTTCTCCCGAGCCAGGCTGTATAGTTGTCCCGAGCCAGGTTGTATAGTTGTCCCGAGCCAGGCTGTATAGTTGTCCCGAGCCAGGTTGTATAGTTGTCCCGAGCCAGGCTGTATAGTTGTCCCGAGCCAGGTTGAATATAGATGCCCGAGCCAGGCTGAATATAGATGTCCCAAGCCATGTTTTAGAACTGCATAGAGTCCGCTTCATAAGATGTGCTTAACCGTAGTCCAAAGTTATATGTACATTTGATCCAAGCCATACTCCATAGCTACCACAAGCCAACTATAGTTATTCCGAGCCAAGCTGTATAGATGAAAGAGCCATGCTGTTTGACTGTCTGGAGTTATCTTTTGTCATTTTCGTAAGCCATGCATACATTTTATAGCTGTAGAGTTATATAGCAAGTCATGCTTAAAAGTTATTATAGCTGTACAGTTTATAGCAAGCTATACTTAACAGTTGCCTTAATCTACTTTGATTAGACTCTTCAGCCAGTCAATATTTGTCCCAAGCAAAGCTGTACGGTTGACCCAAACTATGCCGAACTTGTCCCAAGCCAAGATGTATAGTTGACCCAAACCACTTTGTACACGTTTCAAGCCAAGATGTATACTTAGCTCATTCTATGCTGTATAGTTGTCCTGAGCCATGCTGTATACATGTTCCAGGCTAAGCCGTATAAGTCTCTAGACTTGCATTATAACTGTCACAAGCCGTGCTGTATGTTTGCCCCAAGCTTGCTGTACATTCGACCCAACACATGCTGTATACATGACAAAGCAATATTATAGATTTGTTCCTAGTCATGCTTCAGAGACGTAAGTCATGCTTCAGAGATGTAAGTCATGCTGGGAATACAAGGTGAAGTCCATGTTGTGGAAAATTACCTCTTGCCCATCAATGCCCAAGAAATTCGGCAGATGTGTTTTTTCTCGTCAGACTCCGTTTTGGGGAGCCACGTGAGTAATGCCCTATCAGTCAAGGCAGAACTCCCAAAATATTTATTTTTAAACATGATTAATGCCCTATCAGTCAAGGCAGCACTCCCACAATATTTACTTTTAAACGTGATTAATGCCCTATCAGTCAAGGCAGCACTCCCACAATATCTACTTTTAAACATGATTAATGCTCTATCAGTCAAGGCAGCACTCCCAACGTATCTACCTTTAAACTGGACTCCTTGTTCCATCCCTGAGCTTGACCAGTGACCTTTTTGCAAGTCCCGCAAAGTGAGCTGTGAAGGCCGTGTTACGTTATCCTCTGTTGTGGGGGGAAAAAACAGAGAGACAAAACATTGATTCACGTCATGTTGACATTTCTTGAAAGATATTTCAAATTTTCCTTACTTCGTGATGTGCATATTTGTGTTGCCTAAACATCATTGACTGAAGTAACATTGTTAGAGAAAACTGTTCACTCCAGGAGCCTCTAAGGGAGGGCTGGAGAGCATTCACAGATGATTATTAAGAGAGTTTTTTAGACTCAAACTGTTAATATATATTTATTTTGCTTTATTCTGTGTATCACTTTACGTATTTGTTGCATGTCATTAATTGTACTTGATCAGTGTTGAATTGCTGTGTAGTATTTAGTCACCTCTGATCTCATGTTTTAACTGGGTTAAAAGGTCAGGAGTAGTGGGGTGGTGGTGGTGTAATAATTAATAAGACCAGTGCAGGCCTTTGATGACGGTGTTCCATTACTCTGTTGGACGTGTGCCAAGTCAGAGTTATTCTGTGGTTTTTATGTACAATACTGGGATTACTCAGGAGAGGGTACTGGGAAGTTACTCTTTCAGTCTGTTGCCCGCAAGCTATGTGCATTTATCATAAATGTGTAGAGATGATAATATTGTCATAATTAAAGACACTCTCTCGTCGTTTAAAATAACCTGTCACACATGCCCCATGCCATGTTATAGATTTGTTTCAAGTTATGCTTCAGAGATAGGTCATGCTGCCTAGTTGTCTCAAATCATGGCGTATGTTCGATACAAGCCATGCTGTATGTTCTATACAAACCATTGCCGTATGTTCGATACAAATCATGGCGTATATTCTATACAAGCCATGCTGTATGTTCTATACAAACCATTGCCGTATGTTCGATACAAATCATGGCGTATGTTCGATACAAGCCATGCTGTATGTTCTATACAAACCATTGCCGTATGTTCGATACAAATCATGGCGTATATTCTATACAAGCCATGCTGTATGTTCTATACAAACCATTGCCGTATGTTCGATACAAATCATGGCGTATGTTCGATACAAGCCATGCTGTATGTTCGATACAAATCATGCTGTATGTTTGATACAAATCATGCTGTATGTTTGATACAAGCCATGCTGTATGTTTGATACAAGCCATGCTGTATTTATGTCATACACCATGTCATCTAGTCATCTCAAACCATGCTTCACAGATGTTGCAAACCAATGTGTCTATTCGTACTAAACCATACTGTATAGTTGACAGGTGCTATGGTGTATAGCTGACGTACAGTTTTTCTCCCATTATTATTGCATCATTATTTGTTTTTTTCTTATCATTGCATTACTTTTTTTTTTTACTTAATCCCAGTATCATAAATGCCATTATATGTTTTGTCTTATTACTGCATTATTTTTTTAAAATTAATCTCAGTATCATGTCATTATTTGATTTGTCTTATTATTGCATTATTTTTTTAAATTAATCCCAGTATCACAACGTCATCATTTGTATTGTGTTATTATTACATTAAAAAAATAATCTTAATATCATAATGTCATTGTTTGTTTTGTCTTATTATTACATTTAAAAAAATTAATCTCAGTACCATAATGTCATTGTTTTGTTTTATTATTGCATTATTTTTGTAATTAATCCCAGTATCATTACATCATTATTTGCTTATTTTATCATACTGCATTATTACTAGTTTTTTTCATTATTGCATCATTGATGTGGTTCCATTATTAATAAATAATTATTTTTTCTTTCTCTTTTTTATGGCGTTATTTCTTAATTTGCCCTATTATCATTACAGTACTTTTTGTTTTGTTTTGTCAAATTATCGCTGCAGCTCTGATTATTGTATTGAATAATTATTTAATCTTTTCTTTCCTTGAACAGTTAACGTCATATTTTAAAATATCAATCTCAATATTATTAATTATTAACTACTCGTTTGATTTTAAGCCCTGCTGCAAAACATTTTATGATCTTGTTTAGTATACTGTTATTAATTTATTTATTTATTTTCTGAGCTCGAGATGAGAGAGAGATAATTTAAGGGCAATGTTATTTTTTCATTCTAGCCCTTATCTTTTCTCGTCACACTCTCTCTTTCTCTCTCTCGCGTGTCTTTTTTATACTTTTTAAAAGTGTTTATCAATATATATATGTGTGCAATCATATCTGCTCTATAAATAGTATTAGTATACAAGAACTGTAAAGTGACAACAACAAAATGGAGAAGTTATTATGGACATTACAGACTAGAAACATCATAATGGACAATAAAACCGGACAGGTTATTATGGACAATAAATGCAGAACACATCAAAACGGACGGGTTATTATGCACATTTATCTGCTTTTATAGCAGAACACATCAAAATGGACAGTTTATTATTGTCCATAATAAACTGTCCATAAAAGTAGAACACATCAAAACAGACAGGTTATTATGGACAATAAAAGCAGAACACATCAAAACGGACAGGTTATTGTGGACAGTAAAAGTAAAAGACATAAAAAAAAGTAGCAGTACTATAGTGTATGATTTGCCCCATATCAAATCAGACAACACGACGAGGGGAGTGTGCGTGTCTATGCGGGGTTGGGGAGAGGTAATGGGGGTGGAGGCTGATGACGATGGTGCGAGACTATAAATAGTAAAACGAATCGACTGCAGAACAAGATGCATACGGGTACTTTTGGCGGATTGCAAATTTCAAAGAACAATATCTAAACTCTCAAGACATGCAGATAAATACATTTTTAACCCACAAATTATTCTGATTTTATCACAGTAGGGAAAAATGTTTTAATTATGTGCAAATCAGAAAGTCTTGGCAGAAATAGATAACTTGAAACAAACAATATAGGAATGTTAAACCATTTAATATCTTCCGCAAAATAAATAGGAATTATGCCTGGAGTCTCGAACGGACTCCCACCTGGCCTCGAAATTTGTAATCCTTCGCGCGCAAACCACCCGGACAATGAACACAATGTGGCATATGGCGCTTTTCACCAGAGATGGGGTCAGCGGATGCGGAAGTTGGCAGGTGTCCAGCTCAAGATAACCGAATGGGATGGAAAGAAAAAGGTTTGCGGTTTTGGTTCTGAATATCGAGCAGAAGTCGCCCGAGTGTCAAGGTCAGTGTCAACAACTTAACTTCCGGTCGACAAAATAACGCACTCATAAAAGAGCATAGAAGTTACAACAGGTCATTGGGGGCATCAATGAAGAACGTGACGTAGTTCTCAAACGGGTTTTTACATTACGGACACTCTCGGGTTACTGAGCCCAGAGGTGGACTTGCAGCAACACACCAAGTGCTAAACTTTGTGTCTTCCTGTGTGCATAGTTATGCATGTGTGTTCTGTGTGCTAAGCTTTGTCTCTTCCTGTGTGCATAATTAAGCGTATGAGTGTGTACTGTGTGCTAAACTTTGTCTCTTCCTGTGTGTATAATTATGAGTGTGAGTGTGTTCTGTGTGCATGTGTATGGCATACTAGTACGGCTTGCTTATTGTTAGCCAATTCTATCTGATCTCAAAAGAACTGTTTTTCTTTTTTATAAGTTAACATTTTGAATGTAAATGCTGATTAGCAGACAAAGCAATGGCATTTCCTGTATGCCCTATTTGTGCGCGCCTGTTTGCGTTTATATGTACGTGCGTCAGTGTGTATGAATATAAAAACACACGCGCAATTCACACACAGAGACACACACCGACAAACAAGAGTGAGTGTATGTGTTTTCAAAATTCTGATAGTTAGGAATACAGTATAAAATTCAACATGGGTTGTTTTGCTTTTTGCACATTTAACAGCTCCCTGATAATGTTTTTTTTTTTTAATGTTGATTTTATACATCGATCAATTTGATTCCACTTCGAAATGGACATTAGAACGGCTAAAATATTTATTTTATTTTGTCTTTAACTGTTTGAATTTACATGGGCAAAATTTTCATTCAATTTAACATTTGACTGTTTAAATGTCCGATATAGTTCCGAACTAATACAAAATCATATTTGTAGTGTTTGAAAGACAAGACCCCACCATATACAAAACTTATCTGTATTGCTTGTATTAATAACAAGGCTCTAATATATACAAAACTATATCTGTATTGTTTGTACTAATGACAAGGCCCCATTATATGCAAAACGTATCTGTATTGTTTGTACTAATGACAAGGCCCTATTATATACAAAATGTATCTGTATAGTTTTCCTATGACAAAGTCAAAACAATATTTAAAATTATTTACTGCTTATACATTGAACAAATTTTTCAAAAATATACAAAATCATATCTGTTGCTTGTACTTATGATACAGGTCCAAAAATATACATAATCCTATCTGTATTGTTTGTCTTCCTGACACTCATTTTGTTAATGCATATCTATCCTATCAGCCAGTTTGTTAATACGTATTAATCCTGTCATCCAGTTTGTTAATATGTATTAATCCTGTCATCCAGTTTGTTAATACGTATTAATCCTGTCAGCCAGTTTGTTAATACGTATTAATCCTGTCAGCCAGTTTGTTAAAACGTATTAATCCTGTCATCCAGTTTGTTAATACGTATTAATCCTGTCAGCCAGTTTGTTAAAACGTATTAATCCTGTCAGCCAGTTTGTTAAAACGTATTAATCCTGTCAGCCAGTTTGTTAACACGTATTAATCCTGTCAGCCAGTTTGTTAATGCAATTAGGCCCCCAAATATAGTAGAAAATATAAAATTTTCACACGTCAACACCAACGCCCCCTGTAATATTTTTCGTGTGCGCGGAACTGGCGGCTGTTTGAGCTTGCTACCAAAAACTTGTGTACGGAATTTTGAAAAGTGCTGCGCGGCATTTCTAATGAGCCGCACGCCTGCTGTTGACACGGGTCTCAGATATACAATTATCTTTACTGCTCATAACCTGAGGCAATCGCATAACATACTTTTCACTGATATCGCTAACTTAATATCTTTAATTCAACGAACAAAGGAACTAAAAACCCGACAACAGTACATGTTGATGCTGACAATGACAACATGCACCCCATTCCTATTTATCTGCTATTTTGTTTCAATATATCTAATCTCGAAACAAATATATAATCGTTACTCTGCAGCCTAGATCATAACATTTATTTTTGCCTATTTATTATTTACTTTGCTTTGCTGAATGGTCTTTCCCTGAACATAAAATAAATAAATATTTTTTTAATGGTTCCGGTCACAAATGCCACGAGCAAAAGTAGACAAGCAAATAAACAAATCAAAACTGTTTCTGATCAACATCCCACATAAAAAAGCTAACTGTATAGTGTTTGAATTATTGAAACAGTTTCAAACACTACAAACTGCACACACACGCAATCACAGCCAGTGTTAATACTGCTAACAATTAAATAAAAATGTGTCATAGATTGTTTGATTTGCTGAGAAAGGTTCAAATATAACCCCCCCCACACACACACACACACACACGCTTATATACATGCAACCACACACATAATCACTTTTACATTTCATATTGTTAACACACCGGGAAAATATGTCTTTATTATTTCTATTGTTGACACTGGCTCTAAATACGTACGCGCGCGCACACACACACACACACATACACATACACATACACATACACACACACACATACACACACACACACACATCAATAAATATATATAATAATTCTCCTCAATGACTTTCTATGCCTTGAGGCCAGTGATCACAGTTCACGGTTCTCTGGGTGACAACCATACCATTTCATATCGATGACATGTTTCTCACGGTCGGCCGAAAAGGAGGCTTATAACAAAGAATCACTTAGGCCGGATCATCCCACGTTTTGCTTTTTTTCTTGTTCTTCATTCCAATACCCCCTTTCACTTGGTGTGTTTGTGTGTGTGTGAGAGAGAGAGAGAGTAAAAATTCAAATAATTTTATTTTCCTCTAATGAAAAAATATTCTTGACAAATGACCTATATGCAATTGAGAGAGAGAGAGAGAGAGAGAGAGAGAGAGAGAGAGAGAGAGAGAGAGAGAGAGAGAGAGAGAGAGAGAGAGAGAGGAAACAAAGCTAATTTATGGTGCATTAAAACCTTTTAAAAAATATGTACTTCGTTTGACTATTCATTGTGTCTAAGTGACCGAACAGTGTAAACACTGCATTAGGAAAACGTTTCTGACGAATGACCCATACCTGACAGTACACGCTTATCAATCCTGACAGTCAGTTTGTCAACACATATCAATTCAGACTGTCGGTTTGTTAACACATAATCAATCCAGACTGTCGGTTTGTCAACATATATCAATCCTGACTTGTACGTTTATCGATACACATCAATCCTAACTTGTCAGTTTGTCAATGCATATCTATCATAACAGTCAGTTTATCAACAACAAATATCAATCCTGACAATCACTTTGTCAACACATATCAATCATGATAGTTTGTTCATATATAATCACAATATATATCAATCCTGGCAGTCAGTTTATTATATATATGTCAATCCAATCAGTCAGTTTCTTAATATATATCAATCATGTCAGTCAGTTTGTTAATATATATCAATCATGTCAATCAATTTATTAACATATTAATCATGACAGTTTGATTTTATATATATCATGTCAGCCAGTTTCTTAATATATATATTAATCCTATCAGTCAGTTTATTAATATATATATCAATCCTGACTATCAATTTGTTCATATATCAATCCTGGCTGTCAGTTTGTTCATATATCAATCCTGGCTGTCAGTTTGTTCATATATCAATCCTGGCTGTCAGTTTGTTCATATATCAATCCTGGCTGTCAGTTTGTCGATATATGTCAATTATGACAGTTTGTCAACATATGTCAATCCTACCGTCAGCTCGTCAACACATATATCTATTATAACAGTCAGTTTGTTAATATATATTAATCCTGTTAGCCAGTTTGTTAATGCATATCTATCCTGTCAGTTAGTTTATTAACACATATCAATCCTGACAGTCAATTTGTTAACATATCAATCCTGACACTCAGTTTGCCGTGTATTGTGAACGCAATTCAGGCACGATAGGTAGAGTATTATCGCAGCTCAGTCATTGTAATCAGTTTGTGAACATAATTCAGTCATGAGAGTGTGTTGGTGTAATTCAGTCATGATAGACTGTTGATGTAATTCAATTATGATAATCAATTTGTGAACGAAATTCAATCATGATGATCAATTTGTGTGTGTAATTCAATAATGATAGTGTATCGACATAATTTAATAATGATAGTTTGTTGGCGTAATTCAATTATGATAGTTTGTTGACGTAATTCAGTTATGATAGTTTGTTGACATAATTCAATTATGATAGTTTGTTGACGTAATTCAATTATGATAGTTTGTTGACATAATTCAATTATGATAGTTTGTTGACGTCATTAAATCATGTTTGTGAACGTAGTCATTCATGACGTAAATTATTTTATACTCATTTTAAAACTTCTATGTATTAATGTTACTGTTGAACTTAGTAGTTCTTATAGATTTTACGCTCGTCATTAAGGATAATTTTGTCGATAATGAGGCTAACTGTTTCAAGAGATGAGTGATTTTGTAGAGAAGTGGAAAAGTTGCTGGGTGGAGTAGATTAAAACTTTCTCTGTGTATGTGCAAGTGCTAGCAAGCACAGCATGTACACACAAACACGCACACGCAACCATACGGAAAGCCACTCTCAGATAAATATTTTCTCTAAAACAAGTCAGGAGTTTCTTTCCATTAAGACACAGAGCAAACACACACATAGGTAATCATACAAAAAGCCATTATCAGGTAAATATTTTCTCTAAAACAAGTCAGGAGTTTCTTTCCATTAAGACACAGAACAAACGCACACATAGGTAATCATACAAAAAGCCATTATCAGGTAAATATTTTCTTTATTTTCTTAAATATGGCTTTTTAGCACGATAGGGCATGCGTTAGACACTACACACACTCTCGCTTAAGTTACCCGGGCTCGATCCCCGATCGAGAAGCAACATTACGGGTGATTTTAACCATCCCATTAGCTCAAGGGTGGTGGGTTTAGTGGTCGAGTCCGTCGGATGAGACGATCAATTGGGCTAAAGAGCCATGCATGGAGTAAGATCCCTTTGGCAAATTACAATTTTAAAAATTAGAAAGAGTCGGTTGTTGGCTGGGCAAAACTTTGCCAGAAAATCCACCACTAATCCATGCGCGCGCACCCATCTACACACAACACAACACACACACACACACACACACACACACACACACATATATATACACATATACATACACACGCATACACACACACACATACACACACACACACACACATATACACGAAGAATTAAATATTAAAGCTTCTCAATTGTAATGCCGTTGCCTGTCCAATAGGTGTTGATTACAACTTTAACCTCAATAGTATCGCCAGAAAAATGAAAGTTAGTCATTATTGCAAGAAAGTCAACGTGCAACAATAAATTGCTTAGCAGTGACACCAAAAGCGAACGTTGGCAATATCCTGGTTGTATTTCGGGCATCTATTACTTGGAACATACCATAAGAGGACACGTGACGTATAACACTTGCCATGATTTTTACACACGTGCCAACGTCACTTCCGTGTTCCTAGATTCGATTACCTCTTGTCTTTCGACGCGTGTGTAAGATGTAAGTGATCTTAAACGATTGCGAGAAAGCGGATTTCGTACTTCCTTCTTTCCTTTTCGCAATTTAGCACCTAGTCTGCTTAAGTATCACCTTAGTCTTACGTAAATGTATGCCTACTTAGTGTAAAGTCATTAAATAAATTGTTATAAAGAGGGAAAGTCAATGTATCCGGTACTGAAATAAGTCAGTTCGTCGTCTTTGTTTTATGTAATTTGTAAGTTAATGACTTCTTCCGTACGATTTAAAGGTATTGTCTCCGCTAATCGAACACGTTAAAATAGCACGTGAGCTGTAAAGAGTATTAATTTGCTTGTGATAATTGCAGCCTACTAACTGCTTTATTATAAATAACATTTACATCCGTTTATTGTTCACAGTTGTCAAATTTCTCACTCTAAAGCTTCAACTGTGCGTGATAGAGTAACACACCTATTCCAGTGTAGTGTGTGCGTGTGTGCGCGCGCACGCGCATGTGTGTGTGGTGTATTGTACGCTTCTCTCTCTGTGTACAGAAGTGTGTTTGTGCTTTTGTGTATATGTATGTTTGTGTGTTTAGTGTATTTGCTTTTGTGTGTATATATGTGTGTATATATGAGTGTACTTTGGTATAGCGTGTGTAGTGTGTACGCCACTGTATATATAGACATGAGTGTGTGCATGCGTCGGGGGGGGGGGGGGGGGAGGTGGGCAGGCGCGCGCTACACATTTTCTAATGAGCAGCCAAAACTAATTTCTACGGTTAGTCAATGACATATGTGTGCTACCTGCTAACTGGCAGAAATGCATTTCAGTCGTTACCCGCACACGTCATTTACTCACGTTGAACTTTTGCAAATCCGTAAAACGAAAGAATTCCAAATGATGTCCAGCATTTTATAGGTTAATGTTGAATAATCTGCAGTAAAAAAAATTCATCTTCACTATTTATTGAAATGCATCCGTAATGTTATGTTTACGCGCTTAACTATTTCTTTAAAATAATTCGTGTGCTTTTTAAAATGATTTATTTTTGAGGGGGTGGGGAGAGGAGGCGGAACACTTCCAGAATAGAACTTCCTAACGGTACATAACTATTGGTCACTGTCACAGGAAATGAGGGACAGAAATTATATTTTATTTCATTTTAATAAACCGCTAACAAAACTAGTTGAAGTAACCCGAGTTTTGTTATTTTACATATGTAGCATGAAAATTCCAGTAACGGTCACCTAAGATCTCTTTAGTAGACAGACGTTCGTGACGCAGTGTGTGTTAATTATCATATTGAATATATATATTAGTTTATGAAGAATATGTATATTAAATAAATTGGGACAACTGCGCAATACCGTCACATGTTGTTGACGAGTGAAATGGCCAGTGCGCATTAGGATTGACCACAGAAAAGCGTGCATCACGATTACCACTATACATCCAAGGCAAAAATCATGTCACAGGACATAGCTTCTGGAAGTTTTGGAAACCTTCAGTGAGAGCTATATAAGAGGCAAAATGAAGACTTTTATTCTCAATGTTGAAAACGTCGATTCGTCTGAAGCCAGTCTAACTTCACGTATGAATTATCTCATGTACAGAGATTTCATAAAGGAAAGCTGCAATAATCTCTTTCCATCCGTTTTCCATCCGTCTGATGCCATATATTGAGTAGCGAGGCAAAATTACTCAGTATAACTGTTGGCAAAGTGGAAAGTTCGCTGTCCAGAAAAACCTGATGCATGCGACGCTGGTTGTATGCAGTTAACGACACGAGGGACCAACTTGTTCTTCCCCCTGTCTGAGTTCGTTTTGGCAGTCTATCCCGCAAATTGAGGGGCTGGCGCCGGAGATACATATCCGGATTTCTACACTCAATGTAATGCGACGACACATCCCACTGGACGACTCCACCCGATAATGCTCAACGTCGTTGGGATGTCCGTTTCCACGACAATTATCGAAGCTGACAACAGTCAGCTAAATTTCAGATTTCTCCCCAGTGATAATCTGAAAGTGGTGCCTAGATTCTGCAGAGTCTTCACCTGTAATGCGACGCCTCAATTGCGCCGTGATTCTTCACTTTGAAGTGCCGCTTATAAGTGACGTGTGAGTTTACGTCATCTCCTTGGAACTCTGACATTAATAGTGAGTAATCATTAGCACGGCTAACGCGCACATACTTAAGTCTAGGACTCTTAAGAAAATGAACACTATTATATCGTTTGCAAAATAAGAACTTTAATGTTAAAAGTAATGCTTATTTTACATGTGAACTATTGTTAAAGCGGCCACATTTGCCGCATAAGAATTGTGTAATTAATCTTTATTTTATATTTTGAATTTCATCATTTTCATCTCCCCTTATTTCCCACAGAGTGTATGACATTGGAAAGTTGAATGAATGATTAATCACTGTGCGAAAGAGTAGTGCCCCTTTTAAATCGGGAAATAAATAACCTGATTTAAACATCTTTCAACTCTCTTGTTATTCATAGTTTTTGAGAGGGACGAAAGAATTTGTACTGTTGTTTTGCACCGTTCGTCTGTTCGTCCATTCATTCACATTTATGATACACACTCACAACACACACCGCCAATAAAACGTTCCTTGGCATGACACTAATAAACTGGGCCCCACCCAAACATCAATGGAGTATGTCATGTGTGTCTATGTAACAACCTGACACGACGTAGTACTGGCACACGTCACGGGCTTTTCTTGGAGGTGCACCGGAGCAGGCTAAAAATAGACTTCACCCCTTGCATCTCTAACTTCAGCTCGGGTCGGCTTGTAACGAGCCTACCCGTTTTGTAAACATCTGGTGACCACTGACCGTGATCTGACAAGGTAAATTGTGTTGTTGTAAGAAAGTGTCATCTCTTTCCTGCTTTTCTATCTCATCACCATTATGCATTGTTTATTGCATGTTAGGGCTTTGCTATTGAGACTTAGGTGAACTGGATTTTGATAAGACTTATTATTGTGTTGAAATAAGTTTTATAATCTTTACGCTATTATCGTTAACGCGTACCGACTCGTGTTTAGACGTACATAGATCGATATTTTGTACGCTGCATTAGCAACTGTTGTTTTGCTAATTTTGCTAACTTTGCAAATTTCCGATTAGGATTTCTTTTACTCGTGTTTGTAATAATCCTAATCACGTGGTGGCTGGTGTTCATACGCACACCATTGCACCACTTGTGACCTACAGAGGTCAAAATCCCGCGAATATTCTAAGTCACTTTATCCATACTCGTGATAACTAGCAATTTTAAAAATGGCCGAGCTAGTAAACATAAAGAAAGAACTCATGGCTATGGGTAGAGAATTCGGGTATGAAAAAGCCGAGTTAAAGGAATACGTGGATGAGGAGATAGCTAAATGGTATGTTGCGAAAGAAAATGAGGCGAAAGAGGTGAGAGAGCTAGAGGAAAAAAGATCGAAAGAGGCTAGAGAGCTAGAAGATAAGAGAGAGTTAGTTAAACAGCTAGAGATGCAAACTTTGAGAGAGCTAGAGGAGAAAAGATCGAGAGAGGCTAGAGAACTAGAGGATAGGAAAAATGAGCTAGAGGAAAAAAGATCGAAAGAGGCAAGAGAAATAGAGTTATTAAAGATTCAGTCTGCTAGGGATTTAGAAGATAAAAGGCAGGAAGTAGAAGAGAAAAAGCTTAAGTTAAAAGCTAGAGCACATCAGGAACAGCTTGAATTAGCTAAGCAAGAGGTAACAGCTAGAGAGAAGTTGTTAGATGGGACTGCTAAGCAACAGGCCGAGTTAAATAAACCCCGTACACGGCTAGCTTTCTTTAACCCTGAAGTCGAGACGATTGACGAGTTTTTGACACGCTTTGACAGTTTCATTGCCAACTTTAATTACAGTGACATTGAAAAGAAACAACAACTCGGTCAAATACTTCAAGGTGAAAGCTCGCGCGCATTTACTGATCTAACGCGCGATCCCGCTATTACTTATGCAGATCTCAAAACGGGTTTGATGCGTACTTTTCAATGTACAGCAGAAGGCTTTCGAAAAATGTTTAGGAGAGCCATACCTAAAGCAAATGACACCATGCAAGCCTTCGGTACCCGGTTACGCCATTATCTTGATAGATGGATTGATTTGACAGACATCAGGAAGACATATGAGGGCCTATTTGATTTGATATTAAGAGATCAATTTCTCCATATTGCTCCGCCCGCAATGACGACATATTTGCAGCGAAATCCTCCGACTAACTTCAGTGATATGTTGAAGTTAGCAGACACGTATAATGATTACCCTGATCCGGTAATTACGAGGAGTGCACCACGCCCTCTTACAAATCGGCAGAAGTATACACCGAAACTGAACCGACCGATGACGAAATCGGAAAAACCCGAACCGGTACAGCGGACATACACTAAGTCACAAGACGTACGACGTCACACACGTGACTCCCCACCTATGACATGTTACACTTGCAAAGGGAAGGGGCATAGTTCTCAGAACTGTCCCAGTCCACGTGATGTAAAAGTATGCACTGAAACAGGTGCAACTCTAAAGACCCAACAGGCTACAGTAAACGGAAAAAGAGTCAAAATACTGGTCGATACAGGCGCGTCCATAAGCTGCATAAGTGCTAAACTTGTACGCCCAGAACAGTATCTAAGAGGTAGTGTCCGCATTCGATGTGTTATGGGACACCTTAGTACATGTCCAAGAGCCACTGTACATGTTACGTCACCCGTATTTTCCGGTACAGTCACCGCCGCAGTGATAAGAGACATGCAGTTCGGATTCATACTATCGCCCGAACAGTGTGACGCAAACACTGATGACATCTATCCTGTTCTCCCCGTAACCACTAGAGCACAACGGGTACGTAGTAAACAAGGACCCCCGGCTCTAAAGATAGTCGAGAATACATTCCCGCAGTTGACCCCAAGTCAACTCAGTCACCTGCAGCAGGAGGACAAAAGTTTGTCCTCAATGCTAAAGCTGGCACGGAAAAACACTATTACGTCCAGCAAGTACGCGACAATGACGTATTTCCTGAAGGACGGACTAGCGTTTCGGCGCACCGACTATAAGGAAAATGATACTAGAAGCACCACGTGTCTATTTACCCCTAAACCACTCAGACCGCTGATTCTAAGCTTTGCACACGACTCAATCATGTCTGGACATCAGGGCGCGCGTCGCACTGAGCAACGGATGCGTGAAGACTTCTTTTGGCCAGGCCTGAGTAGGGATGTTCGCTCGTACGTTCGTACATGTACGCAGTGTCAACAACATATTGACCGAGGGCGTGTCAGTCGAGTTCCCCTCGAGATAGTACCAACAGTAGAGGAACCATTCCTAAAAGTCGCAGTAGACATTATTGGCCCAATCATTCCCGCGGCCGAAGGAGGATATCGCTATATCCTAACAATCGTGGATTTTGCAACACGATATCCAGAAGCAGTCGCATTAAAGGGCATCACAGCAATCGAAGTCGCAGACGCTTTAATAGACGTATTTTCTCGCACGGGCGTTCCCCGAGAGATATTGAGTGACCAGGGCACTCAATTCACCTCAGCAATGATGGCTGAAACAATGCGTCTACTGGCGTGTAAACAGTTGTTCTCATCACCATATCACGCTCAGTCTAATGGTGCCGTTGAACGTTTCAACGGTACAATAAAGAAAATGTTAATTAAAATGGCCTCGGAACAACCCGACCAGTGGCCGCGTTTTCTAGCACCATTACTCTTTGCGTATCGCGAACTCCCACAAGAGAGTACGGGCTATTCACCGTTCCAACTACTATACGGCAGGCAACCTCGTGGTCCCCTTAAGCTAATAAAAGAAACATGGGTCAAGGGAGACACTGTGACCGATGGTAGAGATGTTCACACGTACGTAGCCGAACTACGTCAACGTCTGAACGAGACATGTCACTTAGCACAGGAAAACATTCGCGAAAAACAACCCCGATACAAGCGAAATTTTGACCGTACGGCTGTGGAACGTGACCTCGAACCAGGTCAGCTCGTGTTACTCTTGCGGCCCACACATAACAACCGCATGCAAATGCACTGGCGTGGACCCTACCGCGTTATTAAGCGTGTGAAGCAGAACGATTATAGCATACAGATAGGAAATAAGCAGAAAACCTACCACATAAATATGCTAAAGCGTTACTATGAACGCAGCGACGAACAGATACAAAACGTGAATGTCGCACTGATACAATTGGAAGACTCCAATTTCAGAACAGACATGATGTCCGCCGAAACCCAGCCTAACTCTGCAGTTACAGTCGATCAAGTCGAGATTGACTCGAACTTAACTGTCGAACAGCGCGACGCAATGTCAAACCTCTTACACAGACACGCGCGCATATTCACCGACCAACCGGGCCACTCAGATTTGGTTGAACACCGCATCAAACTTTTAAGCGACAAACCGATACGCTTAAAACAGTACCCACAGAAATATGAGAGCACAAAGTACATAGCAGAACAGGTGCGTGAAATGCAAAAACAGGGCGTGATTGAACAGTCAATCTCCCCATATTCATCACCGGTCGTCTTAGTTAAAAAGAAAGACGGTACGCTTCGTTTTTGTGTGGACTACAGACAGTTAAATGAGATAACTGAATTTGATGCGGAACCCATCCCAAATCAGGACGAATTATTCGCAAAACTAACTAAGGCACATTACTTTTCAAAGTTTGACATGTGCAAAGGGTACTGGCAACTGTCGGTTGCTATTGACGACAGACCAAAAACAGCATTCCCAACTCCGCTAGGCTTATTTCAGTTTTGCCGACTACCGTTCGGACTAGCGAACGCACCCGCAACATTCGCGCGCTTCATGCGAAAATTACCGTTAGAGAGCGTTAACGCATTGAATTTCTTTGATGACATTCTGGTAGCAACAGGAACATGGGACCAACATTTATCCTCAGTGGGTGGTCTACTTGACATTCTCGAGCGCCATAGATTGACCGTGAAACCCTCCAAAGTTCGCGCGGGCTTTCGGGAGATTGAGTTTCTTGGCCATATCATAAGTGACGGACAAATAGGCCCAAATCTAGACTTAACTGCAGCCATTCGTGACATGACCTTACCGACTACAAAGAAACAGGTCAGGGCAGTTTTGGGGCTAGTGGGGTACTACCGAAAATTTGTCCCAAACTTCAGTACGCTTCTTAAACCACTGACGGACTTAACTGGGAACAAACAACCCACGAAAATACGATGGACGGCAGAGTGTAGCACCGCCCTCGAAAAAGTGAAGGACATCTTGACCAGTAAACCCGTCCTACAGTTACCAGACTTTGACAAAAGATTTATTGTCAGGACCGACGCATCAGACGAAGGCCTCGGTGCCATACTTCTCCAAGAGACAGATGACGAATACCTACCGGTAGCATACGCGTCTAAGAAACTGTTAGATCGTGAAACACGGTACTCTACGATTGAAAAAGAGTGCTTAGCAATCGTATGGGCACTCAAGAAATTTAGTGCATATCTGTACTCTAAACCATTCATCCTGCAGTGCGATCATAAGCCGCTGACATATCTGCGCACTAGCATGTATGATAACGCTAGGCTAACTAGATGGACACTCCTGCTACAGGAGTATAGCTTCGTTGTCGAACACATCGCGGGCAGAGAAAATTCGGGTGCCGATGCATTATCCCGGCATGCCATAACCGCGATATAAACAAGAGAGAGGATAGTCTCTCCACAGCTGCGCATATAATTCCTGTGGGGACTATCGTGTGAAATAAAATTTTTTTGTTCCTATTTGATTTCCACTCTGTGAGCTCCAATCAATTTTAAGAAGGGGGTTGTCACAGGAAATGAGGGACAGAAATTATATTTTATTTCATTTTAATAAACCGCTAACAAAACTAGTTGAAGTAACCCGAGTTTTGTTATTTTACATATGTAGCATGAAAATTCCAGTAACGGTCACCTAAGATCTCTTTAGTAGACAGACGTTCGTGACGCAGTGTGTGTTAATTATCATATTGAATATATATATTAGTTTATGAAGAATATGTATATTAAATAAATTGGGACAACTGCGCAATACCGTCACATGTTGTTGACGAGTGAAATGGCCAGTGCGCATTAGGATTGACCACAGAAAAGCGTGCATCACGATTACCACTATACATCCAAGGCAAAAATCATGTCACAGGACATAGCTTCTGGAAGTTTTGGAAACCTTCAGTGAGAGCTATATAAGAGGCAAAATGAAGACTTTTATTCTCAATGTTGAAAACGTCGATTCGTCTGAAGCCAGTCTAACTTCACGTATGAATTATCTCATGTACAGAGATTTCATAAAGGAAAGCTGCAATAATCTCTTTCCATCCGTTTTCCATCCGTCTGATGCCATATATTGAGTAGCGAGGCAAAATTACTCAGTATAACTGTTGGCAAAGTGGAAAGTTCGCTGTCCAGAAAAACCTGATGCATGCGACGCTGGTTGTATGCAGTTAACGACACGAGGGACCAACTTGTTCTTCCCCCTGTCTGAGTTCGTTTTGGCAGTCTATCCCGCAAATTGAGGGGCTGGCGCCGGAGATACATATCCGGATTTCTACACTCAATGTAATGCGACGACACATCCCACTGGACGACTCCACCCGATAATGCTCAACGTCGTTGGGATGTCCGTTTCCACGACAATTATCGAAGCTGACAACAGTCAGCTAAATTTCAGATTTCTCCCCAGTGATAATCTGAAAGTGGTGCCTAGATTCTGCAGAGTCTTCACCTGTAATGCGACGCCTCAATTGCGCCGTGATTCTTCACTTTGAAGTGCCGCTTATAAGTGACGTGTGAGTTTACGTCATCTCCTTGGAACTCTGACATTAATAGTGAGTAATCATTAGCACGGCTAACGCGCACATACTTAAGTCTAGGACTCTTAAGAAAATGAACACTATTATATCGTTTGCAAAATAAGAACTTTAATGTTAAAAGTAATGCTTATTTTACATGTGAACTATTGTTAAAGCGGCCACATTTGCCGCATAAGAATTGTGTAATTAATCTTTATTTTATATTTTGAATTTCATCATTTTCATCTCCCCTTATTTCCCACAGAGTGTATGACATTGGAAAGTTGAATGAATGATTAATCACTGTGCGAAAGAGTAGTGCCCCTTTTAAATCGGGAAATAAATAACCTGATTTAAACATCTTTCAACTCTCTTGTTATTCATAGTTTTTGAGAGGGACGAAAGAATTTGTACTGTTGTTTTGCACCGTTCGTCTGTTCGTCCATTCATTCACATTTATGATACACACTCACAACACACACCGCCAATAAAACGTTCCTTGGCATGACACTAATAAACTGGGCCCCACCCAAACATCAATGGAGTATGTCATGTGTGTCTATGTAACAACCTGACACGACGTAGTACTGGCACACGTCACGGGCTTTTCTTGGAGGTGCACCGGAGCAGGCTAAAAATAGACTTCACCCCTTGCATCTCTAACTTCAGCTCGGGTCGGCTTGTAACGAGCCTACCCGTTTTGTGACAGTCACGTTCGGAAATAAAATTATATTGGAGAATATTATTCAAAAGTTGAATCATGGAATTTGTTTGTTGATGCTGGCATTGACCAGAAGTATGATGCAGAGAAGGTCAATGTACAGAAGTATGAAGAAATGGCCGATATACAGAAGTATGATGTAGAAAAGACCGATACACAGAATTATATGTATAATAGGCCGAAATAGCAGAAGATGGAGAAAAGGTCAATATACAGAAGTGTGATGTATAATAGGCCGAAATAGCAGAAGTATGATGGAGAAAAGGCCGATATATAGAAGTGTGATGTAGAGAAGGCTGATGTACCAGAATGACGATGTATAAATGTTATCCAGCATTGTATTAATTACCATTTTAGCATCTACTTCCATTTAATAATACCATGTTTTTAACCTTTTCTATTCTAACAACGTACATAATGGCGTAATCACCGCATTCATCCTAGAAAGTCTTTAGACTTTGGTATGAAATCTTTCCGCAGATAAGTTGTCTGTATGTTGTCAAAGGGAACAACCCACCCACCCCACGAGTTTACTTACTGATTCTCCCCCTCCTCACACACACACACACACACACACACACACACACACACACACACACACACACACACACACACACACACACACACACAATTAGTGCACTAAACAACCAGAAAACTATGTATATGCGCGAATTTTTATGATCGGTTGAAAATATGCAAAAACCTCTTAATCGCGTCGAAGCATAACAAGTTAATTTCCATTTTGCTAAATATGCTGTGGAGTGTGTGTGTGTGTGTGTGTGTGTGTGTGTGTGTGTGTGTGTGTGTGTGTGTGTGTGTGTGTGTGTGTGTGTGTGTATGTAGCGTGCATGCATGTGTCTGTGAAAGAGCCTCTGTGCGTTTGTGCGCGGGGCTGATCACAGGGATGAGGGGGACGCCTCAAATATTTTTAACGTTATCACCAAATGACGTCTTGCTTACGTCATTGATACAGACTGCAAAAAGTGAAAGAAGGCATTCATCATGCAACTTTAAACATGTGTCCATTTGCCGGGACATTTTTTTGTACCTGTAGCAGTTTTAAATAGATGTGTCCCGGGCCTCTTTTCACCTCTGAGAGGGCCTGTGCTTGCGTGTGTGGAGAGATAGAGCAGTAGTTATTATGTAAGAACTTTGTAGCTTAAAACTTTCTTTCAATAATTAAAATATTCCTTTTAATATTTGTTTTAAAGTTAGCATGCGTTTTCTTTACCAGACTGTAATTTATATTTCAGTCCAAATGGTTGACAGTTCTATGGTTCACTTAGCTATTTATAGTAACATCTGAACATTTTCTTAAATTTCATTTAAGCTTACTGCTTTTAATGGATCAGTATCAGTTGACACTTTTTGTGTGCGTGTGTGTGCAAGTCGTTCTTGACAAAGGTCTGCAAGAAACTGGTTCTTTTGTTAAAAATATTTGTGCTGATATCTAGAAGTAAATATCTATACTGAATCATTGAATCATTTATTCTGCCTCTAAGATCTAGAAGTAACAATTTATGCTGACCCGCTTGTTTATTATATTTCTAAGATCTAAAAGCAATGTGATTATATTTCCGTACCAGTAGTTCCAGTCCTACGGTCTGGGTTTTAAAAGAAACCGGCTCTTTGGAGTATCAGTTATCAGTGCTGAAACCTTGAAATGACTGCCAACTTTGTCCCTGTCATTCCTGCTAGAAATGATAATTTACTGTATTATCCCTGGTGATCGTGTTGAGATACAGAATAAAAATTACTATTTTGTTCCAAATTATTCGTTCTGAGATATTTATGGCGCTACTTTGTACAATTTTAATGTTTCAATTATCCATAAATGTGGGACTGAGTCATAGGCCTTTTGATAGTCAATCCATGCATTGCAAGATTTGTTCTTCGTTTCTTGCTGTCAGTAACTATTGCCTTATCAATGGCCAATTGGTCCTTCGTTCCTCTGCTGCCTGGTCTAGCACCCTTTAGTTCATTGTTTAGAAGTTTGTTTGTTTCAAGGTGAGCCATGATTTTGTCAGCTATAATTCCTGATAGTAACTTCCATGTGGTTGATAGGCATGTTATTTTGTGCAGCTGCTGTCATTTGGCTTATTTCTCTTCTAGTACACTCAATTTTCTTTTCTATGGTGTTACTGATGGTTTCTGTGTTTGTACTGTGTCTGGCCTTATATATCTTTCAATTACCTTTGCGGTGGCGTATATTAGACTGTTAGTTTGTGTGATATCTTTTGCATTCTCAATTGCTGTCCTTAGAGCTTTGTTGTTTTGCAGCCTTCTTGTTGGGGTTTTGCCTTCAAGTGACTTATTTTTGTCCATGAAACATTTTATGTCTTCAAACAAGCGTTGCTGTTCTTCAGTGAAGTCGCATGGAATTTCCCCAGCGAAGTTGTCAACTGGAATTGACTGTTGTGAGGCCTTGAAATTTTCATTGTCTTCAGTGTCAGTGCATCGGGTTGTAGTGTTCGCTTGTTTTGCTGTTCTCTCTCTTGAATTTCTATGGCTGTGAGAAGCCTATTTTGTAATATCGCTCTCTTCTCCAAGAGAATGTTCATACATTCGTTTTCTATATCCTCTTGTTGTTGGTTGGCTTTAATAGTAAGAGACCATGATTTGTATGTTTTCCTCTCTGGTCCATTTCCTTCGAGTTTTTGCTTGCGTTTCAGTAGCCCCGAAACATCACTGCCTAGCGCAGACCTTGTTAACCCGCATTACTGTGTGGTTTCGACGTAGATATGGGGGTAAGTTGATAATTATATTGATTGACTGATTCATTGTAATCGATATGAAAAGTTTCAAAGATATTACTTTAACTTTCCACATATAAAAAAAATTGATGTCCATAAATTATTTTAAAGACGTTACGAGTTTACTTCACTTTTAAGCTATATTTTTTACATAACACTGTATAGTAATCAAAATATCAGTAGCTTCTATTTGTGTCTATTTTTAAAATTTATATTACTACACAATACTTTGTGTTAAAGAAATAACAGTAGCTACTAGTTTAGCGTTTTTTTTTAAATTATTTTTTTTATATAACACTGCGCGTTAATAACAACTATTTTCGTTCATTTAAAAATAATATATTTATTTAACGAAAAATAACTGCGAGTTAATAACACAACAGAAGCTACTATTTTTGCCTATTTTTAAAAAATATATTTTTGACATAAAGCTGTGCGTTAATAAAATATCAGCCAAACTACTATTTTCGTCTATTCTTTTTAATTATAAATATTTTTTTATATAACAGTGTGTTAATTAAATAACATAAACT
This sequence comes from Sinotaia quadrata, assembly GCA_028829895.1. Classification (NCBI taxonomy): domain Eukaryota; kingdom Metazoa; phylum Mollusca; class Gastropoda; order Architaenioglossa; family Viviparidae; genus Sinotaia; species Sinotaia quadrata. Next base: position 90,620,853 of record CM054182.1, on the reverse strand, counting down.
AATATTTTTATCTATTTTCATTTTAAAGCTTCTTTTCTCCCTCAGACCTTAAAATATACGTATACTTCATTAATGAAAGTTAAATTTAAAAAATAAATTAAATAAATGGGTTTAAAAATGTTCACGAAAATTCGGAAATAGAAATAATAATCTGCTGTCTTACAAAGTCTCCCCTCCCCCCACCACCAGCACCCCCCAACCCCAACCCCAACCACCACCACCCACCCTCCCACACACACATCCACCCCCACAGACACCCTCGATGAATGATTATAACTTTGACATTTCCCTTCTCACATTCTTGTTAGGCTTCACGTGAAGTATGTGATAGTATAAATAATTTGAAAACAGCCTGTGTTTTGTTAGGGTTAATCTTATTATAAATGTTAGTTTACTTTTGTATAATCTATCTATCTATCTATCTATCTATCTATCTATCTATCTATCTATCTATCTATCTATCTATCTATCTATCTATCTATCTATCTATCTATCTATCTATCTATCTATCTATCTATCTATATGTGTGTACGTGAATGAGTAATTAATGTTTAATGATTTATTTATATCAAATTTTGCCACTAATCTTTCCGTTTCATTTTATTATACATTTTTCAAAATTAATATTGTTTATCATGAAATGATTAATTACCGTTTTTTGTTTAGATTCATTTATCTCTTCTTCTCATTTTTAAAGAAAGAAACAACTATATATTCGGTTACTTTACATTCATTCTGATGCTACAACTAACAATGAATAAACTACAACTGTAGACAACATAAACATTATCACATTTTTTCTTATTAAATATCAGAAGCATTCTTATATATATATATATTTTTTAAAGAAACAACAGCCTCACTGTTATGGAATAAAGAGGTTGTTGCTGAACAGCGTAAGCTAAAGTGTAACTACAACAATAACAACAACGAACAATAGTTACTATAAAAATCCAAGTTAAGCAACAAGTTACGAGAAACTACATTTTAGTCTTCACTCTAATTTTTATTATAAATTTAAAATATATATACATAGTGTAGTTATTCAACAGTTAATCCTGCACGTTAATTGCCTTGATAGAGTGATTATGATGCTGCTGTCAATTGCCCGCAAAACAAATGTAATTAAATTTGTTGATTCTTTGGGATCGTCCAGCGGTCGTCTTTGTCCATCTTAGCTCCCTGGTACAACAGTCGCCATTGAGCTGTTTCCGCTAACAAGAGCTATCGGAATTTGTTTCCCATCTCTCGAATTCAATGCAAAGTTAGGGACTCATTCAGAAAGATAAGCACATTGATTAGAGGTCAGTAGATAACTCAGTAAGAGTTGCTTTCTCCTTTTAATTCGAAACTTTTGAGGGTGTTGTCAGATTCAGTGAACAGAAATTAAATCTTGCGACGCAGCAGTAAGTTTTAGACCAATAAAATAAATCAATAAATCATCAAAAACCACTGGAATGCGTTTGCAAGTACTTACGATTAATTTTAAATATCACTGATCACGTGATTCACCAAGAACTTTAACTCTGAACCACGATACAGTCTATTTCAATGCTTGTGAAAGAGTCTTTGGAGTTAAAAATATATATCTGTAGAGGTCAGAGGTCATTGAGTTTATTAGTAAACAGAGAAAAGGAAACAAAATATATCATTGATACATTAAACAAGAATAATAAAGCCCATAAAATGTTGTCAAAGATGGAAAAATACATTAAAACCAAGACACACTCTGGAAAGGATTTTCTAGGATTTACAATATAAAAAGCACTTCTGAAATAAAATTTAAATGGTTAAATGTTAGAATTCTTAAGAGAAATGGTGACGTGCGCATCATTAAAGCAAGTGAAAGATACTAGATTGGTGACGTGCGCATCATTAAAGCAAGTGAAAGATACTAGATTGGTGACGTGCGCAACATTAAAGCAAGTGAAAGATACTAGATTGGTGACGTGCGCAACATTAAAGCAAGTGAAAGATACTAGATTGGTGACGTGCGCAACATTAAAGCAAGTGAAAGATACTAGATTGGTGACGTGCGCAACATTAAAGCAAGTGAAAGATACTAGATTGGTGACGTGCGCAACATTAAAGCAAGTGAAAGATACTAGATTGGTGACGTGCACATTCTTCAGCACAGAGAACGACTCAATGGAACACTTTCTTTGGCACTGTGAAATCCTTTTGGAAATATTTGGTACATGTATTTAAGTTTGTTGGAAAAAGTATACAACTTTAAAATCTACTCCCTGTATGAGACAATAATAATATTTGATCTCGGAGGAAATACAGCGCAAGATGGGATGTTAGAATTAACAGTGGAAACTAAATAATGTTGCAATTATGTTGGGGGGGGGGGGGTAACTTGTAGGATGATTTCAAGGCCTTCCCCCCCCCCCCCATCAGTACTGATTGGCAGAATCTCCCCAAAGCTACAACAATGAACCATTGAAGTTGACTGTTTAATTATTGCAAGTTTTAAAATTGATTAAAAACTATTAAAAATTAAATTCTTTAATTTAATGGTATTTTTTCAGAGTAATTAAATTAATCAATAAAGCAAAATGTTTGATTTTAATTAAGCAACTATTTTATTTATTTTCAAAAAAATCTGTTATTAATATTTACAAACAATTTTATGAACAGTAAAAATAATTGTCAGAAAGTAAAAATTAAATATGGGAGGACTTGTTTCTGTATTGACAACTCCCACACCACCTCCAGTCATATCTTCCCGAAACTAGGAAAATAAATATTGGATTTCTTCTCACCAACCCCCATATCTTCCCAAAACTAGGAAAATAAATATTGGATTTCTTCTCACCAACACCCACTTAATCTTCCCAAAACTAGGAAAATAAATATGGAATTTCTTCTTACCAACACCCACTTAATCTTCCCAAAACTAGGAAAATAAATATGGGATTTCTTCTTACTAACACCCAGTGATATCTTCCCACATTAGATAAATGAAAGTAATAAAATATAATGTAAAATTTAATATATATTAAGACATTAAATGCAACATAATCAACAAATTCTACAACAACCCCCCAAAAAAAAAATCAAGTAAACAGATATTTTAGCAACAGAAATATTTTCTTTACACTTTCTATTTTTCTTTACAAATACACATTGTATTCGACCTGCACTAAAAATCTTCAAAATTCTTTTACCTCTTGAAGAACTTTCAATCGAAGAGGTTTCTGCCCTCTTTCTGTTAATTTTTCAATTTCCTCCTATCAGTTTTGAAAAATGTTCATTCACAGGTGATACAGATTTTTGGTATGTGCATGTTTCGACCAATGTTTTAATTAATTCTACTAAATGATATGCATTGTCTGTCTTTTGTCTTTTTGCTTTTCACATTTTGTGAATCTGTTGTTCTACTTAGTGAACTGCTTGTTTGATTTAAAGCTTGGTGATAAGAAGTTCATTCTCAGTATTTGGAGATCAGGTTCCTCAAAATCATCTTGGGGGTCAGTTAATGTCGGACTCTCAGTCTTGCTAGTTTGAGATGATTCACTTTGATTCTGAAAGAAATGATTGTAAATTGTAAATAACAGGTATTTATACAATGAATTATATATAATATTAAACAAAAGAAATATTGTAAATAACAGATATATTTTACAATAATGATATTTTAAGTTGGAAACCGAACAGCATTTGATGCCGGAAAGGTTAGAAATGAAGTTAAAGAGTGGGTCAGTGCAGAAGGCCATGTTCCTTGGCAAGAAAGATTAGTGTTTGGACAATAACTTCTTACACACTACAGGCTCAAATCACATACTCATCTAGAATTATTTCTAAGTTTATTGTTCAACTGTCATAAATGCTTTATCAAGAAAAGTATCATTGTTAAAAAATATGAATATACCAACAGGTTTATTGAAATGTTCATAATTTTGATGTGCAAATTTTAATATGATTCTGATAAACAAAGTCATGAAAGTGCAAAGAACTTTCTCAAATATTATTTTACATAAAAATAATTTTTTAATAGTTTACTCCACATGTTAATTTCTTTCCCTCTAAGCAAAAGATTTATCTTTCCTTTTTGAACCAAGTTTTGGACCACTAAACTTATTGTAATAACTTCTATATAAAGTAAATCTTATAACTATTTTATATATTGCATTATATTATTAATAAATCAATGTACCTGAGTTACATTTTACAATAAAAAAAAACCTGGTAATTGCTTTAAAGATAAAACACGTTAAAATTGAAATTCCATTAAAAAAAATATAATTTTCATAGCAACATTAATGAATGCGAAAATAAAGAAGAAAAAATACATTATTTTACCAATTTGGAGACACTTTTTCTTGGAATGCAAGGTGCCTACAAAATGCATCGAGTACAGTGAACCACCTCCACTTACTGAAGTAAAGTTCATCTCTTGATGCTCCACTTAGTTACTGAAGTAAAGTTCATCTCTTGATGCTCCACTTAGTTACTGAAGTAAAGTTCATCTCTTGATGCTCCACTTAGTTACTGAAGTAAAGATCATCTCTTGATGCTCCACTTAGTTACTGAAGTAAAGTTCATCTCTTGATGCTCCACTTAGTTACTGAAGAAAAGATCATCTCTTGATGCTCCACTTAGTTACTGAAGTAAAGTTCATCTCTTGATGCTCCACTTAGTTACTGAAGAAAAGATCATCTCTTGATGCTCCACTTAGTTACTGAAGTAAAGTTCATCTCTTGATGCTCCACTTAGTTACTGAAGTAAAGTTCATCTCTTGATGCTCCACTTAGTTACTGAAGAAAAGATCGTCTCTTGATTGTCCATTTCTCAGAGAGGACTTTGTTTTCTGCAGTTCTCTGGTGTACTGACTATAAATACTTGACAGCTTTTTCCTAACAGTCTCTTCTGTAAGAAATTTAAGGAGAAAGTCACTTTTAAATTGACTTGGAATTGCATTTGGTTATTTATGTAAATAAACGATATTTTATAAAAGTTAAATTAAAATGTGTACATATTTTCATTATCTGTATTAAATGAATGAATTATTATGTCTCTGGCATCGTTCAAGTTCTTATTTTCTATTAAAAGATCAGGAAAAAACAGAATAACCACTTACAATTTTGAGGAATGCGTATGCACATTCTTTAACGAAAATACATATATTTTTACTGTATTGTTCTGATGGAGCTATTTTAGTATTCAGCTTGAGACGTCATCAATTGAATTTTGTTGTGTACTGCGTAAACTAGAAATCATTTTCAATTTTCTCACTGCAGTGAGAAGTTATTTATAGCTTAGTGTTTTTGTGTTAATATGATCACTACTCAAGACTTTCAGCATAATTTTGAAAGTGATATGTAATACAAGTATTGACTAATATTGTTTACTTTTAGCCACCAGTAATCTCATCAAGGGTATCTTTTAGATAGGTAGATAGATAGATAGATAGATAGATAGATAGATAGATAGATAGATAGATAGATAGATAGATAGATAGATAGATAGATAGATAGATAGATAGGTAGGTAGGTAGGTAGGTAGATAGATATTGTAACTTTATGTTGGTTAGATTATTAATAATTAATCTCATTAATTGTATCTTATAGATAAAATAAATGATATTGTTTCTGTGTTAGAGTGTTATAGTACCTCAGAAACATGTAGTGTTAGAGTGTTATAGAATCTCAGAAACATGTAGTGTTAGAGTGTTATAGTACATCAGAAACATGTAGCGTTAGAGTGTTATAGTACATCAGAAACATGTAGTGTTAGAGTGTTATAGTACATCAGAAACATGTAGTGTTAGTGTTATAGTACATCAGAAACATGTAGTGTTAGAGTGTTATAGTACATCAGAAACATGTAGTGTTAGAGTGTTATACTTATAGTACATCAGAAACATGTAGTGTAATTACTATCCAAAATGTTTACAAAGACCATTTGCCTTTGAATTGTATAAAATAGACTGCTACTAAAACACTAACAGGTAGAAAAATAGTTTTAAAATATTTTTCATTCCTACAATAATAAGTAATATTACAATTAGTGTGATCATAATTGATATAGCAAGACTCAGAATTGCCAATATTTGTTACATGGGTAAAATTGTTTCAAAAATTGTAATATGAAAAATAAGTAAGTACGTAATAAAATCACCAATAAGTATTTAATAGAACACGGAGTAAGTATGTAATGAAATTACTAAATAAGTAAGTAATAGAACCACTAAATAAGTATGCAATAGAATCACTAAATAAGTAAGTAACAGACCCACTAAATAAGTAAGTAATAGACCCACTAAATAAGTAAGTAATAGACCCACTAAATAAGTAAGTAACAGACCCACTAAATAAGTATGCAATAGAATCACGGAATACGTATACATGCATCAAGAACACATGTAAATAACTGAAAGGAACTGTATGGCTATACAATTTCCCGACACCTTAATACACAAAACGTTAACACTACTTTACTTATAACTGACACCAATAGGATTTCTAATAACATTATTTTAACGGCATGATGTGTAATATGCTCAAACATTTCTTTTCTTTTCCTTCCTAAACCGTGTCTGTTATTTTAATATGTATATATATATATATATTATCTCTTTTCTACTTTCTCAATATTTTCTCCACTTTTCTCTTTCTTACACTTCATAATCTTTTCTCTGAAGAAAGAAAACTCAACATAAAATGTATGTAAACTTTAAAACATGTATAAAATAATTTCTGTGTGAAGCGTGCTTATTTTTTAAAAATTTCTTTGCAAACTTTCTTTTACGAAAAAGAAAGAAACAAACAAAAAGCCTTCATTGAGCTTGTATCAAACTTTTTCCAGTCAAACATCTTGACAGTAGAGATTTCAATTTGATGTTCGTGTCATCCTAAAACTTTAGTCGCGTTGAGTTATGGCCCGTTCCATGCAGTGAGAAAAGTTTATGACTTGGTGAAATTGGTGTCTTGCGCACTGCACGGTGAAAAATCGGGTTGGGGGGTGGGGGGGTCGGAAAATCAAGTGATGCGCCAGCTTTAGCTGGGTGTCAAGAGACCTGTCTTATGTTCGTTTCACGCTTGAGTGATAGAGCGAAACCAGGGCATTCGGACATGCGTAAAACCACAAGGTGTTGACGCAGTAACGTTGTGACGAAGCAATTGTGTTCGTCTGCCATTTCAGGATCTCTAGTTTGCTTTGGAAAACATCTTACAGTACTTGCTATTTTAATTTGTCATCTGTACACCTTCGATGCGCACTCATGCGAAAGAGTGCATGCAGCACGCGCGTGTCAACCAAAACCCATCCAACAACATTATGTTAGGATTACTGAAAAATGTCTTGAAGTAACCACTGGACTCAAGTGCGGCTCACCATCATGGTTATTGTAATAATAATGACAAGAGTGTTGATGACAATGATAGTATTAAAAATAATATGACCATCATGAAGAAATAAACAATTATGTTTTGTAATGAATAATACTAAAGAATATTAAAATTTATAATATTGATAACAACAAACATCAATAATGCTAATAACTGTTGCATCTTTGTATTGTTATTAGTTGCTTTTTTTCCTCTTGATTTCTTTATATTTTATAATTTGTAGTTTTGTAATCTGAGATCCTGGTGTCTCGCATTCTTTTCTCTGCCACTTCAATTTTTGTTTCTGTCATTTACTACTTTAGCTCTATGCGTGTGGTTGTCATTTACTACCTTAGCTCTATGAGTGTGGCTATTTACTACTTTAGCTCTATGAGTGTGGCTGTCATTTACTACTTTAGCTCTATGAGTGTGGCTTTCATTTACTACTTTAGCTCTAAGAGTGTGGCTGTCATTTACTACTTTAGCTCTATGAGTGTGACTGTCATTTACTACTTTAGCTCTATGAGTGTGGCTGTCATTTACTACTTTAGCTCAATGAGTGTGGCTTTCATTTACTAATTTAGCTCTAAGCGTGTGGCTGTCATTTACTACCTTAGCTCTATGAGTGTGGCTGTCATTTACTACTTTAGCTCTAAGAGTGTGGCTTTCATTTACTACTTTAGCTCTAAGAGTGTGGCTGTCATTTACTACTTTAGCTCTATGAGTGTGGCTGTCATTTACTACTTTAGCTCTATGAGTGTGGCTTTCATTTACTACTTTAGCTCTATGAGTGTGGTTGTCATTTACTACTTTAGCTCTATGAGTGTGGCTTTCATTTACTACTTTAGCTCTAAGAGTGTGGCTGTCATTTACTACTTTAGCTCTATGAGTGTGGCTGTCATTTACTACTTTAGCTCTATGAGTGTGGCTGTCATTTACTACTTTAGCTTTATGAGTGTGGCTTTCATTTACTAATTTAGCTCTAAGCATGTGGCTGTCATTTACTATTTTAGCTCTATGAGTGTGGCTGTCATTTACTACTTTAGCTCTATGAGTGTGGCTGTCATTTACTATTTTAGCTCTATGAGTGTGGCTGTCCTATTGGACTCCATGACCACGACAGTGTCTGGTCTTCGTGAGGTAATTACTCGATCTGTTCTTTTTTCTTAGAAAAAAAGTATCTTGGTTTCTTTTGTTTCAATGACTGCTTCTGGTTGGTTCATCCATGCTCTTTCGGGGGAGGTGGTGGTGGTGCCTCTGTAGTTCTCTCAGAAATTTCTATGTATGGTTTATGCTGTCTTCTACGTACTCTGATTCAGCCAGAAATTGACATCAGTTAAAGACGTTTGTCTCTTTCATCCATAACCCTTGTGGAGTCGGCATACAGAATTCTTTCGTATTTTCATTAATTTTTTTACTTATTTGGGATATTTTTGCCTGAATGATGGGGGTGGGGGGTGGGGGTGGGCTGTTTTAAGTGCTTGATTTTGCACAGCCGTGATAAGTGGTTCTCTTTCGACTTTTTAACGTGTCTCTCTCTCGGTCATCTCTATGGTGAAGGTTTTGTTGACATCGCATCCGCTTGTCATGCACATTAAAGAGCCTTGGGAATGGAGGTAGATGGGGGCTTGCTGACTCCAGCTCACTGAGACCCGTACAAAGATACATTTATAGATATATATGCGCCTTTATACAGGTCTTATATATATATATATAGAGAGAGAGAGAGAGAGCGATGCCTCTCAAGACGTTCATAGAGAAATGTACATTTGTTTATGAAAATAGACACACACACACACACACACACACCCGATGTCGATAGAGGAACGTTTAAAAACAGAGTTCTGTATGAAGACGTTGATATTTAGGGAATGTTGAAATAAACAGAGATTTGAAGACTTGATAGTTAGGGGAATGTTGAAATAAACAGAGATTTGTATGAAGACTTGATAGTTAAGGGAATGTTGAAATAAACACAGTTCGGTATGAAGACACTTAAATACGCTTATATCGAATCGCATACATTCTTTCAAAGAGAGAAATAAGTGATAACAGTTTGTACATAACCTTGTCAAGACAAATGTCACAATAATCTTTTGCATACTTTCATAACAAAGTCACAAGCTTATTGTTCATAATAGAATTGTCAGTTTCACATGTCCTCTAGCAAGCTATAGAATGTTTTGTCAGCTGCTGTTCTCTAGAGACTAATCTGGGTACTCCTTCACTATATTAGTTCCCTCAAGCAGAAGAACAAGGTAGCAATTTCCAGTAACTTTCTTGTACTGGAAACAGAAGTCGTGGAAAGAGGCATAATAATAATAATAATAATAATAATAATAATAAGCATTTTAACTAGTGTGGCATTTGTGTCACACATAGTTAAATTGATGTCAGAAGAATTGTTAAGTTTGTATAATTGTAATCTCCAATTTCAGGATATCCTCCAAACAATACATTAACGAGTCTATTTTGTACAAGATTTCAGTAGCAGATTCTTTTGATTTAATCATTAACTTAGTTCATATGAACACTACTCCTTAATTGGCCTGCCTTTGTGACTACTGCTTACTATGCACCAATTGTTTCCTATTTAACTTTCATTGTATTGAATAATTTTTGTTATTTGTTAATTATACTTCCACTTATGTAATTAAGCAAATAAGGAGATATGCATGCTTACGGGGTGGGGAGCTTAAATCTGAATTGTGCTAGAAAGTCAGACAACTGCATATTTTGGGAAGTGGACCCCCCCCCCCCCCCCCATGAGCTGAGTTAGAGTTTTGTTGGCCATCATTTCTATACTACCAAGAATTCACTGGAACGTTCAAAAAGGGACAGGAGTCCTGACCCAAAAACGCTTAGAGACCAGTGGAAATAAATTAATTAATGATAAATGTCTCTGAGTCCTGACCAAGTTACTCTGTCTGCAAATTACGAAGACCTGTACGGACGGGATTAAATAGATTAGGGGTTCAGTAGCTAATCTGTTAAACCGCCCATCACAATTGTCGATTTTTGTGTTTATGTGTTTGCCTGCTAGATTACACCAACTATAGTCATCAAACTGTTAGCATATGACAACTTTAGATTCTATTAAAAGTAACGTCATAAGAAACACTTGACAGACTGAAACCGAACACGTGGGGATTTTTTGTTTTGTTTTTTCTGTTGAACGGGTCCTGTGGCATTTATTTCGTGTGTCGGATTTAAAAAAAAAAAAAATCTCTTCGTCATTGACTGCTGTAAATTTAATCCTTAGTCATAAAGACCTTAGTCATCTGGTGCGTCATGCAGTCACTCAATCCAATCTGGTGCATTCGTCTTGCATGCCGTGTTGTAATCTCTGAAATTCTATACCGCCTACTTAACAAAAGTAAACAATACTATGCAAGTGTCGTGTTTGAGCGAGTTGGGTGTTGGGAAAGAAAGTGGAAACTAGGACAACCCTACTATTCTCGTCCATTAATTTTTTTAAAAAATAACAGGATTGCAACAATGCACATGTGGATGTGGCAAAATGTTCTGAGAGAAGCATGTGAGTTTAAATCTTATGACTTTTCGATTCCAATGTAGGATAGGATCTGACCCAGGGTAACTATCACCACTCCTTAATTGTGCAATCTCGATTTTCTGTGTTCACGGACACTCATAACGCCGCAGATGAAAAAATGAGAAATCCATTTTGAAATCTGACGTAATATCTTCCTTACCACCCGAGAGTGACTGTATTCTAAATATAGCGTGCACAAATTACTCATCACATTGCAAAACGCAAACATGCCTGAAAGGTCGAATCGATTAGTTGAACATGCAATTACGTCCCGCAGTGAAGTCTGCACTAGAGTGAACAGCGTCCGGTCCGTAATGAAGCACAGTGCAGAAAAATGTGTAGAGAGCAAAAGTCGCTCGGCCGGCGCTAGTACAATTGCAGAGAAATCTCGGTCGTGAACTACACACATGTCGGTATCGGGTTTATCATGACATTCACTGTCGAGTTCGAATTAAGTACGTTTGTCATCAGATATTAAGACAGCCTATGCGTGCAGTAGATGATACCTACTGATGACGTGGCTCTGTGTCCCAACATATAAGCTTCGAATAAAGCAATCGTAGTCCAATAAGTTTCTTAGAAATGGATTTGAGACCAGCGCAGGGCGATATGGCTATTTAAAATTAAATCCGATTTAAACTGCCCAAGTTTAAAGGTAGCTTCTCGAAAGTATAAAGTTATGGTAGACATTTAAAGTAACCCAGCTATGGGCAGAAACATCTAACGATACCAAGTAATGGCGTCATTTGTAATGTTACAAGCTGTGGTAACTATTACAAGATGCGAAGGTATAGTGCTATAGTAAATATATTAAGGCACAAATATTAAATAAATCTCGATAGGGTAGATTACGTGTGTGTGTGTGTGTGTGTGTGTGTGTGATTCTATTGTCTCGTCCCTTCAATATGTGCGCTGTCATGTTAACACACAAGCAGTCTTGATAACGTGTTGTATATTGTATTTGTCTCTCTCACACAACTCTCACACTACAATATCGAACAACTTCCGGATTGTAAAATGTCATTTGATTTTAACAAACAGCTAACGTCCAAACACTGAAAAGCAACATATAGGCAGCCAACGTCCAAACACTGAAAAGCAACATATAGGCAGCTATCATCAGAAAACAATAATAAAGTGACAATCCTTGATTCCTACGTACATTCGTTACCCATTTTAATTAACTCTGGCACCAAATCTAAGGTCGGAAAAATAAACTTCATCAAATCACTCTAATTGTATACATCAGACCCCTACTGCTTATAATTCTCTTGTTCTTTCTTGCGCACCTACTTCTATTATCCTGTCCTAACCCTTACCCAGTCTACTTCTGTTCTCCTGTCCTAACCCTTACCCTGCCTACGTCTGTTCTCCTCTCCTAACCCTTACCCTGTCTACTTCTGTTCTCCTGTCCTAACCCTTACCCTGCCTACGTCTGTTCTCTTCTCCTAACCCTTACCCTGCCTACTTCTGTTCTCCTGTCTTAACCCTTACCCTGCCTACTTCTGTTCTCCTGTCCTAACCCTTACCCTGCCTATTTCTGTTCTGTTCTAACCCTTACCCTGTCTACTTCTGTTTTCCTGTCCTAACCCTCATCCTGCCTACTTCTGTTCTTTTCCCTCAGATAGGTAGGAAGTAGGTAGATAAGTAGGCATATCGATACATAAAGAGAGCGAGGACACCTTAAGCACACAGAAAATCACAAAGTGATGTGATTGGTTACATACCAGACAGATCGATGGATTCACCACTCTAGTCAAACCCAGTCAGGCCTAGACATGAGTAGACACTCTATAGAAAAAAAAACAGAAGTCTGAAGAATAAGCGTGACGTTTAATACGTAACACAAAAAATGGGCACAGGTCTTGGTTGCTTAGAGAGGTTACAACAAAGAAAAAAAACTTACAGTTGATGCAACAAACACACATTGTCCATGTACATATTATAATAAGACCTGCATGCTATAAGGAAAGCTCACATTTTTAAAGGTGAGAAAACTGGGAAACCCGTTAAATTAATATACTCAAATAAAATCTTGTCAAACAATCCAATTTTTTTGGAAAATATCAGCATTATGAGATATTTGTACTATTGAACTGTATAATCGTATTTATAAAGAATCCTGGTATATACAAAGCAAAGAAATAATGTGATCCAGACTTACAGAGGTTAGAGATTATCTGCCCTTTTATGAAATATTCAGATATACATTATTCTGTGGAATGCTGAAGACTATACTTTAAAAAAAAAAATCAGTTTGAGTGTTTGTTAGTGTAAAGCAATGGGATAGCTAATTTCTCATCAGGACTAATCATAAAAGAGAATAAAGTGTATTTATATATTGGTCGCCTCTATATGATGAATGAAATGTGAATATGATATAGGTCGCCTCTATGTGATGCATGAGACGTGGATGTAATATTGATCACCTCTATATGATGCATGAGACATGGATGTGATATTGGTCGCCTCTATATGATGCATGAAATGTGAATATGATATAGGTCGCCTCTATATGATGCATGAGACGTGAAGGCGATATTGGTAGAAACGTAATTTCAGCCTGAAATCAGTTGTTGAAAGAATAAAAATCTGATCTAATCAGTCAAGAAATATATTTAGACTTCACTAATTTCCTTATGTGTCTACTGCATTAAACTATCAATTGGTTAATGGACATACATAAAGATCGATGTAAATTACAGCTGGGAATTTGCACTGTTCTAAAGGTAAGCAGATTGCAATGGTTTATGTGCTTGATAGGATTATTCTAGAATAGTTTTAGTATTATAGAGCAGTGGTTCCCAACCTTTTACATATAAGTTGCGGACCACAGACCATACAATTCATTGGTTACATACGTATTGGACAACGCAGTCGCGTACTATCTGATAGTGGACATATAAATCTACCCGGACAGGGTGAATGACAGCATGATCTAAGATGAGGTAGAATGGTACCCAATAATAATAGCATGGGAATGGTAACATGTAGCTTTTGAATCAGAACTGGGTCAAGCAATAGTCAAAACCTCTGTATATTCTTGTATGGGAGTTTTTCAGCAGAAGTAAACTCCAGCATTTAAAGCAGTATAAAATAACTGCAGTCCCACTTCAAATGATGCACTTTCTTATATGTGTGTCTGTGTCCTTCCTACACTGACCAGGTCTGTAGTGGTCTCTGATGAGGTCCAAGCCTTGCATGCTGCCATAGTCAAATATAACAAAGGGACTTAATAAAGTTATGTAGCACAAAACTAGCATGCACATTGGCAACATTAGCTAAGATAAATAGCTCACATGACATGCATTACAGACCTAATTTTCTACTATGAGTAAATAGATCATGTTCTACTAATATGACAAACACACATTTCATTTCCTATAAACAAGAGATCCCGTCACATCATTCTGTATAGATAAAAATAGAATTTGGCTGCTAAGTGTACAGAGATTAATGCACAGGGAATGCTAGAAAAGTATCAGCACAATTAATACTTGGACAGAAACAGTCATCATGAATAAAAATAGTAAAATAAATAAAACTTCCCTAAAGCACTGTACATTGAAACAATGTTTGAAAAAGCAGAAAATTCAGTACAAAATATATGCTCTCTCTCTCTCTCTCTCTCTCTCTCTCTCTCTCTCTCTCTCTCTCTCTCTCTCTCTCTCTCTCTCTCTCTCTCTCTCTCTCAACATAATAGTTATAGTTTGAAATTATACCAGTAGAAAATTATAAAGTGCTTGCCATTACCTAAGTCCCAAATGATCTATTCACGTTCGTTATACAAACATGGCAGCATAACATTTAATTCAAGTCATATACATAAAAGAATTAGGACAAACGGAGAATAGCATCCCTTCCTATAATCTTTCAACACACAGTTAAACACTCATTTAAATAAAGTTTTGCCTCCTTTCCTCCCCCTTTCAAACCACTCCCACCCACACACCCAAATAAATCACACTGTGCACTTTCGTCTAAGTCGTTATTGTTTCAGTCAAACAGCCAGTTATTTTCCTCTTATGTACATATTTTTTTTCTTTGTTTGTTTCGCCTTTAATCGTAAACCCAATAACACTTTTCGGAATGAAGGTCAAGGTCAAGCACACAGCTTCATAGTGAAGAGCGACTGTAATAATTCTACGTATATGCTCACGCATTGGGATTTTGAAAATTGCTCCGCCAAACTCAAATGTTGGCACTGATAGCTTCTAAGCTCGGCGGTTGTTCATAATAGTAAATCATAAATCACAAAGAAAGCCGTTGCAGAAGTTGAATGTTCGTTGTTTTGTCATTGTGCCTCATCATCCGACTGTCGCAGGGCAGTTGCAGCCCGCAGGGGGTGGAGGTGGTGGAAGAGTGGAAGAGGTGGGGGCCCTTGCTCACCTCATGACTCACCCACGCTTCTCACCTGGTTAGAAACTTTACCTGCTCTTCAGCAATTTAAAAATTAAAACGAAGCGATAAATTTCGGAAACAGATATTTTACGCATGGGTTGTGGGAGCGGAGGTGGGTGAAGGGGGTGGTAAGGGATAACTCCAGCAAACAGATCCTATGCAAGCACTCAAGGACAGTAAATGGCGGCTGAATAGCTTTGTACGGTAGTCTGCAACTTTCCGACAGAAATGTGTGTTCGCGTTGAAACCGATTTTGCTGAAATCTGCGGCGTCAGAGGTGAAATGAGAAAATATTTCTTTTATAAACAAACGAACCGACCACTCGAACGGTTGCTTATTGAAAAACTAATGAAGTGTCACTCCAAAGGTAAAATGAAAAGGTGCATGTATGTGTATTTTAGTGTGCGCGTGCGTGTGTGCTAATCTGCATATGTACATATACATTTGTTTTTTTTAAAACAACACGTCTCTTTCTATGTCCGTCTCCCCGTCTCTCTATCTCTCCTTCCTTCCCTCTCTCTCTCATTCAATTGTATCTCTTTCTGATCGCATTTCTTTGCCTCACATTTGTCTCTGATTTTCTCTTATCTCTCATTGACTTTCTCATTTTTCTTATTCTATGCCTCAGTCTCGTTGACTTTTGCCTCTTCCTCACTCTCTTTCTTTCCTCCGTAACCCACTTTATCTCTCTCTGTCTCTGTCTCTCCTCGCTCTTTCTCTCACAATGAAATTTTAGAAAAAAATATTCTTCACGATATTCTCTTTAATTATGGTGGTACTATGCATCGATCCCCATCAATAGGGATTTTCTTCTCTAACTGCCACACACACACTCTCTCTCTCTCTCTCTCTCTCTCTCTCTCTGTTTCTCTCTCTCATTAGTGTGGCGTTTACACTCGACAAAGAAGTTTTCAGTCTGGGAGGACTGCTTCTCAAATCATATGACGTCACTGATTACCTAATTGATTATATATGGATAAGTTCTGTATTGGAGGGAATTCCCCTCCCTTTCCCCCACAACCCCCTCACCCAGCGCGAAAGCGGCGGAAGCCGAAAGCGCCCCCTACATTAGCAAGCAAGCGGAGGGAAATGCATAACTGCGTCTCTGAGATGAAATGCTGTTTAGGGCCCGAGTCTTCGCTTCTTGCTGGTTGGCTGATTTGAATCCAACAACACCAACAAGCAAAACGTAAATAGTTTCCTCGCCAACCAAATGACCAGTCGTGCGTGTCCACTCCCAGTTTCCAGCTTTGACACCTGGGTAATTAAATACGTGTAATGAAAAATCGATTAGCATCGACAGCAAATCCCACGCACAGATCCCCCCTCCCTCCACACTACCCATATTTCACATCCTCCCTCTTTCGTTTTAATATCACCACCTCAACAAGAGATATAAAATAAAATAAAAATAAAAATATGCCTTACTTCAAAGAAAATCCCAACTCGTTTAGCTTTGTATGCCTGCTTCATTTCTCTAAAGAAATAAAAAATAATTTCGTTTCTTCCTTTATTAGTGATGCCTGCATAAGTGTTTCCTCTTACTTGAACAATTTATATTGTTATACATTTTACTGACAATGTTCATGTACAGTTTATTATTGTGATCATTAGTGTTGTTATAAATTTTACTGACAATGTTCATGTATAGTTTGTTATTGTGATCAAAGTGTTGGTGTTGCTACAGGTCTCTTGCTCAAATGAATTCTGACTGGCTGGTTGGAAGGATAGATAGGTGGATGGATGGATGGATGGATGGATGGATGGATGGATGAGTGTTTCTTTATCTTAATTTTTCCTTTCTTTAATTTGTTCGGATTTTTTAAAACTGATTTAGAACTATTTTAAGTAATGTGTTTCTGAAATGGTCCGATCCTGGTTATCTATACAATACTATTTAATTGCACAGTTACACACATTTATGTCATTTAAAATACAAATGTAAAGCAGATTGCAGATAGTGGTGGCAGACATCGATGGCAGATATGATTAACTAGGATATGTACACAGTCGTCAAATGGCGAGTAATAATCGATACAATCTGGATATATAGACCTTGAACAAGACAGCTTTCCTTACAATGTTAAATTAGACCTCTAGCTCCACAGTATTGCATGACTACAGACTGTCAGATGTCTTGCTCCACAGTATTACATGACTACAGACTGTCTTAATGTCAGACCCCTAGCTCTAGTATTGCATGACTACAGACTGTTTTCATGTCAGATGTCTTGCTCCACAGTATTACATGACTACAAACTGTCTTAATGTCAGACCTCTAGCTCTAGTATTGCATGACTACAGACTGTCTTAATGTCAGATGTCTAGCTCTAGTATTGCATGACTACAGACTGTCTTAATGTCAGACCTCTAGCTCTAGTATTGCATGACTACAGACTGTCTTAATGTCAGACCTCTAGCTCTAGTATTGCATGACTACAGACTGTCTTAATGTCAGATGTCTTGCTCCACAGTATTGCATGACTACAGACTGTCTTAATGTCAGATGTCTTGCTCCACAGTATTGCATGACTACAGACTGTCTTAATGTCAGATGTCTTGTTCCACAGTATTGCATGACTACAGACTGTCTTAATGTCAGATGTCTTGCTTCACAGTATTACAGGCCTCACACTGTTTTAGAGACAGAGATGTCTTAGATTGTTTGAGTACACTTATGTGTCCCTTTCTTGAGAAATAACACATGCATATAATATGTGTTGTATTTAACGTAACTGCATAAAATCAGTTTTTCTCATATTTAGACAAGCCACATCATGGCCAGCGGAAAAACCGTAGATACATGTCTGCACTCAGATGATGCCTCAGGAAACCCCCTTTGGAAGACCCTTAAACATTCAACCTCGAATTTCAGGTTTGGTGTAGATTTTAGCTTTCCAATTCTCTATTAATGCATTGGTTATCGAAAATGGTGTGTGTGTGTATGTGTGTGTGTGTGTGTGTGTGTGTGTGTGTGAGAGAGAGAGAGAGAGAGAGAGAGAGAGAGAGAGAGAGAGAGAGAGAGAGTTTACCGAACATTGAACCCAATCAAACTCCATCAGCACCTGTGAGAAAGAAAGGAATACGCAAAAAATGTGGAAAACTCCACAATACAAAAGCTAACTCTACACGACAACAACTAAGCCAAAAGAAGGTTTCTCACAGGTTTCTCACAACAACAGCTGTAATTGAAGTTCAAGCAACACAGAAAAGAGAAACGAAATACACACACAAGCTACAAATTGCCAATACTCAAAACCAGCAAGCCTACCACCAAAGAAAAAACAAAACTAACTGAAAAGAATCAGAGACACAGACTACAAACCCAGCTGAGGAAGAAATAGCAGGGGGATCAACACATTTTTTGACATTTTTCAACTGCTCCCAAACTGTCACCCATCTCACCCCCCTCCCACCTTTCCCCATTCTGAAGCAGACTTAACACCAGAAGTTCATCATCCAGCAACAACCAAGCAGGGAGAAAGGAAAAGATGACACCCGCCACAACAAGTCTGTAAACAACAGCAGCAACCACGACAACCGCCTCAACAACGCCGAAAAGACCAGAAACAATCAGAAAATAAAGAGCCACAAACGGCAAACAAAAGGAAAAGCACCACTACCAACAACAACGACAGTACAGAGAATAACAGTATCCGCTGTGGGGATTTTTTTTAACCACTTCATTGCGGACATGATTCAACTACTGCTCGACCGTCTGTACAAGCCGCCAGAACCCATCTACGCTTATGCCAACGGACACCAGGGACGGCGACGACAAAAACATCAGTAAGGAAGACAAGGGGTTGAGCATGCCGGCATGTATACGCACAACGTACAGACTTGGTGTGCTACTAGCTTGGGCTCTGTAAGACACCCCACCCACCCTCTCTTCTCCAGCATGGGGTACTAATTACGACTACGACATTGACACCAGCCACCAAGACATTAGATCACGGACAACACTTGACTTTGCCGTACAGATAAGAGCGCCACCGACAGGACTGTGAAAACTACGAAAATCGACTTAAGAATCATCCCCCCCCACCATTCCCTCCACTAGTCCTTCCCCACTTTCCCCTTCTCAGCGCGAATATCGGTCCAGGCCAGAAGTGCTCCACCACCACCACCCCTTCCCAAATTAGTTCAGTTCGGGACTTTAATTTTTGGAGTGTATACTATGCCCGAGAAAGCATTACAATAAATAGATCTATATATGTTAGTTACGTAGTCTATGTTAGGTACGTAGTCTATGTTTGGTATTTTGTTCATATTTGGTAAGTAGTCTATGATAGTATGTATTTCAAAACGCTGGAGTGTAATCTATGTTAGGTAGGTAGTCTATATTTGATATATCGTCTGCGCTTGGTACGTAGTCTATGTTTGGAATGTAGTCGTTGTTTGGTACGTAGTCTATGTTTGGTATGTAATTTATATTTGGTATGTGGTCTATGTTTGGTATGTAGTCTATGTTTGGAATGTAGTCTAGTTTGGTATGTAGTCTATGTTTGGAATGTAGTCGTTGTTTGGCATGTAGTCTATGTTTGGAACGTAGTCGTTGTTTGGTATGTAGTCGTTTGGTATGTAGTCAATGTTTGGAATGTAGTCGTTGTTTGGTATGTAATTTATATTTGGTACGTAGTCTATGTTTGGAATGTTGTATATGTTTGGAACGTAATCTATGGTATGTAGTCTAAGTTTGGAACCCGTAGTCTTATTTGGTATGTAATCTATGCTTCTAACGTAGTCTATGTTTAGCCCGAATCTTTAGCATATTTGTGGAAGATAGGTCAGGCCGTCCGGCTGTCGCTAGTATTAGAAGAGAACCAATAACCTAATATTCATATTTGGAAGTCTGATATAGTGGCAGGGTCGCGGACACGTGACGCTCAGTTTGAATTATTTTAATCTAAACTCTCACGCTGTTAAATAGGACATCTGATTTATTGAATCTAACTTCTCACGTTGTTAAGCAGAACAACTGAATTATTGATTGTAGTGAAAAAGTCAAAGAAAAAATGTCACAGAAAAAGTCACAATATATGTTAAGTATAAAGTTGTACATGTCAGTGTCTATGTGTTATACTATTTATTAACTGTAAGTGAAGCAGGAAATGGCACGGAGGTTAACTGCCCGCTCAAGTTGTGCGTGGTTCAAATCCCGTTCTGGGTGAAAAACGCTACTAGTGAATGCTTGCATGCGCGCGTTTGTATCTTTGGTGACCGCGAGCGTGTATTTTATTTGCCGTATAAATACATTCTAATCCATACATTTAGTTCTGTTTTAATTAATTTTAATTATAAGTCCATATGCATGTTTATTATTGAGTGAATAACAGTAAATGGAAGTAAACGACGGCTCATTAGGACCGTGATTCGATTCTCGCTCGGGGTTAAATGTGTGTGTGTGTGTGTGTGTGTGTGTGTGTGTGTGTGTGTGTGTGTGTGTGTGTGCTATTTATGTAACGTTTACATATTATAATTCTAACTATAATTCACACATTTAATTATATGATTTATTCATACTTAGTGACATTGTTATGCATGAAGTCCATAAACACGTCTATGTCACGTGTCCGGTTATGTTTAATGACCCTGTCACTATATCAGACTCCCAAGTATCAATATTAGATTATCAATTCACTTCCAATACTAGCGACAGCCGGGACGGCCTGACCTATCTTTCCGCTAATATGCCAAAGATTCGGGTTATATTCAAATGATATTATGAAAGATACATCAATTGATGTGCCCCAGCTGGTAACGTTATCTCCCCCTTTATTATTAGTTATGATAATGATATTATTTCTCTGGCTAAGCCTCCATACCAGCTTTTTACGATGATTACAACAAATTATGTAACAACATATGGACAACATATACGAAAATATAGTTCAAATAAATTTTAGAAAATAAAAGATATTTGTTGAAGTAAAAATCCCAGAGATTTAAAAGGAAAACATTGTTGAAAGTGTTTACATGGATACACACACACACACACACACACACACACACACACACACACACACACACACACACAAGTACACACAAAATGAGTTAGGTTGACTTGAATCACGGCAATAGGCATGGCTTGTACACGCCTTAATTCAAAGAAATATTCCGAAGTGCATGGCTTGTACACGCCTTAGCCACGGATTTTGCCACTGTATGAATACCAGTGGAGATATTCACGATATGTTCTGTGATTACTGAACACTGTCAAGCCACACAAATTACCATCCTCTAACACAAAGATTGCTGATATTGATCACTAACCTCTAACACAAGTCACTGATTCTGAGGGACAGCCAATTGATCGTAGCCTCATCAAACTCTTGATAAGTGATATATCCATTTGTGCAGCTTACCACTCTTTTAAAAGGTCTACCATCAGTTCAGGTAGCAGTCCCCTTCTCTTCCAACGAAATTCATCACCATCGTCATCGACACCATGTTATCACCATCGTCATCGTCGTCATCATCATCATCATCATCATCATCATCATCCTCATTATTATCACCATCGTCACAACCACCACCATCATCATTTTTGCTATAATTATCTTTGTCGTTGTAAGCGTCAACAAAACTTTTATTGTCACTGATGCAGGTAACTGAGTGGCGAAGCCTAGAGAGAAGGATGACCCAGAATCTCAGTCTAGTAGGCACCGACGTACAGGACATTAGGGCGTGGCTCAACTCAGCATTCCTCGTTAAAAAGGAGGAAGAAAACAACTTGTTAACCCTTTCAAAATCATGTACATATTTCGCAGGTTTGAAGATTTTTGCTTCATTTTCAGCATTACAGAAAGAGTTAACTGAAAACTAAATAATTAAAGCGTGGAATTTCCTATGGTCAAATGAATCGCACTTTTACGGACATAATAGTCAGTACAGTTGACCTCATTCAGAGAAGAAAAAAAAGTTTATGTATTTCTTCATTACTTTTTGAGTCCCGACTCTCGCTCTTCTATACTTGATTTCGAATCGTTAGTTTTACAAGTTTTACCATCTTATTGAAATCATTTCCAGTGCAACAGTAACAAATACAAGCAATGACGACTGGGGAGAACAATGGCGGATGTTAAAATGCAAGTCTGTAGTTCATGCAGATAATTTTAAATCCCCTCCTAAATAGAAGCATTACCAGCGTAATTTTTTGTTTTATTATCTTGGACGTGCATACAACAGACAGGCGCTAACACGTGCATAAACAGCACATACACACACAGGCTCTAACACTGACACGCACGTACACAGGCTCTAACATATGCACAAACACGCACTTACACACACAGGATCTAACACACAGCCATACACACACACACACACACATGTTCTAACAAATACACAGAAACTTATACTCTAACACATACATAGACACGCACGTACACACACAGGATCTAACACAGACACACACACACACACACACACACACACACACACACACGTACACACAGGTTCTAACAAATATACAGAATCGCACATGCACAAATACACAGAGGCTCTAATACAGACACGCACATACAGACACAAGCTCTAACACACACACACACACACACACACACACAGACTCTAACACAGGCACAGACACACGTACATCCTCGCTTTTACACATACACAGACACGCACATACACACGTTCGAACATATACATAGGCACGCGCGCGCGCGCGCACACACACACACACACACACACACACACACGCTCTAACACATATACAGACATGCACAGACATTAACACATACACAGGCAATCACTACACACACACACACACACACACACTAATAGATACACAGATACGTACATACACAGTCTATAACAGAACCACTGACATACACACAGACTCTAACTAACGCGCACAAATACGTACGTTTTCGCCGTCGCCTTCAGGCACATACGCAACCACACACGTGTGTTTCAACTGCGCTTTTTACTTGAAAATGTGTTGTTAACAGAAGTTATATCCAGCAGGATATATCTAGCAGGATGCATCAAGCAGGATATATTTGCCTGTGTAAAGTATGCACATCTGATTATAAATTATGACCTGATAATGAAACTTAGCAAGATCAGTGTTCGGTCATTGAGTACAATATTGATCATGACACTCTGAAGGATGAGTGTTCGGTCATTGAGTACAATATTGATCATGACACTCTGAAGGATGTGTTCGGTCATTGAGTACAATATTGATCATGACACTCTGAAGGATGAGTGTTCGGTCATTGAGTACAATATTGATCATGACACTCTGAAGGATGAGTGTTCGGTCGTTGAGTACAATATTGATCATGACACTCTGAAGGATGAGTGTGGAATCACTGAGTCTGATGTTGGTCGAGCATTATGCTGATGTTTGTGGCTGTCGATTGGATGAGGAAACTTGTTTGAAGAAAATGATTTTATTGTTGAGTGAATGTGTGTTTTATTCATTGTCTCATCTAAAATTACGTGTTTGCTTACTGACTGTCCATGTTTGAGACTGCTATTCGCTTATGAACTTGATACGTAAACGTTCACTGACAATGCCTCTAGCTATAACGTAGATATGCCTTACGCTTTTAGACAGGCCTCATGTTTATAGATGTGCGTTACGCTTATACGCAGGCCTCATGTTTATAGATGTGCCTTACGCTTGTAGACAGGCCTCATGTTTATAGATGTGCCTTACGCTTGTAGACAGGCCTCATGTTTATAGATGTGTCTTACGCTTGTAGACAGGCCTCATGTTTATAGATGTGTCTTACGCTTGTAGACAGGCCTCATGTTTATAGATGTGTCTTACGCTTGTAGACAGGCCTCATGTTTATAGATGTGTCTTACGCTTGTAGACAGGCCTCATGTTTATAGATGTGTCTTACGCTTGTAGACAGGCCTCATGTTTATAGATGTGTCTTACCCTTGTAGACAGGCCTCATGTTTATAGATGTGCCTTACGTTTCATAGACATATCATATGAAGCCTCACATTGATAGATCGGTCTCACATTCATAGCCTCACGTTGATTGATAGGCCTCGCTTTTATAGCTAGGATTCACATTCATAGCCTCACGTTGATTGATAGGCCTCACTTTTGTAGCTAGGATTCACAATCATAGCCTCACGTTGATTGATAGGCCTAACTTTTGTAGCTAGGATTCACATTCATAGCCTCACTTTGATTGATAAGCCTCGCTTTTATAACATGGGTTCACGTTAATAAACTAACTCTCTGCAAGGTGTGGGTGGGTATGCCATTTAGCAAAATAACTCAGTACAGACAGATTATTTTTACCAAAATAACTCAGTACAGACATATTATTTTATTTACCAAAATAACTCTGCAGACAACTTGTGCAATTTCCCAGAATAACTCGGTAGAAGATCCCCGGCTTGCAGGCTGGGCACATCGTATCAAGAGGTCTAACATATTGTTTCATGTTTTTTTTGTTCTTCTTGTAGCTGTTAAAAGAATTCTCAGTTTAAAATTAATTTGGAAATTTGCTGTTAGCATGCAAGGTGGGGTTAGGTGTTGGGTGAAGAAAAACTGCACAGTGTTTCTTACAATTTAGAGAGATGTCCTTGCATACAAGTAGAAAGGGGAATTAACTCTGACGAACAGGAACTTCCAAGACTATATTGTGATCTAAACGAGTGAGAGGAGGAAGGACACATAGTAATATACCAAAACCGAAAACGACGATTGGAGCAAAATCTCTAATTCAGTTTCCTGTGGTTTCTAGTTTCCAGGAGTCAACGAGAAGAAAGAAAAAATGTTCTCTGAAGCCGGAAATGTTCAACGGACTCTGGTGCTTGCTTCCCCGAGCTTGTAACTGGCTGGCAAGACGGGAATAGCATCCATAAGTATGATGTTACTAATTGTGTGTCGGTACTGTCATTCGTATTTCTCTCCTTTGAACAGTTTCAGGAGAATAGTTAGTTATTAATATTTTCTTGGCGTTAATAAAAGTAAAATACGGAGTACCTAAAGGAGGAAAATTATCTCCTGTCAGCATGGACAATTTATTATCCGATCGACATTTAGCTGTGTGAATCAGTTCAGTATTGACAGTCAAATGTTTTCCCTTATCCAACCTGGAGGGAAACATACCAAAGTACGTAGCTAGCCTTCCTTATTACGTCATTTAGAACGCCACCCCCCCTCCTCACGTATTGCCATTTAAATAAATCAAAAGACATGTCGGTGATACCGACCACGAGTTACGAGAGTGGGAAATATGACTTCTCCTAAATACTGGATATATTATTTAGAACGTTGTGTAAAATATTTATGTGACTTGCTAATTAAGTGTGTGAACTAATGTATTTCTTCTCACAGAAGCTAAGTGGCATTAGTGATGATTACATTTATGTAGAAATGTTAAGATGGCATAAACACGTGTATTCGCCATGCTCATGCTTGTTAAACTATTTGTAGCTGGTTGTGCTAAATAGAAAGAAAATTGTTGTTTAATGAATATCGCTGTGAACCATTTGCTAGATATATTGTATCTGAGAATTTATGCAATTGAGGAGTAGAATTTTTATTATTCACATACATATTTTATTGATTTTATAAATTGTAGGTTAGCATGTAGCTAGAGTTGTGATGAATTTGTAAAGAGTAGTCTATTGCTGTTGCCATGAAACCCAAATGATTATTAATGCTAACAGGTTGCTACATAAGAATGTTGTTCATTACAGCTGGTTCTGAGTCCAAAGCTATACTGGTCTCAGGATCTTCTGACGACAACGTCTAGCAACATCAACCTATTCGACACTGAGTTAGTCATACCTGGAAGACAACCGTAACGTGATGTCACTTCTGTCAAGGTTGCTGTGAGCTGTTGCAAGTCTTCATGAGACTCTAGTTAAGTGTGCTCTCTCCACATGAACTGATCAGTCAAACACAAACTTTACACGAATAATCGGGCAGGCAGGATAGATGAACTCTTAAATTTTCCATGATCAAAAATTGATGTCTTTTTACTACTATTATTGTTATTAAATTTTACTTTGTTTTCTTCACCCATGTTACATAATTTGTTGTGCAACACCATAGCAGAATGACCCATGAGCCAAAGACCAGTTCAAGGAACCATGTGCATGTCTGCTAATGGCACTCACTGAGACCCTAGGCTACACATCAGGTGATGTAAAGTTATATATTTACAGTCTGCTAATGACATTCACTGAGACGCTAGGCTACACATCAGGTGATCTAAAGTTATATATTTACAAAGTCACAACAACACAGCTTGAGTGAAGTTGTTGGAAAACTCTGCCAAAGTACCTTGTGTTCACTCAAAAACATTTAGGGTTTTCTTATAAACTCATTTAAGTTTGCTCATATGTACAAACCAAACACTAATATAGTGCCATAATACTCAGACGGACATCTGACACCTCATAGTCCTGATTATGAACTTAAATTATATATATAAACACTAATTGTAACTGTTGAGCTATTTGCTATCAGTAGCCTTGTTGTCTTATGCTATTTCTTGCTGAATACAATTACATAGAGCACTCGTGTTAGCGTGACTCACTTACAGGTTATATCAGGAGTGCACAAACCTTTTAGCCAGAGGGCCAAATTTCCAATTGATAGTGCGTGGAGGGCCGCCACATGGATGGCTCAATAGAAAAAAACAATACAAATAATGAAATAATGTGCTTTACATTCCTAATAATGGTAACATCCAAAAGTCCTAGGGGGGGCCGCATAGAGCCCTGTCTCGGGCCGCGGCTTTGTGCACCCCTGGGTTATATGTTGTAGTCTGTCACCTCTATTTACTTACTATCCTGGCTGTATGTATCAGTCTTGAGCTATCTTCTAGAACTATCACTCTTCTATTCTACATTATCTGTCATTCATCTAGCGCGCGTGGCCAGCCAGAAGGTATGATTTGGGGATTAGTCTAAGGTTACGGGCGGCCCCGGGTGGTGAAGGATTAACATCTTGCCCACCCCCCAGCAAAACGTCACACTCTTGTCTATCAGAGTTACATATTAATATGACCGTTAAAGCACCAGTCCGCCAACGGCATCACTAGAGAAATCTGAAGTCAGTCTCGAGGACAGAAACAGAGAGGGGGTAGGAGAGAAAAGAGAGGAAAGAAAGAATTGAAAGGTAGAAGAGAAAACGAGAGTGAAAGTGAGAGAGAACAGAGAAAAGGGAGAAGAGACGAGAGAGAGGGAAAATAGAAAGAAAGGCTCAAAAAAAAAGAAAGAAAGAAAGAAAGAAAGAAAACGCACTGACCCTTGCATAAGAGAGAGAAAAATAAATAAAACCCGCACACAGCCAGCACTCTAAAAATCTCACAAAGAGAAAGACAGATAGGGTAGATTTGTTTCAAGGCCAAATCCTGAAATAAATGTGATAGAGATCAATACACTGACAGAATTCACCAGACAGGAAATTACTATTACTTTATTTTGACATATTTTATTCAAAAAACCAAAGCTACATCCACCACCCCACCCCACCCCACACATTGTTAAACTTGTCGTGGCAGAACGCATATTAACACGAAATATCTATGTGTTTCTGAAATAATTTTGGCACAGATCGGCCATTTTCAATGTCGTGAAGTTAACACGGCGGTGTCAGTTCTACTTGTAACTAAAGTGTGACCGCAGTAACAGTTACCACCAAACGAGAAGGGAATAGCGTGTGTTACTCTGACTCAACTTAGTCACTTGAGTTTTTCCCGTTTAAAGCATAAGAAAGTTTGCGTCCTTAAATTGTGATTATTTGGCATGAGAGTCATAAAAAGGAAAAAAAATAGAAAGAAGATATTAATAATCATAAACAAGTACTCTCTTCAGACCATTTGCCATTTTAACAAGTTCCTTTAGCGGAGAGACGGTGCCTTTAAAATAACCTGAAGAATATCAAATGCCCTGAAGATAAAATGTCGTTGCCATTTCACTTCAAACGTGCTCTTCCCGATACAGAACCCACCGTTTGCCGTCGGCCATTTCTCACCCTTCAACGTCACCAAATTAACCGCACAATGAATATGCTTGCCCCACCCCACCCCACCCCCACACCCCGTGGGATCAGTAGGGCACATGTCCACCATTTTTCTTCTTGTTCTCTCCACTCTCTCCAACTTACCCGCTCTCACGCACACTTACACACAATCGCAACTAGACGTGTGAACGATCACACAGAAATACAAAGACAGAGATATGGAGGTAAGAGAGAGAGAGGAAAAGTAGAGAAGATAGCAGAGATATTCACAGAGATCGACTTATGCTAACGTGCGCGCACCTGTGTATGTGCTGATGAATGTTGTGTGCGTAGACTGTGTTTCTAAGCATGTTCTGTGAGAATGTGGCGTGTAGGTGTATGCATGGCAGTCTGTAGTCTGACGTGCATTTCCCTCACGCACCAGCGAGTTGCACGTGCAGCAGCTTCTACGTATGTCGTGCGCGTCGCTCCGTCAACTATTGACCGTAACGGATTTTGGTAGTTGGGGGATATGGCGTGGGGGTTGAAGAAAGATGTTTCAAAAAAGCTTAATTACATTTAAATCCTAACCTGGCCAACAACAGGTCCTCTCAAACTTTGGTATTTTTACTAAGTATTTGAAAATTAAATGTATTCTAAATATTATTATCAATCACAAAAAAGGGCTATGAACCCACAATCCCAAACTGACAAAAGTGCTGCTACTTGTAAACTTAGGGATACATCAATATTTTATAGAAATTAAGTCATGGTGAGGAAAGATGATTTCAAAATCAAAATAATGATAGCGATTTCTGACAGTTCGATACTTGCATAGTGTCAACTGTATAATACAAATAACAGTCCTTGTGTACATCTGTAAGCAGTCTGGTGGTGCACAGTTCAGGCTTTGAGTTTTGCAGGGTGGAGAGATTCAGTTGGCCATGACCTGCTCTGAAGTTGGCTCAATATGGCGCAAGAATGTGGCAGCTACGTGGCATACAGGATGCCAGCAGAGTGCCGATTCTAAAACGTAGAACACTTTCCCTAAATTTCTATGTAGACACTAACAAGACATCTTGAAGATGCACGTCATCATATGTAGAAATAAGAGGGGAAAAATTATATTTGAGTGAAAGGAAAAATAGAAAATAATGAGTGAAAATAACAAATATATACATACAAGCACACAAATATAACCATAGTTATGTATAGGGTTCGATAGTAAGTTCAACCTGACTGATATTTCTCTGCAAAAAAAAAAAAAAAAAAATTACCAGAGGGGGGGGTTCTGAAAGAGCTTTCTGAACGATGGTTTCCCTGACAGCAGCAGGATGTACCCTGAGGCTGACTTTGGTGCACACAGGCCGTGTCAGTCAGTGGTCGATTGGGCTAAATTTCTGGAGAATTATTACAACTTGACCCACTACGTTGACCAAGATTGTATAATATCGCCACTGATCGCCAGGGCCTTCATGCAAGAACAAGAGATGAGGATGGTTAGATGTGAAATGCGAGATCTAAAGGCGGGTCCACTCTGACGACTCTAATAGTGTTTAGAGACTTTAGAGGCTCTGGGAAACTCAAGATGAATAAATGTTTGGAGGCTACCCCTCGTACCATCAGAGAGGACTTCGTTAAAATTAAATCCTAGATAGCTTAGTGTGTTAATTAATATTTAAAAGTTAGTAATCTGTTATAGGTGTTAAAAATGTAAATGATTATCAGTGGTATGTCATAAGTTTCCCAGTCGCTTTAAAATCCTAATCTTGCTTGTAAGGATGAACCTTTAAAAACTAATGTCTGTAAAATCTGTAGTGCATCTTTAAAATATCACTTTAAAACGGTACTGTATCAAGAGAATGTCACTTAAAACTGTACTCATTAGGGGCATTTAGTAAACTGAACGGTGTACGTGGGGATATCACTAAACTGTACTGCGTTTAGGGGATATCACCTACAACCTCTTCTGCGTCTTGGGGACCTCACTGAGCAACTTTGCTGTGTCTTGTGAATGTCACTTAAAACGTGTAGTATATCTTATGGACATCACCTACAATCTGTACTGTATCTTGGGGATATCACTTAAGACCTTTACTGTGTCGTGAGGATATCACTAAAAATGTACTGTGTTTTAGGGAAATCACTTAAAAAATATACAGTCTTGAGGATATCACTAAAACTGTATTGTTTTAGAGAAATCACTTAAAAAATGTAGTGATGAGGATTTCACATAAAATCTGTACTGTATTTTGAGGATACCCTTTAATAACTATAATGAGTCTTGGGGGTATAACTGAACAGCTGATTGTTCTGAGGAAACTGCTTTTCAAAGAGGATATGGGAAATGAGGGCTGGTTAGTCAAGGAGTGAGGATGTGAGAGGTGAGGACCGGCTAATCATGGAGTGAGGAGGTGGGAGGTGAGGGCTGGCTAGTCATGGAGTGAGGAGGTGGGAGGTGAGAGCTGGCTAGTCATGGAGTGAGAATGTGGGAAGTGAGGGTTGGTTAATAATTTAGTGTGGGAGTGACGTACAGAAGTATGGTCGCAGTTGTGGGATGGTGACGGTTAAAAACGAGAAGCGAAGTACAGAAGGAAATTATGATTTATGTCAAACACCGAACATAACTTCATAATTAACATTAAGGGCTAAAAATAGAGTTTGTAGGAAGAAAAACAAAAACAACCGCTATGAGCGATTTCATTGGTAATCAAGTCACTAGCCCGTTAGTAGGGCAACCAGAGTATTGGCTAAGTATTTTTTAATAAGTAATTCTGACATTTTTAAATCTAAAATGTAAATAGTAGATGGGAAATTACGCAAGTTTGAAAGAATGTTGATTAGTTCATGATCAGTATAACCTCTTAGATCACGCTACTAAGTAGAAAATTGACACTTAAAATTAAAAGATGAAAATCCACTTAAACTGTATTTGCAGCCCACACAACTTTGAAATGTTGGTGGCAATTAACAGAGCCAGAGAAGTCAAAGAGGACCAGTATGAGAAATTATCCAATCTTTGGTACGTTTACAATGAAGGAACATTAATAATGGTCCATCCCTGTTTTTAATAGAAGGAAAAAAAAAACGTCTCTGATTAGTCAGAATGTTCCGGACGTCCATAGGTTAGTTCTCTGAAAACATTATTTTCTGTGACATCTAAAGATTTACATTTCTCTTATATTATTTTCTGTCACATCTAAAGCTTTGTATTCCTCTTATTTTCTGTCACATCTAAAGCTTTGTATTCCTCTTATATTATTTGTTGTCACATCTAAAGCTTTGTATTCCTCTTATTTTCTGTCACATCTAAAGCTTTGTATTCCTCTTATTTTGTGTCATATCTAAAGCTTTGTATTCCTCTAATTTTCTGTCAGATCTAAAGCTTTGTATTCCTCTTATATTATTTTCAGTCGCATCTAAAGCTTTAAATTCCTCTTTTATTATTTTCTGTCACATCTAAAGCTTTCTATTCCTCTTATATTATTTTCTGTCACATCTAAAGCTTTAAATTCCTCTTTTATTATTTTCTGTCACATCTAAAGCTTTCTATTCCTCTTATATTATTTTCTGTCACATCTAAAGCTTTCTATTCCTCTTATATTATTTTCTGTCACATCTAAAGCTTTCTATTCCTCTTATATTATTTTCTGTCACATCTAAAGCTTTCTATTCCTCTTATATTATTTTCTGTCACATCTAAAGCTTTCTATTCCTCTTATATTATTTTCTGTCACATCTAAAGCTTTCTATTCCTCTTATATTATTTTCTGTCACATCTAAAGCTTTCTATTCCTCTTATATTATATTATGCTCCTAGTCTTCCTAGAGGAACACACTTGTAGTAAGCATCAAATAATACCTTAGGTAACAAGCTTAGCTGTTCATATGTCGTCTTTGATTCACATTCTGATATAAACAATATCACCAATGGACACTGGTCATAAAGTAAGTGTCACTACTGTCCAAATATCAGTCAACAGACCACGAGTACAGGGTACAGTGACCTGTGGAAATTGTCGATCCCTAATTTAAATCGTGAGCTTAATGAACACGTGGTCCTTTTCCACTTCCTTGTTCCTGGGTGGTTTATAAATAAACTGTCAGACGCTCCCCCTCCCCCTCCCCCTCCCCGCCTCCTTACACTCTTCATGCACTGAATAATTTTGGTGGAACAAGAAACTACTGGCTTTAGGAAGTCGTCCTGGTCTGAGGAAAATCTATTTTTGACAAAATTGGTAACTGTCGTGTGCCTCTCATGACAGTCTCCTGATGTTCCTTTCGTGATGTGTGTATCTTGATGTGCCTTTCGTGATGTGTGTATCTTGATGTGCCTTTCGTGATTTGTGTCTCTACTGGTGTGCCTTTCCTGATGTTGTCTACTGATGTGCCTTTCGTGACATGTGTCTACTAATGTGCATCTAGTAATTGTCTATTGCTACATGTTTGTATGTCATACTGCAAGCACATCTCATATTTAGAGGTGCTGGGTTACAGAAAGTGTAGGTATTTTGCGCCTGTCTCTTGTGTAAGTGTTTATCAGTTTCAATGTTTGAAAGAAAGGTAATATAGATGTATTATTTTCTAAATCCTAAAGAACATTTTTTTTCCTAAGAGAAAAGCGCTATCCGAGCCAAAATGTAAAAAAGGTCACATTTGGACGCAAAAGCGAATGTAATATTTTAGGTACGTTTTGCGTTGTGCGTAAGAGTTCTGAGTGTTTTACAGCAGCAAAGAGAAAAAGAAAACCCTGGAATCTTTATCTAACCTCTTAAATGTGTACAGCCAAACTAGCTGACACCTTACTATTTAAGTCTCACCTCTCGGTTTCCAAATCCTCAAATACGGGAACATCCAAAACTAAAATCCTCGAAGTTTCTGTTTTCAAAATCAGCATCTACTTTTAGCCTCATACACGATTTCTTTTCTGCTAATGTCGAACCCTTTACCGGTTTCACTAGAGAAAGTATCACATGATTAAACTGTCTTCGTTCTCCTTCATCTCCAAACAACTCGCATAATATTTTACAATAATTTACTTAAATAATAGTAATGCATCCTTTCAGTCTTGTCTTTAAAAAAATATTAATTTTCCTCACACAAACCTAATTACTTGTTAATTATCTTGCCCTATGTTCATTTCATTCCATCCAATAGTTTTCCTGTCAGACGTGTAATGAAGTCCACTCGTATTGTGTGGTTCCAGACTCGAAGACCTATTGAAGTCCTGATGCACTTTACGTTCTTTTAATGCCCAATGGTGTGTCATGAGCTCAGAATATCCACCATCATCACTCTATCAACTATATACCATGCTCCAATCCACTTCACTCTGCACAGCCACCATCATCACCTTTCTATCAACCATGTTCCAATCCACTCCACTGTCTACATCCACCATCATCATCCTATCAACTTTCTATCAACCATGCTCAAATCCACTCTGCACATCCACATCTGAGACCTCCCTCCAGTGGCGCACCTTGCGCCAGGCAACGAAATTGG
This sequence comes from Sinotaia quadrata, assembly GCA_028829895.1. Classification (NCBI taxonomy): domain Eukaryota; kingdom Metazoa; phylum Mollusca; class Gastropoda; order Architaenioglossa; family Viviparidae; genus Sinotaia; species Sinotaia quadrata. The sequence continues at coordinate 90,587,120 of CM054182.1, read as the reverse complement.
CCCAGGCCTGAAACTGACATCATCCCAATCAAAATAAAAACAGGAGCTCAATGTCTGATCTCACTAAATCTCATCCATCTGAATTAGAATCCCCAGCGAGGTCATTCACCACGACCTCCCGACCCCATTCTTCATTGCTTGGCAGTCGGTCCATGTGTGTGCCCACCGGCGAGAAGCATTTAGTGTCGTGCTCACTCAACACGTTCTAATCCCTTCCAGTCCCTCTTTCACGTTTTGTCTTCCTTTGCTCCATTCCAGCTCCTACCATTCATGTAGAATAAAATATATTAATTTTTAATAATCTGGATTTAATTATCCAAAACGAAACCACTGCAACAGTGTCTCTCAAAATGCGCTACACACACCCTAAGCCCTAAGGGCACAGGATGGAAGATTCAAAGGGTACACAACAGTGTCTCTCAAAATGCGCTACACATACCCTAAGGTCACAGGATGGAAGATTCAAAGGGTACACAACAGTGTCTCTCAAAATGCGCTACACATACCCTAAGGGCACAGGATGGAAGATTCAAAGGGTACACAACAGTGTCTCTCAAAATGCGCTACACATACCCTAAGGTCACAGGATGGAAGATTCAAAGGATACACAACAGAATTTTTTTCTTTATTTTATCGTGCTATTTTTCTTAGTTGCAGAAACTGAGATTTTCAATAACAAAATAGTAAGTGTAAAAAAAAAAAGTGCTTTCTTCCATAGTAGTGAACACGCGTCTGTTAATTTCAGGATGGTAGGGATCCACTAACCTGTCAAAAGATTCGTTGAAGTTTATTATTGCTTCTGTTATTTCAATTATTTTTAAACTGTGATTCTACATATAAATAAATCAGTGGTGCATATATTATTTATGTTGGTCTAGATTTAAATCTAGAAAAAACAGTTTTAAAACTGACCCTAAGTTATCTTCACCAGGAATGTTGCACTAGTAAGAAAACTCCCACAGGGGCACTCAGTTAGAAGTATACAGTTAATTCCATTTCTTTTATTAATAAACACAATCGAACGTTTTCAAAATAATGTAAGAGTAAATGTTGAAAAAAAAAGTTGTTCAAAGGAAGAAAAAATATTTTAATAATCAAAATGTCTTCAGACTGAAGATTACATTGATCATCTTATAATGTTGTAAAATAACTGCTCAGAGTATATAATAGTCACTGTGTAAGGGTAGTGATTATGTTAATTTCTTTCCACCCCTTTGTTTGTTAACTTCTTTCCACCCGTCTCTAAATTATAATAAATTATTGTATATATTATTGATAGAATGCTGTGTAAAATATTCACGTGATTTGCTAAATGATTTTGTGAATAATGTATTTCTTCTTACAGAAGCTAAGTGGCTTTAGCGATGATTACGTTTATGTAGGAATGTTGAGTCAGTGTAAACACGTGTATACACCATGTTCGCACATTGTTAAACTATTTATAGCCAGTAGAGCTAAATAGAGATCAAGGGATTGTCTAATGAATATTGGTGTAAACCACTTGTCGGCTGTATTGCATCTATGAATTTATGCAATTGTAGGAGTAGAATCTTATAAATATTTCATTGAGTTTATGAATTTTATGCAATTGTAGGAGTAGAATTCTTATTATTTACTTATAAATATTTCATTGTGTTTATGAATTGTATGTTAGCATTTAGCCAACGAGTTGTGATGAATTTGTAAAGAGTAGTCTATTGCTGTCATGATGATTATATTATTCATGCTTATTGGTTGCTGTAGAAGAATGTTATTTAATTGTGACTCTAGCCTAGTAACTATAGTCTGTTGTTTAATTGTGACTCTAGCCTAGTAACTATAGATGGTTGTTTAATTGTGACTCTAGCCTAGTAACTATAGTCTGTTGTTTAATTGTGACTCTAGCCTATTAATTATAGTCTGTTGTTTAATTGTGACTCTAGCTTAGTAACTATAGTCTGTTGTTTAATTGTGACTCTAGCTTAGTAACTATAGTCTGTTGTTTAATTGTGACTCTAGCTTAGTAACTATAGTCTGTTGTAGTTTTATGTTTTAAGTATTCACTGACACTTCCTTGTTTGAATGTTTCTATTGTCTGTTGTTAACTGGCTGACTGAAATTAGGATGGCAGCAGCTTCCGACTATCAGCCGATTTCGCTAGTCTATTGTTGTTGTGTTGTTCTTGACTATTTGTTAAACCTTGTTGTGTTGTTCTTTACTATTTGTTAAATCTTGTTGTTGTGTTGTTCTTGACTATTTGTTAAATCTTGTTGTTGTGTTGTTCTTGACTATTTGTTAAATCTTGTTGTTGTGTTGTTCTTGACTATTTGTTAAATCTTGTTGTTGTGTTGTTCTTGACTATTTGTTAAATCTTGCAGTTGAAATATTTACTGACACCCCTTTGTCTGAGTGCTTCTGTAGACTTTTGCCTAAACTTCTTGTACTTAGCAGTGATGTTTTGTCTAACATGGCCGTGGACTTCTGATTCTAGTTTTGTATTCTCATTTCCGCTTAGAGTATATTATATTTGTTTCTCTTGAAGTACTTGAATCAGAAAACTATTTTATTATTTGTATTTCTTTGTTTTGTTCTTCCACTTGTTTCCACATACTTTTTTTTTGTTCTCAGATTATTGACTTCTGATTTGTGTTTCATGTTATCGAAAATTTTTTTTAGATTATTTAAACCGTCTGGTTTCTTTTATTTTTAATTAAATTCAATCTTAATTAATTTTTTTTCTTTTTCAGATTTAATTAATTTTCAAGATTCTTACGGCCTAAAACTTGTTGAAAATAGAATTCTGTTAGGAAACACTTGAACTGGCTCGACTTGATAAGCAGATCTCTTTCAGAGGCTAACACACACGTATACACACACGCGCGCATATATATATATATATGTAACATATCAATTATTCTGATTACATCGAACATGTATTTAGACATGCATGCAAACGCACGCATGGATATTTATATAGAGAGTACCTATACACTAATAAATTTACTCATTTGTGTACACACACACACACACACACACACACACACACACACACACACACACACATACACACACACACACACACACACACTTTCTCACTTAACTCGTACACCCACGCACAAAGCATGAAAGCTCAGCACGAATGTTTGTATGTCAATGCCATGTAGCACTGGGCAGAAATCCTGTAAAAGGCTATGTAGCAGTGGGCAGAAATTCTGTACAAAGGCTATGTAGCACTGGGCAGAAATCCTGTAAAAGGCTATGTAGCACTGGGCAGAAATTCTGTACAAAGGCTATGTAGCACTGGGCAGAAATTCTGTACAAAGGCTATATAGCACTAGGCAGAAATTCGGTACAAAGACTATGTAGCACTAGGCAGAAATTCTGTACAAAGACTATGTAGCACTAGGCAGAAATTCGGTACAAAGACTATGTAGCATTGGGCAGAAATTCGGTACAAAGACTATGTAGCACTAGGCAGAAATTCGGTACAAAGACTATGTAGCATTGGGCAGAAATTCGGTACAAAGACTATGTAGCACTAGGCAGAAATTCGGTACAAAGACTATGTAGCACTAGGCAGAAATTCGGTACAAAGACTATGTAGCATTGGGCAGAAATTCGGTACAAAGACTATGTAGCACTAGGCAGAAATTCGGTACAAAGACTATGTAGCATTGGGCAGAAATTCGGTACAAAGACTATGTAGCACTAGGCAGAAATTCGGTACAAAGACTATGTAGCACCTTTAAGAAGTGTACTCGCAACGCCGTATGGGCGACAACCTGAAATACGCCATCACTGGGTAGGCGCCATCACTGGGTAGGTGCCAATAACTGGGGAAGTATAATCATTTACAGCAATCAGTCAAATCAAGCTCAGAAACCGCGTCCTGCACTACAAGCCAGAGCATTCGAAGACATAATTCCTGTCATCAGAAAATATCACTTTGGCACTGCTAAACTAGTAGATCCCAGTGATGTGATATGTTTGAAAGTGTCTTCTTCTTTTTTTAATATTAACAATGTGCTGATAGCAAGAACTCTTCGCATATGCGTGGAGTTACTTTCGCACCTGAGTAGATTTGAGTGCCGAGTTATCTCTCCTGGTCTATCCAACAAGGCAGTCTATTGGTTGAAGTTTTACTAAAGTTACTCACAACTTTATGTTATGTTTCGGCAGGAATTGGTCACTAAACACCTAGGTTTGTGTGTGCTTGTGTGTACATGTGTTTATATGTGCGTATACATGCTAATATTTCTATGTGTCCATAATTATTTATGTGTGTATACATGATTATATGTGTTTATGCATGTTCATAAATGTATCTATACGCAGACATGCGAAGCTAGCATCTGCACAATATAAGATTATATATATATGTGTGTGTGTGTATGTGTGTGTGTGTGTGTGTGTGTGTGTGTGTGTGTGTGTTAAAAATGATAATTTTAATGAATAATCTTTCGAAGCTTATGAGAAAAGCAAATTATATATTATTGTATTTACCACACACCTTCATCCTTATTGTAAATATTACGTTATTCTTAAGACGCTCAGAATTTATCCACTTATAAGTCAAAGGTAATGCTTTGCTCCTAAGTTGTGTAACACTTCGAAAGACAGACAAGTGGAGACTGATTCGTTTTTGTTTGTACTGAATTTATCGTCTGTTGTCAAGACAGACAACTGGAGACTGATTCGTTTTTGTTTGTACTGAATTTATCGTCTGTTGTCAAGACAGCTTCAAGACTGAGGCTTTCAGGAAACATTGATGTAAACTTGTAAAGACAAAATCAAGATCACGTAATTTTCTTTTGGAGAATGCAAATCACACTGTAGCCACATTTTGAGATGGGTGAACATATGAAAAAAATTTAGAATGTTCTTCACCTGTAGACTTGAAGGACAGACAACATAGAAAGTTAAATCAAGAAAATGTCCTGATAATATTACAGAAATCCAATTTGTTATGAACAAAAAGTATCTCGTAGATATATCTCATCCCGTAAATCTATCCCGTAGATCTATCTTATGTCGCAGATTCCGTTAATTAATTTTTTTTTGAATAGGGAGAAGAAGAAGGCAATACAATCAACTGTTCTTTACTTATGTGTGAATATGGTAGGGGAAAATGTCAGCAATGGCGGTGGAATTTGAAAGATGATTTAAAACAAAGAGGTTCTTTACTTGAACACGATTCACTCTCCCTCGCAGTATTTACAGGATGGTCGCCATTTTCTTACAGCTCTCTTTCAGTCAGGTACGATTGTCGACATTTTGTTCAAGATGCAACTCTTGGTTTTCTTCTGTCCCGAAGACCGGGCGAATAAATAAAGTAATGGATGACGATCAATAATTCTAGAGGGCTTGACAACGATTACGATTCTAGAGTTGACAACGATCACTATTCTAGAGGCAACGATCACGATTCTAGAATTTACAACGATCACTATTATAGAGGGCTTGACAACGATCACTATTATAGAGGGCTTGACAACGATCACGATTCTAGAATTTACAACGATCAAGATTCTAGAAGGTTTGACAACGATTATAATTCTAGAGGGTTAGACAACAGTCATGATTCTATAGGACTTAACAACAATCATGATTCTATAGGACAACAACAATCATGATTCTATAGGACTTAACAACAATCATGATTCTATAGGACTTAACAACAATCATGATTCTATAGGAACAACAATCATGATTCTATAGGACTTAACAACAATCATGATTCTATAGGACTTAACAACGATCATGATTCTATAGGACAACAACAATCATGATTCTATAGGACTTAACAACGATCATGATTCTATAGGACTTAACAACGATCATGATTCTATAGGACAACAACAATCATGATTCTATAGGACTTAACAACAATCTACAGAACTTGAAAGGATTCACCTTTCGGGAAAGGTTATCAGATTACGAAGAAAATGGCGATTTTGTTGAAAGAGAAATAACTGGTACTCTTTGCAGGTGAATGTTTTGACTTTGTTTTCTATGTCTTCTATATAACATGAACAACTTTTTGTTGTTGGGTTTTTTTTTGTGGTTTTATGCAAGGAGAGATGTAAGACAATATTCCCAAATAGTTAAATTTCGAACACGCTGTTCAAGAGGGCCACTAAGTGTGAAACATGTCTCTGGTCAGTTAGTGAGTGGATTTCATTATCCAACATGGCGATTGTAAATCAGGGGCGAAAGAAGCACACACAAAACAAGTGACTGACAGTTGTAAAATCAAGAAAGAAAGAAGCACACACAAAACAAGTGACTGACAGTTGTAAATCAGGGGCGAAAGAGGCACACACAAAACAAGTGACTAACAGTTGTGAATCAGGGGCGAAAGAGGCACACACAAAACAAGTGACTAACAGTTGTGAATCAGGGGCGAAAGAGGCACACACAAAACAAGTGACTAACAGTTGTGAATCAGGGGAGAAAGAGGCACACACAAAACAAGTGACTAACAGTTGTGAATCAGGGGCGAAAGAGGCACACACAAAACAAGTGACTAACAGTTGTGAATCAGGGGCGAAAGAGGCACACACAAAACAAGTGACTAACAGTTGTGAATCAGGGGAGAAAGAGGCACACACAAAACAAGTGATTGACAGTTGTAAAATCAAGGAAGAAGAAATGTTTAAACGAAACTAATTTGACCGAGTACTCAGTAACAACGAATAGTCAGTTGACTTTTACACACAGGTCAACACACACTATCGGAACTTACTTTTGCCTCAAATTTGTTCAACAATGGCTGGGATGGGAAGTCACGATTGTACATTGATACCTAACCTACTCAAGGCGAATTTTCTGCATGAAGCATTTAAATGTATTGTGCTGTGTTAATTGTGTTTGTTAATTGCTCAATATGTACATGTTATTCGTCAGGGCTGGGTGTACAAATTCTCAAAAATTATTTTAATTGTATTATTCCAGGTTTAAATAATACTCCCTCTTGGCTAAATGAGTCCACTGCACTGATCACCTGCAAACGTAATCGGACAACACTGACCATCCGCAAAGAGCATACTCGGACAACACTGATCATTCCCAAACAACATAATCAGGCAACTTTGAGGATCCCCAAATAACATAATCGGACAATACTGACCATCCCCAATAACATAATCGGACAATACTGACCATCCCCAATAACATAATCGGACAACACTCACCATCCCCAATAACAATCGGACAACACTCACCATCCCCAATAACATAATCGGACGACACTCACCATCCCCAATAACATAATCGGACAGCACTCATCGTCCCTAAGATAATCGGACGCATCACGTATGAACTAAATCTACTCTATTAGTTATTTAGCAGCTTACTATGTCAATTTGAAATCGTAGCTCACTATTTCAATTTGAAATCACTTGAAAATCACAGCTTACTATTTCAATTTGAAATCACAGCTCACTATTTCAGTTAGAAATCACAACTCACTATTTCAGTTTGAAATCAGCTATTTTCTGAAGCGATTTCTGCGTGGTTCGCACTACCTGATAGAGTGTACATTCTGTCAGGTCGAGTACACTTCGATGTCAAATGAGTTTTTTTGTTTACTGACTCTCGAAGAATACTGAATCGGATGCATAAAGACAAAAGGCTAAACTTCGGTCAAAGAACTCATGGCTGTCAACCAACCCTAAAATGACCTTTGACCTATTCGTCAGTGAGAAAAATGGCTACATATGTACTTTTATAATTTCGGTTCGACTCTGTTTTATCACGTAATAAAAGTATTTTATTCAGAAAGTATAAATGATAAGTCAGTTTAAATGCATGTAAAATAAATTCATTACGACTGATATTTAATTTATTCCTATGCAAACTTGCATAGTGCAATTTAATTGTTAACGCTAAGACAATGTCACTATCCTTTGTGTCACTATCAATATATGTACACAAATGAGAAAGTGACAACTCAATATGAAAGATAACTTCTGACCTCTGACCTATTTTCGTGTAAATCTTAAATGCCGAAATATAAAAGGTACAGGAGGCTATCTTTCTCCCAGAATCAGCGTAAGGCTGAGTTCGTTGACCAGTCATCTTCGCCGAAAGGACCTTCAAACGAAAGCTGTACGTGACAACTGTAGTGTGCGGGGGGGGGGGGGGGGAAGTACATAGTTTTCAATCCCCTGATATTTTGCCTACATGAGTTATCTTTCCATTAGTATGTAACTGCAGATAAAACCAGATGGCACTGCTGATCAATTCATGCACTAGGTGAAAATCAAGCTGATGAACGTAATAAAAGTATTTGTGTGTGTGTGTGTGTGTGTGTGTGTAATGAAAATTATGAATATAAATCCTTTTTTTAATTGTGAATCGACCTATGCAACTGATTTGCGAACAGGCTTATTTCACAGTAAATATTACAATGCATTCACTAAAATATATAGATTCGTTACTTAAAATGCATTGAATGGACTTTGGAAGCAATCTCTGATTTATGGGTCAGGTTTTTAATTGGACCCTAGTTCTGGATTTTGCTGGCATCGCTTCCAGTGTGATTAAATTGTCCAACCTCCACAAAATCACGTCACCCGACCGACAAATTGTGCAGTGTGCAGCTTAGTGCTGACGGGGGTTGACTCATGAAGGCAATTATCGTGTTATGCAGTGTTAATGTGACTGCGGAACGGAAAGCCCACTTGGCCAAAAGACAAAATACCTTCTACATTGGGATGGGCGATACAGAATGCGGTCATAGTAATGTTTCATTCGAAATCTGACACGCATGGTTAATGTACAGTTTACACTTTCAAACTCTATGGTCTAAATGGTTTAAGCTATCGGTAACAGAGTTAGAAAATCTTTCCTTGTCGACTATCACTTACTTGACCTAGAAGTGATTAATTAAACTCATATCTGTGCATTTGCCTTTTCCCTTCTCTAAGTCAGCCCCTGGGTAATCGTGAACCAAACATCATGGCTTTACTTTGTACAAGAAAAGAACCAAATACACACAGCAAAGTATGTTAGGCAAAGAGTGTTGTGCGTTCAGGAAAATGATTCATTATGGCTTAAGAGTTCTCTTCATTAGCCAACAAATAGATAGATAGACAGACAGATAGATAGATAGATAGATATTAATCTTTCATAACTAATTTCAAGTGATGAGAAAATTTTTATTTTTATTTTATTAGTGGTCCTCCACCAGTCATCAATACTTTCTCATTTGACGGTTATTTTGGCATTGTAAACGTTTTCACAGTTCCACAACAAAATAAATAGCATTTATGGTCAAATAAGGTTTTTCACAGGTGGAAAACTTCTTACTAAAAGAGAAGACAAATCCGACTTTAAATTATATTTAGCAAGCCCCCATCTACCCACTTTCTTCTTAAACATAAGAATAGCAATATCAATATGTATAATAAAGTCAATAAAATTCACAATTAATTTATTAAAATAAAAATCAACTATACAAATGAAAATTACAATGAAACAGATAATTTGACATCAATATTCCAATAACCCATGTTCAGGTAAATTAGTTTACAGTCTTTCTCGATATATATAATAATAAAATTACAGCTAATTATATTATAGTTCAACAATAGAGTCAATACAAATTGCAGGTTAGTCCTTTCAGAGAATAGAAATGGAGTTATTAGAAGAGGTTATTATAAACTTCACATAACTGGGACTAAGTACAGATTCAACAGTCGTTTCACTGGACTTTTCAATTACGTCACAATGTCAAAATGTTACAATGCCAAAATGTCCGAGCTCAGCACGTGTTCCTGCCTCGTGGAAAAGAAAACACTGATGTGTCATTCCTCTCAACCGATCTGACACTCTCTTGCCATCAGTCCTGGACTGATGTACTTATTATCCTTGCTTTGATACATCAAAAGTAGGGGTGTAGCATACTCACATTTGATCAAACCAGATCACGATAAGCACATAGGTGATAAAGTTAACTGTGACTGTAATCTACATGAATTGAGAAGGAGGGGGTAAATAACCTAGAGGCCTAGGGACACATTCAAAGGTCCATGTTTAGTTGAAAATAAGGGAGCTTGAATGAGGTGTGTAAGATGGAGGGGAATCTCTGATGACTAATGCTCTAATAGTCTGGTGACAACTTGTTGCACATTTGTGGGATTAATTTTGAAAGTCTTTAAATAGGGAAGTAAACTCATATCATATGCTTTTCTCCAAAAAGGCCCAGTCTAATTTTAAAAGGAATAGGCTGGTATCTGTATGTATATGTAGCCAAAATGCTTTATCAAAAAATAGCATATAATATTTTAAGGAATCCATCGGCTGTTGTTACAGATGACTTTAACCCTTGGTTTCACTGAACGAAGATAGATTTGCATTTTATATTATTTTACGATTAATAATTTTGTGTGAATTATAATTATGACAATATGTTATGTATAATTAGTTTACGTTTTATTTCAGTGTAGTGAAATTGCGCTCAGAGAAAATGAGTTAGTCTTTATATTAGGAGCACTATGTATTTAACATTAGCAGTCTCTGATCACTGCATTTAATAATTGCAGGGCCACTTGTTTCTCATGTATTTTTGTGTTTTCTCGGCGTGTGTTTTGGTCGCATCACATCTTATCTTCTTGTTTTGTGGCATCATATTGCTTGAGTGCATCGGTTGTTGATTTGTACAAATGCTGTACTACATCTCAAGTCTACATAGACTCACCAGCAGCAGAGCACCAGTGAAACTAAGTAAAATAGTACGTTGGCCAGGACTATGTGAACGGTTTGATAACCATGTAAACATTTTATAGAGAACTGTCAGAAACTGTGAGAAATATTTTAGAAGCTGTGAACTGAAAAGAATCTATGAACTTTTAAAACTTCATTCAGGGAAATCTCAATAGCTAGGGGAGGCCTAACGTTTCTCTGATAGATATTATGAAGCTGTAATTGTGGACTTTGTAATTGATTGTTGTTTTATTTTCTTTTATAGTTTATTTTTCTTTTATTTAAATATTTCTTAATTTTCACCTGTCTTGCATCATTTCTTATCATCTCCATTTCGTGTAAAATCCATTAATTGTAGTCATTGTATATGTCTACTGTGTCTATACATGTGAGGATCCTGATCTTCTGGGGGCAAACGAGTCACTGGAGCAATTGACCTCACATTGTTGTGTATTTCTTATTGTCCATCTTATGGGGTACCAACACTTTACATAACACAAGTATAACATATCAATAGAAAAATTTATGAAATGTTTCCATGTCCACTTTCTCTCAATCAGTCAGTTTAAACTCACCATTCAAGCTAACCACTACCTTCAGAGCCGTACTTCTCTGTCTTCAAATTCAAAAGTGAATAGACAGCAAAATTCTCTACTACAAGTAAACTCCTTAAACTCAGCCCATTGGCTAGTCTTGTTCTCATAAATCATAAACATTGAATAATTAAAAAAATGCTCACTCAGTTTCCACTAGGTCAGCAAATTTGAATATTCTTCCCTTAGGCTGTTTACTTCAAACTCAGACACTTTCAAAGTAACATGTTGTCCAAGGTCGTGTCACTCTGACAGTTTAGCAACTTAAATAACAATTAAAATTAAAATTAAGGAGGGGCAAATTTTCTTTGTCACAGCATCATGTCTTCGTAACGAGATAATAGTTGTGACAAGATATAAAATGTTTTCAAAATATGATACTCTATGCTGGACTTGTGGTATTTGGTCGTCTATCCGGCCCGCGAACTGTTCCAACAATTTTATCTGGCCCGCGGTCTCAAAAGTTTGCCCGCCCCTGCTCTATACTGTGATGGTAGGCAAGCCTGCCTACATGATTCGTGTTGCAGAAGAACTGACAGTTGACAGAAAGTCCCTTTGAGAATAATAACACTTGATTGAAAAGCAATGTTTTCTGCCGAGATATCAGATATCAGTTTTTAATTTAACGAGAATCGATCGATGACATCTAGTTACGATTAGTTCCCTTTGAAAAACAAAACTGCTGCTACGTTTTTTGGTTTTTGGTTTTCACTTCTGATTGTCACAATATGTAGAGGCAACAATAACAACAAAATCCCAGAATATTCGCAGTCCATGAAAAAAATTAATTATGAGACCATACCTTTTAAAAACCCAATTCGTTTCCATTTTTAATGGACATTAAAATATATTTTGAGTCGCCACTTTGTTGTTAGTGTTGTTATTGTCTGGTATCACGTTGGTTGCTTATTTTTCCAGAGAGGTAGGTTAGTGCTGTTATTGTCTGGTATCACGTTGGTTGCTTATTTTTCCAGAGAGGTAGGTTAGTGCTGTTATTGTCTAGAACCACGTTTATTTTTCACGTTGGGAAGTGGGTTAGTTTTCTTATTATCTGGAATCAGGTGTATTGCTTATTCTTGCAAAGAAAGGTAATCGGTGTTTTTATTGTTTTAATCATTTTTACATTTTACGTTTACTTGGAAAGGTGAGTTCTCTCGAGATCCAGGTACTGGTTATGCAAGCCGGTGATTAGGGATTCGAGCCTACCCGGCCTGATTTGGTAGACGGAGTTTTGTTAACAAGCATGCACCCGGCCTGATATGGTAGTCGAAGTTTTGTCAGCAAACACACCCCCCCCCCCCGACCTGATTTGGTAGTCGAAGTTTTGTCAACAAACACACACCCGACCTGATATGGTAGTCGAAGTTTTGTCAGCAAACACACACCCGACCTGATATGGTAGTCGGAGTTTTGTCAACAAACACGCATCTGGCATGATTTTGGTAGTCGGTTTTGTCAGCAAACACCCCCCCGACTTGATATGGTAGTCGAAGTTTTGTCAACAAACACACACGCGACCTGATATGGTAGTCGAAGTTTTGTCAACAAACACACACCCGACCTGATATGGTAGTCGAAGTTTTGTCAACAAACACACACCCGACCTGATATGGTAGTCGAAGTTTTGTCAGCAAACACAAACCCGACCTGATATGATAGTCGGAGTTTTGTCAACAAACACGCATCTGGCATGATTTTGGTAGTCGGTTTTGTCAGCAAACACCCCCCACCCCCCCGACTTGATATGGTAGTCAAAGTTTCGTCAGCAAACACCCCTACCGACCTGATATAGTAGTCGGAGTTTTGTCAGCAAATACACATTCTTCTTGGCTCGAGACTAACGAGTTGAGCCGTATCTGTAAGACGATTGGAGATTTGAATGTATACGTATCTTTAGTAAACGTTTTCGAGTTTCTTTTAGTAAGTAGGAATAACTGACAATTACTAATTACTGTAATTGTCTTATTAATACATTGATCAGCCATGTCTACGTACTGATAAAAGTGCGTCTTTACTTAATTTTATATACACTTTTTGACAGGACAACCCACAAAGAAAGGAATCTATTTTGAAGTATGATAGTGGACACTGGTTATGATAGTGGTAACTGGCTATGATAGCGGACACAGGTTAGGATAGTGGCTCAGCCTGCGTGTGCACTAACTGCATAGCGTAACATCTTATTTTTTAAAAAAAAATATAATTATGCACTTTTGAGAAGAATGGATATGTTTTTGTTTCGTAAGTGCGTAAGTTCTAATTCAAAGTATTGCGAGTTCTAAACTCAAAGTATAGAGAAGTTCTAAATCAAAGTTTAGCGAAGTTCCAAATCAAATATAGCGAAGTTTTAAATCAAAGTATTACGAAATTATAAAATCAAAGTACAGCGAAATTCTAAATTAAAATATGGAAAAATTATAAAATCAAAGTTTAGCGAGATTCTAAATCAAAGTATAGCGAAGTTCTAAATCAAAATATAGCGAAATGATAAGCCAAAGTATAGCAAAGTTCAAATTAAAAGTTTAACGAAGTTATAAATCAAAAATATAGCGAAGTTACAAATGAAAGTATAGCGAAGATCTAATGTATTGGTTGATAGTCAAATTTTCTTCATGTTCACTTTCACATATTTAAATTTTTATGCTGCATGCTCTATGTGCTCGACTTTTAGAAAAAACAACAACTGGTCTGTCAATGATCTTTTTCAGGGTTCACCGACAAATGCGCGCCCCGACAAATGCGCGCCGACAAAAACGCGATGGACAAAAGCGCGACGACGTGTTCTGTCCCTAACTCTAACCCTTAATCATAACTCTAATCCTAACCCTAACCATAACATAACCCTAACCCTAAACCTATCGCGCATTTGTCGGGGCGAGCAATTGTCGTTGGCGCATTTGACGGGTCACCCTTTTTCAGACCCTACTTAATAATATTGTTCATATGAGTGAGTGAGAGAGGGTTTGTGTGTGTGTGTGTGTGTGTTTTAGCATTTGAAAGCAATACATAAAACCTGAATTGAACAAACATTTGTGGGTACATTATAAGTAATATCAAACAGAAAAGCAAACCCGTGGCCACGCAGGTAGAAATAGTGCTGTCCAAACTTTCTTTTAAAAACTCTGTTGTTATATACAGCTTATAGTGTAGATCGCTATACTTGGCAAACAATGTGGAGCATTGTGGATTGAAAGAAACTGGAGCTGTGGGTTGGTAAAATGTAGAGAATTTGAAGTGATATTGGTTGATAAAAATAGAAAGTATAGAGCGTTATTGGTTAGTTAACAGTAGAGAATTTGGAACATCAATGGTTGGTAAAATGTAAAATAATAATAATAATAATAATGAGCGCTGTGAGTTGGTTAAAAGTAGACTTTGAAGCGTAATTGGTTGGTAAAATGTAAAATAATAATTAATAATAATGAGCGCTATGGGCTGGTTTAAAGTAGACTTTGAAGCGTAATTGGTTGGTAAAATGTAAAATAATAATTAATAATAATGAGCGCTATGGGTTGGTTTACAGTAGAGAATATCGAGCACATTGTATACAGTGAGGCTTATGGCGTTGGTAAAATGTTAATAAAAAAATTAAATATCTTGGGTCTGTAATGGAAGTATAAAATTGAATTTTTTGTTGCTGGTAAAGAGTTGAGATTTAGAAAGAAGTGGGATTATTAAACACTAAACATTTGGAAGGAAGTGGGATTATGAAAAAGATTATAAATGAGAAATAATTAGGATTGTGAAAAATAGTATAAATTTGGAAAGAAGAGGGCTTCTGAAAAAAGAGTATAAATTTGGAGAACTAGAGTGTTTGTTTAGAGAGCAGAATATGTAAAGTACTAAAGGGGGTAGTAAAATGAATTGATGAGTTGCAAACTTGGCAAAGAATATTTAATTTGAAACACCCTGGGTTAGATGGAGAATAGACAGAATGAAGAGATACGGTTTTATTAAAAGAGGCCAGATGGAATCTAAAGAGATATGGAGTAGTTACGAACATAGAGAGTTGCGTTACACGTGATATGGACGAGACAAAACTCCTGAAAAAGAAAGAACAATTAAGGGAAGGCATTGGTGCAGAGATACCACGCCCGCCATCTACTTCTTCAAGAGGTCTGGACTCCAACCCACTTCACATACCATGCTTGTCTTCTGTTTCTTCTAGAGGGCTGGGTTCCAATCCACCTTAGGTACCACGTCTGCCTGCCATCTACTTCTTCAAGAGATCGAGGTTTCGGCCTACATCTGGTAGAATTAAGAACTGATGCGGCGATTCTTAACCACTCCTTAGGTCATAATATTCGTAGGTAGTGTTTAATCTACTGATTTGGACGAAAAGACAGGTTCAAAGGTCTACAACATGACTAGATGCTTTTGATTAATGAAGTGTGTGCGCCAAACTTGCTCTGACAAATGCTTTTTAAAAAAAAAAATGAACGTAAATAAATTATACCTTTCCTTCTCAAACCCTATACCCTAACAACTCATCTTTCTACACTATCCGTATGCATATGTTACAAGGAAAGGTGAAAAAAAAAAAAACGAGTCTCATGGCGGGCGTACATTGCTAAGTCAAACAAACTTCCGAGGGGTTGGGGGGGGGGGGGAAGAATCAGCAATCACTACCTGCGCCAAAAATAGACTTCAAGGTGCTCTATCACAGTAATTATACCTGCCACTAAACACGCGCAGAAAATATGTGGAGGCCGCCTAGCAGATAGAAACGGTTATTAATAACATCAACAATAGTGCGCGGTGCGAACCGTGACACCTTGCACGCGACCTTCTTGGCTGACGTGCTGGGCCTCAAGGTTAAGGGTGTACAGGTAAGTTCGCAGGCAATTGAAATGTACACGGATCCCGGAAGCGAACGAGTAACCTCCCGGTACGCATGAAAACCCAACGACGAAATCGGTACGTTAAGGCTATCTTGCAAAGACCAAGGTTAACTGCTGTATAGAGGAGGGCTGATAGAATGAGAAAGAGAGAGGGGAAAAAAACAGTTTACTGAGATGAAGCTTCTTTCTCTTACACAGGTCAAGGCCAAGACTGACAGAGGCAGAGTTGACTGCCGAGATACTGACATGATACAAACGAAACTGCCGCACTAAAATCGCAGGCCAGCTGGACAGCATAGATTATTCTATCATTCTCAATCAAATATGTATTCATAATATATATATATTTAATATATCCATATGCATCAGTCATTTAAAAAAATATATGGATTGCATTCCTTTCTACTTAATTCGTAAAAGTTTTTATCTCTTTCATTCTACCCCCCCCCCCCACACACACACACACCTTTTCTCTCTCCCTTCCCTTTCTCTTACATTTCCCCCCACCTCTTTCATTTTTTTCTTAGATAAATGTAATCCTCCAAACCCCACGTCTGCATCAAAATGCAACTGTTAACTTTTATCAGAAATAAAACATATCTGTATTTTTTTTAATCAAACATAAACAAAACAACGAAAGACTGTCATCGTACTTTTTATTGCATCCTATCGGCCACAAACTGATCTTTAAAAATAAAAACTAAACTCAAGAATGAAATTTTAATTTACAAGCACAGTGATCATTATCCAAGAATAAGCGAAAAGTTGGTTTATTTTCAATCAAATATTCTTTTTAATATAATTATTTATTAAATTCCTAGCCTAGACATCAGCAGTCAGTTAACACCAGACAATCGTTCAGTTTATCCTAGCCTAGACATCAGCAGTAAGATAACATTAGACAATCAAGTTCATGGGTATAAATCATCACAGAATTAGAGTGGAGTTTCATAGAAATAATTAAAGTCAATGTTCATAAACTTTTCAATGATGGCTGCTTTCCCTAGCCCTGTTCACAATCATGCTGTTTGCAACAAGTCACTTTCTTTCTTATTTAGGCGATGGTCCAATGTACCCCTTCTGTGCACATTACACAACTGTTCCAGAATCTTCAAAGCGCTCACAAAGTACACCCCTGGAGAATCATCCCCAATTTCACATGCACTATCAAGCACATCAGGAGGAATGTTCCCGAATTTTCGTGTGCACTGCTCAAGCATGCTATGAGGAATGTTCAAAATAATCTTTGTCAATTCTCAAGACCAAACTCAGGTCACAAATTTCAGCCGTACTGGCTCTCAAATGGAACTCACAGGAATCAATTTACTGTAAACGTTTATTGATAAGTTTAATGATAATGCTGGATTCTCATACCAACATGATCAAGTAGAATGCAGTATTAGTCATTGTAGCCTGAAATGAAAAGAAAGGCCTGTTCTTCTCTGCAAATGTCAAATTAAGGCAATGTTAAATTTCAGGCATATTTCATCTCTAAAACACCTTTTTCTCTTACATACATTGTCAACTTACAAATCCTACAACAATTTCATTAGCCCGATAAACAGCATAAGAAATATAGATTCAATCAAAATTAATAAGTATAATGTACAGTGTAATCAAATTAGTGAACATAGAAATAATAGTTCAATTACATAAGCATTCAGTAATTCAAATCATAGATCAATAGCAAACATGGACGAAATATTTTAAGTCTTAACTAACAATGACCTTTATGACCAGACTCGAGTTTCGTCAAAATCAAAGTGATTAGAATAGAGTACTTCTTTAACAAAAGTTACCCTCAGTCCATCCCCATTGGATGAAATTGTTATGAGCAAGTGAGAAAGTATTTAGTCAGAAAACTACTCAGCCAGTTCGAGCTGGTTTTTGATTGCATCAGCAAACTTTCTAGCATATTCTCCACCTGAGTTGAAAATATCATCGCAAGGAGTGCCCAAGATCGGGTCAAGTTAACATTGGCAACAAATATATAATTGTTAAGTTTGGAAATAGGGATACGCAAATTTACTCCACCACAGAGTTGTAGTGGAAAGTTATAACTTGGGAGACAATTTGACTGCATTTCACTGCATTTGACTGCATTTGACTGCATTTCATCCTGACTAAACGACAAGACTTTCTGACAGAAATCTGTAGATGATGAATCCCATACATTCGTTAAACGTTAAACATTCGAGAAAGAATAGTATCAAATTATTTGGTGAACGCACCTGCATGTAATTGTATGAAGAATAAAAAACTTCTACTGATGTCAATGAGTATTTATAGTAAGAGAGTAAGGGGTGCTATGGATTACTGTGAAATATAGTATTATACCGTAAGAAAGACAAACTATATTTTTTAAATTGTTATAGTAAGAGAGTAAGGGGTGCTATGGATTACTGGGAAATATCTTATACCGTAAGAAAGATAAACTTTAAAAAAAAATTGTAATAGTAAGAGAGTAAGGGGTGCTATGGATTACTGTGAAATATATTATTATACCGTAAGAAAGAGAAACAATATTTTTAATTGTTATAGTAAGAGAGTAAGGGGTGCTATGGATTACTGTGAAATATATTATTATACCGTAAGAAAGAGAAACATTTTTTTTATTGTAATAGTATAGTATTACAGTGAAATAGGATTTGATCAGAACCTAAGGTATAAATAATTAAATAATGAATTCTGCTGATTACTAAGAGGCTGTTTAATTTTGTGGAGAGGTGGGTATTAGTTTATTTGTTTGTGTGTTTGTTTTTGTTTTTATACTTACAGGATTGTTCTTCATTGAATTCTTTAGAAGAGCAAGATCTACCTGTGAAACACTAAATTAGCATCTGGTTATCATTACCTCTGTACACAGACTGGAGCATTCATGGCATGTGAAATAGATAGAGGAAGCCAAACAGATGTGATTGTAGCATACCACATGTTTTAGGAAATTCAACTTCTTGTATTATGACCATAATAGAATATGAATAAACATAAGACAAAAAAAAAAAACCAGGCTAAATATTATTATGTTCGGACATTATGGCAAACAACATTCTAGAAAAAGTATTATTTAGCAGATATGTATCAGAATAGGATGCTGCTGTTTTTGCACAAAATGTTGTTGCTTTGTTACATTAATATTTCGTTGCATAATTGTAAATCTTAGTGCTTATAATGTAAGAGTACTGTAATTGCAATTTTTTAATGATGACGTCATCTAAGGGCTACAAAAGTGTCAAAGAAAATGAACACATAACTAAAAAATGAACACATAACTAACTCACTTTTAATTGTGGTAGATTCCATTGCATGGTTGCACAGTGTCAGCATATGCACTTTATACTTAGGAAATCTTATTGCAGAAAACATATCGCCTCTATCGTTTCTAAGTCAGAGCTCGTTGTGTGTGTGTGTGTGTGTGTGTGTGTGTGTGTTTATTTATTTACTCCTCAGAGAAAAGCATTGTACTTAGGCAGTTATTCTCATTATCATACTTTTATTATTTTCAGATCAGTACTACATTATGTTCGTCTCGTGACGACTGTCATTAAAGTTTCATTATTTGTGGTAGAATAAAAAAATGAACGCATGAGTGTGTGTGTGGGGGGTCGCTGTAAAATACTCCTGTGACTGAGCAAGAGAGTATTTAATGTGACATCAGTGGCTAATGATACGATAACCGTATGCCTGTCTGTCGGAATATCAATCTATTTTATTTTAAAATCAAAGAACGGTGGAGACAAATGGCAGGCCTCGTCCATATTGTTTTCGTCGTTTCGGTCTTTTGTCTGTATCAGTCGTGTGTCTCTTGCAACTGTCTCCCTTGTAGTGCTAGTTTGTTACTACTCCAACTTACGAGTGTTGCCTTCCTTGACCCGGATAAGGGATGGGGTGCAGACATTTCCGGTGACTAATTAAGAGTAGCTCCGTTTAAAAGAAAAGTTTGTCAAGCGAAATAAAAGAAATAGAGATTGAAAGAGTTAGTGAAATCAAACGTAGTAAATTATATGCAAAGCACACCGGAAGAGCTCATGGAAACAAAAATAGTTAATTATATACAAAGCACACCGAAAGAGCTCATGGAAAACTAAGTAGTTAATTATATACAATGGAGATTGAAATAGTTAGTGAAATCAAACGTAGTTAATTATATACAATGGAGATTGAAAGAGTTAGTGAAATCAAACGTAGTTAATTATATGCAAATGGAGATTGAAAGTAGTTTGCCTCTTTAAAATAGTATTAATAATGACATATACAGTTTGCCTCTTTAGAAAAATATTAATATTGTCATCATATTTGCCTCTTTAAAACAGTATTAATTATAACACTATATATTTTGCCTCCTTAAAACAGTATTAATAATGACATCATACAGTTTGCCTCTTTAGAACAGTATTTCCATTGACATCATTTAGTGTGCCTCTCTAGAACAAATTTATTATGTTCAGTAGTAGCAGTGACATCATATTGGTTGCCTTTCTAGAACGGTGTTTGTAATGACAGTATGATGTTTTCATCCTTAGAAAAGTTGTAGTAATGGTACGTCCTCCTTTGTGCAGCATTAACAATGACAACATATAGATTAATTGCGCTTTACAGTAGCATTTTAGAGTAGAGCCAACATACAATATGCCTTAGTTAATAGGTACCATAACAATTTAGTATATTTACATACTTTATTCTTGCGTTATATCGTGTTATAACTATATTTTTCTTATCACAGGAAGCCGCCTCAGAGCGATACTAGTGACGTCTGATATGTGGCTGTGTGTTTCTAAAAAATATATAAAGTAAAACTCTGAATAAAATGTTCCACTCTTGATATCTATACTAACATGGTGTGTCACCTTAGGGCAGTACCAGTATTATTATGTGTGTCTCCTTAGAGCAGTACCAGTATTATTATGTGTGTCTCCTTAGAGCAGTACTATTCTTACACACATATTATTATGTGTGTCTCCTTAGAGCAGTACCAGTATTATTATGTGTGTCTCCTTAGAGCAGTACTAGTATAATGTGTGTCTCCTTAGAGCAGTACTAGTATTGTGTGTGTCTCCTTAGAGGAGTATTAGATTGTGTGTTTCCTAAGAGCAGTATTTGCATTGTCTTTGTGTCTTATTAAAGACAGTACTAGCACTGTGTGTTTCCTCCTTACTATTGTGTGTGTGTGTGTGTGTGTGTGTGTGTCTGTCTGTCTGTCTGTCTGTCTCTATCGTGCTGCCTTGTAGCAGACAGAACTAACAGTGCTTGCTCGTTTTGATTTGTGTTCGGCATCTTCACGCATCTTTCGCTGATTTCGCGAACAAGCGCCTAGGAGAGATTTATATGAGATGAAAGACATAATTCAACTGGATGGGGAGAATGTTGAAAGGTCCAGTTCGTAGAACTGTCTGACCTAATTCATCTTTAAGTAAATACTAGATTAAACAACTTCGCACTAAGACTGATAAAATAATTCTGCAGATTTTTCGGGAGTGTGGGAGGACCTTGACGTCTTAGTCATGAGTTATTTGTAGCTGTCATTTGACATGAACAAAACATTTTAAATCAAACTTTTAACCGCATACATGTTTTTTCTACGTAGTTGTGCCGGAGGAAATAAATTATAATTTTCCGGTCAATTTCTGTACAAAACGAGCTTGATATAAGGCACAGGTGGATGGAGGATTTTCCAGATACACATTTTGCTCTAGATATCGCTACTATCCCTTGTACAATAATTTTCATTGTTGTTCTATTAATAGTGTTCGCTGTAATGTCGTTTCACTTGTCATCGCTCGACATTGTTCAATGAATTGTTCTCTCTCTCCTCTCTTCTTTTGATTGGCCGATTGATAGCTTATTTTGATAAATTAAGTACCCGAAAATATTTAATTTTTCTAAAGATCACACAACCAATCAGTTAAATTTATTTTAAAGATTAAAGTTGCACCATAGTACTATAAAATATTTCTTAGATCGCATCACGGTGCGTCGCCACACGCTCAAGATACAATCACAATCATAGTGTGCCCTCTCACACATTGAAGATCACTTATAATCATAGTGCCCTCTCACACACTAAAGATCACTTATCATAGTGCCCTCTCACACACTAAAGATCACTTATAATCATAGTGTGCCCTCTCACACACTGAAGATCACCTCACAATCATACTGTGTCCTCTCAGACACTAAAGATCACTTATAATCATAGTGTGCCCTCTCACACACTGAATATCACACCACAATATGTCATTTACAGGCGTTGAAATTTTAAAAGGAATTGTGTGCAGGAGTCTTTTATGCCCCACTCTTCAAAAGAAGAACTCTCACATACTCTCCAAAGCATTCAGTCGCTCTTCAAATAGCTGTCTGCCTGGTTCATCTCATACCCCGCCCCACTCTTCTCACAGCTTCATCTCGCCTTCTCTCGAGCTCTGCCCCAATCTCAGCATCCGCATTTCGTTCTACACACTGATTTTCCAAGTTTTCTTTGCACAAGCCCTATCTCCTCCACTAAAGTCTGTGGTGTTACCCTCAAACAAATATGGTTACCCTCAAACAAATATGGCGAATTCATCTCCGCTATTGAGGGAAAGCACTATATACAATCGAAGTTATGGGCTGTATGACGCAATCACCCATCGACGGAGGGCGGTTGTGGGTGTGCGCCAAACTGGTGCGACCCTCTTCCGCCGGCCCTCCTGCCCTCCACCTCAGAACTCAATGTGAAGAAGTGGGGTCCCACTGAGGCACTTCAGATCAGATAACGTCTGGTGACGAAATGATCAACGCAAGCTCCAGTGGTGACATTAAACTACTTTCGATTCTCACCCCACCCCGGACGTATGACGCGACAGTGTGGAAACCAACACGTGTTTAGTCAGCTTGTACAGGAGTGATATTATTGACAAGATGAACAGGTTAAGAAAATCAGAATTTTAGGAAAAGTGAGCTACCACTCCCACTCCCTCCCACAAAACAGGAAAGAAAAAAAACACGTCATTCTTTTTGTGAAGTTTTGTCTAAAATGGATTTTAGAGTGCAAGGCTTGTATTGTCCTATCTGACAGATGAGACACGACATTCCTCGAGTTAGGAAGTGGTTAAGGATCGAAACTCGTGGGCCCAATCATTTGGACGAAATGGAAAAGAGATGACGATGTCTGGTTTCTATTTAGGGGAAAAAAATAATTAATTAGCCTAAGCTTTCCTAAACGTCTTTGTCTGGTTCATTATGAA
Source organism: Sinotaia quadrata (assembly GCA_028829895.1). Taxonomy (NCBI): domain Eukaryota; kingdom Metazoa; phylum Mollusca; class Gastropoda; order Architaenioglossa; family Viviparidae; genus Sinotaia; species Sinotaia quadrata. Next base: position 90,563,777 of record CM054182.1, on the reverse strand, counting down.
ATCCATGCAATGCTCCATAAATTAAAATATTATGGACGAAACCATTTTGTTTTTGTTACAATACGCTTTAGTAGAAAATGAATAATCCGTAGGTATTTCTTCATACTTGTTGGGTGTTTTAGTAAAAAGGTATTGATTTTAAGAGGAGCATCTTGCATGTATCTTTCAGTGGCTGATATATCGGTATATGCATATTAGAGTTCAGTGTAAGGAAAGGGAAGTAAGAAAAATCTAAACTGAGGTAAATTTAATAACCTATTACGTATATATATATGCATTATATTGATCTGCGTATTCTCATACTTTTCTATAACCAATTTCAAGTACATTTGGATATTAACAGAAGTCCTTTTCATAAAACAGTGTTGGGATTAAAAGTATATGTGTGTTTGTTCGTGTGTATGAGGGTGTTAGCTTATGTACATGTGTTTGTGTATCTGGGCCCATGTGGGTTAGCATGTGCTTGCATCCCTGTTTGTCTCACTGTATTTTTCTGCACGTACACATGTGTGCGCGCGTGTGTTTCAATGTGTTGGTGGGTGTGGGTGTGGGTGTGTATCAATACTTTTGTGTCCGGGTGTTGTAATTGCGCTGTGCGTCTGTTTGTGCTCTTCTCTATGTGTATATATCCGAATGCCTTGTTTTGATATAATACACATTGCTGGAGCTCTTGTGTGCTTTTCTGTGATGCTTATTTGTGTGTGTGGTAGTTTCTGCGAAAGTAACTTGCATGTTTGTGTGTGTGTGAGTAACTGTGTGCGTTTGCGTACGTGTTTGTATGTGCGACGGTGTGTTTGCATGTTGTGTGTGTTTGAGTGTGAGTTGTCAGATGTGTTTGTGCATGTGCTTGACTCAGTAACTGTGTGCATACATCTTTCCTCTCCAGCCACATTGATCGAGACATTTTGCATGTCTAGTCTAATTTTGGCTCCACGCGTAAGTCTGGACTGTCTAGTCGTGCTGTATCCGGGTAAACAAAAATCATCATCAGGTTGGCATGGGTTTTGTTCAAATAATTCGATGACCTTGACCCGGTAGACTAAACACGTATCTGCCAAAACACTCTCGAAACGCACACTAAGTGTATATTTGTATGGCTACATTTACAGTACTGTTGTCGTCATTTCCTTTCAGCTTGTCTCTAAGAAATAACACTAGATAAGGTTATGCTATATTAACCACTTCAGGGCTGGACTTTTAAATTATTAACCTCTTAAATGTCGGTTTCTTTAAAGCTCCCCACCCCCACCCCATTGATTAATAACCCACTCTAGACCTATTCAAGAACTACTGAAACCTCAAGGTCGCTGAAATGAACGAATTTGTAAATAATATGTTCAACAGCGTAATCGTCCAGTCGGTATGAGGTTATAAAAAAAAAACAACTAAAGAACTACTCTTTGGTCATACAGAGCCATACTGTTGAAAATCAACCGTAGAGGTGATAATAAAGTACGAACTACTTACGCGAACCGTGAAGTTGACTTTACAATGTAACATCAATACGTACCAAATGCATGTACCGTGAAATCAACTTTACAGTGGTAATATCAGAACGAACCACATGCATGTACCGTGAAATCAACTTTACAGTGGTAATATCAGAACGAACCACTTGTATGTACCGTGAAATCAACTTTACAATGGTAATATCAGAACGAACCACATGCATGTACCGTGAAATCAACTTTACAGTGGAAATAACAGAACGAACCACAAGTTTGTACTGCGAAATCAACCATGCAGTAGCAACAGTGTGTCAACCAATTAAGCGTACCGTAAATTCAACCGTGCCATGGTAACAGAGTACCAATCACTTTCGAATACTATGAAATCGAAAAGAACTATTCAATTTTTGCAAAGAAAAGAAATTGCTGTTAATAAACAGTTAGTTTTTGAACTTATCAACATTGGATAATCCCAGAATAATCGATGAGTCTCATTATCATCATCATCGACATGTTCTTATTATCATCATCACCAGCATCATAAACTTTCTTTGTCTTGAACAAAGAATTTGAGTTTACTTACATTACATTGTCATGGCGTACTATTAATCATTAGCAAAGTAAGCTTAATCGTACTATTAATCATTAGCAAAGTAAGCTTAATCGTACTATTAATCATTAGCAAAGTAAGCTTAATCGCACTATTAATCATTAGCAAAGTAAGCTTAATCGTACTATTAATCATTAGCAAAGTAAGCTTAATCGCAGAGGAACTGGGAATGGGGAATGGGGGATTTTTATTCCAGAAATGTGAACTATTTTGCAACAAAAGATTTTGTATTAAACAAGAATAATACTCAAGCCCTTGTAGCCGTAAGTCCCATGGATATTTTACTGATTCCTTTTTCTGAAAAGATTTGTTCTTTAATTTGTTTGAATAAGTCAAGAAGTTGATAAGAAAATGTATGAATTTCAAAATTAGTACATGCATTGTTGTGTTGATTCATTACACAGCTAATCAGTGGATTGTGGTATTATTGTAGTGTTGATTCATTATATTGCTATTTTTTGGATTGTGGCATGTATTATAGTGCTGATTCATCACACAGCTATTCATTGAATAATGGTATGTATTATAGTGTTGATTTCTTATACAACAATTAATTGAATTGTGGTACATATGAATGTATTTGTGACAGGCACGCCACTTAGTTAATGAAAATTATTATTATTAATTAATCTTCCATTACTAATAGCAAGTGATGAGAATATTAATTTTATTATTAATGATCCTCCAACAGACACCACTCGTCTATTACTTGGCAGATATGCGGGCACTGTAAACGTTTTCTCTCTTCCACAACATAAAACAACATTTACGGCCACATATCTCCGTGAGAGGAAACCTTACTAAAGGAGAAGACAAATCTGACTTTAATCTATATTTAGCGAGCCCCCATCCTCCCACTTTCTTCTCCAACATAAGATTTCAATATGCATAAGAAGGTCAATAAATGTAACAATAAATTTATTAAATGAACAATCAAATATACTTAAGACAATTAGAGTGAAATAGATTACTTAACATCAGTATTCCAAGAACTCACATTCAGATAATTTTACATTACACAGTCTCTCTTTATATAAAGAAAGAAAATTACAGTTCAACAAAAGAGTCAATACAAATCGCAGGTTAGTACTATCAGAGAGTAGAAATGGAGTTATTAGAGGTAGGTAATTGTAATCTTTTACATAATCTGGATTAAGCAATGCTTCGACAGTCTTTTATTGGACTTGCAACAATGTCAAAATATATATGTCATCACATGTCATCACGTGTCTCCCACCACAGTGTGAAAAACATTGATGCACACATTCCTCTCCAACCACTTGAACACTCTGCTCACCGTGTCTGTTCCTTCAAGCAGAACATGATCACAATAATTCTGGTATCTTCAATGTACTAGAATTCTCCAGAATGTACCCATCTTACTTTGCTCTGATAATCAAAAGTGTGTAACATATTCCCTTACACACACCACAACAGAAGTTTCATGTGTCTCCCCGGTCACTTAGGTTTATAACTGTTGAACACGTAAACTTTAAACTTGAAGCTTGTAACTTAACACACAAGAATCAAAAGAAACTTGACACTGAAAAGCCATTTGTTCACATCAAGCAAATGGCTGCTTTCAAACCCACACTCTCTTCTTTCACACCAAATTCAAAAGTGATTAGAGAGCAGAATTTTCTACAGCAAGAGAATTCCTTAAATCAACCCATTGGCTGGTCTTGTTCTCATAAATCATGAACATTGGATAATAGAAAACTGCTCACTCGGTTTGCATTATATCAGCAGTCTAGAATGTTCTTGCCAGGAGCTGTTTACTTCAACTCAGACACTTTCAAAATTATCACCATAGGGAGTGCCCAAGGTCGGGTTACTCTGACAATTTGATAATTTATATAACAATTTAAATTTAAAATAGGGAGGGGCAAATTTATTCTCTCACATTGTTATACTGCTGATTCATTATATAGCTATTTGTTGAATTGTGGTATGTATTATAGTGCTGAATCTTTATACAGCTATTTATAGAACTTTGGTTCGGTTTATACATTTATTAATTTTATGTTTGCCGTTTGTCATTTATCACCGAATCTTACACAACAAACGAGGAATAAAAAATATGAATTCAAATTATTATTTCAGATGATGCTGAGTTATTGTTCTTGATAGCAGTTAATTTTTATTCCAATAACTATCTTGAAAATCACAATCAATGGCATATTATTTTCTGTGATTAGTGAAAATTAAACAAATTAACATCAATATGATTGTGTTTATGTGTGTGTGTGTGTGTGTGTGTGTGTGTGTGTGTGTGAGAGAGAGAGAGAGAGTGTGTGTGTGTGTGTGTGTGTGTGTGTGTGTGTGCGTGCGATCATTATGTAGATCCGTACAGCTCGAGTTAACCTTTCAGTGATACTCTGAGACTTAAATTGGCCTGCTTTGAAATGCATGCCTGGAGTTAATTTTAGATTGGAATGCATTCATTTGTTCCAATACGTAGGTTAACTTAGTTTTGATAAAGGTGGGGTACATTTTGGAGGGTGGTGGCATGGATAAAGTGAAAGCTGAATTTAAGCATTCCCCAATGAATTTCCTTCCACTGTTTATTGGTTTCTACTCTATCTGCTTCGATCTTTAACATCCTGATCGAAAAATTGGATGTCAGATTTTCAGTCATCTCGCGTGATGACTATCAGCCACACTTCCAACCTCCTCTTTCCGTTCTCCCTTCTTTCTCACCTCTCCCCCTTCCCCCACACTTCTATACGCATTCACCCCTCGCCATCCCCTTCTCTGTTTCAAGGTACAAAAATCATTTCCTGAAGGCTGACAACAGTATGAATCAGAGGCAAGTGAACAGAAAATTTTTGCTTAATTGCTCCTGGGCTGGCTCATTGATTCTCCTTCTTGCTTTATAACAGAGAAGGGGCAGTAACTCTCCATGCAACTGATTCATCATTATCCGGCTAGCAGACAAAACTCCAGACACAAACATCAACATGCAGGCCGTCCAAGTGTCGTTGATGTATGCTTTTCTTTTGTAATCTTTCATAACTATCACGTGGCTAAGGAGCGATAAATGAAATAAGGTTAAAATCTAATCTAAATTATTTACTAAAGAAAATACAAACAAAACAAACGTAAACTGTTGGCCAAGCCTTTTAAATTTAGGTCAAGGTGACCAAGTTATACATTCTTTTCATAAAAAAAACCGACGAAAACAGTAGCACCAGCTCGTAATTTATGTCAATGCTAATTACCCAGAATGAGGGGTGAGACATGATTTTGATTAAACTAAGGAGTTTGTGTAAGGAAACATGATGATTAACTGCCCCTGGTGTGACATCATTTAACTCGCTTCACTGATCGAGCAATTTACCGTTTCTCTTGGTGACAAGGTCGTTCGTACGTGCAGAAGAAAATAATGATAAAGTCTCATTTTAATTTTTATTTAATTAAAAAAAAAAGAAACTACTCTCAGACTAATTGTAGAAAACAAAAAGTCAACGTTAGCTCCTAACGTTGCTACATTTCCTTTACGCCGATACTCTCGGTGTCATGAACAACATCGACAAAAAGTTGGGGAGGGGGAGATAAAGCCAAAATTTCCTTTCGGTTGCTAAATCAATTCATTTTAGGTAAAATATTTTTTCATGTCAAACAGATAAAATATAAATAAGTTTCTCAAGAACTGGTTTGGTCTGAATTATTTTTTTTTCACAATTACTTTTGAAGGATGATTCACCGCTCTGCATTTTTTCTCCCCCCAAATATTATGTAGTCTCCCATGCAGTACCTCTCTGTTCTTGGAAGGCGAGAAAAAAGTAATCACATTTTACCCAATGCGATCATTGACCTATCTCAAGGTGATGAAATTGTTGACACCGTCAGTTCTTGCAAAAACAAAACCCTAAACCGAGGTCCTAGCTGCAGTCAATATGCGTTATGACGACTCACTCACCTTTTGTCTTGGCTCCTGGTAACAGAGGAAACAAAGAATTGAATGTCTTAGCTGTTTATCGGATATCTTACCGACGATAATGTCATACCACAACATCGTCCTATCTTTTGTGTAAACAGATATGTAAGCAAACGAACACGTTCTTTTCGAGACCTACAACGCATTATGATGTATGTGTATGTGTATGTGTTTGTGTGCATAAGTGTGCGCGCGTGGGCTGTTTTTGTTCCCCAATTAATTCACATTTAATAATAGCTAGTGTACGGCTTAATTCGTGTGAGCGTGATTACGTGCGTAATGTCGTGTGTTTGATCATGTGAGTAATGTGTGTATGAGTACGTGAGTAATGAATGTCATGTGTATGATGTGTGTATATCTACGTGTGCAATATGTGTATGACTACATGAGTAATGTGTGTATAACTACGTGTGTAAATTCATGTGTGCAACTAAGTGTGTATTGTGTGTATGACTGCGTGTGTAATGTGTGTATGAATGCGTGTATAATGCCATATGTATGACTGAGTAATGTCATGTGTATAATTACGTGAGTAATGTCGTGTGTCGTGTGATTATCTACGTGTGCAATATGTATGTGTGTATGACTACCTGTATACTGTCTGTATAACTACGTGTGTAATGTCATATATACGTCTAAGCGTGTAATGTGTGTATGAATGCGTGTATAGTGCCATGTGTATGACTACATGTGTAATGTGTGTATGAATGCGTGTATAAAGCCATGTGTATGACTACGTGTGTAATGTGTGTATGAATGCGTGTATAGTGCCATGTGTATGACTACGTGTGTAATGTGTGTATGAATGCGTGTATAGTGCCATGTGTATGACTACATGTGTATTGTGTGTATGAATGCGTGTATAGTGCCATGTGTATAACTACGTGGATGATGATTACATGTGAATTACGCCAGTTAATCTGCCGCATATCGTCAGCAAGATTGTGCGTGAAATCAACACTGAAATTGACCCTTATGAAGATATCAACCAAGTGTTTGATATAAATGTGCATTTGTCTATATAAGTATTTCAAATCCAGTTCTTTCCATTTCGGTTGCAGATGTGTTTGTGTGTGGAAGAGGGGGGGGGGGTGTTGGAGGAAATCGTGGAGAGTCACTGGTTATGTGAAGAAGCTCTGTTGTTAATATTGTTGGCTGTTGGCTGCGTTGTCTTATTTCATTACCCCTATCACCATCACCACTAAACATTTTTCGTTTCTTTCTACTGCGCTATAATTACATATAATTCACTTTCGGCTTGCCATTCCATTCTTCTTGTTCTTCTTTCATTCTTTAAGAGGAATCTTTTGTCAGGTTGGCGCAAGCAAAGCAACATGACGGTACAGATTTAAATGGGCGATAACCGCGCCTGATTTCAGATAAATTATTCAGATGGCACGTTCGGAACACTTTATCTGTTACGCTTTCAACATCAAGCATGCCCACGAGAGTTAAGTATTAGAAATCTCGACCGACAGCAGTTGTTTCGGCAAATACACTCCGACTTTGTTTTGGCGTCTTGCGTGAATCATTAGCTGTACTGGAAATGACCATGCATTTCATGACGCGAATCGTATGAATCAGACAACGCCAACATGCTTTCATTTGTGCATATTTGTCTTTTCCTCTTATTTTTTAAAGACAATTTTAAAATAAAAAAATTCTTCATAACGCTGAGGGATAGTTTCTTTGTATGTTTGTGTTAAAGCCTTTGCAAGGATGTAAGAGGAATATCAGTAATTATCAGCGGGGACTTACACCATTGCTCTAATAATCCTAATGCCATTATTCTACTGGAGATCTCTGCTTGTACACAGAAATGCTGTAACACTGACTGAAAGTTTCGAATATGAATTATCACATACGGACGGTAAAATTGACTATAAAATAAAATATAAAAATAATTATTAACTACCAGAGGCCACATTGACCCCATGAAGTAATCAGTATTACTCACAACATTCTGTGGAAAAGTCATGCAGATCGCTCTGCGAAATTCGGTTTTTCACCTCAAAACAACTTCGCGAATGTTCGTGAACGACACGTCATTTTCTGATCTGTGCGCGATTGTCCGGGGACCTTGTGGCCCTTTGTGACGTGATCCGCTCAAGCCACCGCCCGAGTCGTGACCATGACATCGATTTCATTACTTCGTCTCGACGAGTGGAAAACTGCTTTGGGTCATCCTGGCCAGAGTGAGTCAGTGACCATCGCCAGGTGACGTCACGAAGAAACAGCTATTGTCTTCCGCGACCTTGAGGCTCGGAGTTGAACGGCAGGTTGGTCCGCACGGAACAGAATGGCTAATTAATAGATAACGTAAATGATGTAATAGTGAAACAACAACAGCTGTCGCATTCGTTGGAAGTATACTTGGTGGGTGTTGTTGGTAATTCACTGACGTCGGTTTTCAGGTATTATTAAGATCAGCGTAGACTTCGCGAAAACGTGTGATCTCATGCGCGTAACAGCAAAACAGGTTTTATGAGATAGACTAGTTCAAAGGTCACGTTAAAAGTGTCTGGAACTGAATGTTGCAGTAATTCATAGAACAATTTTTGACTAAGACTGGAACTAATGTCATATTAATTCGTAGACCAATTCTTGTCTAAGACTGGAACTCCACGTTTCTGTATTTTGTAACCAATCTTGCTATCAAAATAGTAGACCAATTCTGACGACCACATGTAAATATCTTTTCTCGTAAGTCAATTCTTGCGTAAGTTTTGGACTATGCATGTCACTAGTTCATAGTCAGCTTTGTGGTAAGACTGGCACCACGCGCACCACTCTCTCGTAAATCAGTTCATGCGTGCAACTCATGCTTCAAGTATTCATAACCATTTCCAGCTTAAGACTGGAACAAGACAATATTCTTAGGAGCTCACCAGAACTGAACAGAGAAACGGTATTATAGATTTGTTTTTATTGTAATAAATTAGAATGACTTTTGGAACTGCCTTTCAAATGCCAGTTTTTAGCAGTTGAGAGAGTAAAATGATTTTCTCTTTTGTAAGCTATCTGTATGTCAAAACCTATAATCTGACTTTATTATCAGCTGTATGTCAAGACCTATAATTTGACTTTATCATCATCTGTATGTCAAGACCTATAATTTATTTGGCTCAAAAGCTTTAACAGTGGTACCTTAAATTTTTAAAAAGTACTTTTTATGTTATTTTATATATGTTCCCATATATTTCTTAAATCATTTTACGATGCAAGTAAAATATTAAAATAATTTTCAGATTTTGTTTCAGCTACCTACCAATACAGACATCATTTCACATACAACGGTAACTACTATTTAACTGCAAGACCCAAATGCACGGCTGACAAACTCATGTGTAAATCATACCTTTTTAAAACCCACATTATAAGAATGTCTGTGTCAGAACTGTTATAATGATAAAAACTAAACATAAAATGCATACGTTATTTGAATGAGTTTAGTGCCAATGAAAATATTTAATTTTAAATTTAAATTACTGTGCACGACATGCATCTAACTACAAATCAAACTATGACAACTGCCTCTTCTTTGCACTATGAAATTTACAAATATTTTAATACAGTTTAAATTGTGCATTACATTGTTTACTTTTACAATAGTTCGTATGTTACATAAATGTAATCATTCCTCCCCCCCCCCCTTAACATTGCAAACACTCAGTTTTTCTGCAGTCTATCAGTATTGACGGACTTCCCTAAGGGATTTTTTGAATTTGACACCATTTCTTGAGAATATACTGGAAACACAAAACGATTGAGCCAAGCCAGATCGCCAACACACGAATCAATTTCGGCCATCTTGCAATACAATTATAATTATAGATGTTAAGGCATCAGAGACTGGAAGTCGGTTAAAGTTGTCAGTTTTCTGTAATGTCTTTCGACGTCACCGGACGTAACAGGGCAGACTTGTGAAAAAATGTTTCTCGTACAGACAGAATCCTTGACGTGCATCCATTTCATCTTTCCGTTTATTTTCGTCACTAAAATCATCTTTTATGTCTTTGCTTTAGTGATAACTTTTAAATGTGACGTGGATTGCTGTAAATTCTAAATCTTAAAGCGAATTTGTAAGATTTCTTTTTAAAATTACAAAATGCAAGCAGTTAGGTCGAATAAACTATGAACATAGCAGTTCTGTAAAATGTCATAGAATCTGTGTTGGAATAGAAGCTAGACATAAAAATAAAATCTAGATCATTTTTAAGGAGGGAATGCCTTTAATAATTGTCCTATTCTCTCACCTTTATTTTCGGAATAGAAACTTGCAAACTGCAGATCTCATTAGCACCAAACCTTCCTTATATGAGTGAACCTTCACTTATAATCAGTTTTTCACCTAACGCTGTTAGGCATTGAAATTCCTTGCCAGTGGTCGTCAAATTCTACAGTTCCTTATGTGCGTTTCTTACGAATATTGAAAACATTTACATTAAGTTGTCAATATTATGTATTGCTTTTTAAAATTGTGATTGTGTTGTGAATTAATTTGATTTTAATATATCGGTCTTGTGAAATGCCGCAACATTAGAGTGTAGTTGTAAAAACCCTCATTGCTGCGATTGAGGCAGAAGAAATAGAACATAAGTGTAGACACTCGCTCCTTTCTGCCACCACCACCACCACCCACCTTCTCTCTCTCGCTATCATACTTTATAATTTTTAAGTTATATTTGTGGAACTGATTGCTGCCCTGAAAAAAAAACCATCCAGGAGGTGAATATCTCGTGGAAGAATCGTTTTTACAGAGCCATATAAAATGAAACCTTAAGTGTTGGAAAATTAACATAACATCTGAATCAGCAGTCGAAGCATTTCCAAGAGCTATTTATTACTTCTTGTTACATGGGCCTAGCTATCTGCGCATACATTTTCATAAATCTTCAGTTTGTTTAGACTTCAGGTAAATTTTCAAAGAGAAGAAGGGGCGAAAACCTCTCAAAAAAACCACTAGGCAATCTTCTCTGCTTATGGGCTGCACGTGAGCACGTAACTGGTTTGCAACATAAGCCAATCGTTCTGCCCGCGAGTTAATTTAAAGGGTGTCACACCCGATCTAAGTTCTCAAGAGAGTCGTTCGTGCCTGACGCTCTGAAATCAGTGCCAATGCCTACACTTTCAGGTTTGAACTAAGTGTTTCTTTCTTTCTTTAAAACAACAATAGCAGCAGAATGTTGTTGTTGTTTTAATTAAAGATAGGAACATCGTACAAACCAGAAAATGATAAATGCATGAATATTCACGATGGGGTCAAAAATGTCCGACAAATTAATTTATTGTTTATTCTTTGTTTCCTTTACGATTTTGCTTTCTCTTTTGTAAAAAAAAAAATTTAAAAGTTTTTGAAAAGATTCTGTTTTAAATACATTATAATTATTACTTGTCGTAATGTTTAACTGATAACATTAATTTTCACTTTGCAAATCGTTTACTTAGCGAGTAGCAGGGAAGTAATGCTACTTATTTCCATATAAAATGATGACGTCACCGAATTCACCAAACAGGCAATAACAAAAAATTATGTAGTAAGGATCGGCACTTTCCTTCCAATTCTTTGGAAGATAAAAAAATTCCAGATATTTATCTGATAAAAATCCCCCTAAAACATGGCCATTTGTTATGTGCACGGACAAGTAAATCCAGTTATGCAATTGCACAAAATTATTTTAAATTATATTTGACGGTCGCACTGAACCAAGTAAGGAGACACTCTGACTAAGATGAATAACTCTGTGTTGGAGTCTTTTGTGGCAATGACCTTTATCTACGTGGCGTTATTTCACTTCATCTTGAAATATGAACGTCAAATGTGGCCAGGGTTTTTCTTTAAGAAAGAGGGAGTTCTTATGTTTGTGACCTTCATTTTCAAGGGCACAAAGATTTCTTTTTCCTCCAAGACAATCTTGCCATGTGCCACAGTTCTACATCGATTTGAAATAAAAGATTTGTTGCAACAGAAAAAAAATGCTGTGCTGGTGTTTTTGAATTTTTTTTAAAAGCAGATATTTGGGAAAACAGAATTGTTAATGTAAGGTGTGCCACTGTGCACACATTAGGATTTGTTTCCCAATAGAAACACAAACATTTTTCATATTCACACATCCACAATACACAAACGCTGAGTTGTAGTCTGAGTGAAATACGAACATACACAAGCAAAGACTGCAGTATACAAAAGAAAGATTGTGATAAAAATTACGACGACGATCGTGATGATAATGTAGATGGTAATGATCATAACAGAAATGCTGTTGCTGCTGACATTGATAACGATAGTGATAGGAATAGAGATCTTAAGATGATGGTGGTGGTGGTGGTGGTGGTGGTGGTGGCGTCGGTGTGGTGGTTAAATTTTGGTGGTGTTTGTAATAGTGTAGTGGTAATTTTAGTGGTGGTGAGGTGGTGGTTTTATATGTAATGGTGAGGTAGTGGTGTATTTGTGATGATGAGGTGGTGGTGGATGTGTATATGATGGTGAGGGGTTGTGGTGTTTGTAATTGTGATGTGGAGGGTGGTGCTTGTGATGGTGAAGTGGTGATGATGTGGGTGGTGGTGTTTGTGATGGTATTGGTGTTTGTAGCGGTGGTGGTGGCGAGATGGTGGTGATGTTTGTAATGGAGCTGTTTGCGATAGTGAAATGGTGGTAAAGGTAATACTTCTCGTGACAGAAATGTAAGGGATGATGGTAGTGATGAAGATGCTAAGACTAGGAGGAATAAGAAAATATTGTGTAAGTAAACAAGAAGAAAACTGAATGACCTTTGAAGTTTACAATCGATAATTTGTCCTGATGTGAGTTGTCTCGAATTGTGCCGCCAACAAAGTGACTAACAACCAGAATACTTAGGAATGATTGCATAACATAATGTGCCTCTTCAAACTATAGCTCCTGTTTCACAGTGATAACTTCATTACAAGCGATCGTCAAACTTATTTTCTCATTAAAGCAAACTATAAATATTATTTAATTTGGAGTCAGAGGTCGAGTTCTTTCCGCAAAAATAGTCTCCAAACTCCACCCTTCTTGGCGCTAAATCCACTGGCATTAGCATCAATTTACTGTAAAATTTCTGAATAGCTTGCTCTAGGAGAATGACGTCACCCGAAGGTAGCAGAGCAATGAGCACCGCATGGCTTCCATGAGGGTTAATTATTTTAATTAATTAAGGAAACATAGGGTTCATTTGTAGCTGTGACGATGTGTGACAAATTCTGTGTCATGACCTCGTGACCCAATTGCTCGTTTTCAAAATTAAAATTTTGAAACGGACCTTTGTTGAAATTCACCCGTGATACATCAGTATCGAGAGGCTTCTAGCAAGGTCAGATTGTTGCATAACTTTAGGCCATTGTCCAGTACCTTCGAGATCAACAACATACCACGTGAGCGGTCACGTGATGCGTTCAATGCAGTTTTATAAAATATGATCATAGGCGCGAAAACATTCACTCGTTCCCAGACCGGCAGACGCACAAGACAGCTATAATATTAGCTCCGTCCCGCCGCCTTACCGAGTCGTATGAGAGAGTCGAAGAAAGAACCCGCTAGAGCAGTAAATCTACTTTTAAGAGGTAACAATAACACGTCTACTTCTTACAATATTTATTGCATTTATTGATTGTATTTTGTAATTGAATTGATGTATGTATTTGTGCAGCTTAGCGCTATTTTAGCCAAAGCACGTGTTTCGATGTAAAAGGACAAATCTAAAAGTTATTGTATATAAATTATTGTAACTTTTTCTTATCTTTAATTTATATAAATCTTAAATTCCATAGTGCCGCCAGAATGTCTGTGCACATGGTGAATTCTTCTTGTAATTCAAATTGTTCTTGCATATAATTTTTCGTGTAAAATTGTAAAGCATTCATGCTTCATTTTGAATTAATCCTTTGTGTGAATTCCAATTTTTAATGCTGTAAATATTTGGGAATTCATACGTTCGTGTAACGTTATATATAACACATACGTGAACCACAATGTATATTTAAATATAACCATATTTGAATTGTAAACGACACGATAGTCAAAGATTCTAGATTCAGAACCTTAAACAAAGAAACATGTGCTTGGGTTTTGCGAATATAGACGCAAATAGTTACAGAGCCCAAATCCTTTGTTTCAGCTGGGTTCTTATGTTATTCCTCTCTACCTTCGTACTTCTTGAGTACTTCTTGAGTCGTACGCCGACTCGGGTATCTTCATGACCCATGCGTGAACTACGTAGAAGTACATCGTGTTAACTACGGTTAACGATCGTGGCAAGTACATTAGCGATGCAGTAATTGAGTGGACGATTGACTGTTATGCTAAGCAGTACTGACGATGAGCCAAAGTGATGTGGACAAGTTCTAACCAGTTGAACCCCACATGCGACCAAGAGTGTAGTTAAGTATATCTACTGTGGTCCAGGATCAAGTGAATATGTGGCGAAACAATTCTCGTTAAAACAAAAGACAATAACGATTGAGTGGAAAAACTATGATTAGTTGAATCTAGACGTCGTGCTCGTGATTAATTGTTGCTGTTAATTGTTAAACTTATTAAATCTTATTTCATCTTGTTAAGAACCTCTTTTTGTAGTAATTTGTATGCATATAGACCAAAATGGGATTGGATGGGGGCTGTTTGAGCTAAACGAATGACGTAATGAATGCATATGAATCTAAGAGAGTTTTTAACGATTTCCAATCTAGCTAATGTACGCAAATTATCAGTTCGTAAATCTGTGATCTAGACTACAAAGATGCATTTTTAATTTAGTCGAATGATGATTTGAGCAACCAGTCTGTTTAGGTTAAACGAGAGGGAATTAATTTAAATAGTAAATTAAAGTTCTATAATCTCCTAAGCAGGGTCTCTAAATAAATACTGGAAACGTAACAGTAGCATTGAAATGATTTCTTTCTTACCCCCAGCTTTACATTAATGAGATAATGACTGAGCAATCAAACGAATAAAGCGTTCATCTGGAAATTATTTTCTTAGTAAATAACTGCTTTTAAAAACCTCAACATCCAATTAAAAGAACATATAACTGGACATAGTATGTAAATGAGCACGCGCACACACTCAATCAGAGAGAGAGAGAGAGAGAGAGATGTGTGTACTATGTGCTAAGTATTTAAATATATGTAAACAAATTCATGTGGACATATGATTGCTGATTGAAGAGGGTAAGAGAATTGTTTGTGAATTATAAGTATTGTGATTTTCGGACACCTCACATCTATACCATACTCGGGTAATGACTAAACCTGAAAATTCATATTATCCAATATCAGTGCATGTTTGCAAAAAAGTCATTGGTTGTACCTTGACCTCTGTGTGTGTGTGTGTGTGTGTGTGTGTGTGTGTGTGTGTGTGTGTGTGTGTGTGTGTTCAGAAAGGACTGGTGTCCATACGTTAGCATAGGAAAACAAAAAATAAGTAGTGTTTTAAAGAAAACAAAAGTTCAGTAAATATAAATTTTACACAAACGTTTTCAAGTGCATTTCCCAGGGAAAACGGTTTCCTATTCGGAAACTTGTTTCTGGACGAGGGTCATGAAACGGAAGGAAATGGCAGAGATCCGAAATACCTCTTTCTTATTGACGGAAATAGCATGAGTGTTAGTCACTGTGAGATTTATCTGTTGTTGTGTGCGTTTGTTTTATTTTTTAACTGAAAAGTGCAATAGATACTGATGTAAATATTAAGGATTATTACTGTTGCTATTGCTTGGGGATGGAGGGAGTCGACGACTTAAGTGATGATGATAAGCAAATTGCTACTTCTGATGATAATGATGATGATAAGCAAATTGCTACTTCTGATGATGATAGTGATGATGATAAGCAAATTGCTACCTCTGATGATGATAATGATGATTGGTAGTGGTGCTGTTGCTGATGGAGTTGATGGTAGAGTTGTTGCTGCTAATAATGTGATGGTATTGTTGTTCTTGCTGTTGGTGATGATGGTAGGGATGTTGCTGCTCAAGGTATGGTGTTGCTGATATAGGTCGTCATGTTGGATCTGAGGATGATAATGGTAAGGTTGTTATTGTTGCTGTTGATTATGATGATGGTGGTGGTGGTATGGTTGTTGCTGTTGATGATGATGGTGGTGGTAAAGCTTCTGCTCATGCTACTTCTATTGCTTATGGTGATGACAAATAAGATGATGACAAGTATGATGATGTACTCGACGGTGACAGCAGCGATGAAGGCTTAGGGATTAATTTTTCACGATTTGACCTTGGTGCCATTTTTCCAGTGCTGACTTAACTGAGATGGAATGTTTGAACCGGATAGCGATACTACTACAGACAGACATGCCAAGCAGAAATGATAGTGCTCTAGCATTAATATTACTATTCTTAGCAGCTTTAAATGAGCTTAAGTAGTTACTCAACATGCACTTGTCTCCTATATTTATTATTATTCTTAGCAGCTTTAAATGAGGTTAAGTAGTTGCTCAACATGCACTTGTCTCCTATATTCATACTATCTTTTCCTTTCGTATTTGTTTCTCATGTCTGACGTAGTTGCGTATAAATCATTGCTATGCTGTATCTCCGACCCTCTCACTCCGAACCCCATTTTGAATCTGTTCCCAAACATTGTTATTCCCAAACATAATTATTATATGCATGCCTTGTTTTCTCCTTGCGGGTTCGATCATACAATGGGTTCGTTTAAAAGACCGACCCCCATGGATTTGAAATGTCGGTTTCACTATCCAACAAAACAGAAAACATCCACACAATATAGCCCATGTATCTACAGAAGTATTGGCTATCAAACCATTTCAGGATATTTTTGCAGCAATTAATCTAAATGGGTTGAAGTAGGCGCGGGAACTGGCGAACTTTTTCTCTCAGAGCAGCCCTTTGTATTGTAATGAGTTCTCTATGGGGTGCAAAAGGTGAAATAATTAACAGGGGCGGGTAAGTGACGCGCGGTCGTTTTCTTTCTCTCTCTGTCCAAGATACAAAGCCCCTTTACGGCCAACGTGAATAATGTTGCCAGGCGTCGGCTTCTGACACATTTTTATTTTTTAATTTAGGAGATTTATTTTTTTCCTGGTGCTGTACTATAGAGTAGCGGTGGTAGGTGTACGTGTGTGTGTGTGTGTGTGTGTGTGTGTGTGTGTGTGTGTGCTAGAAATGTGATGAGTTAGTGCCATACATTCACTGCTGTAAGTATTTGACCCAAACGCCCGATAGTGGGAGGGGGAGAGGGATGGGGATACGTTTACAATCACAAAGATACGTTTCATTACAAGCTGTTTGCGCACACTATGGCATATAATTCTGGATGTTATGCCGTGACCTTGACCTTGGAGTTATTACTTTGCAATATGCATGTAAATTGTATATTAGTTGGAAAATGAAATGTCATAATAGGTCTGAATTTAGTTTTTATCTCTGTGTATCCTTTCGGATTCCATTATATTATATTATGGAAAGTTAATGATGAAGATATATCTTAAAGACCATGAAATCATCATTATCCTGATTGTGCCTCTGTAGACTTTTAATGATGAAATCTTTAATGACCTGAAACTATTGTAAAATTGTTTGTATCTATGTGGACTATTAATAGTGAAGAAATCTCTTAATGACCATGACAATTATATTGCTTGTGTCTCTCTGGACTGTAATTGGTGAAGAAATTTCTAATCTGAAATTACTGTTATATTGCTCGTCTCTGTCGACAGTTAATGGTGAAGAAATATTTTAATGGCCGTGAAATTATTAGTTGGATACTTGTGTCTGAATTTGTGTTACTAAGCGAAACAGTCACTTGTAGAAAATGGGAGTTTATCGCCTGATCCTGTCTGAAGGTCATTGCTGGGGAAAAAAAACCCACTATGCTCATATCCATACATGCATTCACCCACTGGTACATAATTGAATGATTAATTTATTACCTGTTCTGTCTTAATTTGGAACTCCATACTAAGTATTTGTAGCTGTAACATTCCATCATTTGTTTAAAGATCCTGTATCAGCATGAGGGTTATCAGCATGAGGGTTTAAAGGTTGTTAATTTTAACATTACACCTAGGCTGACGACAGACTGGTTGCCAGACTCACCCTTCAGTCTCCACAAATTAATTCTCTCGGTTTAGATATTAATTATACTGACAGATGAATCTGTGTAATATTGTGTGAATTGGGCATGTTATCCTAATAATGACTAATTATGCATACAAAATCACTCATACATACTCTGCCCCCAGCCCACTTCTCCCTTGGTCTCTCCCTCACTAATAATTAGTCAATCTCCTTTATTATGATAACAAAAATATAGTTTATCTGTTCGCAGGTGGGACTTCTTACTTAAGGAATTTGGATTAATTACTTAAGTAGTTTGAGTTTTTCGTCGTGGTTCGAGTACCTTCTTACCTTCGGGAGTAATTTATGCCTTTGTCTCGGTCTTTTGTTGAATAGTCATGGTTGGCTGCCTGTGTTCTAAGGATCGGCATTTCTAGTGCAGTTTCATCTCTTAGAAAATGACCGCGAGAGTGCCAGATAAACTATGTGTCAATAGTACGTTACTTTTAGTGGTGTGTGAATGTGGAATGCATATTGGAAACAAATCTAATTAAGATTTAACCACTGATGAGTGATTATGCTTATTAAATGATAAAGGTATTCATAATAATAATCATAATAGAGGCAGAACGTATTATAGCACCATATCTACATATTGCAAAGACCAGACTTCAAAGACGCTGTCTGTACACCCAGCGAGGATGAGAGAGGAATATATGGGTGGTTGCTATTGTGTATGACTAAATTAACCAATCTGTTGCTGAGCTGTTTTCCTTTGTTTCTAGCTCTCATCTATGAAAAAAAAAGGAAAATAAAATCTTTTTCTTTACTTTCTTTAATTGCTGGTTTGCATGATGTTACTGTAGGACGCATTGTAAATTATTATCACAGACCAGTTCACCTTTTGTTGCTAGAATACAAAACTCCACATCACAGACCAGTTCACCTTTTGTTGCTAGAATGCAAAACTCCACATCACAGACCAGTTCACCTTTTGTTGCTAGAATGCAAAACTCCACATCACAGACCAGTTCACCTTTTGTTGCTAGAATGCAAAACTCCACATCACAGACCAGTTCACCTTTTGTTGCTAGAATGCAAAACTCTACAACACAGACCAGTTCACCTTTTGTTGCTAGAATACAAAACTCTACAACACAGACCAGTTCACCTTTGTTGCTAGAATGCAAAACTCTACAACACAGACCAGTTCACCTTTCACTGCTAAACTGCAGAACTCGCCACCACAGACCAGCTCAGCTTTCGCTGCTAGACTGCAGAACACGCTATCACAGACCAGTTCACCTTTTGTTGCTAGAATGCAAAACTCCACAGATGGAAACTTTTGTTGCTAGACAGCAAAACCCCAGATGCCAATGTCAATGCGATATGCGTTTGTAGAAAAGATATTGCTAGTCGGCCATTCCTGTCGTGCACTGATGACATCAGCAACTGGCTACGTTAGACGTTATTTCAGGTAGCTGTCCATTCACCCTAGTGTACTCTAAACGATTGAAAGAAACTTAATCTGCTTTCATCAACCTTGTTTCCCTGAAGAAAGAAATTGTGTTTGCCAATTATATATATTTCCTATTGTTCCCAGGGATTTGTTTGATGCATAAGATTTTTTAAAGTGAAAGGGCAAAAGTTCATAAGGATGGCACAAATAAACAAGCACACGTGTGTCTGTATTTCTGAGTGTTTGCTCTGACTGCATGTTTTTCTGCTTGCTTTTTTTTTAAAAATTATGTTTGATTGGCTTTTGCTTGTTTATTTGTCTGCCTCTTTGTTTTTCTGTCTGATTGCATATTAATTTGTTTACTGTTTTGGGGGTTTTTTTTTGCCAGTTAACTTCTTTGCTTCCTCCCCGTTTTATTTCTTCTTTTATTACTTTGCTCATTTCTTTGTTGATGTATTGATTTGATTATTTAATATAGAATTAATTAGAGCTAACTTAAAATGAAGAAGCTAATTAAGATTCAACAACTGACACCAACCAAGTTACACCAACAAACACCTACTTAGCCACTACTTGAAGCATGGAACACCTTGTATTTGACACATAATACCAGACTCTTTTATGCCAATAAAACAATTCTATCCGTATTCGTACTGTTTGAAATATATATATATACCACCGGGAGGGGTGGAGGAGAATAGAGGATCCATTTTCATTCTTCATTGTCTAGAAATTTTAAGTGGGCTGATTTCATTATAATTTTCGGATGGGATTGAGCCTACCTTCTACTCATCATGAACGAATCACCTAGGTACTCAAAGAAATGATCTACAAAAGGTCCCAGCATTAATCAGCGGATAATGCACTCGCAGTGGGTGATGTTGAACGATGTCAGGGGGGCAAATGAACTTGGAAACTACATTTCCAAGAAATAAAACCTAACGTGTTACAAGGCACCGCTCTTCCCGTGTTAAGGTCTAACACTCGACCAGTCTCACAAAAGAGGTTGCAGCCGTATAGGGGTGAACATGCGATGCTTCTTTGTCGCAACACAAGTACCCCATCGGCAGTCCTGAGACTTGTCACTTGCCACTCTCGGACTTAGTTTTACTTTGTTCCACTCCCCACCCTCCTTTACCAGGCGACGCGAACGGAGCGAGAGACAAAGAGGACGTTGCCAGGTCGGCGGGCACGTGTCTCGCGCCATATGGCGTCACACGCTAGTTTCCCACCTGGCTAAATGGGGACAAAAGAGGTCGAGAGGCTTACTTCCCTTTTTTTCTCTTTTCCTTCTTCCGTGTCAGTGTCCTGCTCCTAGCTTATCGAAATCTTTCTACCCGCATCTAGGGTCGCTAAAATCCCCCGGCGTGGCTCAGGACGGAAATTTCATATTAGCCTACAAATTCAATGCACGTTTAACCTACCCACTGTGTCATGTAACACGATTCGGATGACTGAATTTATCACTGAAAGAGATATTACTCAACTGATATCGATCTTCTCCATGTTTACTGACAATTTATTGAGAGTTTGTTGAGTTTTTTTCCCCAACGGCCTGTTTATTACTCATTCTGTTCTTCAGTGTGATACCTGGTCTGTACTCAAATAAGAAAACCCAAAATGACTGAAAAATTTCCTTCAAATTCTGTTTTATTCTTCTGTCAAATTTAAACAGGCGACTGTTGGAAGACATATACTGTGCTCTTTGCATCTTTTAATTCGATTCAGATATCGAGAACACCGCTTTCGCGCTCCAGATCTCAGCTCAATGCCTGTACGCGATGACCTTGCCGACAGAGATCTAACAAATACAATAGCCTGACGGGGGTGCAGTTTGTAACGAGATTTTCAATCAGTTTCATTTAGTGACGCACGAGGCTCCATCTCCGTGCTAAGTGAACACTGAACACCCATCCACCTACCCCCAACCAATCAGTGCTAAGGCGACCTCCATCTTTCTGACGTTCGTCGTCCGACGCCCTTGTGACGTGTTTACAATCGCAGTTACGCACAGCAGGCGACACGCGCGACTAAAAGGTGTGAACAATAAGATATTATCTGCACTGACGTCAGAATTTAGACTGAAATTGTCAGTCGAAAGCAAATGAAAACTTAATTATGGTTTCGTGAAAAGCGATTGTAAAGCAGACTGAATTACGCTTCCTCTACTCCTATTAAAATCATAAATTTAATTAAAGCAATGCAACTTATATAATTAATGATAATTGTACAAGCAGAATATGTTAACGAAGATACAGTTACGAAAGTGATGTGGGAGATTAACTACACTTTGTGATAATATGGCGATAAAACTAGCAGAATATGTTAACGAAGATACAGTTACGAAAGTGATGTAGGAGATTAACTACACTTTTGTGATAATATGGCGATAAAACTATGAATCGGTTTATGAATTCAATCTTGTACTTTAAGGGCATACATATATATATTTTAAGCCAACCAGTTACTTTCTTGAATACTGCATATATTCTCTTTTAGAGCTGAGACTCTATATTAGATAGTCAGTCTGTTTATAAATAGCATTTACTGTATTAAGACTGTTTTTGTTTTTTTCTGTCATTGTTTACACAAGATTAGGTTAGTTCCATAATTATTAAAGAGCAGATAATTATTACGTCACTTTGATATGTTGGTCAAACAGGGTGAAGGTCCAAGGTGGTTAGAGCCGATGGTAATAAAATTAATTTTAAGAAATTAACTATTATTGGCTAATCAACAATGGCCCGCTTAAAAAGTACAATCAAGATGGCAGACAAAAAGGTGTTCGCATTATCACTTGTTAAACAAATGGTTTTCTTGTTTTAGTTAATTTAGCAGACTAAGCCTTACAACTAACACCAAACTTAAACCTTCAAACAACAAAATTAAACAATATTTTAAATTATATACGCACAAAGGAAAACAAATATTTCTGTTCATACACCCAAATTGTGTATAGTTGCATAGTTTTTAAATCATAATTATTTATACCTTAAAACTCTAGATTGTAGAGACTAGAGAGTAAGAAAAAATTTAAATAAACTAACTTTAAACACGTTAGTCAAGACCGGTAAAAAAACCCACAACAAACTATGCTATAACAAATGCTACAGTCAGATAGTAATGTTGTCACTTTGTATAGTCAGGTAACAATTTTGTCAGCTTGTATAGTCAGGTAACAATGTTGTCAGTTTGTAGGGTCAGGTAACAATGTTGTCAGCTCGTACAGTCAGGTAACAATGTTGTCAGCTTGTAAGGTCATGTAACAATTTTGTCAGCTTGTACAGTCAGGTAACAATGTTGTCAGCTTGTACAGTCAGGTAACAATGTTGTCAGCTCGTACAGTCAGGTAACAATGTTGTCAGCTCATACAGTCAGGTAACAATGTAATCAGCTCGTAAACAAGCACAGGTTGATGAGTCAGTCACCACAATCAGTAAATTTCCAAGCAAAAGACTTGCAAGATTTCCTTGCAAAAATATGGATCCTTCTAGAACAGCTCTGGTTTTGCAGAGGAAGTCTTCACATAGTAGTCTTCTGAGGAATGCAGCTGATGAACAGAAAGGTAGCCACGGTCTGATGACGTTGGCTTGTAGCCTGGAGCTAAATCTGTGACGGAACAGGAGACAAAGCTTCTGTGTCTTCTAACGCAAGACGTACTGCTGTATACCCCCACGCAGCAAGAACAGTGCAAAGTGGAATTAGCTCCATCTTCTGTGTACATTAGTCATTTGTTATAGTGTCCCAATTTGCAGAGACCTATAATGACGTCACTACCACCCAATCTGCAGAGACTACAATGACGTCATTTGCTACAACATCTCAATCTGCAGAGACCTATAATGATGTCATATTTTGTTGCAGTGTCCCAATCTGCAGAGTCCTAAAGTGATATCATCTGCCATAACAGTCCTGTAGCTTATAGAAGACAATACAAAAAAAATTGCTTATAATTAGTGATGTTATATGAACAAAGAGATAACATTACACAAATATATAACTCTAATATCAACATGTGATGATAGTAACTTCACATAGTTTATAAATTTAAATAAAATAATATACAGAAACTTCTAGAAATTATAAATATCATTATTTAAACAAAATGGTAGCTATTTCTTCTTTTTTTTAATTTTTTACTTTTTACGTAGAATGTACAAGATAATGCTTCGACATTAAAGATTTGCATAGTGTAAAATGCGAAGATTATTGTCAATTTATTTGCAAGTTTAAGTAGCAAAAGAAATATTTTTTTACACCTTAGGAAAATCGTCTGTCTTGACTCAAGTAGTGCTGAGAATCAACACAGCAGTTTATCTGTGAACAAATCTTTATCCCCACCACTGGTACATCATGGTAGCAAAATCCTCCTTTTTTTAAATAGTGCAGAGAACAGGTCTGCAAGATGGGAATAAACTCAATCCTGTATTTTCAGCTCAGTTAGTAAAGAAAGAAATGTACATTTTGTATTATTATTTATTTTAAATGTCTGCTATAGATTAGAAACGTTATATAAAATTTCAAATAAAGACACCTGCATTTTCACAACTTCAGGCTAGTCCAACAACAACGAGGACGAATGAACAGGAGTAAATGAAGAAAATTAAAACCTTGAAATAGTATCCTCACCTCTAACGCATTCCCATATTAAAAATAATGCCTGTGTACTTTTTTTTTTTTTTGTCCTTAGAGTTGACGGCACGATTCACACACGCATACATACATGTACATGTGCACGCGCGCGCACACATTCATAGGATTCATGCACACTAAGGCGCATGCATGCACACAACAGGCACGCAAAGTACACACATAATATATACATAGAGACGCGCGCACGTGTGTGTGTGTGTGTATTGTATGTAATTATTAGGGGTGCTATGGTACGTTTTTGAATTCTTTATTTTGTTACGTGCATTACGATGTGTGTTTATGGATTTATTTTGAGTTTACTTTTAATTACAAATTAATTGCTCTTACAAGTTGCCATTTTTATAAAATGTGTATGTGCGTTTTGCCATTGTATTTACTGAACATGTTATGGATTGGATCGAGTGAGACTGATTTCGATGGTATCACCAAAGGGAGATAAGACTCGTAAAAGCGTCTGAAACAAAATCATCGGAAATTAAAAATAATGTGCTCACCACTGTCACAGAAAAATGCAAAAGGGAGGTAACTTTTAAACTTTCGCTCGCACAGGGAATTATTTGTGTAAAATTGCGGCGTAGCTGTTCTTGCCTGTGTTTCTGCGTAACTGAAGTGCGACTGACACACTTTTCTCAACTCCCCCCCCCCCCCAGATCGCATGTGAATGTATTAATCCTGACGTGCTTATGTGCTCTAGACTGTCGCTAAAGCTATAAAGCGTGCATCAGAAAACATCGGCACATTTTTTTTTTTATTTAATGAAACCACCTTTTACCCCTGGGGCATTGTGTGTGTTGGGGAGATGTCAGAATAAGTTTCAGAGCAGTACAAAGATAAACAGTTATATGAATATATAAATATTGAAATTTTCAGGTTTAAAATAAGTACGGGGCAACGCGTGCTCATTTCGTGTCAAGGACCTTTCAATCAAAAGCTTTACTCACTCGCTCAGTTTTGAATTTCACTATTATTTTACGAATACTGGTTCAGATTGTAAGAGTTGCACCTTAAAAAAAAAAAAAGTAAGGAAGAAGCTATTTTGAGCGAGGGTATATGCCTTCAAGACTGTACTGTACTAGAAATCATGATGAGCTTGTCACCTTCTCGTGTCTTGCTTTCGTTTCGATTGAAATTGAAAATACCCTTCGCAAATTTCTTCTGGCTGTGCTGTTGAAATAAGTTAGCCTCAAACCTCCACCATACCACCACCACCACCATTTCTCATCTGTTTTTCTCCGTTTCATTCCGAGTTTGCACATCACATAGCCATCACTCTGTACGCGAACGACTGCTGACGTCATTCGAATTTATCATACAATTCACCACCCCGAAACGGTTATTTGCTCGAGTGAGCGTTGGCCAGTTTCATTAATTTAAGACTTAGACGTAAAGTGGCGCGCGTGTGTACAAAAGTGTTTCGTTTTTTTTTCTGTCTTGGTCGAATGCCAATAACGTCAGCAGTCTCAGACGATAGACACACAGGCAGATACATTTGGAAATTTCCACTCCGGTCACGTGCACATCACATGCCCTTATCGAGTTTACATGTCTTCTTTTTCCAGCGACGTTATTCAAATTATGGCGCGTGCAAGAAGTAGCAAAAGTGTTGTTCGATCCGTAAATTGTGCAACAAATTGCATGTCTGTGATTTACATTAATTTCGACAAACATGTCTTCTTTTCTTCAGGCTTTCTAGACTCCAACAAGATTAAACTATGCATGTACAGAGTGGGTTTTGGAATTTATCAGATATAGTCGCGTATTTATTCATTTTAAAAATATACCATCATAAGGAGTGCCCAGGGTCGTGTCGCTTCGGCATTTAACAATTTATAAAACAATTAAGTTTAGAAATAAGGATAGGCAAATTTACTCTGCCACAATTATTAATACTGAACTGATTTACATTCTTGTTCAGTTTTTTTTTTTAAGTACATATTTTTGAAATCTTGCTCAGTCAATTCAGTCAGTAAAATTCCTCGCATTTATTTTTTTTATTCGCTTCAAGATTTGTTTCTCTTCTCTGCTCTCCACACTTTGTTGACAGATAATAGTTTTTTAATAATATAATTTCTTCCCTACTTATCACCAAAATATTTCTATAAATAAATAGCCGAGGAAAATATGAAAGTTGTCTTTGCTTTGAAACCAGATATAGGAGCTGAAAATGGTACCACCGACAGACAGTCTGGCTTTCAAACATTTCAAATTCATCTTTAGAGTGTTGTTAATAATTTACCGGCGACCATGATATTTGAGTTTTAATTTGATTGATTTTATCATAAATATCCAAAGCCCTTCCTGTCGAGCAGATATCATTTTACATGGGTTAGAGCTACTACACAGTCTTATTTTTAAAATATTCTTGGCACGTTATGTAAGTGTTCCCACTCTAGATATTTAAAATATACTTGGCATGTTATGTAAGTGTTCCCAAACTAGATATTTTATATGATTGTTCCAGTAAAGTGACATATTATTAAAGTGTTCCCACAATGGACGGTATTGTATGAGTGTTCCAGGAAATGGACATATTATTTAGTGTTCCCACACCGGGCGGTATTAAGTATATGTTCAAAATCGGACAGTACTTTGTAATAGACAGATACCAACATAGTTCACGGCCTATTCATCAAAATGCATATTATTATTTCCTAAGGGAGTATAGTAAAAATAACCGATTTAACACCAGTACATATGCCACAACCCGATTTATAGAGACGGGTACCTCACATAACAAAATCAACAAGAACTACAGCTACAACAATTTAATATTTCTACGCAGTCAACAGTCGGACACGATCAGCCTACATATATTGTTCGGATTTTTTTAGACATAGAAGTAGAAAGTACACTGATGAAACAGACTGATGAAAATAACGGATGGCAACCTTTTCCCTGTCCTCTTTATCTGGCCAGCGTGAGCTAAGTCTTTGTGACTGCTTGGTTTGGTCAGTCAAGGACACAGTGACCAGTCCATCTTTTTGTTCCTTTGTCTTTGCGCTTGTTTGTGGGTGCGCGCGCATGCTTCTGGGCCGAGCGACATCTGTTGAGTGAAGTGTCTGAACGGCTCACAGAAACCATCCAAACGACGATAGCTCGTCACTAAAAAAGTAAAAAAAAAAAAGCTGTGCTCATTTTCCGATGAATATACCCTAACAGTGAATTTAAAAAAAAAAAAAGGGGGGGGGGTGCTTCCCATACTCGCTATTTAATTATTTTTTAAAAAGGCAATCTCTGTGATTTATGTTAAAATGTTCTATTTGCATTGTGAATGTTGCACAGTTCACAATTCCGTTTATCAAGGAATGATTTTAAAGATCTTCTTCAACCTGTGTAATTTTGCTGTTTATATTTATTCCAGTTTTTTTTTCCTTTTGTAAAGCATTGTGCTTAAAGTGCTCTGTGAGTTGAGTGGAAAACTTTACCCGAAGCTGCATTCCTCGAGCGTTCTAATGTGTTTAGGACAAATACTTTGCCCGCTTATTTAGGACACATTAATCAATGTTACTTTGCACGCTTATTTAGGACAAATTAATCAATGTTACTTTGCACGCTTATTTAGGACAAATTAATCAATGTTACTTTGCACGCTTATTTAGGACAAATTAATCAACGTTACACTCTTATTTAGGACAAATTAATCAATGTTACTTTGCACGCTTATTTAGGACAAATTAATCAATGTTACTCTGCACGCTTATTTAGGACAAATTAATCAATGTTACTCTGCACGCTTATTTAGGACAAATTAATCAATGTTACTTTGCACGCTTATTTAGGACAAATTAATCAATGTTACTTTGCACGCTTAGAAGCTTGCCTTTGGTGGACCGAGACAAAGTCCTATGTAAAGATTACGTTTTTGCGAGCTGTAAATTTAACATGGCAACAAGGGGTATCAATATCTGGGTTGATCTACATTTATGCAATTAGCTCAATTGCACTTAGGCTTAATGCACTAATCGATACTAGTACATGTAATTGAATCTGGGTATTGTTGTGGCGACTGTCTAGTGTTTGTTGTGATTAGTTTTTGACTTGTTGTGCCGACTGCCTAGTGTTTGTTGTGATTAGTTTTTGACTTGTTGTGCCGACTGCCTAGTGTTTGTTGTGATTAGTTTTTGACTTGTTGTGCCGACTGTCTAGTTTGTTGTGATTAGTTTTTGACTTGTTGTGCCGACTGTCTAGTGTTTGTTGTGATTAGTTTTTGACTTGTTGTGCCACCATATAGTAAGCAAACACTATAACATACATTAACAAAACAGGCTATGACGTTATGGTGAATCTAAGCTTTATTATGTATTGCTATGCAACAGTTAAAGTTCAAAACACACTAACAACAACACAAGCAGAGAGTTTAACAATTAACAAATAAGATTTAATTTAAAAATAAATATTACGAAAAGAATTACACTGGGTTTTTATCACAGATTGTTGTGACCGCATCATAAAAATCTCAACACTCCCTGTTACTAACTGACTAATGCCTTCATTAGTGCTTTAACACTCCCTGTTACTAACTGCCTTTATTTCTGATTGAACTCTTATTGCTTTTATTTCTGCCATAAATACTCCCTATTATTAACGGCCTTCACTTCTGTCTTAACACTCCCTATTACATATAACTGCCTTCATGTCTGTCTCAATACTCTATATTACTTATAATTGCCTTATTTCTGTCTTAACACTCTCTGTAATTTAAAACTACATTCATTTTTGTCTTGACACTCTATCCGTCTATCGCTTATAACTGCCTTTATTTCTGTCTTAACACTCCCTATTACTTAAAACTGCATTCATTTTTGTCTTAACACTCCTTCTAACTGCCTTCATTTCTGTCTTAACACTCCCTATTATTTAAAACTGCTCTCATTTTTGTCTTAACACTCCCTATGGATTATAATTGCCTTAATTACTGCCTTATCATTCCGTATAGTGTTTATAACTGCCGTCATTTCTGCCTTAGCACTCCCAATTATATTATTAACTGCCTTCAGTTCTGCCTCAACACTCCCTTTTACTTTTAACTGGCTTCATTTCTGTGCAGTTTACAAATCCTGAAGCTCTGGTCAGTCAATCATTCATTGACTTCAGAAATGTCTAGGTTACTTATGTAGGTCGTGACGTGTCATCACATTCAATACACAACATATGTAGTATTTTGCCAGCTAATTTCTGGTCTATCTATGGCCTTCTCAACTTTTAACTGGCTTCATTTCTGTGCAGTTTACAAATCCTGAAGCTCTGGTCAGTCAATCATTCATTGACTTCAGAAATGTCTAGGTTACCTATGTAGGTCGTGACGTGTCATCACATTCAATACACAACATATGTAGTATTTTGCCAGCTAATTTCTGGTCTGTCTATGGCCTTCTCAACATGTAGGCTGATTGAAATGGCTCCAACGTAGAATGGCTGAAATGGCTGCAACGTAGGTTGGTTGAAATGATCCAACATTAAAGGTGCAACTGACTCCAACATAGATTTTTTAAATTACTCCGAAACTGAAGGTTACAACAACACAGATATTGCAGATATAAAAATAAACTGTGGAATCTTCCAAGGTGATTCCCTATCACCACTGCTGTTCTGCATTGCCCTAAATCCTCCCAGTCAAGAGAAGCAAACGTCTGTGTTGTGATTGAGGTCACACAAAAATAATTCCAATTCTTTTAGCAGTCCTTTAGTCCTAACAGGTATGACAAACAAACTCCAAAGGCAATTTTTGAAAATAATACAGAATGTTATTCACAAGTATCTCTACATAAAATAATTCAATAATTATAATTAATGCATGATAACTTTAAGTGGAGGGTTTGTTACATCACCACGACCTTTAAGCATTATCTTCATTCCTGATTTCGTAAGATAATTTCATCACAATTTCACACACAAGCACATATGCATACACACACCTATTTGAATATAAACATACATAAAGATCCAATTCACGAACACACTATTGATCCTAATAATGCATCTGGTCGGTCAAGGACATCCAGGTCGTCACATTGTTTTTCTTCCGCATTTCCAAATCATGTGACTTCATTCGCTGCAGTCACGGCACGCAACTCGAGTCTTTCTACTGAGACCTGCTTGGCGACTGTCTATCCGAACACACTCGAATTATCCCCCCCCCTCCTTCCCCATCAACCCCAGGATGACATATAATTAACGGACTGAAGTTTGAGCCTGAAGATCTCTTGGAGAAGCAAACACGACCTGAAAATAGCTTCAAGGACAAACTACTACAAATTGCATTTATAAATTTCACTCTCACCCTTCGTGCAGTATGTAGGATAAAGGAAGACGTTAATTAGATTTTGTTCAATATGAACTGTTTCCTTTTTCTTCTTTCAAATGTTATTCCAAAAGCTTTAGATAAAAAAAAATGATGAGTATCTGTCCAAAAGTAACGTCTATAGGTATTAGGACAGAAATTGTTAAATTTACCTTCTATAAACTGTCCGTGTATTTATAAATGAAAGGGCAACAAAAGCGAAGAGAAAAGGATGCATTTTTTTTCTGAAAGTATAATACTTTTAGGAAGAAAACAAATGCAAAGACTTTAAGTAAAAATTAATTGCAATTGATAACTATTTAATACAGGCTTGTTGATGTATATTTCAAGACAAATTTATATAATTTTTATTTTAAAAAAAAATACTTGTAATTTCAAAGAAATCCTGAATTTATGTCAACATTAGAAAACGTACTCACCAACAGCAAAAGAGAAAAGAAAAAACTAGAAGACAAATTTAGATCTGGTAATTGAAATCTTGTGTACACAAGTCAGAATAGACATGAGAGTGGAATTGTTACTGTAGCCGAGTGATAACTTCGAGATACACGCTTATTACTAATTGTAGCAAAGAAAGCGTTCTTCCAATGAATTAACTTACTTCTCTCACGCCATTTTCAGAAAACACTGTTCTAACAGATAACACTATACTTTCCGATAACACTGTTCTATCAGATAACACTATAATTTCAGATAACACTGTTCTATCAGATAACACTAAACTTTCAGATAAAATGATAAATCAGTTCGTCTAGATGGAATTAACACTTACAACAAAATACATATCATAAATCTGTTTTACACAAAGACACGATTTTTTCAGACAGCGCAATAAATCACTTTACATCTTTGGACTCGGCAATCTCAGAAGAAGAAAAAAGAATAAACCAATGTTGTTTCGACGAAGACATACTCGGACTATGATATAAATAATTAGTTTCTTTCTACTGCTTGCACGCAAAAAGTAGTGATAAGTTGAATCATTGTAAGGAGCACTATGATAGTTAATAGGTTTAATCTCGCAAAATAGTGTTTGAACCCTGTTTTCCAGCTATTTTCAGACAATGCGAACAACCTTGATTTAGTTTGTCAAAGTATGTTTCAGCTTGTCAAGCCATGTTTTAGCTTGTCAAACCATGTTTTAGCTTGTCAAACCATGTTTTAGCTTGTCAAACATTGCTTAATCTTTTCAAACTTCGTATTAATTTGTCAAACCATGCTTCAGTTTGTCAAATCATTGTTTAGTTTGTTAATTAAACCAAGCTTTAACTTGTCAAACCATGCTTTAGCATTTAGCTTGTCAAACCACGTTTTAGTTGTTAAACCATGTTTTAGCTTGTTTTTAACCATGCTTTAGCTTTTTTGTCAAACCATGTTTTAGTTTGTCAATCCATATTTTAGCTTGTCAAACCACGTTTTAGCTTGTCAAACAATATTTTAGCTTGTCAAACCATGTTTTAGTTTGTCACACCATGTTTGAGCTTATCAAACTATGCTTTAGCTTGTCAAACCATGTTTGAGCTTGTCAGTATTTAGAGAACAGCTACAGGCTGCCCCCATTTCCACAATGCGAGCCAATACCAGTATTAGTGTATCACCATTCAGATATATCACTTCACTTATAATACTGATTATCACGCTCAGATAAAATATACCCCCAATATTATTTTTATCACAAGTTTATTTTACCAGTATTATTTTTTTACCACTTTTTGTTGCTGATCACCACTCTTAGACTTAAATTATCACAAGCATTAGTTATTATCACTTCTAAGCATTAAATATATTAATAATCACTTTTAATCATGATATATTTATTACTTTCAAACTGAGATATATTGTTTATCACTTTTGAACATGAGAAACATTATTTATTATTACTTTTATAAATGAGATTTATTATTTATTACCTTTAAACATGAGATATATTATTTGTCACTTTGAATAGAGATATACTATTTATCACTTTTAAACATGAGATATGCTATTTATTACTTTTAAACATGAGATATTTATTATCAGTTTTAAGCATGAGAGATCGCTAATTGTACATCACCAGTGTTGGGTATATGTGAGACCAGGTTTACTAGAGCTCTATGGTATTGTGTGCAACTCTAGTCGTGTACAACGGCATTTCTATTCAACATTTATTTGTCAGCGGCCTCGTCTGCATACAGTGACTTTATTTACACGCACTACATCTTGCTTGCGCTTTATTCATATTTATATTACTTCCTTGACGTATAACTCTATTATTGTACATCGGCATTGATGTACAGTTTACGGTGTCGTGCACAATTTCATTACTATATAGTGTCATTGAGGACAAATTTGTTCGAGTAAAATGTCACTGTGGACAGTTTATTTATGTACAAATGTATTTGTGTACAACTTCACCCAAGTGCAATGTCATTATGTACAGTTTTGTGTACAACTTTATGTACAACTTCATTTGTGTACAGTTTTGTGTACAACTTTATGTACAACTTCATTTGTGTACAGCATCGTTGCGTACAACTTCATTCGTTCACATCGTCGTTGCGTACAACTTTGTGTACAACTTCATTCGTGTACAGGTCATTGCATACAACTTTATGTATAACTTCATTCGTTCACATCGTCGTTGCGTACAACTTTGTGTACAACTTCATTCGTGTACAGGTCATTGCATACAACTTTATGTATAACTTCATTCGTTCACATCGTCGTTGCGTACAACTTTGTGTACAGATCATTGCATACAACTTTATGTACAACTTCATTCCTGCACATTGTCATGTTCAACTTTGTTTGAGCCTCGTTCACAATTACTTGCATCACGAGTAAAGAACTTCTTTAGTGTCCTCCTGTAACGGAGATGATTAAACGGACATTAAGTGGTCATCATGAAATATATCGCCCTGACTTTCCCCGGTGTGAACATAAAATTTCCAATTGTTCTCTCGAAATCCCCACCGCACAGCAATAACAGTGAAAATCCTTTTTTATTTAAAAATTGACCTTTGACCACAGCTATATTTTTTACTTGAGTCCTGCTGTGCTTATCATAAAAAAAAAAATTATTTAAAAGAATTGAAAGTTTCGCAGAACGTCGGCGCTGTCTGGCTATGTCTAAGTGTTAGTGTTATTTTGTCACGTGATTTCAGTCCATTATATGTGTGTAGGATTTACTATGCAATTCACGCAAACACACACACACACAACTCTCCGGCCAAAGGCTACAGCCCATCCCTAAGCATGAAAGAACTTGGAAAGTTTCATATATTACTGACGAAAGACGATAAAGCATGTTTGTTTGATTTGACTTTTTCACGCCTGCTTCCAACTCTCACTGCTTTCGCAGACGGAATCATCGTATCGTAATGTAGGGGGCGCTTCCGGCTTCCGCCGCTTTCGCGCTTGGTGAGGGGGTTGTGGGGGGAAAGGGAGGGGTGGTGGTGAATCAAGCGCCGAAGGAGAAATTTATATTCTGTAAGGAAGACAAACCTAGTGGTTTAGAGGGGAGAGATACAGTGCAATAAATGGGAGATAGGAATAAATGACAGTCTGAGCATATGATTGGTAGATTTTCTAGATGCAATTTTGCCTGGGTAGTGGAATATGTTGGCCTAGTCTTTCCGGTTTGAAACAGTCCTGGGATTTGAGGAATGCGCGGCTTGTGGCACATGGGACAATCTGAGGATCATCCGTTCGTTTTTCGCTTTGAACTTTGAACTTTAGCGAGAAGACAGTGTCTTAACCGCATGCGCTGCCACTTGTCTCTTTACAGATTAAAGCACTACCCCTAAGAACGCTTGCCTCTTTACCGATTATAACACTTTACCCCTAAGAACGTTTGCCTCTTTACAGATTATAGCACTTTATCCTAAGAACGCTTGCCTCTTTACAGATTAAAGCACTTTACCCCTAAGGACGCTTGCCTCTTTACTAATTAAAGCACTATCCTTAATGACGCTTGCCTCTTTACTGACTAAAGCACTACCCTTAAGGACCCTTGCGTCTTTACTGACTAAAGCACTACCCTTAAGGACCCTTGCGTCTTTACTGACTAAAGCACTACCCTTAAGGACCCTTGCGTCTTTACTGACTAAAGCACTACCCTTAAGGACCCTTGCGTCTTTACTGACTAAAGCACTACCCTTAATGACGCTTGCCTCTTTACTGACTAAAGCACTACCCTTAAGGACCCTTGCGTCTTTACTGACTAAAGCACTACCCTTAAGGACCCTTGCGTCTTTACTGAGTGAACTATTTTATCGCTGTAATGACTTCTGTTTGCCGTGTAAAGCACGTTATCGCTAAGAACGCTTACCTCTTTTGCGCTTTCCTCTAATAAATTAGCATGCACTGGTTCATATATGTGGATGATATGGCAGCAGCGTGTTATCTTGCTTCCGCTAAAGGAAAAGAAATAGATGTAAAAACACAAACTAACAAAAGAGTTCATTGTTCCGAGGAACCGTTCCCAAAGCATGTGTCTGAAGGTTTTGCCAAAAAATAACAACTTTTATATTACACATGAATATCCACATAACCATGGGTATAGAGAAAGGATCAGAGGGGGTGGTTGGAGGGAAGAGGGGTCAGGTAACGAAAGAAAGAAATTAAGACTTAGAGAGGGAAAGAGAAAACAAGAGAAAGAGAGACGGAGGTAGACAAAGTGCGAAAGAAACGGAGAGAATAACAAGGAAGTGCTGATTGCAAAGTACCGCTCGCTCTGTACAAAACATTTTTAAAAATATGAAAGAAGGAAGTGTTCATCTATTCATTCTATTGGGACCAAACGACGACTCTCACGATTGGTGTTGTTTTTATTTTATTTAGCTTCCATCTCTTCTACGTTTCAAACCAAACAGCTGTGATTGATTTATTAAATGCGATTTTATCAAAATCTTTTGACACTTACAAAAAGACGTTAGATGATATCGATAGGTTCGCGGGAGTACATTTTATTCTAAAGAGTCGGACCAAATCTCTACCCACTTTTTCTTTACTCACCACCTCAATTAAAATTGCTAAAGATTATCCCAATTCACAGATTTCGTTACCCCTAATATTGTCAGCCCTGAGCGTGTTTCACGCGGCATCCCGATCGTCTGACCCCTTACTTTAACCTTTCCTCTCACCCTCCCATATTTCATATTCCCATTTGATCGTCCTACACCAGGGGTGCACAAACGTTTTAGGCCAGAGGGCCAAATTTCCAACTGATAGTGCATGGAAGGCCGCAAGTCAGATTGCACATGGATGGCTCAATGGGGAAAAAAACAACACAAATAATGAAATAAAATCCTCTGGGGGTCACAGAGAGCCATGTCTCGGGCCGCGTTTTTTGCACCCCTGTGCACCCCTACACGTACGTCCCTACCATTTTCCCCATATTGCACGTCCCTTTCGGTCGTCCTACTTCTATACCTGCCTATTTAACCCCCACCACCCCACCCCCGCTTTCGATCGTCCTTACCTTAACCCACATTTCCTTCGCTTCACATTCCCTTTCGATTGTTTAACGTCCTTTATAAAAGTTTTGTCTGTTACACGTTATTTGAAATCTGTTCATCAGCGTTCAACTAAAGGACTTCCAGGGTAAGGGAAGTAATGCAGATGGCCAACAACGCAATTAACGTTCATGGTTCCGCTTCGTTCATCGGTCAAAGAGGTCTTACACACTTCGACAGCCTGAACGTAGATGACATTTGTGACATCTCTGGGCACCCTTCACTCGTCATAATTATTATTTATTAATTAATAACACATAACTAATTACAAGTGATCGAGAATCTTAATTTAGTTATTAATAATTCTCCCACAATACCAACATGTCTCTCACTTGGCGGATTATAAGCGTGTCGTAAAACTCTTTACACAATAATAAGACAGACGTCTTACTGTCTCATAATGTTTCCGCAGGTGGAAACTTCTTACTAAAGGAGTAATAAAAATCCGTCTTTTATTTATATTTAATTAGCCTCCATCTACATGCTATTACTCCAACATAACGTTTTAATATTATATGTGCGAGAAAGTTAATAAATTTATTAAATCAACAATCAAATATGCAACATATGAATATAATCAAAAGAGCATTGGCATTTACACCACTTCACAACAATGTTTGATTAAACGTTAGACACTCATTCAGTTATCTTAGCATATTCATCATCAGTCAAATTAACACACACACACACACACACACACACATATATATATATATATAACCTAGTTCATAGATCTGGTTTCTTCATAGAAATGAGAGTTGAGTTTCAGAGAGATAATTATAATCAATGTACATAACCTTTTCAATGATGGCAGCCCACAAAGCACACCATGGAGAATCGTCCAGAACTTCATTTGCACTATCACAGCACACCAGAGAAATGTTTCAGAATCTTCATGCGTGCTACCCAAGCGCACCACGAGGAATGTTCAAAATCTTCATGAATTTTCAAAACCAAACTCAAGCCTCAATTTCCATCATATTTGCCCTTGAACGGAATTCACAGGAATCAACTTACAGCAACACATTTACTGATAAGTTCGACCACAACGTTGGATACACACCAACGTGATCTGGTAGAGTACAGTAGTCACTGCAGCATGAAGTGGATACAAAGGTTATAAAACATCAAAGCATCAAAAGGCATGCTTCTCTCTTTAAAAGTCAAATCAAGGGCAATACTAAGCTTCAGGCATATTTCATCTCTAAACTCCTTTTTATCTTACACACATTCTCAACTTACAAATCCTGAAAAACATTCATTACCCAAATGCACATGCAGCATAAGAAATATAGCATCAATCAAAATTCACAAGTATAATGTACAACATAATCATAGTAGTGTACATAGAAATTTTGGTTCAATTACATAAAGCATTCTCTAATTAAATTATAGATCAATAGCAAATCTGTATGAAATATTTCTAAATCAATTCTTACTTTATTAATCAGTTAACTTACCCTTAAGCTAATGGTCGCCTTTATGAATAGACTTGAATTATTTCAAAATCAAAGTGATTAGAATATAGAATTTTCTTCAACAAAGTAAGTTTCAGTCTATCCCCATTGGATGAAATTGTTATGAACAAATGTGAGATTATTAGGCAGAAAAACGATGTATCCCTTGGTTGGGATTACACCAGCAAGTTCTAGCATACTCTTTACCTGAGTTTGTTATTTTAACTCTGGTATTTAAAAAAAATAACATCATGTGCGGTACCCGAGGTCATGTCACATTGACATTTAACAAATTATGCATCAATTAAGTTTAGAAATAGGAACAAGGAAATTTACTCCACCACAACATCTTTAATAATAAGTACTATGAAAAGGGAAAGAAATCAATACTTGGTAAACATCTTGCAAAGGTTTACATTTTAAAACTCCTTGGTGTCTGATTTTATCCAGCCAAGAGCGCAATGATAGAAAAGCAGTATTTCTAGCAGGTTCTTAGCATGTACTGACATCGTCTAGATTCTAGAACTAATCTCAACTTTTACGCTGGAGGAACCCTTGAAACAATATTCATGTCTCAGGAAACACCTGCTTAAAAATTACAATATTTACTATGCTTATTTTTTCAATCAAGATCTCTCAGGGAAGCCCTAACAATGTTTCGGAGAACCGTAGGGCTCCGTTGAAAAACCCTGGAAGGATCTAAATGTTTCAAAATTTTGCTTGCTAGCTAGATAGACAGGTAGATTTTGATTATGCTTGCTCTTGTTGATAACACTTGCTTCTTTACCATGCAAAATTCTTTCAAATGTCAGTGTCGCAATGCACTCTGGGGTGACATTATAATAATGAATTATAGCAAAATGTTAATACTTAATGATATAAAACATTGTAATAATGAATTATAGCAAAATGTTAATACTTAATGATATAAAACATTGTAATAATGAATTATAGCAAAATGTTAATACTTAATGATATAAAACATTGTAATAATGAATTATTCTTGATACGTAAAGATATAAAACATCTACAAGTGCCAATGCAGAACATGGACCACTGGTTAAATATACCTATCTGCTTCTGTTACGCCGATATACTGGGACGCCGCCGTTAATTTGACTCACAGCCCCAATTCAATAATTAAACTTGGAAATAGATTTTAAAAAAACAACAACAGTTATACAGATAGATATATAGACGAACAGAGAACAGGATGTATAATTAAGCCGTCACTAAAATGTATGATAGTTAACAAAAGAAGTTAATTACACTAACAGATACGCAGGACTGAAAGAATTAACAAAAAATTAATTTATAAAATGTTTAACAATATTTCAAAGTGCAAAGCAAAATACATTCTATCCTATGTTCTCATCATTAGCAATTTAAACTAAAAATACTGTTCAATTACAAAAGTGCACTGGAGTCACTGTCAATGACTTTAGTCTCTTTTCCACAACAGGGAATTCGGCAGCTCTCACGATACGTTACACACTGGCAGCTTTCACATGATACGTCACACATTGGCAGCTCTCACGAGATACGTCACACGTTGGCAGCTCTCACGATACGTCACACACTGGCAGCTTTCACATGATACGTCACACATTGGCAGCTCTCACGAGATACGTCACACGTTGGCAGCTCTCACGATACGTCACACACTGGCAGCTTTCACATGATACGTCACACATTGGCAGCTCTCACGAGATACGTCACACGCTGGCAGCTCTCACGATACGTCACACACTGGCAGCTCTCAGGAGATATGTCACACATTAGCAGCTCTCACGATACGTCACACACTGGCAGCTCTCACGAGATACGTCACACACTTTTTGATTACGCGCACAATAAAATATTATTCTAAATCAAGACATCCTAATTACGAACGGATTTCCGTGATCTGATATTTTTCAAAATGTCAAAGAAATAAGTTAGGAAACAAAAAATATAAGGTTGTTGAAATAAGAAAACTTAATAATATTTTTTTTTAAATCTCAGGTCATTGCTTAGGATTCATCTCGAGAATTTTTGCAAATCAAGGTTGTTGGTGGTCTAAAATAGTATCGCTTATGTCAATATGTTGTTTCGTATACAAGGTTTTAGGTTCAGATCAGTCAGGCACCTGTCGATCATTATAAAAGATCGATGCGTCTCTAGCTTATACTACCCGTAAACAGTCTTCTTTTATATGTATATTTCTTTTTTTTTAAAAAAACAAACACGTTAATGTATTTGTGAATATGTGTCAACTTGCGTGCGGGCTTATGGAGGGGAGAGAGGAGAGTAAAATGAAGAGAAAAAAATGAGAGAGTGAGGAGGAAAAAAGAGAGAAATGAGAGTGAGGAGGAAAAAAGAGAGAAAAATGAGAGAGGGAAGTGGGAAGTGCGTAAAACATTAGTCAGAAAGAGAAAGAGAGACACAAATAAAATATAAAAAAAGGGGGGGAGAGAGAGAGAGGAAATAGAAAAAGAGAGTCAATGAGGAGAGGGGATGAAAATGAATGGAGGAATGAAGGAAGAAAGAAGAGAAAAGAGTGAAGAAGTGGGGTGAGATAGGAAGCAGAGGGGAAGAGGGGTGAGTGAAAGAAGAAAAAATACACAAAAGAGATGTGTGTGAGAGAAAGAGAAGGGAGAGAGATGGGGAGAAAAGAGAGAGACAAAGAGATTGAGAAATAGAGCTGAAAATAAGAGAGAAAAGAGAAAGAAGTAGAAGAAGAAATAGAGACGAGATAAAGAGAGTGGCCAGAAAAGATTGAGAAAGGGGACAGATTGGAAGAGAGAGAAAAGAGACCAAGAGAGTGGGACAGAGAAGAGAGATGAAAGGAAGAAACACCGAAAATAACTACTTATCTTGATTTCTGAATGGTCACTTTCAAAACTATTTAATTTCAAGAAGTGCGTATGAAATCTCGATGTAAGTTGTGGTTTGTTTTCCTTTAAGATTTTTTTTGTTTTTTTTTGTTTGAAGATGGAGACAAGGTCTGTGCTGATAGACTAGATAGAGAATGTGGAGAGGGACGAGGAGAAATACTAAACCTAATTCCTTTCGTTTCTATTATCAAATGCGACCATAGATGTTGATTTTGTGTGCGACACTAATTCTATTCATACTCTATGAATTCAACCACACAACAACAGATTTGACATAGGTATGCGGCTCTCCTCCAGCCATGTTCTATTACACTTCAGCCAAGTGAAGAGAAATCTGATAACTGAACTGTTGACTTTTTATTTGTAATAATATGGATAGATTAAGACCACTACATGCATAGTAGATGTCAAAAGACAAATAAAACAATGTTTACAGTTTGTTGAACAGATATACAAATTGTATGCAAATAGTACTAGAACAAAATTGCAGCCACAAGTCATTGAATAAATTTGCAAAGTGTATACAAATAATACAATTACAAAACTTACAGTAACAGTTCATTGAATAGATATACAAATTGTATGTAAAATGTACTAAAACAAACTTACAGCCACAGTTCATTGAATAGATATACAAATTGTATGTAAAATGTACTAAAACAAACTTACAGCCACAGTTCATGCTCTAGACTAGTACAGATTAACAAGGGTCAGGCCAGAGAGCGCGAACATTACAGATGGAAATAACTTGTCACGCTTCTCTGCCGGAGGATCGTTCCAGAATAGTTGTGGCCTTAGGGACAATATCTTCCCAAGCAGTACTGCTGGCTGAAGATTGGGAAGAATGGTAGCTAGATCAGAAGTAGCACAGATCTGGAATTGTAACACACGACATTGATCCAAAGCTGTTCCAAAAGGAGGCAAAAGGTTCTGTATGGACTTGTGTAGGCAGTGTTGCATTAGTAGAAATTTCTGTTCCTTAAAGACTGTTGTAAAACATGTACAGTTCCAATTTAAGTGATGTACACTTTTACCACTTTAAGGTATATAGCAGTCAGTTACATCATGGTTATAGTCCATAGAGCAAAAATCATGATGACACCCAAGAGAAGTCTTACTTTCGAACTCACACATAACTCTTTGGTATGCATGATTTCAAATAACCAGTGCATAGTTCTCATACACATATAACTCAGTGGTATGCATGATTTCATACAACCACTGCATAGTTCTCATACACATATAACTCTGTGGTATGCATGATTTCAAATAACCAGTGCATAGTTCTCATACACATATAACTCAGTGGTATGCATGATTTCATACAACCACTGCATAGTTCTCGTACACAGAATCTCTGAATAGATAATTTATCTTTTATATCAATATATATCATTTTCTTATAAAGAAGAGATGCAGTCATAATAGCTATATTTGCAATCATAAATTATTACAAAGAAAATGCAACCGACTTTCAACGCAAATAAATAAGTTTTAATGTCTAACTGTCAGTGTGTGCAGCCTAT
The DNA here is from genome assembly GCA_028829895.1 of Sinotaia quadrata. NCBI lineage: Eukaryota > Metazoa > Mollusca > Gastropoda > Architaenioglossa > Viviparidae > Sinotaia > Sinotaia quadrata. The sequence continues at coordinate 90,521,953 of CM054182.1, read as the reverse complement.
GATACAACATATGGAAAATATCCAGTGTCATTTACAAGCAAGGTGCCTAATAACGGGAGAGGTGAAGACATATTACTCTCTACATCCATCGTGGAGACGGTAGACATTTGTGTGTTTTTATGATAACTCTGATATGGGATAGTAGACATTAACGTGTTATTATGATAACTCTGATCTGGGACAGTAGATATTAACGTGTTTTAATGATAACTCTGATATGGGACAGTAGACATTAACGTGTTTTTATGATAACTCTGATATGGGACAATAGACACTAGTGTGTTTTTATGATACCTCTGATCTGGGACAATAGACACTAGTGTGTTTTTATGATAACTCTGATATGGGACAATAGACACTAGTGTGTTTTTATGATAACTCTGATCTGGGACAATAGACACTAGTGTGTTTTTATGATAAACAACGTGTCACTAATGTGGGTTTTCCATTGCTGATTCAGTGATTGGACGTCGAGTCTAAGATAGGACTCTCACGACATTTGAAGATGAGATTATAGTGAATACACCTCACCTATACCCATCGTTGGTGTAATGAAGTGTGTATATATTATTGAGACACAATATATATTAGTAAACAGTCGTCATTTAATGAAAACTTTTTAATGAAGTGTGTATATATTATTGAGACACAATATATTAGTAAACAGTCGTCATTTAATGAAAACTTTTTAATGAAGTGTGTATATATTATTGAGACACAATATATATTAGTAAACAGTCGTCATTTAATGAAAACTTTTTAATGAAGTGTGTATATATTATTGAGACACAATATATATTAGTAAACAGTCGTCATTTAATGAAAACTTTTTAATGAAGTGTGTATACATCTTTGAGACATAATATATATATATATTAAATCGTCACTGGTGAACTCTAGAAATTAATTTTAAAGAATTTACGTTTATTTAATAAATAAATAAATACGTATGCCTCCGCCCCTCCCAAGATTGAAAGATTTGCTTTTTTAAAGTTGAAAATGACTCCACAGATTGCATAGAAGTTAATACGAAATACGGAAGGGGGAGTGGAGAGAAAGAGAAAGGGATGATAAAACATGTTGTCTTCCAATGCTGTCTGTTGAAAATTGCAAAATATTATAATACCTAACATTTCGGAAATCTCATACGGTTTCCGACAGTACCTTTAAAAGGCTAATAGTACGCCAAATTATAAACTAATGCTTAAATTAGGGATTTACAAAACAAGCTAAGCCTTGAAAACCTGTCCTGTATTTGAAAAGTTGGCAGGCCCATCTGCTCTCCTGTTGTAATTACTGACTCGGAGGGACAGGCGACCCATTCATGGCTGATGCTGGATTTCTTTGTTGTTCCGACCAGCCGGCCTTTTTTTTTTTTTCAATGTCCATAAACCCACTACCCCACCCCTACTCTAAATTTCGCCACCTCCTCTGCCTTCTGTTCCTTCGCCTTAACCTCCACCCAACCAGAATAGCTGTCCGAAAGAGTGGATCCCTGATAGCTCCTTGGTTTATTGAAACGAAGCGAGGTAAAGATTCAACGGCAAACATTTTTCAAGGTCATTTCGTCACGTGTCCTGGCAATAGATTAGCTCAGGTGTTCTGATGGGGAAGATGACAATATGCAACTGCCTGAAGGTTTGCAGGAGAATAAAACCCATGATTTAAAAGACTCTTATTTAAATTAAAGTTGGAAGGAACGAAATTACTGAAAAAGATAAGATGGATGTCGGCACAATTGACTATGGATAATATGGATGGATGAAGGACAGAAAGAGATTAAAGATTTGGATGAGTGACTTGGACAGAATGAATGATGTGTGGATGGATGACTGAGTGGATACGTATGGACAGAATGCTGACATACGTGAGTTGATGGATAATTTGAACGGATGGATGAATTCTTCACTAACAGATAGATGATTTAAATTATGGATGGATGGATTGGATAGGCAAATTGGAATGATATGTATGCATGACTGGCTTCAAATTGAGGATAAATATTGTTTAGGATAGATGACTGAGAATGACTAGTTAAAATGAGACTTGAGCGAATGACATTTAAACAGATGAATGACTTAATGGTTAGATGAATTATTTTTTTTTTAAACAAACAAGTCCCATTGCAACTTCCTAATATCAGATTTGTTGACGGCAAACATTAACATCTTGCAACAAGACAGAGGAGGTCCATAATGAGTGTAAATGTGCTTTATTGATGACAGACTCTAACATCTTGCAACAAGACAGAGGAGGTTCATAATGAGTGTAAATGTGCTTTATTGATGACAGACTAACATCTTGCAACAAGACAGAGGAGGTCCATAATGAGTATAAATGGGTGCTTTACTGATGACAGACTCTAACATCTTGCAACAAGACAGAGGAGGTCGATAATGAATGTAAATGTGTACTTTATTGAAGACAGACATTAACATCTTGCAACAAGACAGATGAGGTCCATAATGAGTGTAAATGTGTGCTTTATTGAAGACAGACATTAACATCTTGCAACAAGACAGATGAAGTCCATAATTAGTGTAAATGTGTGCTTTATTGATGACAGACATCAACATCTTGCAACAAGACAGATGAGGTCCATAATTAGTGTAAATGTGTGCTTTATTGATGACAGACATTAACATCTTGCAACAAGACAGATGAGGTCCATAATTAGTGTAAATGTGTGCTTATAGAACGTGGTTCCATTCGTTTCACAATGTACGCAGTCACAGACACTAATTCACTTCACAATGTACGCAGTCACAGACACTCATTCACTTCACAATGTACGCAGTCACAGACACTCATTCACTTCACAATGTACGCAGTCACAGACACTCATTCACTTCACAATGTATGCAGTCACAGACACTCATTCACTTTCTAAATATAACTTCAGAAACCTGAGTTAACTCTTCAGGTTCCCCAAAGTCTCGTATTTAAAAGGTTAATACTGAAATCTGTAGTTTAATGACAGAGTTATGGATTGACGAAACAAGATAATCCAAAAAGAAAGTAAAAGCTCACAAGAAACGAAACGCAAAGATTTTGTAGGTACACACTGGCTTCTAAAATTCAAAGCGAATGAGAAAATCTGATAAAGTAATAATCATAATAATAAACAAACAAACAACGCCATGGTTTTACAGTGACCAATCGCAGAATTGTTGCAAAAGAACCTCACACGAGAGTGCCTTCTAATAAAGGAGTCACAAAAATCCCACAACACGCTGTCGAACAGACCTCTGACCTTGAACCAAATAGCAATTATCAAGTTCTTGAAAGCGAAGCAGTGGACATGTTTGCTAAGTGCCGGACCATGCCATTATCGTGTCCGCTCACATGAAACCATTTGCAGGCCAATTCCAAATTAATTTGGCTTGGTTTATTTAATTACTATTGTATGTTTGAGAACTAACCAGTTTAGGGAAAGCAAGCAGCGTGAATCATAGTCATGACCCCTTGACCTTGAGATAATTAGATATTATTTAATTTTGCAATGCTTGGTATGCTTAGACTGAGAAATAGCAAAACTAAGTGTGTAAAGCTAGTAGGCTAAGGAGAGAGACAAACAGGCAGGCAGTATCCTATGCAAAAAGTTGATGGGATTGCTAAATTATAAGTTTTGTTTGTTTTTTTATTTTCGAACTTTAAAAAAAAAAAAGAAAAGCAAACTGAGCAACGTAAAACAAGCAATCATTTCTTTATAAAGAATTCTGGTATTTCACTGACATTGAATATTTAAAGATTCTGATGTAAAATCGTCAATGGTATCAGTGTACATAGATAAAATAATTGTACGTTGTATTTTCTTGAGAAAATGTCATAAAGACTTTCCAGTTTTAATACTTACTGATGGGGTAATGTAGTCAAATCAACAAATGCAATACAGTTTTCAACATATTCTTAAGTTGATTTTATTCTGATATATATAGAACTGATCAGCACAGGCAAACATGTCTAAAAACCTTCGCATAACAAAATGGAAACTAAAGTATGCACACTTCAAGTGCATCAATCAAAATCTCCAACAGATGAATAACATATTTCATGAAAATAAATAATAGCATTTATGCCTATTGTTACCCTGACAAATCACACAAGAATCATAAAATTTATGCCTGTTATGCAAATCACACAAAAACCATATAATTTATACATATACAAACAAATCACACAAGAATCATAAAATTTATGCCTGTTACACAGACAAATTACACAAGAATAAAAAAAATGTATGCCTGTTATATAGACAAATCAAACAAGAATCAAATAACTTATACCAGTTCATCCATTGTTATATATGCAGTCAACTAAGCATCTTCAAATTTACATCTGATTTATACATATTACATAGACATATCACACAAGAATAATATAATTTAACATATTACATAGACAAATCACACAAGAATCATATAATTTATACATATTACATAGACAAATCACACAAGAATCATATAATTTATACATATTACATAGACAAATCACACAAGAATCTGGCATACTCAATCTAAGAATGCGTTTAAAAGGAAAAACCATTTTTGCATGGATACATTGCATTTTTATGTTCACCAGCTTCTCTTTTCTTTCATCAAACAAAATGTATGTATATAATTTAATAATTCACCAACATTGTTCATTTGCTCAACATGTACAGCTTACTTCATCTTTAAAACATTTAAAATGGGTAATTTTTGGTTTATAGCAGTTTACCCTCATAATTATTCAAAACATGCTGATAAACAGATTACAATTTCACAAATCATACAAATGAATCATAGATCTTTTGGAAACAAATAATTATTTTTAAAAGTACATTTTCAAAACAATAGAATGATTTTTATTCTTCCTCTAATAATGATGCAATATAGTATAAAACAAGAGTAGATTGTCACAAGCAAACATAAGAAATTTGTTGGGTAAAAAAGAAATTTGTTGAGTAAAAAATCAGTTTTACTAGCTTGATTTCACATACTCCTTTCGCTGTTTTTGAGCACGCAGTGCCATCAACCAGAAAAAGATTCCTGGTGCTACAGCACGCAAGACCACTGCCACACGGTGAGCTAAAGGTGCCAATAGAACATCGTCTTCTGAAAATATAACTGCATGCAGCATTCTTTCAGCTACAGTGTCCACTGGCATCCCAGATAAGGTTGTCTCATCCATCACTGATAGCAAGCATACAAAAATATGTCAGTTTAAAATCCTACCAAAAAGATCAAACTTATAAAAAAATATAAATTATGAACATTTCTGACTTCCTTTTAATAAAATATTTTTGTAAAGTAATAAGTTTCCTTTTTTTTCTTTTTGTTTAATTCAAATTAATCTGAACATAGCATTCACAATGAAAAATTGCACATTATATTTCATGTAATGTTTTAAATTGTACTAAAATCTTTATCACTCACATCCATAATTACTGCCATCTCCTTTCACTGCATTAGTCGAGAGATTTGTGCGAATGTAGCTAGGGCTAATCAAAGACACTCTGATGTTTGTGTCAGAAAGCTCTGCTCTCAGGCAATCAAAGAATGCCTGGAATGCATGTTTAGAAGAAGAATCTATAAATGAAAAACAGAAAATGTTATGTATATAAATCAATATCAGGGAGAGAAAAACAAAATTCTTCATATTTTTTTTTTTATGTCTGCAAATTACAAATAACATCAGTATACATAAACAGACAGTTTTAAAAAACATTATAAGAAAAAGCACACATCTTAATTTAAAACTGAAACAAGGATTTTCAATACAAAATAAACTAATAAAATCAACATCAAAATCAACTGGTTTGCAAGTTGTGAAGATGTTGTGTTTAAAATATTGTTCATCCAATTCTCAAACATGATTTAAAATAAATTGTGTGCTTACTACAAATGTTAATATCAATAATAACATTTTGCTTTTCTATTGGTAATGGTTGACTTCCATAGTGAAAAACCCATAATTTGTTCTGAAGTTCTAGTCTCAAAATTGATAATGGTCCAAAACATACAAATGAATCTCCCTCATACCCATTGGGGTTTTTTTTTCTGATACTGCTGTGTCATTTCCAACAATCATCCTTTAATTGGCCATGATTAAAAAACTTTGCTTGCTGTGTCATTTCCAACAATTGTCCTTTAATTGGCCATGATTAAAAGACTTTGCTTTACAAATTATACACAGTGTACACTTCCATCAACTGGAGAAGCACAAACACCCGACAAGGCAAACGTAGATTAGGATGGGGAATATATCATGTGGCACAACCTACCCATATTTATATAGGGTTAAGCACACAATTTATAAGTCAGAGGTAGATAACTCACTCAGGGGACTTTCACAAAGAACAATCACTGAATAAATCACTGAAAATATATCAAGTGCAAGGAGCGGATACATGTAGGTACACATACAAACATTTATTCAGCAGCCTTAAATACATCTACACACGTAAACAAATTAAAGCCGAACCCACAGGCTGATCTGTAAGGGATTGAAATCTTGCCCTGCACACTGCTGATTCCAACAATGTGACCACTATTCTGAGACTGGAGGACAGGTAAGGCCGCTGAAAATATATCAATAGAAAATAAAGGTGTTATGTTCAACTTCAACGACTGGAAGCAGTGTGACCTCCACATCATTTTAAAAAGTATATTCAACTTCAATGATTAAAAGTATTCTGACCTCATTATCACTTAAAATAGTATACGTTTGAAGCTCAGAGAGAATGTTCACCAGCAGCTGTCTTTTTTTTCATCAAATAAAATTTAATTATTGTAACAAAGATGTTAATACAGTTAGTTAATAACTGAAAGACATAAATGATAGTTAAAATATAGAATTTACTACAACTTAGTGTGACAGAAAATAATTTAATGCAGACTGGCATTAAAAAATTATGTCAAAACAGTTTCTTGATCCCACTGACAGTAAAAAGTGCTCTTTAGAAATCTATATCAGTTTTGTCTTGGAAATCCATTTGTTCAGAAAATGGATCAACACTTGTTTAATAACAAAAGTTTTCATGGTTAGTTTTGAGATTTTTCCTATTATGATCATAACTGAGAAATAACATAAACGCTTGAATCAGATGTAATTAAATCCAACAGTTAAAGGGAAGCAATCTGAGGCCTGACAGAGATAATTAGATAGAGAGCTGTAATGTTTTACTTGATACAATTTAGTTATTATCAAAAATATAGCTGCTATTATCATCTATAAACTTTCATAAATATCATTTCACCTTTTCTTGAAGTTTATCAGGCATGTTAGCAATTGACTGACTGAGCCATTTTAAACACTAGAAACTTACCTTATGATCTCTTTACATTTATTTACAATGTAAATAAATATAATATAAATATAAATAAATTAAAGCAATTTATGAACATGTTTTATCTGAGACATGAAAGATTATTTATAAATTCTCAAATCACTTTACTTATAGAGAGTATTACTCATGAATATTTTATTTCATATTCTATTAATCACATTTAACAAAAGAAGTTTATCTGATGGGCTAATCAGTCACACACACTCTTACATGTATACATACTTATATCAATATATATTTATATACTTGTTTGTGATATTATGACACATTTTATTAACCATATTTAATGTTAAATGTGTCTTATGTTCTTTATTATGCTGCTTTATTCTTGCCACAGTTGGAAAGTCCCCAGACTATTTATAGAATAATTTAATAAGCAAGTTATTTTGCATGGTCACACATTATGTGTGGCATTGACACATACAGTGATATTTTAATGCAAAATAAATAAGATTTGTAATAAAAATTGTACTGTAATTACAGAAAAGAGCATATACACTTGAGAAAACACTTTTTGTTCTTCATCTTGAAACAAGTAGATAAGAGGAATATTTATCAGTAATATATTATGTGAACACGAAACACCAAAATCTTTAATTCAGACTGCTTTTGAAAATCTAATAATTCACTCCACTGTTGAAAACATATAAAAGCACAAATTTACAATGTTTTGATTTACAATGTTTTGTTTTGTGGACACACGATTGGGGGTGGGGCAAACAAAGGACAATTAACAAGATTTGTGGCAAATTTGAACATTATTCTGCAGTAATGGGTACAGCAAAAGAAGTGATTTTAAAATTCAACATCAGCATTCTTTCATTTACAATGCAATTTACTGACTATATTGAGTGTCCATATCATATCGCACTAACAAATTATTATGTAAAATCGGGGCAAATATTATGTAAAGAGGCGGGGCTAATATTTTCAATGTATGGTTAGTGTTAAAGTCTAGCAATATACAATGAGAATCTAGCTATTATATTGCAAATAACTTCTTAGGTTGCAATATTCTGACATCTTCACTTGTGTGATAAATGTCTTTGAAAGCAAAGTATATAATAATAATAAAAGTAACAATAAGTTTTTTGAGAAGCAAAACAGATATGAATCACTTACAGTACATAAATGTGTATGTGTGTCAAAGTGGTTCCTGTAAAAATTAATGATTCTTTTTTCATTAATAAATCTTTAAAAAAAAATATTAACACATGAAAAATCACTGATTTGTGATTCCTTTTTAATTTTTCAAATGTAAAACAACAATATGAGTGATGAAATGGTTAGAGTATTTTGTTGTATTTTAGATTTTAAAAAGTGGCATTGTAGTAAAATAAAAAAGAAATGATAAAGCTATAAATGATATGTACAAATGATACATATTTATACTGTCTTGACTCAACACACCACCACACAAGAGGCATAATATTAGTGCAAACAGCATACCTTTGATCACAGCCACATGACCCAAAAAATTAACTGCCATCAATTTCTGATCAACACTGAGGGCAGTATCTTGAATGCAGCCACGGTAGCTGATGCCAGCATTGTTGATAATAATGTCAACACCACCAAACAAAGTCAAAGCCTGCTGGACTTTTGACGATATGGAGTTCAAATCTTCAAGATCAATAGTAAGAAATGATGGTTCATGAATATTATGGTTTTCTGCTTCCTGCAATAAATCAAAAACCATATTTGAATAACAAATTTCAACGCACTATTTTTTTTTTAAAGCTAATCCTTTTTTCAGTCCATTTTAGTGCTTTTATTAAAGTTCATTTGTGCACACAATATAGGACAGACAATACAACTCAACATTTCATATTGTAAGAAGGCAACACAATTCAACATTTCTTCACACAATGCACAAAAGGAAGAAACATTTGAAAACAAACAATAACCTCCCACAATTCAACTTCACACAATGTACATATTTTTTTCCAAATCCCAAATATAAAGTGTTCATCACATTTCTCAAAAATAAATACACAATTTAAAGGCAGTGGCAAAAATAGACCTCCCCAGAAACCAGTGAGGGAAGACAAGTCCCTAAAAGGCACAATCATCTATTGATGAAAATGTTCTTGGAGTGAGATGAAAGCACACTAACCACCACCACTTAAACCATGGTAATTTCAGACACTTTTTTTTCTGCCTGATCAACAGAGTTAACTTTGTCTATTGATTAGTTAAAGGAAAATATATGCATCCTGCCAAAGATCAGCAAGCACTTTGATGTAAACATATTCAAAGTTCTTTCTTTTTCAAAAAACTCGGTCCAGACTCTCATAACATTCTAATGTTTAAAAATAAATATTTTCCCCAAGAGAAAACTATCATTGGTATCAGTTAACCAAAACAGGATTATCCAAAACAATGGGTACCTTATCAGAAAGAAGAGAAAGTTTTACAGCTTTCAATCTCTCCTCATTTCTTCCCATGAGAATGATGCGACACCCATTTCTAAAAAACACCTTGGCACATGCTGCAATTGAGAAAAATATAACAGCTTTTACTAAAAAATGTAGTTAGGTAATATCTGCAAAATTAATCAAATTATTATTTTACTAAAAATATAAGTGATTAAGCAAGTCCATGCAAAATAAACAAAAATTCATTTACTAACTGAATATAAGAATAAAATGGTTAGAAAACACCTGCAAAATAAATAAAATATCATTTACAACAACAACAAAAAAAACCCCTATGAAAATAATATGGTTAGGTATGATTAGGTAATATATCCTAATCTGTGAAACATAATTGATCTTTTGGTATTTATTTGAAGCTAGAGGGATATGCAGAATGCTTCTTCTTGATCCGTTTTCTGGAAGTGATTGTTGGCTGTAAACACGGTCAACTGACCATATTTGGTGAATGTTCACTGTTTGTTTGTTGCATGTTTCTGATCTATCTACATAATGAAACAAGAAATCACGACAAGCTGGTATTTCTATCTGAACTGTATATAAATAGAGATGTGAATATTCAATGTCCACCATTTTCATAGGAGACATTTGAAGTTTGGAGTTGTTAATTGCTTTGTTAAGCTAATTTTACTGCACTGTGAGCTAAGATGTAATACTTTATGTATTTTCTATAGATTAATTTGAAACTATTCTCTAAGTGTAAGAATATATTTCTTTTTCTAAACTTTTATGTAAAAATTATTGTTAACTAATTTTACTTTCTTACATCTTGTCATGTTCAACCATTTATTGAAGTTAGTCCCTTATTTTATGCAGGATCACTGTTTCTTGTTTTAGGTCTTATCTGTGATGATACATTCTTACACTTTTGTTGTATGAATATGTCCAGTCTAAACAGAGATGAATTCTATTAATATCTAGGCAGTATAATTATACAGTTATGTGGTTGCATCTCTGGTTAATTAAAAAATGATGTAATTAACTGTTTGGTTACTGACTGAAAAGACGAAAGAGATTTACTGAGAATTCCAAAGTGCAAACGTAGGCTATTGTCTTAACTACTGTTATTCAACATATGGGTGTAGCTGATGCTAGATAATTAAATCAGCTTCTGTGTCATGCATGGAAGAATAGGACTATGTGCAAGCCTGTTATGACAGGAGATGATATAATTTGGCGACTGTACACTTAGCAACTGAGACAACATTAAAATTGCACATCACTTAATGTGAGACTATAAATGTTTTACAGTAAGTTTTTGAGCTAGAGATTTTTCTACTGCGACACTTACACAAGTGTTTACATAGTTTGGCTCCTGCTTGATCCAGTTCTGGTGAAAGGCTGTCAGCCATATACCATCTCAGTCAAGAATCCTTTCTGGGGAAGACACCCTCTATAAACTACAGTGGATTTAGAAGTATCTACCCCAGTGGAGACAGTATCCTGCAGAATCATCATTCCCATGGGAGATAACACTGCAAGTTATAACTGGAGTGTGGACACATGCTGACTCTTGTCAACCTGTATTCACTTGACAGTGAATTCCTTACGTTATAACTATATTTATTATTTACCTTAAACTTTGGATGTCTACTGTGTCAATCATAACACTTCTTTGCTTTTTTTTGTTATAACAACTTTAAGCAAAAAGTGGTTTTTCTAATTACCCTACTGTTACACATTACATGTCACCAGTTCATTTATCAGACTCTTCTATTTTACCAACTGTCTGAGTCTGTCTAGGTGCGACTAAGTAAGATTTTTTTTGGAGGTGAGCCTATTTCTGTCTGGTGATTGAGCAATTATGCTACATTGTGACTGAATACATGCTTAAAGCTGTAGCTATGAGTGGAGTGAATGCAGCTACACAAAATCAAACTCTATAGCTGTCTTTACCCAAGCATATATCACAGTAGTGTATTGTGGACTGAACTTAAATGAATCTTACACTGAATTTAACAACTAATGAAAGAGGGTGAATGGCAAAGGCATGGCATACTGCTCTCTCTGGCATGTTACAATGAAAATGTACATAAGCAACAACATTTTGCTAAAGATATCAGCTGTATTATATCACTTTTAGTATTTGAAAAAATAAATACTGCTTCCATTTTTAAGCAAACTGCAATATAATAATCTTTGTGATTTCATGAATAGCACACTGATTTCAGTTAAACCATGGCAAATGGAAGTGAGTGGACTCAAAACCAGTCTGTGTTCACATGCCTTGGTGGAATGTGAGGGAAATCTTTTTAAAAAGAGAGAGAAGATAGATATATGCATGAGAATGAAAAAAATATTATTTATTTTTCTAAATCAACCATTCTTTGTTGTGACAATGCTGCAGTCATAATGTTCTGTGACCTAGGGTACATCACATTCATCTTGCACCAATTTTTGACAGAATCATTGTATAACATTTTGCCTTGATTATCAATTATTTCATCATCCCTTTGAAAGACTGGAAGTAAAATTATTTGTTGTAGCGTTAACAACTTGCTATTTTAACTCTTTTGTACTACTGATTAATACCATAATATATACTGAGAAACCATCACCAAACAAAAAGTGTGACAAGAAAATGCATAATAGACTTACTGTATATATTTATTTTACATTTTACATCTAGGACATTTCATATTTTAACTAGAAAATTAAAAATAAAATATAGTTTTATGATACTGTCATTATTTTTACATTATAGAAGTGCATTAACTATTCAAATGATAATGCTGATAGTTTTCATACCTTCACCGAGGCCTGATGATGCACCTGTGATCAAGACTACTTTTCCTCGAATATCTTTTGGTTTCTTTCTTGTTAGAAAGATGAATAGAATGCACACCAGGCCCAATAAGAACAGCAACAAGCCACTCAAAAACTGACAGTTGAGGATCATTTTCTATCTCAGTATCTGTCAACAAAAAACATATATCATAGTATATACACTATAAATAAAATAAATAATAAAATAATTCATTAATTTCCCTAATAGTACTGGCAGAATAATAAAAATAAGTTCAGAGAGTGCCTAACTAGAACAGTAGAAGTAAATTATCAATTTACCATTATGAATATGATGTTGGGCTTCCAAATTACTTAAAGTTAATTTCATTCTCAGATAGATTTTTTCCTCCTATACTTTTATACCAATACTAGCTAGTCATACTAAAAATCAATAAGAGAATGTCACTAAAATTACATTAAACAAGCCAAAAATATTAATCTATCCTTGAAAATGACTGCCATCTAGAATCAATATACTTGTTGATAGTATGCACTAGAAACTTAGGGATACAAATAAAAAATATGAAAAATACCATATACATGAAAACTTTTACATAATGAAATGATAAAAATGGGTTTACTTATTTTATTTTCTATTGAAGAAAGGTCAAATAACAACACAACATTTCAAGAATCTATAATTACATCTCAGAAAGGAAAAGTGAAAAGTTATATCAAGGTAGCACAGAGTGAGGCAAACATATTTTCAGCCTTACAATAATCTTAAATGCAATATAGTTTGTTTTTTTTTTAAATTTTTTTTAACAATTTATGGGTTAAGATCAAACAAACAAGTGGTAGATAGTTCTATCTTTCCTGCAGCTGGATCAACAGGACTTTAATATAAATCTCAAAATTTAAGTCTAAGCTTGCAAGACTAAAATAGCAGAGTTCTGTGCTGTAGCAGGATATAATGAGATTATAATGGTTTTCATGATTTTAGAAAAGAGATAGTCTATAGTATTAAAAAAAAAAAAAAGATTGGGGGCTTCATTGCAAAATGATAGTAAATATAGGAGGAAAGAAATTTTTAAAAATTAAGTAACAAATATTTGGACTTTTTGCAGATTTTCTTCTTTTTTTTTTATTTTTCACAGTTTCAGATGGCATGTTCAAATCAAAATGCCTTAAGTACTGAGAACTGAAACATGTTTACCAATTACTTTTAAAAAAATAAAGTTATTCCTTCAACCAAAATGTTTTCTTCAGTCCTCTGACAAAGTTAATGTGATACTCAATAAGTTAAACCTAGTGCTGGAAAAAAAAGTACTTTTAGTTAGTAAGCCTATTAAGTATTATAAGTCAAACCAATTTTCATTTGTTATAAATTATGCTCACTGTTTCACTGGCCCAGTCTAACATTAATATTTATTTAATTTTTTTTTTGGTTGGGGAGTTGTATTGTTTATTTTGATGGTTTTGTTGTTGTTGCTAGACGCAAACAGACCATTCCAAAGACAAGTTATAAATTCAATTCCTTGAGTACTGAAATGTTTCGTCTGCTACTGTTTGAGTGTTATCAAACAACGTGTATTTATAATCAAATTTGAACTACAGGGTTGAATGCATAATGTTTTTAATTTTCTATTGGTGCAAAATTAAAAAAAAAATAAATAACTTCAAATTTTACTGATTATTTTCAGAAGTTGAATAGTTGACTAATAAAAATTAAAAGAACATAAGTAAACTTGCTGAGACGTTAACTTATGAAAGCATTTCAAACCGGAAACGGAATGATGATCAACAACACCGCATGTGCGCAGACAGTAATGTTTTTTCTTGGTCACTGCGCATAACCATTGTTAATCATTCCTCGTAACTAAACTAAGAGAGATTCGGCATGAAGTTTTCGTTTAGGAAAAGAGTGAGGGGCAGAAGATGAGTTTTCATGGCTGCGAACATTTAAATAGCTTCAAGGCAGTCAGTGGCACGCGATCGTATCAAATAATCCACTCATACTTTATAGCGTGCTCGTCAGCTGAGGCACGCCGAGTGAAGGTGAGAAAAGAGGGAACCTCATACTTACGAAGTGGATTAAAAGAAAAAAATAAAAGACTATTCCCTTCAATCCAGAAACATAGTTAATTTATACATAAATATATTTATATTCCTTTCATGGTCTCCAATAGTTTCTATGAAATCCATGTGTATTTATCACTTCATCACAGCCGTTTTCCAGTGATGCAGACTCCTTCCAGTGACGCTCCCCTTAATTCTATAGCCTACACCTGACACCTTCCTTCTTATAATTTAACTATCCCCGAGTTTTTATTTTATTATTTTGCACATATTGCGATTGATTCAGTATGAATTTCAAGGATTTTTGTTGGGTTTTTTTGGTAACAACAAAATTTGCATTGTTTTGTTAATCGTAGGCTAGATAACTTGGCAAGCGTTGAAAAGCAATGCAAATTGTAGGCTATATTGTTATTGCGTTGTTTGTTTTCGTTTTCAGTTTTAATTAGACTACTTTGCAAAACTTTTAAAATGTCTATAATACTGTTAGTTTTTTTCCTGTCATTCCAGGCAAAGTCATGTTTCTGCCACACCTGCAAACAACACTGTCTGCGGGTTCATGCCTGCTTGTCATGTGTCTACTTTGGTTGTTACAGTGAAAAGCACATCCACAGCCATGCAGAAACAATAAAGCACCCTCTTTGTGAGTAAAGTGCGACTTATACAAATTTTGAGGAGAAAAATCACAATTTTAATTTTGTGTTTTAGTAATAGGCTCATAATTAAGTTATTGGACAAAATACACAGCTTGTCAGTGGATTTTTTTGTTGCCAAGTTACAACCTATTAATGTAAATTCTTTTAAGATTTTATAGTTGAAGTCTAAATAAAAAACCTTAATAAGATTTTCAAGAAACCAAAACAAGTTTGATTTGTATTTTTTATTTTACAATTTATTAAATGCTCATATGTACTTAATGCTAGCCAAACATTATATATTGTCATCAATTGATCTTACTCAGAATAAATTTAAATTTCATTGTGAAATGTATTCAGAATGCAGCTTAACTTAGCAGTTAAAACAATTAATTTTTGTGTAGCTTTAAAGTTTAATGTTTCTTCATTGTAACTGGACACCTTTAGCATATGCATTGTATTATCAACAACTATTTTTGTGCCAAGAATGATAAAAAGTGATTGAAATCTATGTTTATTATGTATGTCCATCAGTGCAAATAATTTTCTTGTACATGCATTTTAACTTTTAAAATTATGTTTATATATTTTGCATAAATTAAAAAAAAGACAGAGTACATACTGTAAATGTTAACCAGTTAACATGATTTTAGCTACATAATACATACATTGCAGTATGAGTTATTTCCCTTTTTCAATGACAGCGTTATTTCCAAATATCATTTATCGGATCTACATTCTATAATCCTTGTTTTCGTACAATCATCTCTCTACTGCTTTTTCTTTCTTGTGTTTAAGCAATTGCCTAGACTTGGCTATATCATCTGCATTCACAGTTTGTGGTTTTTCCAATGAGAAACAATAGCTTTTGAATTTCTGATATTATGGTCCAGTTTTTTAAATGATCCCCACTTTAATATATAATCTAAGAGGAAACAGTGAGCATTCAAGTATTGTTCTTCAGATATTTAACAATTCAATAGCTGATTGTAAATTAAAGGGAAAAATTGTAAAATCACATCTTTGATTTTAGTTTGAACATAAATATTAACATTGAAAGTTGATTTGGTAGTTCTGTCCTATTGGACTGAAAAGTTTGTGCTTTCATGATCCTTCTAAGAATAAGTTGCAATATAACATTTTTAGATTCTTATTGATGTCTTATTTTTCTCTTGCTGTCTAAGCTAAATCTATTATTTTTAGTTTAACCATGTTGTTTTCAGTTTAATGTTTTCTATATAAATAACCCATCTGCTTTCTCAAACTTCCTTCCAACATAACATCACCTCATCCATCTGTAGAAATTTGCTAAACTGCAGTAAAGCATTAGGTCAGACTTCATAATCTGTTGAGTTTTTCTTTAATAGTACTAGATAACTCAGAAACTGTTTTATGTTCACTAATTCCTGTTTTGCTTTATAAATGTCAGATAATTAACTTTGAAAACATCTATTTTCTCATTATAATAGTATACATTACATAGTAAGAACATTGCAGAATTTGTATATTTTATGTATGTGTGTATATATATATATATATATATATCATTTATTTATTTACTTTTTACATTTATTCTAATTTTTATTATTATTTGAGATTATATTTTATACATTTCAGCTGTAGATGTTAACTTCGGCACAGTCTTCTGCTCTATCTGCAATGACTTCATCTATGATGAAGATTTTGAGAAAATTTCTAAAAGACAGTGCAAAGCTGCTTCAGTTTCCCTGGGTAAAATGGAACTTTAAAAAATTATTATTATTATTAATATTTTTAAATTAATATATAATGGTTCTCTTTTGCAGTCTGATATTGTGATAATATGAGCATGACAGTAATGTTAGTAAATTTGAACCATTAGAAAGAGAGTTTGACTTTAATATCAGTTAATTCCACACAGCAGAACTTTAATTGACTTAAATATATTTTCATTTTGTAGAATTATTTATTTATTAATTTATAGGACTGCACACATTTCTGGACAAAAGTAAGCATTAGCAAACCTAACATTTTATTTTTGTTTAAATAAAATATTATTTATATTCAGTTTTTTTATCAGACAAAATGTAGTGATGCAGCCCCAAAATTATTTATTAGTTATTAAAAAGAGGATCCTGGTTTCATTTTATTTACCAATTCATACACCTAATTAAGATTTCAATTTTAAGTATGCAAGTTTTTCAATTTTATTACACTTTCTATAAATTTTGTGTTTGGTTGTGTTGGTTTTTTTTCTTCTAATTTGTATACCATTAACTCTTCATAGTTATTATTTGTGGCCCTTTGATTCAGGTATTAAAAGACAGTTTGCTCCTTGGGAGCCAGGCCAGGATGAGTTGGAACTTCTGAGAAGAAATCCAAAGAGGAGACGTGTCTCAGAGAGTTGCCACATTGGTATTAACTGATTTATGCATTTTTCTATTCAATAATTTTCGCTCCCAAGAGTTCATTGTTTTTGTGGTTGATATTTATTTTCAATCAAGACAGTGTTTTTACCAGCTGTATAGTAGTCAAAGATATTTGGATTTTTTATTACATATTTCTGAAAATTATCACAGTGGTATTTTATTAATTGCCCAGTAATAGTCATTTTTACATCATACAACCTGATAAACTAGAGTATCATGCACTTCCAAAGGGGTCCACATAAATCCCTCAATGGGAAAGTAAACCCCTAAAAAAATTTGATTTGTAGTGTGATTCGTAATGCAAAAGATTGCCTATTAGTGGCTTTTAGCAAGCTAGGATTGTGTCATTTATGGTTGGTCTTGAAAGTGCTAGTGTATATTTTTACTGTTAGTTCTTTTCATTCCTTTGTCCTTTAGTAAAAAATGTCATAATTCTATTAGACTAATTCAAATAATAAGAAATACTCATATTGTTATATCTTTCATTTATTTGCTTAGGTTTGAATTTAGTTTCATTTTCTAACTTTTTGTCTCTCAACTTCAGATTTATTTTCAAATATCTGGTAGATACATTAAGTCATTTTCAAGCAGTATTAAGCTGTCAGTTGCACCTTAATTGTCAATAAGTACTGAATATATCACTATGGGGCTTTTTGTCTTATGGTTCGAGCTATTAATGAAATTTCTTGTAAAGAAGTTAGAGTGGTTCTTTTTTCTTTTCTTGACAGGTTTGCGTGGTCTAATCAATCTGGGAAACACGTGTTTTATGAACTGCATTTTGCAGTCACTTACCCACACACCCATTTTAAGGGACTATTTCTTGTCTGATCAGCACCACTGTCACATGACATCAGACCCTCAACAGTGCCTTGTCTGTGAGATGGGGCGCCTCTTTCAGGAGGTGAGAAGAAAAGTTCATTAATATATCTAAAGATTATTAACTTATTTCTTCCATCAGACTGTCTACATATTTGTGTTTTGTCATTCCAATTTTTTTCCTTAAATTTTTAATATACAATCCCTTACTGTTACAAGCCAAGCTTTTATTGAATTTTTAATACAAATCCTTGCTGTTATGAATCTGAGTTCTTATTGAATATTTTTAATAGGTAACCTTGTGGCTATGTGCCGCAGTTTTTCTAATCCCCCCCCCCCCCCCTTCAATTTACAATTTGCACCCTTGTTGTTATGAACCAAAATTCTTATTGAATTTTTATAATATTCTTGCTGTTAGGAGTCAGATTTCTTATTGCATGTATGAAGACATCTGCAGCTGCATGACTTGAATATGTAAAAGAAAAAAAATAGTATTTGTTAATGATTCAGTTTTAATGTTCTTTTTCAGTTTTACTCTGGTGTACGGACACCATACATCCCTTACAAACTGCTGCACCTTGTGTGGACAAATGCTCGTCATCTGGCTGGCTATGAACAGCAGGACGCACATGAGTTCTTGATTGCAGCCTTGGATGTTTTACACAGGCATTGCCAAGGTAAAATTCATTCAATGACTGCAGTTATGTATAACATTTTTTTTCTTTCAACATGGAGTTGTCTTTATAAACTACTGTCAAGTAATAAATAAGATACTTTTTCAATAAGTACTTTTTTTACTCATTCTTTTTCATAAAGAAATGTTTTAGTTTTTTGTTATTTGGTTGTCTATTTTGTTTTTTTAAAATGTAATTTACAAATCTAAATAACAATAATAAAAATAATAATGTTGACTTGTAAGAGTACTTTAATCTTAAATTTAAAATAAAATCTATTTCAGCATTTTTCGTTGCTAAATAAGCATGTGCTACTAATGCATGATACAAAAATTTCTGCAGCAGGCAGTGTGATGAACCAGATGCAAGAGAGTTGTGATAGTGAAATCTTTTATCAAAATTTTTAGTATAGATTCCTTTATCAGAATTTTTGGTATACATTCTTTTATCAGAAATTTTGTTTGTTATTTCAGGAACCAATGGCCTTAGCAACAGTAATCCACACCACTGTAACTGTATCATAGACCAAATATTTACGGGTGGACTTCAGTCCGATGTCACATGTAAACAGTGCAAGTAAGTAACAAAAAATGTACGAAAATTATTCACTCACATTCATTGTAAACATGATAATTACAGTGATAATGAATTTTAAAAGCAACATGAAAGAAAGATCTGTGTGCCTATCACCACTTAGATTTTAAAAAATACAAAAAACACCTATTTGAGTTAGGTAGCGGCACCAAAAAAAATAATAAAATCAAGCATTCATTTTTGTTATTTTCATTTTAAACTTTTAAAACATAAAAAATATTTTAAAATTGTAAATCAGTCTGTTCCATGGATATTCTGTTTTTAAGTTTTAGAAAATGTCGGCAGTGAAAAAAATGGTTATTTTGAGACTTGCTAAAGACTAACTAAAATCTAAAATGCACTTATGAAAGTTTAATTCTTTATTTCTTTCTACTTGCAGATAACAAATGCAAAGTTTTAACTTTCTATATGATGAAATAACAAAATGTCTAGCTGCAGAAATTAATTAAAAAAACCTTCATCAAGATAGAAATAACACGATTGATGAAGTTTAACGCAGCGTATCTGATTTACTAATTGAAATATATCATTGAAACTGTTCATTTATGTTCAAATGTATATAAAGAATATGCCCATTTTTTTCAGAATGTTATTTTCATTTGATTCATAAACAGGTTGGCCTAAACTTTGTAAAATCATCAAAATGACTAAGGATGGCACTTTTATACGTGTTTATGCATAAAACTGGCCATAACATTTGAACCATTTGCATGATCATCATGAAATTTTACTGTATGATAAATATTACTTTGCTCATTATTATTATAAAATATCAACACCTTTTATGCACTAACAGTAAATTTATGCATTAAAAATGCATACAAAAATTGCACAATTAGTGAATTACACATAATTAGTAAACATTTTTTCATATGTCAAAATCTTGAGTTTTGATCTCTTTGTTTGCTCTATACCAAACAAAATTAGTTATTGTCATGCTTCACTTAACAAAAGTTAATCATAAAAATGCTAAGATATTAATTAGTAGGTAGCAGCACAGTAGTAAGCCAGCAATAATCAATGTGTAAAAGTGCAAATTTTCATTCACTGATTTCTCAACATCCAAAGCATTCTTTAATTCAAACAAACATTAAAAATTAAGTTTAATGTTTCTATTTCTTATGATTGTAAATTTGTATATCTTGCTTGTATGTGGAAAGTACATGGATTGAATAAAGTTGATAATTATGACTTAGGTCAAGTTTTGTCCAGCAGATTTACAAGACAGAATGTGTTTTGGTATACAGTGTTTCTTACCTTGGCTTGTGTGCCACACACAAACACACTACACACATATATTTTATATCAAAATAAAGATAATTAAATGCTGCATCCTGCTATGAAGTTTGGCTTGTTTATTCTGTACACATTTTACAAATGCTCATGTCATCTGATTAAATTTCGTGTACATCCACAAATTTGCATAAGTACATCCACAAATTTGCATCAAACAATTTCTTCAGACATCTTACTTAATTTCTTCAATCAGTCTTCAACTCTTATTCAGAAGACCAGAGTACCTCTCCAAAGTTTAAAACATTTACTTAAATACTCACAAATACCCAACAGTTCTAATAGTACTATATACAACATGAATAGCTTTTTAAGGGTGTTGTGAGATTATGAACGACAAGCAATAGAAGGCCAATTGATTACCAACAAATTATTTTAAAAGATTTTTTTTAAACATGTGGCCATTTTAATCTTTTAAAATTGCATAAAATGAAATATTCTGCTTTCAGTAATGTTTCTACAACGATTGATCCCATCTGGGACATTTCCCTGGATCTTGGACCAGGGCCGGCATCAGGCACTTCCTCTGCTGCTGTAACCAGCACTGCTGTACGAGCAGAACTGCCTGTGGTGGCACTTGCCAACAGTGCTTCTGCTGTTTCAGACCCTAGCACTACTGCTACCAATCTCTCACCTGTATCAGGTTGGTGATAAAATAGTACTTTCATATTTCAGGGTGTTTTTTTAAAATTAAAACATGTTTGTTTTAGAAAATGGGTTAATTGCTAATAAAGATGCACACATTTTTATTTGTTGGGGTGTTTTTTGGTTTTATTTATTTAGTTTTAATTTTTTAATTTAATCTTTTTTAAATTTTTGAGAGAAAGACTAAATGGGGATGTAATTTCTTCACCATTTTACCTTCCAAGGGCCCTGTTGGATTCCTGCAAATCCTTGTTGTCTTGTGCGAAGATTTGTTTGTGTGTGTGTGTGTGTGTGTGCGTGCGTGCGTGCGTGTGTGTGCGCGCGTGCGTGCGTGCATGCAAAAAAAGCATACCAACTGTTGAAAGACCTGACCAGTGTAAAACAAGGACACTCCTCTATCATTCAAGATAGTGGAGGGAATTGTCTTACAGAAGACCAAGACATTCATAAGAGGTTTTCACAATACTGCTCAGATCTATACAACCACAGACATACAGGGGATCCAGACATACTCAACACCCCACCAGTGACCAACACTGACAACTACTCATCCTCCGAGAAGAAGTAGAGACTGCAGTGAAATCATTGAAAAAGGGAAAGGCAGCAGGAATAGACAACATCCCTGCAGAATTAGTCCAAGAAGGGGAAGAAGCCATGATAAGCGCCCTACTAACAATCTGCAATAAGATCTGACAGACAGGGAATGGCCACCCCATGGACTCAGTCACTCATAATAACGCTCCCCCAAAAAGGCAATTTGTAGCAATGTCAGAACTATCATACAATAAGTCTTATATGCCACCCAAGCAAAGTCATGCTAAAGATATTATTAAAAAGACTGAAGCTGCAGGCAGAGGAAATCATAGCTGAAATCTGAAACTGCTTGCTATGTGAGAAGTATCTTCAGCACCAACAAGAACTTTATCATATCTTTGTAGATTTTAAGAAGGCTTTGGTCCACCATGTTGTAAAACATCAATGCCAACCTGATCAAAGTCTTAGAAAGCCTTTACAGCAATGCCACCAGTGCAGTCTGCTTCAACAACCAAATAGGAGGTTGGTTCAGGACAACAGTGGGAGTCAGATAAGGCTGCTTACTTTCACCTATTCTCTTCAACAGCTTCTTTGAAAGAATCATGACGGATGATCTGGAAGACCACAAAGGAACTGTCACTATGGAGGCAGAACAATAACGAACTTACGCTTTGCTGATGACATCGATGGCCTTGCAGGAAATGAGGAGCCAGCTCAATTGGTGGAAAAACTGGACAGGACAGCTACTGCTTTTGGTATGGAAATCAGTGTAGAGGAGACCAAATTGATGACCAACAACACCAGTGGCATTGGCAATGACATCATGATTGGTGATCAGAAATTGGAAATAGTTAACAAATTCAAGTACTTAGGAGCAATTGTGACAGATGAAGGATCAAAACCTGAAATATTGTCCAGGATTGTGATGACATTAACAGCAATAGCAAGGCTGAAGACAGTTTGGAAAGACAGAAACATCTGTCAGCTCAAAGATCAGACTGATGCACTCCTTGGTTGTATCTGTGTGTTTTTATATGCCTGTGAGTCATGGACCCTCACAGTGGATCTCGAAAGGGAGATACAAACTACTGAAATGAGATGCTTTCAAAGGTTGCTTGGCATTTCATATAGAGATCATGTAACGAATGAGGAAATGGGAAACAGAATTGGGCAAGGCCTTATGAAGAGCTATTGGCCATTGTGAAAAAATGCAAAATGAAATGGTATGGGCCTGTCACATGATCAACAGGGCTTGCCAAGACAATCATGCAAGGTACTGTGCAAGGAGGGCAAAGGTGAGGAAGACAGAGGAAAAGATGGGAGGATAACCTCTAAGAGTGGACAGGACTAAAACTGAGCAATACGGTAAGATTATCAGAAACAGAATGGAATGGAGAAAACTGGTTGTCAGGTCTTCAGAGTGGTGCCCCAACAGTCGACAAAACTAAGGGGTAGGTAGATTATGTGTGTGTGCGTGTGTGTGTGTGTGTGTGTGTGTGTGTGTGTGTGCACGTGCGTGTGTGTGTGTTTTGGGTGTGGGAGAAATAAAACATGATTTTTAAACATAATATTTGGCACTTTCTTTCAACTCTGGTATATCAAAAAAATTTTCCGACAACAACCAGATGACATTAAAGTATAAATTAGATTATAAATTTATGTAAAATAGTCAGTAATACAAATATTTTATGCAAGCTAAAAATTTGCATTTTTAATTAGTTTCTTTATCTTTCTTCTTTTCAGGTTATACAAACAGTCCAAGTAATTATGAACCTACCTCACTCATTGAATGCTTAAAAAGGTAAGTTATTAGTAAAGTAATTTATTATAAAAGTATCTGAGGAAAATTGTTTTCCAGCATGCAGCTAGATTAGCATATTGTAGGAGATATCAACAGAATCTCTACGCACAAGCTTGTTGGTTGCCCGTAAATTAGGACAGCACAGCTAATTGAGGTCACACTTCTGGTAGCTCCATGAGCCCTAAAGCGATTCCTCACTAAATATAGAACAGGAACATAGACAACACAAACGTTACAAGATGAAATTTTCATAAAGTGAAGATAAGGAATGACAACAAAGTTGGGTGAAAAATTAATAAGGAATTTAAATAAAGATAAATATACAAATAAAGTTATAAACAATCAATTTACAATTCACAATTACAATTTCAATTCCAAATAGCGATCTCGGAGAGATCTAACATACCCTAAATTTCATCTTCCTATCTCTTAAGCAGTAGATCTCCATGAAGAAAATGTATATCTTTTCTATAGTTTTTCCTTTTCACTCAATAGTTTCTTATAAGAGTTTGTGGTAAATAGAGTAGACACTCGGGGTACTAATGTTTATGTTGCACTTATCTTATTTCACTGCCTCATGATGCTTCCCTTTTGCACCACTACACACACACAGAACGGGTGGCTTACATCACGATGTGTCATCTGCTCTTTACCGCATCATGAACTCTATCACAGCCCAGCTAAGATGCTTAGAATCTAGGCCAGATCT
Source organism: Sinotaia quadrata (assembly GCA_028829895.1). Taxonomy (NCBI): domain Eukaryota; kingdom Metazoa; phylum Mollusca; class Gastropoda; order Architaenioglossa; family Viviparidae; genus Sinotaia; species Sinotaia quadrata. Next base: position 90,497,276 of record CM054182.1, on the reverse strand, counting down.
AATAATCATCAAAAGAGAACGATGACAACAACAATTCCAAACCAAATGGAATTGAACAGAACAGGACCCAGCAAATAACAATACAGTGATAAATATTTGCATCACTTGAACTGATAGTGGTTTTTTTGTGTCAAGGCCAAATCCCTCTGAGCACTAAACTGAAAAAAAAACATAGGTAAAAATATACATGGCATTCTAGTTAACATTCTACATATACACAAAAAGTTTTGAAACTGTAATTTTCATACAATGACAAATAGTCATACCTTTCATTTCTGCCAAAACAAATAGTAAAAACCACTGTATCAGAGATTCCTGAACTTTTACAAAATTCATTCGCTCTTTTTTTAAGTCTATTTAGACTTCATCTATACAGACTTTTTGATCTTTTAATCTAAACTGAACTGTCTCTCCTTTCTGTTGAAACATTGGATGGTTCTTAAAAGACAAGTGATTTAATTTCGTTCTTCAATTGAGTTAATTAAAATTGATACTGTCACAAAATAAATATACCGAACTATGGAAAAACTGATAAATTAGCTATTTTATCTCTAACTCATTTATTAAGTATTCAAGTATATCTTGTTTTTTATCAAGAAGAATTCCTTTCTTTTAAGTTTTCTGAAAGTTTGGATCATTGTCTGTGAAATATTTTTATAAAGACTATTTTCTGTCTGTATGAAAGAAATAAAATGTTGTTTTGCACTTGACCATGACATTTGTCATACAGATTTGTTTGGGTTTTTTGAGAGCCTGACTGAAAAAGTAATTCATTTAACCTGTTCAGCATCGTTGGGATGAAATGGGCCACACCGCAGGCAGGCTTAGTTTTAGCATGTTTGACATTCTAATTTTTACCAATCAGTCTGAATTAAACAGTATTCTTAAATTAATCAATATGTCTATAAAAAGTAGTAATTTAAATTTAAAAATCAATTAATTAGTACAGTTGGTTTTAATTTTTTAGCACAATGACCCATTCAATTATTGTTAGGGTGATGCTGAACGGGAGACACTTGACTAAACCTTTGCACTTTTGAAGGCCACACTCAATCTCATGAGAAGACAAGAGAGTAAAGTAGTTGAGAACATTTTCAATTTAATCATAGACATTTATCACTACATCTCTTTCTACATGCTTTCTATGTACACTACTTATGCTGCTTTTTAAAGTAGGGATATTACTTATGCTGCAGCATTTTTTATGCTGACTTCTAGGCTCACTTTATTCAATGAAGTGTAATTATTATACCCACATGATGTGTGGCTCTTATGCTCTTCACCACCAGTTGTCTTTAGATCTGTATTAAAACTTCAGTTTGATCAAAGGCCAGTATGTTCTTGATCATACATTTGCACTTGTTTATTCATAACTTTTAGATAAAATGTATCTTATACTCTAATTTTGTCACTGCCTATTACTTATTTACTCACAAGTGTTAGATAAAACATATCCTGTACTTAATGTATGACCCATTTTGGAAAGAGAATACATTTTGACTGTACTTTTAAGTTGTGAAGTCACCATACTTTTATTTATAAATTTTTTTAATAACTATTTACAGATTTACACGTCCAGAACATCTAGGTAATACTGCAAAAATTAAGTGTAGCAACTGCCACAGTTATCAAGAGTCAACCAAACAACTGACCATGAAAAAATCACCTATTGTGGCCTGCTTCCACCTGAAGGTGATACTGGATTATCTTTTCTTGATATTTATGTATCATTGGTTTGTTTGTTTAATTCTTAGAATGTCTTGGAATTTAAAATATTTTAAGTGCTGAATAATGTATCAGATTGCACTGTTGGTTATAAAATATTACTTAGTGAAATTACTTATAATAATTTCCCTGAATGTGCACTGCTTGCTTCAGATCTCAAGACCACTCTTAGATAGTGTTTTAAACTTGTTACTCTTCATAAAGCTTTTAAAACTCAAAATTAGGTATAAGCAACTGGGCAAAAATAGAAAAGGCTATTAATGTATATGCCTACTAAACATTAACAGCTTTTATTATTTTTGTCAAATTTGATATAGGAGCTTTCAACTGTATCAAAAGGATATATTATCATGATGAATACAAATTCATGTAAAATGTACTTCATGATTGTACATTACTGCCTATTTTAGTTATATAAAGCAAAATTAATTGATATTTAGAATTCAAATTGCAGTACAAATCCATCTATCTATTTATCTGTTTTTACCTCAGTTAGTACCTGGTACTGGCAGATACATAGACCTAACAGATTTACTGCTTTATGTGCTTAGGTGTTACGTAGCAATAACAGATTTACTGCATTACGTGTACAGTTGTTAAGTAACCCTAACAGATTCATTGCATTATATGTAAAATTGTTATGTAGCTCTAGCACAACCACTGCAAAAGTGTACAGTTGTTAAGTAACCCTAACAGATTCATTGCATTATATGTAAAATTGTTATGTAGTCCTAACACAACCACAATTGTTAAGTAGCCCTAATGTATTCTCTGAATTATGTATACAGTTGTTAAGTAACCCTAATGGATTCTCTGAATTATATATACATTTGTTAAAAAGCCCTTGCAGATTCACTGCATTATATGTACATCTGTTAAGAAGCCCTAATAGGTTCACTGTATTGTATATACATTTGTTAAGTAGCCCTAGTAGGTTCACTGTATTATATATACATTTGTTAAGTAGCCCTAGTAGGTTCACTGTATTATATATACATTTGTTAAGTAGCCCTAGTAGGTTCACTGTATTATATATACATTTGTTAAGAAGCCATAACAGATTCAGTGCATTGGGTGTACAGTTGTTAATTAGCCCTATCAGATAGCACTGCGGTGTATATATAGTTCATAAATTCAACAAAATGCCATGATTTTATGAATATGTTGAAATGTTCCGCAAACCAGACATTAGAATTCATTTGTAATGTTTCTTATTTAACTGTTGTTCAGCGGTTTGAGCATTCCACGGGCTATCACAAGAAGATCTCAACTTATGTATCATTCCCAGAGGAGCTGGATATGACGCCGTTCATGTCTTCTTCTCGTAATAATAGTAATGGTTACACGAACCAGATTGTGCGCGAGTCTGCCATCGGCCTCTCCTGTGATAATAAGTAAGTCCACAAAGTAGAGATATTTTGCACACACACTTATTTTGCATGATATGTGGCATTTTATGGTTAGTTATGATTACAGATAAGGTGTGTCTAGTTTTCTAGATTTAAATCACATTGCTTGACTGAAGGTAAATACCTAGTAATAAGTTAAGAAAGTTTTGAAAATCTTATGTCCTTAAAATGTGTATGTGTATTATATATATTGATTGGACACAATTAAGCTTGCATCTATGAACATAAATTAGCACCCTAGTTTAAAAGAATTCACCCTAGCAACTATTGCAGATCAGCAGTCCTAGGTATTCAGAAATTATTTGTGAGATTTTATTGCCCATATCTCTTATCACTAGTCACCATGTAATTTATTGCTGACCAGTACATGGCTTCTGGATTTTTATTTATTTATTTTTTTTTTTTTTTGTCACTACTTGTGAATTTTACTCACATTTGTTTTGGTCACTATGCTGAGGGCTGGTACACATTTTGCTTCTCTGATAACATGTAGCACATGTATACATTTTACTTCACTGATAACATGTAGCACAAGTATACATTTTGCTTCACTGATAAATATGTAGCACATGTATACATTTTGCTTCACTGATAAATATGTAGCACATGTATACATTTTACTTCACTGATAACATGTAGCACAAGTATACATTTTGCTTCACTGATAAATATGTAGCACATGTATACATTTTGCTTCACTGATAACATGTAACACAAGTATACATTTTGCTTCACTGATAAATATGTAGCACATGTATACATTTTGCTTCACTGATAACATATAGCACATGATAACATTCAGTACAAGCTGTGGTGCTTCAATGATAACATGTAGCACACATAATGTTCAGTACAAGCTGTGGTGCTTCAGTGGTAACATGTAGCACACATAATATTCAGTACAAGCTATGGTATTTAGGTGAAGATTAAAAACAATTTTAATAGTACATAATAAACACTTTTCATTTCAGTTTGATGCATAAAAGAAAATCCTTATTAAAATAGTTAACAGGCTGTTGGGAATAAAATTTATGGGGATATTGAAAAATAATTTAACTGGAATTGGAAAACACTTGTAATGTCTTAGAATCAGCAGAGATGCCATAAGCATTTGTCAGATTAAGAACTGAAAAGGCCGGAAGTGGCTAGAGAGTCAAGCTTCTGTATATTAGCGTGAGAGAAAGTTGCCTCAGTTTCCCCGTCGAAACAAGCTCTCCCAATATTTCACAGCTTTCCACTGTTTTGTGTCTGTTTTTTGTCACTAAATTGATAAATGTAAAAGCTTTTAAATTAAAAAAATTCTACTGCATGAACCTTTTTATAAACTCTTTGATGTGGTTATTTCTTAATAGCAGCATTTCTTCTCAAGATTAATTAATGAAACAACACATATGATCATAAATTGTTTGTCTGAGGCAGTTTTTACGACAGTAATAAGGAATTAAAATCTACTTTCAACTTAAAATCATTCCTTTTTGTCATCATGGTCTTGAGTCAAATTATGACTAAAGACTTCAGAATTGATGTTCACAAAATGAGCAGAGCACAAGTAAATGACTAAATTTGTTTTCTGTTTTGACTCTTCTTTTCAGCCCTATAATTTACCATTGACTTTAGTTTTGTTTTATTATCTTTCTGTATCACTTTCACATCTATTTACTCCCCACCCCACCCCACTTTTCTCTCTCACTCTTGTGTATCCAGTTCAAGTTTATTTAACTCTCTCATACGACGTTCAAATTTATTATTTATTTGACTCTCTTTCCTTTCAATATAAAACTTGAGCCTTATTGCTATAGATACTCCCTGTTTGCGGTGGTAAACCACAGCGGCACAATTGAATCTGGTCATTATACTTGCTTCATTCGCTCGCACAAGGACCAGTGGTTTCGGTGTGAAGATCACATCATTACTCGTGCATCAGCAGTTGAAGTACTTAATAGTGAAGGGTAAGTGTTACTTTTTAGTGAAGGGTAAGTGTCACTTAATAGTGAAGGGTAGGTGTTACTTAATAGTGAAGGGTAGGTGTTACTTAATAGTGAAGGGTAAGTGTTACCTTAATAGTGAAGGGTAGGGGTTATTTTTATTTGTTTGTTTTGAGGGCTTTAGTTTTTTAAAACTTAAGTAGAAAGTGTTTATAAATATTGTTGTTAATTCAGTTGAAATTATTTTTCAAATATCACTTAAAATTCAGATAAAATTTGTCAAAGTAATCCATTTGCATGGTTGTTGTTCTTTGGTGGTGGTGGTGGTGATTTTTTTCTAAGAGATCTCTTTTTATACAGTCACTTTAAATAGTGCAGTTTTTATAACTGCTTGCCAGTTGCTTATGATCACATTCTAACTCTTCTTACTATTTTACTAATATGACTCCTTGTGACACCTCTGGGCACCCTTCACTCATTATTGTTATTATTTATTAATTAATAACACATAACTAATTACAAGTGATCGAGAATCTTAATTTACAGTTATTAATAATTCTCCCACAAGACCAACATGTCTCTCACTTGGTGGATTATAAGGTTGTCATAAAACTCTACTCTTTATGCAATAATAAGATAGAAGTTTTACTGTTACATACTGTTTCTGCAGGTAGAAACTTCTTACCAAAGGAGTAATAAAAGTCCGTCTTTTATTTATATTTAACAAGCCCCAGTCCATCCACTATTACTCCAGAACAAGGTTTTAATATATGTGCAAGAAGGTTAATAAATTTAACAATAAATTTATTGAATCACTAATCAAGTAAACAGCATATGAATATAATCAAAAGAGTGCTGATATTTATATCACATCACAACTATGTTTGATTAACACTAGGCACTCATTCAATGTAACCTAGCATAGACATCAGCAGTCATATTAACATACATATATATATAAAATCATGTTCATAGATATAATTTATCATAAAAATGAGAGTGGAATTTTAGAGAGATCATTTTGGTCAGTGTACGTAACTCTTTTCAATGATGGCAGCTGTCACTGGCAAATGTTCACAATCACGCAGTTTGCAACAAATCACTTTCTTTCTTATTAGATGATGGTCCTGCGTACCACTTCTAGGTGTATATTTCCAAAATTATTAATGATCTCACAAAACACACCATGGAGAAATAAACCAAAGCACATTGAAAGAATGTTTCAGAATCTTCATGTGCGCTACCCAGCACACCATGAGAAATGTCCAAAACTCTTCATAAATTCTCGAGATCAAACTCCTCAAGTCTCATTTTCCATCATATTGGCTCTCGAACAGAATTCACAAGAATTAACTTACAGCAACATGTTTATTGATAAGTTCGATGACAGTGTTGAATACACACACCAAAGTGATCTGGTAGAACACAGTAGTCACTGCAATCTGAAGCAGATATAAGGTTACAAAACATTGGGGGAAAAAAGGCATGCTCCTTTCTTCTAAAGTCAAATTAAGGGCAGCACTAAGTTTCAGGCATATTTCTTCTCTAAACTCCTTTTTCTCTTACATATTTCTTCTCCTAAACTCCTTTTTCTCAATTTACAAATCCTGCAACAATATTCATTAGCTCGATACACACACACGCACAACATAAGAAATATATCATTGATCAAATTCACAAGTATAATGTACAATGTGGTCAAATTAGTGAACTTAAAAATAATGGTTCAATTACATTAAGCATTCTCCAATTCAAATCATTGATCAGTAACAAACAAGGACGAAATATTTCTAAGTCCATTCTTTCTTTATCAGTCAGTTAACTTACCATGAGCTAACAATGTTATTTTAACTCTGGTAGTACTTACAAAAATATCATTATGTGCAGTACCCGAAGGTTATGTCGCATTGACATTTAACAAATTATATAATAATTAAGTTTAGAAATAGGGACAGGCAAATTTACTCTGCCACACTACTTTTCAGGTAAATTTTTGGTATGAAAACAGTGCAAGTCAAGTGCATAGGAATATGTAAGTTAATTGAATAGGCAAGTGGCTCTCACCGTGTAATTTTCACATCTAAATCATCTTTTGAAGTTGCTACCTGGTTCCTCTGACAATACACACTTATAAATGTCCAGAAATTTCAGATCAACTCATGATTGAATATTTTCTTCATGTTGACTCATGAACAAAAGATTGTCCATTCATTCAGCAAAATAAGAAAGGGTAGAATGACATGCTACATTGCCTTTGGTAGCTTACACAAGTGTAAACAATACAAACAAAGATAAATTTAATTGAATCAAATAACCTACTATCTTGCTAAAACTTTATTGCATTTTATCATGAGTTTTATGCAGTCCTCACTGCAATGTTCTAAGCAACTGATGTGTTAGAGCCAGTTGTTCTAATTCCCAAAGTTGTTGTCAAGCACAGAATGAGAGATATAATGTTAAATGATGATATCAGGAATTGCATATGATCTTGTATGAATCCCTTTACGAAACACACCATTTGCAGATGAGTTTCAGGACAACAGTATCCCTGTATTAGTAGCACATGCTGACCAGAAATAAAAGATCATAAACATAACCTGTCAAGTTAGTTTGCCATTTTAGGGCCAGACTATGCACAAAAAAGCTGGCCATGTGGAAAAAATCAACCTCCTACATGCTGAAAGGTCAAGGACATTTTAGCATCACTCCCAAAACTCCCTCATGCTCGAGGTTAAAGCTGGCCCTGTGAAAAAACCCAAGTGCTCGAAGATCAAGGATGCTTTAACATTATACACAGATAGAGCTGGAAAACTATATATATGTGTTACTGCTTGCAAAAACAAGGCTAAAGTGAAAAAATTTCAAAAGTGTTTTTTTTTTCTAATTTATTAAAATTCAAAATCTCATGTTTATTTAAAATAAAATAATTTATGTCAGATAGTTTTTTTTGCTATAAAAAAATATATTATCCTGAATACTTAGATATACATATGTGACCTGTCACCACAAAAAGATACTTAAGTCGGATTTTGGGGGTATTGAGATATATATATCAATAGAAAGAAAATTGAAAGGGCTTTCTGTTGATATAAAAATAAAGAGTGTAGGACAAAATATGGAAAAGTTATGTTTGTTTGAAGTGCACTTATGTCCAGACGGCCATTTTGAGAAAATCGGCCTCAAAGATTGAACACATTTCTGAGAGGTTTTTCCTTAGCAACCATATATTAATCTGCTTCATTTGCAATCAGAGTTGAAGAAGACACAATAGCTAACACTGTAATAACTATAAACAACAAATATATTGTTACATCATTTACAGACAACAGTCTTTTTAAGCCATAACGATTAGAATTTCTGTATGTGAGAATGCTTATTGTGGCTCACAGAATATTCTAAAATTAAGGCATAATATTGAATTGATACCTCTTTCTAAATCTGTGCTAGCTCCACTAAATAAATCACAGATTAAAGCTGCATTACTTTCACATTCTTAAAAAAAATATCGTTTAAATAATCCAATAATTATAGCACACCTTTCACTTCAGTGTACAGTCAGTTATCGTCAGCTGTCGTCTGCTTCGTCTTTTTCGTTGTTCGATTACGCGATTCGCTGTCCGTCACTTTCAGATGAAAATCCATCAGCTACATCCTCATTAGCAAAATAATCAGATATCAAATCTTTAATCTGAATGCTTTCTTTTTCTAAAATGTTGCTTTCTTTACATGAATTCAACAAATTAGCGATTCGTTTCTCCATGTTTACATTACGCATTACAGGACGAAACTGTCTCCCTTGTGTGCGTTTCAACCAATCGCGACTGTATTTTTATGAGAGCATGCTTGGTAACTTATAGCAAGCTTTGATAAACTGTCTGCGGATTGGCTGACGCTTTTCACTTTGTTTACGCCAAGCACAGCCTTATAAAACATTCTGATTAGACGTTATAAATAAATAAATAAATAACCAGTGTCGTCAGCATAAAAATAGGCTTTTTCCTGAGCATTCTGATATACAACATGATGAGGTTCAGCCAGGGATACTACCGTCTACGATCGTCAGATTATTGCACTTTTGGGCCATATTTTTCCTTCGAAGTTAGACAGTAGGTCACAAAAAAATAATAATAAAGCTATTTCTAGTTCAAATTAAAGAAAAACACGCTAGTAATTTGTTGTTCGATGGTTTGGGAACACGCTAAAATGAAAATCTCAATTTCACCCATGTAGACCCCCACCTTCGTTTTTGCCGTTTTTCTCGGCTTAGCCTTGCGCGACTTAAGTATCTTTTTGTGGTGACAGGTCACATATACACATAGTCTCTCCCAGTCTCCCTGCTATTGCTAAGGTTTGTCACACAAATAGGTATTAAGGGACATAACTTTCAGCTAAGAGGAAACAACTCTGAGGAAATTTGATCTTCATTTTATGTTTTGGGCCTGTATAGGACATGACAATCCCTTGTGGTCTTATATAACCATGTGTATTTTCTTTCTCCTACTATTGGAAGTATATCTGACAAGTATTAAGAAATTTATAAACATATTTTTGTCTAAAACTTACCTATTTACACGAAACATTACATTACGAATAGGTAATATATATTATATAATATACTTTGTTTCCTGATAGTGCTTGGAAGTGTTTGAGTAAAATAAATTTTAATTTACATTCATTTACTGTTCTGTGTTACTTAATTTGTAATGTAGAATGTTTCTTTGCTTATGTTTCAGTTATCTTCTCTTCTACCACAAACAGCTTCTGGAATACACATGATGACAGTCATGGATAGTTCATCATTGCTGACTCATCAATATACATAAACTCTTTCATGTACAAGCAACATCAGAGGTGCTTGTTCACCTGGGGGGGTGGGGGGTGGAGGCGCATAATGGGGTGGTTTAATAAATTTGTTTTCAATGTCCATTAGATTACTGATGAGTAACACCTGTATTTTTATTGCCTGTCTCTACAAGAGGAAAATTACTGTCAGTATGTCAGATAGTTTAGCATTATCATTGTAGATTATGTATACTGTTCCTTTTCACACTTCAAATGTCTTGTCACTGGTTGTGACAGGTGTGTGTGTTCTGCCACTAGTGGTGAGTGGTGTTTGATTGTTCAAATGCAGATATAGTCATCATTGTTTACATTGGAAATGTACATGTTTAGTGTGATTGGGAGGTTATCGTAAAAGAAAGAAATGATTACTCCATAAATATGTGCATCAAGGTGAGCAGGTGTTTTAGATGTGAAGTGAGGTGAATGGGTGTTCCAGACACATACACTGAGATGAATGGGTATTCTAGACATGCAGTGAGGTGAGTGGGTATTTTAGACTTGTGTAGTGAGGTAAATGGGTGTTCCAAGCATACACAGAGGTGAAGAAATGTTGCAGACATATACAGATGTGACTGTTAGTTTCAGTTCAGTATTTAATATAACAGCACTACTTTTCATCTTCAATAATGTACTTAACAGATTCAAAGCAAATTCTATGAGTCCGGACATATTAATCTGTATGTCTTTTGGGGGCTTCATTAAGAAGACCAATGAAATGTCTGTGTCAGCTAGTTAATGTGTAGTAAAAGTGTCACTGTGTTGGAAAATAAGAATTTTAATGGTTAAATGCTAGAATCTACTAATGCAAAATTAAAAGGGTTTGTCATTGAGAAGTTTTGATTTTACTTTTGATGATGTCTTAACAAAATTATTGTTCATTAATTCAGATGCTTGTAGCATGTGAAAGAGGACTCTGCCTGTTCGCTTGAACACTTCTGATTCTAATTGTATAGTAATTGAAAAGTATGCACTTCAACATTCGAAAGTAAATGGAAAGTCAAGTCACTAATATTCAAAGTTATGTAAATTACTGAGAAAGAATTGTCAGAAATAACGTACCTCCGTGACAAAAGTCTACGGAGGTATCCCTGTTGCCCTTTTATATTTATTTCTGTTTTTGTCAGACATTTAATCTTACCATATTTTGGTTATGATCATTCATTTGAACACTACAGCATGAGATTAATGCCCTGTTGTTATAGGGCCAGTGAATGAAAGAACAGTTTTCTATTTCTTGTTTGCAAATTGCAGTCTTTACTCTGGAAAAAATGTCCAGCTACCCAACAAAGCTGGGAGAGCAAATTGATTGCTACCATGAATCTTAGATTTTGTGAAGTGAATATTTTGTATTTTTTTCATAGTTTATGTTGGTAAACAAGAAGAAGAGATAGAATAAATACTGCCAGTCGGACTGAATGATAGTTTTGCAAGACTCCGAGAACCATTCTAATTAATGGAAGGACTTTGGTAATCTATAAGAATTGTATTGGGGGGTTGAGGGTGGGGAGGTTGAGGAGTTCTGCACATATCAAAACAATTGTTATGAATGCTATTTCATGGTTATTAGGAAAAAATCATAATTCCATCTGTACTAAATTGTCTTCTCTTTGCAGTCTTTTGTATTTCTTTTAAGCATTTATTTAAAAAAAACTTGTTAATTGAGGGGGAAAGTGAAAATTTATGACTATATTGTTTAGGCATTTTTTTTTTATATAATTGTCAATATGAGGAAAAAGGAAAATTTGTGCAATTTAATTTTTTCATGTTAATTGAAGTGTTCTGATGATAAAAGAAGATATAAAATTATATTATAAAAAATAATAGTAATCTGTGGAAGTCTGTGTATATATTGAATTTTTAGCAATTTGACAGTTTTGTGATGCTGCCTTAAATATAATTTACTAAAATTATCATCTACTAAAATTATCCTATTCTTATTTCCATTTTGTATTTACTGAAAAATTATGTAATTGAAATTTTATTGAAATCTTTGTAATAATTAAAGTTTAGTTTAATCTTTTTTCATGAAGATTCAATAAATTGACACTCTTTCTTAACATCTCCATTCAGCACTTCTCTAATATTCTGGTCTAATTGACAGATATCTTTATACAGACTTCCCTTATTTTTTAAGAACTATTTTATATTCTTATAAATTTAGCTGCTTTAACATCCTGTTTCTGGGCTGATCATAACCTAATAAATTACATCCATGTGCCTGTTGTCATAAGTTGTTGTCATAAGTACATGCTTGTTTTATTTTTAATTGCAACATTTTTTTTTCTTAAACTCATCACTAAGAAAATTTTACTTTGAAGTGTAACAAATCAAATTAATACTTTAATACTTTGCCAACCTCAAAAATTATTTTTCTTGTAATGAATTGTTAGAACTCTTTTTCTTTTATGGTGTTAATTTATTTGAAATCCTACTTGACTGAACTTTTATTTACCAAGCATTGTTTGCTCTCAACCATCAAAGTGCTATATGACCAAAAAGCACTAGGTTTTATTGAACTTTATCAAAGTTTAGCTATAGTGAAGCATTTTAGTCTATGTTAATCTAATGTTTAGCATATGTATCAAATATAGTGAGTATATATTTATCAAGTGTAATGATTATAATTATCGGGATTCAGTGAATGTTATTCATTATTATCTTTCCCCATGTCCTGCGGCAGATTCAGCTATCACATACACATCTAAACTTAGCAGGTTTTCTTCCATTTGCAATTATTTTAATCTTTTGCAAGAATAATCAAACCAATCTGAAGACAAGATTTTAAATAGCACATACTCTGGCCTTATAATAATTTTAATTTAATAAATATTTGAGAAACAGTTAGCCTCTAGTTTTATTACTGATGATAACGCTCTTCTGCAGTTTGTTTCACAATTTCCACTTCTGATGTGTAGCACTAGCAGTTTTAATCTGTTTTTATAATGCATCAAATATTGTTAAGCTATATTTATATTTTTTTAATTTAGTTTAATAGACATGTGACATTTTTCATGCTTTATAATTACAGTGATGCCATGTTAAAATTGCTTTATTTAGCTATCTAACTTGTTTCAAATCATATGAACCATTTCAAAAGTTGAGTGACTTGAAATTTCCTGAATTGGTTATTATGAATATTTCATACCATTCATACCAGTCCCTTGAACTCTTATATAACCAGATAGCTCGATAGATTAAGTCCCTTGACCTTTGATATAACTAGATTGGACTGTAGATTAAATATATGTTTTCTCTCTCTCTGAACTGTTAGCTGCTTACATCTTTAACTTGTCCAGACATTACATTTTCTTTTTAAATAACCAGTATAAATATTGTATCAATTGGTAATGAAATTAAAAAAACTCAACTATAAAAATTAAAATAGTGTGCTTAAACTAGCATTAACCAGTAAAACACTATGGTTACTTGGTACAGATTGTCAAAACATTTGGTTATTTGTTATGAAATAGTATGTTGAGACATAGTGGATCTTATTGACCAAGAGAACAGGAATCTACATCATGTATCATTTTATTTGTAAAACTTGACATTACATTCAGCACATTAAATTTACCTACTTGTCCAGACTCTGTTTAAGTAGACAACAACTTGAATGTTATTTTAGCACTAAAAGTAGAATAAATATCAGAGTTCTCATTGGTGCATGAAATGCTTGTTGGTGCTTGAAATTGCTACATGATGTCACATGGCCAATTGCTGCATGATGTAACATGGCCAATTGCTACATAATGTAACATAGCCAATTGCTACATGATGTAACATGGCCAATTGCTACATAATGTAACATGGCCAATTGCTGCATGATGTTTCAGTTTTTCTTTTATAACATATTTTAAGTACAGCCTCTTAGCTACAATGTTTCATTGTGCATCCTGATGAAATAAGTTTTAAGACTAAGAATACCTCCATAGTTGCAAATTACACATGGTAATTTTTTAATTTTTTTTTAAGGAGGAGTCTCTACAGTTAATAGCACCTAATATATATAAATATTTTTATTTTTTTTTTTTGGGGGGGATGGGGGACCTCTACAAGTAATAGCACCTGTTTCTGTGGAGAGAGGAAAAAGGCACCTCTACAGTTGATAATATCTAGTAGTTTGCTGGAGGTGGGGGGGCACATTTTGGGGGTCACTTTATACCTGTCACGACTGACAACTGGTAAGGTAATTGGAAGCCTAACACGAGTCCTTGTGACATTAACTCATAGAAACATTAATATGAGTGGTGTTAAGGTAAAGGATTGTTGACTCATCTATGTAGTATTATTTGCAAGAGTGCTGTCTGAGGTATTGAGTTGCTTAAAAAAACTATTCAGGCTATAATTAATTATCACTGAATATTGGAACAGTCTTAGATTGTTAGAAACTTTTTATGTCTGTTGTTGAAATGTCAGTACATGTATTTGCAAATTTAAAAAAAAAATCTTTTGGTCAATGTGTCACTGAACACTAACGAATGAAAATTTTCAACTATTCCTTTGAGAGTGTGCAAGTTTGATTTACAGTGCCCAATAGAGAAGGAAATGTCTCTCGGTATAGATGAATGTTAGGTATTATGTGATTAACCATCATGAAACTTGTCAATTTTGTCCCTAACATAAATGCAAGTGGATGTTCATCATTTAGACTGGTGGGGAGGTGACAAAAGCCAAGTTCGGAACTGTTATAAACATCCATTTAAAAAAAATGTATTTCTAGTAAAGTTTTCATGACAAAATAAAATTATTTGGAAAGATTATTTTAATATCTTCATGATTGGCTTATTTATTTTAGAATTATTAGATTGAGAGCTTCACAAACAATCATCACTTTTGACATTTAATTTAAAGACTGTTAGCTTGTCAAATTGTTCATGTATCCTGGTTTTGTTTCTCTATATAGTACTTGATTTCTTAAAATTTCTTATTTATTTTTATCCATATACTTTTGTATTCGGGGAGGTTTTTTTTTTTTTTTTTGTTCTTTTTTTTTTTTTTTTTTTTTGGGGGGGGGGGGGGGGCAGGGGAGAGGTATCACTAGACAGATTCTTCTGTTTTGACCAAACCAGTCATCGTAGTTAAGACTAGAATATTTATATTTTTCTGGATAAATACTGATCAGTTAGAATTTGAATGTATTCCTCAGAATTGGCCACTGTACTGTAGTCAAGACTGGAACATTTGTTTCTAGATGAATATTGATTATTTAGAACTTGAATGTTGATTTCTGACCAGAAATCTTCACTGTAGTCAAAATGGAAAGTCAAAATGTTTATTTCTGACCTCTATAGCAAAACTTGAATTGCTTTATTGACTGAGATACTGTACTTGAAAGTATTTCACATAGAGAATGTGTTTGTGACAATTGAAAGAGAAACTTATTGACAAGATTTGCTGTGTGTATGTGATATGACACTGAGAGAGATTTTTTGTTATCTTGTTATCCTTGATTTGAATTTTGTTTCTTGTGTAAGATGGGGCAAAAAACATCATTGCTGGAAAATGAGTTGGGTTTTGCTCGCATGTGTTAGAAAGATTTGGAAAATGTTTGTGTATTTTTCACTTATTCATTATCATCTTTTTCCCTTTGTGAGTGCAGAAATATGTGAATGCCTTCAATGTAATCATTTATTATTAAAATATCAAGAATCATGAAATTGTATGTAGTACCAGAATGCTTACATTGAAACTGGTTATTGTAATAGGAATTTAATTATGACAACTTCTAGGATTTGATTATAAACCCTTATCTCTCCAACAGCAACACAAAAATGGACTTATCTTGTATATCTCACGTTTTCTTCATAAATTATAACTTACTAAGAGAATGTACCATGGGTTTCAGGTTTAGAAAGTTGTTTTACTTATAATACAATCTGTGAGCATTTCTTATACAGGGTAATAGTCCTTGGTTTAACCTTTTCCATTCATTGTGGGTAGTTTTTAGTCTCATTGTTTTGAGTATTCTTGTGGTGTTTAACCTTATTTTTATTGTTTGCCTAACAAGTGGAGAAATAATGCTTAAATTTTAAAGTGGAACTGAAATGGAAACATTTTTTTTATTAATGAAAGAATCTGTATTGACAATTGGAATTTTTAAAATGTCTGATCAAGCAGTGTTGTCTATTCTAATCTTTGATGTGTCCAGTTTTTATAATAGACTGTTATAATCAGTAAGCTATATGTGCTGTATGAATTACAGCTTTCATCACAAAGAATTGAAAAATAATGTTGGCATCTTTTTTATGAGGTGTTTATTGAATAATTCTTTTCTCCCCAATAATTTTACAATGAATGTATTGTGTAGATATCATCAATGCAGAATTGTGTATAAATTGATGTCCACGTAATTTTGGTCATTTTTTTTTTAATAAAAGACTTTAGAGATTTCTTTTTCTCCATTATTTGCATTACACATTCTTTCATTTGTATAGAAATGGAATTTCATTATATGCCACTTTCAATATGAATTCCTTTTTTTTCCTAACGACTCACCTGTCATAAAAGTTGACAATATATAATAGGTAATTAGGTAAGCATATTTAAATATGTAAATATTGTTGAACAAAATATCTGAAACTGCTGCTAGATCAACAACCATGTTTGTGATGTCTACTTTGTTATACTTTTTTTAAATTGTACTTTAGAATCATGGATTTCATTTTTTGTTGTTGTTGTTGTTGATGATTGCACAAATATGTTTGTAATTGTTTATTTTTTTAGGTGCAATCTTTTCAAGCTTCTGCAGGTGTGTTTGTGTGTGCATGTGTATTTGCATACATGTGTGTGTGTGTATTTAAAAAAGTGTGTTGTGTTATGTTTTTCTCTAAAACATTGTTTTGAAGACTAAACTTATTCATTTCTTAAAGTTCTCAATCTGATTTGTAATGAAAGTGAATGTGTAAAACATGGACTTCACATATACATGCAAACATACATACACACATAT
Organism: Sinotaia quadrata; assembly: GCA_028829895.1. Lineage (NCBI taxonomy): Eukaryota > Metazoa > Mollusca > Gastropoda > Architaenioglossa > Viviparidae > Sinotaia > Sinotaia quadrata. The sequence goes on along the minus strand of CM054182.1, from coordinate 90,480,426 downwards.
ACATACATGCATAAGTGTACAGAATGTTTGTATTGGAGTGGAGTAAATGCTGAGAGAGGTTTTTTATAAACAGATTTGAGAATTGTGTACTTGTACTCAGTTAAGCATTTTGATATGTGCTGCATAAATTTGTTACGGTGAAAAAATATCTCTTGAGTTAATATTTCCAAGAACTGTGTGTACTGTTTATTGCATTAAATGTTATGGCCAGAATATATCTTTGATTTAATGTGTGCAAGTACTGTGTCTGCAGTAAGACAATGTTAATTAAAACTTGATGCACATTTCACAACAACAAAATAAATTAAAAAGGAAATACATATTCTATAAACTTTTCTTTAGTTTCAGTGTTTCATGTTTGAATCTTCAATTTTCATATCAATAGTTATTTGCTTAGAGCTCGCTTGTGACATTTTTATTATGCATAATTTAGGAGGGTTTTGAGTAAATCTTCTCTAATAATGAGCTTAGGAAATAGTCACATGTCAGTGAATATTTAATGTTTCATGTAACCTCTTATTTGTGCTTTGTTTACATTGTAACAGGAGTTATCTTTCTTTGGGCAGGTTAATGTCTGGCTGAAATACATTGAATGCTGAGTTCTGTCTGTATTTTGCAGAAATGTACATCATCAAATTCATAATTACACTTGTATTAATAAGAACAATCATTTCTCCATCAGATGGATTTTTTTAAAATAACTGTTTGATTTTGTGTGTGTATCTACGCAATCCACCTTGCTTTGGAATATGGATTTCATTTATTCAGAATCACTACAGGGTTCTTTCATATGGCATTAAAATGGTTCATTGAAAGAGCAACAAGTATAGGAAGACCTCAGAAAAAGCATTAAATTTGTTCCTGGAAATTACACAGCCATCTTAAACATTGTCCGGATAACATTTTCTCATATGTTTTACAAGTAGGGGGGGGGGGGGGGGGTTATGTTCCTGTTATTTGACAAGATATTTTCAAATAATTATTTTACAATAATTTAGTAGTTTTAAAATAGTGGGGTTATTATATGGTGGTAAAACTTTGCTTTGAAATCATTATAAGTAAAAGAAATCAAATTTACCAGTAAATTCTGCTTTGCTTTCACATTTAGCAAAATAAAATTATAGGGAATTTTTACAAGTTCTAGTATTTCCCTTATTAACTGCAGCCATGATGAAATAACTAAAGGTAAATAAAAGTCATTATAGAATAACAAGATTAATAACAACCATGATTGAATAACTTCAAGTTTCATGACTTTTTCAGCTTTTCTTTAATTCCAAACATCACATTCACTCCTTTCATGTTTCACCTGTACCACCCACCCACCCCCTTAAATCTCCAGTAATTGTTTACATATTAAAGTGCCTGTCACATTATATGTTATGGCCACAATCAAATAATTCAAGACTAATGATCTTGATCAAGGCATTACAGATCAGTTGATTTAACAGTTCTGAGTTTAAATGTTTGTAAATAAAGTGTCATTTTGCTTTGTGTATAACTATGGGTCACCAGCTTTCCTGTTTGATTCCAAGAAAATGACTGCATATATTTACCAACACAAAGTTTAAAGCGTCTGTTACTTAAACACTGGAATTACTTCTTTAAAGCAGCTTCCAGCTACGCGTGTCTGTAACAAAAGGGGGGCAGGGGAAGAGAGAGATTATTACAAGGCATGTGTGTCTGTCTGTAACCTTGGCTAGAATTTGAATTTATTAGCATTGTTATTGTGAAATAGTTATCCAAGTATTTATTATCTGAAAACCTTCTCTTCAGAAATAAGTAATAGAAATAATGTCTATTCATAGACATCCGACTAACATCACAACTCAGTCACTATGTGCTTCTGTTGCTAACGATGGACAAATAAAAGACTTTCGTATGGCCATTTTAATATGCAACAATTATAAACAGTCTTTTCAGTATCGAAAGAGACATATACTGAAGTTTTCTAAATTAAACTACTTTTTAAATAGACACACGATCCGCTCAGTATGGGTAGATTTAATACTATGTTGGGTATGGACGGCCTTGGTGATACTTTTTACAGAATATTTAAGCAGTTAGCTAAAACATGACCAGGATCAAATAAAAATGTAACAATTATTTATATTTTTAAAATTATTTACTTGCTTCTTGAATAAAATGTAAATAAATTAAATTATTATTTTTTATTATTATTCAAGGAAGAAAAAATTATACACTGATAATCAATCTTGTTTAACATTTCGGGCATCATAATATCAACAGACAATTTGATTAAAAATTGCTGCCTATTATGACACTTGATTCAGTCACTAAGGGCAACTGTAATGTTAAACTGCACTTGTCTGGCATAGATGCACGTCTTAACAAATATCCAACCCAGTGGCCCAAGGACGAATATGCTGACATTTTCATTTACCCAATCAACACGCCTAATGGTATTAATAAATCAGTTCATAAATCACTAATGGGTTACACATGTCTGTACTTCAGTAGAAACCATTGCCTTGGCAGGCAGTTAAGTTTGCTTATTAAAGTGAAATTTTTATTTCTTGACTTCATAAATTTAAACGAGTGTTTGAATATAATTCTGACTGTTGCACATAAAATATTATTAAACTTTCTTTTTTTCTTAAACAGTTGTTCGAAAGATGTTTTAAAATGTTACATAAAATGAAATGAAAAGATATGTTTTAGTACTAGCAAATAATGTGATATTATTACAGTACCAAACTTTTTTTTTTAAATACAACATACTCTTCTTTGAAGAATTATGTTATAAAAAAATCTTCATAATTTCATAATATAATCTATCTTATGTATCATGTCTTTTTGCAGCTAACACATTAATATTTTTAATTATATCTGTAGTGTATGTACTATATGCTTTCACTTTAAGCATAAGATAGCCAGGCTTGTCTCAGATGTTCGTTTGCTCTCTCTCTCTCTCTCTCTCTCTCTCTCTTAGTACATCAGTTAATGTCAAAAAAAAAAATATACTGCAATATAGATTCACTCAACCATATGTTTTAGAATGTGTACAGAGAATGAATCATCTGTACTATCAAAGTTCTCAGCTAGAAATCCATACTGATATTTATTCATCAAGCGGTAAAACATAGGAAAGTCTCATTTTCACAGACTTGTTGGTACACTCTTAAACAATGCGTCCTTTATTCATTAATTCTTGTGTAGCTCTCACTTACATATCTGCATCTTGTCTCTTAATAGCATCCAGATAAAGAAATGATTTATGAATACAACCTGGTGGCTGAAGGCTGAATATACTGGTAGTTTCATTTTCCTGATCGACATGCATTATATCGATATTAATAAATTAATTTTGCATAAATAATATGGATATTATATAATTCATTTTGAAACCATTGTCTTGGCAGGCAGTTAAGTTAAATTTTTAAAAATTATTTCTTGCCATTTAAATGAGTTGTTAGAATGTAATTTTGACAGTTGCATATAAAATATTGGATTTTAAAAAAAATTCATCATATTCTTCTTCTGAGAAATAATATTATAAATTTTTAAATAAGCAAAAGTAATAATGTAAATTTATTCATAATTTTATTAATATTATGTAATTTATTTAGTATTTTTATTTTATCCCTTTCTTGTAGCAAAAAACGTTTATATTTTTATAACTAATGTAAGATAGCAAGCCAGAAGTCTCAATAGTGAGCTGTATCTCTCTCATCATCATTGTTAATTATGAGAAGCACTTCTGGCCTGTATTTCTTACTTGTAAAATTGATGTATTATGATTTCTGTATTATAAATATTGTGTAGAATATTTATGTGATTTTAATGTTGCCAAATGTTGTTATATTTTCCTACGAAGCTAAGTGGCATTAGCGATGATTACACTTGTAAAATAGTGAAGTCACCACATGTATGTAGTCGATCACGGAAGAACTAACGAGTTAACCTGCATTGCTTGTATCACTAGCAAAATTGTATTATAATCATGACTGTATTATAATGGAGGAAATATATATTGTAAAGAATTTATTAATTTGAAACTTTCATTAATTTAAACTATGAATTAGCTAAAGCTAATTAATGGAGTAGTAAAGAGTGATTATCGCTGCTGCCACAAAGCCCATAGAATTGTTATTGCCACACAATACTGTAACATGATGTTATTTGTTACAGCCAATCTTAACTCTCGAATCTCAGCTCTTGAGTCACAAACGGAATGTCAGAGTAGAGATTAGGATCTACAGTCTTATAGACAAGGACCTAGAGGCAACCTGACTATAATCTTCTATACTAGAGGCACTGTCCACAGTCTACACCCGAAGCCGCAAAGATCGCGAGAGGCCACTAGAGGTTTTGCTATGTGCTGTCAGTGTCACATCAAATAATTAATCAATGACAACGTGTTGAACAGTTACACAGACAATAAGCTAAGTTATTTAGCCAAACGGGACACAAAACTCTGAGACAGTGTGGTTAGTTAATTAATTTACTGGGCCTTGCGATATAGTCCTCTATTGTTAATCGCGAATCGTAATTGTTCATTTTTCTTTTCTTTTAATTGAATTGTTATTAGATTTATTTCTTCTCGTTGTTACATAATTGTTTGTAGCACGACTAGAGATCCGATTCATTGGGGGCAACCCATAATAAAGGGATAAAGAATCATAAATCTTAATTTATAAATAAAGGGAGATAATATTTTCAATCGGGGCAAGTCAACTGATTTCTGGCGAGGTGTTGTGAATAATTGGCCGAATATTGTGGCATTTTGTGGAAGATAAGTCAAGCCGTCCGGCTGTCACTATTGTTAGGAATTATTCAATAAACCAATATTGATAACTGGAATCTAAAATAGGACAGGGTCGTTAAATGTAGACCGGAATTGTGACAGCTGTACTAAATGATGACATATAACTGTACTAAATGACGTATAGTTGTACTAACTGACGTATAGCTGTACTAAATGATGACACATAGCAGTACTAAATTACGTTTAGCTGTACTAAATGATGACGTATAGCTATACTAAATGATGTATAGCTGTACTAAATGACGTATAGCAGTACTAAATGATGACATATAACTGTACTCAATGATGTATAGCTTTCCTAAATGTCGTATAACTGTACTAAATGATGACGTATAGCTGTACTAAATTATGTATAGCTGTACTAAATGACGTATAGCTGTATTAAATGACGTATAGCTCTACTAAATGATGACGTATGGCTGTACTAAATGGTGTATAAATGTACTAAATGATGATGATGGTATCGAGCTGTACTAAATGATGATGTATAACTAATGAATGGTGATGTACAGCTGTAATGTGTGGAGGTGTATAATGATGATGTATAGTTGTACTAAATGATGATGTATATCTGTAGTGAATGGTTATGTATATCTGTACTGGGTGGTTATGTGTAGCTGTAGTCAGTGTAGTGAATGGTTGTGTATATCTGTCCTGGGTGGTTATGTATAGCTTGGCTGAATGGTTATGTATATCTGTACTGGATGGTTATGTATCGCTGGACTGAATGGTTATGTATATCTGTACTGGGTGGTCATGTATAGCTGGACTGAATGGTTATGTATATCTGTACTGGGTGGTTATGTACAGCTGGACGGAATGGTTATGTATATCTGTACTGGGTGGTTATGTATAGCTGGACTGAATGGTTATGTATATCTGTACTGGGTGGTTATGTATAGCTGAACTGAATTGTTATGTATATCTGTACTGGATGGTTATGTATCGCTGGACTGAATGGTTATGTATAGTTGTATTGAATGGTTATGTATAGCTGTACTGAGTGGTGATGTGTAGCTGTACTGGAATGTTATGTATATCTGTACTGATAGATTATGTTTATCTGGAGTGGGTGGTGAGGTCTAGCTGTACTGAATAATGATGCAATGCTATTTATTTTGTTGAGTTATTTATCGAAGGAAATAAACAAACAATAATCTCTTTTGGTTTCAATTTACAATTTGTTTTCTTTGATCCAGTTTGGTAATACTTTTACAAGTAACGATTTAGAAAATAATTACTATTACAATTGATGCAGTTTAGTAATACTTTTACAAGTAACGATTTAGAAAATAATTACTATTACAATTGATCCAGTTTAGTAATACTTTTACAAGTAACGATTTAGAAAAGTAATTACTATTACAATTGATCCAGTTTGTTTGACTGATTAAACATATACAACTCTAACGTTTTAGTTTACAGTTTATAATGAGCATAACTGCCTTCGATAAATAGATCAGTTGACTGGTACAAGGTAATTACTTTCTCAAACAAATATTTCTCTCTTTCTTCTGTTGCTTTCTGTCGGTAATCAAAAGAATAGAATATTTGAATCTTAGCTGACACGTTTCGCACAATTCTTGTTGCTTAAGCTTTGATGGTTTAAGTTGAAATTGATCTCTTGTTGCTTAAGCTTCGATGGTTTAAGTTGAAATTGACCTCTTGTTGCTTAAGATTTATTTACGTATTTTTATTTCTTTTGGTTTGCCTGGATTCGTTAATGTTTGTTCATTTGTTTTCTTATTTGTTTTATTGTGTTAGTTGATTTCTTATTTTTTTATTGTTTTGTTCGTTTGTTTGCTTATTTGTTTTGATTATCTTTTAGTAGGTTTGTTCACTTGTTTTGATTGTTTTGGTTAGTTGGTTTTATTATTTGTTTTTAGTAAGTTTGATCATTTTGTTTATTAATTGTTTTGTCATCTTTAAGTTGGGGATATTTTTAGTGTGTGTGTGTGTGTGTGTGTGTGTGTGTGTGTGTGTGTGTGTGTGTGTGTGTGTGCATGCGTGCGTGTGTGCGCTGGTAATTTGTTTGATAACACATAAAAACATCACCTGGTGCAAACACTTGGAGTTTGGAAGGCTGGGTGGATGGGGTTTAAACACTAGCCAATTATCTCAGAACTCCATGTCAATAAGTTTAGAGAATTGTCTTTTAACCCACCTTTCACCACCCTCCTACCCCGGGCGCTGCATTATTGGGTTTCAAGCTGTTGCGCTCCTCTGGTGGTGAATTTGATCTTTTGCTTTCGCGCTTCCGGATTATGTCCTATCTCGCTATCACAACAGGTGTCGGAGTGTTTTAGTTCCTGCCACAGCCCTACAAGTTTATCAAAGTCCAGAGACTTAGCACTCGGACGCGGCATGTAACTGCTTGAGAAATGGTTCACAAAATTTTGGCACAGCCTATCACTGGCCTAGGCAGCCGTCAGCAGCTTCTGTTGACTAGATGGTGGTCTTCTCAACCTGTATGTAGTACCAACCAGCAAACAGTCATAGCGAGGTATGCTAGTTGCCGGATGAGGTAAATGAAAATTTTCATTGTCATGGCAAAGAAATAACATTTGATGATTTGTTTGGATAGTTGTTTTCATATTGCTTCAGTGTCATTCCCCCCTCCCCCTCAAACCGACATATTGTATGACTGATTATATCTGTTGACGCTTGGACAGCAATCTGGAGATGTCTCGTCCTGGAGTTAATTGAATGGAATACATACAAACAAACGAATACACACTCAAGCATACAAACCATACAAAAACACAAAATGCACACAAATACAACACACATAAACACATTAACACACACAAACACATACACACAGTATATTAAACTTAATGCTTAAACTGTGATAGTAAAGGAATGGCTCTGAGATTAATGCACAATCTAACATATATATATATATACAGTGACAAAATCTATTTTTGACATTCGACTATAGAGATTAAAGCACACTCTAACATATATACAGTGACAAAAAACTGTTTTTGACATTCGACTCCAGAGATTAAAGCACACTCTAACAAATACATATATACAGTGACAAAATCTATTTTTGACATTCGACTATAGAGATTAAAGCACACTCTAACATAGTGACAAAATCTATTTTTGACATTCGACTCTAGAGATTAGGCGTATCACAACGACAATAAACTTAATCTTCGAACTAATATTTTGTTAAACATTAACAACGATTAAGTAAATTTTTGATACTTTTGTTGAACACCACTAATTATAACGACAATAATCTTTACATTTGTATATCTTTGTCATTTTTCATTTCAATGGCGTTTTGTTGAAACAACAGGTTTTAAGGAGTTGACTAATTTAAATAAAATCAGAACCGTGTAATAGCTAATTTCTTCATTTATTTCCAACGAGTTTTCTCTTTTGACATAGTTTTTAATATCGTATAAATCGTTTCCCTATAAGAATTAAATAAACTGTCCTTCAAAATAAAAACAGGACTCAGATTTAATAGTTTAAACTTTATTTAAAAGTAGTTAATATGTTTTAACACTTAGACATAAACACACTTTTAAAAGCTGGCGTTCGCATGAGTGAGTGAGTGAGTGAGTGAGTGAGTATAGCTTCTGGACACGATCAACTTCTAATTTATGGACAAATCTGCACATGTAATCTACACATTTTCACCATTCTTTTAATTATATGCATTTTTCACGAATATAAATAATTATATTTATACAAATATATACAAAAAACCCTTTGAATAAATACAATGTGCTTTTCTTTGAACCTGGTTCTGTCTATCTATTTATCTACCTATCTAATCTACCTATTTATCTATTTACCTCTCCTTCTATCTACCTATCTATCTATCTATCTTCCTATCTATCTATTTACCTATCTCTCTATCTACCTATTTACCTATCTATCTATCTGTATATTTACTTATCCGTCTACCTATTTACCTATCTATCTATCTGTATATCTTCCTCTTGACCATACACCTGTGTTCCTACAAGATTAACAGTAGTGGAATCAGAGCACCCCACTGAAGCTGTGTGGATTGTGCACGGGTGGTTATTAAAATAAGTATGCAGGCCACCCAGTTCTTTATTACTCTGCGGTGGTCGTGCCATAAATCAGTCAGTGAACATATACGATACCGCTTTCCAGACCACACGCTTCTGGTTCCAGCATTGTCTCAAATGAAGAAACTACTTACGCGATTCTATTGTCTGCCAAGAGTCGTGTGCGCAAGTCCTTGAAGCATAACCGTGAAAATGTTCCAACGAACAAAGACAGGATTTTCTTTCGCTCCCCTGGACTTTCGACTGATCACAATGCTTCGGTGTAATGCAATGGACTGGCTACTCTTTTCCGTCAGCAAAATGGCCAATAGTGGGTGGTGGTTGTGCTGACAACCCGCACGCCCCCGCCCAACATTTCTGACCTATAGCATGATAGTCTTTTATATTTGCATTTTCACTCTGAGCAGGTTTAATTACAGGGGAGGGGGTGGCGGGGGTGACCGGCCTGGAGTGTTGGAGTGAACTAAAAGTATGCATGGACTCCGTTGTGTGGTTTCTTTTCCCTGGCCCTCTCAACTTCAATTTTTTTGCGTTGGTCTGAATTTGCTGTGGCTAACGGTGTGATGTCGTAAAATACGATCGCAGCATGAAGCTCTAACTACTGGTTAAAGTTGTTCGGGGTGGTGGTGGGGTTGGTTTTTGTTGTTCTTTTTATTGTCACCGGTTCGAAAATGTGATTATTCAAAATGTATCTTAATATGTGAAACGATATGGTTGTGGTGTTCTTCTCCAGTAACCAGCCATTAACACTATATTTGGAATCTACTTAGTTTAACATTCACTTCTAAATGTCTGTCGTCAACAGCGTCTAAGGATGTTTTCGGCACAAATATTAAGAACCGTGGAAGGGAGACGAAGGTTAATTCAAAGATCAGCAAAAATCTTGTTCTTGAACGTGGTAATCATCACAGCCAGTGTTGCAAGTGGACACACAAAGAACTGCTACAATTTGACCTAGAGAGAGAGTTACTACAACTTCATCGAGAAAGACTGTTGACCTAGAAGGTCAAGTTGGCCCAGAAAGATTATTTATTTACACAATTTTACAGCTTAACCGGAAACACTGCTCTACAGTATTCATTATGCATTGAACGGATTCCAGACCGATATTGAAACTACCTCATGATTCTAGAAAGATTTCATCGCCGATTTATGCAATTCTTTTCGCAACAATTTCGGTACTAAAATTGTTGATTACAAGATGTCTAAAATATTCCGTAGTGAGTTCCTATGGCACGAGTTCTACCGAAGACCTCAGCCATAGAGAGGACGTAAAGAGATACCTACACCATAGAGAGGACGTAAACAGATACCTACACCATAGAGAGGACGTAAACAGATACCTACACCATAGAGAGGACGTGAAGAGATACCTACACCATAGAGAGGACATAAAGAGATACCTACACCATAGAGAGGGCGTAAAGAGATACCTACACCATAGAGAGGAGGTAAAGAGATACCTACACCATAGAGAGGACGTGAAGAGATACCTACACCATAGAGTGCAGATGTTGACGCTGGTGGTGATTTAACAAGACTTCGACCTTGATAGGATGATCTCAAATTAGTAGTCGGACAGCTTGATAGGATGATCTCAAATTAGTAGTCGGACAGTTATGTTTAAAATTTCGATTTCTCGGTATAAGGAAGATACAAGGTTATGTCTGTTATTGTGCGACTGGGGTAGGGAAAAGAGCTCTCGAAATAGCGAGGACAGGATTCTGGGACTGACTTACATCACCTAAGCCAGAGTATGTCCAGTTTTATAAGCGTAGTTTTGACACAAACCGAAAGTTGTAGAGTGTGCAAATTTACAACATCATCTAAGCCAGAGTATGTCCAGTTTTATAAGCGCAGTTTTGACACAAACCGAGAGTTGTAGAGTGTGCAAATTCGATACGTAGTGACAACTTACTAAAGATTTACAAGTGCACAGGAAACACTCCTTCTTAGCACAGAGAGAGAGTTCGAGTTCACTGTATGACGTCATAGTTTGTAACCAAACGTTGCTTGCTACAGTCGAAGGAAGATATACAATATTTATCGTATAACAAAGAGCCAATGAACATATATCTTTAGCTCCATCAGATACAGGCAATGAATATATATTTTCAGGACCACACAGAAAATGTAAATACAAGCAAGCACATTATATTATATATTATTTTTTTCCAAATCCAGATCAAGCTATGGCAATCGTTACGGGATCAAACACTCTGACGTTTTTGTGTGTCAGTATTTTCTTTGTACCAGTGACGTCATTTTGGTAAGTCTGTTTTATAATGTTTGTTTTAGTGAATGGTGTATTAAATATGATTTATAGTGCTTTGTCTTCCCTTGTCATGGGAATGAAGAGACTTCTAAATATTTATTTTTGAATAATTGAAATCAAACGAAAGCACTAAAAGATTTCTGTATATTATTTATTTGAGTTTTAATACTTTATTTGTTTTCAGAGGAAGGTTTCAGTGTATTTAAATTACGTATTAGCACTGAGTTCAGTTTCTGACAATGTTTTCAATTTGTTCCATAACAGCTTCCATTTTCTCTTCTATTTTCTTTATTACCCAATATCTGTGTCTTTTTTCATTCGATTTCTTTTCTCCTTACAGGTTAAATTAAATAATATTTTGGTTGACTGCATTGTTTTGTTTTATTTCTATCGGTTTATTTTTTCATCTTATTTTTAAAGATACTTAACATAATTTTAGAATGATTCCTTATAAATGAATTTTTGTTTGTTTGACTGTTATTTCAAGATTAGGTATACATTTTTTTAATTCTCTTTGACAAATTTTGGTTTAGGCACTTTAATATCACAATGATATATTATAGGAAAGGTAATATAATTTTTCAAATCCTTTTAAAAACAGTATTTTTACTAGAAATACGCCAGAAGAATAACCAGACAAGATTTTTAAAAGTGGACACAGCGAAATATTATTTTAGATAAGTTTTGCTTAGCAAATAAGCGTGTCCGTTTCTTTTTCCTAAAACGTATTGACGTCATACACTGAGGTATGTGACATAAGGATGATCTTTGTTGTCTTCTCTAGAATAAAAATGATGTTTGTAGTCTGCTCTAGATTAAGAACGTCATTTGTTGTCTGATCTAGATTAAGAATGCTATTTGTCGTATGCTCTAGATTAAGAATGACCTTTCTCGCCTATTTAGCATTAAAGTTGACTTCTGTTGTCTGCTTTCTTTTATGCCTTGCCGTGTGAAATAGATTATGAAAATTTTTAATTGTGGCATATTTCATTAATATCTTGCAATGTTTCATTAATACCTTGCAACGTGGCATGTTTCATTAATACTTTGCAATGTGTAATGTTTTATTAATACCTTGCAATGTAAAATGTTTCATTAATACTTTGCAATGTGGAATGTTTTATTAATACTTTGCAATATGGGATGTTTTATTAATACCTTGCACTGTGTAATGTTTTATTAATACCTTGCAATGTAAAATGTTTCATTAATACCTTGTAACGTGACATGTTTTATTAATACATTTAAATGTGACATATTTCATTAATACTTTGCAATGTGGAATGTTTTATTAATACATTGCAATGTGGCATGTGTTGTTAATACCTTTAAATGTGGCATGTTTCGTTAATATTTTGCAATGTGGAATGCTTTATTAATACCTTGCTATGTGGCATGTTTTGTTAATACCTTGCAATGTGGCATGTTTTGTTAATACCTTTAAATGTGGCATGTTTCGTTAATACTTTGCAATGTGGAATTTTATTAATACTTGCAATATTACGAGTAATATTATTATTACCCTGTCATGTCAAATTTCATTATATAATTGTGATATACTTCATAGTTTTTCAATAGGACATGTTTGACATATTTCGTTCATTAATTCCTTGTGTGACATAATACATGACTTGCAAGGTAACATTTTTGCCCTACACTCTTTGCCAAGTGACCTATTCCATATCTGACCGGAGACGTATTTCTCAACTTGGCGTTTGACAGTTGACCCCATATTCTATTTCACACTTCGCTAAATGACATTCCTTGTCATTCCAAGTCATGTGGCAAATTCCAGTCCTTGTCGTTCCAAGTCATGTGGCAAATTCCAGTCCTTGTCGTTCCAAGTCATGTGGCAAATTCCAGTCCTTGTCGTTCCAAGTCATTGGCAAACTCCAGTCCTTTTTTGCCGCGAGATACATTTGACTGTGGAGTGTGTTGTGTGAGATACTGTTATATTCCAGTTTCTACATCGAATCTTTCCATCTGAGGTTTTCCGTTTCAGGCCTTTGAACAGCATCCATCTCAGCAAACCAAAAGTTGAAAACCTGTCTTCAGTTTGGAACTATCAACCAATGTCACCTGTAAGTTTGCTGTTATAGGCGCTTGAATTTTTAGATGCTTAACTTTTAGAATTTATTAAGCTTACCTAAATGCACAAAAATATTTCAAATTTTGTTATTTGGCTTTGTTGATTTTATTTGTTGGTTTTGCTTTTTGTTGCTTTTTCGCTTTTTTCAATGATTCTTGTTTTATATTTACTGAAGAATTATTTTTGTTATAATTACCACTCTTTGTTTCTCATTATAAATCAGAATTATATAATTATACATTTCTGTAATAAAAGTAATGAAACGTCAAGGATTTCACCGGCCTATGATTCTGGACTTGCAAAATTCATTTTACTTGATTTCTATGTTTAACGTCATAGTAGGTGATAAATGAATCTCGCTCAAAACTACAAAAACGAGATTATATTTTACATATATATTTACAAGTGTGTACTGTGCACGTCTGTGTGTATGTTGTGCTGTGTACATGTTTGTGTTTTGTAGATGTTTGTCTGTGTACGTTTGTGTTGTGTAGATGCCTTTGTGAATGTCTGTGCTGTGTAGATGTCTGTGTGCAAGCTGTATTGTGTACGAATCTGTGCTGTGTAGATGTATGTGCTGTATACGTTTGTGCTGTATAAATAAATATCTTTGTTGTGTTGATGTCTGCGCTGTACATTTTTGTGCTGTGTAGATGTCTATGTGCATGCTGTGCTGTGTAGATGTCTTTGATATGTATATGTCTGTACTGTGTAGATGTCTGTGCTGTGTAGATGTCTTTGATATGTATATTACTGAGCCGTGTGTAGGTTTGTGCTGTGTAGATGTCTGTGATGTGTAGATGTCTGTGCTGTGTACGTTTGTGCTGTGTAGATGTCTTTGATATGCACATGACTGTGTTTGTAGATGGCCGTACTGTGTGTGTCTGTCACTTACTGTAGAAAGAAGCTCTTTTGTACATCCATGTACAGAATACTACGAATGCCACTGCGTTTTGTGAAACAAAGATGTCATTGGTTATACTGGTGCCGAATACCAATGCAGAACGGCACAAGCAAAACCACACACATACACAAGCTCAAACACATACGCACACACTGAGAAAAAAAAATGTGTCTAATTATCAGACAACAAAAGAAGGATTCATTGATCCGTGACGTCCACTCTTTTAGTTTGAATCCGTACAGAGGATGCAGACATTTTTTTTCTTTTCGGGGTGTTTGAAAATCTTTCTGAAATCGACATCTGTTGCATCTCACCCCAAACAGACTTTCTTAAGTCAATACGTCTTTCAATTCACCCCAAACAGACTTTCTGAAGTCAACATGTTTTTAATTCAACCCAAACAGACTTTCTGAAGTCAAAACGTGTTTCAGTCTGAAGGCAACATGTGGTTTCAGTTCACCCCAAACAGACTTTCTGCATGCCTTCGATCGGACTGTCTTTGGCTTCGTCGCAAGAATTGATACTGCTAACTTCAAGCAAAAATTGTTACAAACCATTTCATTTACTCTAAGCCAATTTTCGGTTAGTCACACATCAACCTTTTTCCTTTGACCCCAAACTGAGTTCTTCCTGCTGCTAGCCATAAACCATCCTCTTCTTTTCATCCCATTCTGAGCATTTCTTGCTAGCCACAGACCATCTTTTTTATCTTTGGCTGAAACTGACTTAAATATGGAACTTGCGAACTTAAGAGCCCGTGTCCATATGATTAACTGCTTCAACACTCTGAGGGTTAATACTGACAAAAGCGAATCCATGCTGTAATGATCCAAACTCTTTGTAATCCGGTTTAGTTGCTACTTTGCCCTTGGCAATTGCTCCCCACCCCACACTTTTCTTTTCTTTCTCTCCGTTCCGTTAAAATCACTATCAGCTTGTGTTACAAACTCAGTACCGCTATCCTCATCATGGACTAGACCCAGTCTGACATACAACTGTTTCTGATCTTCAACTTTAATGAACTTTGACAGCTGCATCCATGCACATCATGGGTACCAACTAATCAGAGTTTTATTTCGCACCACTGATTACTGGAACGACCTTGTGTGATTACGAAAGCAGTTTGGTGGTCACGCTTTGCGGCGTTACTGTCCCGGGCGACAAAGGAGAGCAACCTGTGCTGAATTTAAAACGATGTCTTCATGCAGTGAAACCATGGAGGCATAATAGAGGACTCCTGTTAACCCTCCTGGGTTGTTTCCCTTATTTCGACAAGTCTCTTGCCGCCCCATGCCCCAAGCGATCGTTAACGACTGTTTTAGTCCGCTTGCTTTAACTCCGTTTGTGAACATTTTCCGCTCGTAAGCACGTTTTTGCTCGTCTGGGTTGTCTGTCAGCGGGGCTATAACTCTCCAGCGATTAACACTCCACGAGAATCACTCAGGAATAAGTAATTTGCCATATTGTTGTATTTATTTATTTATTTGAAGTAGGTCAAAGTACTAGTTAGGAATTGTAAGACTTTTGTGATATACTCCATTCGTGTAGGTGTTGATATTGATGCCAAGGTGAAGGTTCTTTGCTATGGAAAGTCATAGTAAGGCTTCTTCATTTGTTCGTTTACGTGTATGTATGTTTAACTGTAAAGTATAACTATAGGCACAAAGTTAAGTACAATGTTAAGTAAGATTTTAAGAACTGTGTTAAGTATATAATGATAAGCACAATGTTAAGTATTATGTTTTAAGTATATAATGGTAAATACAATATTAGTGATATTTTAACTTTTTTAAAAGTATGTTAAATATATAATGTTAAGTGCAATGTTAGTTACGATGTTAACAACTGTTTTAAGTACATAATGTTAAGCAAATTGATAAGTAAGGTGCAAAGCCTGTATTAAATATATAATGTTAAACACAATGTTAAATATGTTGTTAAGATCTGCTTTAAGTATTATAATGTTGCATACAATGCTAAGTGATATTTAAGAACTGTGTTAAATATATAATTTAAGCACAATGTTAAGTGCAATGTTAGGTGTGTCAAAATTTGTTTTAAGTACATAATATTAAGCAAATTGTTAAGTAAGATGTAAAGTCCTGTATTAAGTATATGATGTTAGGTACTATGTTAATTCGGTGTTAATATCTATGCTAAATACAAGTCAGATCTAGAGGATGAAGATTTTAGGTATGGTGTTAGACATGATGTTAAGAATGATATTAAGTAAGATAAGTATGCTAAATACAAGTCAGATCTAGAGGATGAAGATTTTAGGTATGGTGGTAGACGTGATGTTAAGAATGATATTAAGTAAGATAAGTATGCTAAATACAAGTCAGATCTAGAGGATGAAGATTTTAGGTATGGTGGTAGACGTGATGTTAAGAATGATATTAAGATAAGTATATTGAAAAGTGTGATCATTATTTCAGTAATATGGTAAGTATGGCGATAAGTATTATAGAACTAGTAGTAGTACATGTTCATAGAACGATGCTAAGTGATATGTGAAGTGAAATGCGAAGTAAGATGTGAAGTGAAATGTGGAGTAAGATGTTAGACAGTCTTAATTATGATATTAAATACGATGCAAAGTACGATAATAAATAAATATAATAAATAATTAATATAATGTTAATATCAATATTCACATATCATCGTAACACAATTATATGTACGATTATGTTTATTACAGTATTAAATAAAATATTAAGTGTGATGTTATGTACAATGTTAAGTGTGATGTTATGTACAATGTTAAGTGTGATGTTATGTACAATGTTAAGTGTGATGTTATGTACAATGTTAAGTGTGATTTTATGTATAATGTTAAGTATAATGTTATGTACAGTGTTAAGTGTAATGTTATGTACAGTGTTAAGTGTAATGTTATGTACAGTGTTAAGTGTGGTGTTATGTACAGTGTTAAGTGTGATGTTATGTACAATGTTAAGTGTGATCTGGTGAGTTAACTGTTTGATTGAAAGAGACTGGACTTAGAAATATTTCATACATTTTGCTATGATATGTTATACTCGCATTTTATGTAGTGATGTATTATGTGAGTAGACTATTACTTCTACAATTGTTAATTATGATGTTTGTATGTAGTATATTAAACACTTTACATTGTTTTTTAGTGAACACGTTCATAAATTAGAGTGTTGCATTTATTATGTTCGGTGTATGTATCAGGTTAATAAATACTGTTGTAAGAAAACTGTAAGTTGAGACTTGAATGTAAGAAAGAATTTAGAGATAATAAATTGGAAAGCATTGTTCCCTGTTTATATTTTACAGGAAAAAAGCAGCCTTTCTAGAATTTCTGAGATTCTTTGAATTTAGGGATTTTCTTCCTTGTTCTCAGTTTATTGATTTATAAACCATTATGACTGTGTAGATTCAAGAAATCTCTACCCCAGCGTGTAAGTATAAGGATTCACTGCACTCTGTTAATGTATGATGGCAAAGAATGCTCAACTACAATGTGAAATTTCCAGTAAGGAAGTTACTGGAAATTGCTACATTGTTGTTCTGATTGAGTGAGTAGTCACGAGAGAACATCAGCTCATGGAATGTTCTATCTACAGCAAGCTAGAGGAGCTCATGAAGATTTGACAATTCTATTGTGAACAAATTAACTTATGACATTGTTACAACAGCACATGAAAGACTATTGCAGCATCATCAATGACAAGGTTATGTGCAAACTATTATTACTTATCTCTATATAACTCCATTTCTGTTTTATGATTAAAATGATCCTGTGATTTATACTGATACTAGTCTGCTGAATTATGTGTTATGATATAAGACTGTATAAGCATTGAAATTATTCAAACGTGCTTTCATGGAAATATTAATGTCAAATAATATTTTCATTGTATTTCTTATATCTTTATTTGATTGCTGAGTTAGTAAATTTATTGACCTTCTTACACATATTGATAACTATAATTTGGAGAGATAGTGGGTGGATGGTGTTAAGCACAATGTTAGTACAGTGCTAAATAGACTGTTAAATGCAATGCTAAGAAGTACAATGTTAAGTACATTGCTAAGTATGATGTTAAGTACATTGCTAAGCAGAATGTTAAGTACATTGCTAAGTACGATGTTAAGTATATTGCTAAGTACGATGTTAAGTACACTGCTAAGCAGAATGTTAAGTACATTGCTAAGTACGATGTTAAGTATATTGCTAAGTACGATGTTAAGTACATTGCTAAGTACGATGTTAAGTACATTGCTAAGTATGATGTTAAGTACATTGCTAAGTACGATGTTAAGTACATTGCTAAGTACGATGTTAAGTACATTGCTAAGTATGATGTTAAGTACATTGCTAAGTACGATGTTAAGTACATTGCTAAGTACGATGTTAAGTACATTGCTAAGTATGATGTTAAGTACATTGCTAAGTACGATGTTAAGTACATTGCTAAGTATGATGTTAAGTACATTGCTAAGTACGATGTTAAGTACATTGCTAAGCACAATGCTAAGAAAGATGTTGAGCACAATTTAGGGTACAATGCTAAACGTTATATTAAGTAAACTTTTAATTACTAAGCTAAGAAAGAGGTTAAGTAATATTTTAAGGTTTTTTTGGTAAGCAAATGCTGAATAAGTTGAAATCTCAGTGTTAAGTACCTGAAATAAAATGTTAATGCAGTATGAAATAAGACGTTACTGCAGTATGACGTAAGAAGTTAATGCAGTTTGAAGTAAGACGCTAAAGCAATATGAAGTAAGATGTTAATGCAGTATGAAGTAAGATACTAATGCAATATGAAGTAAGACGTTAATACAGTATGAAGTAAGATGTTAATGCAGTATGAAGTAAGATACTAATGCAATATGAAGTAAGACGTTAATACAGTATGAAGTAAGATGTTAATGCAGTATGGCATAAGATATTAATGCAAGATGTAAATAAATGTGTTGTTTTTTTTTAATTTGCTGACAATCTCCTTCTTTCATGTGTGGAAAAAATATTGTCTTCGTGTTTTTTCCTTTGCGATTATTTGCACTTTCTTCGTGAAAATTTTGCTCTTTCAGAATTACATAATGCTCGTGGACAGCATCTCCAAAGGCACCGAACTTGGACTCTCTGAGTGCCAGTATCAATTTCGTTGGGAGCGTTGGGATTGTTCTGATCGCAATGTCTTAAGGCTCGTTCACAGCAGCAAGGTACAAGGTAAGAATGTATATATCAAACAAAGTTGGCGGAAATATTTTATAGGTTTCCATTTTATATTTTGAAATACTTTTAGGTAAACGAAATGATTGCTTTAATCTGTCACTCTTATTCTGAACTTAACCCATTTTTATAGTAATCATATTACAGTTTCTTGTAATATTTCCATTACTGATCTCTCTTTTTTTTTTTTTTTTTTTTGGGGGGGTAGGCTCTTAATGTCTACATATTTGTGTCCTTGGTGCTACTGGTGAGAAGAGGCAGACAGACAGACAGACAGACTCACAAAGAGAGAGAGAGAGAGAGAGAGAGAGAACACATAAATAAACACAGAGAAAGACAAAGATAAAGTGACAGAGAAAGACGGAGAGTGAGGCAGAGAGAGGAAGACAGACACACAAACAAAGAAGAGATACTGAGTGAGAGACAGACAGAAAGACAGAGGCAGAAAGATGACACAAACTAAGATAGAGAGAAAGACATATGCAGATAGGCAGATAGAGACAAAGACAAACAGAGACAGAGAGAGTACATTTGGTGCGTAACTCTTATATTTTTTCATTGTATAGTGCAAATAAGAAAACAACCGTACCACGTAAGAAATGCAAGCATTGTGATAATACTTTAACAATTTAAACAGCCAATCGCGAGACAGCTGTGGTGCAGGCATTGGTTACATCTGGCGTGACGTATGTGGTGACGCGCAACTGCAGCACTGGCGCTCTTATGTCGTGCTCTTGTGATTCTCATCTTAGCGACAGCCAATCAGGTAAGAGAGAGCGCTCACGTGACAAATGCAGGATTTAAATCTGTTTGTTTAGTAGCATGTATAGGGCTGTCTCGGATGAAAAATCATTTTAGTGTAGTGTGGTGGCTGACTTACAGGACAATGTGCTTGGAATGATTCGGTGTTAACACATGTAAATATAATGTAACTGAAATTGTTTTGTAAATTTGCTTAGGTACTTATGTACTTGAAGTGTTTAAGTGGGCTAATTCAAGTAATTATAAACGGGTGTCAATCAAATTTATTCGTGGGTTGTTTTTCAAATTTAAAAGCCATTGAACAAGGCATGTTATAAAAGATAATAATTACGATATAAAGAGATATAATAATTATAATAACGATTATAATTAATCGTTAAGAAAAATTAATATAAGTTTTTACCTAACAGCAACAGTCACCATTCCATCAATAGTGAGTATTCTTAGTTTATTTGCAGTTGTTAACATTTACTACAAGTAACAGTTGTTTTTTTCTTTATGACCATTTTTAAACACTCTAAATATCTTTATTTATTTATCAAATTAGTACTTTTTGACATCAAACTTGACCCATTTAGCATTAATGGCATTAGAAATGATTGGGTGGTTCAGTGGCAGACAAACTGAACTACAAGAAGTTTTCACTAAAGACTTTAAATTAAAAGTGGCTGGTTGCCTGGCAGGACAGAAATGGCGATGGGGCGGCTGCAGGAGCTCGAGTATGGAGAGTGGCGTCCGCGTGTCAAGAATTCTCTTTGACAGTGCGACCGAGGGTACAGACGCGCGGGCAGCAGTTAGTTTGCACAACTTCCAGGCCGGAAGGGAGGTAAGCTAACTTTTACGACAGAAAGAAAGTGGAGTCCCTTTCTTCGTCCCGAAATTAACGATCATTGCTTGTGCTTCTTTTCCTCGGTATGATAATACGTAATCATACATTAGCTAAATATCGAATTTTCACATTACTGAGTGTGTGACAGAACGCTTTTCCCAGACCCTTAGCTCGCATGCATTGAAATGTTTGCTGTGTTGCCAGGCAATTCTCGTCACCTTGAAAAAACATTGCAAGTGTCATGGCGTGTCGGGCAGTTGCACTCTCCGCACATGCTGGAAACGCTTGCCCGACTTTCGCCAAGTGGGCAGCTTTCTAAAGGACCGCTACGTCAGCGCCGTGCACGTCACCTTTCAGAACGGACAGCTACGTCCTGGAAAGAATACACGTCACCTTGAACGAGTGCTTCCGGAAAACGAGGTACGTCGCCGTGGACAACCGTATACTGGGAACCAGCCCCATCTACGTCACCGCTTTCGGCTACGTTTAGGCCACAAAGCAAAGTATCCCAGAAGCCGTCTGCAACTGCCGATATCCGCCAAGGACCTTGCGTACCTCGTGATGTCACCGAACTACTGCCTGCCCAAAGCCGGTGGCTCGAGTGCTGTTCGGGGTACTGAAGGCCGCGAATGCTCGCGACCGCCCAGATCGGGAAAAGCGAGCGCAGCCGAGAAAAGAAGCTGCCGGAAGTTATGCAAGGAATGTGGGTTCAAAGTGCAAAAATATATGGTAGAGGTGGTGACCAAATGCAACTGCAGGTTTTACTGGTGCTGTTCCGTTACATGCAAAGATTGTAGTCACGTGGTAGAAAAATATTACTGCCAGCGTTGAATTCGTACTCGAAATTAGTAAAATAAACATTAATGATGGTTTATCAGCTTGGCATGGGGATGGCGAGTTGTGGGGGTGGGGATGGGAAGTGTATGTGTGTTTGGAGCTTTGCTACGGAAATACATATTTCTGGAACAAGGTTGCGAATTAAATTTTTTTTTTCGCATTGTGATATTTTTGTTCATATTAAGGAAACTACTCAGAAGCGTGCAACAAGTACGCTTGAAAACAAAAAAACAAAAACAATCAAAAATAAACCACAAGTTTAATAAAGTGCAAAATGCCATATCCTGATTCTAATGGTGATGACGTAAGATTTTTGCACACGGCACTAAAGACTTCGACTGCGTATGGGTGTAGTCCACTTGCGGAAGGGTGGAGGTGCGACGCGAGTGAACGTCGCCTATGTAAGACGAATGAATGGTAATGAAATACTTTCTTAAGATCCTCTAAATGGAATTTAAAAAAATATAACAACAAAGGTGACCCCCACTATAAAGTGTTAATGACTGAAATTTCCCAAATATGGAGTTAAGTTGTGCACTACAAAACAAACCTGTGTCTGGACGAGTCAGTCAACATCCATGATGGAGACGGCTAAAATTATCTACCAAGCGCAGACCACCTAAATCAGACCACGAAAGCAGATTGCCAAAATGTGTGACTATGAAGACATGGGAAAGACATTTACCATAATTATCATATTTACAATATTTAAATACTGTAAATATGATAAGGCCATCAGTGGTGGGTAATGGCATTCGGCATCTTCAGAGCACCAGCTTTTTTCATTAAAATGATGAGATTGCTCATCGGATGCATGAAAGAGGATTCTGTATATAATTTCAGGACGATATATTGGTGGCTGGCTACCCAGACCCTGGAAGAACACATCCGAATGTTATGGAAATTGTTCCAGTGTTTGAAGGAATGCAACCTTTTTGCTCGACCAACCTAATGTTTCTCTGGACTTTTCAAACTTGAATATTTGGGGCATAGTGGGACATGGTCTCCTGTGGCCAGAGGCATCAAAAGTAAGACAACTCGAAGAGATGGAGAGACCACTCTCCAAAACAAATTTTAAATAATTTTGTTTTGGGTGGTGGTGGTGGCTGGTTACTATAGAAAATTAATTCCCAAGTTCAATTCTATCACCAAACCATGCATTAATTTGAGAAGGAAAGGCAAACCTGATATAGTGATTTGGAGCAAGGAGTATGAAGCTAGCTTTGCTAGTTTGAAGGACTGCCTGTCACAAGCTCCTGTCCTCATTTGCCTGATTTCAACATGGAATTCGTACTCAGAATAAATACTAGCAATGCAGGACTATGTGCTGTACTAATGCAGAAGCATGGTGATATTTTTTACCAAGTTGATTATTCCAGTTTATAGTAAACCAGACATTATTTAAAAAAATCTCTGACACTCAGGCCAGAGCCTTAAAAATTACACTAAGAGTGCAAATAACGACACAAAATGTCTGTACTATAGCAGAGAACAGATAAAAATCAGTTCAGGTTAATCCAAAGTGTGATAGAGCAAATTTACCTGCACATATTCATGAAATAACTATAGTATTTATACTTCTAATAGTTAGTGTATAAATAACTGAATCAGACTTCATGCACTGCACCTTAAGAAATATGTAAGGAAATCAGAATTCTCCAGAACCATAGCTAAACAATAGCCTAAAGCAAGATTACCATGTAACCCATTGTAAAATTTTTCATGGCCCAAGTTTCTTTCATTTTAGCAAACCAAGCTGAGTAATAGTTGACTAGTGACAATAACCAGTTCTAGGTGGCTGGCCAGTTATAATCGACCAATATTCTGATACTTGCCAATAACAAATCTAACAAATAGGAGGCCGAGAGAAAGTGACCAGTTAGAAAATAATCCTTGAATTATTATTACTTTGACTTCGTTTGTCATCAAGTCCAGTCTGAAAGTTATCTGACTGATAAAGAAAATGTGGACTTTTCTTGCATTTAGAACTATTAATTTTATTGTTGTCAGTAGACTCAGAGATGATTTCATGTATTTAGAATGTTGACTTTTATGGGTTTACAATTAGATTTAGAGATTATTTCATGTATTTAGTATGTTGACTTTTATGGGTTTACAATTAGATTTAGAAATGTTTTCATGTATTTAGAATGTTGACTTTTATGGGTTTACAATTAGATTTAGAAATGTTTTCATGTATTTAGAATGTTGACTTTTATGGGTTTACAATTAGATTTAGAAATGTTTTCATGTATTTAGAATGTTGACTTTTATGGGTATACAATTAGATCTAGAAATGTTTTCATGTATTTAGAATGTTGATTTTATGGGTTTACAATTCGATTTAGAAATGTTTTCATGTAAATGAGCTGATGTTCTATAATTTGTAATTAGAGAGATTTTGTATATTGCATTGTCCCTAGTGGAAATGTTATTCGTGAAATTGATTACGGTATATTTTATGCCCACTATGAATCATCCATTTAATGATTTTTATTACAGGAATGTAAGTTTGAAACTGCTTGGTGGAGAGATATGGGACTGTACAATATTTTAGACCTGAATCTTACCCTCTGTCCCTTGATTTGACTTTTCCAGAGAAGAGAGCACCTTTTTGTTTTGTTATCCACTTCAGAATGCAGTGATCCATTGCACTCTACTTGAAGACGTTGGTAGGTGTCAGACTATTACTTAGACTTGCTGGCAGCAGGGTTGCTGGAAATTTTTGACGTGAATCTCTGTCCCAGAGCCAGAGGCAGAAGATGAGTCCAGCTTCCGGTCTGGAGAGATTGCACAGAATTATTGGAATAGTTCGGGTAGCGTGCCTGGAGGCACACCTGGGACCCATTTTCCAACCAGGCAATGTGAGCCTGTAAAATGCAGTAATTAAAAGGAGGTGACAACTGTTTTACCAAGAGTAACAAACAATAATTCATGAAGCAATGCTTTGTTTCCCTTGAAGGCCTACCTTTTTTATTTCACGGGGGGAAAAACTCAGTGAGTGGCCTTGACCGCCTGTGTGGAAATATTGCAAGGATACAAACATTCGAACAAAATTTTATCATTTATAAACGAACACATAAATCTGAATTTTTAAAAGTTTAAAAATATATAAAATTATACTAAATATAAGTATATATTAACCAGATGTGTAACTAAGATTGATGAAAATAAAAAGTGTTCTTAAAAATTCTGGCTTAATTCTTATATTGGTTACTCATTATAATAAATTCTGAAAACAGCAAAGGATTTGGCTACTTATTTTATTAAATATTTGGAATTTTTGCACTTTTTAACCGTAAAAATGAAACACTACAAGTTTAGCACACAGGGCACATACCTCACCTGCCCAACCCTAGCTGTTCTCTGTGCTACTGCCATTTATGACGTCAACAATGAAGTTGACGAAACTATGGGAAGGCTGTTCAAACTATAGTACTGTGGACATAAGAGGAGGATTTAATTTTGGCATATAATTAATGCTTGTTAAAACAACAATTGCAGCTAAATAAAAGTAGAAAAGTCTTGATTTTTGAGCCACCGCACCACTTTTTCCTTGAAGTGTTTCACCCAATAAATATTCTGACGGATGTTGTCCAATGCTTGTTTCCTTCCCAGATTGCCAGCGTTAGGGTATTTACGGAAGAACTCCTTTACCTTTAAGTTAAGAAATGCAAATGTGAAACACAAATAGATAAATATATAGATAGATAGATAGATAGATAGATAGATAGAGAGAGAGAGAGAGAGAGAGAGAGAGAAGTAGGTAGGTAGGTAGGTAGATAGGTAGATAGACAGACAGACAGATAGATAGATAGGTGGATAGGTAGGTAGGTAGGAAGACAGACAGACAGACAGACAGATAGATAGATAGATAGATAGAATTTTGGAGACGATTACTTGTTTCAGGAAAAATTACATTTACGGATTCACGATGTGATAGAAACAAAATGTGGGACAGCCCTAACTCTAAACTTACCCCCCAGTGCTAATATTAATATTTACCCATAGTTAGGATATTATTAAAGATTTGAATCAGATTATGGCTAGGGTTTAAATTAGGCACCTTTAATCCTGAAAATAAAATTGTGTTAAAATACTCACCTCCCGTTACCTATAATAAACATTACGTTTCCTTCCCCCCTCTTAACATTTTCGCAACTCCACAGCACATGACTTAAGTCTTAAACTGTATGAGTTAACGTCGAATAATACACAATAATAAAATTTGCACGAATGGATGCAATTCGTAACATCTTATTCGAAAATATTAAGCTACATAATCGAACTACATCGGAAATATTAAAGGACTGTAGGACGTCTTGGGGATTAACGGGCAATAATCCAACAAGAAAAAAATATTAAAAGTGTAAATATAATGCATGCAGTGTCTCTTGAATAGAAAAATGTCAATGTCGCAAATTTCTTTTACGAGTTAACGCTTTGTAATTTAGTACGTTAAAATATGCTATATAATACTGTTCGAAATGAATGATTTGGTTTATATAATACAAGAGCGCGCGCTCACGTGCGTGTGTATATTTGTGTGTGTGTGTGTGCGTGCGTGCGTGTGTGTGCGTGTATTGTGTCTGTGCGTGTGCGTCTATTGTGTGTGTATGTGCGTGTGTATGTGTGCGTGCGTATATTGTGTGTGTGTGCGTGCATGTGTTGTGTGTGTGTGAGAGAGAGAGTACATTATATCAATAGAAATACAAGCATACAATAAATATGTATTTACTTTGGTGAGTTTGCAATGTGTGAGATATGTTCCTAAGCGCGCGCGCGCGTGTGTGTGTGTGTGTGTGTGCTGTGATTCAAATGACACACACCTCATTTTGAGCAGTCTCTGTGTAAAATGACGAGGTAACATGCGGAATCACTTTTCCCAATTGAAAATCAGACACCGCCAACCTGCGAGAGATGACGTCACTAGATCACCTACTAGCATAGATAAACACTTACGACTGCTGTCACATCATTTCGTATTATTAAAAACAAGTTCTGTTGCGCACGTGCACAATCATTCGCATCAGACTCGTATATGCTTATCTCGCATAGGCAAACACACATGTAACACGAATTAGTTTTATTAAAGCATAAAAATTAAGCTCAAACGAATAACACACAAACTATTGATTGATTTGTAAGTAATAGCATTCGATCTTAAGTTACCATGTCCGCTTAGTAGTTTTGCATTGATACTCGCCTTTACGATTATAAATGCATGCTGGCTGAAAATTGTTTTTTTTAAATTTTTTATCAAAGGTATATCTTTGTAATGTGTGTAAGTCTACTGTATATATGAGTGTATATGTATGTGAGTGTGTGTGTGTGTGTGTGTGTGTGTGTGTGTGTGTGTGTGTGTGTGTGTGTGTGTGTGTGTGTGTGTGTGTGTGTTATTACGTTATCAAATGTTAATTTCTTATCTACTCACATGAAATTTGTGACCTATCGTTCGACTATTCGATTAGCTTATCTGTTTGTCACGTGTTTCGTTTAAAGGATCATATATGCATTTATATTAACTCTTTCTATACTGACGCTAAATGACGTAAAATTTAGCCGTCACTAAATTAATATCTTCTATCGAAGAGAATAGCTTTGTTTACAACTATATAGTTTCCCTCCATGTATGTAACTTTTTTCTCTCAAAGTATATAATTTATTTATACTTTAACACCCAATTTGCCACGCTCTGTATATATGTATTTACTCAAAACATAGCTTTTTCTCTCAAAGTACATAATTTATTTCTACTTTAACACCCAATTTGCCCCGCTCTGTATATATGTATTTACTCAAAACATAGCCTTTTACTCTCAAAGTACATAATTTATTTTTACTTTAAGACCCAATTTGCCCCGCTCTGTATATATGTATTTACTCAAAACATAGCCTTTTTCTCTCAAAGTACATAATTTATTTTTACTTTAAGACCCAATTTGCCCCGCTCTTTATATATGTATTTACTCAAAACAGCTTTTTCCTTAATCAATTTCTCCCTCGATATCATTTTTTTTCTATAAACATAGATAGTCCCCCCAAAAAAACCCAAACAAGTTGATTTTCCCTCAAAATGCATAGCTTTTCTCACCCCCAAAATGTATAATATTCTCTTTGTTCGATATTTTTCTTAAAGCACATAGTTTTTAACTCCATAATTTGTCCATACCTTTTTATATTTTTTCCTCCTAAAGTACAAATTTATTCCTGAAATAATAGTTTTCTTCTCACTATACATAGTTTTCTTATCCTTATACATACTTTGCCTCCCCACCTCTCCTTATACATATTGTTCCCCTCCCTATATATAGTCTTTCGCTCCCTAAACATAGTTTTCCTCTTCTTACACATAGCTTTCTTCTCCCTATATATAGTCTTCCTCTCCTTATACATACCTTTTCTCTCCACCTCCCTATCCTTATAGTTTTTCTCTCCACCTCTCCTTATACATAGATTTCTCTTCTCTCTATATAGCATTTCATTTTATCCCCGTTACCTGTCACGAGCAAAGAACAAAGAACATGCCACAGTTCTATGTGTTTTGTTTTCTTTTCTTCCTCCAAACAGCTTCCTCTTCTTGCATAATGTTTTCTTTTACAAATACGTATGGTTCCATTCTAATAAAATGTTTTTTCTTATCCAAATATGTTGTATTTCTTTCCAATAAAATGAACACTTTTTGTCCATATATCTTGTAGTTCATTCCCATGAATGTGTATTTCTTGTCCAGATAAGTTGTATTTCCTTCCGCTAAAATACGTACATCTTTTTTCTTTAATACATAGTGTTCCTCCTGCTAAAACGTGTACCTTTTCTCTAAATACATAGTGTTCCTCCTGCTAAAACGTGTACTTTTTCTCTAAATACATAGTGTTCCTCCTGCTAAAACGTGTACTTTTTCTCTAAATACTTAGTGTTCCTCCTGCTAAAACGTGTACTTTTTCTCTAAATACATAGTGTTCCTCCTGCTAAAACGTGTACTTTTTCTCTAAATACATAGTGTTCCTCCTGCTAAAACGTGTACTTTTTCTCTAAATACATAGTGTTCCCTTCCGTTGAACTGTGTACGTCTTCTCTAAATAAATGTTTAAAAGTTTTCTTTTTCATCTATATTGATTTTCCTTCCATTGAATGTTTTTCTTCAGTATATATGCAGTGATCCTTTTTAGTGAACGTTTTTCTTCTGTAAATATTCAGTGTTCCCTTTTAGTGAACGTTTTTCTTCTGTAAATATTCAGTGTTCCCTTTTAGTGAACGTTTTTCTTCTGTAAATATTCAGTGTTCCCTTTTAGTGAATGTTTTTCTTCTGTAAATATTCAGTGTTCCTTTTTAGTGAACGTTTTTTCCTGTAAATGGACAGTATTCCTTTTCAATGAATTTTTTCTTACATGCACAATGTTTCCCCATCACTGAATAATACTTATCTTCTTTAATATATAGTATCTTTTTCACTGATGAAAGTTTTTCTTCTCCAAATACTGAATGTTTTAATTCTTCAAATATAGCGTATCCTTCCACTGAAATATTTTGTTTTCAATTCCCAGTATCTAGGTTGTTGTTTTTTTCAAGTACACACTCTTAAAGTTCATCTCCAAAATTCATTCTCCATCTTTGTACAAGAAATTTCAATTTTACTGATTCCGTCGAAAATATCTTTAAAAATAAATAACGCATACCTCTGGTGCCTAACATTTGTAATTAAATTCCTCTTTGCCACTACTGAAAGAATTAAGCAAGTAACAATATATTTTCAAAATAAAATCAGGTGATTGATAGTTTAAACTGACAATGGACATAACGATGTTTAATTTTATCGCTACGTTAAGAAAAATAACAACAGACTAGTTGCTAGTGGATCTTTTTTTTCAAAACTAATTTCTCTCTCATCCACTTAAATGAGTATTATGTGCTAGTTCAGTTTGACCCCAGTCTCGTAGATTGCACTAGAGGCTAGAGTTACCCATTCACGAACAATTACCGCGTTTGTCTGACCCCATTGTAATACAATACACTCCATGAACGATTACCGCGTTTGTCTGACCCCATTGTAATACAATACACTCCATGAACGATTACCGCTTCTGTCTGACCCCATTGTAATACAATACACTCCATGAACGATTACCGCTTCTGTCTGACCCCATTTGTAATACAATACACTCCATGAACGATTACCGCGTCTGTCTGACCCCATTGTAATACAATACACTCCATGAACGATTACCGCGTCTGTCTGACCCCATTGTAATACAATACACTCCATGAACAATTACCGCTTCTGTATGACCCCAGTGTTGTAGAATGCACTAGTGACCTGTCCACGAACGATTACCGCTTTGTGTAACCAGTCTCAGAATTCATTATAACGTTATATGTCCACAAACAATTGCCACTTTTATATAGTCTCAGTCCCAGAATTCAGTATAACATTACTTGTCCATGAACAATTGCCACATTTATCTAATCTCAGTCCCAGAACAGACTAGAAATTAACGTTACCTGTCCACAAACAATTGCCACATTCACCTAATAACAGTCCCCGAATTCACTAGAAGCTGTTACCTCGTCCTTGAATACTTGCTACTTTTATCTAATATCAGAATTCACTAGAAGCTGTTACCTCGTCCTTGAATACTTGGTACTTTTATCTAATATCAGAATTCACTAGAAGCTGTTACCTCGTCCTTGAATACTTGCTACTTTTATCTAATATCAGAATTCACTAGAAGCAAACGTTACCTCGTCCTTGAATACTTGCTACTTTTATCTAATATCAGAATTCACTAGAAGCTGTTACCTCGTCCTTGAATACTTGCTACTTTTATCTAATATCAGAATTCACTAGAAGCAAACGTTATCTGTCCACAAGCAATTGCCACTTTTATTTAATCTCAGTTCCAGAATTCACTAGAAGTTAACATTTCCAGTACAAACAATTGCCTCTTTTATCAAATATCAGTCCCTGTTACATAATGGCTTATGTAGCCCACGCCTACCATTCCTCTTAAAATAGACTACGCACAAACCTACCTTCTAGAAAGGCTGGCCCCTATCCTCGGACTGGAAGGAATCGTGAATGTTCCAGACACTCTAAACTAAGCTCAGCTCAACCGCATGAATGAACGTAGTAGAAACTCACCTGTAAATTGTTAGTAGAATGCAGATGACCATTGAGGCAACATTTGTTTTGGCTTCCGACCTTAAAAGTTAGAATCGTTTTACTAACGCTTTTTGCCCATTATCAACGCAGCAGGAAACCACCCTCTGTCTATATTACTGCCAAAGATATGTGGTTTTGCTTGCCTAATATTATATTCATGTTTATCTCTTTACATTAACTATATTTTATATTGTTATATTTCGGTTATGATATTAGAACGTATGACTACCATGTAAGTAAGAGTGTTCTGTCAGAGAACACATGAGGTTGAATTCTTAGTCCTTGTGTATTTTACTGCAAGATCAGCACCTTTTCTGAGACATTGACTGATGAGTGTTGAGACATGAAACAATGCCAGAACAGAATCACTTTACCTTGACTTTGGTGAGTATTGAACCACAAAACAACACCAGGCAAGAACAACCCATGGACCATTGACTGGTTTAACAGCGTCTGCTACAAAATTCACTGGGACCCCAAGCACCATGTCAGTCGAGCCTAAAGTTGTGTATTTATAAAGTCAACAACCACACAGCTTCAGTAAATCTACAATCGAATTCACTTTTAGAGTTCACTCCGAAACATTCAGTTTTCTCTTATAAACTCACTTATAGTTCGCTCATGTGAACATACCAAATAACTAATACAGTACCATAGGACTCACTGAACATTCTCTTATGGCAGTTACGCTCTATAAACATGTATAAACTCTAATTGTGACTGTTGAACTATTCGCTACATTGTAGCCATGCTGTCTTATGTTATTTCTTGTTGTGATACATTTATTATTGACACATAGACCACTCATGTTAGCGTGACTCACTTGTTACATGTTGTAGTCTGTCACCTGAATTCACCTACAATCCTGGCTGTATGTATCATGGGGCTTGAGCTATCTTCTAGAGCTATCACTCTTCTGTTCTATATTATCTATCACCCATCTTTCTAATATGTGTGGCCAGCCAGAAGTTGTTTTGGGGATTAGCCCAAGGTAACGGATGGCCCCGGGATGGGGAGTATTAACATCATGGCCATTTCCCAGCAAAACATCACAGCACCAGAATTCACTGTAAGATAATTTTACCATTACAAAAAAAATGTTACTTTTATCTCATCTCAGTCCCAGAATTCACTCTAAGATAACTTTACCATTACAAACAATTGTTACTTTTATCTCATCTCAGTCCCAGAATTCACTGTAAGATAACTTTACCATTACAAACAATTGTTACTTTTATCTCATCTCAGTCCCAGAATACACTAGAACCTAACGTACGTTTCCACGAACAATCGCCCAATTTATGTAATCTCAGTCCCAGAATTCACTAGAACCTAACGTTACCTGTCCACGTTCAATTGCCTCTTTTATCATATCTTACTCCAAGAACTGACTAGAAATTCAACTTACGCGTGCTCAAACAATTGTCACATATACCTAATCTCAGTCCCAGAATTAACTAGCTGCTGACGAATTGCCACTTTTATCTAATCTCAGTCCCAAAATTCACTAGAAGCTAACGTTACCTGTCCATAATTGATTCCACGTTCAGCCCGATCCACACCCACAGAATATTTTGTCCTACTGGGTTGACCGCTACCTGATGCATCACCTTGGTGAAGTCTTGCTTTTTGATGTACTTTGCTTCCTTCGCGAATTCCAGTAGTCTAATACACAACAAACAATCTCATTTAATACTCCCCACCCCCAACAGTCAAGTACTCAATGAACTCTCTCTCTCTCTCTCTCTCTCTCTGTCTCTGTCTATCTGTTTGTCTGTCTATCTATCTATCATCTATCCATCATGCTTTTTTTAATCATACCCCCCTCCTCCAACTCCAGCAGTCTGGCACACAATAAGCATTCCTTAAATTGTTCCCTCCAACACTCTGGTACACAATGAACATTCTTTTTTAATCGCATATCCAACAATCTAATACATAAAGAACATTCCTTTTAATAGTCCCCTTGAACAGTCTAGTACACAATGAACATTCTTTTTAATCTTCCCCAATAGTCTACTACACAATGGACATTCTTTTTAATTTCGCCCCCAAAGTCTAGTACACAATGAACATTCTTTTTAATCCTGCTCCCCAACTGTCCAGTATACAATGAACATTCATTTTTAATTGCTGTGCCCCCCCCCCCCCCGACAGTCTAGTACACAAAGAACATTCTTTTTTAATCTTTCACTCCACCAGTCCAGTACACTATGAACATTTTATTTTAATTTCGCTCCCCAACAGTCTAGTACGCAATAAACATTCACAGTTAATCATACTTCAGTAGCCTAGAGAACATTCACAGTTAATCATACTTCAGTAGCCTAGAGAACATTCACAGTTAATCATACTTCAGTAGCCTAGAGAACATTCACAGTTAATCATACTTCAGTAGCCTAGAGAACATTCACAGTTAATCATACTTCAGTAGCCTAGAGAACATTCAGAATGTTTGGTACCATATGTTCCCGCATGCAAAATTTTGTTTTTTTTACCTAGATGTACCTACTATCAAGCAAGTATGAAAAACAGTGAACAGACCTCAGAAATCTAGAGAATAGAAGTGAGAGTTAAGCAAATACACCACCATCATATTGAGAGGTAAGTCTTTTATCACTCCACTCTAGCAGCAGACTTTGCCGGCAAAGAATGTCAGTTCCAAAAGATCTTTCAACAGGCCCACAAATCTTGAAAATAGCTATTTAACAGTGTGATGTCTGGTGAAGTAGGTAATCTTGATAAATGGTAGCTAGTGTGAATGCACCCCTCCCTTTCCTGCAGTAACTAAAATTGCAGGTAGAGTCCACATTACCGGATTTGGCGTCAGAATAACTATGGATAATGTAACAGATATCATAGGCAATAATTTAACACCTCTCGCCAAAAAAATCTTACCTGCTTATTTAGAAGATTGAAAGTGTAAACAGAAGAAGGTACTCTGTGGTTCTACTGGCAAACCATGAACATTTGCTATTAAGTGTGATTACGACTGGACCTATAATTATGATGCTAAAATGTCAATGTTCTACTAATCATCGACATGACCAAAGTCATGGACTTCTGGCATATGACTCATAAATTTCCGTTGATGCTGAAATGAATGTTATTGACAGTGACAGTGTTACGTTTCCAGTATTTATTTAGAGACCCTGCTTAGGAAATTATGGAAACTTTAATTTACTATTTAAATTAATTCCTTCTCGTTTAACCTAAACAGACTGGTTGCCCAAATCATCATTTGACTAACTTAAAAATGTGTCGTGTAGTGCGGACAACAGATTTACAAACTGACAATTTGCGTACAAAGCTGGCTTGGAGTCGTTAAATTCCTCTAAATTAATATGCATTCGTTATGTCATTCAGCTCATTCGCCCCCATCCAAACCAAGAATATCTATAGGTCTATCATGCATAAAAATATACTACGAAGAGGATTAACAATTAAAAATAAGATTTAATAAGTTTAACAATTTAACAAATAGTTAATACGAGCGCGAAGTCTGATTCTAAGCCTCGACTATTTAACGTGCTAAATGTCAACGAGAGAATTGCCTTGGAAACAAAGTTCATTTGATTTCGGTACACCAAGCAATGACTTAGCTTGTGAAAGTGGCCACGTGTTCGAATCCAGTCCAGACTAGTCTACCTCACTTGTCTTCCCTCAGCAAGGAATGCGTACAGCATAACAATGGAACTGTCTTTCAGTATCACGCTGAATGGAATGGTAAGTATAGACAGACGTGCAAACCTGCGCGTCGGCACTGTCTTGATATGGTAATAGGACAATAGTGGATTCAACTCACTCGTAGAGCTTGAACAGGGCTTTGTAGAACAAGGATAAAAAGCCGACCTGAAAACAAGAATGTTTCGTAATCGTCTTGCGTTTAAGTTCGCCACCTAAGCACGATTAGTTTTTAAATGCTCGGGCTAGAAATTCGACATAACGCTTCGTTTACAATTTAGATAAAAAATATAGTCTCAGGCATGTTGCGTTTAACAAGCATGACGTATGAATTACCAAATATTTACAACGTTAAAATTTAGAGTTCATACAAAAGGGACAATTCAAACTAAGCAAAGTGCTTTACAATTTACATTAAAATTCACACGCAATAATTTGAATTACAATAGAAAATTCATGTCGGGCTCAGGCACTCCTGGCTCTAGTGAATTTAAAGTTATATAAATTAAAGTTACAATGGGAAAAGAGTTACAATGATTTATATACAATAACTTATAGGTTTCTGTCATTTATCAACGAACCGTGCTTAAGCTCAGTAGCAATACATAGCACAAAAATTACATACATAGTTCAAGAATGCAAAATACAATCAATAAAAGTGGTACCTTTAGTGAGAAGTCGAAATGTTATCTCAGCAATCACGTCGGCTGTCCTCTGACTCAACGAATTAAGCGACGGTACTGTACTACGTCAATGCTTCTGGTTCTCGGAATGACTCTACAGAAACGCGTTCCCCTATTTATCAGAATGTATAGGACGCATCACGTGACTGGTCACGTGGTATGTAGTTGGTTCGAGAGTTTAGACAATGGCCTAAAGTTACATAATGTCTCTGACCTCTTTGTTAGAAACTTCTCGATACTGAAGTATCATGGGAGAACTCTAAACAAAGGAATTTCAAATTTTGATGTTTGAAAAACAAACAAGTGGGTCAAGGAGTCTCGACATTTTTATCAGACTGTGACAGACAGAGTAGAGTTGTCTGTCCCTATTTTTTATACTATATTATTACTTGTTTAATGTCAACATGACGTGACCTTTGGGTATCGTGTGTTTTGTAAGTACCAGAGTTAAAATAACAACTCACGAAGAGAATGTGCTAGAACTTGCTGATGTAATATAAACTGGTCTTATATAGATGACTAGTTTTTATTATGCATGGTTAAGATTTACAAAGAACAAGACCAGCCAATGGGCTGAGACCAAAGTTTACCTGCTGAAATAATTCTGTTCTCTAATCACTTTGAATTTGGTGTGGCTGAAGTCCGGTCATGAAAAGCGTCCACTAGCTTAATGGGAAGAAGAAGCCGTTATAGAATTTGTGGAATTTCTAAAATTTCTGTGATTGCTGGAATTTGGGGATTTTCTTGCTGGTTCCAAGTTGATTGGTTTATAAACCATTATAACCATGATATATTTGAGAAGTCTTTACACTAGTTGTAAGTGTAAAGATACACTGAACTTGTTAAAGTATGTCAGCAAGATAACTTGACTACAGCATGGAATTTCTTGTATAAAAATGTTACTACATTGTTGTTCTGCTTGAGGGAACTAATATGGTAAAGGAGTGCCCAGATTAGTCTCGAGAGAATATTGGGTCCTGGAACACTCTGCAGCATGCTAGAGAAGCATGTGAATAATTGACAATTCTATTGTGAACAATAAACTTGTGACATCTTTACAAAAGCACGTGAAAGACAATTGCAGCATTGCCATTGACAAGGTTATGTACAAACTATTATCGTTTATCTCTCTATAACTGTTCTATGATAAGAATGATCCTGTGATTTATATTGATACTAATCTGCTGAATTGTGTGTTAAGATGTAAGACTGTGTAAGCATTGAAATTATTCGAACTTGGTTTCGTGGAAATATTGATGTCAACTAATCTTTTCATTGTATTTATTATATGATTATTTAATTGTTGATTTAATAAATTTATTGATCTTCTTACACATATTGATAACCATATGTCAGAGAAATAGTGGGGGTGGATGGGGGCTCGCTAAATATAGATTAAAGACGGATTTATCTTCCCATTTGGTAAAACGTTTTCCACCAATGGAATTATTATGACAGTAAATGTTTGTCTTTAATGTTGTGAAAAAGAAAATATTTGCAGCACCCTCATATTCGCTCAGAGAGAGACGAGTATGTCTTCTGTAGAATTATTAATAACATAAATTAAGATTCTCACCACTTGTAATTAGGTATGCATGAATAATAATAATAATCATAACCAATAACTAGGGTGGCATTGTGTCACCACTAACTTATCTCCATTGCTTAGTGGGGGTCTGGCCTGATGACCTGAATGTTGTGACCTGTATATACATGTGAAATGATGGAGGAGGGAAAGATGAGAAAAGAATAAAGTGTTGTCTAATTAATTCCTTCCTAGCTTGCACATACTCTTTGGCACTGGTGCCGGTCACAGGGATCAATTCCTTGATGCTTATGATGAATATTGAGCAGTATAGTCTTTCAATACTAAATACTGAACATTATAGTCTTTCAATACTAAATATTGAGATTTACAGTAGTACAAATATTAAATATTGAACATTATAGTCTGTGAAATAAACACTGAACATTATAGTCTTCCAATTACTGAACACTGAACATTATAGTCTTCCAAATACTAAATACTGTTGGAGTAGATTTGCCTAACCCTATTTCTAGATTTAATTGTTATATAAATTGTTAAATTGTCAAAGTATCCAGATCTTGGGCATTCCTAATGATGGTATTTTTATATGTGTCAGAGTTGGAGTAAACAACTTGAGTTGAGAATATGTTAGAAATTGCTGATGCAATGCAAACCAGTTCCAATTGGATGAGTATTTTTTATTGTCTAATGGTTAAGATTTATCATAACGAGACCAGCCAATGGGCTGAGATCAAAAATAACCTAGTGTAGAGAATTCCATTCTCTGATCACTTTGAAACTGGTGTGGCAAGAAGTCAGGACAAGAAGGACGGCCATTAGCTTAATGGGGAGTTAACTGACTGATTGAGAGAGAATGGACTTAAAAATATTTCATGCATTTTGCTATTGAGATGTTATATTTGTGTTTTATGTAGATATGTATTATGTAAGTCGGCTATTATTTCTATTTTTTAATAAGATGCTCATATATAGTATGCTAAACACTTGACATTGTTTCTAGTGAATGCGCTCATAAAATTGATATGCTGATTTATTTTATTATGTTGTGTGCATGTACTGGGCTAATAAATACTGATGCAGGAAACTGTAAATTGAGATTTGAATGTAAGAGAGAATGGAATTAATGATGAATAAGCTGGAAACTTAAAATTTGTTCCCTGATTATATTTTACAGGGAATAAGCAGCCTTTCCTTGTTTTAACTGAATCTCCATGGTTACTGATTTATAAACTGAATCTCCTGGTTTACTGATTTATAAACCATTACCACTGTGGTAGACATGAGAAGTATCTACTGCAGTCTGGCAGTGTAAGGAAAAGATTTGTATTGACATTAATCTGTTGAATTGTATTTGAAGCTATAAGACTGTATACGTATTAAAATTATTTGAATGTGGTTTCGTGGAAATATTAACATCAAGTAATCTTTGCATTATATTTGTTATAAGTATATTTGATTGTTGATTTAATAAATTTATTGTTAAATTTATTGACCTTCTTTAACATATTGATAAACCTATGTTGGAGAAGACAGTGGGCAAACGGGGGCTTGCTAAATATAGACTAAAGACGAATTTTTCTTCTTCTTTACTAAAACGTTTTCCACCTTTGGAAATATTGTGTGATGGTAAATGTATGTCTTTAATGTTGTAAAAGAGAGAAAACGTTTACAGCGCCTGCATATCTGCCAAATGAGAGAGATGAGTGGTGTCTTATGGAGGATTATTAATAACATAAATTAAGATTCTCATCACTTGCAATTAGTTATGGGTGATTAATTAAGAATAATAATTGGAACCATTAACTAGGTGGTTTTGGTGTCACACGCTGAACAATAGTCTTTCAAATACTAATGTTCCTGCCATTGGGATAGATATAAATTTGTGCACTTGGTAGCCATCTTCTAAAATTGTTATTAATTGGGTGTATAACTTCCAGTTTACTAGGAGTCCATCATCTTCAGTCATTGATGGGTGTATAACTTCCGGCTCCCTAGAAGTCCATCTTCTTCAATAAATAATGGGGTGTATAGCTTACAGTTCTTTAGGAGTCGATCATCTACAAATCATTGAATTGGTGAATAACTTCCGGTTCTCTAGGAGTCGATCTTCAATCATTTATGGATTGTATAACTTCTGGTTCTCTAGGAGTTCAAATATACCTCACTATCAGTATTAGGATAATAAGGAGTATGTTTAAATAGAGTGACAAGTTACTCCAGTATTAGGATAATAAGTGTCACGGAACGGGTGGCTCATTACAAGCCGACCCCGAGCTGAAGTTAGAGATGCAAAGGGTGAAGTCTATTTTTGGCCTGCTCCGGTGCACCTCCAAGAAAAGCTCATGTGACGTATGCCCGTACTACGTCGCGTCAAGTTGTTACATAGACACACATGACATACACCATTGATGTTTGGGTGGGGCCCAGTTTATTAATGTCATGCCAAGGAACGTTTTATTGGCGGTGTGTGTTGTGAGTGTGTATCATAAATGTGAATAAATGGACGAACAGACGAACGGTGCAAAACAATAGTACAAATTCTTTCGTCCCTCTCAAAAACTATGAATAACAAGAGAGTTGAAAGATGTTTAAATCAGGTTATTTATTTCCCGATTTAAAAGGGGCACTACTCTTTCGCACAGTGATTAATCATTCATTCAACTTTCCAATGTCATACACTCTGTGGGAAATAAGGGGAGATGAAAATGATGAAATTCAAAATATAAAATAAAGATTAATTACACAATTCTTATGCGGCAAATGGGGCCGCTTTAACAATAGTTCACATATAAATAAGCATTACTTTTAACATGAAAGTTCTTATTTTGCAAACGATATAATAGTGTTCATTTTCTTAGAGTCCTAGGGTTAAGTATGTGCGCGTTAGCCGTGCTAATTATTACTCACTATTAATGTCAGAGTTCCAAGGAGATGACGTAAGCTCACACGTCACTTATAAGCGGCGCTTCAAAGTGAAGATCACGACGCAATTGAGGCGTCGCATTACAGGTGAAGATTCTGCAGAATCTAGGCACCACTTTCAGATTATCACGGGGGAGAAATCTGAAATTTAGCTGACTGTTGTCAGCCTCGATAATTATCGTTGTTTGTCGTGGAAACGGACACCTCAACGACGTTTAGCATTATCGGGTGGAGTCGTCCAGTGGGATGTGTCGTCGCATTACATTGAGTGTAGAAATCCGGATATGTATCTCCAGCGCTAGCCTTCTCAATCGCGGGATAGACTGCCAAACGAACTCAGACAGTGGGGGGAAGAACAAATTGGTCCCTCGTGTCGTTAACTGCATACAACCAGCGTCGCATGCATGGGTTTTTCTTGACAGTGAACTTTCCACTTTGCCAAAAGTTATACTGAGTAATTTTGCCTCGTTACTCAATATATGGCATCAGACGGATGGAAAACGGATGGAAAGAGATTTTTGCAGCTTTCCTTTATGAAATCTCTGTACATGAGATAATTCATACGTGAAGTTAGACTGGCTTCAGACGAATCAACGTTTTCAACATTGAGAGTAAAATCTTCATTTTTGCCTCTTATATAGCTTCACTGAATGTTTCCAAAACTTCCAGAAGCTATGTCCTGTGACATGATTTTTGCCTTGGATATATAGTGGTAATCGTGATGCACGCTTTTCTGTGGTCAATTCTAATGCGCACTGGCCATTTCTCTCGTCAACAACACGTGACTCGTAGTGCGCAGTTGTCCCAATCATTTAATATACATATCCTTCATAAACTAATATATATATTCAATATGATATATTAACACACACTGCGTCACGAACGTCTGTCTACTAAAGAGATCTTAGGTGACCGTTACTGGAAGTTACATGCTACATACGAAAAATAACAAAACTCGGGTTACTTCAACTAGTTTTGTTAGCGGTTTATTTAAAATGAAATAAAATATAATTTCTGTCCCTCATTTCCTGTGACAATAAGGAGTATGTTTATATAGAGTGATAAGTTACTCCAGATGCAATATGCACTTCTGTCTCTCTCCCCCTTTCTCAAATTTAACAATTTTTGTTTTAGAGGTAGGCCTTTTAAGACATTGTAAATTATTCAAACTGTTGTCAAATATAAATATAATTATTTGTTGACAACAGTAGCTGTTTATCATGAAGAATAGGCATTTTTTATAATATTGAAAATGTAATAAAAGAATAATTCACTAATGTGTGCCATTGGCTAATGCATGGTTTTACATTTGCTGAAATAGTATACACATCATGAGCAAGGATGTTTTTTGAAAATCGTACGACTTCACACTTTTCCCAATAGCAAGTGCACTTATGGCAAAATAAATCTCAAAGCATCGTACTGTTGTTGTCGTCGTCGTTAGGGGTAACCTTTTGATATGAAGTCAAAAATGCTAGCCTGAATGTTCAATAGTTTGTCCCTTCATCTCAAATTAAAAAAAAAACACCACGGAATAATACAGCAACCAAACACACGACCAACATTTTTCTCTCTTTTACCCGCACATCCCAAATAATGACATTAGCCGTATTGGACACTTTACATCCGATACAAAGAGAGTAAAAGGCCTTAGATCCATCTTTACATCGTCGTGAGCATGAAAAACAGAATGCTAATAGCTGAGGACAGGATGAATGACGATGGCACGTTGAACAAAGAGGAATGACGTAGTGACCACGTGACAGACGACAGAAAGCATAGTACTACCAGTCATACCTTATTACAAGCGAAGGAAGTCTGACATTGGATAGAGCTTGCAGCAGAATGGTCTTTTGTTCGGGCACCATTTCGGACTTGTAATGTTCCCACACCATCTGCCAGTCGTCCTCGTTTTCATTGGCCCACATCCCCCAGGCGTAAAAGTGACTTTTGAGATTCTGTGGCAAGCTGGAGATATAAATTCTCACTGTTAACACATTAGTTACATTGGCGTGTAATGATTTGGGCAATAATTATCACTATGTCTACGTCTACAAATGGGTCATAGCTATTTATAAGTAATAATTAATGTGATATAGGCCATAATTTGACATGTGTAACTGTACA
The DNA here is from genome assembly GCA_028829895.1 of Sinotaia quadrata. NCBI lineage: Eukaryota > Metazoa > Mollusca > Gastropoda > Architaenioglossa > Viviparidae > Sinotaia > Sinotaia quadrata. The sequence goes on along the minus strand of CM054182.1, from coordinate 90,438,546 downwards.
TGCATTTAGATTTAGGTTGCTAACTGTAAGCTAAAACTGTACTGGGTGGGGGGAGGGGTAGTCTTGTGTGTCGCTATTAGCGGGCCTTGTAGGCTCTTAAAGCGCTACATCACCGCAGGTTTTCAATTTCAGAATGCTGAGTCAGCGATAAAAGCAAAGGGGACGTAACCCATGTCTGCAAATGACTGAATTCCTGATTCACACCATGCCTTGCTTTTGTTTGTTTTTTGTTTTATAAAGAGTTCTGTGGCGGAGTAAATTTGCCTATCCCTATTTCTAAACATAATTGTTATATAAATTGTTAACTTGTCAAAGTGACCCTATTTTGGACACTCCTAATTATGGTATTTTTTGTAAGTGTCAGATTTGGAGTAAACACCTTGTGTTGAGAATATGCTAGGAAATTGTTGATGCTATCTAAACCAGTTCCAAATGGATCTACCTATGACAGAGTAGCATTTGTGTCATAACTGTTTTGAGATGTCTTGGCTATTAGTGAACAGCATATGGATCATAACTGTTACAAGGTAGATTTAAAAACAGTACAAGTACTTGGGTCGTAGCTTTTACGGGATATCTTAAGCAGTAGAGAGACGTACTTGGGTCATAGCTGTTAAGGGATATCTTACTAGTAGATAGTACTTAGGTCGTAGCTCTTACATGCTATATTAGCTAGTAGAGAGGTATATGGGTCGTAGCTCTTACGGGATATCTTAGCTAGTGGATAGCAATACTTGGGCCGTAGCTCTTACGGGATATCTTAGTTAGTAGATAGCAATACTTGTGGCGTATCTCTTACAGGTTATCCTAGCTAGTAGAAAGCAGTACTTGGGTCGGAGATCTTACGGGATGTCTTAGCTAGTAGAGTACAATCACTGAATCGTAGCTCGTTTGGACTATGTTACCTAGCAGACAGCACTACTTGGTTGTATCTCTTACGGGCTATCTTACCTAGCAGACAGCACTACTTGGTTGTATCTCTTACGGGCTATCTTACCTAGTAGAGAGCACTACTTGGTTGTATCTCTTACGGGCTATCTTAGCTAGCAGAGAGCACTAGTTTGGTTGTATCTCTTAGGGATATCTTACCTAGTAGAGAGCACTACTTGGGTTGTAGTTTTTACTGGATAGTAGAGAGAAGTACGTGGATCGTAGGTCTTACGGGATATCTTAGTTAGTAGAGAGCAATACTTGGGTCGAAGCTTTTACGGGATATCTTAACTATATAATCTCATTAATAAGTCGTAACTTTACCATGTTGCACCTGTAGGCGATAACTGATACCGTATCAGGCACTTAGGTCACAGACTGTCTTCGATGAAAATCATGTTACGTACAATGCATAGGTTCCTCTAGCTCCTAGTAACACTCTTCTCTGTGTAGTAAGTCGACAATAGCAGCAAGGAGCTTCTCAACTCTATCATAGCTTATGTCATATTACTCAATCTCACTCGTAGCTGGTCTTAGGAGCTCATGGCGGGTTAATTTTATACAGAGCACTATTCTCAGCTAGGAGCCTTGAAGCCTTGTCTTAGATAATGTCATAAGATAATCCATTTTATCAAAATATTTCCACAATACATACTGTGGTTTTCTCTGAATTGTTTCTACTCAAATTAATTTTTGTATCTCTTTCAGTCGGTGATCCATTCTCACACTCTCATACACAAACGCGCGCTCGCACACACGCATGTACACACACATACGAATACACACTCTCACGCACACAAAAACAAATACAGAAACACACATATACCACACAGTCACAAATATACACCACACGCACATACATACACACAAAACACACATACACACACATACACACACACACACACACACATATATTTATACACATACAAACATATTCACAAATACACACACGTACAAACATTAAATGATAGAAGTGTTGCTGGTCAATAATATAATCAGACGAATGATCACATGACTGAAAAATGTTAAGCCTTTTGCAGCGCACTATTTCCAGAGATTTTGTAACATTTCACATATAATTCCTGAGCTACAATAGTCACAGCCCCATTAACTTTTTTGTCATTATTATCTCTTTCCATCATAGTGATATTTTTACTTACTTTTTTCCTTTGTCCAGCCATTCCCGAAATTCAGAAGCAGCAATGGACAGGCACTTGGAGTCTCCGTGTTTGCAAGCTAAGTCTATCAGAATACCTCGCAAACGCCTGCAAAATTGTAAGACCGAGCTTTAACAAGTTAAATTTAAACTTATATGTTGATATTGTGAAAGTAACCATGGAGAATATGAAAATACCGTGCTAATTTGGGAAATTATATATGTTTGTTGGAAATAGCTGGCAGATAGATAGATAGATAGATAGATAGATAGATAGATAGATGGATGGATGGATGGACGGATGGACGGATGGACGGACGGACGGACGGATAGACAGACAGACAGACAGATAGATAGATAGATAGATAGATAGATAGATAGATAGATAGATAGATAGATAGATAGATAGATTGATTGATAGATATTTAAAATTGTATAATAGGCACAGCAAAGGGTGAACAGACTTTGAGAGCAATATTCTGCGTGTTTGTGTTTATGGGCGGTGAGTCAAAGCTATTTTATACGAAACTACAGTAAAACGACAAAGTCTAGAAGAATTATGTGTTAACCTTTGCGCCTTCTTTATTTTCCTTATTTACGTAATATATTTTGCGTCCAAAGGGTTGAAACACAAGCCTACTGAAACTTCACCAATGAAAAGTTTCAAGTTTTGGGAAATAAATAATATGGTTGAAACATTTTCTAATGGTAATAAGACCATACACATTTTCTAATAATAATAAGACTGACACATTTCCAATGTTAATAAGGCTGACACATTTTAAAATGGTAATAAGACTGACACATTTTCTAATAGTAATAAGACTGACATTTCCAAAGGGAATAAGACTGACACAATTTCCAATAGTAATAAGACTGACACATTCTTCAGTATGTGTCAGTAATAAGACTGACACATTTTCCAGTTCTTTCGAGGACTATCTGTCGTGCACACGAATACGACAATATTTTGTGTTGGGAGTTCATATAGTTCTAAATTTCCAACAACAACGTCGCACCGTGGTAAACAGAGAACCGTTTAAACGGAATTAGTCAGACTTCATTTAGGACTATTAATGTGTCCAAAGAAATCTTCCATTTTTCCCCAATCATTAGTGATAACACCTGTTAAACTAGAGTTGTATATGTGTTTTGAATCTTGACATGCCTGTACGGTAGCAATTTATCGTCTCGACGTTTATCTGTGTACAGTGCCTAGGCGTGACCTGTAATTATGAATGCATATCTCACCATGTCCAGTAAATGTGAGTGAATGTCCGATATGTGTGAATGCATATCTAACTGTGTCCAGAATGCGTGAATACATGTCTAACAGTGTCCGTTATATGTGAATGCGTGTCTAACCGTGTCCAGAATTTGTGAATGCATGTCTAAACGTGTCCAGAATTTGTGAATGCGTGTCTAAACGTGTCCAGAATTTGTGAATGCGTGTCTAACCGTGTCCAGAATTTGTGAATGCGTGTCTAACCGTGTCCAATATATGTAAGTAAATGCAGCGTCTTACTTTATCCAAGTCTCAGAATGCTGTAATTAATGTTATACAGTGTCAATGTATGCAGTAATTAATTGTTCTTCATCTCTGCATGTAGAATTAATATTGTCCAATATCATTAAATGCAACAGTTAATTTGTCCAGCGTAAATGTATGATGAATTAATTGTGCTAGGTCTTAGTAAATATAATAATTAATATTGTATACAATTGCTCTTGAACTTTCAGCGTAATATACTTTCCCGAGGTTTATTAATATTAGTCATGGTTCAGGTTTGTGGAGTGATTTATGACATTTTAGTTCGCTTGTTACAAAGTAGACAATGCAATAGTTTTAGGCGATTGTGGTTCAGGTTTGTGGAGTGATTTATGACATTTTACTGGAGTAATTCCTGTCCACAAAGTTAAAGAAGATATAAGTTTACGTCCTTTTCTTAAAGTGAAGATGAAATAGTGTTCAGTGCATGGGGAGAGGAACATGAAAAATGCTACAATGCGTGTCTCCTGTTGAAAAAAGAAAACAATGAAAAATGCTACATGCTTGTGAAGTGAAATTAAAATAGCAATGTAAATGCTTGAATTTGTGGAGGAAACAGAAAAGACTTCTCAGTCTGATTTTAACTCAATAGTAAATGAAGTGTGATAAATGGATATTAATTTGATCAGGCTGATAAAAGGAACAGCTTAATCAAGCTAGTGATTGAAGAGTGATAAATGGAATAGTTTAATCAAGCTAGTAATTGAAGAGTGATAAATGGAATAGTTTAATCAAGCTTGTAATTGAAGAGTGATAAATGGAATAGTTTAATCAACCTTGTAATTGAAGAGTGATAAATGGAATAGCTTGTAATTGAGGGGTGATAAATGGAATAGTTTAATCAAGCTTGTAATTGAGGGGTGATAAATGGAATAGTTTAATCAAGCTAGTAATTGAAGAGTGATAAATGGAATAGCTTGTAATTGAGGGGTGATAAATGGAATGGTTTAATCAATAAAGTAATTGAGGGGTGATAAATGGAATGGTTTAATCAATAAAGCTGTTCACTTGTCTAAATCGCTGCCGGTATCATTCCAGCCAAGGCGACGAAGAACAGGCGTTGTGATGTTCAAAACAAAGTGCTGCGTAAATACAAAGAAGAACAGGCGTTGTGATGTTCAAAACAAAGTGCTGCGTAAATACAAAGAAGAACAGGCGTTGTGATGTTCAAAACAAAGTGCTGCGTAAATACAAAGAAGAACAGGCGTTGTGATGTTCAAAACAAAGTGCTGCGTAAATACAAAGAAGAACAGGCGTTGTGATGTTCAAAACAAAGTGCTGCGTAAATACAAAGAAGAACAGGCGTTGTGATGTTCAAAACAAAGTGCTGCGTAAATACAAAGAAGAACAGGCGTTGTGATGTTCAAAACAAAGTGCTGCGTAAATACAAAGAAGAACAGGCGTTGTGATGTTCAAAACAAAGTGCTGCGTAAATACAAAGAAGAACAGGCGTTGTGATGTTCAAAACAAAGTGCTGCGTAAATACAAAGAAGAACAGGCGTTGTGATGTTCAAAACAAAGTGCTGCGTAAATACAAAGAAGAACAGGCGTTGTGATGTTCAAAACAAAGTGCTGCGTAAATACAAAGAAGAACAGGCGTTGTGATGTTCAAAACAAAGTGCTGCGTAAATACAAAGAAGAACAGGCGTTGTGATGTTCAAAACAAAGTGCTGCGTAAATACAAAGAAGAACAGGCGTTGTGATGTTCAAAACAAAGTGCTGCGTAAATACAAAGAAGAACAGGCGTTGTGATGTTCAAAACAAAGTGCTGCGTAAATACAAAGAAGAACAGGCGTTGTGATGTTCAAAACAAAGTGCTGCGTAAATACAAAGAAGAACAGGCGTTGTGATGTTCAAAACAAAGTGCTGCGTAAATACAAAGAAGAACAGGCGTTGTGATGTTCAAAACAAAGTGCTGCGTAAATACAAAGATGACAACAACAAAAACTGTCAGTGATTACTAGTACAAAATAGAATAATACTTAAGAAGAAACAAATACGTCGACATCTATTTTGTGACTCATTAACTCTTCATTATTAAACTACTCATTACCATTAAGTGACGTTTTCTCATTGACTCTGTAAGTGTAACAAGAAATAAATCTGTTTTCGACGTAGTGTATTCTATAAATAGATGACGATGATCGGTATGGTGATTTTTCACACACACGTGTACATAAATGACAATAATCAAGGTGTGCAGGGACATTTGATTGAACACCATGAGACAGATTGGAAAATAGAATTACGACTACGAGGGACGGAGCAAGGTTCGTACACGCCCTTGTCGAGACTTAACAATTTGCGTCCAAATTGTAACTTCTACCATCCAGTCGCCTATCTATCTATCACCCTGCCTGCCAGCAGGCCCTGTTCCTACCCATTCATCTATCTGTCCATCCATCTATGTTTAATTTAAATAATTATTTCTTAAACACTAAAATAAAAATACATTTTTTGTTGGAATGCGTCCCTAGGGCCTTTGCGTTCACCTCGTGGCTACCCTGAGTATACAGACATTTTGGTATGTAGTCAAGGTTTGGATATCATTCAGCAAATCAATAGACAACATTCGATTAATTTAATCACAAACATCATTCGATAATCTAGTCACATAAACATCATTCGATAATCTAGTCACATAAACATAATTCGATAATTTTAATCTATTCATATACAAATAATTCGTTAATTTAGTTGTATATATTTATTTAAATAAATTATCAAATATATATGTGTGCGTTCGTGCGTTCGTGCGTTCGTGTGTGTGTGTGTGTGTGTTGTGTGTGTGTGTGTGTGTGTGTGTGTGTGTGTGTGTGTGTGTGTGTGTGTGTGTGTGTGTGTGTGTGAGTCTTTTGCTTTTGACATCGCGAGAATTCGGTGTTGAAATCTTCCATCCAAATAAAATCATATTGCAACAACATGCAGTACACATACGATTCACTTGCCTTCCATAGTGTAAAGTCATATTCAAGGTACAGCATACTGTATATGAAATTTAGGAATTTATAGACGCTTTGCCAAGGAAAGTAACTATCCTCTCTGTCCAAGTACGAGATCATCTCCAAGGCAATGGAATAACTACGCAACCCCGCACGCGCAAGATTTATTACGTCATCAAGAAGGCCGGATCGATCGGCAGCTGACAACGTCCAGGACTGCAAACAGAAAAGTTTTATTTCCCGATGTCGGACGTGTTACTTACAAATGCCAATGATAAATAATTTAATTTTACCAATGATATCAATAAGCCACGAGGTGACAATGATAAATGATTTAATTTTACCAATGATATCAATAAGCCACGAGGTGACAATGATAAATGATTTAATTTTACCAATGATATCAATAAGCCACGAGGTGACAATGATAAATGATTTAATTTTACCAATGATATCAATAAGCCACGAGGTGACAATGATAAATGATTTAATTTTACCAATGATATCAATAAGCCACGAGGTGACAATGATAAATGATTTAATTTTACCAATGATATCAATAAGCCACGAGGTGACAATGATAAATGATTTAATTTTACCAATGATATCAATAAGCCACGAGGTGACAATGATAAATGATTTAATTTTACCAATGATATCAATAAGCCACGAGGTGACAATGATAAATGATTTAATTTTACCAATGATATCAATAAGCCACGAGGTGACAATGATAAATGATTTAATTTTACCAATGATATCAATAAGCCACGAGGTGACAATGATAAATGATTTAATTTTACCAATGATATCAATAAGCCACGAGGTGACAATGATAAATGATTTAATTTTACCAATGATATCAATAAGCCACGAGGTGACAATGATAAATGATTTAATTTTACCAATGATATCAATAAGCCACGAGGTGACAATGATAAATGATTTAATTTTACCAATGATATCAATAAGCCACGAGGTGACAATGATAAATGATTTAATTTTACCAATGATATCAATAAGCCATGAGGTTCGAAAACTTGAAATAAGAGACCGAATGCCCTTGCCTACGAATGTGAAAATTTATTTTAAATTAATTGTTCCACGATTTCCATTTGTTTGAGTAGATGTTCAAAAGGATTTTTAAAAAAACAACCGCGTTGTACTTAAGTGAACTACCATTGAACTGGGAGACTAAGTTGTCGTTAGAGCTGTTCACAAATCCGGAAGCAATTAATGCGACCCAGTCAACCGTAAAAACGAGAATATCTTTAGACAGTCTTTGATCTACGTGACAGAGATGTACTAACTAGTGAGTAAGCTGGCAGAAGAAAAGCAGTGGAGCTAATTGGGGTGGAACTAGGGGAGTTAAGTGGAGTGGAACTAAGTGGAGTGGAACTAGTGGAGCTAAGTGGAGTGGAACAGGTGGAATTATATGATGATCCCCCTAAGAAACATACCTATCGTGACGCATGCAAATGACCCACGAAAGTTGTGCAAGTGACTCAGAATGTGTCGGTGTAGTTTTATGATCGTCTTTGTGCAGATTACGATCAAGAGTAAGTTTCTACAAAACTAACTCCTCAGAAATATAGTAGTATTCTGTGACTTAAATTTTAAGATTTCTTTGTTTGTGTTATAAACCATACATTTCAATTTTTCGAAAGATCACACAGAATGTCACCTCAGCTTTAGTTGTTTTCAAGGTCGTGGCCAATTTCATCCAATTGGATGGTGGATAGTTGACACGATAATATCCAGTCTGGTCTAAGTTGCATTTCACCCACAAATAGTCGTGTTGTAAGTCGTCATTGACGTGGAATCTCGCTGTTATATTTAAAGAAAGTCATTGAAAGAAAGTCAAAAGAAATAAAAACAAAAACTAAACTAGAGAATAATTTTCATTTCGCTTCCAGTAATGATTTAAATAAATAAAATGAATGTTAACACATAAAGCACTTATATAAAAATAGATCATACATCTAAAAATGAAAATTTGTGGAATAATAATAATTTATTTTTATCCCAAAGAGATCGATAATACAAAATAGGCATCTTACAGTTCTAGATCTAGAAAAAAAATAGAATAGCAACAAACTAATATCACAACCATGTATGCTGAGATAGAAGACAATGACTTTTCCACAACCTCACAACGGGCAAAAGACAATGACTTTTCCACAACCTCACAACGGGCAAAAGACAATGACTTTTCCACAACCTCACAACGGGCAAAAGACAATGACTTTTCCACAACCTCACAACGGGCAAATCCAACTGAAAACCACACTGAAGAAATAAACAATGAACCAACTGACGAACAATGCCTGTTAGAAGACATAAAAGCTTTTATGGACAATAATAAGTCACATGCAGGCAGAACCTCATCAAGAACAACAACGCTCAAACAACATCAATTCGTAATGGACAACAATAAGTCACATGAGAGCAGAACCTCATCAAGAAGTCTGCAAAACAACAAAGCTCAAACAACAGTCATTCGTAATGGACAACAATAAATCACATGTAGGCAGAACCTCATCAAGAAGTCTGCAAAACAACAAAACTCATACAACAGCAATTCATAATGGACAACAATAAATCACATGTAGACAGAACCTCATCAAGAAGTCTGCAAGACAACAAAGCTCATACAACAGCAATTCATAATGGACATAAATCACATGTAGGCAGAACCTCATCAAGAAGTCTGCAAAACAACAAAGCTCAAACAACAGCAATTCGTAATGCAAATAAAGTAGTATGGTACATCCCCCAAAGAGATATAACAGAAACCAATAGTTTAATATGTGCACTGCAAAAATTATATTTAATAAAATCATCTCACTTTGTATGACATACGAGGGGGTTGGTGGGAGGGGGGGGCAGCCAACCGACATTTCATCTTTAGATTCTCAGGACTTCTAAATATTGTTAGACGCGTCAGCACGGTTCTGACTTTACATCACACGTTGTGCACGTGTCCCTACTAGCTCGCACCATGCGCAGAGACATGGTGTTCGCTGGCAATATTATACATCTTTGGCCGACCTATACATCAGGTAGTAATAATTCGCCAGATATTTAACCTAAATGACCTCGGTCTGTCTTTGTGCGCCCCAAAAAGAGTTGTCGTTGTTGGAAAAACATCATTCAGAAACTCTCCCAGATCCACACTGGTTAAAAAAAAGTTCTTGCCAAAATCGTCAATCATGTTGAACTTACTATCAAACCATATGCATATTGTGATGGAGTAAATTTGCCTATCCCTGTTTCTAAACTAAATTATTATATAAATAATGTCATTGTGACACGACCTTTGGGTACTGCGCATGTTGATATTTTTTTGTTTGTAAGTACCAGAGTTAAAATAACAACTCAGGTAAAGAATACGCTAGAACTTGCTGATGTAATCCAAACCAGTGCCAAGTGGATGAGTAGTTTCTCTAATAGTCTCATATGTGCTCATAACAAATTCATCCAATGGGGATAGACCAAAACTTACTTTGTTAAAGAAAGTTCTATATCTAATCACTTTGATTTAGACAAGTCTGATCATAAAGGTGATTGTTAATTTATGGTAAGTTAACTGCCTGAAAAAGAAAGAATAGACTTAGAAATATTTCACATGTGTTTGCTATTGATCTATGATTTGAATTGGAGAATGCTTTATGTAAATGAAGCATTATTTCTATGTTCACTAATTTGATTATGTTGTACACGATAACAATGAATTTTGATCAATGCTATATGTCTTATGCTGAGTGTGTATCAGGCTACTGAAGATTGTTGAGAATATTTGTAAGAGAGAAAGGAGTTTAGAGATGAAATGTGCCTAAAACTTAGTGCTGCCCTTAATTTGACTTTTGCAGAGAGAAGAGTGCCTTTATTGTTCTCGATGTTTTGAGGTTTTGAGGTTTTGAGGTTTTGTAACCTTGTATCCACTTCAGACTTCAGTGAGTATGTTACTTTACTGGATCATGTTAGTGTGTATCCAACATTGTTGTTGAACTTATCATTAAGTGTGTTGCTGTAAGTTGATTCCTGTGAATTCTTTTCGAGAGCCAATATGATGGAAATTGAGGCTTGAGTTTGGTCTCAAGAATTCATGAAATTTCTTGAACATTCATCATGGTGTGTTTGGATAGCACACACAAAGATTCAGGAACTCTCCTGGTGTGCTTTGATAGCACATAAAAAGTTCTGGACAATTCTCCACAGTGTGCTTTGCAAGATTCTGGAACAGTTGTGTAATGTACCTAGAAAGTGTACGTTGGACTGTCATCTAATAATGAAGTATGTTGGACTGTCATCTAATAATGAAGTATGTTGGACTGTCATCTAATAAGGAAGTATGTTGGACTGTCATCTAATAATGAAGTACGTTGGACTGTCATCTAATAAGGAAGTATGTTGGACTGTCATCTAATAATGAAGTACGTTGGACTGTCATCTAATAAGGAAGTACGTTGGACTGTCATCTAATAAGGAAGAAAGTGACTTGTTACAAACCATGTGATTGTGAACATGCACTAGTGACAGCTGCCATCATTGAAAAGATATGTGCATTGACTATAATTATCTCTATCTAAAACTCCAATCTTATTCCTATGATGAAACTATATCTATGAACTTGAATATATTATAAATATATCTTAATTTGACCACTGATATCTATGCTAAACTAGGATAAATCTAGGCTAAACTGAATAATTGTCAAACGTTAATCAAACATCGTCATGACTTGATGTGCATGTCAATGCTCTTTTGATTATATTCATACGTAGTATATTTGACGGATGATTTAATAAATTTATTGTTATACTTATTTACCTTCTTGCACATATATTAAAATCATATATTGGAATGACAGTGGGTAGATGGACGTAATTAAATATAATTAAAGACGGATTTGTTACTCCCTTAGTATGAAGTTTCCATCTATGAAAATATTGTGACAGTAAAACGTTTGTCTTATTACTGTGTAAGGGAGAAGACTCTACTTCACCCGTACAATCCGCCAATGAGAGACGAGTGGTGTCCCATGGGATAATTACTAATAAACATAAATTTATATTTCTCCATCAGATGTAATTAGTAATGGATGATTAATAATAATAACCAGTACAAAAAAGGGGTGCATGTCACGATATTTATGATTATATTTGTGCACATTTATATATACTTTATATAATTTGATTCATTCTTTTCTATTTCTACCTTCACTTGCCTTTCATTTGTCCCTCCTATGATATGAATGGCGTCAGTTATTACTTTAGAGACTACTTGTTCTGTGTTTTAGAACTGGCACTCCATTGGCATTCTCTATGCTAAGTACCTGCCATTTCCTTGCACTCGGTGAGTGATGAACTGAACAAGCCACAGCCCAGTCCCTCTACCAATGCAAAACCACAGCCCAGTCCCTCTACCAATGCAAAACCACAGCCTAGTCCCTCTACCAATGCAAAACCACAGTCCAGTCCCTCTACCAATGCAAAACCACATCCCAGTCCCTCTACCAATGCAAAACCACATCCCAGTCCCTCTACCAATGCAAAACCACATCCCAGTCCATCTACTAATGCAAAACCACAGCCTAGTCCCTCTACCAATGCAAAACCACAGCCCAGTCCCTCTACCAATGCAAAACCACAGCCTAGTCCCTCTACCAATGCAAAACAAAAGCCTGACGAGATACATGCGAGACCCGCCAAGCCTCACGGTCAACTTAACAGCCAGCCCCAGCAAGTCTAACGGATTTACAGACAAAATCTCTCACTCCGTTTAATACTGTGGAATTGTCAGAACACCCGCTCGTATCATTTGATTTTATAACAATCTTTCTGCCACCATTACTTTATTTCTAATAAAACCTTCATCTGTCCCTAAGTTTACCAGCATTTGCATTTTCCTTGTAACTGTTGTTATCATCTTTATGTCACGAAGGGATTGGAGGTTCGTAGACGTTTTTGTGATTTATATATCTATACTTTTAATTTTCAAATACTATGGTAACACCTGACACTACAGAAGTGTGGTTGGCTGTTTGGTTGGCCACATTAGGGTTTAAATGTTATTAAGTCTTTCCTAATACATTTCTTAATCCCCCCCTGCCACACCTTGAAACAAACAAATCATTTATCCGACGAACAAAAAGGTGCTAGACTATGTAGCAGAGGAACACTGGAACAATTCACAAATTGGCAAGGCCATAGTTACTGACAGCAAGAAATGAAGAGTTAATCTTGGAATGGCATGGATTGGCTACCAAAATACATTTGACATCGTTCAACATTCATGGATACTGGAAATAATGGAAGTGTTCAAGTTAGTACTATCAGTACAAAACCTAATCAAAGTATCAATGGAAAACCACCCTCACGTGCAACAATATAGAAGTTGCAGACATACCAATAAAATGCGGGCTCTTTTAAGGTGATTCCCTATCACCATTGCTGGTCTGCATTGTCCTAAATTCTCTGTCAAGTCATCCATAAAACAAAATTAGGGTACAAACTGAAATCAGGACCCGGTTATCAGCCATTTATTGTATATGGACGATGTAAAGTTGTACAGTAAAATAAAAGTGACATCAATTTGCTGATCAGGTTCTGTTAAGATTTGAGTGAAGAAATTAACATGCCGTTCGGCCTTGGGAAATGCGGAAGAAATATCGTTCAGAAAGGCAGGATCAAAACAACAGAAAGCCTGCAATTCGACATCGGAAAAAGTCAATAATGTTTCAATGGAAAAATGCTTATAAATATCTTAGATACTGCAACACCAAGAAAATGTTCAGAATGGAATAAAGTCCAAAGTTGAGTCAGGTTATGAAAAACTAGTGCGACAAGTCATCAAGTCAAAGTTAAATGTGGCGACTAAAATACAAGACCTTAATGCATACATAATATCTGTAATCAGGTACACCGGAGATGTTATAGACTGGAAAACAAAAGAAAATAAATGATCAGAACAGAAAAACAAGAAAGCTACTCACATTACATAAAGCGTTACACCCCAAAGCAGACTAGACAAGCTAGTGGAGTAGAAAATAGTGGACCTAGTGGGGCGCACTACTGGAGTGGAACTAGTGGAGCTAGTATGGAACTAATGGGAAATACAAAACACAACGTGAGTTATATACAAGTTACGTGCTCACCGTCCTTTAGATCTAAAACAGTGGTAGTTGTAGACTTAGTAGTTGTTCTGCAGTCGAAAGAAACGTACCACTTGTATCTGTAATGTATTAATATTCAAGCGTAACCACTTGTATCTGTAATGTATTAATATTCAAGCGTACCACTTGTATCTGTAATACATTAATATTCAAACGTATCACTTGTATCTGTAATACATTAATAGTCAAACGTACAACTTGGAACTGTAATACATTAAATATTCAAGCATCTTAGTTATGTGTATAGCGGTACCTGAGTTACATCACAACATTTCGATCGATAACTTAAACTTTTCTTCTATAAATATTTTTTTAAATCTTACCTCTATTTCATTAATTCCTTGTAATTTTTTCTTTATGTAAAAGTGATGCTATAATGTCTATAGATTTTGTTAATTCCTTGTAATTGTTACTTTATTTAAAAGTGATGCTGTAATGTCTATATAGATTTTGTTAATTCCTTGTAATTGTTACTTTATGTAAAAGTGATGCTATAATGTCTATATAGATTTTGTTATGTTATTTGTTCAGTGGTTAACATTCACCTTGAGGATCTCACACGAGTCATCATGCAACTATTCATCCAAATTTTAATGGACAGATATATATAGACCCCATGACATTCCACATACATAGTAAAAGAATGCAAGGAGACCTGCTTAAATGCAGTCACTAGTAGATTAAGCAATAACCTATTTGAATACGCATAGTCACAAATAAATTTTAATATGACCTACTTAAATACAAAGTCATACAGAAATTTAACAATGACCTACTTAAATACACACCCATAAAATGATTTAACAATGACCTACCCAAATGGAGACCGACTATTTATAATAATATCACCAGGCTCATTCATAAAGCGTTTCTGCCGGGCTGTGGTGGTTGTACCAATTCCTGTCCTTTGATGGTTGAAGGTCAGATTGATGTATGGGAATCCATTTTGAAATGTCCAGGTGTCCATGATCTTTTTCACGTCTGGGGTGCCTTGCACCTGAAATTAGTGTAAGAGAAAAAAAAATGATGAATTAGTACCATAGTGAAATCTTACTGCAAACCCTTCGGTATTCTTGTAGACTGGTGAATTAGTACCATAGTGAAATCTTACTGCAATTGCTTCGGATCGAAATTTTCTAACGTGAGAAAACGGATGTCGCCACCCCACCTCCTCTCCGGCAAGGGGAGGGTGGTGGCTTGTCGACGCCACATAGGACTTGCATAAAGAGTATTACAAATCCGCACACAGAATACCAAGATGGTTGTTTGGCTCGAATTTTATTCTGCGTGTAGGTTACATATTGCCGACATGTTTGCATGTGTGCTTGCATACGGGTAAGGGTGAAGTGTAGACGGCACAGACGACACAACGTATAACAACGACAACAACCACTCTTTCGAAACCATAGATAGGAGAAAGCCTCAATGTCAGAGTACAACTTCAAATTTATTGGTCTATGGGTTTCCTCTCACACGTTGGTTAGTCAGTCAGCCATTCACACTCGCACCCATGGGAAACGGGGGAGAAAGAAAGAAAGAATGATGAATGATGAAATAAAATAAAAGAAATACAAAATTCAATTTATCCATGCAATACTACTTCTAGGATTGCCTAAGCATTTTACAACATAATGTAACAATCATTATTTCATTCTGGTGCCACTGCTCTTATATCAAAGTTCAATAATTCAGTAATTCAATAATAAACAAATGTCATTTGACTTGTAAGTCTTCTTCAATCAGTTCCATCAATATTATCTTATATTTATCTTACAACCATCCTCTACTTATATACAACGATTTAAACTTAAGGTTTATTTTTAATTTTTGGTTTAAGGCTAAGTTAAGATTCTAGCTTTTAGTTTTAGGTTTATGTTTATGTTTACGTTTATGTGCTCTGAGATTTCCTACACTAGTTAGAATTTTCTTTTACTCACATAGGTACTGTCATTTTCTCCTTGTTCTCTGCTCACATGGTTCGTTACTTTCTCTTGTGCTGGGCTCACAGGGTTATTGGCTTTCTTCTTGTGCTGGGCTCACATAGTTATTGTTAATCTCTCCTTGTGCTGGGGGTTTTGATGATACACAAAAACATCGTCGACGTCTCGACACTGGTTCGTTCCCTTGAACTCAAATACGGCCATCTTCACTGCTATGATGGCTGTTACAACTTCACGCTCCCGTGCGCTTCTCGTTAGGCCTAATTTCTCAACTCTTGTTACGTTCTCTCTTCTCCCTTCTTCTCTTCAATTTCTCCTCATTTCATCTCGTCTCTTCTCTTCTCTTAACTTCGTTTCTCATCTCTTCTCTTCTCTTCTTCGTTTCTCCTCTTCTCTTCTCTTTACGTAACGGCCAACCTTGCCGTTCTTCGGTGGTATGCCAAATGCATGACCGCTACTGCTTCCAACGATAGTTACTACCATTATGTAACATCTCGTTCTGTAACATATCTCTTGCGCAATGACATTATACTGCCAACTCATCACTTCTGTTGGGAAATAATCGATCACCCGCAGTCTTTGCACATAGTCTTTGAAAACCCGAGATGACTATCTGGTTTTGATTGGTCCATCTTGAACTGCAGTGGCCTTGATGGCGCGCTTTCCATATACAGCCAGGTAGACATCTGGTACTCTGTTACAGTGTCCAAGAACTCTCTTTCTGTTTGCCTCACAGAATCGTAGAGATTTTCCTGATACACGAAAGCAGGGAGAAACTGAGGGCATGGGTCCCACCCTCTCTACAACATGCTACATTTTCCATGTTTCTCGTTCGTCTCTGGCTCTGTATCCTCTTTTATACACAAAGTTCTTGCACATCCCTTCTCTGAGCTGACTGGAACACACCCCCTCCAGCACACACACTAACTCCATCCAGCACTGCCCATGTACAACCAGCATGTGTACGTGCTGACGAATATTCTCTGACCATCCTGGCCACACTCTGGCCTTCCACTCCTATCAGTGCCAAAATATCAAGTTCCCAGCTGACACCTGTGATTTACGTATCCATTTACCTACCTAACTAATTCTCAGAGCACACTGAACTACATCTCAGAGCAACAGTCCTACTCGTATTTTATTTTAAAACTACAGTTACTATGGCAACTCATGGCCACCTGGCAAGCCATACATTAATTCACAGCAAGAAATGGTTGTACACACAAACCAACACAGTAATATAAATATTAACTTTCCAATAACTCAGAATTAAAGTTCATAATAATTACACAATACAATATCAACTTAAACTACCAAACATTTTATAGTGGTGATTCTTAAAAGTTGTTTACGTTTCCAAAACTCAGAGCCTGCCTTTTTCACGGTCAAAATTTGCGTCCTAGCACTTTCTCACATACTCCCGTACTCTGGCCATCATGTATTCTAAACAGATTTATGGGCGTGGGCCCTGGTCAGCCAGCATTTAATTACACTGTTTCCATTCTCCGGCATGAAACCTATTTTCCTCAGCCAGCGTCCCTACACTTAGGTTTCACATTGTTGATAAAATAGTCATTTTCGCACCTGTCCCTCTTTTAATTAACTTAGCAGTTTCGTTAATAGTTTAGAGTTAGAAAATACTTAGAGGGAGAGAAAAAAATATTAACACTTCCTCATTATTGTGACAATGGACAAATGACAACAGAGCGATATCCTTGCCTAATCGTTTAATACGGGAACACAGTAAAATCATTTTGTTGATTTTAATGATGACTCTGTATGTAAATTAATTAATAATAATAATGTGGCAAACTTTTAAGTGTGATCCTTTAGAATCGGTATGCTGAGTCAAATGTCTAAACTGTTCAATAATAATATAGTCAATGATATTGCTCATGAGGCTTTGAGTATCGGTGCTGTATAAATTTACGGATTGAGGAATGTAAATATAGTAAAGTAGTATATAGTTATCACTAATAGAGTATCACTATTGTTTCAGATTAAAGATAGAAAAATGGCGATAGGTTTATAACAATTCTTAGAGAATCAATGCTACCTCACTTTACAGACCGATGGATAGCAATACAGTATTGTAAAGTCTTTCAGCAATCTCTTAGAGTATCATTGTTATCTCACTTTACAGACTGATGAATGGCAATACAGTAGTGTAAAGTCTTTCGAAAATCTCTTGGAGTATTAATGTTTATCTCAGAAATGTAAATTGATGATAGTATAATAGTATTATTTTAAACAAACCCTATTAGCCTAAAGTCTAAATGTTGAGCCAAGAGGATAAACTGATAAAGACAATATAATAAATTTATAAGTAATCCTTAAGGGTATTAAGGCTGCCTTAAGAATGTTAACAGATAACGACATTGTAATAAATACTATCACTGCTATTTCAAAAGTGTTAATTTTTTGGAAAATATATAACAAATCTTTATTAATCTCACTGTGCATGAATGATGACCTAGTAATCGCAATTCCTAAGTCTCAGTGCGTAAATGATAAAAGTCCACCATAACAGAGGACTGATTAGAATCCCACAGAGTCTTAACTTATCGTTAACGCTATAGTCAGACGGCATCAGAACAGCTATACTTCTAGTAATGAATTTCCTGTTTGCAAAAACCAAGGCGTGGTCTGTCCTTGACCTTAAATTAACAGTAAAATGCTACAACACAAATACCTTTTCGGTTATATTATTAAATCTTTGGATAATCGTGTCAAACTTTGTGGGTTAACTAGCAAGAATGGCCCTGTGTTATAACGCTAAGACTAATTCCTGTGTGAAATTCCATTATTCTACATCTAAAATAGACCATTTTTAGTTACACTGAAATAAAGTAGTGGTTCCTTTCTTTACTTATTTAATACATAGATGTATACATACTTATCCTGATCGATTTACTGATAACTCGCCACCTTGTCAGGTTACTTCAACACGCACATCTTTCAAGATGAATACAGAATCTATTTCCTGTATTTTTCTCAATCTCTCTTTTGGGGTCATTCATAAAAATAAATTAGCATGTCAGGCTAACGTTTAACTTCATTATTACCAACTAGACCTAGCGTCTTCGCTGGCTTGTTTCCGTTGAGTAAAGCTTAAGTGTTTCTCACTTCGCGTTGACAACTCCCGTCACGTGACCTGCACACGTCACGCGTTCTTTCATCACAAATACTGTTTGTTTGGGTGTTTTTTTTTTGCCCCTACAGGGCCTACAGGAAGCTGCGTTAGGCCTCTCGCCTTCGACGTTCTCAGTCTTCGTGCGTTCCTGTGAGGACCTTCCTCCTCTCATTAACTCCAAAGAAAGTGAGTAGGTGGGTGTTGCAGCTAGTGGTGGAGAGCTTGGTGTCTACTGGTGACTGGTCTGCGGCTGTCTTCATTTAAAAAAAATATTTTTTTTTTTTTTTTATTTTTTTTTTTGGGGGGGGTCTTTTCAGAGCAAATTCTTTTAATTAATTATAGAATCTGTGCATTATGAGTATTCATTGTGAACCATGATCTAAACTTAAAAACTAAGACTCATGAAATATTTGTCTTACTTCCGACAATGCTTGCCAAAGGTCTTGGGTCTTTGCGTTTTGCCATTTGTAACGCTTGAGATAGATCTGAAAATAATAACGGATTTGAACTGTCAAAATTACCAGACACAAGAAACAGTCCAAGAAAAATAGACATAAAAAACTAATGATAAATATCAATATGTGAGTTTTTTAAATGAATAAAATATGTAAATATATGATTTTTTTGGTGAAAATTAATTATAAATATGTAACGTTGTACATATCTGTTTATTTGGTCCATGTAGATATATATATAGCTGTCATAATTAATAATAGCTGTTGTAAGTGTTGTATACAGCCGTAGAAACTACTAATAGTTGTCGTAATCGTGTAATACAAATATTTTTTTTTTAATATGCCCCACCTCCCTTCCTAAAGCCTCCAGACAAAATTTAGTTTTCTACCTCTCTACCGACCGTGGATGAATCAAACAGGAACGGACGAACATATAAATACATTTTCTGCTTAAATTTTTAGACAGTTTTAGTGTCTCATATTTAAATGGGATATTTACTGTATGTTGTTCTGGTGGTGTGTCGCAACTGTTATTTTAAGGGATATTTACTGTACATTGTTTTGATGTGTAGTGCCTATTATTTCAAGCTGATATTAAGGGCAGCCTCCACATAATTAATCTATCTTTAGATTTATGGAAGCAAGAATGGCTGGTAAAATCACCTAGGAAAATGAAAGGTTTTTGCACCCTTTGATTCTATTTAATAAAATGACACTATTTCACTTCAATAACCAGACTTAGAGCACACGCACCGATAACAAGCTTGTAAGCCACTAGAAGTCAAACCACTGTAAGTCAAGTCACTGTAATTGTAAGTCAAGCCACGGCAAATCACTATAAGCCAAGCCACGGTAAGTCACTGTAAGCCAAGCCACTATAAGTCAAGCCACGGTAAGTCACTGTAAGCCAAGCCACTGTAAGTCAAGCAACTACAAGTCAAGCCACGGTAAGTCACTGTAAGCCAAGCCACTTATAAGTCAAGCCACGGTAAGTCACTATAAGCCAAGCCACTGTAAGTCAAGCCACTATAAGTCAAGCCACGGTAAGTCACTGTAAGCCAAGCCAATGTAAGCCAAGCCACTATAAGTCAAGCCACTGTAAGCCACTGTAAGTCAAGCCACTATAAGTCAAGCCACGGTAAGTCACTATAAGCCAAGCCAATGTAAGCCAAGCCACTATAAGTCAAGCCACTGTAAGTCAAGCCATTATAAGCCAAGCCACTGTAAGTTAAGCCACGGTAAGTCACTGTAAGCTAAGCCACTGGGTAACAACACCACGTTAGCTTACATATTGGATAAAATTCCTTCTATAGCACTACGACAGAAATATTGTCCTTGGATAAAAACACCATGTTAGTTTATAGACTGGGTACAATTCCTGCTAAAGCACTAAGACAGAAATCAGGTCCCTGGATAAAACACCATGTTAGCTAACCTTTGGTGAGTTACTGCTGATAGACTAAGATTTTAAACGTAGAAATATTTATTGCATTATGTATCCTTTTGATATAAAGCAGTAATGCGTTTAGTATGTTAAAATGACTTTGTTGTGATGCTGGATTTATATTTCAACTATATCTCAATGTCGTGTGTAAGGGGGATAATACATTGTTTTGCAGAGATGTAAGCTTGAGAAAATAAGAAAAGAGAGAGAGGACAGAAATTCACGCAAGAGATTTATGCGCCGTCACATTTTGTGTTACATTGTAGCACATTTTTAACCAGATCTCCAGACCCAAGTCCCCAAGCGATCTACATGCTAAGACAGAGACCTTAGACAATGAGTAGTCTATGGGTCTGAGTCCCTGGGTTGCTTCGAAATTCGTTCAGACAAGAAGTCCTGCAGAGTTGCCAGTGGTTGGACTTGGGGTCACCATTCGTTGTGGAGCCAGGAGGTAGCGAGTTCTCCTCGCCAGATGGAAGAAAGGAGGAAACATTATGCTCTTATTCACGCAAACCTTAAGGTGAAGGACGTACATGTACAAGGACTGACAGCAGAGATTCTGATAGGACTTTGACGTGTATGTTACTATCAATACCAACGTGGGACAAGTGTCAACGCGCCAGTGACGTCACGTCATGTGAACAAAGATCAAGTAAATCGTGTTAAGTAAACCTCCGCCCTTTTCAAACGTTCATTCTATGAGAGTGAATTTACTCTGTGGGGGAACGTGACTTCCATTGAACATTTGTTAGACAATGTTTTGATCTATTATTCGTTTATAAACTAATTGTATTTTTCGTTCCTTTCAACCGTATATCCAGTACTAGTTGAACTTTAGCATATTCATAGTATATGCACGACTATTTAAACTTGTTTATATATTCAAAGTGTATCCACGACTAGTTAAAACTGTTAGAATATCCACAGTATATCCACGACTAGTTAAATTTGTTAGCATATTCAGAATATATTCACGACTAGTTAAACAATTTGTATATTCAAAGTATATCCTTGGCTAGTTAAACATTTTGCATTGAGAGTTGATATTCAAGGTTTATACACGACTAGGTTATCTGTTAGCACATTCACATCCATGGCTATTTAACTTTTGGCATGGTTAATTCATATTCACAATATATCAAATACTAGTTAAACTTGTTAGCCTATTCACAGTATATCCACGACTAGTTAAACTTTAGCATTGTTAGTTTGAATTGAATTAATACAGTGTTATCGTTCCGCATTGTCTGCTTTTACCACTACTCCTTTCAAGAAGTTCTCTTTCCCCATGATTGCCTCCAACATTCGAAGGACTGACGCTCCCTGTCAAAACAACAAAATAAAAAAATACATACAGCACTTACACCGACAATGTGTAAGGAGAAAATTGCAAAGATTGTCTCAAGAAGATAAAGTGTTACATGTTTCAGGTATGTACCTCTGGGGATGCGTGTACGTATTAGTGTGTGAGAGTGTGTTTTGTTTTTCTTAAAGTGAGTACAAAACTACAGGGTTGTGTGCGCGCGCGTATGTGTGTATGTACACAGAGCAGACACAAGCACAAACGTATATATATAAATACATGCACACGTAAGTATCACAAGAGAATACGGATTGTTACAATTTTGTTTTGAATAATATTAATTAAAACCTTAAAAGTATTATTGATACACATACAGTAAATGTGCGGTAATAGTTTAATCTGTTGCGTTACATAATGTTGACAAGAATTTGAAAACGAGAGCTACATCGTACTACGTTCGTGTAACAATCACGACCTCTGTCCGGCTGGAAATCTTGGAATTATCTGGATAAGGTCGTCATTGATGTCCATCACCGTACAAGCAAACTAAAATGTGAAGAACATCTCTGACAACGACGATGATGATGCTGGTGACGACGATGATGGCGTTGATGACAATGATGGTGGTGACGACGACGATGATGATGGTGACGACGACGATGGCGTTGATGACGACAATGATGGTGGTGACGACGATGATGATGGTGATGACGACGATGATGATGGCGTTGACGACAATGATGGTGGTGACGGCGATGATGGCGTTGGTGACGAAATGATGGTGGTGACGGCGATGATGATGGTGGGAGTGACGACGAAAATGATGAATTGCTATGAGCAACAGTAAGGAAATCTGAAACGTCTTGCCTTCAAGTACGAGATGACATCAAACCCTTTGTTGATCTCATCAATGCTTTTGACTGGTCGCACTAAAGGATGAATCGACTCTTCGTTACCATCCATCGGCATCGTTCGCTGGTTGGCATCCACAACGAACTGTGACATCTGCAAAGCGCGAGGAGTGAGAATAGCCTTTAAAAGTGATAGAATTGCAAAGAAACATGCTGAGTGTGTAAGTACCGAATTCACTGGGTGTCTAGAGAGTTCATTCTGTCAGTCTGGACAACTAAAATATCCCACCCTAGGAACGCATTCTGTCAATCTGAACAACTAAACAATCTCATCTTATAAATGCATTCTGTCAATCTTGACAACTAAACAATCTCACAATAGGAATGTATTCTGTCAATCTGGACAACTAAACAATCTCACAATAGGAATGTATTCTGTCAATCTGGACAACTAAACAATCTCACAATAGGAATGCATTCTGTCAATCTTGACAACTAAACAATCTCACAATAGGAATGTATTCTGTCAATCTGGACAACTAAAATATCTCACTATAGGAATGCATTCTGTCAGTCCGGGCAACTAAAATATCTCAACATAGACTTTCTATCAATCTGGACAATTAAAATATATCACCATAGTTCGATGTGTTTATCTGACAACTTGCGACATCTGACTATAACCCCAATTATCAGTTTTAACAGAAATCTTGTCATATTCCGTTTTGTATTATTTTCGGATTACAAAACCTGTAAACAAGACCCATGTTTTGTTTGAAAACGTAAGTAATCTCACCGTGTTCCTCTATCCGTGTAAGGAAAAACGTCATCTCACCGTAATTACGCCATCTCACCATGTCCCACTATCCGAGTAAAAAACAGTACCTCATCTCACCATGTCCCACTATCCGAGTAAAAAACAGTACCTCATCTCACCATGTCCCACTATCCGAGTAAAAAACAGTACCTCATCTCACCATGTCCCACTATCCGAGTAAAAAACAGTACCTCATCTCACCATGTCCCACTATGCGAGTAAAAATCAGTACCTCATCTCACCATGTCCCACTATCCGAGTAAAAAACCGTACCTCATCTCACCATGTCCCACTATCCGAGTAAAAAACAGTACCTCATCTCACCATGTCCCACTATCCGAGTAAAAAACCGTACCTCATCTCACCATGTCCCACTATACGAGTAAAAATCAGTACCTCATCTCACTTTGTCCCATGTATCCGTGTAGAAATAGTTCATCATCTCACAGTATCCTTCTATCCATGTAGCAAAATCACGTCATCTCACAACGTCCCTCTGTCCGAGTAAAACAAAATTGCGTCATCTCCCCACGTCACACTATCCGCGTAGAAAAACTACATCTTCTCACCATGTCCCACTATCTGAATAGAAAAACTACGTCATCTCACC
Organism: Sinotaia quadrata; assembly: GCA_028829895.1. NCBI lineage: Eukaryota > Metazoa > Mollusca > Gastropoda > Architaenioglossa > Viviparidae > Sinotaia > Sinotaia quadrata. The sequence continues at coordinate 90,414,239 of CM054182.1, read as the reverse complement.
ATGTCCCACTATCCGCGTAGAAAAACTACGTCATCTTACCATGTCCCACTATCCGCGTAGAAAAACTACGTCATCTCACCATGTCCCACTATCCGCGTAGAAAAACTACGACCTCTTACCATGTTCCACTTAGTTTCTTTTGCATCAATTACATAGTACGACATTATGGATGCGAACCCTTCGTTTAGCCACAGATCGTTCCACCAAGCCATTGTGACCAAGTTACCGAACCACTGCAAAAAAAACATAGATGTTGATAGTTGATTATGAAATATTTTTTTAGCAAGTTGTTTACCCGGTTTTAATTGTGCTGTTTTGTTTTGTTTTAGCGATTTAAAAAAATATTCGTACATTTTATAGTATGCGTATTTTTTCATTATTAGACTAAATTTAAGCAGAAAATGAATTACCAAGTTTGCTTTATTTCTAAAATTATTTATGACAATTTTAAAAAGAATGTGTGACAGAGCAGAGTTGTCTGTCCCTATTTTTTAATTAAATATTATATTACTTGTTAAAGTCAGCGTGACGTGACCTTCAGGTACTGTGTTTTGTAAGTACCAGAATTCAAATAACAACTCACGAAGAGAATGTGCTAGAATTTGCTGATGTAATATAAACCGGTCTTATGCGGATGAGTAGTTTCTATTATCAAATGGTTAAAATTTACAAGAAAGAGACCAGCCAATGGGCTGAGATCAAAGTTTGCCTACTGAAAAAAAAAATATTCTCTAATCACTTTGAATATGGTGTGGCTGAAGTCCAGTCATGAGGGGCGGTCATTAGCTTAATGGTGAGTTAACTGATTGAAAAAAGTGGGCTTAGAAATTATTTTTGCTAGATATATTATACTTGTGTTGTACGTAGAGATGCTTTTTGTGGGTAGACTGTTATTTTTACATTTATGAATTATGACGCTTGAATGTTGTATGTTAAATACATGACATTGTTTCTAGTGAACATATTCATAAATTATTATGTTGTATTTATTATGCTGTGTGTATTGGGCTAATACATACTTACTTTTGACTGCGAAATGGGCATACAGTAACAACTAATATAATAACCACAAAATTCTTCTTACCTTTGACTGCGAAATGGGCATATAGTAACAACTAATATAATAACCACAAAATTCTTCTTACCTTTGACTGCGAAATGGGCATACCTGGTGTGCAATCTCGTGTGCTACCACGATAGCAACTTGCTGTTTCTTGACTAAGGAATCCCTGTTAGGATCGAACAGTAAGGAACTCTCGCGGAAAGTGATTAGGCCCCAGTTCTCCATACCTTCAGGTCCAAAATCAGGGATCGCGATCATGTCTTCAAAAGAAATCGAAAAGTTGCTTTAAATGATGGTTAAGTATTTTGGTTACTTACTTTGCTTCATTCAGTACTGGTGCCAAGATGCGTAATGACACAAGGTATTCAAGACATGGTGCCAAGAGACGTAATGATACAAGGTATTCAAGACATGGTGCCAAGAGACGTAATGACACAAGGTATTCAAGACATGGTGCCAAGAGACGTAATGATACAAGGTATTCAAGACATGGTGCCAAGATGCGTAATGACACAAGGTATTCAAGACATGGTGCCAAGAGACGTAATGATTGATACAAGGTATTCAAGACATAGTGCCAAGATGCGTAATGACACAAGGTATTCAAGACATGGTGTCAAGATGCGTAATGACACAAGGTATTCAAGACATAGTGCCAAGATGCGTAATGACACAAGGTATTCAAGACATGGTGCCAAGATGCGTAATGACACAAGGTATTCAAGACATGGTGCCAAGAGACGTAATGACACAAGGTATTCAAGACATGGTGCCAAGATGCGTAATGACACAAGGTATTCAAGACATACCAGAGTGTTCAGTATTCATGAAATCGGTAGTGAAGTTCTGGATAGAAAAGGATTGTTAATCATTGAAAGAAATGTCTTATGTGGACGGGATTTTATTGCATTTTATGCTGTTTTTTAGTTGTGCTATTTTGTTTCACGTTTTCTTGTTTTATTATAATTATTGTATGTCAAAATGTGTTTTGTGCTATAAAGTCTTGCGTTGTGTTGTACTATATTAAATTACTTTATTTTTTTTCTATTTGTTCTGGTGTGTAGTTAATTTATATTCTGCAGCTTTGGTACAAGTTTTGTTTTGGTAAATGGTATTGTTCTGTGTGTCCTGTGTTGCACGTGCATTCATTCAGCTGAGCTGCACTTTGATTGGTTAAATTAATGAGTTGACTGGAACATTCAGGTATATTTCCAGCCCAAGGATAAGGATCAGCCTTTCTAGAAGGTAGGTTTATATGTGATCTATTTTTAGAGAAGTGGTGGTGGGCTACATAAGCCATTATGTGGCACTTTCTATCATACATATATAACCAGTCTTCTCTTCTGTACTTTCTATCCAACAAGTGTAACCAGACTTCTGTCTTTCTATCCAACAAGTGTAACCAGTCTTTTCTTCTGTACTTTCTATCCAAAATGTGTAACCAGTCTTTTCTTCTGTACTTTCTATCCAACAAGTGTAACCAGTCTTCTCTTCTGTACTTACTGTCCAACAAGTGTAACCAGTCTTCTCTTCTGTACTTACTGTCCAACAAGTGTAACCAGTCTTCTCTTCTGTACTTACTGTCCAAAAAGTGTAACCAGTCTTCTCTTCTGTACTTACTGTCCAACAAGTGTAACCAGTCAGAAGATGTATTTGGGCGACTATCCTATGGTTACTGGGAGCCCAGGGATATGGATAAATTAGCATCTTCAGTCTACATCTCCCAACAAAGCATCACATTTTTGGAAATTTCATCTTGGGATTTGAACCTACATACTTATAACAAGATCTTTTAAACTTGGAACTTTAATTATTCTTCTTGCTCCAAACGGACCCCAGTAGAAATAGACTGTGATGAAATAGATCGAAGAGTGCAGCAATGGTTTGTATTTGATGTTGCATTATATGTTGCTGTTTAATAAAATATTACTCATTATTCATGACATAACATTAATGTATGTCATGTTGCATTCAGAACATCTTCCTTCAAATAGACACATTGACTTGATGATATTCTAAATGTCCTCAACACACACACACACACACACACACACACACACACACACACAAACAGACTAGCTACACATAATTTCAAGTATTAATGATTAAACGTAATTTCATCTAGTTAACGAATTCAGTGATAAAGTTACGACGATGAGTGTACTGTTTTTGGAAAGTCATGACATACATATTCTCAATGAGTGTACTGTTTTTGGAAAGTCACAAAATACATATTCTCAATGAGTGTACTGTTTTGGGGATAAAGTCACGACATACATATTCTCACCTAGTTTAGGGAGGTGGTAAGGGATTTCAAGCAGTCGCTCAAACTCCTGCAATATGAATAACCCAATCTCCAAGGCATATCGAGTTTGATTCACTTTGTCTGCTACAGCATACATTCGTACCTGGGAGAATGACATCAAAACAAAGTGGAAATGTGATATACATACAAAGAAAATTTAAAATGTAAAATGCATAAATATATTTTTAGTCAAGACGTCATAAAAACAATTTAACGCCTAAAAGTGCATAAGTGTAAAGTAATTTTTAGTCACGACGTCATACATTGACAATTAAAGTGTAACAGAGCATAAGCGGGGAGTAACGTTTAATCAAGATGTCATACAAAGACAATTTAAAGTGTAAAAGTACATAAGATTAGAGTAGCTTTTAGTCAAGACGTCTTACAAAGAAATTTAAAGTGTAAAAGTGCATAATGTAGAGTAACTGTTTATCAATACGTCATACAAACACAATTTAAAGGTAAAAGTATATAAATGTAGAGTCAACACGTCATACAGAACTGCGAAATACTTTCTGTTCTGTATTATGTTTGATTGCTCTTGTATTTTTTTTATAGTATTCAATAGTACTACATAATAAGCTACTATACCCTTTAATACAGTAATGTATATTATAATACAATACTATAATACAACGAGGTGCAAGTAAAACTATTTTCAGCTTTACCATAGAGATGGACAAAGTGGTCTTTGTATGAACATCTGCGTGATTAAGACGGCCCGATCATGCTATACCAATATCATGTTCACTGAAAGTCTTAACCATTTCTTGTATTATCAATAAATATCTTGTTGATGTTCACTGAAAGTCTTAACCTTTTCTTGTATTATCAATAAATAACTTGTTGATGTACACTGAAAGTCTTAACATTTCTTGTATTATCAATAAATATCTTGTTGATGTACACTGAATGTCTTAACCATTTCTTGTATTATCAATAAATATCTTGTTGATGTTCACTGAAAGTCTTAACCATTTCTTGTATTATCAATAAATATCTTGTTGATGTACACTGAAAGTCTTAACCATTTCTTGTATTATCAATAAATATCTTGTTGATGTAGACTGTGTGTTTTGCCGCAAAAATCTAATAATATGCATAAATGTTTGAAAAGTAATTTCTATGCTGATCACTTAGTAACTCAGCATTTCTATTTTTGTTTACTCAGCATTTTTATTTTTAAAGTGGTGGGGTGGTGTAGGTAGAAATGCTGATTTACTTGAATATATTACCACAATTTCTTTTTCAATCCTGCAAATGACCTTGGCCTCTGTTCAAAGAGAATAAAAATTGTTCACTATGATGACTTGATGGCTCTGATGGGCCAGAGTTCCGGGCATTCATTTCAGTGTGATCACGTGATCTACAATCTAAAACTTCTAAACGGAATTATTCATTATAAAAAAAAATACTCCTACCATTAACAGTACCATTCATTTTATTTGCAAAAGTCTTTTGCATAACAATATTTCAATGCAAAATTTCTTTTATGGCCTTACGTATACATTGTTTTAATAGATTGTTGAAGTGGGAACTTTGATTTCTTTTCAAGATCTTGCGAATGTCGTATGTAAACGGTTTATACAAAATTCAAGATCTTTTACATTCATAGAGAATATCTTTCTTATGTGATATAACCGCAGGCCTTGTTTGTTTTTTACACACGTGACTTCATTTCTTTTTTGTTCCAAAGAAGAGATTGTGTTGTACAAATATTAATTTACTTCCCTTTTGCACACCTGCTACGAGATCCGATTATCTTTACCGCTTGTTTGAATATTCCTAGTTCCATCTTACTTTTACTACTGTTTTAGTTTTAGTTCCGTTTGATGCAAGAAGTGTTACTTTTACTGCTGTTTTAGTTTTTAGTTCCATTGTGATCTAAAAACGATGGAGTTTCACTTTTACTCCTGTTTTTTCCCCGCTCTGATGCATTAAAGACTGGATTTTATATTTACAGATATTTTAATTCCGTAGTGATGCAAACCTGTTAAAGATGGTGTTTTATACTTGTTGCTGTTTGAGTTCCATTGTGATACATTATAGATGAAGTTTAATATTTACTGTATAATACGCAAACTATCAGAAAGATATTTCGTTTTAATTATAATACATATGTAAACTAATACCCTGTGTGCGTGTGTTTGTATGTGTGTGTGTTTGTGTGTGTGTGTGTGTTTGTGTGTGTGTGTGTGTGTGTGTGTGTGTGTGTGTGTGTGTGTGTGTGTGTGTGTGTGTGTGTGTGTGTGTGTAAACAGTGAGAGAAAGTTCTTTTTGTTGATGATTGATAGTCTGTACATTCTACTGGTAGATTTTAAACTTCATCTAAAAACGTTTGGCAGACCTTTACATTAATTGAGGTTTACTATCTTAACAAAAAGAATATTTTCATCTCTAAATTTAACAATCAATATTTTTCCTTCCTAAAACAGCTATTGATTTTGCATTAGAAAGTATATGATATATTTGTAATACTTAATATTTCAGCCTTGGAGAAAAAGAAGAAGAGGAGGAGGAGGACTATGATGACGACGACGATGGTGATGGTGATGATGATGATGATGACGACGACGACGATGATGATGATGATGAACTGAGCTATTCGTGCACGGAAAAGGTTGCTATTTCTAAATTTTTGCTACTGTAGATCCTACATTCTTGCCGATGGTGGAGTTTGCCTCGATGTAGGAGAAGTCGCAGACGATGATGCAGACCAAGTAGGTACTCATGGTGACTGTGCGGTGAAATTTGGTGACCACCAGCGAGGAACTGGACCCTTTCAAAGGCGTTGGCTGAAAAGTGAGAATCACAAAGAGGTCACTGTTCTGTTTCTTAGCGTGATGACATCCTAGGCTTTTGGTACTTTGCTGATTATGTATTAGTGTAACACTATCCTGAGCTTAAACGACCGCATATTATGGTGTATATATCATCCTGTTAACTTAAGGCTTTCTCCCTTCCCCACCGACGTATTGTAAGCATCAACACAAAATGAAAACTTTATTTTAAAAAGTTGCACAACAGTTATGAATGACGTGGAGATGAATTTAAAATAACAAATGAGTGACGTGATGATAAAAAAATAATAAAGTTATTAAAATTAGAAATAAGTCTGAGGGAATATTCTTTTAAATTTTATCACAATTTATGCAATTTAATACAATTTTGTTAATCAATATTTATAATAATTATTGCAATATGTATTTCATTACAAAATTAAAGATAAAGATTCCTATGTTGGATTTAGTTTTAATGTTCTTATAGTCTGTGTAGGTCTCTAACTGCTACAAAGTCTGTTCTATGTCTAGAAATGTCTCTCTGTTTCTCCACTCTAACGCCATGAGAAATCATGTGACCAGCTGAATTGTAGACACAACTTCATAAGCAGCAGGACAACCCAGGATCCGTTGTACAGCATCAAGGTTAGCTCCCTTGATTGGACTATACGTCACTCAGACATGAATTTGGTCCATTGTCCCACGTCTTTCAGAAGATATCTCTTTTCCTTTATACTCGAACTTGTCTATCTTTTTAATCTGAAATTTGAACTGGGTTATCTCGCCTTACACCCCAGTTTGAGCGTGTATATCCTATGGTTCTGATCATCGAACTGTTTCATCTTAGCTTTCATGGTACCCTCTTCTAAAGTTTATCTTTTCACACACCCCTAATGTATTTGGTAGAACTAAAAATGAATTAGCAGTATAATTAAATAAAGCTATTTAAACAGTAAGTTAAATATTATAGTATATAATTATATTTCCTTAAAGCAATTTTAAAAAGTAACTTAAACAATATGATGTATAATAGATAAAATATAGCCTGAAGTTTAGTGCTGCCATAATTTGGCTTTTGCAGAAAGGAGCGCGCCTTTTTTGTTTTACAACTTTGTATCCACTTCAGACTGCAGTGCCTACTATACTCTACTGGATCACGTTGGTGTGTATCCGGCACTGTTATTGAACTTATCCGTAAACGAGTCGCTATCTGGTGATTCCTGTGAATTCCGTTCGAGAACCATTATGACGGAATTTTGAGTCTGATCTCGAGAATTCACGAAAACTTTTTTGTACCATCTTCCTGGTGTGCTTGAGTAGCAGATACACAGTTCTGGAACAAAACTGCCGGTGATGTGCTTTGATAGTGCATACAAAGGTTTGGACGATTCTCCATGGTGTGCTTTGTGAGCGATTTGAAGATTCTGGAATGGTTGTGTAAAGTGCCCAGAAGGGGTAGGGTGGACTGTCGTCTAATAAGAAAGTGACTTGTTGCAAACCACGTGATTGTGAACACGTGCCAGAGACAGCTGCCATCTTTGTAAAGGTTATGTACATTGACGATTTCTCTCTGAAACTGCACTGTCATTTCGATGATGAATTATATCTATGAACTTTATTATATATAGGCTAATTTGACTGTTGATGTCTATGCTAGGATAAACTGAATGAGTGTCTAGCATTAATCAAACATTGTTGTGACGTGATGTAAATGTCAATGCTCTTTTGATTGTATTTATTAGTCATATATTTGATTCATGATTTAATAAATTTATCGTTAAATTTATTAACCTTCTTGCACATATTAAAATCTTATGATGGAGTAATAGTGGGTGGATTGGGGCTTGTTAAATATAAAGAAAAGACGGATTTTTATTACTCCTTTAGTAAGAAGTTCCCACCTGCAGAAACATTATGCAACAGTAAAACGTCTATCTTATTATTGTGTAAAGAGTAGAGTTTTACGACACCCTTATAATCCGCCAAGTGAGAGACAAGTTGGTCTTGTGGAATTATTAATAACTAAATTAAGATTCTCGACCACAGGTAATTAGTCATGTGTTATTAGTTAACAAATAACGATCATAATGAGTGAAGGGTGCCTAGAGGTACCACAACATCTTTTATTTTTAATTAGTAGTCCTGATTGCATTGAAATAAATGGACTCACGGGTCCTACAGGCGGCATATTGGAGAGAGCCGTGTAGCGGGTGTGGTGCACCGCGGTGATAGTGAACTGCGCCTTGAGACTTGGCTCATCCATGCATGGGAATACGGTCCTTGCTTTTATGGGTTCCAAATCGGTCATCGTAAAATTCCTGGTCGCAAACAGAGTTATGTGCTCCTGACACTTAGTAGGCACCATTCTAGTTTGATAGTTTAAACAACAGGTAATTTTACAGACAATGATTTGTTTTAAGTGTCCTGCAGGGTTTTTTCTTTCTTTCTTTCTTTCTTTCTTTCTTTCTTTCTTTCTTTCTTTCTTTCTTTCTTTCTTTCTTTCTTTCTTTCTTTCTTTCTTCTCTTGTATTACTGTGTCTACGAATATACGGGCAATGCATGTGTATGTGAGTGTGTATACAGCCGAATTCAACGACTGAAACTGTCAGTCGGCAGTACTCACGTGGTCTGCCCAGTTTCTGAATTGACGTAGCTGCTCTTAAAGAATCCAAAAGCATTACTATCGAGCGACCCAGTGAACTGCAAGGCCAGGTGCACTACACTTCCGCCAGGTATAGTCCGCCTTGTTTTGACGACCAGGTACTGGTTTTCTCTTTCCAGGAACCATCTTCTCACCTTCAGCGATCTGTTCTTTTTCACATCGACAACCGATACTTTCTTTATCTTCAGGGCGTTGGCGTGCAGCAGAATGAATTGAGTGTCGTTCTTGACGATGATTTCCACTGTCTCGTTGCCGTAAAACGTAGCCTGAGTGCCGTCAAAGTCCGGATAAAGGGTGATGTCGTAATGAACAGGAATGAGGTAACTGGGTAGTCTGGTCTCTTGCCACGGCAAGGCGCCGATGACCTTGACAGTATGAGGTAAGGTGTTCCTCTGAAATCTAGAATTCTTTTTAGTCTGACGACTAACATCATGTCTATGTGAGAGGCCGCTGCTCCCGTAAGCTAAGTCCCATGCCAGAACTCCGACGATGACAGGGATTGTGATGATGAAGAAGAAGAAATAAAGTAAGCGTTTGTTGACTTGGACTTTACTCATTGTAGATAAATGAACACCACTTTGTGGAGTAATTTGTGAAAAGCAATAACTGTAGGCAATTTTTCAACGCTCAGGAACGTGAGATGACGCAACAAGACGGGTAAAGGAGGCACGCAATCAAAATGACGTATTTTTCCGCACTGATTGACTCAAGGTGTGCAATTATAAGTCGGCTTTTCTTCCTGCCTCAAGGCCAAATAAACCAACATGACAACAGAAGTAGGCACCATTTCTGGAACAAATCGAAGCTTTACTGTCTAGATCTAATGCATGATGTATTCCCGATAGAAGTAATTTTCCAGCTGTGAATGCCATTACTCAGGGATAAAAATCTAAAGGTTATAGTTCAAGGTAAGTAAGGATGACTTTGTCAAACCCTTGACATAAAGTCTTAGGAAAAATTTGCTTAAAACCAAGGGAGGCTAGCCTCTTGATACTTGCCTGAGTCTGGCAAGATGTTCTCTTCCACGTATAGCACAATGCTGGCACGACGGTCCGTTAAAGCAGTGATAATAATAATATCCCATCACCAAAGACTTGCTCAGCTCTGTACAAATGTGGGATGGGTTAACTTGGAGCACTATCAGGAATGAATACGTCACATCACGCGCAAGCGTACAGAGAAAGCCTCACCGCGAAAAGAATGCTTACGTCACATGTTGTTCAACTCTTTCTTTATTACTTCCCTTCACACTTCTCTCCTCCCCTCCACCCCCACCCCAAAAATAAAATCTGTTGCATGTTTGCTGTATAGTGTATACAGTAAGAAAAGATATTTTTCTATATGTTCCTGTATTTGTATAGTGTGTATACATATTTTCGTGTGGTATTTTACACAAGATCAGAGATTGTGTTATTAAAGGATAAAGGGATGAATGTGTAAAATATGTTTGTAAAGAAACTTTTATTTGTTAATGTTAGTGACACTTAAAACAGTTTCAAGAATCGTTTTCTAATATTGGTTTTTGTTAAATTCTGCGGGTGTCTTACTGGTTGTTTGTTTGTTTGTTTTTTGTACCAGATTGTGTACCTAGACTTTTGCAATAGACAACTTAGTAATCGCCATGGAAATTTATGTTTTCGTTATATTCAGACCTAGTTTTAAATGTCATAGTAAAATTTTCTTCAGACTGTATTTTTATTTAGCTATCCTTCCATGTTTTTTCCTGTCCAGTACACACACAACAGAAACCCCCATGTTACGGGGTCCTTGAACTCAATAGTTTGATTTAGTATGTCGGGAGGGTGGTGGTGGTAATGTTTGAGATTTACAGTGCTTGGTATTCACTCAGATTTACAGTGCTTGGTATTCACTCAGATTTACAGTGCTTGGTATTCACTCAGATTTACAGTGCTTGGTATTCACTCAGATTTACAGTGCTTGGTATTCACTCAGATTTACAGTGCTTGGTATTCAATCAGATTTACAGTGCTTGGTATTCAATCAGATTTACTGTGGCTCGGAAAATCTATTAAGAGTTATAGTTGTTTGGTATTCGATGAGATCTACATCTAGTTTTACAATAATTGAGCATTTAGGCAATGCATTCAGTAATATATTCAAATTGTGTCTTGATCTCTACGCATAATAAATCTTTACTGAACGTTTTGGTCCTAAAATTGGAATTGCATTCATCTACAAGTAGGCTAATTCTCTTATGTTCAATTAGAATTTCAAAACCGCAAAAAACCGCAAAAACGATTAAAATACATTAAAATGGATAATTAGTATTCATTTCTTTTACAGTGGCTTTGTTTGACATACATACATTAATTGAGATTTCCAATGGATTGATATACACTGAGATTTACAGTGGTTTGGTGAGGATACTCATTAAACTTTACAGTGCAGTTATTCACTACAATGATTTTGGTATTCATTGAGATTTATAGAAACTTTGTATTCACTTAGATTTACCATTGTTGGTGTTGACATAGATTTCCTATGTCTTTGTTTTGAATTATATTTACAGTGGTTTTGTATTCAGTAAGATTTTCAGCGACTTGGCATTTATTGAGACTTACAGTGACTTGGCATTTATTGAGACTTACAGTGACTTGGCATTTATTGAGACTTACAGTGACTTGGTATTTACTGAGACTTACAGTGACTTGGTATTCAGTGAGATTTTAGTTACTTAGCTTGGTGTGCATTGTAATTTACAGTGGCTTAATATTTACTGGGAATTACTTTGGCTTAATATTTACTGGAAATTTCAGTGGCGTGGAAGCATTGAGACTTTTAAAGCTTAGAGTGTTTGTTTGGCTGCAGCTTGTGATTTGTTGAGACTCACCATAGCTTGAGATTCAGTGAGATTTATTGTGGCTTGGAAGTAGTGTGATTTGTGATTTAATGCCAGTAATTCTGGCATTTACTGGTTTGGAAGTACTGGTTTTACTGAGAGTGGGAGTACTGTTTTTGTTTCCTATGACTTCGAAAGGAATTACGTCTTTAGGTCGGGTTAGCTGTGACTTGGAGTACTGATTGTTCTATGGCTTGGGATTATTGGTCGTTCTTTGGCTTGGGAGTAATGGGATTTACTGTGACTCGGGAATACTTGGTAGTGCTATGGCTTAGGAGTAGTGGGAATTACTGTGGCGTGCGAATTTGGGGTTTTACTGTGACTTGGGAGTTGCCTGTTTGTTGTTAGAGGTACATTGGTGATAGCACATCTTACATTTATTGTTAGAGGTACATTTAGAGAAATAGTTAAAGTCAATACACATAACTTATTCAAACAAGGCGGCTGTCGCCGACACGTGTTCACAGTTACGCAGCTTGTAACAAGTCACTGCCTTTATTTAGGTGAGTCCCCCTTGAACATTATATACCTCTCCCAGAATCTTTGAGGCACTCTCCAATCACGCCGTAGAGTAATAGCCTGAATTTCACATGTGCCATGAAGCACATCAGGAGGAATGTTCTTGATTCCTTGTATACGTGTACTCAACACGCCACAAGGAATGTTCTTGATTCCCTGTATACGTGTACTCAACACGCCACAAGGAATGTTCTTGATTCCCTGTATACGTGTACTCAACACGCCACAAGGAATGTTCTTGATTCCCTGTATACGTGTACTCAACACGCCACATGGAATGTTCACAATGATCTTTGTGAATTCTCAAGACCAAACTCAAGGCCACATATCTCCACTATATTTGTTCTTGAACAGAACTGATGGGAATCAACTTAGAGCAACACGATTTACTGACAAGTTGACAACAACGCTGGATGTACACACCAAAGTATTCACACAGAATACAGTAGTCACTAGAGCGTGAAGTGACAACCAAAAAGGCTTGCTCTGCAAAGGTCAAATTAAGGCAGCATTAAATTTCAGGAATATTTTATTTCTAAACTCCTTTCTCTCTTACAAACATTCTCAACTTACAAATCCTGCAACAATTTCATTAGCCCGATACACACAGCATACGAAATATACCAGCAATCAAAATTCACAAGTATAGTGTACAATGTAGTCAAATTAGTTGCCTATAGTAATCTAGAAATAATAACTAACAAAATAATTTATGTCTAGTATTTGGAGGGGGATCGATACTGAGCGGTCCACGTGGTGGTCGGGACCCCAGAACGTAATGAAGGAAACCAAACAAAATCCTTTCAGAGCTATCCAGGGCCGATATCATCCTCCGACGAAAAGCAACTCTGGAGAGGAAGGAAGCCAATGCAACCGCTCCCACTCCACAAACACACATATATTTTGTTTCATTTCATCAACTCATATTCACAATATCCGTCTTTTTCATGCAATTTTCAGGATGTTTTGTCCTCCATACTGGGAGAGAGAGGGGGGGGGGGAGAGGTGACACAGAGTGAAAGTACAGATTTCAAAATATCTCTGAAAAATATTGAAATGTCACTTCTTTATGCATCCCAATGAAAACCGAGGACAGCCAAGACAGCTCCAACAACAACACCATCAGTAGGAGGACAAGGGTTTGAACATCCAGGGCCTACGTATAGACTTGGCGTGCTACTAGCCTGGGCTCGGTAAGACACCCCCCCCTCCTATTCAACATCGGGAACGACAGCAACAACAAAAAAAAAACACCCATCACAACTTTAGCCCACAGATTACCAGACTAAAGTCTGCCTTTATCGGCCAGACACTTTTTGCAACAGACGAGCGAACAACAGCATTACACACAGATTTATCAACAATATTCACAACTTACATCAGCCACTAACACCACAACACTCAACAGGAGCAAATATACAACTTCAATGCCACAGGTAGAAGAAACAGTGGACACATAACAAAAACACAACTCAAGGACACAAAAATAATTCAACAACTGACGACAGCACCAAGCAAGTACCAAGACAAAACTCCAACACCAACACCACCATCAATACTCTCCATATCTTCAGGACTACAGATCAGAGAACGTCTTATGATGAAATGATCCATGAAAGCTCCAGTGATGACGATAAATTTGTTAGCGTAACCAGGACCACCTATTGACATTTCACGCGTCGTTTTCTCGTTCCCTTTGTTGACTTAGCAGTTGCGGTTGACTGAAATTCCAAGGCCGAACCGACTAGCGGTTCTAAGGGACACAAACTGTCTGAGACTGCTACTAAAAAAGCAATCTTTAACTCCCTTGAGTAGACTAGTGCTTTCAACTCTCGTTTGATAGTTATTATATGTATAAGCATTTTCGCTGCAACCCTTAACGCTGTCGAACATGATATATCGTTGTATCATCTCCAGCGTGGTTTTTGCCAACTATGGTGCTGCTTTACGTAAGCTTTGTTCAAATCATACATGTTCGATGAAAACAAATACTGTGCCAGTAAAAAGTAAACATTCCAACTGACACAAGTTTTATTATAGTGTCCCAAAGGGACTCAATTCGTTTTAAAGTGTATACATAGCCCTTAACCAGTGTCATAAATCTCCAACCTGTACCCCGAGGAGCTGTAAGCCGATGATACTCAACTAAACATCTGGTATCAGTTGGGAGTGCATTAAAATTGCCAATTACGAAATACCATAATCATGACCTTATTGCAACGTGCCTTCAGTACCAATAACTTACCAATTCTATCTTTTAATGTGTGTAAAGGAGTTGGACATTATTTAGGTGATCCCAAATCTAGAGTTTTAACAAATTTATGGACGAATTAGTTTGATCATTTCCAAAGTCACCCCTCAATTAAAGCTCATTAAAACTTACAAAACATTGCTAGCAAACGATTAACAAACATGTATGTAGCATGTATTTGGTGACTCAATCGATACACTAATATTTCAGTGACTCAAATGTCACATAAAACACGTTTCTGTCCTTTTTGATCCCTAAGGATGATAATGGTTGATAATGGATGATAATGGTTTATAATGGATGATAATGGATGATGGTGGTTGATAATGGATGATGATTGTTGATAATGGATGATAATGGATGATACGGGATGATAATGGTTACTAGAAACTCCTCAATGACTATCACTTAAGTAGACAAGCTTGTCACACGCATGATCCTGTTCATGACATATCTTCATAAAAACGCTCAGGAGACTGGCTAGACCTAGACTGTCTCAGTTCTACCACTTTTAGTACTAATATCTCTCTCTCCAAGACTGCACTAACTCCTTCTCACTTATGGCCTTGACTGACTTGCTAGATCTACCATAAAATCTCACAAGATAGACTCATTTCGCTTCTGCTTGATCATATTTCACTATATTCAGAATAACTGGACTGTAATCTGTTACTGAAATAATAGGCAGAGCTACATGATAAAAAATAGCCCAAACATTTCTGCTTTTTCTCCTAAACCTCTCTCAGTGACTGTGGGTTTTAAGTGCAGCAATGTTAATTATATTTCTAATATCTAAACATTATATGTTTATGATATGACTGTCAGTTAAATAACTAATTCAAATGAGGAAATAATATGTATATTTCATCATATGTTTTCAGTCAAAAGCCTTTGCATGGTGCAGACAAGACACATTTTAAGTTAAAATCCTTTGCATGGTCCAGACAAGACACATTTTAAGTTAAATTTAAGTTAGGTTTGCTGAAAGTTTAATTTTATTTCATAGAGATTTTTATTTTGTTTCAGTTTTAAAGTGTTATTTTTTTCATAACAACAACACAAATTCAGTGAGTGCATGGTCCAAACAAAATGTGTTTTCAGCCAAAAGCCTTTGCACGACAAGACACATTTTAAGTTAAACGCCTTTGCATGGTCCAAACAAGACATGTTTTCAGCCAAAAGCCTTTGCGTGGTCCAAACAACAGACGTTTTAAGTCAAAAGCCTTACAAGACATGTTTCAGTCAAAAGCCTTTACATGGTCCAAACAAGACGTTATAAGTCAGGAACATTTGCATGGTCCAGACAAGACAACGTTTTATGTTTTGCAATACTCAATGAAAATCATTGAATCTTTTAATTTATTAAGCAAATAGCTCAACTAGGTATTTTATGTTTTGAAACCTAATAACTTGCTGCTTCCCTCCCGTAATAAAATTCTGTTATTTTGACATTGATCATATTTGCAATATTAATTCAACACTCTTTACTTATTTTCTTCCGAGAATATATTATAACTGTAACACAACTTCTTTCAACAAAAACACTGGGCCCCTTTAATTCACTACAGTATCATGTACCATTTCAGTTTGTCCAATGGTCAAATTATGTAAGCACTCTTGGGCTGTACATACTTTTTCATTGTACAAATAGGCACACGTACACACACACACACACACACACACACACACACACACACACACATATGTATATATAGACATACACATTTGTAGCATATACTAATAAACAATTCATGAATACATACTTACATACATATATATGTAATATAGGCATATACATTAAGTGCTCTTGTACTTGTTTTAGTATCGTTTGACCGTTTTATTTTGTATCGTGCCACTGCATGTTTATTTAATTTTGTGAAATTCTTAGAATTTTTCTAGAAAGATTGAACACTCTTGTAGGTCGTCATTATTATCAGAACACAGGACACATTTGAAGGTCGTCATTATTATCAGAACACACTTGTAGGTCGTCATTATTATCAGAACACAGGACACACTTGTAGGTCGTCATTATTATCAGAACACAGGACACACTTGTAGGTCGTCATTATTATCAGAACACAGGACACACTTGTAGGTCGTCATTATTATCAGAACACAGGACACACTTGTAGGTCGTCATTATTATCAGAACACAGGACACACTAGTAGGTCATCATTATTATCAGAACACAGGACACACTTGTATTCGATAGGACAAAAGCACTGCACGAAACTATTTTTATAACAGAATATATTTCTTTAATGGTACACAGAATTTCTACGAATGGTTTTGCACTTCAACATGAATATGATTTAGATGTATGATAACAAAAATAACAAAAGTAATAAATTCGGCAATGTGGAATTATTCACATTAATTTAACAAGCCCACATAACGAATTTCTTTTTATGGGAACATCATTTTACTACTGTTTTATATTTTTTTACATTTGTAACATACAACACAGGCTGATTTTACTTATGGAATTGTATCTCAAAGTATCAAAATTAGTATACTTTCTGCACTCTGCTAACACACTATAATTACAATGTTCAATGTGTAAACACAGAAGTTTTCCACATCCGCTATTTTCGCAAAGAAAATAAACAATAATTTTATGAAATTTAGTATTTTCACAAAAATGGAAGCACGTTCCTTTTACAGTTTCTCTAATTTAGGAGGTATTTTTCTTTCCTCCTTTTACTGATAGATTATACACTATAGGTTACTTAATAGTTCGCTGTTACATTGTATATAGACCGGCTTACTGATATGTACTACACCTTTCATAACATTAATCGTGGAGGATGAACGAACGCATTGTGACACTTGAAATAATAAATACAAAAATACATTATCAACAAATCTTTTGATTCAATGTTGGTTCAACTGTTCGAAGTTCGATCACACTGTTCACCTTGCAAATCAAGTCAAACTAATCGTTATGTTGTATCTGCCTGGACGTATGTACATTACGGCAGAACTAGCAACTAGGACTAGTTTGCACGTCATCAAAAACATCCACAACCGTTCAAGATTTATATCAAAGTAATAGTTTATACAAATTGTTCTCTTTGTCGGCATTTTTACCTTTCAAAACATAATGCAGACAAAAATACAAAACACTTGCTATTTCTCTTTCTATCTAATTTTAAATATCGTTTCTTGCAATTAGAAATGTATTTTAAAGTCATGCCTCTAGTTTTAAACAAGTTGCTTTCTTTGTATTATTATTGTCTGTTTCAGTGTTTTAAAATATCAACAAGAGGGGAAAATATATGCAGTAATTTTAAAGGGACGCAGAGTTTGACTTTATAGTGAAAAATACAAAGAATAGGTAAATGTCTCTTCGAATTCTCCCTCGGATTTGCAACAGGCAAGGTCCTCAGACCTGCAAGAGAATTGCCACTCCACCCAGAATCCACTTGCTGACCTTTTCCTTGGACTTGAGATTGAAAGTCCACACGAATGTAGGTCCACGGGTCTTAGTTTTGTACACGGGACACTGGTACATGTTTCGCATGTCTTGCCTGTCCACCGGGATGGCCTTGATGAAAATGACAGGCATCTGGGGAGCCAGTTCTTTCAGACGCGCCTCGGCGATCATTCCAGTCTGCGTGTCCCAGCGAGCGCCTGCAACAGGAGAGATAAATGGTTAACTCTTGAAATGACTCAATCGTGGTCTATCATTATCTGCCTCGAACCGTTGTGAGGTCGATCAAAGGGGAAATGTTTGTTGAAATTAACAACTAATTACTACAGCGTTGTGGCCATCAAGGAGAAGTTTGTTGTAATTAACAACTAATTACTACAGCGTTGTGTCCATCAAGGAGAAGTTTGTTGTAATTAACAACTAATTACTAAAGTAGATGTTATGTCCATCAGTGAGAAGTTTGTTTAATTAATAACTAATTACTACAGTAAACGTTAGAAATCGCAATGTTCTAGTCATGTAACAACATTATGCTTAAATGTTAAATGCAACGGATTACATGTTGAACCTGTCATGGATTAACTAAGCATAGTGTATGTATTATAGAAGGCTGGTATCACTGTAGGAAATTCATAGACGCGTGAGAAATAAGCATTGTTATTTACTGAAAGATTGTATGCAGAGCCTAACAGATTCCTTAAGCACTCTTTATGATTGGACAATAATAATTATGGCTAATTTCGACACACATGTTTAGCACTAAAACTTCAATGACCGTGGACGATAGTGAAAATTAACTTTATTAACGTAATATTTTAGTCATTTACTAAAGTGCATTATTTGAGACTTAACAAACTTCAATGTCCATGGACGATAGTAGAAATGAACTTTATTAACGTAATACTTTAGCCATTTACTAAAGTGCATTATTTGAGACTGAACAAGACTGCTGGCTGTTTATGTCTTCTCAGTATTTCTCGACATTACTAAACATGTGTAGCTGTTGATGACATCTATCATTGCGATTTTTATTTTCTTTAGACACAACAATACTATTGAATGGATTATTCCAAATCTTCAGTTCTCAAATAGTTATCGCCCTTTACCTATTACATGTATCTCTCTTCATAACGATATTGCAGGTAGGTTGTGGCAATTCCGCAGTACGACTACGAGTCATCAATCGGGTTCAAAACTTTAAACAGGTTTTCTGAAAGTTTAATTTTATTACATATACATTTTCTTAACTTTATTTTGTTTCAGTTTTAACGTGTTTTAAAAAAAATATTTTATAACAACAACACAAATTCAGTGAGTGCACTGGCATTTCATTTACACGCCAATTTTCTTGAAACCTTACTAGTATCTGTTAGCCTCCCCTTAATCATGACGTCACGGGAGTGTAACTGGATTGAGAGATTTGTATTTGTATCCCCTCACTTTAAAGGCACAGAGCTCCTATACATTCGCCGTGATGTGGGTTAACGTGAGAGCGTGCAGATGAGAACAAAGCACTACATATTGATTATTTGATACACTTTGCCTATCACCCTCACTCTCCTCACCTATGGATAAAACCTTCAAGCCGTCACGGTCCTTAACTCTGGCTGTGAGCTTCTCCTTCCTGACGTCACTCCCCAAACCTATGGCTAAAAGCTTCTCCTTCAAGCTTTCACATTCCTTAACATTCTCTGGCTGTCAACCTCTGTTTCTTGCCTTCACTCCCCCTTACCTATGGCTATAAGCCTCTCCTTCAAGTCTACACGTTCTCTAACTATCGTTATCAATTTCTCCTTCTAGTCTTTACTTCCTCTATCTATGATTTAAAGACTCTCCTTCCTGCTTTTAATTTGCTACCTATAACGGTAAACCTCTCCTTTACAACCACACCTTAGAGATTTGCTCCTCAGCGAAAAGTTACAATGCAGGTAAAACTCGATTTTAAATTTAAAAAAGAGTAAAACTGAAATTCCATCAACATTCTCTACTCCGTACACGTGCCCAACTCGCCCCCCCTCACCTTCCATGTACAGGCCGTGAACGTAGGCGCCTTCTCTTGGGGGACCAGCCATGTCCTCCCGGGTCTTTTTCGTGACGTCACACTGCAGAACCATACGGTCGAGAGGCCACTCGTTCTTGCGTGCCATCTGCTGCATGATGGCCGTCAGGAAGGACTGGGGGTTGAAGAAGCCAGCCAGCCACACAGCAGCCGGCAATTGGAAGTCAGAAGTCCAAGTCTCAAGCTCTTTGATTCGTTGCAGAAGGTCTGCGTACCACATACCAAGCGGGAAGAGAGAAGGGTAGGCGCGCTTGGCCCACTTGGCGGCCACCTGGTCCAGGAAAAGGGAGGTGGACAGCTCCTCCATGTCTGCTGTGATGGTCAACTCTCCCTGTTAGGGATAAGAACCACAAAGTTTAGCGATTAAATACTGAAAAACGAATCTATACTTCTAAATTTGAAAAACAAAAGAAAGAAATTATGCATTTATTGTTTTGTAGATTTTACAATATCTATATCGAATGTATATCATAAATTCACTCATTATTTTTCACAAACAATGACATTATAAATCGGGGTTTATTAAAATGTTTCACTTTGTTTCTCAGGCTCTCTCTCTCTATATATATAATGTTTTGGAAATATGTCCAACCACAATAAGTTTATCGGACGCGAGTTGATCACTATCAAAATAGTTGGGTATTTCAGAATGACCATTGCTATTTTTGCAGTAAAATAATACTAGTGAAGTGAAGTGAAGTGAAGCTAGTGAAGTGAAGTGAAAACTAACGTATATTATTATTATTATTTTTTTAAACGCGAAATAGAAGTATATCGCCGAATACATTAATTTGTTAATAGTTTCCACATAATCTGAGTGCCATTTTATATAGTTTAACCAGTTTCTAAGACAAATAGTTGACTTTAACAGTTATGAAAGAACGCTGACCTTCAGACCGAGATCTAGCTCCTTGAGAGAACGGCGTATCTCCGAGGTCAACATGTTCATGCGTTCGCACTCCTGGAAGGCTACGACCACGTACGGAGTTCGTTCCTCTGGCGGCACTTTGGCCATGATTTCCGTCATGTTAAACTCTTCAGGGAGCTTCTCTATTATCTCATCCAAGATGGACTTCACCTGGAAACAGAAACGTCACACTTTATTAAATTAAGGCAAGTTGTTGCTGAGATCAAGTCCAAATTAGACTTCACTTGGGAAACAGAAAGGTCACAACTAATTCAATTAATGGAAGTTGTTAAGCACTCATTCTAAAAAAGACTTGATCTGAAAATGGGCGTTTCATTTGTTAAATAAATGTGTGCTCTAATGATTTTGAATGAATTGTCCAGTTGCGCTGGTCACAGATGTAAATTTATTAAGAGTTACCTAACAGATAATGACAATGTGTAACAAGTTGAACTCTGTCAATTCCATCATTTTTCGGTGACGAGATGCTACCATTAGGTTCGCGTCAAATAATTTTGTCAAGAACATTAACTACATCTCTACCAGAACATTAACTACATCTCTAACAGAACATTAACTACATATCTAACAGAACATTAACTACATCTCTACCAGAACATTAACTACAGTCCGAGAAATGATCAACAATAAATCTCTCAGTCAGTCATATGCACCAAGAGAAGATAGCGAGTAACTCTCCCCTAATGGACATCGCCAAACGAATATCCGGACACTCGTACCTTTTCCTCGCGACTGGCTCCTCCTGCTGCGCCGGCACCAGAGTCACGGGGCTGCATCTCGAAGACGGTCCTGAAGAGGTTTTCGGAGAGAGTGGTGAGGAATTCAATCTCGGCATTAGGGTGGAGGCCATACAGGTACGGGCTCTCGGCGGGCAAACACTCATCAATGTAGGCATGGTAACCTTTGTAGTCGGAGTTGGGTGGCAAGGGGAAGCCTGGCGCTAGGTACAGTTCGCCGTCCAACTGAAATAAGACAGGTCAAGGTTATCATAAATTAGTCACGCCAGCCGTTCTACAAAAAAGTCTTAAATTACATATTTAAATTAACTATTCTTTACTTTATAATTAAACTGCTCAGTGTTTTGTAGGAATATGAACAGTGACAAAAAAGTTGAAATATTTCATGTGAAGCCAGATGTACGTTGTTGATGCGGGCTGAATAAATTTATTTAATTACAAGACTGTGTGTCTGTGACAGTTTACTGGAAGGAGTTAGAAAAATTTAATTATGTGACTATGACAGTTTACTGGAAGGAGTTAGAACTATAATTATGTGACTACCCCTTGAGCTACAAAACAAACTTAGGAAGAAACAACTGTCTGCAAACAATAGTTATAAATAATTCATTTATCTGAACTAAACAGTATCTTCATACAAAGCTAAAAGAATGCTTGTGCACCCTATCATACACGTCATTCTTGAAGCCGGCAATATGATACGATCGGAGAACATATAAATGGCAAAAGAATTCTAATAGAGCTAATCATGGCTTGAAGCACTTACCATCAACGACGACAGGCTAAATTATACGGCAAGGAAAAAACCGAGATAATGTTAAATCTGACATGCGTACTTTTTCGTGTCGTTTGGTATTTGAGGCATCATGAATTTAGAATTAAGTCTAACGGAACTATATCTGGGTAGGGGAAGACCTCAAGGTAAGACTAACATGCCATATCTGGGTAGAGAAACACCTCAAGATGAGATTAACATGCCATATCTGGGTAGAGGAAGACCTCAAGGTAAGACTAACACACCATATCTGGATAGAGGAAGACCTCAAGATAAGACTAACACACCACATCTGGATAGAGGAAGACCTCAAGGTAAGACAGTTAAAACCCACGTCACTGTAACAAGGATGAACAACTCAAAAGGACATACGACATAAAACTCAAATAAGCAAAAGTCACGTGACCGTACCATGTCCGGGTGCATGAACACCTCTAGATACGTGCGACACAAGTTGCGGTCCCAGTCGTCAGTGATGTGGCCGCCATACATAATCTCGCCGAAGAGATACCGAAGATCTTCCCACGGCACCTTGGCGTTGGCCTCTAGGTAGTTGTAGAGGACGTTGACGCTTATGGTTAGATCGCCAGTGTTGTAGGGGTAAACGCGGTTCCAGCCTTGAGGGCCAAATTTGCGGCGCTCGCAGACCACGGCGTGGAAGTAGCAGAGAGCGAACAAGATGCTTTTGAATTCGTTCTCTCGAGCGCACATCTCTAAAGTCTCCTGCAAAGTCCACGAATTCACAACGTGTAAGCAATATAAAACTGTGCGAGTGTGTGCTTGCGTGTGTGTGAGCGCGTGCGTAGTATTAGTGTGTGTTTGTGTGCGCGCGTGTGTAACAGTGTGTGACGAATCGCATGCATAAGTAACAATATATAAGAAAGCAATCCATTAACTGTGCGTGTTTAAGTATGTGTGACTGAATGATAATTTGCTTATTCAAACTAAGGCTGTGTTCACGTATGAGACTGATATACCCAATGAGTAATACAGAGAGTATGTGAAAATAAGTTGGACGAATTTATGCATTTACTAATGTTTGAGTGAATTCCAAACTGAGTAAATTAACAATTTATTTAAATGTAGTGTATGTTGTGATGTGTGGAAGTGTAGTTACTGTGTTAGTTCATTTGATCGTTTGTGCTGTCTGTCTGTCTTTTGATATAATGCTGCCTTGTTTTCGAATAAAGGTTAGCTGTTTAAGAGAATTGTGTGCATTTGAAACAATTATTAACATTATCTGACCACCATTATTCAGTGCCTTCTGCTGTTAATGTTGTGAGGAATTTGCGCAAGGGATCGCTTGTAACGCTATGTGTAAAATAATTCTAGTACCACCTGCTTGAAGTTATCCAGGGCCTTGTTACCACTATTATCTGTGTAAAATAATTAATTGTAATATTGCCTGCTTGAAGTTATCCAGGTCCTTGTTACCATTATTATCTGTGTAAAATATTTGTAATATTGCCTGCTAGAAGTTATCCAGGGCCTTGTTACCACTATTATCTGTGTAAAATAATTGTAATATTGCCTGCTAGAAGTTATCCAGGGCCTTGTTACCACTATTATGTGTGTAAAATAATTAATTGTAATATTACCTGGTTGAAGTTATCCAGTGCCTTGTGAAGGTTGGCATACATGCCCGTGGGCGGCTCGTTCGTGATCTTGATGGCCGATTCCAGGATACCTTGAGGAATGATGTGCGAGTCAGCACTCGAAGCAGGCTCAGCACTGACAAAGAGGCGGTAACTATCGTGGCTTACCTCTCCGTACTCCTCGATTATCTTCTCCAACTTCGGCAGCCATTTTGCAACCAAGTGCACATTCTGATTTAATAAAATATAGTTCGATATGCTTAGTTTTATGTTCATAGAAAAGCCTCAAGAAGAAATGACTGGAGAAACAAAACGCTAAACGAAAATATTTTCAAGGGCTGCGTCTATGAAGCAACAATGAAACTGAATCAGTACTTGAAACTTAAACAACACTGATATCTGTGAACGCGTGATTTGTTGATAATCGTGTGTTTGCGTGTGCTTACATGTGAATATGTTTGTGTAAACATACGGTATACATGTGCATTGAAAGGTAGGAAAATAAAGTTTAAAGTTATTGTGAACTTATTCATTCATTCAGTATTCGTTCACTTGCTTTATGTTATAGTATTGGATGTCCTTTAGATAAAAATTTACGTCAAGTACTGTCATCTTTGTGTACCTCATCTCCTGAAGGCAAGTGGGAAATATCACTCTTGTGTCAAGAGTCGTGAAACATAGATGCTAAAGTTTGTTGCTATACGAAACATTTCAATTATGTATTGCCTCACGATTGTTAAGTGATTTGCTAATGCTTACCGAAATGCAAAACATCCATTACCATTAGTCGATTCCTAACTTGCAGGTTATTTGATAATGTTTATCTAACTGCAAAAAAACCCATTGGACTCGACCTCTAATGTGTAGATTATTTGTTATTGTTTATCCAACTGCAAAACACCCTAGTAATTATTTGTTATTGTTTATCCAACTGCAAAACACCCTAGTAATTATTTGTTATTGTTTATCCAACTGCAAAACACCCTAGTAATTATTTGTTATTGTTTATCCAACTGCAAAACACCCTAGTAATTATTTGTTATTGTTTATCCAACTGCAAAACACCCAAGTAATTATTTGTCATTGTTTATCCAACTGCAAAACACCCTAGTAATTATTTGTCATTGTTTATCCAACTGCAAAACACCCTAGTAATTATTTGTTATTGTTTATCCAACTGCAAAACACCCTAGTAATTATTTGTCATTGTTTATCCAACTGCAAAACACCCTAGTAATTATTTGTCATTGTTTATCCAACTGCAAAACACCCTAGTAATTATTTGTTATTGTTTATCCAACTGCAAAACACCCTAGTAATTATTTGTCTGTCATTGAAGTGCACAGTACGTTTTCTTGCATACCTGTAGGACGACCCAGTGACCTTCCTTGGCACCTAACTCCATCGCCTGTTCAGCTACAATCTCCTGGCCTTGACCCAAAGAGATGTTGTGGAAGTTGCGCTTGTCGTCAGTAAAGCCTAGCTTCTTTCCGACGTTTTCCACATCCTTTAAAGGGTCGACTCCTGGGGACAGGATGAAGAAGATGGGCGTGCCCGGGAGGGACTCTTCGTACGATTTGATGAACTCGATGGCACGACCCTCAACGTATTTGTTGCCCAACTTCTCCTCAACAAAACCGCTGTAAATGAGACAAAATTTAATAAAATAAGAGTTACCTTTTGTCATTTTCAAACTAACAGCTGGTGCCTGAAAGTAAAAAATACAAAATTATCTGGTAGAAATGGCACACCTGGCTGTATGACCGAGTACGCATTTTAACATTTATTAAACCGTTCCTTTGACAGTGTGATCATATGTTAAATCATCTTTCTTGGGACCACACAAGCTATGTCTGAAAATAAATCAAAATGATTACACAAAAATTCATAAGCAGTAATGCCGACTGAGTTGTGTTAAGTTGTTGGACCCCACCAATCAGATCGTGTGTGTAAATCACTTGACCTCATTTACCTGACTGCATAGGTCATTCGGTCCGGACGCAGCGCGCGCATCATGCAGAGTTTCTGTAGCGAGGTCTTGCTCTTCCATTCTTGAGGGAATTTCTCTTTCTCGGGGCATTCACTCTCGACGAACTTTTTCCAACGCTTGGCAGAGCCCTCTATGTCACGATCTAAGTTCCGGAACTCTTCCATGTTCGATAAGGCCTACAAAAATATTAAGTGAAATTACAAAATATAATTTAATTTAATTTCAATCAAATAATTAAAGTGCATCTATAAATCACCATCGAGGGTGAAAATGCACAATAACAACAACAAAATGACGCGTTTTAAGAATGGTCGATGTTCACCTGTACATTAGTAATAATTATTTGTACGAAAATGAATTTGTCTGATATCAGTTTTTCAACTAATATTTCGTTTGCCAATTGAAAAGCATGGTGCTTAATTAACCTTTAATGAGGCAAGTGAATGACACTGTGTTATAATTATATTTCATTACAAATTGTCGGATTCAAAAAGACATTACAAGGTTAATGAGATCAAAAGTTGCCCTTTATTTTTCTGCGAATATATAAGTTAAGGGGGATTTCTGGCCTCACTTTTACTAGTGTAGGTGAGGTTGTAATCGTTGCAGCAATGAATTAAATTCTCACGAACCGTTGCAAAACGCTCATGCATCTTTACTTACGATATTATATTAATTTACTTCAATGGTTCTTTACAGATTATTTTTATACGGCTTAAACGTACTGACAGTAAAATGTGTGTACCTTGATGCCACCCCAAGAGGTATTGCTCAAGAAATCAACAGGAGATGTGACGTTCGGCGTTGCTGGAAATCGCAGCAAGAAATCCAGTTCCACAGGCACGATCTCTTTGCTCATGATTAACACCTAGAACCACAGACACACAACTTTCTCATGATTAACACCTAGAACCACAGACACACAACTTCCTCATGATTAACACCTAGAACCACAGACACACAACTTTCTCATGATTAACACCTAGAACCACAGGCACACAAATTTCCCATGATTAACACCTAGAACAACAGACACAACTTCCTCATGATTAAGACCTAGAACCACAGGCACACAACTTCCTCATGATTAACACCTAGGAACACAAGCACACAACTTTCTCATGATTAACACCTCGAACAACAGACAGACCATAACTTTCTCAAGATTAATTCCTAGAACAACAGACATACAATTATCTCACGATTAACATGTAGGACAATATACAGACACAAATTCGTCATGATTTACACCTAGTATAACTCAAAACACAACTTCATTCATGATTATCACCTAATACACAGAAAGTCACAGAAAATTAATTTGTGATGATAAGCGTGTGTACTTATAACAATTACCTACAAAGTATTCTTTGTGAGAAACTAAACTTTAACCATTTTACCTGGAAAGTCATTTGTGTGATGAAGATAAGCTTGTCTTTTTCAAAAAGACCACGTGTTGTGTAGACAAAGACTGAGTAAGTGATGCAATCGATAAGATTATTGACACGTTGCTTAACCTCTTCGGAAGGCTCTGCTTTATCAATGGCCTTGTCGAAAACCACACTGAATGCCTGCAGGAAAAACAGAACACTAGTTCTATAACTTATTCGCTAGACGTGAAAAACAGAACACTAGTTCTATCACTTATTCCTAGACGAGAAAAATAGAATACTAGTTCTATCACTTATTCCTAGACGAGAAAAATAGAATACTAGTTCTATCACTTATTCCTAGACGAGAAAAATAGAATACTAGTTCTATCACTTATTCCTAGACGAGAAAAATAGAATACTAGTTATATCACTTATTCCTAGACGAGAAAAATAGAATACTAGTTCTATCACTTATTCCTAGACGAGAAAAAGAGAATACTAGTTATATCACTTATTCCTAGACGAGAAAAACAGAAATAAACGAGCATCCTTTCAGTATGCAAAGCAAATCAAGCGTAACTAAACCATTAAAAAATATGAATTATTTCCTCGAGATCTTGGTGCTCAGAAAGGTAAAACATTTTTAAAAAACACGAAATCACCAAAAGGTAATAAATATATTTTGTAACATAAGAAGACCATATCACTTTTGTTGCGACAGATTACGAAGACATAATCTTATTTTATTACATAGGAATTACATATCTCAAAGAGAATCGGAATATACACAAATTAGATGCTATTCTTTAATTAACTGAAGGATTTTAGCAATAGATTTACATTTCTGGAGATTTAATTTATTACCTTCGTTAAAGCCATACATCTGTATGGACATTTGGAATAAAGGATTAATTTTGCACTTTGTGTAAATTCTTAATTATATTAACAAAAAAGGCAACAAGACGCGCTTTGGGTGTATAAAATAATTATAACCATATATAAATGCTGTCATGCAAGATTTATATAACTATACAATTAAAGCAAAAGTATAACGTACTTTAAGGAGAAATAGTGCATAGCAGTAATATACAATAACTAAAGGAAACTAATTTTGTGTGCTTTATGTAAATATATATTTATAACAGTACAGCATACCTTTAAGGAGAAATGGTCCATAGGAATAATATTAAGTTTTATGTCAATACCTAATTATAATAAATTTATAACATCATGTGAGCTTTGGGTAATTACAAAATTATATTTAAAAAAAGACAACTTACCTTTAAGGAGAATTGGTACATAGGGTGAATCTTGTGAAGATCATTCATGATGAAATACAGGAGCGACGCTCTTGCAGCCGCAGGCCTGTAGTTCTCGCGGGCCAAATTGATCTCCACTTCTGTGTGCTTGGCTTCTTGAGCTTTGACCTCAATTTCCGCAGCCGTGCGCTTGGTAGTTTCGAGGTTCTCCACCAGTTCATAATCGCCCAGGAAGTTGCCCTCTGCAGCAGACAATCGGGCGAGCAGGTTGTCCTCGAGCTCTTTCAGTGTAATTTTAAACTCGTTCTGCTGACGAGTAAGGTCCGACTTGAGCTTCTCCAGGTCGGGGCGTTCCTTACTCACAACGGCACCAAGAAGCTGGTCCTCCAAGCCGTCCCTTGTGACGGTGAAGTTGATGAGCGTGGTCTGAGCCTGCATCTCCGGTTTGTAGTGAGGATTGGCAAGCTTGGTCTGTAAGATAAGCTTAAATTTCACGTTGTACTCGACTTCCTTGTCTCCCATCTTGATGGCGCGGCCCTTCTTAATGGTGTTGCGGCCGAGAAGAGGGTCAAGGACGGGGTCCATGGACTCGCCGAGGTTCTCGAGCAAAACTACGTCGCCATTGGATACGGCTCGTTCGATGGTGTCCAGGTACCCCTTACCACCAAGACGTACCACCTTCAGATCGGCACCGTACCGAGTCTTGATCCATTTTATTCCTTGTAGCTGAGGGTCGATCATGAGAGGCCAGCGCTCGCAGCTAGTCAAGATGGTGGCGTTCTCTGTGGACATACGGTCGCTGGGCAGGCCTTCGTTGTTCCACCCAGCGATGTCTGCGTCATCGATGAGCATGGTGAGAGGGTCGAGCCCTTCTGAGACGGGGATGGGGTTTTTCAATCCTTTGAGGAAGGGCAGCCAGTGGTTTTCCAACAGGTCCATGCGGTACCTTTTGGTGAAGGAGCCCACGTAGGAGACAAAAGCTGTGATGATTAGCACATCTCCTGGCAAGGTCTTTTCGTTCACTCGGAACTGTTTGATGGATTCGGCCCAGCGCACATTCTCGGACGCCAGACCACCCACCAGCCTGTTAGCCAGTTCGATCGTCTTTGCCGTGGTTTCTGCTTCTTGCTGACAACGCAGTTTTTCTGCCGTGGCATGCTCAAACTCGGCTTGGCACTTGGCCAAGGCAGCTTCGAGGTCGGCTACTTTGGCCTTGATGACACGCAGCTTCTCGCGAGCAGTGTTCAGATCCGAGTTCGCCTGCGCTAGGGCGAGACGCTTAGGCTCGACCTCGCAAAACACCTCGTAGTATTTCATGATGTTGATTGCCCACGAGCACAGACCGGCAGCAGCGACAGATTTGGCGCGAATGAAATCGGGTTCGAACTCTGGGTCGTCCAGGAACGGCTGCACGGCTTTACGACAGTTCTCATGAATATTGTCTTTGTCGTAATTGATGAGGTTGTCTAAGAATTGGTCAATCTGCGGTAGCGTGGGGGAAAGATAAGAATATCGTGAGAGAGAAAATTGTATTGTGGGTAAATCGTTGTAACTTACTGTTAAGATTCTAAGATGAGAATGACGAATCATCTTAAAGATTTCTCGCTGTGTTGACTGTTATTATATTTTATATTGTTGGCAATGTTGTATGTTTAGTACCATTGCAACATTTTGCAACATCACGACTTTTCAGTCAACCAGGTTAAGTCCCCATTCAAAGTATCTACATAATGCGTGCGGTGTATATGTATCTGTTTCTCTCTCTTTTAAAAAAAATATTTACCGTATAACATAAACTAGGTCTTTCTATTGCCCTCCGAGATTCTTACTTGGTTTCAGTGTCTGTGTGTACGTATCAGCGTGCAGCGAATCTCTGCATGTTTTATTGCGTATGTCTGTTCATGTGTACGATTTTATATTTCTTTCCATTATTCTTCGTGTGTCTTTGGTTTTCTTCTGGGCGAGTATGCTTGTGTCAGTGTATGCGTGTGTAGTTCTTTCAGTTACTCTTTGTGTTGTTTCGGCGAGTATGCTTATGTGCATGTATGTATGTGTAATTCCTTCAGTTACACTGTGTGTGTTTTGTTCTGGTGAGTGTGTTGGTGTATGTGTGTGCTTGTGCATTTCCTTTCATTATTCTCTGCGTGTCTTTGTCTAGTTTCGGCGAGTGAGTGTGTCTCGTGCGTGTAGAGCACCTTCATACTCTGCGTGTAACTGCTTTTTCTTGGTGCGTGTTACTGCTTTTGCACTGCCTGATTGCGGTGTTTCATGAGTGTGTAACTAGCTCTCTTTGTCTCTCCATGTAGTACTATATCTGTGTTGGCCTACTTATTATCAATTTTAAAATCATGCCAGTACTAGTAAAAAATCGCAAATAGTGTATAAGGTTTGTCAACTAGACTTTGCAGGAAATGAGCACGCTAACTCACCTTGCCCATGATGGTGGCCTTGGCATTCTTCCAGCTTTTGTCCTTTGGCACTTTGCCGCCAGGAGCCAGGAGACACATGACTGCAGCGGTCACGTTTGTCACAGCTGGAGGTGGCGCTCCAAAAGACTTCAGCTCCGTCAAGTTGTTCTGTTACAATGTAGCCAAATGTTTAATGATTCCATGTACATTCCTGCTGAAAATGTTAGCTAATGTTTGTTACAATGTCGCCAAACGTTTAATGAACCCATGTACATTCTTTGATTACTGAAACGTTTAACCAGTTTGTTGTAATGTAACGAACGTCTAATGAATCCATGTGCATTCCTTTGGCACTTGTGAGAACATATAGCAATAAGACATATACAAAAATATAATATAAATTATATTATAGTATTTATTTATATGATTTATTTCTGCCTATTTTATTAATAAAAAGAGGTTATGCTTACCTTATTTATAAAAATATATGTAAATTTGCACTCACTCCCCTTATTTTTATATATACTTATTTAAGTTGTATCAGTAAAATAGGTAATAACAGATATAATTTCTTATCGTATTTCTAGTAAAATACTTAATTATGCTGTATCAGTAAAATAGGTAATAACAGATATAATTTTTCACTTATCGTATTTCTAGTAATATACTTCTAACTCGTTTCCTATCCACTGCAGTTCCAAAATGTATTTTAATTTTTCTACTCACTGCACTCCTCTCTATCTCTCTGCCTCCTACTCATTGCATTTCTAAATCTAAATCTCCGCTTTCATACTCACAGCACTTCATAAAAATCTATCTCCGCTCTCTTACTCACTTTATTCAGCGTGTTCAAGGCCTCTTTGGCGGCCATGAGGGCGGGCTCCGCCTTAGCCAAATCCTCCTCGCAGTCGCGTTGCTTGGCCTCCACCTCAATGGTGATCTTGGAGACTTTCTTCTCCTCTTCATCGGCGATCGCCTTTTCTTTCGACACTTTCTCCGTCTCCGCGCCCACCACCTGGATCAGTTTGTTGGCGTCCTCGTTCTTCTGTGCCAACTCCACTTCTTGGGAGGCAAGCTTGGCTTTCAGGTCATCGACCTGT
Organism: Sinotaia quadrata; assembly: GCA_028829895.1. NCBI lineage: Eukaryota > Metazoa > Mollusca > Gastropoda > Architaenioglossa > Viviparidae > Sinotaia > Sinotaia quadrata. The sequence continues at coordinate 90,382,138 of CM054182.1, read as the reverse complement.
GGAGTAGAGATAAGATGGATGCAATCAAGCCAAAGAGGAAAAAAGCAATAATGAAGGATCTGTTATCACAAATCACCTCGTCAAGTATTCAATTTAAAATTTATGAACAGTGTTACTATCACATGCATAAATTGGAGATTAATTTTCTTGGCACTGGCTTTGCACACAGAGCCACAACAGGGGGAATGTGGTGAGTGGTGATGATCCGGAATAACGTGAGACGTCCTCTATCTACTTCCTCTATCTAATGCACACACATACATTGAATCTTGACAGGCACATGACATCTGACAACTATATTTCATGTATACAAATATATCTGCTATATAAACAATCAGATACTAAAATTATCTCTACATAGTCGTCTGCAGTACGTGTATATGAAACTAACGCTAAGCTAGTTTAATAATCTTGAAAGTGATTTCTTTGTTTCAATAAATTTGAAGAAATTACAAACAATTTATTTCTCAAAATTGAGAAATTACAAACACCTTATTTCTCGAGATGGAGAAATTATATACACCTTATTTCCAGAAATGGAGAAATTACAAACACCTTATTTCTAGAAATGAAGAAATTACAAAGATTTTATTTCTATAAATGGAGAAAAAAAATGTCAGTCACGTTTTAGGTGAAATGGGTGAACTGTGAGAGACAGCTATTTGTGAAGTGAGTGAGCTGTGAAAAGACAAGTTGTATAGGAAGGAAATTATCTTGTGAAACACGAGTAATATATAAAGTGAGTGAGTCATAAAAACAAGTACACATGATGTATGAAATGAACCGTGAAAGAAATATATTTTGTGAAATGAGTAAACTGACGGACAAATAATATGTGAAGTGGGTGGACTGTGACAGACTATTTGTTTGTAAAGTGAGTGAGCTGTGACAGACAAGTTATAAGAAGTGAGTAAAGTATTAAAGATTCATTATATTTGAGACGAATGAAATGTGAAAGACATTTAAATGTGAGGCGAGTGAACTAAGAATAACAATTTATAACATGACGTGAGTGACCTGTGAAAAGAAAGGCATATGAGAACCGAGTGACTTGTGAAAGGCAAGGCATATGAGAACCGAGTGACCTGTGAAAGGCAAGGCATATGAGATCCGAGTGACTTGTGAATGTAAAGCTTTGCGAGAATAGATCGATTTGTGAAACATAAATGTCTGGAAACACACCTGTGATGCCGTGCTTCTGAGTTTCTCTAAACCATTTTCTAAGCGGACTATCTTGGCCTGGAGTTCCAAATTCTTCTTCTTCAGAAGATTCTGGTAAAGAGTAATCTGTTCCAGGAAACTCTTGGGCGTGGTGTAGTTGTAGCGACGCTCGTTCGTCAAGAACTGCTGGCTCACCTCGTTAACTGACTTGTGCACGTAGGCCATGAACTTTGACACGGACTCACGTGTGGCCGCCTGCATGAACAAGGAGAAAGTCTCAAGGAATAATTTAATTCTTATTTTAAAATAATAATGCAGTAATACAAATGTTGATTTCAGTCTTGACGCCCCATCTCACCCCTTTCCCAAGTACATCTCTTGATATCGTGAAAAATGAATAAATGAATCAAAACTAGATATACAAATAGGACTTTCATATGATCAACACGTCATGACACCAAGAGCATAACTAAGGCGGATAGCTCATTCTTACACAGAGAAACCCCCCTTCTCAATAAATCAGCATTACCATTTGGGTGTAAACCATAAACACCTTATCGGCGAGACGACTAAAAATAACACAAACGCATAAATTCCTACAACGAGAATACAAGAGAGATCACAAAGACGAGAGGTTTACGTTCAACTAGAACACAACGTTCACTAGGCTGTGAGGTTTACGTTCAACTAGAACACAACGTTCACTAGGCTGTGAGGTTTACGTTCAACTAGAACACAACGTTCGCTAGGCTGTGAGGTTTACGTTCAACTAGAACACAACGTTCACTAGGCTGTGAGGTTTACGTTCAACTAGAACACAACGTTCACTAGGCTGTGAGGTTTACGTTCAACTAGAACACAACGTTCACTAGGCTGTGAGGTTTACCTTCAGCTAGAACACAACGATCACTAGGCTGTGAGGTTTACGTTCAATTAGAAGACAACGATCACTTCAACTAGAACACTATGATCACAGGCTGTGAGGTATACGTTCAACTAGAACAGAACGATCACTTCAACTAGAACAGAACGATCACTAGGGTGTGAGGTTTACACTCAAACAGAACATGACGATCACTAGGCTGTGAGGTTTACACTCAACTAGGAAACGACGAATAGCAAAACGTAGATTTTACGTTCAACTAGAACGCACGCAATTTTACGATCAAGCACAACACCCTAAGGGATCACTAAGATATGCATTTTTGCAATCAAGTAGAATATAACAATCACTAAGACATGCATGGTTTTACGATCAACAATTGTCTACCTACATCAAGCAACTCCACATCCTCCAGGAAACGCGCACTGACAGAGAATAGAGCTTCCTCTGGCCATTCATGGAACCAGTCGATAGACGTGCAGTTTGTGACAGCAGGGAACTTGCGGCTGCGTACACGAAGTGTGGAGCCCACGGGGGAGAAACAAAGCACAACCTGAAATTTCAAACACGTTAAGTTCAACAGACAATTATAATAATGCGGTGCGGGCATGTAGCCACGGAAAGGGTGTATGTTCTGTTATCAGGCCCGCATTCAATCATCTCCATCTGTCACCTTTTGTGAGAAAGACACATTGATACAGTAGTTCGATTTCAGAAAAGAATCGTAAAGCCGTAACAGATCAAAAGATATTTTTTTCTTTTCTTAACTTCATAAAATAAATGAATGCCAGATTCTCTTTTATAGATTTTATTTTGTTACAAAACTATATATAAAACCTTAATAAATGCCCAACATAAAAATACTCATGAGAGTGAAAACAGAAACTAGGAAGAAGAATATCTTTAGAATATTATTAGTTTCTGAAATATGTGTTTTTCTACGAACTAAAAGACATATCTTAAAAGATTAGCAGTAAAGTGGTTAAACGCAAGTAACCTCAATCGTTGGCACTAGATACTTATTGAGGAAGTAATGATTGATATGAACAGCATGTGAACTGACCACAACTTTACGCAACAAAGAACGTAATCTACATTATAACGAATGGCATTCCAAAGTTACGAACCTTCAGCAGGCGACGAACTTTGTCGATGAAAAATCGCCAGCAATTCTCTCGCGTGTCCTCCATTCCGAGACCTTTGACCTCGTTCTTTACGCCGCCAATCACCTCCTCCAACTCGTCGTCGTTGAAAAGATCTGGAATCTCGCCAGATGCAAGTAGGTCATTAATGAGCACAAGGAAATGTTCGTTGGAGACCTGGGCGTCGGTCATGAGGAAAACCATGCCGATGCTTTTCAGACCCGACTTCCGGTATAGAGAGGCAAGGTCGAGCTTGAGGTCAGCGATGCTGTAGCCTTTCCGGAGGGTGATCTGGAACACCTCCAGGCTGCTGATAGAGGCTGCTAGGCGGGATAGGGACTGCTTACCACTACCTCCGACACCAATCAGCAGGGCGTTACCGCGCGGGGACTCGAGGATACGGTTGATGCGACATATGTGCATCATGGCGTCCTCGAACATGACCAGGTTCATGGCCGCGTTCAGCTCGTTGTAGCCGTCTAAGGCTTCCACTAGGATTTTGTTGATGGTCTCCCAGCTCTCTACCGGCAAGTACTTGGCTTCTCCAACGCCTTGTGCAAAATGGCAATAAATAAGTGGCTTTCTGTAGACTACGTTCTCATCAGCGTCCTAAAACAAAATATCAATCACCATGTTTTCATGCAAAAGCATATGATCAACAATTATACAATCCAATTAACTAGCAAAATAATTATTGAATAGACTTTCACTACAAAGCCGAATGCATTTCTATTTCACTTCAATAAACAGCACTGACAAATTAAAAAAAAATAAATTACTGAAAGGAATTCAAAGTAGTAATTTTTATGAAGAATGCTGAAAACTACTTAAAAATAATATATTTTGGCGACATGTTCTTAAACGATATGTAAATTTATTTTATCTCTATTTCCATTTATAGTATTCTACCGAAATAAATCATGTGCAATCAGCGTTATTACACTTTAGCCCTATGAACTTAACATTTATAACTGTAAACATATTCACAAGACATTAATTTCAACCAAAGGCAAACAACAACAAACTGTCTTAGCAAAGTATTTGCTCTGGTAGTTTTAATTCTAAGAATATCTACAACAAAGATACCACTCTTTAAAGAACACTATTATCAAAAGGTCGAACAAAACACAACATTAACAACTGGTCGAACAAAACACAATATTAGCAACTTGTCGAATAAAACACAATATTAACAACTGGTCGAACTAATCACTTTATTAACAAGAGGTCGAACAAAGTACACTATGAACAACAGATCGAATAAAATTATAATACACTATTAACAAGAGGTTGAACAAATCACACTATTAATAACAGGTCGAACAAAGCACACTACTAACAACAGGTCGAACAAAGTACGTTATTAACAACAGGTTAAACAAAGCACATTATTAACAACAGGTCGAACAAATCACAATATTAATAAGAGATCGAAAAAAGCACATTATTAACAACAAGTCGAACAAATCACATTGTTAACAACAAGTCGAACAAAGCACACATTTAACAACAGGTCTAACAAAGGACATTATTAACAACAGGTCGAGCACAGCACACTTTTAACAACAGGTCGAACAAAGTGCACTTTTAACAACAGGTCTAACAAAGGACATTATTAACAACAGGTCGAGCACAGCACACTTTTAACAACAGGTCTAACAAAGGACATTATTAACGACAGGTCTAACAAAGGACATTATTAACAACAAGTCGAACAAAGCACACTTTTAACAACAGGTCGAGCACAGCACACTTTTAACAACAGGTCTAACAAAGGACATTATTAACAACAGGTCTAACAAAGGACATTATTAACAACAAGTCGAACAAAGCGCACTTTTAGCAACAGGAGGAACAACACACTAATAACAGGTCGATCAAAGCACATGTCGTTAACCAGTGAATAAGTTGAAGACAGGCCCTAAAATAGACCCACCTCAAACGACTTCTTGAACATCTCTTTCTGGACTTTGTCAAAGGTGGCGAGATCAGCCTCGTCAACCAGCTTGTCGCGATACACGCGTTCTGTCTCGTGCATCCACAGGCGAATGAGATCTGCTGGGGTTTTGGCACACTCCGGCCCCGAGAACAGGATGCCCTAAGAGCAAGCAGAGCAAGCGTTTAATATCTGAGTGAAACAAGAAGACTAGTACTAATGCTCATAACTACTAATGCTCAGTAACTCAGTGGAGCGAAAGAGTTTGACAGATAAAGCTCTGTGAAGAATTTCATTATTTGCACAATGTTGGGGTCAAATGTCATGTTATAAGTATTTTCTGTTTTTGTTGATAACTTCTTTCCTGACAGGAACTGCAATTGACTTTTCACGTTTTGATATTCTTTGTTTTGGTTGTTCCTGTCAGGATTTCCTATTTTCAACTCTAGTCTGAAGAGGGCATTCTACTTGTTAAAGTTCACATGGAGGTGGTGTTAGTTCCTTATAATGCACATGGTAGGTGTGTTTTAGTTAGTTTATTTGTTTGGTTCTTTTTAAGTCAGTACCTAATATGTTTTAGAAAAGGTGTAGTGTTTGTTTCTGTAAGAAAATTGATGAGTGCTTTTTGGATTAATTTTTTCTGTTAGTGGTTGTGGATAAAGTAGTGATTTTGCAATACGAAGCTTTTTTAACGCAGAGAAGGTTCTAATTGTAGACGGCATTTCACCCACACATTGTTATGTACGCAATCACACCCATATCTGTTAACACGAAAAATCCAGTTTTCACACCACGGCAATACCTTGTAAAAGGTAAACACCTGCACCTTGCTTTAAGAGAGACTAGTTCTCACCTGGAAAATATTAGATAGGTCACGAAGGTTGAAGACGTAATGGAACTTGATGGCAGTCGGCAGAAAGGTGGATGTGATTTTTGTATGCAGAGCCAAAGCTCCTGTGACTAGATTCTGTGAGTACTTCTGCACTGGTCCCAGGAAGCTGCTGGCTGCCAGGTGGGCGCTCAGAATGCTTGTATAGATGGTGGACAAGGCCTCCTGGTTCGGGAAGCTCATAGCAAACACACAGAAGTGGCGCTGTTCAGGAGAAATAACAATCCAAAATAGCACATACGGAAAGACAAAGCAGCGCTAGTTACCCACCTTTTAACGTAAGTTGCAAATTCAACAGACTAGAAGGCAACATTTTATAATTCTGATGGGCGTTTCTTCGCAGGACACGTGGAAATAAGTTTACTAAATAATATTTAAAAATTTTTATATCTAGTCATACAATAACATTAAATGTAATATCCAGTGATAGGTTTAGCACATTTCCAAATATGCCTGACGAATGCAAGTGTTTCTTTCGAGAAACAAGGTTTTGACATATCTTCGCAAATGATAAATTGTTACCTTTAAACCGTCCATACATTAATAATCGAGAAATGCATAGACAACACACATAAACGGCGATGATCAGGAGAAATAACCAACATCACGACTTATACAGCGCACAAGAAAGGTAAGCAACACTATCGCTGATTTACCACGACCACCACAACAACAACCCAAACTCCCCTGCACTGATAACTTCCTCATCGAGAAAGGTGAAATAACCAATCCCTTTCCCCCAAATAAAAAGACAGCGTAACACACGCACACACACAATAACTGTATTAATAAACAAAGAAATAACAGGTGTAAAGTAAATTATTTTTTTGGTAAATACAAACATCAGGTCACATGTTATCTTGTCATCATTTGTTATCTGCTGAGGTTCACGACAGACATTTTATTGCATTGTGTTTCTTGATCACAACCTACATGTTTATTGCATTATGTTTCTTGATCACGACCTACATATTTATTGCATCATGTTTCTTGATCACGACCTACATATTTATTGCATCATGTTTCTTGATCACAACCTACATATTTATTGCATCATGTTTCTTGATCACGACCTACATATTTATTGCATCATGTTTCTTGATCACAACCTACATATTTATTGCATCATGTTTCTTGATCACGACAGACATTTATTGTATCATGTTACCGGACAGACATATTGTACTGCATTATTCCACCTCAAGTCGGCAGGATATGCATTAGCGCATCCTGTCACCTGAAGACGTCAGACATTTTCTTGTACTAGATTGCCTATATACAACAACATAATATTAATGAATTATGTTACCTGAAGACGTCAGACATTTTCTTGTAATAGATTGCCTATATACAACAACATAATATTAATGAATTATGTTACCTGCAGACGTGAGTCGATCGTGAAGGAACCGGCCGTGGGGTTCATACAGGACACGTATTGTGTGTTGTGAATGTCCTTGAGCGACAGTTTGGCGCGGTCATACCAGTGGCCGTGGTCAATGTGTTGGCGAATCAAGGTGTGCGGTTGCACAGTGAAATACTTGTCAACCTGCAAGAACAGATGTTATCTAGTCACTGTCAGCAAAAGGCTACAGAACACAGTGAAATACTTGTCAACCTGCAAGAACAGATGTTATCTAGTCACTGTCAGCAAAAGGCTACAGAACACATATCAACAGAGCAGACGAACTGTATAAACAAAGTGTTTCTCAACCGGGATTCTGCGGAATCATAGGGTTCTGCTAGAGGTCGCTGGGGGTTCGCCGAGAAAATATGCGTCGTGGCTACAGTAGTTTTTAGGCAAGAGTTCCCTGAGATCTGGAAATTATTTGATGACGGATTTTTCAAGGGTAATAAGGTTGAGAAGGGCTGGTTTCTGTGTTCCAAACTTATGAAACCATTCATATATAAAAATATATATCAATCCATAAGTTTTAAGTTGAAGTTCCTGAAACCTACAATATCTAATAAGATGCATTGTATCACGCACGCACACACGCGCGCGCACACAAACACTCTCTCCTGGCACTCCCACAGACCTCAGGCATGTTCATGTCATCCACAAAGTACACCAGGCGACGCGTTCCAGGTGGACCAAAGTTGCGCCCGGCCTTCTTCTCCAACGGTTTCTCCAGCACTCGCTGCAACATCTCGGAGGTGGTGTAGAAGTTGAACGGCACGTTGGCCACCATGAAGTCCTCCGACAGGCTGTTCAGCTTGTCCTGCATCAGGACCGTCTTGCCGGTACCAGCGTTGCCGACCAGCATGACAGGTCTCCGTTTTTCCACGAACATGTCCAGGAAGTAGCGGATTCGGGTGGTTTCCGCCGTGTGCACCAGGGTGGCCTGGAAAAATAACAAAACAAGTCGACAGCGGTGGAGTTAGCGTTCGGTGCCCTGAACCACATATAAGATTTTTTATATTGCATTTTTTTCATTTTTCTCCCTTTGTCCTTTCGTGTACATTCTTCAGCTGAAACCCACAAAGCAATAGCAGCAATATTGCTGAATAGATCTGGAATCTTTCAAATATGCCCAACATTTACAGGAGAAAGAAATTAAATGATGAATGGTTTCACAAATGGCCTACAAATAAATTAAATGATGAATGGTTTTAATGCAATTAGTATGAGAGCCATAAATTACCTACTCATGAAATTAAATGGTGAATGTTTTTAATGCAGTTAATATTAAATTACCTGTAGAGGAAGTTCGGAGTCGAATTCGAACTTTGGCACTCTCTTAGTCCATGGTTCGAATTTCTTTGTTTCCGGGTCAATGTAGTAGTCGAATACTGTTCCTGCAGTGGGGAATTTGATGACCTTGAAATCCGTTACCCACCATTTTGTGAATTCAACTCGATAATCAACCAGCTGAAAAGTAATCGTTAAAAGGATTATTTCGTTATTTTTTTTGTCAACCAATTTTTGGTAAATGTAAATTCACGAAGTATTCATGTTTTATATTATGTAAAAATACCTAATTCAACACATGTAATTTGTGTCCGCTATTACAAATGCGACTCTCTTTATCTGCTATTGTCTTTAGGTGTATCTGTGAGTTCATTTAAATGTACAATTAGGAGCGTTTGTACATATTCATTGACATAACAGTTTGCAACATATCACAGTACTAATTGACGTCAAAGTACTGATTACCTCACACTGGTCATTATTTCTTAGTACTTATTGCGTCAAAGTGCTGACCACCATTAACTGCTCGTTATTTCGTAGTACTTATTGACGTCAAAGTGCTGACCACCACTAACTGTTCGTTATTTCGTAGTACTTATTGACGTCAAAGTGCTAACCACCACTAACTGCTCGTTATTTCGTAGTACTTATTCGCGCCACAGTTCTCATTATATCGTAATATCCATTGCGTCACAAAATTAATTCAGGTCACAACACACATTACATCGCAATAACACCAATTACATATCCAGACACACAACACAAAATAAAGTTCATACAAGTATGTCAGTACCTGAATTTGAAACAAGCAACACCAAATAGAAGCCAAGACGCAACACCAAAGTACAGTTGTAAACATCCAGAATCAACTAACCTGATCCTGAAACATGCAGCTACCAAAGGCCCACACACACGAGAACACGAAGTACAGTTGTAAACATCCAGAATCAACTAACCTGATCCTGAAACATGCAGCTACCAAAGGCCCACACACACGAGAACACGAAGTACAGTTGTAAACATTCAGAATCAACTAACCTGATCCTGAAACATGCAGCTACCAAAGGCCCACACACACGAGAACACGAAGTACAGTTGTAAACATTCAGAATCAACTAACCTGATCCTGAAACATGCAGCTACCAAAGGCCCACACACACGAGAACACGAAGTACAGTTCGTACAACTCCTTGGGGCAGTCCGGAGGCGTGTTCTCCAGTGTCAGGAGACACTCAAGCAGATGACACAACATTTGCACGTGCGAAATCTCCACGATGGGTGTGATTTTCTTGAACCGATTGCGCAACACCTCTAAACAGACGGGGACGTACTTGTCAAACAGGATGGTTAAGTTGGCTCTCTCTGACTGAACCTCACGTGTGTCTATCCAACTCTGTACGTATCTGTTGGAAGCACAATAGAAACATGAAGAAATAACCGAGTTCATTGAGGAGATTCAGTGTAGGAAAGAGAGAAGACTAAGTGATAAGCGAAGTGAAAAGGGACCAAGAACAGCTTGTACAATTCTGAGCTGAAGAACGTTTCTGAAACAGTTTTTTTCTTCTTTCTTTAAATATGCCGATTAGAACAACTTTTTTGATTTTCTCTTAAAATTCTTTCATCTCAGTCGTTGAGTTAGAAACAAAATAAATCTCTCGAACAGACCGACTCACCATTCTCTGTCTCGAAACTGTTTTATATTTTATATTTATTATAAAATTATTCCGCAAATTGTATAGAGTAATAAAAGCATTCATTTTGTAGCATACGAAAGTAATTTGTGAAGTTTGGAATTTTGTATATTTATTTTGTTTTCAGGCCATCATTTATTACAATGGTATAAATTTGGCAGGATTATAAGGAAAACTCACGGATTCCACCCCAGATCTTGTGGGTTGACGAAGAGAATGCCAGCACGAGAAACAGTTGCTGGAGTTGCCGTTCTTAGATGACTGATCTCAAACAGTAGCCGCATGGAGGGTGTGAGAGGGATTCGCTCGTTGCTGGCCAGGGTCAGAATCTTGTTGTCATCCATGACGGTGTTCAGGGACTCGATCCACATAGGGTCAATGTCTCCATCCAGTACGATCCACTTAGGGCCATCACCGGTCATGTTGGCGAGATCTCGCATGATCACCGAGAACAGACCTGGTTTGAAATTCCGACGATTGTCAGCATATTAATATTGCAAGTTTAATGTTGAAAGACGAACTGGCACTGTGCATTATTCATTCTTTATAATTATTAACTTTTTTTAGTTTATAAATTATGAATTACGTATTTAATAAAATCTGCCATTCCACAATACATTATCTTAAAAAATATAAATGGTTCTCATAAACAGGTTTCAATCAGAGTTACTCTAACAACTCATTTTTTTTCATTCACCAGCCTATTCATCTGTCCATCTACATACAAATAAACAGCGAGTTTTCTCGGAACTCATACCGTCTTTCCATTCTCTTGTGGCGGGGTTGATGACTCCAAATAGTTCGTCATTGGTGACTGCCTTAGGATCCAGGTCAATTGCTGTGGGCTTTTTGCCAAGGTTTTTGTATGTGCGCTGCAGAGTGTTCCACACTTTGGATTTGCCGGAGCCGGCGTTACCCAGCAGAAAGACGGAGTGACGTACCTCGAAAAGTTCTTGCAGCTGCACCACCTGCAAATGAAGAATTAAAAATAGAATATTCCTGAAGAATGACGCGTTGATTAATGGCTTATGTAGTATACATATTATCGGAATATGCAACCAAACGACATGTATTTGGTAGATTTTGTTAGCTAACAATGCAACATAAATATTCGATCATTATCGTATTCATGTGTGCACAAGCTTAGATGTACGCCTAAACACACACGCTCTCATACAGGCATATATACACAAACATACACATACATTTATGCGCACACACACACACACACACACACACACACACACACACATATATATATATATATATAAACAAATGCACATACAAACACATGCAGATATCGATCCGTAAATCAACTGGAACCAACTGGATGCAAACTGTCACAAATAGTTTCTGACAACTGTCAAATAAGAACACACGTGCTGAGAGTTGTTACCTTCAGTATGAAATTATCTTCTGGCTGAAGTTTTTGGTCCAAAGTGGCTTGCCGGATGTTCTTTTCGAAGTCCATGTCGCGTTTTCTTGGTACATCGAGTGCAGGGAAGAGGTCACCAATGAGGCCCATGAATACGGGCAAGTCATCTGATACGATCTTAGGGATGTTGAAGTCACGCAAGGCTCTCATTAGTACCTGTCACGTCACACACATCTTAGTGTTCGTAACATCGGAAAATGGAAGGATCTAACCCTAACCTATTCAATCATACATATCTCATATTTACTAGAATAGGATGTCATTAGCACGTATCAAATCATTTAGCTCTTATGTTTACTAATGCAGGATGTCGTTAGCACCTATCAAATCACATATCTCAGGTTTACTAATGCAGGATGTCGTTAGCACCTATCAAATCACATATCTCATGTTTACTAATGCAGGATGTCATTAGCACCTGTCAAATCACATATCTCATGTTTACTAATGCTGGATGTCATTAGTACCTGTCAAATCACATAGCTCATGTTTACTAATGCAGGATGTAGTTAGCACCTATCAAATCACATATCTCATGTTTACTAATGCAGGATGTCATTAGCACCTGTCAAATTAAACATCTCTCAAATTTACTAACAAAGGATGTCATTAGCACTGGTCATACACAAATCATACAGCTCTCAAATTTACTATCATAATATTTCATTAGATGAGAACCCGTCAATTCATACAGCTCTCAGTTTTACTAACATTGGAGAACGCAAAAATCTCTTTAGCACTTGTCCCATCTCACTGTTTTCGAGCTTATCCTGACCCACGGACACAATAGCGTAACAAAAAGAGATTGTTTGGTAACAGAAAGAAATTGCTTGGTAACAGAAAGAGATTGCTTGGTAACAAAAAGGGATTGTTCGATAACAGAAAGAGATTGCTTGGTAACAAAAAGAGATTGATTGGTAACAGAAAGGGATTTCTTGGTAACAAAAAGATATTGCTTGGTAACACAAAGAGATTGCTTGATAACAAAAAGGGATTGCTTGGTAACAGAAAGAGATTGCTTGGTAACAGAAAGAGATTTCTTGGTAACAGAAACGGATTGCTTGGTAACAAAAAGAGATTGCTATGATAACAGAAAGAGATTTCTTGGTAACAGAAAGGGATTGCTTGATAACAAAGAGAGATTGCTTGATAATAGAAAGAGATTTCTTGGTAACAGAAAGGGATTACTTGGTAACAGAAAGAGATTGCTTTGATAACAGAAAGGGATTTCTTGGTAACAGAAACGGATTGCTTGGTAACAAAAAGAGATTGCTTGATAACAGAAAGAGATTTCTTGGTAACAGAAAGGGATTGCTTGGTAACAGAAAGAGATTGCTTTGATAACAGAAAGGGATTTCTTGGTAACAGAAACGGATTGCTTGGTAACAGAAAGAGATTGCTTTGTAACAGAAAGAGATTGCTTGATAACAGAAAGAGATTTCTTGGTAACAGAAAGAGATCGCATGGTAACAGAAAGAGATTGCTCAGTAACAGAAAGGGAGAAACTTCACAAATTATAACTGTCCATAGCTGTTGTTTCAATCATAATTGGTTTTATGAGGTTATTGTGTATGAAATTAAGTGCCTCGTTATAATTTGTGCGCACTTAATTATAAATAATTATACATAATTTGTTAAGTCCGTACAATTAATAACAGACAGTTATAATTTTGAATTCTGTGCATTTAATTATAGACAGTTATAAGTTGTGAACTGTGCATTTAATTTAGACAGTTATAACTGGAGAGCTCTTGCACTTAATTATAGACAGTTATAATTTGTGAACTGTGCACTTAATTATAGACAGTTATAATTTGTGAACTCTGGGCATTGAATTATAGAGAATTATAATTTGTGTACTGTGCACTTAATTATAGACAGTTATAATTTGTAAAATCTGTACACATAATTAAAGAAAGTTAAAATTTGTGAACTTTGTACACTTAATTATAGACAGTTAAAATGTGTGAACTTTATGCGCTTAAAGACGCACTGACCTGGTCTTCAGGACGTCCACGGTCACTCCTCTTGAGAGCACCAGCAACGACAAGCACCGACTTGATGGCTCGAAGTCCCCAATCGTAATGGTCCTGAAAGCAAACAATTGTCAGTCAGTCGTGTCTGACCAAAGACTCAAGACTGAAAGTAAACAATTGTCAGTTAGTCGTGTCTGTCCAGAGATTCAAGACTGAAAGCAAACAATTGTCAGTTAGTCGTGTCTGTCCAGAGATTCAAGACTGAAAGTAAACAATTGTCAGTTAGTCGTGTCTGTCCAGAGATTCAAGACTGAAAGCAAACAATTGTCAGTTAGTCGTGTCTGTCCAGAGATTCAAGACTGAAAGCAAACAATTGTCAGTTAGTCGTGTCTGTCAGGGGGGCCAAGCATTAAGACCCACCTGGAAGCCTAGAACATGATAATTTAAAGTGCAAAGAAAACGAAACATTTTAAATTAGTATATGCGCCACATACTCCTTCACTTTAGAATTTAGATCATACAATGTCCAATACTACTACACTTTAGATCATACACACTCCAATACTCCTAGACTTTAGATCATACACACTCCAATACTCCTAGACCGTACATATTGCTATTCTCTTACGATTTAGACCGTAGATACTAATATACACTTTAGGTCATACATACTCTTATACTTCTATATTTTAGATCATATGTATTCACACTCCTCTACTTCTACATTTTTGATCGTATAAATTTATACAACGCATCAACAATAAGAAATATCCTTTTGCGAACTTCATCACTTAACTCAATGTCAATCACTACATATTTCTTTACTACGAGCACACATCATGGGACAGAAGTTACATTATTATTATAAACATACCTGACTGACAAGAGCTCAATCTTTAAAGATTTATTTGTTTCACAAGCAGTTCATTCAAACAGCATGAGAAGAGAAGGGAGACCACTGATATTTAAGTATTACGGACATGAACATACTGGCATGGACAATAGCTGTATTGGCACCGACATGTCTGCGTGGACAAATGAAACAAATTTCTAAAATGAAAAATACGCCAAGACCTCTAAAACTTACCTAACAACTTATACAACAAAGCCATTTTCAGATTAAAACTAAATTCAACACTTCTAACCCACAGGTTTTCAGGTCAAACAAAATCAAGAAATCACTGTAGAGCAAAAAACACAATACAATACTTCCTATTGCACTGCCACTATACACTG
Organism: Sinotaia quadrata; assembly: GCA_028829895.1. Lineage (NCBI taxonomy): Eukaryota > Metazoa > Mollusca > Gastropoda > Architaenioglossa > Viviparidae > Sinotaia > Sinotaia quadrata. Next base: position 90,367,097 of record CM054182.1, on the reverse strand, counting down.
AAGAGAGGAAAACAATCAGTAACACCACAAACTGGCCACTAGTCCCGCTCTCCAAACAGTCTCTACGTTGTCCAAAGCCACAAAAAGAAAAATTATCCAAAATCACACATCAATTTCCTTACAGATACAAACACTCTTTATCCTCACTGAAACATTTTAAGCATCGACTTTTTAAAACATCTACACAAATAAACTAACAAAAAAAAAACAAAATCAACAGAGCCATCATCTGCATTCGAAGAAAATAACTACCTCCACGTGCACTATAACAATTAGAATGCCGTCTGCAGAATAATGTGAAAAGTGCAAGTGCTTCACAAGAAAAACCACGGACAGCGAACACCAAAAGATGAAAAGTCTACTGCGGTTTCTGCGAGGAAGGACGACGGGGAAATAAACTTGGGCTATAGCTCTTTCACTAAAGGTTTGTTTATTAAACAAGTACGCTACATAAACAGTGTGAAGAGAGACAGCAGAAAGGAAATAGTGTTTGGTAGTTAAGCTCTATTGGCACGAACATTGGATAATAGTTCTACTGACACGAACATACCTACCCGGATAAAAGTTCTATTGCGCGACCATACCTGTTTGGACAAGAGATTTATTGACACGAACATATCTGTTTGGATAATAGTTCTACTGACACGACCATATCTGCTTAGATAAGAGATTTATTGGCATGAACATACCTGTTTGGATAAGTGTTCTATTGGCACGAACATACCTGTTTGGATAAGAGTTCTATTGGCACGAACATACCTGTTTGGATAAGAGTTCTATTGGCACGAACATACCTGTTTGGACAACAGCTCTCGACACAAGCTGTAGAGTGTGATGAACTTGCGGGCAAGCAAGCGGGCGTCAATGAAGCCCTCGGCGACCAACATGATTTCACAGATCAGCTCGAAGTCAGGGACCACCATGGCGCATGGCCTGAAAGTAAATGGAATTGATTAACGGAGCGGGCAAGGATGAACAGTCAATACCTTCAAACATTCACTTTCCATAATAAATGGTTTATATTAACATAGTTATATTCGGGTTTGGGCTATAAACACTCACAAAACACCAGGCTATGCCAATAATGAACTTGAATTCTATCTGCGGTCATATTAATGAGTTTTCAAAAAATCCATGATCCATTATTCCATCCTGCAATCCAAGTTTGCGCCCAAGTAACATAGCGAACAAATATACAGTTACAGTTACATTTTAAATCAATCTACAGTCTGAAATCAAATGATGCCATTGATGGCATCAATTAGACAGGGCAAGAGTACATTCGGCAATCAAGAAAAATGCGCACAATGCTACCAATACATATCCCTCCCCCCCCCACCGTATTTCTCCAAAAAGGATGTTCAAGAGATAAGCCAGACCTTCGAAATATTAGCTGCCATACACTTTGACCCAAATCTAACTATGATTTTTTTCTTGGTAATTCACATGTGTGAAACACAACACTGACATCTTAATCACTATTCGATAAAATCTTTTATTGTGTATTCCTTGATTTCACAACCACATTCTCATGCATCTAAAGATCTACTGTTGATAAGAAAGATGACGTCACATATTGTCCTTAATCTAGCGCATCGTAAAGATCTACTGCTGACAAGAAAGTTCACGTCACATATTGTCCTAAGTCTAGCGCAAAGAAAGGAGGCCAGGAGTTACTTCTCACCTGAAAAGTGCTTTCAGATTTTCTGGCAGTTCGGTTCTGCCAGCGTAGCCTGGGTTCATGGTGATGAAGATGCCTACGGTCTGCAGGAGCTTGATGTTCTCGCCCAGAAAGTTAAAGGTGGCCTTCTTGTCTCGGATGGCGTCCTGGATGCATTTCACTTGCACGGCGACTACAGACAACACCTCCACAGCAATGCGGTTGAACTCGTCAAAGCAGCCCCAGGCACCAGACTGTGCCAGACCTTTGTAGATGTTACCCACGGACTGAAACATGAGACCACAATACTGTGAAGGACCTCTGCTGTATCCTTTTGTTTTTTTGCCAAATGAATAAATAAATAAGCAATGGAGTTAATTTCACATTCTAGGTTGAACATATACACAGCTGGCTTTAGTTTTAATGCTCTTGAAATAGTTATGGGGATAAAGTGGTAAAAGTACTAAGAATGGTAGTGGCATTATTATGTAGAAGGAAGAAAAGGATGATTAAAAGTAGTAGCAATAAAGAGAAGTATGTTTGTACACACGACAGCAAACATGGAGGTATATGTCACTCACCTTGTAGTCCATCTGCTCAGAGCAGTTAAAGACGTAGACCATAATACCTAGGGCACGCCCTAAATCCTTGGTCGTCTCGGTCTTGCCAGTTCCTGCCGGCCCTGCTGGAGCGCCACTCATGATGAGGTGGAGCGATTGTGTCAGCGTTATGTAGCACCTACAACATTTGTTAAATTGTTAAAGTTTTCTTCCTATTTTCAGTCGACCTATTTTATCACCTACACCATAGTCATGTTGAGCAATGTGAAGTGTAAGTCTTACAATTTACGTTTTAGAATCAAACGTAACAGGTATTAAGTAGTACAAAGTTCATGTATACACATTCTTCTAACCATTCAGGTTTACACAGCGCAAGTACCACGGTATAACGAACAGTGCAAAGTGCACAGTTAATAATGTGTATCGATGTTAAAAGGAGCTTGTGAACATCATTAATCTCTATTCTGCTTCCGTTCCGTTCTTTTTCGAAATCGTATTCAATATGTTGAGACTAGGTACAGTTAGAAGAAAACAAAAGAAAACAAAAACAAGAAAATATAACCTAATTAAATCTTTAAAACAATAAACAAATAATTGATACATTTATATTTGATACAAAACAATAGTACAAAATAAACACTTCTGGAAGATGACCATTGCAGACCTCAGATTAGGAACGCATTCAAAACCTTAAGTTGGTCTGAATCTGGCATGCTTTAACTGATTCTAATGCCAATTTATATTTTACAATTAACTGATTCTAATGCCAAATTATATATTTGTTTTACAATTAACTGATTCTAATGCCAATTATTATTATTTCTTTTACAATTAACTGAGCTTGAAAATGGCCTGCAGTGACTGATTCAAATGGCTCATTTATATATTTGGTGTTTTTTACAAATTAAATTTGATACCGAAATGGCATGCAATGACTAAGTTAACTGCTAATTTAAATACTTGTGCTATTAAAATGAAATTTGGTATTGAAATGGCATGCAGTGATTAACTCAATAGTTAATTTATATTATTTTTTAAAACAGAACTGGATGCAAAAATGGTGACTAACTTACTGGCTGTAATTTAATTCTGAGTTAAAGCATAGAAAAACAACTGTGCCTTAATAAATTAACAGAAACAAATTAAATTTGTAATTAAATTCGCAAATAAACAAAATAATTAGTACAGTTACTTTGATTGCAAATATCCTGTCAACTGCAAAGAAAGAACAATTCAATAAAATTAGATTAAGGACAAAAACCCCAAAATAACAACATAATAGATATATCATGCAATGCAAAACACGTAATGTTTTCAAGAAGCTATAAAACAATTTCATGAAATAACCTAGAAATTGAAACCCGTTCGTTGAACTTATCTATTTCCACCCACAAAATAGCCATTCATTTTACCATTCACCCAAAGTGGTCTACTTTAAACTTTCATCTGATATCACTTCTAGACAAAAGTTTCGAATGTATCGCTTGTGAACTAGGAACGCACCTGTCAGTCAAAGGCGTGATTACCAGCCGGGGTGTGTTGCCAAGATATTCATGAGAATAGCGGAATTGTGCGTCACATATGTTAGCAAAACAGTCTTTTTCCTTGTCGTCCCAGCGGTGACGTAGCTGAGAGAGCCAAATGAAAGCCTGTGAGTTGTCCACCTTTTGTGTGATCATCTTGGCCACCACGTCACGTGCGTGGACGTCGATGGTGCAGATGGTCATGATCTTCTGGCGATCTCCAGAGGTCAGGTCACCCAGCAACATGGTAATGAGACTGTTCAGCTGAGCGATCTAGAGAAGGGGAGATAAGCGCGAATAATATGAGATGTTGCCCAGCAGCTATGGTAATGAGAATATTCAGCTAATCTAGTCAAGGAGAGATAAACGTGAATAATATGAAAGTCAGGTCGCCAAGATGAATGGAGTGTTCAGACGATCAACCTGATGGAGGGGAGATAAATGTTAATGATATGAGAGGACATGTTGGCCAACATATGGCCAATGATAAGACCAACTATTGAATTTTTTAAAACAATTCCATTCGTCTTCAGTTACAGAAGTAAAAGATTCTAGAAGGTAAATAAAAGGAAACTCTGCAGTAGTTCTTAATTTTCAAAATACATGTAGTATATAACACAGAAATTACCAAAATATGAGAACACAAACCTTCTAAAGTTTGTTATTTTTAGTTACCCTCTATTAAAAACTTTTCTGCTCAACTACACTCTTATTGTGCAGTAATATTTAATTTGACATACGACTGAAACATTTAGGTATTTAGATTTAAACATAGGTCCACACTTAGTGTAACGAAAACGAAGTGAGAAATAACTCTCTAGACCTGTTTCTTGTTGTAGTCTTTCAAGGCGTTCTCGTAGCCTTCCTCCAGGCGACCGAAGGCGATGTTGACCTCAGTCGTCCACCAGATCTGCGTGCCACACAGGGCGACCTGGGCCGGGTAATCGAACAGCCACTGCTCACGTGGCTTCTCTTCGTAACCAGACACTGCTTCCGTCATTTGATGGCGCACTGTGGCGCACTGTCTTTGCAGCAGACGATTGAGCCACACCTCGACCTGAAAAAGAAGAATGTCACAGGTATAACGTACTTACTTACCTCTGTGGTTAAATCAACTTACTAATGTTTGCATCAACTGGGGGACTGATCTATAAGTTTGACTTGAAATGCTTTTATCCACCGTAAGTAAACGACCATGTGGTCTAAGGCGTCCCAAACTACGTGTCTCTAGATCACTGTATAGAACCCCAGCTTATGAAAGGAGAGTGAATCATCTGAGAACAAGAGTTAACGTGTCTGCGAATAGAAACGATTTGTCCAGTCGTAGTAGTTGTAAGGAAACTGAATTTATTTTGCATCAGGTTATTACTGATTTCATGGGACTATTTAGAGCGCATATGCTAGCAAGTCTTTTTATATCTGACTATTGACTCACTGCTGAATGTCTGATTAATTATCTGTGTATATAGTTTAAAGTAAAACGTTAATGTCTAATCATCTGTGCATATAGTTTAAAGTAAAAGGTTAATGTCTAATCATCTGTGTATATAGTTTAAAGTAAAAACAAAATGTATGATTATCTGTGTATATAGTTTAAAGTAAAAAGTTAATGTCTAATCATCTGTGTATATAGTTTAAAGTAAAAACAAAATGTATGATTATAATCTGTGTATGTAGTTTAAAGTGAAAACTGAATGTCCGATCATCATTAGTTTTTAAGTAAAAGCTGAATTTCTGAATTATTTGTATATATCCACAGAAGAATAACTGACTGTTAACAGAAATCATAAGACTTGTCCGTGCACTCAAGAACTGATAGTCTGTGATTGTCTAGGTAAGGACTGTAATAGAGATGCATATCTGTATATAAATGTGTTAGTCACTGCATATAATTGTGGCTATTGGAATGTTGCCAGAAATGAACTGTAATAAATTGTAGTCAATTTGCTATTGACGCGATAGATCTGTAAGGAAGTGTTTCTATTTATTGTGCTACCGACGAAACAGGTCTATAGGGGATTTTACTCACAGTGCTACTGACGGAACAGGTCTACAGGGGATTTTACTAACTGTGCTACTGACGGAATAGGTTTTTAAGGGACTAAGTATTGGGCTACTAACGGAGCTGGGCTACAAGGAATAGCAACTAATGAATTAATGGGGAGGGGGGAAGGGCAGCAGAACTTACCTGTCCATTGAGGTCACATGACTGATCCATGTCCACATACTCTCCATCTTTACTCCACATTCCTGAAGCACTTTTGGCCTCATTGCCGTCCGCGTCATTTTCGAACTTCAGCTTAGCCATGCTGTCAAAGAGTTTGGTCAGATGGCGGGCAACCTGGCAAAGGCGTGCGATGAAACAGATTCAGAGACACAAACGCGTGCATGTTCATTCGGTAATATCCTTTTATCACGCTTACAGGATACACTCACCCATACATGCAAACGCATGCATGTTCATTCGGTAATATCCTTTTATCACATATGTAATAGTTATCACATTTACTGGATGCACTCACCCATACATTCAAAACGCATGCATATTCATTCGGTAATATCCTTTTATCACATATGTAATGGTTATCACGCTTACAGGACACACTCACCAAACCATAAACATCATATGCTTATGCACATTCAAGCACACAAGCAGGGACAATCATACACATACTCAACACACTCTTTTAGACAAAAATGCCCACCTATGAATATAAAGAAGTGTGATTTTTCATCATAATATTGTATGTATTCGTAAGTAACACTAACACACATTAACATGTTTCATGTTAAACAGCTAATGTTGGATAACGTCAGTTAAAGTATAATATGTGAAATTAGAAGTTATACCTCAATCGTATTTGCTGTATTATCATTACACTAAACTGGTTTCACAGGCTGTTTCGGTAATGGCAGTTTAAAGGGAAAAATGGCTTACTTACAACAGTATAACTTATCTAGGCCACCTTCAAAAGTACAGATAACCCCTGTGACTGCTTAAGAAGCAAGAATGGGCTACCTAAATAATAGTCTAGATACATAAATGACTGTGGTTTATACTTCTTAAAAATTGGTGATAGATATTAAAAGAAAATCATAGAAACGGATTACAAATTCATCGTTTGATGAGAACAAACCCAGCCTGATAGTGATTGTACTGAAAAGCGTGAAACAAACAAAACAAGACGACCAACAAATGCTGACTTACAGACACAGGGTTGTTTCCATTGGACAGAATGTCCAAGAGGTCAGCTGATGAGACGAAGTAGAAGCGTGGGAAGGCCAGTCGCTTGGTCTCCAGGTATTCGGCCAGGGCTTTCTCGCACAACGCCAATTGACCTTGCAGAAGTTCCAACCGTTCGTACAGTTTCGGCTGATTGGTCGAGTCGACGACATTCTTTGTTTTCTCCACTTGGCCCACGAGTTCCTGCAAAGGTAGACAAATTGTGACTTATAAATTACGTCATCAATACCTTGACGGCTATAGACATACATGGAAATATATATGTTGCCAAGTGTGGGTTTCGCATCAACATTTATTTATGTATTAACGCAATGGCAACAAAAGTTAACAAAGTTTTTATTTAAGATATATGAATGAAGTGTCAACATCCGGGTTTCTTGTGGAATATAAACGTAATCATAATATGCAAACCTTGAAGTCCGTGTCAATGCCATCGAACCGCTTGGAGTCCTCGGGCAGTTGGTTGCGGATGTCCTCTGAGCCGATGAAGATGCTCTCCAGATGGGACCACGTGCGCTGGACCTCCATGTAGATAGTGATGACCTGGTCAGCAGTTGACAGTTTCTTCTGCCAAGATGACACTTCAGTTAGGAAGTGAGCGATGTATTTCGACGACATCATGTTTTGCAGTTGCACCTGACGAAATATTAAACGAGTTATTAAAAGAATGTACATTTACAATCTGTGTATCGGAGAGGACATTGAAAATAAAGCTCAGCCAGATCTCATAGTTGTATATTATTTAGTAATATATTCCGTATCTAATTAAACTTTGACTGATCACGTGTTAATTATTCATTACAAATATGAGAGAGAATGACTAGATGTCTTCGGTTTGGTCCAATCTATTAAAAAGCCTTCTTTCTTTGGCTATTTCACCTCTGTCCCATTATAATTTTACATAAAGTGGCTTCCAATTATACCTAATGATATTTGCCTATGTGTTAATTTGAAAAATTGCCTTATATTTCTTCACAAGTCAAACAATTTACGTAGTTGACGAAAATAAATTGTGAAGCAAGATGAACAGAATATTTCAACTAACACATAATTGACGTAAAATCCACAGAGATTCTGCTATGAAATGTTATACAAACGGAAGAATAGTACTTCGATTTCAGTGAACAATACAAACGCGTTTACGACCTTGACGTAGTTATGTTTACAATATAAAGCAGGTTTTCTACTGAAAAAGGATAGAACGAAAATTTATAGATATATATTTGCGATTATTTTGGATATTAAACACTTAGAAAAAAATTAATAAGAACAATTCATTATTCAATGCATTTACCAATAAAGACAAAATTAAAATCCTTGAAACAAACAGATCGGTAAAATATGGTTAAAAACTGCATTAAAACTGCCTAAAAGCGACCTTGAACACATGCTGGCCACTAATAACTTCAACATTGGAAAAATCTGAAACGTCACGAGGATTCGCGATGGCCCACCTGGTTGTCCTCGAGTGTTTCTATCAGCTCCTCGCTCGTTTTGAGCATGGTGATCCCCCTGCGTGGGTGTTTCTCGTGCTCAAACTCCATAGTGGACCACGTGGTGTTCAGTTCTTTCAGTACTTTCTCCATACTCATTTCCTTCACGGCCTTGTCCACGATGTTGCGTACCTCCTCCTCAAAGTTGTGTAGGTTGAGTGACAGCAGGTCAGCCAGCGTTGTGCTCTCGTCCATGACGAACCGCACCTGTCAAGGTCACGCATAAGGCAGTGAGGTCGAAGGTCTTTGAATTCGTATAATTAAAATATCAATTGATGTTAATAACAGCACGATCAAACCTATTGTTAATTATTCAAACAATATTTCTTTAAATAAGAAAATCTGTATTTTGTAAATTTAGACAATAAAGAAACAAACAAAAGAACGGCTGAAAGAACGAATGAATCAAACGAATGAACGAATGAACCAACGAAACAACTCAAAGAAAGAAAGAAAGAAAGAAAGAAAGAAAGAAAGAAAGAAACAAAGAAAGAAAAGGAAAGAAAAGAAAAGGACAGACAGACCAAAACATTTTAAGTAAGTAAAACAAAGAAATAATGAAAGTAACAATCAAATGAACAAAAGAATAACAAGAAGACTCAACGAATCCCACAGACCTTGGTGGCGACCATGAGCTGCTGCCAGTGCCGGTCACGGATGGCAGGGTTCTGGAGCTCGCTGACGGCTCTGAGTGACGTCAACATGTTTTTGACGATGTTCTCGACTCCGGTGTAGGCGTCCCAGGCGCGCATCTCCTTGTCCAGTGCCCTGATGTCTTTGGCGAACTTCTTGCAATCCAGGTCCATTTGCTCCACGTTGATCTCCTTCCAGGGCGTGGTCTTCCAGTCGTCGATGGACGAGCGGACAATGATGATGTAGTCCCAGAGCTGTTTCAGCAGCTTGATCTCCTTTCGGCACTGCTTCAGCTGCTTGAAGTCTGGCACGTTCACCTCGAACAATGCGGCGGATTCCAGCAATGATGCCATTTCCTTCTCCATGTGCTGAATTTCTTCATGGTTCTGTACATACAATGCAGTGGAATGATTTTTGTAGCCTTTACAGCCGTGAAGCACACAGGGTAGAATGGATACATACATGAAAGTATTTACAAAGCCGGAGTCATAGTAAAAGTTGTTGTTTAAAGGAAAATATGAAATTTTAATTAATTCAAGCATATATTACAGTTTAAAAGATGCTAGAGGAAAAGGTAAATAGACAATTTGATGAAAGGTTTGAATGCATACATCACAATCATTAAAATGTAGGTATTTATATATGTCGCATGTGAATATGAATGAAATGAAAATGACTAACGTGCGGAGATTTATTCTTTAAACAGAATTTATTTAACACTGCAGTGTGTTTGTAGGGTTTCGCTTCTTTCCACACATACAGCTTTTTTCATCAGAAGTTCTCGTTTGTTGGAAGCGGGGGGGGGGGGGGGGATCAGGAATATATATTAAAAATATATATATAAAGCCACTGCCTTTTGTTATGATATGCAGCTGTTTAATATTTTTCAAATGATTGTCTGCTAGGTAGTGTGTTAGTGCTATTTGTAACGCTGTTTTGTGCCGTTTTTGAGTCTCAAGAACATGTCTATGATGAATGGTAGTTCTCTTTGTGCCGTTTTTGAGTCTCAAGAACATGTCTGTGATGAATGGTAGTTCTCTTTGTGCCGTTTTTGAGTGTTAAGAGCGTGTCTGTGTTAAAAGGTAGTTCACTTTGTGCTAGTTTTTGAGGGTTAAGCCGTGGGAACAGTGCAAATAACTGTTTAAGAACAAGAAAATGAAAGTGGCGGACGAGTATAGGTTAAGTCTTTAGACACAGATTTTATCTCGTAATGTCGCATGAACAGTGTAAATGACTATGCAATGATAGGACCTGTCGATAGCTATGGTGTGTGGTATATTTGTTTTTTACTAAGCAATGCCGTACGAATAATGCAAGTGACTCTAACTAAATACAGCTATCCAATGGATTTGTTTGCTATTTCTCATATTTGCTAAATATTCCGATTGCTCTACTGAAAGCCTGCAAGACAAGCTCTGGAAGGGAGTTCATACCCTGTCGAGGAGAACGTAGGGGCGTTCACAGTCGTATCGGAATGGCGGTATGGTACGGAACCGCTCCCTGAACTTATGCTGGCTGACGTCGAAGGTGGCGCTCCGCCGGCGAATGTTGGCGACCTCGTTAGCCTGCAGTGGCGCCACCTGTTGCTTGACAGTTATGCTGATCTTCTTAGTGTGGTTCCAGTGCTCTGGAAGTTCCTGTTTTAAGGCGAAATCAACTTTAAAAATTCAATGGCCTTATATATGTTATATATATTAAGTTAGTTTGAACTAGGCAGTTAGTAAAAATTAGATAAATAATAATGAATGGCTAGAAATAGTAATTAGATAAATAATAATGAATGGCTAGAAATAGTAATTAGATAATTAATAATAAATTAAGAAGGTTTAATCTGTGACTTGTATAGTAAATATTTTACGGTATTTCATACTAGTACTCTATGAGGTTTTTGTCAAGTGTATAACAGTCAGATTTTCAGCATGTAATTATATCCTTAGATATGCACGCTCAACCAAAAACAAAGTTAAGTGGCAAATGAAAAAAGAACAATAGGCATCTATTAGATACATGTTTTCATACATCAATAGCCTCTGTCCGTTAGAGAAACACGTTTTTCATACATCAATAGTCTCTGTCCGTTAGATAAACAAGTGTTTCATACATCAATAGGTAAACTCATTGTATTCTTAAGTCAGTGACATAAATTTGTCATGACGAATGCTACTGATCCATAATTTATTTGGATTTAATACAGCTATACAACGTTTTCAATTTTAATGATAACATCATTTGCTGTCATTCGTCAATGATAAAGATTACTCTACCATTGCATTATAATTTTTATTAATCTAATAACGCGCATTATTCTCAGTTTCTCAAACGTTAAAAGTCATTGATGGCATCTTAATACAAAAAATGTCACATTTATTATTTTAGAAAAGAATTCTAACCTGTAATTGCATGTGAACTTCTTCTGGCATCTCCTGATCGTAAGTTTTGAGGAGTTCAATGGTCTGTTTGAGAGGGTCAAACATCTCGTCTGTGGCTGCCTGGCGCTCTCTGACGGCCCCCAGGTTACCCATGACAAAGACCAGGCCCTCGTAGTCACCCTCACGCACCTCCTTTTGTAGTCCAGCGTCTGTCTTCTTGATGAAATCGGCTAGCTCTTTCAAGCTAATGATAATGTGCAAACGATAGGGTTACCTCTTAACAATCGATGATCTGCTCTTGAACATATGTACACTTATTCACACAAGTGTACGCTAAAATTCACCCAGTTGGGTTGACAGATGATACGGATTGTATAGTTAAAATAAATGGGTAGATATGGAATGGAACACAAAGAGACTGATGGGAGATAGGATTTGACCTAATGGTGCAATTAATTAATAGCAATCTGATGGTAGATTGACAGAATGTGTTCTAATGGTGCAATTAATTAATGGCAATCTGATGGTGGATTGACATAAAGTGATCTAAATGATGAGCTGTACAAACACCCGAGGTGCCGCTTTTGAAAGTATCCCCTATTTGTGTTCCATTAATGAAATGATGAAAATGCCCACACTTTTACGACAAGGAAATGGTGTTCGAAACCTCACCTGTTGGTGACGTGATCAATAAGATGCTGCTTGAACATAAAGCTCCATCGTTTGATGATGTTCAGGAGGGCTTGCTTGAATGGCTTGGCATCTACTCGGAACCAGAAGTCGAAGACTGTGACTGGCTCAATGACATCAGCTTCCTGATATATTCTCTCATACGTATCAATCTAGACCCAAAACAATAAACTATGTGCGAAATTCTTTTATAATTTCTGGTCATAGTTAACTTATATTTGTGTCTTTGTGTAAAAAAGTACAAACACAGTTTACACTTCTATTATAAATCAATTTCGAAACACTTTGGTGATTATGATTATTGCGTAAATAACAATAATGATTTTGTTAAAAATTCATATGGATTTGTATTAGAGATTTATGTTATAAAATTTCTTAAGTGTTTTATAGCTCACAAGTTCGTCCTGGTGTCAACGATCAAAAGGGAATGTTAATTTGAAAAATCCCACTGATCTGAATTGGCCTTGACCCCACAACTCAGCTGGAGGTTGGTGCCTCTATTTCCCGAACATCCAGTTCTCCATCATTTCCAACCCAACGACAAATTTGTACAAGCTCTCTACAATTCAGACCAACGAAAGACTTGCACAAGCTCTCTACAATTCAAACCTAAGGTTAGATTTATACATGCTATCTACAATTCCAACCCAACGACAGGTTTGTACATGTTCTCTACAATTCATGCCAAATATAGACTTGTACAAGTTTTCAACAATTCCAACCCAACTTGTACAAGCTCTCTACACTTCCAACCAAATGACAGGCTTGCACATGCTCTCTACAATTCCAACCCAGTGATACACTTGAACAAGCTCTCTACAATATTTTGTACAGTTCGCATGCTACAGTTGTAACAGCTAGTCATCTCACCTGTTCTTTGAACTGGGCAAGCGTCGGTGGACTCTCAGGCACTCCTTCATCCGCATGGGCCTCGATCTCTTCAGCAGTCAGCACGTGGTTGTACAAGAGGAACTGTCGCATGAACTCATTGCGGTCATCCACCCACAGGTAGGCATAGTTGTCAAAAGAGCTGCGATAATCGTTGACCTTGGTCATTATGGTCTGAACACGCTCCCTCAGCTCGGATCTCATATCCGACAGTTCTTCCATGTCTTCAAGGTCAGGCTATGAGACAGAGTTGGAGAGTGTGTGTGTTAGTGAGAGAAAGTTAGAGAGCTAGAGAGAAAGTGGGAAAGATGTTAAAGAGAGAGAGAGAGAGAGAGAGAGAGAGAGTGGGAAAGATGTTAGAGAGAGGGAGGAAAATATGTTAGAGAGAGAGTTAGAGAGCGGGAAAGATGTTAGAGAGAGTTAGACAGAGAGTGGGAAAGATGTTAGAGAGAGGGAGGAAAAGATGTTAGAGAGAGTTAGAGAGTGGGAAAGATGTTAGAGAGAAAGAGTTAGAGAGAGTGGAAAAGATGTTAGAGAGAGAGAGAGTTAGAGAGTGGGAAAGATGTTACAGAAAGTTAGACAGAGAATGGGAAAGATGTTAGAGAGAAAGAGAGAGAGTGGAAAAGATGTTAGAGAGAGAAAAAAAGTGGTACAGAAATCTAGAGGGAGAGACAGAAGGCGAATAGGAAAGGCTAGAGTGTTTGGGAGACCGAGTTAAACAGGGAGGTTTCTGGACAACGGTGGGTCAACAGTGATTCAACAGAGGATCCAATTAGGACAAACCATTAAAGTAAACGATTTTAAATATACCGAGTATTACATGCAAATACAGCCGTGAGGTACTTTGAAACCAGTTCTTTACAACCATTTTAATTGAGACACTAGTTGTTTTGTCTAAAGGCAATTTAACAAAATGCATTAGATTGTATGATAATTAAATTTCACATCTATTTCAACCTGTGTATGTGTGAAAGAATACGTCTGCGTGCGTGGTTATATGTATGTTGTGTGCACGATGTGTTTGTGACCACATGTGTGTGTAATTAATGTCCACGTGTTTGTGTGACTGCATGTGTGTGATATATACATGTCCATGTGTTTGTGTGACCACATGTGTGTGATAAATACATGTCCATGTGTTTGTGTGACCGCATGTGTGTGTAATTACATGTCCATGTGTTTGTGTGACTGCATGTGTGTGATAAATACATGTCCATGTGTTTGTGTGACCACATGTGTGTGTAATTAATGTCCACGTGTTTGTGTGACTGCATGTGTGTGATAAATACATGTCCATGTGTTTGTGTGACCGCATGTGTGTGTAATTACATGTCCATGTGTTTGTGTGACCACATGTGTGTGTGTAATTACATGTCCTTATGTGGATCTGGCTGAAAACAACAACATACATTATAAAGGTTATAAGCAAAGAATCCAAGACACCGATATCAATCCTTTCAGAACAGAAAAATAGGAAATGAATCCATAACGAGAAATTGCTTTGCTTCATCACTCATGCAATCAAGATTTAACATGTCTCGCACTACGGTCAGTTTGCAGGCTGCCACGGTTGGCAGGAAGCTCGCTGGCACTAGTTTACCTGGTAATGTTCTTGTCCGGAGTGTGCAGCCAAGCGTGGGATGAGTGAAGCCTGCTTGTAAACATCGCCCACCAGACTATCCATCAGGTCTAAGAATCCGTCAGGAGCATCGAAATCCAAGGATGGAATGAATACCATTTCGGGTACCTGTAGCAAACAACTGTTTGGTTAACAGCACGAAACCTTTAATAAGTAATAATGTAAAAATAAAATCTACAAAAGTTCTATTTCGCTTTACCAATACCGAGGTCAATAGAGTACTGACACAGTCAAACAGAATATTTTTAATGGATCCCATTGAAGGGCTAAACGATCTATCAATCTGATATCACCCGTTACAGTGCAAACACAATACAAATAATTATTCCAAGAATCAACAAATAACTTCCCACACTTCTTGAAACCTTTGAGTTCAATGCGTTAAGCCAGTAACAGTGTTTATCATCGTAAAATCAAGAGCGATGAAAGCGGACGTTTAAAGAAATTAAAAAATTCTACTTGCCAGTAGTCATTGTAAAGTTGCGTTCAACTATGCCAATCAGCAATATAAGAAAATTAATTCTACGCTTACGCAAAAATGTAAGTTGTGGTTCTGACAATTAAGCCTTCTCTATTTATAATGGCAGCCTACACCCCATGCAAATCGAATAATAGCCAATGACTTATACATATCGAACAGAAGTCCATGACGTATACGGACTGAACAGTATCCTATGACGTATACAGATCGAATAGTAGTCCATGACGTATACAGATAGAACAGTTGTCCATGGCGTATACAGATCGAACAGTAGTCCATGGCGTATACAGATCGAACAGTAGTCCATGACGTATACAGATCGAACAGTACCCTATAACGTACACAGATAGAATAGTACCCAATAACGTTTGAAGATCCAACACAGACAGAAGAAACATGACCGGCCTTTTCGCCTTACCTGAAGTTCCAAACGGGCCTCGGACAGAGCCGAGGGCGTTTGCTTGGGGTCGGTGTTGTTCAACAAGTACATGAGACTGCACTGGATGGTGCTGAAGAACCCGTCTACAACCATCTCGTCCACGTAGTCCACGTACGCCTTCCACGTGTCCAAGTCCTGGTCGGCCTTGAAATACTCTCGGTTTTGCTGAAGACATACAGAGACATTGGCATGAGAGCGTGTTTCGATTGAGTACACTTTGTGAAAAAAAAAATCAAGCTAAATTGTGCCGTTTGATTTGATGATATCAGAGCCAGTGGATTGTAGATGTGGAAAAAGCATTAAGCATTCTTTAAAATCAGATGACATAAGTGATTGCATTACCGTGGATTAGGCATATGTGCGCTGGTGTTGAAAGGTGATTGTGCGTGCGTGGACAATCCTTCTGACACAATGCCACCTAATTACAAGAAACATTCAATGTTCGTGCGTGCTTGCGTGTGTGAAAAGAGGGACAGCACTCCTACACAAACGCCACAAGCGCTGGAAAAGGTTGCAAAGCATAATGAAACACAATCTTTTATTATTTTAGGGACGAGATTTACATGTAGTTGAACATATTCGCACGTGGTAACTGTCAAAGTTTCTCTATGTCTACATTACATGAAAGCCAATAAATAAAGAAATCAACATGAAGAACTCATGGAAAGAACTAACCATATAAATGGTAAATACAACTAGTGTCAATGGCAATACATAATACTGAATGGGTAAATAAGACGTGTGTTTTTGGATAGAAGTATCAAGATGGATAAATAAAACTAGTGCTAAATACAAGAGCTAACAATGAATGGGTAAATAAAACTAGTATTAAATACAAGAGCTAACACTGCATGGGTAAATAAAACTAGTATTAAATACAAGAGCTAACACTGAATGGGTAAATAAAACTAGTATTAAATACAAGAGCTAACACTGCATGGGTAAATAAAACTAGTATTAAATACAAGAGCTAACACTGAATGGATAAATAAAACTAGTATTAAATACAAGAGCTAACACTGAATGGGTAAATAAAACTAGTATTAAATACAAGAGCTAATAATAAATGAGTAAATAGAACAAGATTTACTTGCAAGCACAACACAACAATGCCAACACCTAATCGGTAAGCGTTACGCTAGACCAAACCAGACAACAAACCTTTTTCAAAGATTAATTAGCAATTCTTTTCTCTTCACATAATAATTTCAAAAACGAGTATCATACTTGCTTTAAGAACCTCACCTTGAGTAACTCGTGGATTTTGTCGCCAGCGACCTTGACCTCTAAATAGCGCTTGTTGATGCGGTCTGCCCTATCGTCAAGGTTCAACAGCGTGTCGTGCTTGTCTTCCTTGCGCTCAAACAAGGGCTGCTTGCTCCACGTGGTCATAATCTTCTGGATTTCCTCCACGTTGTCCTTGGCCTTCTGAACCCGTATCTCAAGGTCGTGAACGAGATCTCGGGTCTTTTCAATGTACTCCCACACTCCTGTGTACAGAGAGTTTAACAAGTGATTTCGCGTTCGCGTTTCATTTGGAAATAATTCTAAGAGTGGTCACAAATGAGAGCTCGTGATGATAAGGACAGTGGTTGGCAATATTTATTTATTTTACACGGACCTTCAGCAGTCTTTTTGGTCAAACGCAGACAGCACTCGTATTTCTATGAGCAAAATTAATTTAACAAAGCAGTGTGTCAACAAGAGCTTGCATTAAACACTTATTAGTAAGTATGATTAGTAGAAAAAAGCATTATTTAGAAGTAAAGGCCTGACAATTTAAAAATTGTTCAGTGTGAAAATAGCAAAATCTTTAGAATTCTCATTTAAAGAAAACCGTTCTTTTAAAATCAATTGTGGTTATATATTAAAGTATACAACAGAATGCCATTCTTATTATGGGATTATATGGCTTTATTGATGAGGTTAAGAATTGCAGAATACTTACTTCAAATTAAAATCTGATGTAAAATGATCATACAAGAAACGCAAGAATATATTTTAAAAAATGCTACGTCACGAATAAAGTAATGGCAGAAAAGAGATTAAATTGATGTTATAACAATGAAACTGATGATATCATAAATAAACTTGGTGATATCACAAATAAAAGTGAAGGTGCCATAAATAATACTGATATCATAAATAAGTATGATGAAGTAAAATTCGCCAAAATCTCAAAACAAAAATCTTCGGCTGGTTTCCTTGTGAAAGAGCAAACCATCTTGCTCTGGCTTTTAATGAATGCAAAACTCACCATCCTGCTTCCAGTTCATGGACTTTTCAGCCTGTTCCAGCTGGACATCAATTTCTTGTAGCTGTCCTTCAATGAGCGGAAACTCCACTTCCAGGACTATCTTGCGGACTTTGTTGTACCACTGCACCGTCAGGTCCAGATTGGCCACGAACTTTCGGAAGAGGTCGTTGTTGGAGTACATGGTCGTTGCGCTGTCAGGGATCTCGCCCTGGTCTCGGATCTGGAGGTATTTTACCTCACGCAAGACAGCCACAAGCTGCAAGGCAGGATTCATGAGGAGTAAGCTCCCTTGCACATAACTTACCGCAGGCAAATCTGCACTAGTTTATACATTTCCTACTTGTATGTTCAATATGTATTTCTATAATATACAATCTTACACTAGCATACGTAATGTGTATTTCTGCAATACACATTCCTTCACTAGTTCACATAATACACATTCCTGCACATGTATATACAATACTTATATTCCTACACTAGTATAACAATACATATTTCTAGAGAAGTAAATACAATACATATTCCTATAGTATAACAATACATATTCCTAGAGAAGTAAACACAATACATATCCCTACACTTGCATGCAATATACATACCTACACTAGTAAGTACACATTCAGTCATGAAAAAAAATGGTGCCTCAACAATAACAATGGCTGACAATTTTAAAAATACACTAACAAATTAATGAGTTTTGAGTGAAGACATCTAAAATCTCATTTCAAGTTCTTGGCAACTGAGATCAGAGAAACCTGTAATAGTAGACTCTAGGACAGTTTCTTTGCAGTTTAACTCACATTGGAAGTAGGCTTATTTGAGAGATCTTTAGTTTTACCGATACTGAAGTATTACTTTAGATTACCTTTGGATCAAAGTTGACTCTGATGTATTTGCTGTCTGGATCTCTGGAGATAAGAGGTTGGTTAAGATTGAAGGAACAGTCTTCATCCACATGACCTTTCCACTCATCATAGATTTGTTTGTCCCATCTTCAAAACAGTCAATACCATGAATGAATAATAATAAGCAACGAGCTGGATGATACACTAACTTAAAGTGGTCAAATAACAATAGAAATCAAAGAACTGTATACTGTCAGTCAATTCTATTTGCAAGCTTTAAGATCTATTTTCCAATGATAGGATGCAGACTTACTCAGCAAGAAGATTCATCATCTCCTCATACTTTTTGAAGACAAACACTGCCTCCTCAGAACTCATGCATCTAAGACAGAGAGAGGCAAGTTATAAGAAAATACAGTAAAAGTGTGTAACTTCTGAAGAGATACTGACTTTTATAAAATGTACTAATTACTCAAATGGATTAAAAAAATAATTTTTAAATAATGAACAATTCTTACAAATAAATCTTTAAGCAAGTGCAAAAAAATAATTTATAGGAAACATTTTTTAACATAAGCATAGTTTAATTCACGTGTTTATATTTTCTTAATTTTTCAACATGCATTTCTTCTTGTAAGCAACCCAGAGAATTTATAGTGATACAAGTAGTGCTCTATGATAATTTGGGAAGGATTTGTTTTTGATCATTATTGTAATTTTTACTATGTGTATTCTTGGAATTAATAGTCAGAAAAAGACAGAGTTAGTAGATGAAACCTATATCCAGCTGATTCGTACTCTAGAAAATAATAAGAAATCATTTCTACAGTTATCTCTATTTACTAACCAACAACTGGCCTACTACATGAGGACCTATTCTGTTAACTTTTCTCTTTTCTTAAAAGTAAGAATTAATTGTTTCAAAATTGCTTGGCTATCAGTGTAAATCCATCTAGATAATAATGCTGAGATTGAGAAATAACTTTTATGTGCATTCTTTTTCTCATTGTGTGTGCATGTGTATACATATTTTAGAGTTGTAGTTTCTTCTTACACAGATTAAGCTATAATTGCTTTACATTAAATTATTTCACTATTTTCACTAAATGATGCTTTCCATACCACTACACATGCAATAACAATGACACCTGTATACTCACTGATAAATGGCAAGCCTAAGTTATCACAATGTACATATCAGCAAAAAGAATTTATCAGTGCATGATTAAGACTGTAAATGAAATCCTACAGCTGTTTTTATAACAATGGAAAGCTACACACGGATGGTCAATGTGCTTGAAGGAACCCATGGGATTCTGAATGCGATGTCGAATCTCATTTGCCCAGAGCAGGCTGCCTGATACTTTTGGCATGTTTTTGTGCACAGGAGACCACCCTTTTGCCTTTTTGATCTCCACCTGCTTGTCATAGATTTGTTTCACTTCATTCAGCTCAGCATCCATCATCATAACAATCAGGGAGTATTTAGAATCAAAATCCTTCTTGATCAGAGGTCGTTCTAACAAAGCACCCATGATTGCTATTAACTGTGCACAAATGAAACAAGGAATTCAATGTAAAGTTACCTAAACTGTGATAAATATCAGCATAAACTGAATCTGTTTGTAGTTTGACATTGTATAACTGATATATTTATTGTTACTATGAAATAGTTTAATATTTTTAGATTTATATATCATCTAAGAAAATAAACACAATTGCCTAAAAGAACCTATACAAACATATAAAGCAGACATGGTTGCATCATATTTATATATAAAGTGTCTGCATTTTCCATATTAATAATAAAATGTATAATAGCAGTTAATATATAATCATAGTCCCAGGCAAACAAATAATGAAATCACAGTTTTAATCAAGCACCTACTGAACTAAATATATCGAGAGCAATAGTATTTCTGTGTTTACTATAGATTTCTTTGCTTGTGTATTATTATTATCAATATTGAAAAGTTGTTATATATTCTTTTAAAGTTATATTTCAAAATATAAAATACATCTTATTAACAAGAATTATCATTATTGTTATTATTGTATTTTATTGCATAACTTCTTTAATAGTTAACACTATATACAAATTCATAAGACATAAATAGACTCATAAATGATTGAATTTATTGAAAACAAGCTCTAGAATGATGAGTCAGAAAATGTATTTACTTTAAATTGGAACTGATAACTTGGATATTATGTTCTATTTCTTCTAGCAAAAATAAAAGCACAAATTCATGGGCACCATTCTGGTACTGAGAGAAAATTCAACTCTTAACTAGTTGGAATTTAAACTGGAGCTGATAAAGTAGATATAATATTCTCATTCTTTGAGTGAAAATTAATGTACCATTTTATTGGCACTCTTTTTGATATTTATAGATAAAAATTCAATCCAATTATCACAAGCTGGAATTATCCTAAAAATAATCTTATTAACACAGCTAACCCACAGCAATTGATGGGGAGAAAAAAAACATGACCAACAATCATACATACTTAAAAACTCAGTCCCATATGATAATTATTGCAGAATGAGTTTCTGCAAAATATATATGTGTGTATATATATATATATATATATAAAATGAGGCCAAACATGCATTTTCATTTACCTTGAATATTGATTCCAGGCCAGAGCAGTCATCAAATCCCTGACAAACGATGGTTGCCATGCGTCTATCAATATCACTTATCTTTTCCTGAAAGTTTTTGTAGACTTCAAGGAATTCCTGTAATATAATAAGCATCTTTTAATAAATGAAAAAACATGTATCATTAATTTTAAATTAGAAAGTAAATTGAAAAGAAAATGTAAGCATTAAAGTGTTGATGAAATATTGACCATTTACAATATTCTGACCTCAAATAGTTATCTTTAACCATAGTGATTTATGATATCTGAATCATTTATAATATATATTTATCTCACACATTAGTTATTTATAATTTATATTTATTGATAGCCATACCGGCTGTGCAGGGTCCAAGCAATCATATTTTCCCTCTGCAAAGACTTTATACTGTTCCTGAAAGTCTTCAAAGACAGCAATGACCTGAGCTGACAAAGTCTTGCCTTGAATTCCACCTAATTCAATTTTCTCCAGCTTCATAAACTCCAATGCTGTCTCCATCAAAGACTGTAATCAGCCATATCATATACAAAGAAAAAAATTAAGACATACCACCAGTTTTCCCCCTAGAATTTAAAAGTTTTATAAATTTTACATGTATCAAAGAGAAAAATCTGTTAGGACTTATTCTACTAAACTTGAATGTGCATGGAAATAAATATTGCACATATCAACATATTCTTATATTTTTGTGTTTGACTGTTATTCTCACTATAGTCAAAATAGTGGCAACAGCTAGCTGAATTATATTTATACTTTTTAATTTTAAAAGACTGTTGACATTACATTAAGTTAAAAATGCAAAAGCAGGTTAATACATCGATCATTTAAGATAATTCAGGACTACAAACAAAGAGCTAGCAACTGACATTCACATTATCAAAATCTCATTTTAAAATCATTCTAAGTTTAAATTAAATTGATTACATTAGTTATTACAACAAAAAGTTAACAAAAGATATTTACACAATGTCACCACACATTTGAAAATCAAGGACTGAACAATAAAACATACCTCTACTGTTTTCACACGCTCAACAAACTTGTCATAGCGAGCAAAGACCAAGTCTGAACTGAATTCCCACTCTCTGACTTGTTGCCCTTCTTTGAAATAGGTCTTCAGCTTTTGGCGATGATCATCATAAGTGTCTCGGAAAGCGCAGAGCACTTTGTTTGCCTTACGCACTTTGTCTATCATTTCTTCAGCTTCCCCCTTGAAAAGCTCATCTGCAGCCAAAAAATTTCTGGCCTGCCAAAAAAACCCCAAACAATATTTTCTTGTAACTCGAGATTTTGCTGCATGTGGATTTACTCTTATAAAACATCATTTTTGACAGAATTGGTAGACTATGAAAGAAAGATATTCATTTTCCACAAATATAAATAATATAAATAATTACTCTTGTCATGCATGACAAGAATATGCTTACAATCTCAATAATCATGTTACAGATTTCTTGCAGTAGGATGATTATACGGGCTGGAGTGTTATAAAATGTTGAGTTTGCCCAGATCAAGCAGACAGTATGTATCATGGGTGCCAACATAGGAATGGACTCATCAAACTCTGCCTGCTCAAAGTCCTCAATATGGTGACGCAGAGGCTTCAGGTATGTATTGATGTCCTGAGCCTCAGTCAATGCTGAAACACAGACCATATATTTAATTTATATAATTAAAAGTGTAAGGTAAATAAAATTTATTTAAATGATCAGGCACAATTAAGTATTCATTTCAGTATTTTCAAATTTGGTGACTTATCAAGGTAGTCTGACTGATCATAAGAATTACCATACTAGCTATGACTGAAAACGTTTGATGTTTGTTGTCTATTTCATTATTTTATTATATCTGTATCAAGCAATATTAACAGTCATCGATTTATCTATGCATGAACAGAGTATATCAATGAATTTTTATTTTATTGTCGAAGATTTGAATTCAGTTGCCAAATGTTTTTAATATATAGTAAGCACTAAATTAATTACCTGCCACTACATCTCTGAA
This sequence comes from Sinotaia quadrata, assembly GCA_028829895.1. Taxonomy (NCBI): domain Eukaryota; kingdom Metazoa; phylum Mollusca; class Gastropoda; order Architaenioglossa; family Viviparidae; genus Sinotaia; species Sinotaia quadrata. The sequence goes on along the minus strand of CM054182.1, from coordinate 90,343,722 downwards.
GATGTTTTTAAAGGAAGGGGAGTAACTGCTTTTGCTTTTGTCCAGCAGCTCTGCCATCTTCCTGATTTTGGGATCTCGCAGCTGAAAGCCAGGAATAAAATATTTAAAGAAATCAAGTTTCATGTCATGTCACTGACCATGGCTTTTAATCATTATAATTATAAATTTTTAAAATAAATGTAAAATTTCATGTACAAAATTAAGTACTAACAATCACAACAAACAAAATTAATCAAATAAACTATTAAACAACTGAGTTCTCACTCAGAGATACCAAATATATTTCCTTTTGAACAAAAATATATATTAATGGAAATATAGAACAATAAGTAAATATTAAACATAAAAAAATGAATTAAAAATATCTGCTTTGAATTCTGATCACATTATGCATAATATAGTTGCCTGATTGCACTGATGACCAATTACTATAGTTAAATACAGTAAAAGTGTATTGAAATCAACTATTAATGATGGTTACCACATTAAACTGATGCCAGATGACAAAAGTACTCAATAGTTAACTAACCTGTTCATAAATGCATTCCAGGTTCTGAGTTTTGTTTTCCCAGAATTTGATTTCTACCAGTGGGGTTGGATTGAGGCCTTCTAACAGTGGCTGGATGGAGTCTCGTTTGAGAACATCCCGGATCTGGTGTGTCCATTCAATGATGACAGTTTCAATTGCATGCACTAATGCACGATCATAAGTGTCTCCACTGCTACAGAATTAGAAATAAATGTAATAGAAGTTGTAAGTACCTGTATTTAATTTTTTCTAACCATATACTTAAGTTTTATCTGAAAAATGCCTCAATGAGTGTGTTTGCCTCAACCAAATAATGCTTTTGTTTAAAATGTATTTTAGATCCTACACTGTATATGCTCTCTAGCTGTATCCATGTAAACTGAGTCATTTGTGGGATATTAGTAAAATACAGAGGTTTTTCAAGAAATGTCTGACATTTATTAATAAAAAGTGTCCTGTCATAATATATTTTTTCAAAGATAAGAAGAAATGTACATGTATCAAAAGACATATATCAAAATCTAAATCCTAGAAGAAAAGCATTTAAATGAATTGATTCATATGTATAAACTTTAATCTTCATGTTTCAAAATCTAAAATTAAATTAACTTTATTACACAATATGCTGATTGTTTCTTGTTATTTTTCCTTTTACAAAATAATCATCTGTACATTGGAAAGTAATACTAATATAATTTGCAAAAATAGATATCTTCAATAATGTAATATGGTGTGTATTAAAGGTGTCTACATGCTTATTTGTAATTAGTTCTTATCTTTTATATATTTTCCCAACAATCTACAATAGATTATTATTTTACTGCTTACGTTTCTATTTCTTCTCTTTCATCAACTTCTTCAGCCCCAACAGGGAGAGGCAGAAGTGTTTTGCCTTTAGCTTGACCAGATACAACATAGACATTGCTCTTCAGGTTGTGCACATGTCGTTTCACATCCTCAGACACAACTTTTGGCCAGCGGTCATGATTCTTCTCATTGGAAAGAAGTGGCACTAACACCTTTAGAAATAAAGAAAGATATTTAAATAATTGTTTTATATAAATAGTATATAAGATATTGTAAAAATTAAAAATTAAAATTAAAACAGTAGCAACAATAACATATTTTAAATTACATTGTACTTTTAGTTTCTTGTTATTTATCAATACAATAATTTCATATTTTTTGTCATAGATTTTATTCATAAAAATAATTTACAAAATGAGAATTAATGGGATATTAGCAGGACAATCACAACATTTATTATCATTTTGCAGCCAGGCTGCTATTACATATATATATATATATATATATATATATACATGTATATCTAACTAATAAACTCATTTAAAATTAATAAAATAAATATGATGCTTATAAATTATATATATTAAAATAAGTTTATTAGTTAGATTTATATGCTGGTAATAGCATGAACATGTATGTGTGTATGCATATATATGTGTGTGTGGCTATGCTCAAAATGATGCTCACTGTCTCAAAAATAATTTTATGAAGCTGATACCAGAGAGGTTATTATTATACATTCTCAGTTCCCCTATTAAAAAAAAAAAAGGTAGAAACGAATATCTTGCTGATCTAAATTTTGCAGAACTCTCTTTATCTGAATCTTTTATTTCTCTGTTTTTCACACAATCAAATGCACACACAATCAAATGCACACACACACAAACACACACACACACACACACACACAAATATACCTCTGACATACATCTGTATATTCACAAATAAATATAATTTACAGTTTACAGTGAATGATCATTGTATCATCAAACTAATCTTATTGTCTAAGGATAACCAAACATTTTAAACAGAGGGTACCTAAATATATCCATGCAGTAATTTGTACCAACCTGAATACATGTATATGCAAATATAGGCCTACAATAAATAAATAGACATACCCCATCAACAAAAGCTGAGAGCTGATCCAGCGGTGACTGAGACATGTCTCCATATAAAAGTGAGGTTCTCAAATTTGTGTCTTTGGTAACAGGATCTTTTGACTTTTTAACAAAATAGCAAGCTTTGCCTTTTGGGTTGTTCGGCCATTCGTACTGAACATTGAGACCACCAGCGGCAGTGGCTATTATTAGTATTGCTTGAATATCAGCCTTTTCAAAAAAGTCCATAAACATTTGTTTTGATTCATCCAAACTGTACATTTTAGCAAACCTGTCTGCCTTTATTCTCATTGTCTTAATTACATAATCTGCCATGAATTCCACACGGGAATCGTTGAGTTCCAGTTCGTCTGCCATTCTGCCGTCTGTTTATTCTATTTCTCAGTTACACTTTTTGGAAAAATGATTAAATGTAGTCGAAAAAGAACATCTTTGTAAACATACCACAACTGTCCTGTCTATATCGAATATATAACAAGGCCTCACTTGCTGTTCAAATATTTTTTGGTGGGAGGCCTTGTGCGTGCTTACCGCTTCCATGCACGCGTGTAACTACAGCTGGTTGTCATGGAACGTTGCTAGGACTGTAGTAGCCTCGCTTTGAAATTCAGTTGGGTTGGTAGCGTAAATGGATTTGCAAAATATCAATTGGAATACCTATTAGTTTATTTTATTGTATAAAAGTTAAAATATTGCATTTAATAAAAATAATGATATATATAATATAAAAAATAATGATATAAATATATCCTGTTGAAGAAATGTTGTTTCTGATCATGTTTAAAATACTAACAGCTGTACTAAATATATTTGAGCAGGTCCATAAATTAATCCAATTTGGTTTTGGCATAAAAAATATATCATTAACCATAACAGCTTTTAATATATTTTGCTAAATAAATGTATAAAAATAATTAGATAGTAAGTATTATTGGGGTATGTTCTTTAGAACTGCCAAGTGTACTATTGTAAACGCATTCTTTTGATATAACGGAAAACGTTTTACGCAGATATTGTTGTGGGCACGAATACTAACTTATTAACTACACGATGTCTAACGCATTTAGACAAAGTCGTCTGCTATTCATTCTTGGAAACGCACACTGTTTTAGGAAAAGGTATGAAACTATACTTTCATCAGGATTCTTATAATATTTAACGTATGTTTATTTTGTAACCTGCTTATTAACTGTGTATTATATTAATGGGGAAAAAACAAGACAACATTTAATTTTAACAGCGACTATGACCGTGAGCATCTGACTAGCCTCGGTACTGTCTTTTGTAGGCTGTAAAACTGAGATTTATGCTAAGTGATGTACTAAAACTTCTAGCAGATACTTTAGGTTTGATTATGTACCAACTTGCCGGAATAATTATTATCTGTAAAAATAATTGTACCACTTTAAAACCACGATCTTCCAGCAACTGAGCAAGAAGAACAGATGTGTTCAAAATTAATTTAAAATTAAATGTACACGAAATAGTCATGCATCCAATTGCATAAATTATATTATTTTTCTTTATTTTAAATTAGTCGACTATTATAGTCGAGTTATGGTAATTTGAACCTAGATAATAAAGATAGATTTCAGGATAGCTATATTATTATTAATATTTTTCAGATATTATTGTGAAAATATTTAATAAGTCTTTATGCACATTATGCTTAATTTGAGTTTGATAACTTAATTATACTTAAATAAATAGGTCCTTGTGTTGGTGAATTGACCATATAGTGTAATTAAACATTTAATTTACGACAATTGACATGTGATATAATAATTAATATATATGTATATATCAGTTTTCTTATTTAGAAAAAGAAGCAAACAAATCAAAGCCATAGTGCACTATTGCTTATTGTTAACTTAAATCCAGTATTATTTAAAGTATTATTTAAATGACAATAATGGATAGTATTAAAATTGAACTCCATGAATTTTCCATCCAATTTATTCCAAAGCATGAAATGCACATAAGTTTAAAGTAATCACATAATGAAGTTGAAAGATAATGTATGTAATTTGTTTTCATTGACTTACAAAAGTTACATGTAAATTATCACTGTTATTAGTGGAATAAGTAGCTTAGCACAATAGCAGTTAAAATGACAAAACTTTTATACTACATATTGAGTTTGATATATAGATATTATCCATAGATGCTGATAGTTATATTATTGTTTCTTGTCTTACTCTTAGCATGACTGAGTAAAATTGAATATAATTCATCATTTCATGATATTCTAAATAACATTTCCACTGAAATTCAACTTACATGTTGAGTTCTAACTACTTCTGATGACTGTATAAGGAAAACTATTAGATATAATTTATTAAATCATATGCATAAGTTTATGTAAAACTGATCAGGAAATAGGTCAGCTTTCAACTTGCTGTTTCTTTTCTTTAGACAGGAACATTATGTTAAAAGTTGTGTTTCTCAGATATGCTTAGAGTTAGAAACTTATACTTTTATATCATAGACTACTGTGACCATTTCTTTCTCTTGAAAAGTAATGTACATTTTGTTAAAAAAAATATTTTGACCACATTATTAATAAGATATGACAAATTTCATTTCATACGAAATATTTCTGAAGTAGTAAATTGGCTTGATGCTTTAGTGCTTCTTTACTCAAACCATAATGTGATATTCATACTAGAGCATATTTGTAGAAATAACAATACTGTTTCATTGTCTCTGGTAGAGTGTACAGTGGAATCCTGTGATAATGCGAATTCGGATATAACGTGGTTGTGGCATGGCTCCCAAAATTTCATATTTTCATTTGCAAATGGAATTCTTTCTTCAAAGTTTGTGAAAAAGAGTATAAAAAATATTTAACTTCATTTGGGAGATGATATCGCATATGAATTTGAATATACATGTAATATGATCGTGGCATGATTCCTGAAATTTGAAATTCATATTTTGTGTACTTTTCTCTTACTGTGAAAAATTATATAAGTATGAGAAATAGTGTGTAAAACATTTATTATCATTTTTGGGAAGAGTTCACATATGACTTTTAATATAAAATGATCCGAAATTTAACAATTTCACCAGGTTCTCAAAGTGTTATGCCAAAATAAACATTATTGGAAATGTTACATGTATTATCTTACAAACAAATAAAAATTAGTAAAACTATTTAATACAAATTAATTACCTATAAATATATTACCCATCCATTATTTTGAATTTATCTTAATAATGCATTCCATTTAATATTCATTAATATTAATAACCCAATTTTTTACATTTGACATGAATATACATGTTCAAAGAAAAAAGTAAAATATTGAAAAAACCTCACATTAATGTGACCCTGCTCTTATGCAAACTGATTTTATGGACCCCAATGAATGCCTTATAGCAAGGTTTCACTCTATTTATTGTCTACTTTTCTTAGAGAGTCAAGGTTATTATTGTCTAATTTTTTTGGAGTCAAGGTTATTCCTATTAGTATTATACAAGGTTATTCCTAATCCTATTAGTATTACAAAACCAGTATTATTATTAAAAATCAAACATATTTTCTTTGCTGAAAAGATTAAATCTCTTTTTTTATTTGTTGAAGTAAAGTTTTAAATTGCTAAAACTAAAAGTATGCTTTAATCAATAATTATTTCCTTATTTATTAGTATTTCATCATATCAGTCAATATTATTACAAAGTACTGGGTTTACAAAAGATTCTTTTCCATATTACTACATATTCAGTATGACTCTAAACTCAGGTATTTACACAAGATCAGATTATATTAAGATTACTTGTTATTAAATTATAACAAGATTGCTTTTCATTATTATTATTATTGAAATTATTATAAATTAACAGCCTAAACATTTACAGTGGGATATATTGATGCAACAAATTGCTTATATTATAAGGTTGCTAAGGACAGGACCAGCCATAAATGCTTCAGCCCTTGAGAAAAGTGTCATTAGAACAACAGAATCTTCTGATGCTGTATCTTGGTCCAGCAGTACTTATCAGCAATTCTCCTGGATTGGGCAGCATGCACCCTGCTTTCCAATTCGTGGTGAACAGATGCTTGTTCTTACTGAGCCCACACAGTTCTTTGAAGTACTAAAGGTAGAAATTAATTTAATATTTATTACTTAAAAAGTATGGTAGATCCAATTTATTTAGCTATTTAAAAAAGAAGGAGAAAATAAGAAAGAAAAATTATATACACAGGAATATATCATTATATGCACTCTCTAGCATTCTCTAAATCCATCAAGTACATTTAGCACTCTAATTTAGCATGAGCATTTGTAATATACAGGATGCCTGTTCATGCAAGTCATACTCTCTATGAGCAACTGAAGATTGAGTCCTAAAACTACAAAACTACAAGCGTGCTTGAAAATAATATTTTGTGTTTTTGTGCTTGTGTTAATTTAATTGAGATACAGACATCTTAATCATTGTGTCATGTTAATTTCTTTTTCATCTTAGTTGAAAACAAGAAAAGCCAAGACTAGAATAACTCTTGCATCACTATACTTAGGCACTGGCCCGCAAGAACAGGAATTGGTATGTGCATTATATACCTAGAAAAAGTAGAATGCATTCCATTATATTAATTCTACTTTTTACATTTCAGATTAGGAATTGTGTTTTATTCATAGGTGCATGTATTTTAGTATATTTTTAGCTTTACTTTTAGTAATTAAATAATATAATACATAAATATAATTATCAGATGTTCTTTGACCACATACTGGCACATATGCACACTTGTTTTGTAGGCTCTGTCCACCCTTCCAGTTATCCATTCATATATCACATCATATTCAAACATCCATATCAATATTGCAGTCTGTTTATCTGTCCATTTCCATGTTTATATGGCTATCTTTGTTAACTTTTTTCTTTTGTACCATTTTTTTTTAGGTTTCTTGTATGCATGAAGCATGCATGAATGCTGCCATTAAAAATAATGCTGAATTTGAAATAAACGTTTTATTGGATGAAACTAGAGGTTCCCGAGGCAAGGTGAATTCGCGCACAATGCTTCATGGACTGCTGAAAGAATTTCCAAAACAGGTTACTGTTAGCCTCTACCATACCCCAGACCTGCGAGGTTTTCTTAAAACTGTTATTCCAGAGCGTTTCAATGAAACAATTAGTTTGACACACATGAAAGTTTATCTGGTTGATGACAGTCTCATCATTAGTGGGTGAGTGTGTTTTGTTTGTTTCATGAACAAAAGTAAAAGTGATACTTACTGTTAGAGTATTAAAGTTAAGCTTGGAAATTATTTGATTTTGAGGAGTTTGCTAACTGATACATGCTTCATTCTGTAATGTTTACATTCTTATTTTTAAAAAACAAACAAAATCTTTAGATTTGCAGTTTCATTTAGAGATATGTTGCATTTCTTTTCTTCAATGTAAAAATTAATCAAATGAAATAAATTATTTACAACTTGTACTCTAATATTTGAGATAGGTTTTTTTTAGCTATATGTCAAGGTGGGCATTTTATGTAGATAAGTTGTAATCTACAGTATTTTAAATGCAGGTTTACTTTAGAATCACCAAAAATTTAAGTTTTCAAACTTAAAAGTATTTAATTGAAGTATTGTGAAATAAAATAATATGTTAATGAAAATACATTGGCCAGTAGCCATTTTTTCTTTTAATCATACATCATTCTATGAACACATATAGTATATACAATAGTTCACTCTACCTTTCATAGTAATGCCTGAATTTAAAATTTTAAAAATCATTTCTAATGGTGGGTTCAAGAATTGATCACTCTTAACTCTTCATATGCTAGAAAACAATAGTTATGTTATCTGTATATCAAGGGTAAATTGGGAACTGTAACTACATTTGATGAAAATTAGTGCAGCAAACCTGCCTAGAACTAGGATTTCACCTCAGCAATGATAAAGAGCTATAGCACTATGGTTATATGCTCAAAATTCTTATGCATCATGGAAAGAGAATTATGATATGATTATCTATTTACCTGTAAGTGAAATTGCCTCACTGACAGTTGTTGGATTCTCAAAACTGCAATACCACACTCCTTAGATGTATCAGGGCAAAGTATTCTGATTGCATCAGGCAATTTCTGGTACAGTGAAGTTACTAGAAATCACTACAATTATTGTTCTCCTTGAAGAAAGAAAAAAGCGCCCATGTATTATTGTAGTTTAGTCATAAGACTGTGAATTATAGAAATTATTCAAACATGGTTTCACAGAAATAATTGATGTCAAGTAATTTATTTCATTGTATGTATGTTTGATCATTGATTTAATAAATTTATTTTTAAATTTCTTGACCTTCTTATGCATATTGATAACTTTATGTTGGAGAAGAAAATGGGTGGATAGAGGCTTGCTAAATATATATTAAAGACAGATTTGTCTTCTCCTTTAGTAAGAAGTTTTCCACCCACAGAAAGATTGTGTGACTGTAAATGTTTACCTTTAATGTTGTTGAAGAGAGAAAACATTTATAGAAAACGCATATCCACCAAGTGAGAGAGACGAGTGTTGTCTGTTGGAGGATTATTAATAAAATAAATGAAGATTCTTTCACTTGTAATTAGTTTTGGATGATTAATTAATTAATAATAATAATCATAACCATTAACTAAGTGGCATTGGTGTCACATACAGATACATATAATACTTTATATGTGCATATTAACTGGCCATATTTGTGATATAGCATTGTGATGTGCATTTGTGCTCCTAAAATCTATAGTTACATGGTTGTAGTATACATCTTTTTGTGCTCTTGCAACCTTTGCTTGAGTTTTACTAGTCATCAGTGAATAGATGTATTGAGTTTTGATCAAATTATCTTTTGCTTTATTTTTTTATGTTGATTAGTTTCAGTGGAGATGCTTATTCTTCAACAAAATGGGACAAATTTAAATATTCTTTTTATTATTAGACTGGTTAGCTTTGTAAATTTGGTGGAGAAAAGAGAATACTTATCATTTCAAAAGAAAATATTAAAGAGACACCCAAACTATGTGAGAGAGTGTTGCTATAGTTACTGATATAAATGGACTGTTTGACCTAGGTAGGTTGAAAGCATTATATTCAGTCATGCAAACAAATACACTTTGGTCTGTTTCATCTTATTTACAACCATCAAAACATTCCATAATAAAGCAATGAAAATCGCCTTCATAATATCTACTATCTCTCATTAAACCATTCAAATGTATTACTATCATTTAATTATATTTTGCTTGCCTCAAATCTCCAACTTTGAAAGTCTTTACTAGAGAAAAATCATGAACTCATGAACATGAGGCCCCTAGTCTCAGAAGATACAAGTTTACCATGACCAATATGGCAGGCTCTGTGTAATAATTTATTTGCCAAGTGTTAGCAGAATTTTCAGGGAATTGCATGTTTATTTTTCAGCAGGCACCCAGCAGCCAGATAATACATTACTAATCACATTAACATTCACACTAATTAACTAAGTAAGTTTCTTTTCTTTTTACTTTTTCTTTACTTTTAAGAAAAAAATTGTAACTTCTTTATAAAGTACACTGGAACTTTTTAAGATGAAATAAAAATGTAATCTGATAAAATGTTAAATTGACAGTCGACAAACATTTGGAGTGCTGTAAAATTAATACTTGTTAATTAATTCATATATCACACACCACACACATCAAATCATTCAAATGGGATACACTTCTAATGCCCTTACAGAAGAATCTGTTTATACAGTTCCCACATAATATGCAACTTTTATATTGCCTCATGCAAAACACCCAATCTTAAATTAGAGTTCTTACGACAAAAAACGTTGTCTAAAAGCAAAGAAAAGCAGAGTGACACTTTTTGAGGAGAATATAAGCAAGATTGAAAATACCTAGAAAGTAGAAAAGGTGTTGGTATAGCACGTCATTATACAGTTATATAACATTGTTAATAGTATATAAGTATAACAGAATGATTTCAATTCTCATAATTGCTATATTTGTAGCCTAAATATGGACAGCTTTTTGAAACATAAAATTTTTTTGACAATCTTGTGAATTACACCCCAAAAATATCTGAATTCACAAATGCTGAACTCTTGTATGCTGATATGCTGGTTTGTCTCTTGTCCTGAATACAGTTTACCCATTTTCATAATGATTAATATAATTTTGTCCATATTCATTAGCTGTATGACATAATTCTAAAGTTGAGAAATTGTGATACTTGTAGTAATGTATTGAACATGATAATTTTTTATTTACAGTTTGTGTACATGTTCCTGCTTCTATCAGCTCAAGTTATCTGGTCATATCTGTCAAATGAGTGTTGCATAGTACTGTCACCTGTAGTCATAATTGCCAGAGAAGTGTAGTGCAGTACTGTCACTTACAACAGTCTTAATGCATTAATAACTGTTACTCATGTTTCAGAGCAAACCTAAGTGACAACTATTTCACCAACAGACAGGACAGATATGTTCTCTTCAGCGACTGTAAACAATTGGTAGACTTCTTCCATGAACTGGTCAAAACAGTTGCATCTTTTTCTTTTCAACTTCATCCAGACAATTCACTTTCCCTCCATCCCTCCTGGACCATTCACCCTTTCAAAGGTACAGAAATTTAAAGATGTGGAGTGTTTATGTGTGTTTGGGTGGACCCATTGGTATGTTAGACTTGCAAGTTTCCAATTAAGAATCATTCTGCCAGTGGTTTTATTCTGATAATCTAATATACATATAATTTTGTAAACTTTTCTATGTTGGTAAAAGTAGAGATAGCATAAATTATCCAACTGCCACTTTATCCTCCTTTGATTAAAATTTGTGAGTATTGTGTTTGTGACATTTGACTGAAGATATTGTTTTACCTTTGCTTTTACTAATGAAGGCCTATTTGCTGCATCTTGACAAATTGCATCATTATTTTGAAGCATATGCCTTATATTAAATGTTTAGCTCTGCTTAATTATTAAATGTTATAATTGGCCAGATGTCTCTATGATCTATCTGTCTGAAACCATATGTTCCCAATTTCTATAATTACTGTTCCTCCATCCATAAATGCTTTGAAGCATACAAGATCTTGCAGAGAGTTTGACTATCTTCAATTTATAAAAGACAATTGAAATGAAACATTTTCTTCTATTGTAAAAGAAGAGTACAAATTTGACATCAGTTTCTTTCAGTTTTATGGAGCTAGTTAAAAGCATATGTATGTAGATAATTAATATTAATCAGTAAATATATGTGATATTAAATGGGATATGTTTATTTCACTCCAAACTGTATGCATTAACTATGTTAATTTACATGAGATGTTGCCTAGCATTACAACATCCATTTTTATCTTCTCATTCCTTTCTTGCAAATTTTGTCTCTTGTGCATAACTCCTCTTTTCCCCTGTCATACATCCATATCTCCATCTTACTCACTATAAATAATAATGATTAAATTACTGCTAATTATCTATGCTATTTAAGAACTGTAGATTCATGATATGACATAGATTTTATATTATTTTATGTCACAGTCTAGAAACATTCATTTAGTTTATCATAATTTAAAAGACATATCATGGGAGATGTTTGTATTGTTTATATGTTTTTAACCTAGAAACCACCATGTTAGTAAGTTTAGCTTAGTTTTACTGCTAATAGACTTATATATAATAATAAAAATTCAATAGTGCTCTAAATTGATTTCAGGTGATGAAGATCAGTTCAAATGGACAGCAAGAGACCGAATCAAAAAACTTCTAGAAAGTCACATTAATGTACAGGAGAAACATGAAAGGTATAGGTGACTGATTTGTTAGAGTATACATGCATAATTTTTACTGTATGATATGCCCTGAGATAAGTAAAGGTTCCATATATCTTAGAATATGTGTGTGCACACTTGCGTGTTACTGTATATTTTTAATGTTTTGAGCTGTTGAGCCCTACTTGTCTTATCTTCCAGATCTGACCTTTTTTTCGAAGTGAACAATGCATATTTTTTTTTGAAGTGAACAATGCATATGGTCATGTTTAGTATAACTATATAATATTTTATTCTTAGGTAAACATTTCTCAGCATACTTTATCTTCACAAGAATTTGTCAGACTTAAGACAGTAGACCATTGCTTGTTTACATTTAAAAGGCACAAACTTGATAAATAGCTTAAAGAGAATTTATAAGACATTAGATAGTCAAGACTTTTGTCTGTTTACATTTAAAAGAGCACACCTGATAAATAGCTTGAAGGAATATGTGCTCTTACTAAAATTTTATAATGCATTTACTTGTTCACGAAAGTAATAAATCGAAAGCAGGAAATGATATTTTAAAAATCCCTTTTATTGATGTTAACTAACACAATAATTAACATTCATAAGTGTATGAGCAAAATGTAAATTTAAGTCAAAGTACAGAAAGTGCTCTACAATTTAAAAGACTGCTACACTTGTTTAAACACATAATGTTCTAAGATCTAGTCTTGTTCTAAAAATGGAAAAAATAAGTCAGTTAGATAGTAATTTTGTGAATTTTTGAAGAGCCATTTGAGTTCTGTTAGGTTCAGGCATCACATTAGCACATATTTGGAGAAAGTATGAATTATCTGTTAACAGTTAGAAATAAAAGTTTTTAATTTTCTCCTAGGCTCTAATGATCTGCAATTGCTAATTATTATGCATTAATATTTTGGTTATAAGCTGGTTAGTGTACTTTTGGGGTGAACAGTTAGTGTATTAAACAATTCAGCTAAGACAAGTATTACAGTACAAAATTTGTACTGTAAATATTAATCTCTGTATTGGTTTTTTAAAATGTAAACTCATTTGGATGTTTTTCAGACTTCACCCTGATCTATACTTATCAGACTCTGAAGAACTTAAAGAGAAGCAGTTAAGATATAGTGCAGGTAACTGTGACACATGGGTGTACCCACTTGTGCAAATGGGCCCTTTGTTTGTAATGAATGATGAAACTGTAACACTAGAGCTGTTACGAAATGCATCAAGAGAAGATGAGATTCTTCTAGCCTCTGGCTACTTTAACCTGACAGACCATTACATGGAAGTCATCTTACAGGAGTCTTTAGCCAAGTACCGACTGTTGATGGCAGCACCAGAGGTCTGAATAAACAGATGAAATGACCATTATATAAATATATTGCTTATAAACTCAAACGTTTTTTTAAATAAACAATTCTGTTTCTCTTTAATTTATTAATATAGAATAATTTCTCTTAATTTTTTCCTTTTTTCTCCAATGTTTTGTTTAGCTTTTATTTGATAATATAATGTTTGTATCATAAGTTCTTCATTCCTTTTTTCATATCTGTCACTTAACTCTTGCTGACTTTAGTTCTGCTCACTTGGTTTAATATACCTGCACACTGAAGGAAATATATATCTTTGCAATGTTTATGCAATGCAATGATTGTACACATTTTGCATATTTCCATTTGAAAGATTTGCTTATAGTGTTTGAAGAATTTAAGCAAGATTTCTTTGTTGTGTATCACATCCAGATGGCTTAGGACCTATGACTTTTCAGTGTAATATTCTTTATATATTCTTTTTTCTTTGGTGTTAAAGAATAATTCTGTGATTATATTTGAATATAGGTGAATGGATTTTATGGTGCGAAAGGTATAGCTGGCTACATTCCCACTGCCTATGTGCATATTGCACGCCAGTTCTTTGAACAAGTTCAGCAATATCAGCAGACACAGCGCATCCAGTTGTTTGAATATTTTCGGGACCATTGGACATTTCATGTGAAAGGGTTGTGGTACTACCTTCCAAGGCAGGTTACACCCTCTCTGACACTTGTTGGGTCTCCAAATTTTGGTGAGTTTTAACCATTCACAGATTCATAATTGTTTACACATTTATAATTATCCACATATATAAATCAGACTTATTATAGTTTTTATACACTTAAAATCAGAAATGGGGTTAGCTCAGTAAACAACATATGTTAATAATAATTTTAACTTAGTTTTACTTTTAAGTTTATATAGTCTTAACTGTAAGAAACAAGAAAGATGGATTAATTTATTAGGCAAAATAATTTTCTAACTATTTATCTCAACATTAATTGTTTTATGTTTGCTATCCAGTTTCTAAGTACCTCACATAATATTACATTTACCTTTAAAAAAATGAGCTTTAAAATTTGAGAAACCATATTCTTAATTGACTTTAAAACTATACATTTCTTTTAATTTTTTGTCAGAGACAAGTTTATTGTATACAGTTTATTTCAGTGTTCACACTCTTGCATTCTCATTGTTTTTGGTGATAATGGCTTTGTTTATCCAGGTTATAGGTCTGTATATAGAGACCTGGAGTGCCAGGTAGCAGTAGTCACAGACAATGATAAACTTCGAGAACAGTTGAGAGAAGTAAGTTTGTAATTGATAAAGCACTTTATATATCAGGTTGCAGTTTTAAAGTAATTTAATAAAGAGCATTGATTTGCAACTATTAGTCTTTAAAGAACAGTGCTCAGACTCAATAAGCATAATCTAGTTGAGGCATTCTTTTTTACAAAGGGGTGAGGCCACCATTTCCTACATAAGAGATATTAGAGTTGAAAGTATGGAAGAAGCCCCTCTGAATAACAAGGGCAAGCCTACCATTGAGTTACATAATAATTATAAAAATGGAAACTTTAAATGACACTGTATTTACATCCTCTGTTAGTTTTGCATTTGCTTATGCAGTAGTACACAAAGTGGGAGTGCTGATTTTAAAACTCCTTCATATCATCACTAGACTCTTCTTCTTTATTGACTGTTTGGGGATTAGGGCAAGAAACTTTTCCAGTACTTTTTCTGGTGTGGTGTACATAAACAAGTAAAATCTTTGAGATTCTGCACACTTTCACTACTGATCTTCACTGTAGTTGCATACGTTTTGGGTAGAATAATAGTAGAGGGATCATAAGTTGGATATATTCCTTGGCCTTACCCCTCTTCTGTAACTGCACTGGCTTAAGTGAAGAGAGTTCATAGGTTGACTTGAAGGCATATCCTTGTTGCTTGGAGTACAGATAAATGTAATGCTTGAAGCTGGTGTCTACATTGTTCCATTTTGTTATGAACCTTTTGAAAGATACCGTAGTTAAAGAGCAAGGATTTATCCATTCTGACCACCTTGAACAGTCTTGTATTCTTACAACCTCATATGTGCTTGGCATTGTGGTCTTCAGAATACACCTCCTAATCTTTCATTTTCATCTCATTGCGACCTAAATTTCTGTCAAAGGCACCATAAAATAATGTTCTGTGTCATCGACTCTCTCTTCCTGTATCTTTTGAAGATGTGAGAACCATGTTAATATTTTTATTTTCCCCCGCCTGCTGCCACTACTTAATTTTTTGCACCAGGGCTGATGTTTTGTAGTGCATTAGGCAACTTGCATTCTCCAAAGAGCCAGGTTTTGCAACACTCTCATGTCATAAATACATTGAAGTTGTATTAGATTTCATATTATGCACACAGAAGTTAAAAATTCGGAGTTTTCTCTTATAAAACTGTACACTTGTAAGTTTGGGTGTTGGCACAGCCTGTTGCAGATAAAAGCAAAGTACCACCACAGATGTGTTGTTGTCATCTTTAAGTGATTTGTGAAGAGTCCGTGCAGGTTTAGCATGTTTCAAATGCAATTCTTTCTTCACTGTCAGTTTGTTTACTCTATTAGAATCACTTGAATTCTTAATTTCATTCATCACTTTTTTTTTCACACAAGCACATGTATTACTCTTTGGTGGTTCAAAGCCCACATTAAAGTCTCTATTAAACACAGCACAGAGGTATCTACAATATCTCCTTTCTAAGCTGACATATACTTTTAGTGCATCTTGAAAACATTGAAATTTCAAACAATAAGGATGAGCCAACCTCACAGCAATAAATCACTCTGACAGGGAGATAACATAGGTATTAAGAAAATAAATAAATTATTTTTGAGACTCATGGCAGGCTCACTCTTGTTGTATGGAACATTTCAATTATCCTCTGAACAGTAGCACATGTTTTTATTTAGTGTGCTAGATGTATAAATTTATTTTAATTCTCTTTGTTTGCACCATGGCACCACTTTAAAATTTGTGGGTTTTTATCTATAACAGGAACATGCACGCCTTTATCAGAATTCAGTTTTGGTCAATCGAGATCGATTCCAGAGAGCTGATCGACATGTTCCTTTCTGGGCGACATTTGTGACTGGTTTCATCAAGCATTTCTTTTGACCAGTTTTAATAAAATACTTTTTATAAAACAAAAAATAAACAAAAAATAAACATTTAATGGGTTTATGTACAATTTTTTTTTCAAGTGTTAATTTGGGCGAATTATTAAATATTCAACACCATTCATTAGGAAGTATGCAATCTATCTATCTTTCTATCTATCTATCTATCTATTATTATTACATCTTTTCCCTGCTTTAATAGACAATAATAATAGTGAATTCAAGGATTGTGGGTTATAATGTAGTAGAATCATTGCCCATCCCTATTTCATTTTGTCAGTTTCATTTTCATATAAAATAAAGATAATGATCATATACTCTTAGTAAAGTTAGCTGTAAAGATTCAGTATTGGATACTATCGAAATCCTCATTATGGAGCTCTTCTTGCACTATAGGCCATGCAAAATTTATACATTCAAGAACTGAACAGGATTAAAGACAATTAAGGCTGCTTGATTACTGGCAGATGTGTGTTAGAGTTCCAAATAAATTGCTCATATTTCTTACCTTCTGAATAAACATGTACAGTGTAATCTTGTTATATTGAAGTTCAAGGGACTATCAAAGGTTCTAATTATCCAGTGTGCAATATATACAACTATGTGTACATAGACATAAATTACAAGTCATTCAACCTTTAATGAATTTAGTATAGGTACAATAAATTTAATTAATATGCTTGATAAAATGGTTGTTGCTGCAAAAATAAAATACAAATAAAAACACATACTTGTACTAGAGATTTTGATGGATTAATACATATGACCATAATCAGACACATTAAGAAGGAGATATGAATAAATGTATATTAGAAAAAAGAATATCAGCCATAGTTACAAGCAAGCATACAGTATGTAGATGATTAATTTTTAAAAATCATGAAAAAGTTTGTTGTAGTTATTTTGAAAAAAATCCATGTTAGCAGTGAATCAAGAGGTACTCCAAATCACTTACCTAATGTTGGTTTTCTTTTAATTTTTTTGGCATAATAGAGACTTTATTTTATCATTAACAGTCTTGTTTGGTATTTTTTTCTTGTTGTGATGCCATAGTATGGTTTATTTTATGTACTGTATATGGGCATCTTTTTTTATGATCAATAGCCTTGGTTGCTGTTTTGCATTCCTAGAACTTTGTACCTAATGTACTGTTAATGTAAATCAAGGAATTGATCTAAATGTACAAAGACAGCCAGTAAAGATATTTACAGTGTTAGTCATGTCTGCATTTCATATACTCTCCAGCTTTGCATGCAGGGTCAGTACTTTTTTTTTTTTAATTTTCAAGGCTGGAATTTTTTGATCCGTTTAAATGCACAGTTATCCACTTTACTAGCAAGATTTTAAAAAATCTAAACAAACAGAATTATTTATTGAATGTTTGCTGTATGTGATTTTTTTAAAAGAAAATATTCCTTGAGACAAGCATTTATTGCAAACTTGTTTTGTTGCTTTTAAGATTGACTTTCTTTCAAATCTGAAAGAGAATTCTTTAAATTTCAATTATGTTTCCTTTTTTTCAAAAAGACAATTTGATAAGCTAGTGTGCAGAATGTTACAAGCTATTTAAAACCTTGCCTTCTGATTGGTTTGAGGTGAATGTGTTATAATACACATGTACTTAGATCTGTTTAAGGCACTTAATATGCAGCAGGAAATGGGGAAAAATACAATCAGTATGAATGCTATTTAGAACTTAGTTATATATTCTACACCTCCTAGATTTTAAATGGTGAGGATTAAAAAAAAAAATATTTGGCAAATCTGAAACTTTGATGTAATCAAATTTGATAAAATCTCAGTATTTTTGTTATATTTTATGGTGTAATACTTAGGACTAAAGAAAATTGTTTGATTAAAAGAGATGTTCAATAAATCTGAGTTTGATAGTAAGAGAGTGCACTATATACAGCTCAGACATAAATACACACACATTAATATTGGTTGATTGAAATTCAAATGTTGTGGATTTTGCAGATAGGTTCTGACAACTAGATTGCATTACTTGTAAAATCTCTTTCTTATGAAAGTGCAAAATATGTGACTTAGTTCTCTTATATTTGTGTTTAACTGCAGTGTTTTGAAAGTACCTTCCTGAGTAAAAATTCTTTTTCGTCTGCCATTTGAATAGGTTTATATAATGTCTGAGATATTTTTTATGTCACTGATATTAATAAGTCTTTAATTGGCATTTCTTTTTATTTAGAGAGTAAGGTTTCATTCTCATTAGCAGTCAGAAAAAAAATATGTTTTATTTATATTTTAATGTAAAACTCATTAGCCTCAAGAATATCAATGAGGTTGATCAAATGAAAGCTAACCTGCATGGCTCTTACTTCTCTTGAAAGCCTCAAATGAAATGAGGGTTTGACAATGATGATTGTGTTCCCATAGGCTTTAGTTGAGGCACGTTCTACTCTTGTTTAATTAGCCCCCATTACTAAAGATATATCACTGTAACAGCATAATCATTTTGTTTCCATTACAGTGAGAAACCTCAGACACATGCTTGTTAAACTTATGCTACCTCCCATTATGGTTTAATATCTTGATGTACCTTAATTGAATGGTTTTCAATTCTGTTGACTCAAAATGGATCTCATCTTATTTGTTGCTTTTTTTTTCTTTGATGCTTGAAATCTACATGAAGACTAACAATTTACCATGAAGCTCATTGTTTTGAAGGGATGTGCAGATATAGCAATCTATGAATATTTCATTCAACAGGTTGATTAGTAAATTATAATATGGGTGAAGATCACATTGTTTGTTTGTTTACACTTCCAGAAAACTCTTCATTTTCAGATATGTCTCAGAAAAATACTTCCATTTTTTTACATTGTTTTTTGGCAGGAAAAGCTTTGTTGTACTTGTTTGGCACAAAGCACATTCCTAATAATTTAACTGTAACTGCAAAATAATGTACTATTTCAAACTTCGAGGATTCTTTTATTTGTGAGAAAGCCAAGCATTTGGGGAAGTGTCCTGCAAGCAAAGGGTGAAAGTATTATATTGCTTCCATGTAAAAATGGATATAGCAAGTGAAATATATGTTTAGCTGTATATTTATTTTATTGTAAATGTACATGTAGATATATTCTTTAGTGGTGATATTGATGCAAAATTTTAATACTCAAGTTTCAGTCTGATGAAAATATTATTTCCAATTGAATGTGGATTGTTTGGTAAGTTGATTATGTGAATATATTCTCAAATGAGACCCATATTAGTGAGCACAGCCTTTAAGTAATATGCTACTCTGAACACCATTCATAAAAACATATTGAATTGAAACAATGCTAATTGAACTGTCATTAAACAAATCAGAAAGTATTGATATTTAATTTATTGTTAAGAATATTTTTATAAATATTTATTTACATACTTTTTAAATAAAGTCATGTTTTTAAATTCTCTTATTTAACTGATGTTTGTAATGAATCTTTTAACATATAATATTACAGTATTTTAATTTTGTAAATACTTCCCTATTATATATATATATAAGGGATGCAAGAGGCTACAGTATTATTTAATAAACTAAGTGTTTTGCATAGCACACTATGTATGCAAATCTCTAATTTTTTTTTAATTGCTATGAAAATAGCATCGTATTTGTAATTTAGCTCTCAGTACTCTTTAGTAATTGTTAGATTTTTTCCATTTGAAATTGAAAAATTTCTCTTTACCTATATTTATTTTCACAGGGGAACATAGCATATACAAAGAGCAATGAATGATTAAATTGTGTTCTAAGTTATAATGAAAATTATTCAAAACTTGCAATTGAGCCAAAATAACAACAACAATAGCAATTACATAATAATACTTTGTACATTAATTTGTCTTTGGGTTCAATATATCGACAAATTCAACATTATATTCATGGGAGTGTACTTAATAACTTACACTTGATATATCCCATAATACATTATTATGAGAGTGATATAACTGGGAAGCATATGCATATGTGTGACTATTACAAAGACCCAGAATTGCTGGAAACTTTGGAATAATTATCCAGTTTTGATTCTTCTTCATGACAGATATGCTCTCACTCATACAGTATAAAATAAGCATTTCAAAAACACTCAGTCACATCTAGGAAAAATAAGCCAAAAAAAATTGAAAACCAATATACATGTAGTAAATAATTAGACTGCTAAATTTTTATTAAAAATACAAGTGCAAAATAAAATTTCAAAATGCTGTACAGATATACAGTACTTGATAGAAATATTTTAAAGATTTGTCCCATATGAAAGATATTTATCTATCTATTTAATTTTTTAAAGTTTTATGTTGCTATAAAACAAATTAGCATTGGAAGTACTCCATTTTCCTTGCAAACTTAAGTTTTTCCCGTGTGTGTGTGTGTTTATAGTATAATAAAATAAAATATTCTTATTAAATCAGAAAAGCACATTTATAACAAGTCTTTAAAGGAACAAATTATATTTCTTAGATATAGAAACACATTGGTTCTCTTATATATATATGTATTAATCAATATCTTAAAGTTAATTTTTCTTTATAAAGATATATATATATATATATATATTAATATCTGTACTCGAATATTTAATATCACAGAACCAAATTTTATTCAAACATTTTCATGAAGAGAGAAACAATTTCTATACTAAAAGACAATGCTGCCAGTTCTAATATTAGTTATTTATAACAGATCATAAAATAAGAGGAAATATTGTTTATTTTTTAAAATGCTGTGGCTAGCTCTCATTGTAGCAGGCCACTGTTTAGTTAAAGCAGATACTTGGTTAATCAGTCAAAGTGATAAGCAGTACGACTGTCTCTTAAATATATGAATAATTAATTATTGCAATTATGATGGATTTGAAATTAAGCAAACAACTCTGGCAAACATGTTGAATGCTCTTATAATGAATCATGATATTTTGAAAAATACTTCTAAATTACTACATAAACTGAGGTATTGGAATTATGGAAAAATGAAATATTCATCCATATTGTTATAATTATGTTCCTAGAGCTAAATAAGAGTTAAACACTACTTAAATTATTATTATTATTTGTTAAATTCTTAAAAACAGATTTTAAGTACCACCACAGTTACATCTCATGCTTAAAATTTATACATAATTTCCATCCAGAATTTAATGCATTTAAATGCTGTCAAACATTTAATTCTGTTGATATTAATAGCATATGATTATCTGCAAAATTATATATATATTAACAACTATGAATGAATCTGACAATGCAATTACTTATTTGTTACCCTCTTAATATTTTTTCTAAATAGATCTACTGATATTACATTTATAAGCAAAATTTTTTGATAAAAGTAAAATTTAAGAACAATTTATATTTAGATCATGTTAATCTTTTCAAAATAAGTTCAGAACAAAAATAAAACACATCTAAATGCATGAATACTTTTTTTTTCAGCTGTTATTTAAATGCAGGAGAAAGTCAACAGGCAGTCATTGCAGTATTGTGTTAAACCTCTGTTATTAATGCTAATAGCATTTTCTGCTAGTTTATGTTAGGTTGCCTTAAAAACATTAGCGTCATAAATAGGGTTTTTCTACTTTGTTACTCATAAAATGTGTGCACATTTGAAATACTGAAAGCAGTGAGTTTATTTCAGTCAATGCTTGCATAGTGGAAGTGGATACAGATAATTCAGGATAAATAATAGGCAGCCTGGTTGGCTTTGATCAGTTCTAAGTAATATTCTGCTCTTCCTTTGATTTTTGTTTTTATTAATTATCAAACTATGGTGGAGTTCCTGGGCTTGAGTTGGGTAATATCATTGCAGTCATGGCTTGCTTCAATGCAAAGTTGAGTATTACAACTGTACAGATTATGCACACAGCAGAAATTCCTTTCGTATTTATAAAACAAATTAAAAATTAATTTTGGTATGGAAAAACATGATATGAAAGACTTCACTGCAAAAGTGATATGATTAGTGGCTTATCAAAAATATTTTAGTAAGATTCTATAAAGACTTTTTATGTATAACTTGTATTTATTTAAATCTGCCATAAGTTACTTGAATGTTTTTAAAATGTTAAATGATTTTTTTTTATAAATTGATCAATGAATGGTTGACTACAGTTTCAAAATTAATTAGCTAATTTTAAAAATAAATAAATAAATATTTAAGTAATACAATCCAGAGCTCGTCTGTTTTCTCTTCAATACAACTTGATTCTTTGTTTTCAACCTGCAAATAACTAGTAGGTTTCAATATGTGTGAATAAACGGATTGTAATGAACATTAAAATACTAGTAGCTGATTTATAATACTGAAATAGTAAAAGGAATCAAACTCCTAAAATCAATGTCATGTATATTGGATGCAATTTCATGGTAAGCCGTCGCCAGAAAGTTTCTCTAAGGACTCATAAATCGTGCAATCAGCAACCTATTATTTTTGTTCGTTCTTCCACCCACCCACACTCCTGTTTTCTTATACATGATACCCAGACGCGCCTGCCTACACAGAAGTGTGAAATAATCACAGGTAGGGTGATCCAACCATTCACACAACATAATGAATAAGCGTAAGGTTTCACATTTGATTTAGATATCCTTAAGAAAGCGTGTTTCAGGGGCAGGGCCGTTTTAGCAGCATTATAGGCCCACGGGAAAAGCAGTGCACTGGGGTCCCTACCTGCACAACCAATCACAGGAATAAAAATGTAAATGGTCGATAAAATGTCCCTAAGCTCGCAAGGCTCCCTGCAACTACCCATGCGTTAAGATGGTACTGTTCTAATGTTCAGGGGTGAGTCTCATGGTGGAGGCGGCTACTAGGCACTTGAGTGGTTATGTTTACTGTGGTCTGCTTCTGTCAGGAGCTTCTGCTAAAAGACAAACTTTTATGGCTGCCATGATCCCTGGGATCGAACCCATGCCAACCAGAACTTGTTTGGCACCATTGCTGCACATTAAGAGAGTGCATTATGACAAAATTAGGCTACCTAATAATTGCAATTAAAGAAAATTGTTTAGATGATATTTTTATATCAAATCTGCTAAAATAAAACAAAAACAACAATAAAAGAACCAGAACATGTAAGAAAAGGAAATACACATGATTGAGCTAACTGCGTCGGAAATGATTAGTTTCGTTTGTTAACTGCAAGTCCAAGAATCTTTCACATTTTCAGCTTACCTGAGAAGAAGCTCTGTAACTTGATCTGGCATGGAAGAAAGAAGCGAGAACAGGAAACGCAGTCCGTGCATGCGCACAAGGCAAATGGATGACGTGAGGCTAATGTCCACCACACTGGGAATATACTTTATCTTTCCAAAAAGAGAGTATTAAAAACCTATATTACCCTCGCTCTTGATTTGTGAACAGTTTATCTTGAATGTCACTATACATTTCAGAAGACGATGTTATTTTTATGCTGACGATCTTTTAGAAAACTAAAACAATCATAAAAATCTTATTAATAAGTGCTAATATTTAAGCAATTCCCGTTCGTGTACATATCCCACGCTTACAAAAGTTATTCGGTGGAAATATATACTACATCACTTATAATAACCTTTGGGATTTTCCAATCGACCCAAAAATTTACGTCCTGCAGACGATGAAATAATTTATATGCGCGGAGATAAGACATCTCGAATATAAGCTTTACGATACCAAAATAATATTATAGTCCGTACTTTTAATAATGCGTTTAGCAAAATTATAAAGATGATGAAACTGTTAAATCACGCATATATTGTTCCAAGAGAAACTGTTACATCACATCATCCACAATGCATCCACCCGGAATATTTATGTCTTCAACAACAATAAACTCATGGGGTTACTAATTACGGCACACACATAATTCTATTCAGTATATCTGCAGTATGTCCTGCTGGGGTTACTAATAACGGCACACATAATTCTATTCAGTATATCTGCAGTATGTCCTGCTGGGGTTACTAATAACGGCACACAGAATTCTATTCAGTATATCTGCAGTATGTCCTGCTGGGGTTACTAATAACGGCACACATAATTCTATTCAGTATATCTGCAGCATGTTCTGCAGGGGTAATGACGTCTTCGATATTTACGTCTCTAGCAAGAATTTGGTAGTGATAACATACTATTTAATTATCTAACAAGAATTTGATAGTGATAACATACTATTTAATTATCTAACAAGAATTTGATAGTGATAACATACTATTTAATTATCTAACAAGAATTTGATAGTGATAGCATACTATTTAAGTCTCTAAGAAGAATTGGAGAGTGATAACATACTATTTAAGTCTCTAAGAAGAATTGGATAGTGATAACATACTATTTAAGTCTCTAACAAGAGTTTTGATAGTGATAACATACTATTTTCGTTACAAATAAGGTCTAATTTGAGATACTGTTGCTTTATCCGCAAGTTATCTGTATGTTAGTCAGTCAGTCAAGGAGCCGTTCGCAATGCAACGTTCAGGAGACTGTATGCCCGCAACTTTGAATGTGTTATACGTGCGTTACCTGATGTCACATTAGGCAACAAATGACGGGTGAAACTGAATCACGAGATGAAAAAGTGTGCTTGCTTCGCAGAAAATCAGCCTGGCATTGTTTGTCAGCAATATACTGACGCTGTGGCCATCTTGCATTAACCCTATAACACTCCCCACACCTCCCCTCGCCCACCTGGAACACACTTACACACTAAGACATTTACAACTCTTGCAGCAATCTTTTATCTTTCTGAGAATCCTGACTGTCATGCACTGTTTGTTATCTACAGGTTCTAAGTCCCTCGAGTGGCTCTTCATGCCAAGGGAACATCAGTGAACACCATAACACACCGATTCATTCAAATGCTTCGAAATTCCGAGTCTTTTCAGTGAGAATAACATTTCGTGTGGTCCCGTTTTTAGGGTATTTTGACATATCTTTCCCTAAATCTTAACAGACTGTAAAATAAATTAATTAGTAGAAGTATTTATTCGGGCGTGTTCGACATTTCAATCGGTTCTACTGAGGCTGAATTCCTTGAATTCTCGTCACGTTCTGCATACGAAAAGTCTACCGCTTGTTGATTGGTCAGTTACGATAAGACCCCGGAACGACAATTTAAGATTTTGTGATCTGAACCAAAACACTGCAACTGTGTAAGACAAGGTAGAAATTAACCTGTCTCACGTGACAGAAGTCCCAGGACTGCAGACATCCACGAAACAGCGTTGAGTTGGTCGAGATTCTCGCGAGACAAATCTCCTTAGGGTTGCATCAGGAAGCGACCCCTAAATTAGGTAACATCTTATAATTTTATTAGCTTTGTAAAACAACTATGAACATTTACCAGCTTATCGGCGTTCTGAGAAAATTGGGCGAAATTGGCGAGCGCTCGTGTGAGCTGACACAGCAACTCCGAGTAATGCGAAACCGACTGCAGTAAATTTCCAAGTAGTCCCATCAGTTCCTTCAGGAATACCTGTTAACAAATTGAGTAAATTTTCAAGTAGTCCCATCAGTTCCTTTAGGAATACCTGTTAATAAATTCAGTAAATTTCAATGGAATCCCATTAGTTCCTTTAGGAATACCTGTTAACAATGCAGTAAATTTCCAAGCAGTCCTATTAGTTCCTTTAGGAATATCTGTTAACAAATGCAGCCAGTTGAAAAACAAAGCACTGAGCCTAAACCTAAATTGTCAAAATTATCTCCCCGTCTTCTTAGTATGCCCACAGGCAAAAAAGATTACTATTTTTTAAAATGCCAGTCCTTATGTAAGTGCAGAAAGTTCTTGTGGAGAGTATCTGTTAAGAAGTTAAAGTGTTATACGAGGTCTATATGAAAACAACGAAGATTCCTTTCAGTGATAATATACTAACCTGATTGTCTTGACACGTGGCTAGATTAGCGACCAAACATACCGCATTGCACAGGACTTGATTGTTTGTTGGTTTGCTTTCCAGAGCCTTCTGAAGGCATCGACCACTGTTATAGTCCTCCTGAAAATAAGAACGGTTATCGTCTTCTGAAAATAGGAACAGTTGCAGTAATCCTGAAAGTAGGAAGAGTTATAGTCTCCTGAAAATAGGAAGAGTTAAGTTATAGTCTCCTGAAAATAGGAAGAGTTATGAACCTTCTGAAAATTGGAACAGTAATAGTACGCCTGAAAATTGGAAGTGTTATGAACCTGGAAAATAGAACATTTATAGTCATGAAAATTGGAATAGTTATATACCTGCAAGAAAAGGAATATTTATAGTCCCGAAAAATGGAACAGTTGTGCACCTGTTAAAAAAGGAACATTTATAGTCCTGAAAATTGGAATAGTTATGTACCTGTAAAAACAATTATAGTCCTGTAAATTGGAAGAGTTATGTATCTGGGAAACAGAACATTTATAATCCTGAAAATCGGAATAGTTATGTACCTGTAAAAAAGGAACATGTCAGGATATTTATAAATCAAGCCCAGATCCCATCAATAAATATTAAAAAAAAGAAATATAGAAAGGAATAATAAAATTTAGATGTAAGAAATGAGTAGTAAACAAAATCTAAATGTAGATGTAAGGAATGAGTAGTAAACAAAATCTAAATGTAGATGTAAGGAATGAGTAGTAAACAAAATCTAAATGTAGATGTAAGGAATGAGTAGTAAACAAAATCTAAATGTAGATGCAAAAGGTAGTTTAATAAAAGCTTATACAGACATATGACGTAGCTATTGTATCACAGTAAGACAAGATGTTTTTCTGGGTCCAGAGAAGTAAGCTAGTTAATGTTGTGAACCATGGTGAGGCGGAAATCCGACCAGTCCATTATAGTACACATGCATAGTAAGAAGCGTCCTTGATCGTAAAATCTTCCCAGTTCAATTTTTTGTGTACTTAAAAAATATGACAACAAAAACCTGACATATAAGCAATTTATTTTGTAAGAGAAACTGTCTTCAGAATTTCGTTTCAAAATTTCTTTGGTCTTTCTCTTTTTTCCACTCGCTCACAATGTAAGTTCACAGTTTACGCAATGAGACATTTCTGACTGTGGTTGTTTCGACCTGAGTGTTTGTTGAAACATTATGGATGCAGTCAAGCACCGTTTATAAAATTATGACACAAACAATTAAGTGTTATATCTTACCTGGACAATCTTGTGTCTAATGACATCCGTTCCGTTCGATAAATGAGCTAGGGTCTTTAGCGCTACCTCCTGCATCTGAAATAAATTAATCATCGAGCGAGGCTCTACATCAGTTTTTCTCAATGGATTATTCCAGCCTCTCTCCCCATCTCAGTATCATTATTTATTATTTAAAAAATATAATAATTGCATAATCTCATATTTGCTAGTATTAAAGGTAAGGGAGAGAAGTATAAGCTCAAGACAGACGAGAAACAGTATGCCAGTATTTAATTTGACAAGTAGGTTTTGCCGTTCGATCACAGTAACCACACCTAATGGCATAAAATACGTACATTGTCATGATGAGTATGCTTCGCTGTTCTCTCACAGTAATCACAGTAAAGTATGTATATTAATCTGACTAAGTATGCTTTGCCATTAAGTCACAGTAATCAAAGTTAATTGCATAAAGTATGTATATTAACCTGACATGCATGCTTTGTCATTTGGTCACAGCAATCAAAGTCAATGGCACAAATTATGTACATTATCTTGACAAGTATGCTTTGCTGTTCTCTCACAATAGTCACAGCTAATGGCATAAATTATGTACATTATCCTCACATGTATGCATTGTTGTTCTCTTACAGTAATCACACTTAATAGCACAATCAAAATATGTATATTATCCTTGTCATGCATCCACTGAAAGGAACAAACAGTATTTAATTTTGGCATTTAATTGAAGAAAGCTGGAGAGAAAAGAAAGGGGGAGAATATGCCCTTAATAATAAGCATTGGTCAGTCTGAGCGCTACCAACAGTAGTCAAGGAAAACCCACAATATTTACAAATACGTTTGCATTGATGGACTGTTCACTAGACCTTGATGAATACCAGACTGCATGGCACTAGACAGGAAGAACAGCTCATAAACTCCACCCCGAAACAGGTAAGAAAAACCCAGTGCTAAGTATGTGGGCAGCATTAATGATTTCAGATGGCTTAAGGAATAAATAAGCAACGTTAATCCAAAATAGGTCACTGTCCAGCAAGCTTTTCAGGGAAGGAAAGTTCATAAGAAATATGAAACAGTTTAATTGAATAGATAGTCAAAATACATTAACTGGAAAAAAGATAAGAGAAAAAGAATTTAATTTTCTTCAACTGTGGGTGTAGAGTGAAAACCCTAAAGAATGTTTTTTTTGTTTGATTTGACTGGAGCTGAAAGATCTATGATACATTATTGTATCTTCTTAACAAAAGATCAAAGGTCTCAATGGAGGTAACCCTGCAACAAAAGACAGCCAGAAATCAGAGTTAAGTCCCAAGTGTCAAAGTTCAACTCTTCAAATTTTAGTCTTAGAATTGAAAAATAAATGGTGTATATCTAACTTTGAAGTACGACTTGTGATTTGAACTTTAAGAATACAACTATTATGGAAGTTGAGCCTAGTTCATAGTAAACTTATTTTGTTGTGGCCACTGGCTTAATGTTGGATTGGATTATTTGCATAGGTTGAGTTACTATTATTTTTCATTAATCTTTTATTTGGAAACTTTTAAAATGCTTTTAGTTGTAGCCGATATTTTCATGGAGTTTGCATTAATATTGGAAGCACATTTTCAGAGGGCATAGTGTTGGTAGAGCTCTGATTTATTGAAATTAAATTGCAGTTTGAACTGATTGGATGGTTGTTGGGTGCAACAATAATATTCAGTTAATACTGACAATGGAACATTTAAAATTCCACCATATAGGTCTATCATTGCAGTTATTTTAATATTGATTTTCTGATAGAAATTGTAAATTGAATATTTTAATTTGGAGAGGGGTTGAGTTACACTTGAGATATCAATATATAGTTAATGAGGTTGTTTATACAGGAATCTTGATTTGAGATTGTCTTAAATTTTAACTTTGTTCATGGACAATTGTTGTTGGATAATGATAACAACCGAGGGATAGAAGATTGATGATGCTTTTATTTATCTATGGCTAAACTTAAATAGGGTAATATCACTTAATTGTATTAAGTGTCATTTTATTTATCTATGGCTAAACTTAAATAGGGTAATATCACTTAATTGTATTAAGTGTCATTTTATTTATCTATGGCTAAACTTAAATAGGGTAATATCACTTAATTGTATTAAGTGTCATTTTATTTATCTATGGCTAAACTTAAATAGGGTAATATCACTTAATTGTATTAAGTGTCATTTTATTTATCTATGGCTAAACTTAAATAGGGTAATATCACTTAATTGCATTAAGTGTCATTTCAAGTAAAGGGGATCTCATATAGAGCCATCACACAATGTGTGAAACCAGTGAAGTCTGTTTGTGTGTCTGTCACCCATTCATTCCATCATTAGCAGCTTTCTGTCACCAGGCATAGAAAAGTGGCAGACAAGGACAGCAATCCTGACAAGTATACTACTTTCCTGTTCACTCATAGTAATCCTAGTTAACAACAGCGCAAACAAGGTATATTACATTAACCTGACAAGTATATTTCACTGATCACTCACAGCAATCATATTTAACAACCCAATCAAACAACATAGTCTAAAAATACCATGCATTAAATCAACAACAAAAATATTGTGAAAGCATGAAGAGAGTAAATTTCCATCACACAATCTAGCATCAGATACCCATGAGTTGTGGACCTTATTATGGTAAGTGAGTAGAATTATCTAGTGTTTAATTAATGTGGATCATTATGTGTGTGTGTGTGTGTGTGTGTGTGTGCGCGCGCGTGCGTGTGTGCATTACCTGTCCATCATTAGAAGCTGTTAGTGCCAAAATGCGTTGGAGGGCTTGTTTAGGACTGTCCACTATAGCTTCATGGGTCCCTGGGTGCTCAGCAATATGGGCTAATGTGGACACTGCCAGCAAGCAAATTGTGTCATTTCTGTGGGTGCAGAGTGCCAATACTGGACCCAGGGCACCATCCTCAAGTGCTAGACATTTTGCATTACATTATAAGTTCATTTGCCTGAAGATATTTTACACGACTAACTCCAATGCTTTGCCATGTATTTCATTGCCTAAAGGTACTTTCAACCTGATAGTGTACAGATTTGGCATTAGGTTTCAATGCCTAAAGGTATTTTACAATGATAATGCCAAGGGAAATCTATCTATCTATCTATCTATCTATCTATCTATCTATCTATCTATCTATCTATCTATCTATCTATCTATCTATCTATCTATCTATCTATCTATCTATCTATCTATCTATCTATCTATCTATCTATCTATCTTCCTTCCTTCCTTCCTTCCTTCCTTCCTTTCTTTCTTTCTTTCTTTCTTTCTTTCTTTCTTTCTTTCTTTCTTTCTATCTTTCTTTCAGCCTTTTTTCAGCTTTTGTTTGTTTGTTTGTTTGTTTGTTTCTTTCTTTCAGAATAAAAATGAGAAATATTATGCTAGAATTCTTCTTCAATACAGAGCTACCGTTAATTCTCTATACGATTATAATATTGCTGACGAATTACATGTTAATTATTATGTAAGATATAGCTGAGCAATGTGTCTACAGTTAGATAAATGCATACTATACTTGCAAACATCTTGGTTTGATTCATATCATAGTAAGTAAAATTTTATGTCAAAATCAGGTCAATTTTTACTCTACCGGAAGTTACATAACTTGGTGTGATGGCCGTAGGCCAGATCTAACAATACACACAAACATTTTAAGTTGCTGATAACTTCCAACAGTGGAGTGAATGCGTTTATCAATTACAAATTGACCTTATAATTATTATTGTTTCACTCACAATCAGACAAGTACATAAAAACAAAACAAACACAAAAACACCAGATAAGGAAGATCTTTAAATGATAATGTCTTTTCTTGTTTTAAAAGTACCCTGAGAACCCCGGTTTCATTCTGTCTACCACATCATTTAATAACTAATAAGATCAGTGGTTGAGGTTGACAGAGTCGGATCTGTATGGCTTCAGACATATGTCACTTTTAGCGAGTTCTTTCGGTCAGGTATCACTTTTAATGGGGTGTTTCAGTCAGGGTCGCTTTTAATGGAGTCTTAAGGTCAGGTATTACTTTTCACAGGGTATTTCAGTTAGGTGTCTTTTGAAAAGAGTGTTTCAGTTAGATGCCACTGTTAATGGGGTGTTTCGATTAGGAGTCACTTGAAATGACTTGTTTCAGTCAGGTGTTACTTTTAATGAGGTGTTTCAGTCAGGTGTCATTCACTTGGCAACAAGTTGTAACTGTTTAAACACAATTAAGTCTACAAAAGAAACGTGATATAAAGCCTCTCAGGAAATTATTTATTTTTTGCCAGCTTTGAAAGGTGAAGGACGAAATACACACCTTTTGGCTTGAGGTCCTGCAATTTGCAGAATATGAGAAGAGCGCTAATGCCATCTTGTAGTGTGTCTTCCTCACTATCCCCAACACTTGCCAGCACTCTGCCAATATACAACATTGTATCCATATTCACTTGCCAGCACTCTGCCAATATACAACATTGTATCCATATTCACTTGCCAGCACTCTGCCAATATACAATATTGTATCCATATTCACTTGCCAGCACTCTGCCAATATACAATATTGTATCCATATTCACAGCCCTGACACACATAGATACAATAGTGTACATGTAAAGTTGAATGAACTGGTTGATACAATAGTGTACATGTAAAGTTGAATGAAGTGGTTGATACACTAGTGTACATGTAAAGTTGAATGAAGTGGTTGATACACTAGTGTACATGTAAATTTGAATGAAGTGGTTGACACACTAGTGTACATGTAAAGTTGAATGAATTGGTTGATACACTAGTGTACATGTAAATTTCAATGAACTGGTAGATACAAGAGTGTACATGTAAGTTTCAATGAACTGTTTGATACAAGAGTGTACATTTAAAGTTAAATGAATTGGTTGATACGAGTATGTGCATGTTAGCAAGCGCAAATGAACTTTGAGATACAAAAGTATGATTTAAGTAAGCTCGAATGAACTATTTAGGTACACGTGTATGCTTGTATGTTCGAATGAACTAGTTAGGTACACGTGTATGCTTGTATGTTTGAATGAACTAGTCAGGTACACCTGTATGCTTGTATGTTTGAATGAACTAGTTAGGTACACGTGTATGCTTGTATGTTTGTTTGAATGAACTCGTAGGTACTAGACAGCTAGCGAATCTTTGTAAGCTGGCAGGAACTGATAGGTCCTAGAGTGTGCTTGTTTGTGAATGTAAATGATGTCGTAGTTGTAGTAATGTCTTGTTGAATCGCTTGATAGATGTGTGTGCTTGTAAGCTTGACCTATTTGTAAGGTGTCAGTCTCTGGAGAGATAGATTAACTAATTTACCCCTAGACATTAAATAAGTATTTAAAATGTTATTTCATTCATAATTTGAAAGCCATTAGGGTAAAACGTGTGAAGCTAACTAACTACGCACTTAAAAAAATATAAAACTAAGCCGGATGCTTTTCTTGTAGCAGCGATATAACTGTGAACGGAAATATTTATATATTGTCTGTGACCTTTTGCTAGTAGCACTGAGGAAGATTAACAATAGAAAATTGTAAGTGAACTTTAACAACAAGCAGGTAAGAGAAGGTCATCTCAAAGGAGGCAGGGGGGATGGTTTTGGTAAGACCGCACCCAAACAAACACTCATTAATGAGTGAAAGATGCAAACTAGTCTGTTATCAATGAAAGTACCAATAAAGTGTAAGGCATATATGTCACGTGACTGTAGTCAAAGTCGAGAATCGAAATAGAATTTAAGCTTACAATATGAAACTCTCGAACCATAAAACGTAACAATATTAAAAGAACACAAACAATGTTATACATGTTCCTAGAATGACAAAATCAATGCAATGGTTGTCAAAACTAGAGCAACTTGCAATTAATGTGAAAACAGAACGGTTTCCAAGGCAATATTTTCACTTACTTACACACGGCTTTTATTGCTCCAGACTCTGACAGCATATAGTGCAGAGGTTGGTGTGTTGAAAGAGTGTGAAGGCCTGATGTAACATGTTTCTATATAAAAATCAACAAATAAAAGTAAGCATCGCATTTGGGAACTCTTTTACGATGAGATGTTGAGAAAGACAAAGCAAAGACAGCAGTGTACAGAAAGGTTGCATTGTTTGTTCCCTATATAAAAAGAAATGGTCAAAATAATACTATCAAGTTTTGCCAAGATCAAAGACAACAAACAGTGTACAGAAAGGTTACATTAAAGAGGTCAAATTCACATTTTCAAGTTATTGCCAATATTATTAGATACGCTACACAAAGTACAGACATTATTTCACCACTGTACAACCTGATGTTAATACCAATTTTAAAGTTTTGTCAAGATTACTGGCAAGCGCTACAACAAAACATTGCATTGAAATGCGATAACTCAGTACTTCCTCCCACCCTCCTCCCCACAAAAAATGAACAATGATGTTGGAATGGGTGTGTCTATAGGAGTTGTGTCTACGAGTGTGTATGTCTTTATTTTTGTGTATATCTGTCTATGGGAGAATGAGTGTCTATGTATGTCTGTGGATGTGTATATATGCGCGCGTGTGTGTGTGTGTGTGCGTGCGTGCGTGCGCACGTGTTTGTGTGTCTATATGCATGTGGGGTGCGTGTTTCTTTGCGTATGGGTGTCTGTGTACAGTGGGTGGGGTGTATGTGTATTTGTGAAGGGATATCTGTATGTGTTTATAGTATGTATGTGTTCGTATGCGTGCGTGCGTGCGTGCGTGCGTGCGTGTGTGTGTGTGTGTGTGTGTGTGTGTGTGGTTCAAGTCAAAGCTATACAAAGAAACAGACACTTATTGTTTGGACAAAATGCCTTTGCGGACTTGAGACTTTTGCTCTAGTGCCCATAGAAAGTCAAAGCGTTAAGTCAAGACCAAAATAAAACATAAGCAGAATTATTATCAGAACAGGAATCGATGTGATTTGAACAGGGACCGTTCTCGCTGTCTGAGGACGACGCCATTTTCAGAAAGCTATTAGGTACGTGTACAGACCACCTCGATCTTGCAAAATAACCGATTTTGAAAGAGAGAGAACTCGACCTCCACATTTTTACTGATGAAGCCATTGACCCATATCAGTGTGAGTGTGGGCATGTATAATTATAGCGGTGCAGGCACTAGTATGTTTCATAATTTATGGAAATGATGCAGATGAATTATCCATTTCATAAAGCATGTGATGACTACAATTAAAATAAGCATCTAATCATTCTTTGTCATTGTACATGTTACATTTACTACTTTCTATACTCACTGTTACCATTAATGTAAATAATTATATGGTTAGCATAAAGTTTTTAACTCTGTGACTAGTATGCTATGTAAATAATTATATGATTATTCTGAAGTGTTTAAAACTGTGCACATTACTTTCTGTAAACTCTACACGGCTAAC
Source organism: Sinotaia quadrata (assembly GCA_028829895.1). Classification (NCBI taxonomy): domain Eukaryota; kingdom Metazoa; phylum Mollusca; class Gastropoda; order Architaenioglossa; family Viviparidae; genus Sinotaia; species Sinotaia quadrata. Next base: position 90,308,488 of record CM054182.1, on the reverse strand, counting down.
AGCAACATTTAACAATGCTCATGTACATGTAATATCAATATATCACGAACTATGTAATATCAATATATCACGAACTATGTAATATCAAGATATCACGAACATGTAATATCAAGATGTCACGAACCATGTAATATCAAGATGTCACGAACCATGTAATATCAAGATATCACGAACTATGTGAGAAGAAAATGAAACGTAACGGTGATTCAACTTGAAACCATGACAGTATGCGTACTCTTTTAGACCTGATAAGTATATCTTCATGTTATCCATGAGTTATCAAAAACACATTCGGTACACTGCCTATTTATATAAATGATTGCACTGCACGATTATATTTTTCTTTTGTCTAGTATCATAGCAACCGTGTGAATTGTTCGTTCATTTGCAAAGAACATGACATTAATTATCTTTTTCACCTGTCTCTCTTGAGTAGGCTCGGTCTGATAGAATCAGTTCATGAATAAGATATGGTCTAAATCCTGCCATTCGTCCTGGCAAACTTCACATAAATTCTCAGCCATCCCTAAGGATAAATATTTTTACTTATCTCCCTTTAAATCACTCACCCCTCATCTTGCTCAAGACAAGATATGCAGAGAAAGAGAGAGAGGAGTAAAATAGAGAAAAGTGAGATAAAATAAGAGGAAAAGAGAAGCATGAAGACAAATACAGCTGAAATGAGAGTAGAGAAAAGAGAGAATGATAGAGAAAAGGAAAGAAAAAAGACAGAATGATAGAGAAAAGGAAAGAGAAAAAACAGAATGATAGAGAAAAGGAAAAAGAAAAGACAGAATGATAGAGATATCGGGACACGTCTAATGAAGGACCAACAGAGCCAGTCACAGATCATGTAATTCTTTCTTATATGCCAACTGACACTTACAGTCTTATCTACTTATAGTCTTATCCAGTTAGTCTTATCCACTTATAGTCTTATGCATTTACAGTCTTATCCACTAACAGTCTCATGCACTTATAGTCTCAACTACTTAATAAAAAAATGATTGCATGATTCTGTAAATGATTTGGTTAATTTAAGGAACTGTATAACCCCACACCAAGAAAATGACTTTTCAACTGACTTCTTATCCAGTTGCCATAGCAACAAGTTGTCAGTTTGGCAGGGAACAGTCTTGTTATGTACACGGGCGCCTTTCAAAATAAATAAAATCAATAAATAAAAATAAAAAATGACTGACTTTGTTTGCCTTCATGACGTGAAGGTCAAGGGCTATAATTCTGCCCTTCAACAGTACCTCACTCCTATTTCACAGCAAGTCAAGAGAAGACAACACTTACTCGTATGTGTACGCTGTCGATGCGAGACAGAGTTATGAGAGCTTGCACACCACCCAGCTCCACCAACTGCGACATAAAAAGAAAAGGACGATGACATTAGATAAGCAGTTGTTTGACTTCTTCAAACCAAAAAAATAAGGCAACAACGACAAGGATAATTATATGTAATCGATCTGAAATTAGCATGCGAGGTTCAGTCAGCTGTAACGCTATTATCACACATCACTACGTACGACTGATTTTCCCGTACGGTTCCGAAGTATGCGCTAAAGATCTTTCTGAAAGTCGTCGCTGTAGTTGGGAATATTTTATGCACGATTTTTGACAGGTAACTCTTATTTGTTCACCCGCTCCTCATCTTTTTTATTCATGTCCTTCAGATGATTAGTCACGTGGTGTGGCTTATTATGTCTATAAAAATATATCGCAGGATTAAATGTACTTTAAACACGATCATCTGTCTACGCTGGGGCCATGCGCAAACCGCACAACATTTACTGACTTATCAGCCAAACATCCTTATGTAATGTAGGTTTTGCTGATATCAACTGTTCCAATGCGATCCTATTTTGTCACGCAAATACTAATTCATAAGAAACCCGGTTACAGAGAGCGGACGGAAAACGAGTTAAAATAGAGATATAAAGATCGATAGACGAAGCTAGCAAAAGATTTTGACGGAGAGACAAAAAAAAGAGAAAGCCAGACAGACAGGAGAGAGAGAGAAAGAGAGACAAAAAGAAAGCGATATGGAGAGAGAGAAAAGAAATAGCTATATAGAAAAATAAAGACAGAGAGAAACATATAGACAAAGAAACAGACAGAAAGGTAGGCAGAGATAAACGAAAGATAAAAAGAAAATAATAAACACTAAGAAAAAGAAACAAAAGAAAGACAGAGAAACAGAATCAGATCATTTGGGAGACAGACATAAGAGAGAGAGACAAAATGATATATAGAGAGACAAAATGATAGAGAGAGAGAGAGACAAAATGATAGAGAGAAAGGAGTTTTAAAAATGACAGAAAGGAGAAAGAAAAAAAGAGAGACATAGATAGATAGACAGATAGAGTGTGATACTGAGAAGATGGATACAGAAATGTGAGAGAAGTAAAATTACCTTTCTAATTTTGCGTGGATCTTTTGCTGCGTGAGCGAGGCCTTTAGCACTTTCTAACTGAAATGTCTACAAAATATTGGTAAAGAAAACGGAAAAGTGGAAGAAAGAATAACATATACCCTCTGCAAAGATAAACTCTAAGTGCACTTTTAGTTATCTTTTAGATGAACTCCCTTGAGAAGAGAAGAATATTTTAGAACAGGATTAGTAATGGAAAGAACGTAAGAACAAATAGTAGTTAGAACAAGATTAGTAATGAAAGAAAGTAAGAATAACGAGCAAGGAGAACACGATTCATAGAAATAAACGAAAAATAACTAGCAGTTAGAACGAGGTTAACGATAGAAATAAAGCAAAATCAAATAGCATTTAGAACGAGATTAATAATAGACATAAAGCAAAAACAAATAGCATTTAGAACGAGATTAATAATAGACATAAAGCAAACACAAATATAATTTAAAACGAGATTAATAACAGACTGGACTGTAGCCAGAAAACGAATGACATTTAGAACGAGATTAAGAACAGACTGTACTGAGAGCCAGAAAATAAATATTATTTTATTTTAAAAGTACAAATAAGTTTCCAGACAAAACCAGATATGATATACAACACAAATAAACCAAACACGTACATTAATGTATCCTATTTAAAACAAATCAGATACTGACCTATATTATATAGTTTTAGAGGAAGGACAAATAACATACTGACCTACATTGTATTAGTTTTAGAGGAAGGACAAATAAAACACTGACCTACATTATATTAGTTTGAGAGGAAGGACAAATAAAACACTGACCTACATTGTATTAGTTTTAGAGGAAGGACAAATAAAACACTGACCTACATTATATTAGTTTTAGAGGAAGGACAAATGAAACACTGACCTATATTATATTCCTATATTATATTAGTTTTAAAGAGGAAGGACAAATAAAACACTGACCTATACGATAAAAAATAAATAAATAAATAAATCAGATAGACATATATTATAACACATTTAGAGCAATGACGGGTAGATTTTAGACAACAGGAAGTGATGTATAAAATCAAATATCCTTTCTTCCATTAAGATGAGTACGCTTCAGAGTATCTGCATCCAAGTCGAGTAATTCCGTTAGCATCAACCTTAAACCCAGCTTTCAGGGAGTTCACTTAGACTAAATTTTGTTATAATAATAAGCTCACACTACCACAACGAAACATGTGTGCAACAGACACACAGTATAATCGTATAGCGATCTCAACCCATCGCTTACTATTTAGTAGTGTACATTTCAACACCATTTAAATAATTTATTTAAATAATCCAACAATACTTAATTTATTTATTTGAAATAATTTAGCTCTATTTAAATTATTTAATTTACAAATTCAAAACTATATTAAATATATATTTAAATAATCAAACACTAAAGTTTTAAATGTCAATAATCCGACATAATTTAACATTTCTGTTAATAATTATAATATATATATTTTAAGGCAACTGCACCTTGGTCCACCGCAAAAAAACCACATCTGATCCCTCCACACCACACCACCCACCCACACATACATGCACCCTGCTCGATATGTTTCATGCTTCACTCATTACTTGTCAGAATCACTCCACCCACCACCCATCACCCTCGACAAGTTTTGCCTGGCGCTAAGTCACTAATTCGGGAAAAAAAACAATTAAGCTTTCTATCACTGACAACTCTTGTCAGAACTCACCACGTGCGGTGACCTTGACTTTGTCACAAGTTCAGTGATAGGAAAACACTGGTCACAAACACGTTCTGGCTCCTCGCATCCCAATTGTGGTAACGGCACCTGTTGTGACACATAGGCGTATAGTTTACATATAAACTGTGGTAACGGCACCTGTTGTGACAACATGCGTATAGTATATATATACAAACTGTGGTAGCGACACGTTATGTGATAACGTGCATATATTCTACATACAATCGGGAATATACCATAAAACAGCCTTAATTGTATATTTCTTCGAAAACTGAAACCAGCGTTCTGCAGTGCAGTAAGATACACCCGAAGCAAGTTGTCATTCTATTATGCAATTATGGGGTGAGCGATTACGCTGACAAAAAGAGCCTTGGGACGGGAAGCGTGGAAGATCTGAAGCGTATCGATTACGATTACTCATGCAGAAACGACTGGATCGATGTCACACACCCTTTGAAGTTGACAAAAGGCGCTCATCCAATGGCCACTCAGAGGAATCGATGACGTCAGAATATATAAATAAACTCGTCATAAAATGACAGTGAGGAAGTTTTAAATTATAATTTCAATGAAAAATCAAAAGGATCTATTTAAGGGCAAGGGTACTAAGCTATTTGTTATTACAACTTCTTTCTTACAAATTGCCGACAATTGAGTAAAATTTATAGCTCTACATCACCCGGAAACAAATAAATAAAAACCCAACCAAACTAAAACAAACAAACGATAGAAGTAAGGATAGGAAGTTAGGGCATAATGTCAAACCAAAACACTATCATGCTTAATGTCAAACCAAACCAAACACTATCTGGTAAATGTAGATTGATCAAACAAAACACTTTCATGCTTAATGTCAAACCAAACCAAACACTGTCGAGCATCATGTCAAACCAAACACTATCAGGAATAATGTCAAACCAAATCAAACACTATCTGGTATAATGTTGAGTAAAATGCCAAATACTGACATGCCTGAAAAGCAGTTTGAAGAAATCCGATTTTGTGATGAATCAGTTCAATCGTTCTTGCTTTCGCATCCACATCTGTGAATGGCAATTAATTAATGTTTGCAAAATATTTAGCGGACTAAATGGAAATGAAGTCGTTAATATGAGAAATATTACTTAATCTTAATGGAAAAGAAAACAATAAATATTACTAATCAGTGTAATTGATCACGGCAAGGTTTTATAAGTTACCTATTAATTATTATTTAATAGTTTTGAATTGACGAGCTTGTCCTATAATTTCTGCCTGTCTTGCTGACATGCCACTCACTCACCCACCTTTCACCCCAGGCATAATATATTTCACCTCAGGTGAAACAACTCCACACGAACGAAACAACAAAATATTAATTATCGTTTTAAATAAAAACGCTTTTCCTTACAAGTGTCCCTTTAAATAAAAAAAATAGTGTCATTCTTAAATTATCTTCGTTCCTAATTTGCTTGTGCTTTGCAATGTTCTTAAATAGATTGCAAATTAATCACCGTGATATTTACCTTTTCCTTGCAGCACTTGGAGCAGAAGACAAACCCACATTGGCGACAGTGGTGTTTTCGCCGGAGTTGTGTGAACTTGGCATTGCATGCGGCGCACGTGCTCACCTCATCGTCAGACACCCACCTGCGCACGCAGTTTCATTTCCTGGTTAGTTTCCTCGAGTTAAATAATAAAGTGTCTTGACAGAAGTGAAATTAATCAACGTACTCTATAGAAAGGGGGCTGGCAGCTTATCAGTTGCCTTGTAGTAGGCTATTTTTAGCTCCTTCCTCCCTCTCCCTTTTAGTGTTTATACTCGACAGGGATAAACTGTACGTTATAACGTTTATTGCTTTAATGTTACAGCAATAGTTTTAAAGATACAGGCAAACGGATACTGAAAACTTACAGCCCCACCCTGCTGCCGTTCAACTGAGGCATCTACAGATTAAGGGACGATAAAGATGCTGCCAGTCCGCTTACTCCCACTCAAGAGAACACGCGGTATTAAGGATCCCAATACGAATTCGATAACAGATACAGTGACGTCATTTTGCTATGAGTGCTTAAAATAAATTAAAGCCACAGTTTATAATCCTTTTACGAGACCATAATTTAGTGTTTGCATTTAAAGAAAAAAAAAACCTTTCTTTATTTGGTTTTGTAATTATTAGAGCGCGTTCTTCCATAAATAATTTGATCAAGGGCCAATAAGTTTGTCATTAATAATGAGTAGTTGTGTTGGTTAGTAGTTTACAAGTAGTCAGTATAGTAATAATTCTAGAAGAAGTAGTAATAATAGTAGCTTTTGTTATTATTAGTTGGTTAGTAGTTTACAAGTAGTCAGTATAGTAATAATTCTAGAAGAAGTAGTAATAATAGTAGCTTTTGTTATTATTAGTTGGTTAGTAGTTTACAAGTAGTCAGTATAGTAATAATTCTAGAAGAAGTAGTAATAATAGTAGCTTTTGTTATTATTAGTTGGTTAGTAGTTTACAAGTAGTCAGTATAGTAATAATTCTAGAAGAAGTAGTAATAATAATAGCTTTGATTATTATTAGTTGGTTAGTAGTACTAGATAGTATGCAAGCAACGTTCCCTGTAATATTTTTCCTGTGTGCGGAACTGGCGATTGAGCTTGCTACCAAAATTTATGTGCGGAATTTTCTAATGAGCTGCGCGGCCGCGCACCTTAGTCACTTAGTGTGAACACTGTATGCACGTACTAGTTAGGGTAGGTTAGTAGAGTAGAAGTAGGAGTTGTATAGCAGCAGTAGTAGTATTGCTACTAAATAGTAGTAATTAGTACAGGAGTTAAGTTCCTATTGAGAGCTATGTCCATTAGTGTGTCAATCTTGGGTTCCTATTGAGAGCTATGTCCGTTAGTGTGTCCATCTTGGGTTCCTATTGAGATCTATGACAGATGGTGGGTCCATCTCGGGTTCGTATTGAGAGCTATGTCCGTTAGTGATCTGTATTTGGGGTGCCTTTGATAACAGCGTCCTACAGTGGTCTGTCTCGGGGGGTTCTTTTGACTGCCAGGCTCTTTAGCAGTCTTCGCCGTTAGTGGTCTGTCTTTGAGTTCCTTTTGATAGCTACAATGTAGATTTTATCGGCGACATTATCTTGTTTGTAGTAGTCGACATGAAGATGTATCCTGGTGAGATTATTTTTTTACGGTCTTCTTGGGAGCAATTTGGTCCGTTGACTGCTGATTGTATGCACGCATTTTTACATGAATTTATAATTACTTTCTCTAATACACACACACACACGCACATAAGCAACGTACACAATACACCACACACAACAAACGCAACACACACACACACATACACCACACACACAACACACAAACACTCCATCACACACGCAACATACACACACGTAATGACACACACAAACGCTCACATCACACACGCAACATACACACACAAACACTCCATCACACACGCAACATACACACACGTAACGACACACACAAACGCTCACATCACACACACAACGACACACACAAACGCGTGCCGCATACAAGCACTTTTCAGCTGCTACTCAATAAATATTTTTCAAGGACTTAAGATTCCTCTTAAACTGCTTTCTTTATTTCAGCCTTTGACACCTTTATACATCTCCTACCTTACAAGCTGAAACAATCTGTCTCGGTGTACTTTTTGAAGAGCGAGAGGTGTACACTTTAATCAACTTGTTAATTTCTTATCTGCTCCATGACCTTATTTGCCAGCCTGGATTTTGTCGTGTGTACACTTGAGAAATTGATTAATGGCGAGGTTAACAAAGTGCTGAGATTGTAATTTGATTTTGCATTTGGACTGATTGGAAGTGTTGTCTAATTCGCGTTTATTATCGGCATGCCTGCATTTTAAAATGTCCCACAGATATCTCTTCTTTGGGCCGCAAGTTTGCTGTGTTTTAAAACGTCCACAGATATTCATTACAGGGCCACAGTCACTGTTTCACTTGTAATCTCTCTTGCAGTAGTTTATATTCACCATGTCTTGATTGTACATGTCCACAGACATCCATTCTATGACCTTCATGTTTGGTTTTAAAATGTCCACAGATATCCATCCCTAGTCTACAGGGCCACAGTCACTGTTTCACTTGTAATGTCTCTTGCAGTAGTTTATATTCACCATGTCTTGATTGTACATGTCCACAGACATCCATTCTATGACTTTGGTTTTAAAATATCCACAGATATCCATCCCTAGTCTACAGGGCCACAGTCACTGTTTCACTTGTAATCTCTCTTGCAGTAGTTTATATTCACCATGTCTTGATTGTACATGTTCACAGACATCCATTCTATGACTTTGGTTTTAAAATGTCCACAGATATCCATCCCTAGTCTACAGGGCCACAGTCACTGTTTCACTTGTAATCTTTTGGTGAGTTGTGCATGTCATCGTCGGTGTCATCAATATGTCGTTTCCATAATTGTCGTCGTGACAGTCGTTGCAGTTATTGTTGCAGTCAGTGTCAAGGGTCAGTCAACACGATAAAAAGAGAAGTGATTGCAGTGAGTTAGTAGAAATCAAATGAAGATCGACATCGAATAGTGTTAATGCATTATTGCGCCGAAATAAACAATGAATTGAAGTTAATTGCATGTAGGTAATGCAAGTTAAAATGGGTTGAAGACTGTAATGGATTAATACAAAACGGGTTAAAATGGGTTGTCGACTGTAATGGATTAATAAAAAACGGGTGAAAATGGGTTGTTGACTGTAATGGATTAATACAAAACGGGTTAAAATGGGTTGTCGACTGTAATGGATTAATAAAAAACGGGTGAAAATGGGTTGTTGAAGGTGATGGATTAATACAACACAAGGAAAAATATCGAAGGGGTACAACAAAGTACTATAGCTCAAAACAGTGGGTTTTAAGGAAGTACATGCGCACTTACTGCGAAAGAAGAAGAACCCATTGGTGGTGGTGGTGGTGGGGGTTGGATATGACAAACCCTTGCACACCAACTGGCAAAACGGAATAACAAACATTTCTACGTACCTGGCTTTGATGAGAATAAACATTGGCGCCTTGAAAACATCAATAACTCCCTGGACTCGAGCTGGATATACATCTTGTCCCTCAAGTTTAACAGGTGCCGAACTATATGCTATGCTTTGACGAGAAGAGCGACGAGCAGGGGCGACAACTTTTCCACTTTCCTCCATCATGGCACCATGTGCATCCCGTTCCTTCTAGATCGGCCGCGAGCTCGTTCTCTTTCGAGGACGAATAATTTGTGGGCGCGTGAGTTATGTCCTCTTGGTTTCACTTCTTCCTTATTCACATATCCAGTGTAATGATCGAGAGACGCGAAGAAAATCTTCTGCAGTAAGGTCGTGCTCAAAAATCACTCGATTGTCTGCGCACCTGCATTTTAAAATTCACAATTGTGACGTATTAGAAGGTCGTTTAACTATGACGAAAACAAAAGCTCTGAGAGCGTTACAATGCCCCTAAACGTTACAGCACACAATACTAATTAAAAACAAACAGCAGGCAATGCTCGTGCTTGGGTTTGTGCCATGTTAGAATAAAGGAATAGAAAAGAATACGACAAAATGACTGATGTGCGCTTAAAAGAAACGTTTAATGGGTATACATGAAGGATATGAATGTTTGTCTTGAAAATTTGAATGTCTGTTGTCCTGCTTGAAAGATAATATGAATGTTTGTCTTACTTGAAAGATATGAATGCGTGTCTTACTTGAAATATACGAATGTGTGTGTGTGTCTTACTTGAAACATATGGATTAGTGTCTTACTTGAAACATGAATGAGTGTCGTACTTGAAACATACGAATGTATATCTTACTTGAAACTTATGTCTATAAATTTAAAGGTAGCTTGTTTCAGGTGGCAAGACCGCGCTAAGTGAAAAAACGTAATTTCTTGACTGGAATGATGGACGCACTGTACTAACGCTATACTTTGTGTGTAGTCAGCATTATACATTATACACTGTACTAACGCTATACTTTGTGTGCAGTCAGCATTATACACTGTACTAACGCTATACTTTGTGTGCAGTCAGCATTATACACTATACTAACGCTATACTTTGTGTGTAGTCAGCATTATACACTATACTAACGCTATACTTCGTGTGTAGTCAGCATTATACACTATACTAACGCTATACTTCGTGTGTAGTCAGCATTATACACATACCAAGGAAATGTTTAGTATATGTTACGGAACACACACGTAACAATTTGCGCGCAAGAAGATTATCACGCACTACACTGATAACTCAGTCACCGGGAAATAAGAGTTACGAGAGTAACAGACAGTAGATCTGTAAAGTAACGCACTCCGGATAGTGACCTGCTGTTTTCATTTCATCTTAGAGAACAGTAGGCGACGTCACTTATACATTATCCGGCATTGTTACGGTCACAGAGAGCTGCAATGTGAATTCCCTCTCAAACATTGATTTAAAAAAGGACATATCTTTTATATCTGGCAGCGTGTTTGAACTGCTGTTTATCACTTAACGCTTTATATATTTTTGCAATGAAGAACTGGATGTTAACTCAGAATGACAACAAAGCATTCAGTCAGACATCGTGGTACTGATCTTCCATGTGCCTTATTTACTTCACTGACTACTTTTAGTCTTGTCTACTCGTCCTGTTTTCTTGATGCCAGGACGTAGGGTTGTATATAACACTAGTTGAAACAGGATTCTGCTCTGGAATAGCAAATCAGCAATTTAGTTTTCATTACACAGAAAGTGGTTTTTCATTGGCATTTTTATTCTTGGATCAAATTTGATACTATTTGAGCGATCTTGTAATTTCATTGTCTCATTATCTATAAATATGACACTGAGTCTTAGGCCTTTTGGAGTCATTCCTTGCCATTGTTAGATTTGCTTCCCTTTCTTCCGTTATCAGTAGCAGAGGTTTGTCAATTGCATGTTAGCATTTTGTTCCTCAATTACTAGGCCACGCAAACCCTCCAACCTTCATCAGTCAGATTTGTTCAGGATGAGGACTCATCGTCTTGTCAGGTTTAATTCCTGATGGTGGTTTCCTAGTGGTTGACAGGCATGTATTTAGGCGTTAGTTTTCAGTGTTGTGCCTTTTATGGGTCTTACGTAACCATGCTTGGTTTTCCTTTCACCTTTCTACAGGTACGATTTCTGTCTAGAGTACCTTTAACGTACCCAGCATGTCGTGCACAGAGACAGGTCATAAAGACTTTTCAACCAGAATATTTGCACTTGTTCAGGGCCTGGGGCTCTCCAGTTCTGGCTTAACCTTTCTTTGTATTTGTCAAAGCTCTTACGATTCTGATGTCATGCTACGGTGTACATCCTAGAATGTACGTTCTGCAGGTCTTCGAGTCATCTCGCTGCTTAGCTCTTGTGTTCATCTGGTTTGCTTCCAATGCCTTCCCAGAAAAAACCAACTTAGTATAATCATCATCATCATCATCATCACCACCACTACCACCACCACTACCACAACCACCCTACTTCCCCTTTTTATTATTATTGTTCTTGTTGTTGGTGTTATTATTATTGTGATGGTGGTGGTTGCTGATGTATTCTTCATCATACTGCATGCATATAATGTTTTTTTGAGAGAACACACACTTGTTTCCCGTAGCAAATGATAATTTAACACATGGAACGAGAGGTCACGACCTCCACAATCATTCAGATAACGGTTCGTTGATTACGCTTATTTGTCCTACTATTTAAGACCCATTCATAATTATGTTTACATGGGTAATAACGTACCTGTAAAACAGAAAGGGTGGGGTGGGGTGGGAGAAGTTTTCTATTTCTAATTATTTTAATCAAACATTTTTAAAATGTACCCCGCTATAATGATAATAATTAAATAATGGAAAGCTCATTAGAAACGGATTTAGTGTAATCCGATCTCGCAAGTCAAAATTAGTTTCACGACTCAGCACACTTATTCCTTAGAAGGAAAGTGAAGGGGGTTGGAAAGCAATAATTTCGAAAGACAACCTGAGATAATTCTTGTCTCCAGATCTTTCTGTTTACTAATCACTCTCCCATGAACAGATGTTATAAACTGAGTGAGAAAACAATTTTGATACCAATAATGAAAAAATATATTAGAGTCCATTTGAAGCATTCGTTTTTCATAACCGAAAAGGGAGTTTAATTTTTCATTTTAGTTGTCGCACTTATCTAATGAACGGACTGACTTAGTTCGGTTTGTTGATTATGAGGTAGAGTTCAAGTGTACGATTCATTGTGATGGTTCACCCCACAGTCGCCTGAAGAGTGTATGGCCATTAACATGGATTTGACTTATTTTAGTGTGACTGTCTGTGCATGGCACATTATCTGTGTTATCAGAAATACCTCGAAATAAACGAATACAAAAATACACTCACTTCATTATCTATCTTCGTCGTTATCGGTGTTACAGAGTAAACTGGTATTCAAATCAAATGTACTTTGTCTGTCTGTCTGTCTGTCTGTCTGTCTGTCTGTCTGTCTGTCTGTCTGTCTGCCTGCCTGCCTGCCTGCCTGTCTGCCTGCCTGCCTGTCTATCTATCTATCTATCTTTCTATCTGTGACACAATACCATCCTACTTATTGGTTATGATGATTATTATTATTTAATCATCCATAACTATTTACAAATGATGATAATCTTAATTTATGTTATTAATAATTCCCCAGAAGACACCATTGGTCTCTTTGACTTGGTGGGGATATGCGGGCACTGTGAACGTAAACATAATTCAGTATAGAAATGAGAGTGGAGTTTCAGAGATAACTATTTTCAATGTACATAACCTTTTCAAGGATGGTGGCTGCTGCTAGCACGTGTTCACAATCAAGTGTTTTGCAACAAGTCACTGTCTTTTATTTTATTACGATAGTCAGCGTATCCCTTCTACGCACATAACACAACTGTTCCAAAATCTTCGATGTGCTCACAAAGCCATCTGTGGAGAATCGTCGAAAACTTCACAAGCATACACATCACATCACATCACATGGAGTAGAACAGAATTTCCGTGTGCACTACTCAACATACCACGGAGAATGATCAAGAAACTTTCGTGAATTCTAAAGACCAAACTCAAACCTCAATTTTCGCCGTATGGCTCTCGAATGGAATTCACAGGAATCAACTTACAGCATCACGTTTATAAAATGAGCAGACACAATATACAAATTCCTAGACTAATCAGCAAACAGTGAATGAACTCTTAAGATATAAAAAATGAGCAGTCACAGTATACAGATTCGTATAACTAGTGAGCTCTAATGTGTACAACGAGTAAACGCTTCAACTTTTTCAAAAGTTATATGCATACTCAGTAAAGCACTGAACTCTAAGACTGACATTCATGATTGCATACATACTCAGTAAAACACTGAATTGTAAGACTGACATTCATGAATATATACGTACTCAGTAAAACACTGAACTGTTAGAGTGACATTCATGATTGCATACATACTCAGTAAAACACTGAACTCTTAGATTGACATACATGAATACGTACCTACTCAGTAAAACTCTGAACTCTAAGACTGACATTCATAAATGTACAAACAGTAAAACATTGAACTCTTAGACTGATATTCATGATTGTATACATACTCAGTAAAACACTGAACTCTAAGAGTGATATTCATGAATGCATGCATACTCAGTAAAACACTGAATTGTAAGACCTACATTCATGAATGCATACATAGTAAAACTCTGAACTCTTAGACTAACATTCATGAATGTGTGTTCACGCAACAGCTCGCACTGACACTTCTTTTGCGAGTTATTCAATATCAGATATACTGTATACATTTCATTTGATAAGAATATCATGCCTGTGCTGACCTTTGCGTCAGTTTGACTTATCAGTGCATTGTTCGTGAGCTCTGACTTGTCGCTAATCAAACACGTCGTAGTGACAATGAAAGAAAACATTGCTTCAGGTTTATAACGGCTTTACATTGTTTAAAATAATTATTACACTGAAATTGAGAGCAATTCCTCTACAACAACAACACATAAATGGAAATACTCCGATTCCAGGTAGAGTCAAATGATATTTCCAGAGACTGAAGCAAAATGACAAGTGAAAGTAATGATGCGCCCTTTTAACCATCTACAGTGCTGCTCGAAAGTGATTGTGCTTAATGCATATAACGGAAAGGATTGTACTTAATGCATATAACGGAAAGAATTGTACTTAATGCATATAACGGAAAGAATTGTACTTAATGCATATAACGGAAAGAATTGTGCTTAATGCATATAACGGAAAGAATTGTGCTTAATGCATATAACGGAAAAAATGTGCTTAATGCATATAATGGAAAGAAAATGAGTATCACCTTGGCTGTTAAACTGTCATCTTTAAAATGTTTTTCACAGTACACCTTTTGCACCTTTTGCCAGGGCCGTCTTAACAGCATTATAGCCCCCCCCCCCCCGGGTATAGCAGTGCACTGGGGCCCCTTTGTACCAACAAAATCAAGTGTTTAAACATTTAAAACATGTAAAGCTCGTGAAGCCCTGGACAACTGCCCAGAGTGCCCACGCATTCAGACGACACTGCCCTTTTGCTTACGTCGCCTATGGTAGAATAGAAGTAACTGCATTGACAAAATTATTTTAATATGTTTAAGTATGAACTATCACCTGGACAACCAAGAGAAACTTATGAAGCAACCACACGTCATTTGGACTTTGAATAATTCGTGTTTTCCCTTGAACTTTTGCAGAAAGGAGGTACTTATAAACTAAGCAGTTAATGATTTTACTTTCTACTAATGTTTTTCAGGATTCAAAATATTCTTACCTTTTTCGCGGGGAAATTTGAGAAAAAGCAACAGCACTCAGCGGCCCGGAGGATATCACCTTAAAACAAAGAGCTGAGATTGTGCTAAAAGTGATTCGTACTAAACAGCAGCAACGGTGTCCTTCAGTCTTTGGGTGTCATTAAAAAATGTCATGGCGAAGAAGACACGTCGGAGAAAACTTGCCCAATTTGCCCAAATGCACCAGGCGGACCTAAGTCTGCTTTGGTGGGCGGAGCTGAGGATGATAGAGTAGTCTCCCTTAGGTCCGAGTGCATTCAGCGATACGTTTGTTTACTTTTGTTGCGGACAATAAATCGGCTATCAGGACCCTGCGCACTCATAAATATTAAAATAATCCAATATTTGTCATTGTTGGACAAGTATGTTTTTCTTCTTTTCAAATACACGCCGGCCTTCAGACTAAATGACAAAGATCTGCAAACATAAACATGTATTCTCATGCACACTTCCTATTAACAACCGCAACAACAAAATAGTTTCTGAAAACCTATTTGACGCTACTACACGACTTTCCAATTTCTGTCCAATCAGTTTTTTTATGAGCATGTACAGATCTGGATGACAGACATTTAAACAGAGACTTTGCTACAACGAAAGAAACAAACTTTTATTCGGCCACGCTTCAGTCTCGATCTGTCTAGTTAGAGTCAAGCTATAAATTTCTGCCTGTACATATGTCTGGTTCGAGTCTATCTTTCAATAGTTTCAGATTCTGTGAGTCCGGCGGGAACTAAGCTATCAGTCTCTGCCCAGTTGGATGCAAGCTGTCAGTCCCTATCTGTCCGGCTGGAGTAGAGCTGTCAGTCTGTTCGTCTATCTAGAGTCAATCTTATTACATGTATTTGAAATATGTTTAGCCATCACATTTGTTTGCAGAGACATATGCCAAAATAGGTATTTATTACTGTAGTAAATTGCAGTATGCTTAGGCGCTGTAATTACAAGTGTTTCAGGGTTTTCAGTTTATTTCCTTTGTGGTACATTTTCCATCTTATTCTGAATTCTACAATGAGGGCTTTGGGTGCCTGATTCTGGTGTATTTATGCCATGTCTTATGGAGTGTAGACCAGGGTGATATAACTCATGCCAGGACATTTCTTTGTGAAATCCATTTCTGTCTGCATTGTTTTTCTTTCATTTCGTCTCGGTGTTGGCGATTTTGAAGTCTTTCCTTTTAAGTTATCTTTTTTTATTTATGGTTGTTGTCTGTATTTTTATCTCCTCTGTTGGAATGGTTCGTCTGGCTTTTTCTTTCTTCAGTAATTGTAGTTGGTGTCTGTAAAAATGCATGTGTTTTATTTTTTCTTCGTTCAGCCTGTGTAGAGTTCACTTTTTTTGTTGGTATTTCCATACGATGGATTTGGGGGTTTCCCTGTCGGTCGATAGTGGTGGCGGTTTTCGTTTTTGCTGCTAAGAAGTTATTTGTTAAATCAACACGCAAATTTATACCTTGGAGCAAAGCCTCCCTGATCTTGTTTTCCATTTGTGGGGTATTCCTCCCTTCACTGCTGTGGTGCCGCAAACAGCCCATAATGTTAGGCTGGAACATTTTCCTTCAAACATGTGCTTTCCTGAATCGATCGTGAAGTCATGAGGGGTATATTCCTTTTCCAATTTAGTCGATCTGCTTAAACATTTTATGGTGTAGTCCTTTATGCTAAAGCCGTCTTCCTTTTCCCGCCCTGACAAGCCTGACAAGGGCTCTCTGTGTGTGTGTGTGTGTGTGTGTGTGTGTGTGTGTGTGTGTGTGTGTGTGTGTGTGTGTGTGTGTGTGTGTGTGTGTGTGTGTGTGTGTGTGTGTGTGTGTGTGTGTGTGGTGGGGGGAGGGGGTAAAGTTGGCTGCTGTAGATGATCTTCGAGTTCTTCGCTTGTCCATCTTATCTCGTGACTCGGACAAAAATGTGGGAGGGGGGAGCAAAGAGTTGGCACGTCCGATCTACTCAGTTGCTGGAAGTCGAAAATGTGGAATGAAGCTTTTTTTCTTTAAAGTCTGAAAGAGTAGACTGGGCGATGAGTTAACGGTAAAAATCTGGCACTCATTGCAAAGCTGAGCAGATAGAAGGGTAATATATCAGCCTGGGGTTCCTGGGAGTCTAGGAGAAAAGAGCATAATAAATGACATTTGAAATGTAGAAAGTCTTTCATGGGAGTTAAGATCTAGCGACTGTGAGAATCAGAAATTAATAATTTAAATTGTGTTTTATATTGTTTTGAATTGTGTGAACAAAGAAGGAACAGAAATTATTATAAAATGTGTTTTAATTATGATTTTATTACACAGGCAGTCTACATTAGAATCAGTCAGTCTACATAAGAATCAGTTCAATAAGTCTACATTAGAATCAGTCCAGTCAGTTTACATTAAAACCAGTCAGGCAGTCAACATTAGAATCAGTCCAATTAGTCTTTGGAGTCAATCCATTGAGTCTATGTCAGAGTGTCCAGTAAGTCTACATTAGAATTAGTCCAATCATTCTAGATTGCAGTCACTCCAATCAGTGTATGTCAGAGTCAGTCCAATCAGTATATGTCAGAGTCAGTCCAATCAGTGTATGTCAGTCATTCCAATCAGTGTATGTCAGAGTCAGTTAAATGTATGTCAGATTCAGTTAAATGTATGTCAGAGTCAGTCCAATCTATTTATGTCATAGGTCAATAAATATATTCAGCAGAATCATCCAATTAGTCTAAGTCGGAGTCCGTCCAATCAGTTTAAACTGGAATTAGTCCAACCAGTCTAGTCAGTCAGTCCAATCAGTTTACAAGAGAAAGCTGCTCCTGGATGTATGCTGTACTAGTAGTTAGAGAGCTCGCGGACCACTTGTACTGAGTATCTGATATATAGAAGCTACAATGGTGACAAAAATTAAATAGGTATTAAGGAAACCATTGAATCTGGTCAGAACTCTAGTGTCGTGAACTTTGCACAAAATGAGAACAATTGGTAATCGGAAGTATACACATTTTTATTGTTAGGTCACAGCGATCTGTGATGAAAAATAGTCTAACCCTTTCATGAAGATTTGATTCCTCTTTTATTAAATTTTTGTTGTTCATTGCTAAACTATCTTTTTGTATTATTGTTTATATAGTGTTAAGTTAATTGTAAGTAAAGTGTCATATTGGCATATTTACCGGAATTTTAATGTATTGTTCATTTATATCACGGGGTTTGCTGCTGTGTGGCTTGATGAGTCAAAAAATCCGGAACATACAGAAACTGTCGCTCCAGTAACAATCAAAGGGTCGGTTGCTTGCATCAAGTGGAGTAATTTTTAGTGTCTTTAGACTAAGCGCGTCTGAGCTACTGGCATCAATGTAGGTCACCCCAGGTATCGAAGGACACACAGTATTTCACTTTGTGCTCCTGTATGGCTGGAGTGATAGTTTCTTATCTTTGTCTCTCTGTCCGGCTTGAGTTAAGATATTTGTTTTCATCCATCTGCCCAGCAGAGGTCAGCGTCTCGTTCTCCATTTTTTTTTCTCTGATGCTGGATGAATGACATTTGTTTCTCTCTGATGCTGGATGAATGACAGTTGTTTCTCTCTGTTGCTGGATGAATGACATTTGTTTCTCTCTGATGCTGGATGAATGACATTTGTTTCTCTCTGATGCTGGATGAATGACATTTGTTTCTCTCTGATGCTGGATGAATGACAGTTGTTTCTCTCTGATGCTGGATGAATGACAGTTTGTCACACGATATGAATCGCATTCACATCACAGGAAGCAATAGCAACGACGCGTAAACTGAATCACAAATATTCATTTCGGACAGAGTGATATATCGTCATACCTCACTGTGTGGTGATATATCGTCATACCTCACTGTGTGGTGATATATCGTCATACCTCACTGTGTGGTGATATATCGTCATACCTCACTGTGTGGTGATATATCGTCATACCTCACTGTGTGGTGATATATCGTCATACCTCACTATGAGGTGATATATCGTCATACATTACTGTTTAGAGATAAATAGTCATACATTTTAAATTAAATTAATTAAATTAGTAAGTTGTTAAATTGTCAGAGTAACCCGACCTTGGGTATTCCTTATGAAGGTATACTTGAAGTGTCTGAGTTGAAGTAAATGCTTGAGACAAGAATATTCTAGAATTGCTGATGTAAAGCAAATCTGCGAGTAGGTTTTGTTATCCAATGGCAATTATTACGATAATGAGACCAGCCAGTGGGCTGAGATTATAAAAATATACTTGATATAGAGAAATCTACTGCCTAAACAATTTGAATTTAAAAGGCAGCAGTCAGCTTGATGGTGAGTTATGACTGGTTGAGAGAAATATTCATGCACTTTTGCTATTGCTATGTTATAATTGTGTTTTAATAAGTTACATTATGTAAGTAGGCTATTACTCCTACAAATGTTTGCATTAAGATGCTCGAGTGTAGTACACTAACACTCTACATTATTTTGATATGCTCTATTTATTTTAACGTAGGCTAATAAATACTGTTGCAGGAAGTTTTAAGTTGAGACTGGAATGTAAGATAGAATGGAGTTATAAATTGATAAACTGGAAGTTTAGGTTTTCTCCTTAATTATATTTTGCAGTGAATAAGTAGCCTTTCCAGATGCCTGTTTTTACGTGCTGTATGAACCTCCTGGTTTATTGTTCGTAAACCGCTACGACCGACCCTAAGTGTAAGAACATACTGCACTCTACTGATGTGTGGTGGCAAGATTTGTTCACTGCCTGAACAATTTCTAGAGTAGAGAAGTTGATGGATATTGCTACGTTTGTTGTTCTGTTTGAAGGAGTTGGCACAGTGAAAGAAGCACCCAGGTTAACTCTAAGTAGTGGAACAGTGTATTTAACATGAAAGTGACACACATGGGGAAATTAAACTGAACTATACACTGTGACATTGTGGCAAAGTGTGCAAGGACTGTTGAGATGGCACTGAGTCAGATTACATAAATACTATTATTAGTTATCTATAACTCCATTTCTGTCCTCTGATAAGACTATCCTGTGATTTGTATTGACTCTATTGTTGAATTGTATTTATGATAGACTCTGTAATTATAAAATTTTATATATATATATATTTATTTATTGTTCATTTAATAAATGTATTGTTAAATTTATTGACCTTCTTACGCATATTGATAATCTAATGTTAGAGAAGAAAGAGGATGAATAGGGACTCGATAAAAATAGATTAAATCTGGATTTGTCTTCTCTTTTAGTAAGAAATTTCCACCAACTGAAAGATTGTGTGACAGTGAACGTTATCTCTAATATTGTGAAATAGAGAAAACGTTTGTAGTGCCAACATATTCGCCATGTGACAGACGAGTGGGGTCTGTTGGAGGATCATAACTTGTAATTAGTTATGAAAGATTAATTAATAATAATAATTTTCATTAGTTAAGTCGCCTTGGTTGTTAGAAACACAAATATTTTGGGGCATTTTGAGCATGAAGGCGGAAATAGCAAGTACAAGAATATTGTCATTAAGTGGCTTTGTTATGCATGCTTTATTTCTAAATCTTCATTCCCAGAGAAGTAAGACTCTGTGACAGTGTTAAATCGATTTCTCAAGCCTTTGTACTTTAGATGGAGAAGGAGCTTCCACCCACGTACACACACACACACACACACACACACACACACACACACACACACACACACACACACATTGTGAATATTGTGAATGTTTTCATCACCATCACAAACTTTAGAATAGAGTAACAAATAAATGAGAGAGAGAGAGAGAGAGAGAGAGAGAGAGAGAGGATGAGGTGGGGGGGATAGAGGGAGGGAGAGAGGGAATAGAAAGAAAGCGTTAAAATTATTATAACATCACGATAAAATCTAATCTTTAGTTTGTCTCTGTCGTTCGTCTCACTGAATAACTGACAGAATATCCAGAAATGTCGTCAGAGTGACGTTAACTCTATATTGATCTACCGACGGCAGCTGGTTCGCGGGGGGGGGGGGGGTAGGGAGGGACAAACTTGCATACGTTACTTGAGGAATTTTGCATCCTCCTTCCGGAACATCCCTTTTTTTTTCTTGCCCTCCGTACAACTTTTCGTTTCTGCCGCCATGTCTTGTGTAACAACAGGCGAAAGGACACGGCAGCCATCTTTGCTTGCACACCCACGTCACGTCTCGCAACAGTTTGCACACTGAACGCCAGACTGACCCACATATTTTCCTGGGTTTTTCTTAGCATCCATAGTTGTGACATTATGTAACTCAGTTTTAGAACCAGGAACTCCTCTGATTTAATCAACCATTAATAATTCATGATTTATTTTAACTTGAAGCAAACCGTGGACTTTGAATATTTCTGTAACCCGGTTAACCTCTAAATCTTATTTTAAAACAAGGAATGCAGTTGTCGATAACAAAACAAAAAGGAACAACAAAAAAAGTATGGATATTTCAGTTTTTTATGGAATCTAAAAGTAATTCACACAGCAAAATACCACACACACACACCCTCCTCAAACAAACTAACCAAACGTGACTTGTGGTCTTTACTTAGGTGTCACGGGTTGTCATGAGTTACTGGCCTTTCACCTTTCTTGCAAGACACTCGGAGCGACTAGCGACTGTCTATGGACAAGGCCTATTTCACTGTCAAAACATCCGAGGAAATGTACACAAATTCCCAAATTGTCTACCATTATAAAACTCAGCACCACAGTTTATTTGCCTACTTTCTATTTCGGTAATGAAACCCTTGTTCCAATTCTAGAAGGCTAGAAGCGACGCGTGTTCTTCCGAAAGAGCCGATTTATAAAATAAATCATTCTGGTATCGATCGACGCCGGCTCAGCCGTGTCCTCTGAAAGGAATAAATAAAAATAGTCGGTAGCATGCTCCTAGCGCCGCTGTATATTTATTTATAAACTGCATCGGATGCCGGTATGACGTGTTCTCAGACTGACACTGAAATTCCTATCTGAGACAGGCTAGGAACATGGCGAGGGATGAAAGACTGATCGTTCTTCATGCCAGCCAGCAGACAGCGCAGTATTTGTCTTTGTTAGGGAGAGCCCCCACCCTCTCTCTCTCTCTAGCCTAGCATCGTCCGGCTCCTCTTCTCCGTTGAAGATAAGCTTCGCGTCGCAGTGAGGAAACAGCTCGCTTCTGTTCGTTGTTTCCGTCAAGTCGTGCAGCACTCGGAGTCCCTCAATCACGCGCGCGTCTGGATGCTGCAAATTTCATTTCACGTGCGACGTTTTCCTGTTGTTTTCTTTTTTATACATTCTGTTGGTTGAACTTCGGTTAACTTTGGATCCAGGCAGTGTGCAGTCCTTGTAAGACAGAAAGTGTAAGGTGAATTAAAGGAAACTCCGGATACACGTGACGTCCGGGCTCGCTCAGTGAAAGGTAAGTACCTTTCCTTTTAGCAATAACATGCTCATTGGAATGTCTATTAAAGGCGTTTTACTCGTTAAATACACGTTGCCAATGAATTTTTATTAATGGAGTTTTACTCGTTAAATACACGTTGCCAATGAATTGTTTATTAATGGAGTTTTACTCGTTAAAAACACGTTGCCATTGGATTGTCTATGAATGAAGTTTTTACTCGTTAAATAAACGCGGCCATTGGATTGTCTATAAATGGAGTTTTACTCGTCAATGCACGTTGCTATTGGATTGTTAATTAATGGAATTTTGCCCGTTAAATAAACGTGGTCATTGGATTGTCTATTAAAGGAGTTTTACTCTTTAAATCCACGTTGCCATTGGATTATTTACTAATGGAGTTTTACTCGTTAAATAAACGTACCATTGGGCTGCCTGTAATGAGGTTTTGCTCGTTAAGTAAACATACCATTGGGTTGTCTGTAATGAGGTTTTGCTCGTTAAATAAACGTACCATTGGATTGTCTGTAATGAGGTATTGCTCATTAAGTAAACATACCATTGGGTTGTCTGTAATGAGGCTTTGCTCTTTAACTAAACGAAGTCATTGGTTAATTTTGCCGTTCAGTAAATGTACTCATTTGATATCCTGTCGTTGGCGTTTTTGTTCCTTAAATAAAGGTGCTCAGTTGTCGGATCTAAAGTAAATATCTTTTTCTTTATTTCTTTCTTTTTTCTTTCTTTCTTTCTTTCTTTCTTTCTTTCTTTCTTTCTTTCTTTCTTTCTTTCTTTCTTTGGAGTGAGATTTCAATGAATCAGAATCCAATCACTATATTTTCACAATTTATTGTCAGAACTTACGTCATTAAATGTGTTGGAAATATCAGTCCATGTCAGCAGAGGGAGTATTAATATCAGTAGAGGGCATATTAAATATCATTCTATATCATAAGAGGGCAGTATTAATATCGGTCCAAATCAGTACAATGCAGTATTAATATACAGGGCAGTACAGTGTTAGCATAATTCTGTATCAGCAGATGGCAGTGCAGTATTAGCATCAGACCGCAAAGTAATTAAACAACAGTTGATTAATTGATAGTTAATTAATCATATTCACAGCACATTTCAAGGCTGAAATTGCAAGACGCATCTATTTTAATAATTCGTTATGAGGACAACTTTTTCTCGGCACTTATATTCGCGAACTACTAACAGTTGAATTTTCGCTGTCATCAGTATAAATTGGATCAAACGTACATAAAGTGTCAGTGAAAATTACATTGGCGGCCATTTGACCCCTTGCCTGACTTCACTACTGCTTGCTTTTACCCCAAGGGCTTGGGGATTGTGTATCTTAGTAACGGGGCAAATCTCGTTCACAAACTCTGTTTGACCTAGATTCTATTTCGCTTTTATACTTTTGTCAGGATATTTATAAATCTCACCCGGATCCCTTCAATAAATATTTTTAAAATATGAAATATAGAAAGGAATAAAATTTAGATGTAAGAAATGAGTAGTAAACAAAATCTAAATGTAGATGCAGAAGATAGTGTAATAAGAGCTTATACAGACATAATAATTGCATCACCCATAAGACAGAAAATATTTTTCTCGGTCAAGAGAAGTAAGCTAGTTAATGTTGTGCACTGTGGTCAGGCGGAAATCCGACCAGTCCATCATAGTAAACATGCTTAATAAGAAGCATCCTTGATCGTAAAATGTGTCTGAATGAGAGAGGGAAGGAGGGCAAGTTCAATAGGGCGGAAAGAAGTCGGAAGCATTGTGTGAATGAAAGCGAGCGAACATTTGACATCAGTCCATTTCAGTAGCGAGCGAACATTTTGACATCAGTCCATTTCAGTAGCGAGCGAACATTTTGACATCAGTCCATTTCAGTAGCGAGCGAACATTTTGACATCAGTCCATTTCAGTAGCGAGCGAACATTTTGACATCAGTCCATTTCAGTAGCGAGCGAACATTTGACATCAGTCCATTTCAGTAGCGAGCGAACATTTTGACATCAGTCCATTTCAGTAGCGAGCGAACATTTTGACATCAGTCCATTTCAGTAGCGAGCGAACATTTTGACATCAGTCCATTTCAGTAGCGAGCGAACATTTGACATCAGTCCATTTCAGTAGCGAGCGAACATTTGACATCAGTCCATTTCAGTAATAAGCAGTTTTGTAGTCCATATCAGTAGAGACCAGTAATGTTGCTTTTACATCTAACAACTGAATACTGGTGCGCAAATATGCTAAATAATTGAACCCATTTATAACTTTATAGAACTTAACTTTGAGATTCAATTTAGATATCAGCGAACTATTTTTTTTAAAAATGAGATTACAGCGCAACTGTGGGAAAAATCTCTTGATCGTATATCCATTGAAAATGAGACATAGTATATTCTTTTAATTGTGCTAATCTCCTCGTTTTCTTTTCTTTCATTATAAAATTTTTAATTTTCCTTCGATTATGTATTTCTTCCCCTCCCACCCTCTGTTACAACACTAATTGTCCCCATTTAGTTGTCACTGACCTTGATGACAAATCATTGAAGCACAGCTCTCCGTCCTTGTTATTCAGTCAAAGGGAATAAATGTCAGTGAAATATTATCTCCTCTTGTGGATGTGAATGAACACGTTTTGGCTCTCGTACAATCAATAAAATGATCAAATGTTATGCTTGAAGCTTACGACCGAAGCAATGACTCTTTAAAATACTGAAGCCTATGACGTCCATGGATATAGCTGTACAAAGATGCATTATTCATATCGCGGGCAAGGGACACGCACACATGCCTACATCAGTGAAGGTGCTTATACCCCCTGTGTAGTTTAGTAAGTTACGTGCGCAAAAGATTAGCACATACTTCTACACCAGTGACGTTTGACCTATAAAAGTTGTGATTTTGTGCGAGCGTTTGACAAGTAGGTCAACACCAGTGACGCTTGACCTATAAAAAGTGATTGTATGTGAGAAATTGACAGGTAAGCCTATATCAGTGACGTTTGACCTATATTAAGCTGTGATTGCATGCGAGGAATTGATAAATAGGTCTATGCCGGTGACGTTTGATCTGTAATATGTTGTGAGTGTGTGCGAGGAATTGAAAAGTAGGTCTACATCAGTGATGTTTAACCTATAATAAGTTGTGGTTGCATAAGAGGAGTTTACAGGTATCTCTACACCAGTGAGGAATTCTAATCTAGTAAATGGTACGTGCGTGAGCCATATGCAGGCATGTTTACATTAAGATATTAAATAAAAACTTGCACATTATGAGCTAGGAAATTCGCAGGCATAACACAGCAATCGTTTGTGTTACACCATAGCAATTTTATTACCGTACTTTAAAATAGGACTTGTATCTGCACCATAGTATATTTATAACCGTACTTTAAAATATGGCGTGTATCTACACCATAGAAAATTTCAATGTGCACTTTAATTATGCATTATATCAACTCCATAGATTGTTTATAAGTGCACTTTGATTATGACTTTGTATTTACACCATAGTGTATTTATAAGATCACTTTAAATTATATCTTGTATATTTACACCATAGTGTATTTATAAGATCACTTTAAATTATATCTTGTATATTTACACCATAGTGTATTTATAAGATCACTTTAAATTATATCTTGTATATTTACGCCATAGTGTATTTATAAGATCACTTTAAATTATATCTTGTATATTTACGCCATTGTGTATTTATAAGATCACTTTAAATTATATCTTGTATATTTACGCCATTGTGTATTTATAAGATCACTTTAAATTATATCTTGTATATTTACGCCATTGTATTTAAAAGTTCACTTGAAAGTACGACTTGTAGGTGTACACTTTAAATTATGACTTAATGTACACCATAATGTTTTTAATAGCGCGCCTAAATTATGACTTGTTTGTACACCTTAGTATATTTAAAAGTGTACTTTAAATTATGACTTGTTTGGTGTTCAGTAGCAATTCCACATCAGAGTGTAACCGACTCGCACGATGCGCGCAATGCGTTCACATATTCATCATTTAGATTTGAAATTGCACTTAATAAATTTATATGCGCGAGAAGTTTGCAGAAGAGTCTATAGCAGAATTTATTGTAAATCACTTCACAGAGAAAATTACATAACTGGATAGGCCTGTATTAATCTCCTAGAATTATTGGTGCCACAGATTTACAGAGAATTTTTTACTAGAAGACTGTCTATTCCAATCGCCATTCTGAGAAACAGGCTTGCGGTGAAATTATCATAAGAAAATCAGCTATGTCGATCGCCCTGGTTTATCTGCATCGTGGGTTCGCTGAGAAATTATCTGAGGACAGGCCTATTCCAGCCGTCTTGAATTATCTCACTGACAGAAATATTCGTGTTCATGTCGACAGTAGTGCGCGACTGCAAGCGCTTTAAGTAAATAAGCGCGGTAAGTTCGTAAAACTCTACATCATTGCGTTGTTCTAATCGCAAGTAAGGCTTACGTTTCATGAGCTACAAGACGCAGGCAATTAGTTTACAGTTTGATGACTGTTGTGTTGAGCTACAAGACGCAGGCAATTAGTTTACAGTTTGATGACTGTTGTGTTGGGCTACAAGACGCAGGCAATTAGTTACAGTTTGATGACTGTTGTGTTGAGCTACAAGACGCAGGCAATTAGTTTACAGTTTGATGACTGATGTGTTGAGCTACAAGACGCAGGCAATTAGTTTACAGTTTGATGACTGATGTTTTGCGAAGTATATATACATATCTGTACGAATTTGCAGACCAAAGTGCACTAGTTTCAGTAAAACAAAAAATAAAATAAACAAAACCCCTGACCGAAAATACATTTCTTTTAAAATGTTTCTCACCGTGGTTTATTTTTGTTTCACTATATTTGTTATGTAGAGTGTGCACGCGTTTTAATGTTCTGAGATTGCCGCCATTACTACCATAAGATTCTGCAGACATCCTTACACCCGCCAGCCAGAGGTGTTCCAAGTGTGATTTGAAAGCACATCACAGGCGTGCACAACACTTTTTGCATACATCTTTGAAAACACTCGTTATACTCGTTTTCTTTTTTCATTTTTAGTAATGATGCATGAGTAACAAACTAGTCCTGCATTGTTGTAGGCTACTGCTAGAGTTAGCCAGCACTAATTCATACATTTTGAAATCGTATTATACATTTTGCCTCACTGATCGTGAACTTTGACCCGTTACTCGTTACATTAGTCCCAAAATTGCTTCCTGATTAATGAGTGTGCACTACTTATGACCTATTTCCATTTAACACCCGCTTGCACTCTGAGAGAGGAAGTATCTTGTATACTAACATGTTGTGGCCTGCATGCTATACCCCCCCCCCCTCTCTTACACCTAAGCAAAGTGTCCCTGAACATTAATACTTTAAGGCCTACACTCAATAAACACCTTTTACACCTAAAATGCCCCATTTTACACTTTATGGCCTACACACAGTAGTCGCAGTTTCCCCGAGGCAAGAGAAAATGTCAACTTCCGTAACGAAGGTCAATTATAATTATCATTGATCTGAAGGGAGAGAAGAGAGTTGGAATATTCGAGAGAATATCAGTGAATTCAGTATGGTTCGTTCGTTCGTTTGTTTGTTTGTTTGTTAGTTTGTTTGTTTGTTTGTTTATTTGTTTGTTTGTTCGTTTGTTCGTTTGTTCGTTTGTTCGTTTGTTCGTTTGTTCGTTTGTTCGTTTGTTCTTTTGTTCGTTCGTTTGTTTGTTTGTTGTAATATGAACATGGAAAAATATGTGAATGATTCTCCTTTGTCTCAGAAATGATATGCTGCTCTGCAAATATTAACAGACGAGTTGGACAGAGAGAAAGAGAGAGAGAAAGAGAGAGAGAAAGAGAGAGAGAAAGAGAGAGAGAGAGAGAGAAAGAGAGAGAGAAAGAGAGAGAGAGACAGAGAGAGAAACAGAGAGAGAGACAGAGAGAGAGACAGAGAGAAGGAGCTGTCAAAATGTACTCCCAGATTTGATTAGAGTGACTGTGACGGGAGTGTTTCTATTGGAACAGTGTTTCTATTTATTGACTCTGACAGACTCAGGATTGAGAGACATTTTCAGGAATAACGCACACGACTTTCGTTTATCGTCATTTATTCGTAACGTAGTACGCAGTATTCATTCGTAAAGTAGTGCTCATTATTCGTTCCTAATGTAGTACTCAGAATTCATTTCTAATTTAGTGTTCATTATTAACTCGTGAAGTAGTGCTCATCATTCATTTGTAACGTAGTACTCTGTGACAGCAGCGCCGCACTAGTTCTTGGTTATTATGATTATTATTTAATTATCCATAAATAATTACAAGTGAAGAGGATCTTAATGTATGTTATTAATAATTCTCCAGAAGACACCACTCCTCTCTCTCACTTGGCGGATATGCGGGTGTTGTAAATGTTTTCTCTCTTCCACAACATCAAAGATAAACATTTACCGTCTCACAATATTTCCATAGGTGGAAAACTTCTTACTAATGGAGAAGATAAATCTGTCTTTTAATCTATATTAAGTGACCCCCTCCTGATCCACCCACTTCTCTCCAACAACTGGTCATCAATATGTGTAAGAAGGTCAATAAATTTAGCAATGAATTTATGGAATCAACAATCAAATATACAACATATGAATAAAGTCAAAAGAACATTGACATTTACATCACTTCAAGACAATGTTCCATTAACACTAGACAATCGTTCAGTTTATCCTAGCGAAAACATCAGCAGTCAATTAGCATAAATATATAATCAAGTTCATGGATGTTACATCATCACAGTAATGAGAGTGGAGTTTCAGAGAATGTACATTGTCAATGTACATTACCTTTTCAAAGATGGCAGCTGTCACTAGCATGCGTTCACAATTACGCAATTTGCAACAAGTCACTATCTTCTTATTTAGGCGGCAGTCCCAAATACCCCCTCTAGGCACATCATACAACTGTTCCAGAATCTTCAATGCGCTTCCCAGATTTCCCTTCACTATCAAGCACATCAGGAGTAATGTTTCAGAATCTTTGTATGTAGTAACCTTCATGAGTTATCGAGACCAAATTCAAGCCACCATTTCTGCTCAATTGGCTCTCAAATGGAGTTAACAGCAATCCAATTTAGAAAAATATTTAGCTCCACTGAGCCAAGCAAAAAGGTGCACTGGTTCAGGCATAGGTTCAGCTGAAAAATCAATCAACTTGTTCAGCTGTCTATAGTCCACACGAATTTCCCTTGTACTATCAAGCGCTTCAGGAGGAATGTTTCAGAATCTTCGTGTGTAGTACTCAATACACCACAAGGAATGTTTCAGAATCTTCGTGTGTAGTGCTCAATACACCACAAGGAATGTTTCAGAATCTTCGTGTGTAGTACTCAATACACCACAAGGAATGTTTCAGAATCTTCGTGTGTAGTACTCAATACACCACAAGGAATGTTTCAGAATCTTCGTGTGTAGTACTCAATACACCACAAGGAATGTTTCAGAATCTTCGTGTGTAGTACTCAATACACCACAAGGAATGTTTCAGAATCTTCGTGTGCAGTACTCAATACACCACAAGGAATGTTTCAGAATCTTCGTGTGCAGTACTCAATACACCACAAGGAATGTTTCAGAATCTTCGTGTGCAGTACTCAATACACCACAAGGAATGTTTCAGAATCTTCGTGTGCAGTACTCAATACACCACCAGGAATGTTTCAGAATCTTCGCGTGTAGTACTCAATACACCACAAGGAATGTTCAAATAACTATTGTGCATTCTCGAGACCAAACTCAAGCCACCATTTCCACCATATTGGCTTTCAAATGGAATTCACAGGAATCAATTTACAGCAACCCGTTTTACTGATAATTTGATGACAATGCTGGATTCAGACACCAATGTGACCAAGTGGGATACAGCAATCCCTGTTACTGACGCAGCAGGAAAAAAGGCTTACTTTTCATAAACTAACGATCGCTTTTATGACTGGACTCAAGTTGTGTTTAAATTCAAAGTGATTAGAATGTAGGCTTTCTTCAACAAAGAAATTTTGGTCTGTCATATTTGGATGAATTTGTTATGAATTAGTTTGAGATAATTAGTCAGAAAAACTACTCTTCCAGTTGTAACTGTGTTGGATTGCATCAGCAAGATTTCTAGCCTATTCTCCACCTAAGTTGTTTACTTCCAACTCTGACAAAAATCACAAGGAGTCAAGGTCGGGCATGTTAACATTTCAACAAATATATAATATTTAAGTTTAGAAATAGGGATAGGCAAATTTACTTCACCAAATATTCATTATTCATATGTAATATTGTACTCCTCATTCATATGTAATGTAGAAATTTTG
Organism: Sinotaia quadrata; assembly: GCA_028829895.1. Lineage (NCBI taxonomy): Eukaryota > Metazoa > Mollusca > Gastropoda > Architaenioglossa > Viviparidae > Sinotaia > Sinotaia quadrata. Next base: position 90,277,732 of record CM054182.1, on the reverse strand, counting down.
CTTGATATATCTGGTACAGTCTTCAGTTTATACAATTTGTTTTTTCGTTTCCAATTAAATAGTCTGTGCATTGGCGATTTTAAAGTTTTTCATTTTGTTGTTGCCATTTTGATTGACATTAGTCAAATGAATGAAATGTATGTGGCCTTTCATTACACTTTGCATTCAGGTGGAAACATAACTGTTTCCCGAAACACTACGCACACAAACTGGAAAAAATCCCACTGGCCTGTCATTAACCTACGAAAACGTAATGAAACTTCTTTGATTTATTTTCGTCTCTATGTATTTACATACCAAGCTATTAACCTTCCGTAAATGAATAGAACAAATGAAAGGTTGAGTCTCTTTGCCTGAATGTGGTTCACTATTATTGATATCCTTAACAAGCAGATCAACAAGAAAACAGCCTGAAATTTTGTTGTGTGAAAAAATGATTTAAAAGTTTTTTACAATGTTCTGAGAAAAACAAAATAAACATACTGTAGTACCGTGAACAGCTCTCGCAGTAAAACCAGGGCCGACTTAGCACCATTATAGGCCCAAGGGCAAAGCAGTATACTAGGGCCCCTACCTACATAACCACTCACAGGAATAAAACATTAGCATCGGTCCCCTACGCTCGTGAGGACCCGGGGCAACTGCTCGGCGTACCCATGCATTAAAAGACAGCACTGAGTAAAACAGACCGGAAACAGGTGAATCTAGTGCTGTGAGCACTTGTCAGCATAGGCAACTATTCAACAGATTATCGTTGTTCGCAAAGAATTGGAAGGCATCCCCACCGGAAGAATTTCTCATTGGGCTGAAAAGAATGGAGGAAATCAATTTTACCAAGTGACAAAATCTCATTAAGGAAACCGTCGTCGAGCTATGCGAGTTATTTCCCTTTAATAATGCAACGCTATTCACGAAAACAAATGGCTGAAGGCCGCGCGTACACTAGTGTTCAACTACACTATGTAACAAATTTTCACTTTTGTTCTGTTCCTGGGTTGAAAGTGTGTTTTCCTAATCCGTTAGGTCTAAAACAGAAAGGAAATCACTGTTATTCCAGAAAAACTTTGCTTCTGTGACCGGGAATGAAATTTGGAAAATCGCGTGTGTTCGAGAAAATTCTCGATTTGCTTTCAATGCCGAGCTTCCTCCCTGAACTGCTAGAGTTGTCCACATGTTTCTACAATTCTCCTGAACACTCTAGAACGTTCAAGAAACTTCCACAACTTTCGAGAAACTCTCAGAACTTTCTAGAACGTTCTTGAACGTTCCAAAAGTAGCTGTACAAGTATAAAAGCACAGGTGTCTCAAACCAAGATTCCAATTCGTGTTATTGCAGACTGAAAGGATAACGATTCGTAGTTGAAGAGAAGTTATTTATTTGATATGGCATCAAGAGATTGTTTGCATCCAGCTGATTCATTCATCGGCCATCTTCAGGAGACAGCAGCAAGTCAGATAGCGAGGCAGATACTGGAGATATGGACTACGATTCCGCAGATGAAGTTGGGGATAGAAAGCCGTACTTCCCTAACCAGAAAGACGTGAACGATTTAATTAGGGACCCTGGGCTTACTAAATTGAATGCTGAGCTTCTGATATCCAGGCTCAAACAGTGGAACTTGGTTGATGATAGCGTACAAGTCACGGATCAGAGGAAGCGGCATCAAAGATTCTCCAACTTCTTCAGTCAGCGTGATGGGCGCACAGCACAACGATGTTGCCGGTCTATTCCAGGCTATAGGTATCGCATGTAATCCTATTGAATAGCGCCTATTCATAGACAGTTCATCCCAGAGCCTCAAAACCGTGTTGCTTCACAATGGAAACAACTACCCGTCTCTCCCGATGGCCCACTCTGTGCATCTCAAAGAGGACTATACCAGTGTCAAAATGTTGCTGAGTGCATTAAAGTATGACGACTACGGATGGGAGGTCATCGGTGACTTCAAAATGGTATCATTCCTCATGGGTATTCAAGGAGGTTTCACGAAATTTCCTTGTTTCCTCTGTCTCTGGGACAGCCGTGACACTAAGGCGCATTATCGCACAAAGGACTGGCCACAACGGACCGAGTTTTCTGTTGGAAAGAGCAATGTGAAGTGGGCGCCGCTGATAGAACCTCATAAAGTGCTTATGCCACCGCTGCACATCAAGTTAGGCCTCATTAAGGAATTTGTCACTGCTCTTGACAAGGAGTCGGCAGCATTTCAATACCTCCAAGATCTTTTTCCAAAGCTGTCCGAGGCTAAGGTCAGGGCTGGTATATTCGTCGGACCACAGATCAAGAAGATCATAGAATGTGAGGATTTCGCAAAGCTGTTGAACAGGACGGAGAGAGCGGCTTGGAGCAGTTTCGTTGCAGTTGTTCAGGGCTTCCTAGGTAATCACAAAGCTGAAAACTATGTGGAGTTGGTGCAGACTCTCATAAAGAATTACGCCACAATGGGATGCAGAATGTCTCTGAAAGTCCATATCCTTGATTCGCATCTCGACAAATTCAAGGAGAACATGGGCGCTTACTCGGAGGAGCAAGGCGAGCGCTTTCATCAAGATATATTGAACTTTGAACGTCGTTACCAAGGACAGTATAACGAAAACATGATGGGGGACTACATTTGGGGGCTACTTCGAGAGAGTGATTCACAGTACAATCGTAAATCTAGAAAATCTACACATTTCTGAACCTTGTTGAGTGGTTTCCAACTGTGTTTGTCTATTCCTTGTGCAATTTTTGTTTTTACCTGATCATAATGACGAAAATGAAAAACAATTGTTCTATTTTCACAAAAAAACGAGTTTTCTTCGTGCTGTTGTCGTGTAAGCAAAGTTTGTGCTTATTGAAGTAATTTTTTCACGTACTTTAGACATAAGCAATTGAAATATAACACTTAGAAGCCAGGAACAAAAATTGTGTTACATAGTGCTATCGAATGTCAAACCAATGCCGGATCAGTGATGTGGCCGGTGTTTTAACGGTTGAGTACTAGAGAGAGAGAGAGAGAGAGAGAGAGAGAGAGAGAGAGAGAGAGAGAGAGAGAGAGAGAGAGAGAGAGAGACATCATGACACACAGCTATAATTTTGAGACTGGGCTTGATTTGTCGTGTTTTGTCACTGTTTTGGAAAGCTGTGAGTGAGGACATACTGTTTTGGCAAGTCCGGACGACAGTTGCTTGGTGTTGAGCTTTTCTCAAGATGTTTCCTAACGAGGCTAGTCTTTCCTCTTATCGTCCAGGTTGGCATGGTTTCTGGTTTATGGGGCTTACTATTATGCTAGTTTGTATTTACCTGTTGTAAAGGCTGCTGGTTATGGCGACTTTTATGCTAGTTTGATAGAGAACTCCCCGTTTTGGATAAATGTAATCATAAACCTGCTCAGTGAAAAGTGGGCTTGTTGCTAGACTATAGACCAGTCATTTTCAAACTTTTTATCCTGGAAGAGCCCTTGAAATAATTTTCAGTTCTCATGGAAACCCTGAAACCCTGTATAAAATTTGCTATATATATACGATGCTTATTTTCCCTCTAGCGACCTCTTTCGGAACCCCGGTTGACTGTAAGCGTTTTGTTGTAGATAACTTTGATTGGACTTGGCATTTTGGACTGCTGTGACTGTTGACCTGATGTCTTGGAATGTTGTGACTATGAGCGTGATGTTTTGGAATGTTGTGACTGTAAACTTGATGTTTTGGACTGTTGTGACTATTGGCGTGATGCTTTGGACTGCTGTGATAGAAGGTTAGTTCTCTGAGATTGTTTCAGTGCAGTCTCAACACCGATATGTACCTCAATAATACAAATATTATAAGCAGCACATTGCTTGAATATTAATTGTCTAAAATAATCTTTTTTCCAATCAAAGACACATTTGCAATACGACACGTGACACAACAGCCACTTTGCCATATACGACGCGTTTATAATAAGAAACTCGACACAACAATCTCTTTTCCACTAAACGACACGTTTGTAATAAGAAACGTAACACAACAATCTCTTTGCTACTAAACGACACGTTTGTAATAAGAAACACGACACACCTCAACTCTGGGCAGTTCAGAGCAAACAACATTAGCAAAGAGTGACACATCCATCAATAGAAAACAAGGCGACACGTCTTTCATACTCTTTGCAGGCACACCCATCTGACACCTATCTGCGCACTTACAGGCTGTCAGCTGCGGCCGTGTAAAGTATTAAGACCGTACTATTCGTCGATAATAAAGGATTACGAGTCAACGACAATGCAAATAAAACTGAGCTTCTAGCGTACACACACACACACACACACACACACACACACAAGATAGATAGATAGATAGATGCCAGACTTACCCCGACACTGCCACACACTCTCAGGGGAAGTCATTGACTATATTAACATACAACACTCCAGTCAGTCAATCCAAGTCAACAGTGTTAAGAAAACAAATCACAAACTTCATTCTAACAGCTACGTCATGCTCAAGTTAGCCTGTTCTCACTGCTGTGGGTATACCTATATATACAGGCTGGCTGGATTATCTGGAGATAGCCGAAATGCTCGCAACCCGTAATACGGCACACTTGATTTATTAATCCAAAACACCAACTACGACGACACCATACAACTACTGCCATTGTTCTACGGAAAATACGCTTGACCTTCTTTGAAAGGGAAATACGTTTGACTCTGATTTAAGTGGTGATAACTGAAATCTCTGGGGATGTGTTAGAATACGTTTATATCAGTCTTTTATTACATTTTGCGATGTCCAAATATCCATTTTAAACTTTGTATTATTACACTTTGCGATGTCCAAATATCCATTTTAAACTTTGTATTATTACACTTTGCGATGTCCAAATATCCATTTTAAACTTTGTATTATTACACTTTGCGATGTCCAAATATCCATTTTAAACTTTGTATTATTACATTTTGCGATGTCCAAATATCCATTTTAAACTTTGTATTATTACATTTTGCGATGTCCAAATATCCATTTTAAACTTTGTATTATTAAATTAATTTGCATTTCACTAACTGTAATCATTCTTTACCGGACGCCACATGACATATTTCACTGCCACAGACACATTCATGTCAACAAATTGTGCGTATTTTATGGAAAGAATAACTTTACTTTTTTTCTTAAATCATAGGACAAAGATGAATTGCTGATGTCATCTATTTGCTTAATCACAATTGAAACACAAAGGATGTTCATCCGTTATTATGTCTTGTGATGAAGGAAAACAGTAATTGATAATACACTGTAGCTCTCAATAGAACAGCAACAATCATTGATGTCGCTGTTCCTAGTGATAGAAACAAAGAAAGCAAAAAAAGAAGAAAAAAGCGAAATACCAAGATCTCAGATTAGAAATCTAGTGGAAGTGCCCACATTCTCCGTAAATCTTTAGATCTTCCAGAATCTTGGTAAGATTTCGAGTACTTGGTTCATATATGACAGTCAACAGAAGTCGTGGGAAAAGCCTGAATAATAATACTAATAATAAACAAGTCCTTAATGCTAACGCAATACCTGTAATTAGCTACACTGGGGGGGGGGGGTATTATAGACTGGACAACAAATGAAATAAATGAACTAGACGGAAAAACAAGAAAACTACTCACAATTCATAAAGCCATACATCCAAAAGCAGATAAAGATAGACTATATGTAATACATGTAGTAATAGGATCTCTGGGGAACATAATACCTGAATTGGAAGGCTATCTGAATAAAGTGCCTGGACAACACACAATTGTCCCAGTGCTAAAAGCAGCCCTCCTAGGAAGTGCCCACACCGTAGGTAAAATATTGGATCTCCCACAATCTTGGTAAGATTCCGAGACCCTGATTCATAACCGACAGTCACAGAAGTCGTGGGAAAAGGATAATAATAATAATAATAATAATAATGCATTAATAATCTTTCAAGGAGATTACCTATCACCATGGCTGTTCTATTGCCCTAAAGCCTCTCCGTCAAGCCATCCAGAGAACCAGATTAGAAATCAAAATAAAACCAGGACGGGTTATCAGCTATTTTCTGTCCGTTTAGGATGAACTGTTGATATTTTTCATTGCATGTTTGCTTTATTGTGAAGCGCACGATGTCTACTGTTTAAAAGTCTTAATGTGTAAATATCAGTAATAGAAGTGAAGTGCACGATGTCTACTGTTTAAAAGTCGTAATATGTAAATATCATTAATAGAAGTGAAGTGCTCTACACTACAAAAATATATCATAAATAAAAGTATATGGAAACAAGTGGCAAAAAAAAAAAAATAAAAAGGAAGGGGTGGAGATATTTGTCAAAGGACGAAATTATGTTTATGTGTTGCACTAGCATTACCTCCCCTTTACGACCTGCAAGAAGTTTTTCTCGATTAGACAGCGTTAGCTATGGATTGACCTTGGCTCCCCTCACTGGAGTTTGAGGAACTGATCACCTCAAGTAGCTTAATATCGAAGACCTTCTCCCTCAGATAAGGGTGGTGGTGGGGGCGTATAAATATTTTGTATTATTACAAAACATTGTTTTAAACGTGGTGTATTTTATAATTCACGATGTTTTTTTTTATTAATTTCAATATGTTAAAAGATATCTAGGGACATAGCTTATTACTTTAACAGATTTCCACGTGACGTGTTCGTCGAGTAAAAAAAAACAAAAAAAAACTCACACAAATGAAACTGTCTTCCGCTGACTCATATAACCCTTCCCCTCTCTACTTATCTAACGTTTACTTTTCTTTTTTTTTTATCAGCGTGCATGGTCTAACAATAACATATATATGCATCATCAGACTATTCTTCTCGTCATAACAAAAGCGTGCTTGCATAGTGCCTTTGATGCCAGTCATAACCTATTACATGTAATTTTAAAAAAAAATATATTCGTGTTGTACAGGACTTAAATCGGGTTCAGGTTAATAACCTGAGAGACCATTGAGCGGGATCAGTAGACATCAATCATTGGAAGGAAGCTAATCAATTGCTGGTGTTGGCTCCTACAGTAAACCATTGTTCATATTTTAATTTCACTTCTGTCGGTAGTTTTAGGTTTTCTAATAATTATTAGCTCCCGGCTGTTTGTATGGGTTGTTAGGTAAACGAGGAGAGGACTTTTAAAAAATGTAATTTATAAAAAATACTTTTCATACACTTCTTGAATTCAAGATACTGCATTTTGTGAATGAGATGAGTTTTTTTTTCTTTACGAGGGCTTAGGATCTTTTAGGTATTGTATTAGTTCCTTATGTGTCATTGTTTTGTGTTGTTTTGGAGGGAAGAAGAGGGTAGAGTGTGTATTTTTGAAGTACACACACGCACATGTAAATGCACTCACTCACTCACGCACACACACACACATACACACACACGTACACACACACGCACACACACACACACACACACGCACACACACATACGCACACACACACACACGCACACACACACGCACACACACACACAAACACACAGATTTATTTTTATTACTCCACCTTTCTCGTTTGGAGTTCTCAGTGGAAAAAAATATTTGTAGGTTTGAGGGTCCGGGGCAGCACGCCTCATTAACTAATGATATATTTGTTCTTATTGTTGTTGTGTTAGGCTTAGCTAGAAAGTCTATGACTGCTTTGTGTATCTGTGTTTCATGCAGTGAATGGCACTTCTGATTGTTATTTTGATACTGAGTGTTGTGAGTGTTGTGCAATGCATGTCTGTGGTTGGACATAGTAATATGTGGCACTAGTGTCTTGATACTGAGTGTTGTGCAATGCGTGTCTGTGGTTGGACATAATGATAGGTGGCAGTGGTGTCTGCGTTAGCTTGCTTCCCCTTGTGAGCTTGATCTGGGCCTGTCATCTTACTGGGTACTTGGCTTTGGATAGCTCTGGAGGGATTTGGCTCTCAGCATTATAATTCGGTACATCGACCACATAATGGGGACTGCTCATTATCGAAGTCAACCCACTACCACCAAAAGTGGAGAGTGTAGGATATTTGTGCACTCTGTAAAGTCCACTTTAATAGTGTGTATTATCTTCTCCAAACTGTACACATATTTTGATTTCAGAATTTAGTTTGTGTAGTATTTTAGCTTAGCCTAAGCCTGTTTATAATGGTGGTGTGATGTTTGAGGTTTTGCCAAGGTACTTGGGTGTTTTTTTCTGTTTGTGTTCTTATTTTTCGCCATGAGGTCTGTTTGTATATGGGCGTTTTGTGTGCTGCTCTGTGTGTAGTGGCGTAATTTGCTTCCCTGACTGATGTGTCGTTTTCTGGTCTGCACATTTTAAAATACACACTGTCATTCCACCTATTCTTTTTTTCTCATGTTTTGTGCGCATGCGTCTCGTTCGTTGGAATCGGTTTGTAGGCTTTGAAGTGCCCAGCACTCTCCTTTGAAGTAGATATCATTAGACTACTTGCACTCACTTAATACTAATTTTAGCAAAACAGGAATTGTCCATATTTGGTATTCTATTTATTTTTATATGAATACGTAGATTGCCGAGTGAATTTTGCCCTAACCGAAGATGGCGGGGCTCTTGACATATGGGAAATGATCTGACTAATAAGCATTGGCCTACAATAGAGATTAGCTTGCGTGAGTTACTTCCTCTTTTTCCAGCCAACATTTGTCTTCCTTTGCAGTTAGTTGAGGGGGAAAGGCTAGTTTGTAGTGCATGTAGTTGGATACGACACTAATTTATGTCCGTACTATGAGACGATTACCACAACAGTCGTGAAAAAACACGAAAGACCATTTTTATTCTCTCTTGCATTGAGCTCCAGAACCTAATGCATCACACTTCGTGACGTAAGTTTTTATTTTGTCGTTATTATTACGTTAACTTAATCAATTTTTACATCTCTCTTTTTTGATTAAGGGTTGGTTTAAAACTGGATCAGTGCAGACAATAGTCTCCATAGCATATTTATGCAGAATGAATTCTGTACTGTATATAAGTTATTTTTCTTCACAAGGCAAACAACCAATTGGATTCTTTCAGTCCCAAATCGGCAGTAAAAAATTTATTTCACTTCACTGTTTTTTCATGTGCTGAGCTTCACAGCACCCTACTCCCTTCTCTCGTCTCGTACTGCTGTAAGTTCTATTTCTGTAGAAATAATATCAGTAATTAACGAAACAAAAAGTTAGTTATTTCATTTACCATACTATAGACAAAATTATAGGACTACCCGCTAATTATAGGCCGTAAAATCACTGTTTGAACTTTGACCTTTTCTTCCTTTTTATCTTATGTAGTATAGTAGTAATAATAATAAAATACACTTCTTACTGCGCTTAACCTTATAAAAGCTCTCAGCGCTGTACAGCCGAACACATACCATCTGAAAGTAAAATAAAAGCAACAGCAAAATGGCCACAATCTCTTTGCATCTCCGTCTCAAAAAGCAGCAAATTTTAGGTAGGTGAACACTTCTAAACAAAAGATCGTCGACCGGATGTCACTAAGGAACCGTCACATAAATGTCATTGAATAACAAAGAATTAGATGAAGCATTTTGTGAATTGCTCTATGCAGTCTTCCAAGTGAACGAAATTGAACCTTAAAGGAAGATGAGGGATTTACGCCATGTCCTTGCAAAACAAACAGTATAATTCAAAAGGACCGACAAGTTAATTACTGAAAAAGAATCATAGACAACACTTACAAGCATATACAAGAAAGAAAGTAACACTGACATAATTTGGAAAATTTCTCCAAACCCAAAGGCCATCTCTCGCAGACAACACTACTGAGGAAAGAAACATTCCCCAAGACTAAAATAGCACAAGCAGAGGAGAAAAAAGCTCAAGCCACTATGACAAAAGAAGGGAAAACAAGAAAAAACACTAAACAAACTAACTATATTAAGACAGACGACAAAATAAATCAAGCCAAAGGTGAAGTTAGGAAACAAACTCCCTAACAAACTGGCGGAAATTTAAGATGCACTAAAACTTACACTCAGGTGCTCGAGACTCCTCTGATTCCCGACAACATCAATAAAGCAACCAGCATCGGAATATACAACAAAAGCAAGGGCAACACAGCAAAAGGAAAAGAAAAAGAAGAAAAGACTGCCTCAAAATGTCAGGCGAGCCCCACAAATCACTAAATTGCCAGTCAACAACAGTAGACAGGCAGGAAAGAAAACAGGAAAAACAACCTCCACTACCGACAACAACAACGACAGCGGCATGAAAACCAATGGCCACAACACCCGCAGTGGTGATTTTTTAAATCAGTCTATTGATATGAACCAACTGATTCTTGATCACTTCTACGGACATCCTTCCCGTCTACGCACATCCGAAACGGACAGCACCGGGGACTGCAACATCGACCATCTAGACAACAAAACCAGTGAGAGGGACAGGGGGGTTGGACAATCTCTGGCATGTGTACGCACTAGGTATAGACATGATATGGTACTAGCCTGGGCTCTGTAAAATATCCCCCCACACCCTCTTCTCCTCCAACACCGGGGACAGCGACAACAATCAAGAAGACAGCATCACCAGCAGTAAAACACCACCGTAGTAGTCCGCACTACTGCATGACTCTACCGGCCAGACAACTAACGCCACGGACCAACTGGCCACCATTAACCATCACTCTTCAACTTTCCTGTCAACCCCCCTCCACTCTGTCTATCATCATCTACAATTCTACCAACAGAGGCACATCGCGCGCCAGTAAGAGAAATCGACCTAGGTCGGAAGCTGCCATCATCCTAAGTAAGCGGGAGAGCCGTTGGACATACATTGCTTATGGAATGTTGAAAATGCATAAGTTTGATTATAATTAGGAACGCAAGCTTCTAGCAGTTGTGTATACGTCAGACAGGTGCTTTGGATTGAACCAGACAGTGGAGCATAGCAAAGAGAAAAGATTTTGTGTTGTATTCTCCTGTGAACAAGTAGTCAGTGAAGACTGAACAATTAGCCGGTGAAGACTGAACAATTAGCCAGTGAAGACTGAATAAGTAGCCGGTGAAGACTGAATAAGTAGCCGGTGAAGACTGAATAATTAGCCAGTGAAGACTGAATAAGTAGCCAGTGAATAGTGGAGGGATATGATCGGCTCTTGGAGATCTGAGAACTATCCTAACTACAATGCTTTTAACTATTTGAAGTTTCTTCACCACACACACACACACACACACACACACACACACACACACACACACACACACACACACACGCACACACACACACACACGCACAGACACACACACACGCACGCACACACACACACACACACACACGCACACACACACACACACGCACGCACACACACACACACACACACACACAAACACACACACACATAAACACACACAGTGTAGGCAATAAAGAAAGGATTCACAAGGCGAGAAAGTACCCGTAAACTCAAGGATTATTACAGCATCGACAGAGCTCTAAAGACTTGTCAATAGCGCTAATTCGTACTGAAAACACGTTGTTCTATGGGGAGACAACTGTCACAAAAGAACACCCTTATTTCTTAGTGAATGGTTAAATATAAAATGTCAACGGTATTCACTGACTCTGGCACAGGGCCAATTACAGGAACTGTTAGTATGCAACATATGTTACTTCCGTTTTATCATCATTCATTTGTAATTTGTTACACATTTTTCGATTTCGATTTTGGGTATATTATACTTAGAAATTCTTTATTTTGAAAATGTTTTATCTCCACTCAAAAAATGAAGTAATTACAACTATTCTGAAAAGTCACTAATATATCTCATCAATATTTAGGTGTAATATATACTCTACAAATACTTATTTCTAAAAGAATATTACGTTTTATTATATTAATTTAATCTGGAATTAGATTTGCAGTATAGCAGATTAATAACCCAGTGCTTGTGATGTAATATATGTTCATGTTTGGAAGAGGATCTTGTAAATGACTTAATCTTTCATTCTCTGCAAAGTTTGGTTATTGACATCCATTATATCAAGTTACAATTATAATTTCCCAAATTTAGCGGGGTTTGACCTCAGCAATGTTGACTGTTAAAGGTCAGAGATCTGAACTGCCTGCGAGATGTGTTTTTCATTATTATTATTTTATAATGACCAAGATGAAACTCTCTGGCGTAATACGCACATTTTATCTCACTAAACTGTGATATGTACTTCTTATCTTATACTATAATGTGCACTTCTGAACTCATTATACTATACTGTATACTTATTATCTTATTGTACTTTAATGTGTCTTAAATCTCTCTACTATAATGTGTACTTATTATCTTATTGTACTTTAATGTGTCTTAAATCTCTCTACTATAATGTGTACTTATTATCTTATTGTACTTTAATGTGTCTTAAATCTCTTTACTATAATGTGTACTTCTGAACTAATTGCATTCTCGCAATAAAGTTACTAATATGTACGTTCTCTTCATAATCTTTATATTCATGCAAATTATTTTTTTAAAATCTACACTCCAGAGCTTTTCTTTGTACCTTGCAAACTTTATAAAAGAAATACTTTACAATCTTTATTTGTATGTATGGTTGAAGCTTCAACATTACACATTTTAAAATCTAATTAAAAAAATAATGTTTCTATCTCTACATCATATTCTTTTTAAATTTAAGTAATTCTTTTTTATTGAGTTCGAACTTTGTATCACAGCCTCTAACATTCAAATAACAAAAATAAAATAAAAAGAATTAAGCATTCGTGGTTTTTTTCTGCAATGAATTATTTTTGTGCATTACTCAGTCTTGAAGTCAGACATAATCACACTGCTTTAAAATAAGAAAAGAAATGTCACAGATGGATCGCCTGGAGTGTGCTTGTTGTTACATACGGCAATACATAATAGTGGTTGTTAGTTTTGTAGCATAAATTGACGTTCTAGTATAGAAAATAGGAGATACGCAGTCAAAAGTGAACATAATTATGCTCTTTGCCCCATCCTCCCCTTCACCCCCCCAAAAAAAAAAAAAAAAATAATAATAATAAAATGAATATAGCTCATGATTTAGATGTACTATATCCAACGAACAGTAAATTCTTCCGATTGCGTTACGTAGTGTCGAGTTAGAGTTATTTCCCTTGCTAATCGATGTTCGGTATTTCTGAGAATCGTCTTTTCTTGAGAGATGGACACAAAGCCCAAAATATTATTTGTATGCTTCATTGTCGTCAACTACTGACCTTTACACTCTCGTCTGAAATTGGAAGCTAGAGCAGCTTGACGACCCAGACGAATTTTATTGAGTCTTCTATGTTTGCAGAAAGATGCGGTTAATGAAATCATACGTTTCTCATAACTCAGTGCAAATGGATTAGTAGGATAGAGCCTGAGAGCAGAATGACAGTAAGTGTTTGGGACACAGTGCTTGTAGGTAAAAAAAAAAAGCAAGTAAGGTCAGATTGCTTACGTCACGCCTTGAATTGTTGCTATCATACTTTCTTCATAAATGGTCTGGAGACGTACTCTGTGGTGCCAAATATCTTCACAGTTACACAAAGACTACCCTTCACAAGATATGACAATTGTTTCAATATCTTCATTGTTACACACACACTACACTGTACTTGAAATCACAATCCTTTCAAATAGCTTAATTGTTACAAACACACACACACACACACACACACACACACACACACACACACACACACACACACACACACACACACGCACACACACTACACTGCACTTGATATGACAATCGTTTCAAATAGCTTAATTGTTACAAACACACACACATACACACTACACTGCACTTGATATGACAATCGTTTCAAATAGCTTCATTGTTACAAACACAACACACACACACACACACACTACACTGCACTTGAGTGTTAGTTGCGTTGAATTATTACTTTATTTGAAGTTTTACATTATAAATTATTTCCAGTTTCTCAAATATTTTCTAACATTTTCCTTAGAAACCGTTTCAAAGAAAACAGGGCAAATGACCAACCAATGGCTCACCAAATCTACGCTCACTTTGTGTATTTAAGAATTAGAGTAATTCCACAGAACAGTAATATCAACCGCAATAAAACTGTTTTAGCGAGAACAGGGCAAATGACCAACCACTGGCTCATCATATCTACGCTCACTTTGTGCATTTAAGAATTAGAGTAATTCCAAAGAACAGCAATATCAACCGCAATAAAGCCGACAGCGTTCACACAGATTTTGTTCGTAAGACAATAGGAAAGTTATATCAGTCTCATTTAAACTGGGTTATCTCACATGTTTAGGTTATCTAAAAAGATGACTATCTCTAAATCACAAGCTATAAAATAAAGTGCTATTTATATTAAATTAATGTCATTGCATCTCATGTAATTAATGCCTCTACATCAGGCGCAGGATGCTATTTATCTTAGATTAATTGATTTAATTGTTGTTGCTGAAAAATTACCTTTTCTCTAATTTATTTTATTATCGTATTTTAGCTGGTTGTTTTACTTGATTTTTTAAAAATAACTCGGTCATAACATATTTTTTAAATTCATTATGACTGAGTTTGGAAACGTGAGGTAATGAGGTTGCTGGTAAACCATTATTTTTAATTTATTATTTTTTAAAAACAGAACTCTGAGAACTTCTGCAGGGGGAACAAATCGTAAAGAGAGTAGGGTGTGTGCATAAAACTCCACCCGTTTCGTTCTTTTTTCTTTTCTCGTCCCAATTACAATTTTGGCTTCAGTGATTGAAACGCGCTGTTTTGATCTCTCTCTCTCTCTCTCTCTCTCTCTCTCTCTCTCTCTCTCTCTCTCGACCCCTACCCCCCCCCCCCCGAATTGACGTCATAGCTCCTTTGCATTAGGACGTGTCAGCGATGTTGCTATTTTGGGATTCACCCCAAAGTAGTTTTCTCGATTAGTATTGATTTGCTGATTTAGATTTTGAGCGTTGTCAGCATAGAGCCGAGCCATGTCTTTTTCAAGCACGGCAAGTATTCAATGTATTTGATGGCTTACTTTAAGAAGAAGAGCTATAGATAAATTACAAGAATTCTTTAGTTTGTAATTTAGTATACGAATCACTGGCATCAAACAGATGTTGAGGAAGGGCGTGGTTGCCGAAGCTGATGCAGGATTGTGCAAGCGCACTCATTTATCTTGAGCCATAATTTCACTTCAAAAGTCAGTGTAAATCTCCACTCTCATGGCGATGTTCCCCCTCCACCCCCACCCCAGCTAATTCAATTTAGTCCTTGATAAGTGCACGCATTCGGTTGAGCCAACGTTCGACACGACCGTACGTCGTCTCGGTTTGTGGAAAGGGTGGTTGTGGAGAAAACTCTGAGAACAAATTAGGTTTCTTTTCCTGAGGAATTTTTCAAAAGTTTAATAGTTCGCTGCAAGCAGCATGTAGCAGACGAGAATAAAAGTAAAAAGTACAAACGATTTAAAGCAAAGAGGCAAACAGGAAACCGATGCATGTCAGGAAAATCTTTTCCCATTAGACGCAATTTTGTTTTGAAGAAAGGAAAATTATAAATTATAAATTATCATTTGTAGCAGGAAACGAATAACTCAAGCATACACTCTGTGGCGGAATAAATTTGCCTCTCCGTATTTTAAAATTAAATTGTCAAAGTAACCCGACCTTGGGCACTCCTTATATGGTATTTTTGAAAATGGCTGAGTTGGAAGTAAATGCTAGAGGGAAGAATATTCTAGATTTGCTGATGTAATGTACACAGATGATGTTGTTGTTACATCTGCACCAGAATAAATTAGATGTATCACATCAAAGACCCTATGAAGTTGTTGAGAAACTGAGTGGGTGCAATTTCTGAATTCTGATTGGATCGAAAACGAAACTTTTTCATACTAAATGATGAAAGCGTATAAAGAATACACGGATAACATGGTCGCTACTATTGTAGTAGAGGATGGCGCTACCTCTGTAACTGATGCTGAATCCATACCACACCCAGATTTGACAGATGCTGAAACTGTTGATGACGTTATTTTAAATCTGGAACTCTCAGATTCTAAAGCACAACAGTTATTGAGCGTGATAAAAGAAATTCGCGATGTTTTTACCGATAAACCCGGAAAAAAAGAATTTGCGAATCCAATCCCCGTGAAACCGTATGTTTTACCTTATGCTAAACGAGATGCTGTAAAACAGGAAATTGATTCTATGCTAGTCTTAGGCATGATTCAGAAGGCCGAGTCCCTGATTGTCTTAGTCAAATAGAAGGATGGTACACACCTATTTTGTGTATGTTACAGACAGCCGAATAAGTCAATTGTTTTATCAGCTGAACGCATGACTGAACCAAAGCACCGTTTTACTCGGCTCAGTGGAGCAAACTATTTTTCTAACTTAGATTTGATAAAAGGTTTTGGAAAATTCCAGTCTGTGAGGAAGACAGGCCAAAATCAGCATTCAATACCCCTGATGAAAAGTATCAATGACTAACTTATAACAAGGACAATTATGGCGATTTTCGTGATAAATTGCTCTTATATCTCTTACGTGTGGACACATAACCGGTCATGTTCCACCATATAAAGATAGAAGTTAATAAAATATTTGATATTTTAATGCTTAGTGATTATTGAGGCATGTAAAATTATATTAACTTTATTTCTAAACATGTTGAATTAACTTTGTGTATGTCTTAAGCCCGAGATAGAATTTGGTCTTATGAATAATTATGCGTGTCTTAAAACTGACATGGATTTCCTTTGGTCTTATGAATAATTATGCGTGTCTTAAAACTGACATGGATTTCCTTTGGTCTTATGAATAATTATGCGTGTCTTAAAACTGACATGGATTTCCTTTGGTCTTATGAATAATTATGCGTGTCTTAAAACTGACATGGATTTCCTTTGGTCTTATGAATAATTATGCATGTCTTAAAACTGACATGGATTTCCTTTGGTCTTAGGAATAATTATGCAGCCCGACGTCATATCGGACCATGCCAGAAGAGTTCTAGCCATCCTCTCTTCCCTCCCTTGACAAACCAAAGTCTTGCATGAACGCACGTACATAATGGTTGAAACCACTTTCATGTTCTGAAGCAATTAGTCTGCAATGGTGTTTACAGTGATAACACCTTGTTAATTAGGACACAATTTCAATTTCAGGCAAAAAAGTGACAGTTATAAAATCAAGTAAACAGTTTCTTTTTTTTTAATGTTACGGTGCCGAGTAATATTTTGTACCTTGCTCAAATAGTATAGTTTCTTATAATTAAAGGCATAGTACTATTCATCGATTAATATATTTAATTTAGTTACGGCAAAGTGCTGGCATTAAACTTGTTTTAATCAAGTATTCATTACAAGTTTCAAATAGTACTTAATGTATTTTTTACTAACTTTACTGTGCTAGAATGTTCTTGGCTATTAAGTAGCGCTTTGTGTGTTTTTAATTAATTTGGCTTTCTAGAATGTTCTTGACAGTCAGGTAGTGCTTGATATGATTTTGAATAACTTGGCTGTTATATAATGTTTTTTTTTGCCATCAGATAGTGCTTGGGGTGTTTTTGACTTACTTGGCTGTAATAGAATTTTCTTGAAAAGCAAGTACTACTAGATGTACTTTTGACTAAGTTGTCTTTCGAGAATGTTCTTGACTATTATAAAAGTTCTTGAATAACCAGACTGGGTAAAGTACTTGGCTAACATAGTTAAGTGCAATGCACTGACTAACCTAATTAATTATCATTCTATTCGTCTTGCTTGCATACATAGCGAGACGATGCATGCATGCGTTCACGCAGTTTAAATCACCAGCCTGTGCACTCATTAACATTTGACACAGTTTCTATGCAACGTAGCCGATTACCTGTAACACGAGAACATTCTGACTGCCTACTCGATTGGCTTTGTTTTCAGGGTACACCACTAGCTCCAGAGTATGGAGTTTTGGAACGTGTTCAGCGAAAGATTCCCCACACTCCCTGTTCAAAGCTTAAAATCTTATTACAATTATAATGAGATCTACAGATCTACGATGCGCGTTTCTGAACGCAGCCAACTTTAAACGGGCATCACGTTTTGATGCGTTCAGAAGAACGTCCTTTTCCTGTGACTCAGCTAAGGTGACTGGACGAGTATTTAATTAGAGGAGACTTCTGTCGTTTTAGCAGAGTGACTCACTTCCAGTATGGCCTGCAATCTCAGTTTCAGGCAAGGGAGTGGGGAAAGGCTGGGTTTCTTTGCACGTTGTCTTACTGGCTCCGAGTCTGTTTCGGAGCGCAGATTATAGAGAAAAGGGTTTAACTTTATTAACGTCTTTGTGTTTGGGATTTGGGGATTTTGAGTACATTAGAACTCTAGGAAATATCCAACTCTTTCTCTCCCTCCGTGCAAGTTAAAGAGATGGAGTGAGATTTAAACAAATGGTGAGCAGCTCTCCCCGGTTATCTTTTCATGAATGGCGTAATACCGATGACAAGCAGGTGAGTATGGTTATAATTTCGATTAATTAATCATGATATTCTTACAGTCATTAGTTGTAGACTACAATCTTATGCTATAAAGTAATCTGATGAACAGCATACAGATTATGATCATATAATTATATCAGCATATAGTTACCTATAAATGGACTTGTTAACCAGATTATGACCATATAATTATACCTGCTGAGAGTAATATTTAAATGGACTTGTTAACCATCTCCACTATACAGATTATGAGTGTATAATTATACCAGCTGAGAGTAAACTGTAAATAGATTTATTAACTATGAACAATGTACAGATTATGATCGTAAAATTATAATTTACCCTGTATGATTAAAATATTAGGGAGTGTGTTTAATATTTTTAATTATTTAACTTTTATATTATTATGATTCTTATATTATGTAACGTTATAGCAATTTGAGGTTGTAAATGTAATAAACAATACATTCATTTCTCACTATTGTAACTATATCATTCTATGTGTTTTAAGCGTAACAACAAAAGTAACACTCTAATGAATGTATAGTCAATAAACAACGACAGTAACACTCTAATTAATGTATAGTCAATAAACAACAGTAACTCTCTAATTAATGTATAGTCAATAAACAACAACAGTAACACTATAATTTATGTATAGTCAATAAACAACAGTAACTCACTAATTAATGTATAGTCAATAAACAACAAAAGTAACACTCTAATTAATGTATAGTCAATAAACAACAACAGTAACTCTCTAATTAATGTATCAGTCAATGGCTACTGAGTACTCATAATTGAATGTTACCAAATCATGCATCGGTTACTAGTCATTAGTTGTAACCTTGAGAGTGATTTTAAATAAAATGTAGATCTGCCGCGTCGGTTCTTCCTGCGCTTTGATATTTGCATCCATGGAAACCCAAAAGTGTTTATGCAATCTTTACTTCTTTTGCACATCCTTTGTCATATCGAATAATTTTCACAAACCGAAATATTTTGCTTATTTGATCTGTTTCAGAAATTTTTGAGTTTGATCTGTTTTGAGTTGAGTCTGTAATGATAGGTGAAAAAATGGGACAGATTTAATTTCTTGAAGAAGACAATTTTCCAGATATGCAGCAAGCACTGAGATCAATTTAAATGAATGAACAAGCTAAGATACATTATTTCTTCTGGATTTACTAGTTTTCTCGTTATGGGACCAAATTCAGCTAACAATTCTACCTGAGATAGAAAATGTTCATTGTAGACATCACACATCACTTCTCAGCATGCTTCACAAATCACAGTCTAGTTTAGGACAAGAAACGGGTATGATAATTCCTATTGCTGTCACAATTCACAGTCTAGTTTAGGACAAGAAACGGGTATGATAATTCCTATTGCTATCACAAATCACAGTCTAGTTTAGGACAAGAAACGGGTATGATAATTCCTATTGCTATCACAAATCACAGTCTAGTTTAGGACAAGAAACGGGTATGATAATTCCTATTGCTGTCACAATTCACAGTCTAGTTTAGGACAAGAGCACAACCAAGAAACGGGTATAAGTCCTGCTGTTTATTGTGTAGTATTTATTTATAGTACTGTTATTACTAGTATTATTTATAGTAAGTGATACAGAGGTTTTCGGAAAAGGTCGTTCTGGCCGTGTTCAATAACAAACCTTTTAAAATCATTTGATAGTATGTTGCCAGAAAAAAAAAGTTATCAGCCTGTTGGATATTTTATATTTTTTCTCGCAAAAAATTATTTAGATGGTTGGTGTTGTCAAAGGTCACAGGAAAGTCTGAGAGGTCACAAAAATGCTAAGTGTCAAGTTTAATTTTCTCATATTATTAAATTCACTTTGATTGCTTAGTATGGGCACCACTGCACGCTCACTTTGTAATCCTTTATTTGAGGGAGAGCACTCGTTTTTTGGAGTATTAATTTCATGTTTATTAAACGATTTGGTACAGAGATTACCTAGTATCTATCTATCTAAGGGACCTATCCTTATAAGTGTGTTTAATATGAGATGTTTCTGAAATTGCCTCCTTGTGTGTGTGTGTGTGTGTGTGTGTGTGTGTGTGTGTGTGTGTGTGTGTGTGTGTGTATGTGTGCTGTCTTCTCTTATATGCACTATTATTTTTATTGTTCGTTTGAAAAATATGATTAAAATCTATTATACGTTTACAATTTAACGGATTTTCTTTTCCATTAAAGATTTACATACGTACAGGGTGATATAGAGATGGTTCGTACCCGGTTGATGCCTTTGTCTCAGCTGCATCCTGATCGGTCCACACAAAGTTCAGATTTATTATATGGTGTAGGATTCGTCAACCACTAGGATTTAAAATATCTGCTAACGCTCTGTTGTTATTTTTTTTACCTTGGCAGAGGCGGGAGATTAGGAGGGCGAAGAGAAAATTGGGAAAGAGAGATAGATCTTGCTGCCCGCATCTGCGTGCGTGCGTGCCTGTGTGTGTAGTCTACGGATCTGCCGGTTAACGTCACCTTTAAGTTCGTGGGTTAAAGACAATGACCAGACCAGGGGAAGATACGGTCATGGGACCCTGTCACTATAATAAACCTAATCCAAACAAAGTAACTTCCCCCCCACCCCTTCTGCATGTGATAAGTTCAACTTTCCCTAGAAATGAGAAAAGTGCATCCTGGCTTGGTAAAATACAGATAATGTATAAAAGCCTATTACAATAACGACAACAGCCGCAGCTAACAAATAAAGAAATAAATATGATAAGAATTAGCTCACACATTGTGCATCAATCATACTTTAATGGCCGTTTTATCACGGGTCACTATCTCGCTTTCGATCAAAACGCGGTAAAGCCCGGGAACATTGTAGTAAAGTTTTCAACTCGACAGTGATGAACATGAAACAATGGTTCGGATCCACAGACGGAGAGGAAAAGTCCACCGTTGAATTTATCTCCCCACACCTATATTGACACGCCGGTGGTCGGCAAACTAGGGTTGACAAGCATGCTCATTCTTTTGGGTTAACTTAATATTGAACAGTCTCTACTTGCGCGTACGCACGCACGCACGCACAGACACACACTCTCTTCTCACTCACAGAATGGGCTTGTCTAGGCCATCTGCCGATTCTTGTCGTGCACCTTGAGAAAATGTGACTCGAACATGTGTATATTTTTTCAAACTGCAAGCACCGTTTTCTTTTAGGAAGGCACAAATATTGGTTTCCTTCTGTTGAAAGGCCAAGCACTGCAGGGGTTAGGGTATTACTGTCATCGTCGCCTTCGTCTTATCATGATGATCATCAGCACACAGTATTTAATACTTCTGCTGACTGGACTTAAAAAGAAATGTCTGCTTAGTTATTTCAATAACAGAAGGCATACACGGGCATTTTGCAATGTATCCTAGAGATGGGCTTACATTCTGCATGGTGGACTGAAACTTGTTTTTTTAATTTAAAAAAATCCCCTGTGTTATCTCTAACACTTTCCTTGGCCTGCTAGTAACTGTTTATGTGGCGAGCAATTTGATCCATAAGGCGTGGTCTCTAAGCCACTCGTGTTTTGTGTATTGTTTTCGAGGTACGGTTGTTCTGAAAAAGAGATCACTAATTTTAAATAAATATTAAATTTCTGTAGAGAATCGCTATCGTCACATACGTCACTCATGATTTTCTTTCTTGATTTTGTATTGTGAGTCGAGTAGAGTGATAACAAATTACGTTTCCAATTTCTTTCTTGGTTCGTTGCAAAGAAAGGTTCTGTCATGTGCACTGTTCTTGACTCTGTGTAGTGAATCAAATTAGGTTAAATTATATAATTATTTGACTGTGTGTATTGAATCAAATTAGGTTAAGTGATTTGACTGTGTGTATTGAATCAAATTAGGTTAAGTGATTTGACTGTGTAGTGAATCAAATTAGGTTAAGTGATTTGACTGTGTAGTGAATCAAATAGCCCTCAACGAAAACAAATGGTGTGAATGTAGCTGCTTTGGAGCGTTTCTGGTTTGATTACACTCAGATTGTAATTAATATTATCGAATGATTGTGGTATCGGTTTTGTAGATGATGGACTGTTCAAGCCTTTGAAGATACTGGAACAAGTTCTTACCGGGTTTCATCATGACGAGGATGTACACGAAAGACAATAGGTGAGTGGATGCGTTGATAAATCAAATCTATTAATACAATATGTTTGTGGTAATAAAATATGGGAAAAACTGCTTGTATCTAATCTTTATAATTAGTACTACCCGTAATTTCTTGGTAACAAAATACCCCTTGTATATATTTCTTGTAATTAGTACTACCAGTAATTTCTTGGTAACAAAATACCCCTGGTATATGTTTCCACTCACTAATTACTACTGCCTGTAATTTCTTGAGAATAAAATACTCCTTTTACATGTTTCTTGCACTAAATATTATATGTGCAAGCTGTTTGTTGTAATAAAACAGTACTTGATGTTTCTTGTAACTATTACCTGTACAAAATGTTTCTAGGAATATAATACTAACTGTACACATGTTTGTAAGAATACAGTACTTCCATACAAAATGTTTGTAGAAATAAGCTATTTTAACTGCACTTGATGTTCATAATAATCAAATACTATATATGCAAGGTGTTTGCAGTAAGAAAATACAAACTACCCAAGCTATTTTACTGCAAGGTGTTTGCAGTAAGAAAATACAAACTACCCAAGCTATTTACTGTAATGAAATAGTACTAGTACAATATGTTTATAAAAATAAAGTGCTCTCTATATATAAGATGCAAGTAGACAGCACATGCTATATGTGAAATAGTAGTACACGATGTTTATAATAAAATACTACTGGTATAGAAAGAGTAGGCCTACCAACTACATGGACCAACATTACACGCGGTACAACAGACAGTTTGCAAAGACAAGGAAAATCTCACTGTATATTATAATATTATATTATACTTAGCGAAATAATTTTATTTCTTGAGTCTGGAATTGATCTCACTAAGATCTCGACATAACAAATCAAGGTCATGTCAAATAAGAAATAAATATTTTCTTCAACTTCACACATGTTTGTCATTTCATTTCTCCCTGGTACTTCTCTGTGTGTGTGTGTGTGTGTGTGTGTGTGTGTGTGTGTGTGTGTGTGTGTGTGTGTGTGTCTGACAGTCTCGTGCGGGCATGCACATACACATACAATTCACGTTTACTCGTAAATATCATTGTTGTTATAATTGTTTCATTCAGTTCTTCTCTAACATGTCTCATCCAACACCTTCTCTTTTAATTACACGAACGCTCAAACATAATTATTTCACACACACACACACACACACACACACACACACATACACACACACATACACACACATACACACACATACACACACACACACACACACACACACCTAAATAAAATCAAACTCTAATTTTCTCCTGCAGTATTTGCCTATCTTTATCCTTGAATTCTGTTTTCATCAATTCTGACACCATACATGCAAGTATACCCACACCCACACACACTATCACACAAACAAATACAATATAACCATACACAGTCCAATAAATGATTTAATCTCTTCTCTCTATAACCAGCGATCACGCGCCGTACACTATCACACAAACAAATACAATATAACCATACACAGTCCAATAAATGATTTAATCTCTTCTCTCTATAACCAGCGATCACGTGCCGTACACACAAACAAATACAATATAACCATACACAGTCCAATAAATGATTTAATCTCTTCTCTCTATAACCAGCGATCACGCGCCGTACACTATCACACAAACAAATACAATATAACCATACACAGTCCAATAAATGATTTAATCTCTTCTCTCTATAACCAGCGATCACGTGCCGTACACACAAACAAATACAATATAACCATACACAGTCCAATAAATGATGTAATCTCTTCTCTCTATAACCAGCGATCACGCGCCGTACACACAAACAAATACAATATAACCATACACAGTCCAATAAATGATGTAATCTCTTCTCTCTATAACCAGCGATCACGCGCCGTACACACAAACAAATACAATATAACCATACACAGTCCAATAAATGATGTAATCTCTTCTCTCTATAACCAGCGATCACGCGCCGTACACTATCACACAAACAAATACAATATAACCATACACAGTCCAATAAATGATGTAATCTCTTCTCTCTATAACCAGCGACCACGCGCCGTACACGGAGTTGCAGGTCATGGAGATGGACGAGCCTCCGATGTTATCCAAGCGGCAAACGTTTTTTATGAATTTTACTCAGTTCGGTCTTAACTTCATGGTGCTGTTACTCAGTGTTGTAGGTATGTAGCATCAAGCTCAGTCTTAACATTGTGTTTATAGTGCTGTTACTTAGTGATGTAGGTGACGTCATGCTCAGTGTTAATTCTATGGCGATGTCGCTCAGTGTTGTGGATACGTAACAGCTAATTCGACCGCCGTTTTCTTCTGTTGTTATTATATGAAGGCAATATTCGCTTTGTAAGTTTGACCTTAATAATTATGATGCTGTTACTCAGATATGTTTAGGAATGCCATTCATTATAACATTTACTTTGTGGCTCTGTTACTATCTATCTATCTATCTATCTATCTATCTATCTATCTATCTATCTATCTATCTATCTATCTATCTATCTATCTATCTATCTATCTATCTATCTATCAATCTATCTTTGCCTTGTCTGTCTATCAGTCTGTATTTATGAAGGGTCCAGAGAAAATGTGTCAATAACAATAAACAGCGAGTGGAAACAAAGCAACATTGACAACAGTTTACACTTTACATAGTTTACAGTATTTTATTGTTTTCATTTCATAAGATTTCTTTTGATATTGCGCGGAAATGGCGAGTGCGAGTTGTTGCAAATGTCACGGAGAGTATGTCTTGATGTTGCGAGCAAGTGTCACGCGAATACGTCTTGATGTTGCGAGCAAGTGTCACGGCGAGTACGTCTTGGTGTTGCGAGCAAGTGTCACGGCGAGTACGTCTTGATGTTGTGAGCAAGTGTCATGGCGTGTACGTCTTGGTGTTGCGAGCAAGTGTCACGGCGACTGCGTGTTGCTATTGCGAGCATGTGTGGCGTTTATTAACATTTACAATATTACAACAATCATAATTATCGCTGATATGTTCCCAGTGGTGCCGGCTCAAGTAGAAGCCCTGGTGGGGGGTTCAGCCAAAGGTAGCTGTCTGGGAGGGCTGGTTGCTGGCGGTGCAGGTTGGTATGCCTGTTGAACGTGTGGATAAGTAAACAAATCATTCACCTTTATTTGTTGATTTTTTTCCCCAACTCACTTTTCAATAATTTCACTTTGAATCGATAGCTTATGCAGAAAACGATGCTTTGTTTTCGTTCAATTTCGTTAATATAATTTCATTCACAACGCACACACGCACGCACAAATGCCAAATACTTTGTACGTAAAAATAAATAAAATAATAAATAATAATAATTTTATAAAATAAAATGCAAAATTGGAGATATAAAACAGTTTGTGTGTGTGTGTGTGTGTGTGTGTGTGTGTGTGTGTGCGTGCGTGCATATGTGATGTAAATAAAATTGTTCATCTGTGTGTCTTGGTGCGTATGTGCGCGTGTGCTTGTGCGTGCGTATGTGTGTCTGTTCAGCTATGACGTTGATAGCAAGTCCAGTTGTCGGTATGGTGAGCGATCGCATGCAGAATCGAATCGGCAAACGTCGACCTATGATGCTAGTCGGTACTGTGTTTATAAGGTAAGGACTAGTTCTGTAAAGTTCTGGCTAGTCGGTATGTGTTTATAAGGTAAGGACTAGTTCTGTAAAATTCTAGCTAGTTGAAACTGTGTTTACAAAGTAAAGACTAGTTTTGTAAAATTCCAGCTAGTTGAAACTGTTTACAAGTTAAAGACAGGTTCTGTAAAATTCTGGCTAGAAAAAAACTGTTTATATGGTAAGGACTATTTATGTAAAATTCTGGCTAGTTTTGCTACACAATATATATATATAATTAGACTAGATTTATGCGTGTTTACACACTCAAGTTGAAGGTTTCTCGCTAGCTTTATACGGCACAAATTAATGCTTTAAATTAACTGTTTATAATACAATGATTCACTTTCCTTTATTTTAAGTTACTGCTTCACTTTATAGCACAATGCTTTATTTATTTTTTTTTTGTTGTCGTGAGCACGTGTGTGTTCATTAACCTCATGGTTAGAATTTTATAAAGTAGGGCTTCCATTTAGACAGTAATTAACCTTTTATGTGATAAGACTTTTTTGAATTAATGAATAAGTAGTAATTATTTTTGTAGCATAATGATTTGAACGAATATAATGAATGTTTCTTCTGTTAGAAGCATATGTTACAGTTTGGTTCAAAGGTTAAGTGCAAATTAATAGATTTAAATTAATATAATAGAGATGAGAGCGCTTTGTTTTGAGTTATTATATTTTTAAAATAATTATGTATAATCCATTACGTTTATATTTATATCGCACTATTTGTGGTATAAGAGTTAGAAATATTTTGTTATTATATTTTAAAATAATTATGTATAATCCATTACGCTTATATTTATATCACACTATTTGTGGTACAAGAGTTAGAAATATTTTGTCAAATAGCTTGCTTGTTACTCACTAATAATAACTATAGAATTTGAACTTATTCCTCATAGTAGAGAAACTGCTTCTTATAAACATATTTATGCCTGACATGAATGTATGCATATTTATTCTGGGTGTGATTTTATAAATGTGTATGCTTAACTTGGATTCCTGTTCACTTCGTCTTAGAGAAGTAAATAACCCAACTTGTTTTCATAAGTAAATATTGTTTGATTCAAACTTCGAACTACATATCTCTTGACGTCATAAAAAATGGCATGCAAATCTTTTGTGCGTTGTTGTCAAGAGTACACATTTTCTGTTTTAATCGTATTGCGTTTTTCAATTCGTGCAATCAGAACATCACTGTCAATACTCAATGCCCTCTTACACCATAGTTAAGGACATTTTGTTCTGCATTTTTTAATGTTTTACCGATTATCTCACAATGTCTAAATGTTTTACCAATTATCTCACAATGTCTAAATGTTTTACCAATTATCTCACAATGTATAAATGTTTTACAGATTATCTCACAATGTATAAATGTTTTACCGATTATCTCACAATGTATAAATGTTTTACAGATTATCTCACATTGTATAAATCTTTTACAGATTATCTCACAATGTATAAATGTTTTACCGATTATCTCACATTGTATAAATGTTTTACCGATTATCTCACATTGTATAAATGTTTTACCGATTAT
Organism: Sinotaia quadrata; assembly: GCA_028829895.1. Lineage (NCBI taxonomy): Eukaryota > Metazoa > Mollusca > Gastropoda > Architaenioglossa > Viviparidae > Sinotaia > Sinotaia quadrata. The sequence goes on along the minus strand of CM054182.1, from coordinate 90,249,987 downwards.
CTCACATTGTATAAATGTTTTACCGATAAATGTTTCTGAGACATCCTATATATGTACATTTGGCACTGCAAGCAGGAAAATAATACCACTATCGGTTATCAACATCCTCCCCTCTGCCCCTCCCTTACACACATAAATACGTATTGTGGTGTCATCGGAATGGATTATATATAAATATATGTTTTGGCATCAACAGAGCAAGTATATACGTAAATAATATATTCAAATATTTATTTTCTTGCAGTATCGGTCTTCTAGGAATGGCTTTTAGCTCGTCTGGTCTTAAAACGTAAGTACATTCCAGACTCAATGCTGTAATGTTTCATTTTAACTTAGCGTTCTCGCCTTGGCAGTCCGCTTGTAAATTATTTCCCATTGACACTATTTTTGTTTCATAAACCTTCTGACTGAAGAATGAGTTATAGGAAAGAGGAACATGATACTGTACTGAGTAAATGTAGATAATTTAAAATAATCGAAAAGAGTAGAGGGCTTTGTTTTATAATGCCAGTTTATTTTGCAGTGACGTCATAGATGTTCATATCCATAACTCAAGCAACTCTACAATCACAGATACCAACCAAAGAGATCAGGTTAGTACGCAAGTTATCTTGTGACATGAAGAAAGTTGGGCAAGTTGTACACACACACACACACACACACACACACACACACACACACACACACACACACACACACACACACGAACACACACACATATAAACACACACACACACACATATATTGTAGATTGCCTATTTTAGATTGTATACTTGTATGTTTCATTGCATTTATATATGAATATACAATGCGTTTGTTTATTGAAATTACAATGAAAAGATAAAACAGAAATTAAAGAAACATAAATTTAGAAATGTAAAAAATTAAACTCTATGTTTATATGGCACTATATTTTCATGCGAAACCACGTCATCAACTGTGTTTATTTCTCTGTTTGTGTATGTGTGTGTCACCAGTGTGTTCGTGATCTTGTAGCCAAGCGATGCTCTCTATTTTTCAACGTCACTTCTAATTCTCTGGTCCAAGACATAGACGGAATTTCAGAAACAGGGGACGCAAGTCTTCCCTCCAAGCATGTCGTCGTCGAACAAAGGGAGACAAGTTATACTAAATCCGGCAATTTGGGTATGATTTTTCTTTCTGTTGTACGAATTAAAGGCTAAATCTGTTTGTTTTTTTTTTTTGATCTTGTTATCAAATATTGGTATAAATCAGTTTTAGTGGATTTGATTGTTGTGGTCTATCTAGGATGAATTGCATGCTAAGGATGTTGTAAATTATATATTTCATATCACCTGCAGCCATTTCTATTTCAGAGTTTCTATTTTATTTGAGAACAATTCATCGTGATTCATCGTTCATCATCACCACTATACAACTTTTCTTTCAACAACACCCCACTCTGCCTTTTATCATCTTTAAATCTCTCAACAGCGGCACACCTTGTGCCAGGCAGCGAAATCGGCTGATAATTGATGATTGCAATTTCCGGCTAATTAAAATTAAAAAATTGAAAGCATCACGTAAACATGCGTGCGTAATTGGTGTTGATATTACTATTAGTTGCAGAGTTGTACATTATGTTTTTCCTGTTGATGATCACGTCACTGTCTGTTGCAGGATTGTACATTATGTTTTTCCTGTTGGTGATCACGTCACTGTCTGTTGCAGGGTTGTACATTATGTTTTTCCTGTTGGTGATCACGTCACTGTCTGTTGCAGGGTTGTACATTATGTTTTTCCTGTTGGTGATCACGTCACTGTCTGTTGCAGGGTTGTACATTATGTTTTTCCTGTTGGTGATCACATCACAAGCCACCGTCTCCGTTCCGTTCAATGCTCTTGTAGCAGACAAATCTCACTACACGCAGAGAGGTAAAAAAATAATGTGCGCTTTGAAATTTATTTGAAACTTGGGTTTAATTTTATTTTGATTAATATATATATATATTTCTACCTTGACGATTTTCAAGTGCTTTAACTCTTTTTACTACTTTGTTCCTTACGGCAAACCCTTCGTCAATTCCAGCACAAAGTTAATATTTCTACTATTCGTGTTCTAAAAGTCATTACGCCTGTCAATTCCAGCACAAAGTTCACATTTCTACTATTCGTGTTCTAAAAGTCATTACGCCTGCCAATGAACTTTGAGCTCTTTCCGCACAAATAGTAAGCTCTGAGCATTTAATTGGAATTAACCCTTTCCCTCTTACACTTGGAAAGTATTTTTTAAATGACGTTATTCGCGTTGGGTTATAGTTATCTTATTGGCCAGTTTGGAATTATTAACCCTTTCTCTCTAGTACAATTAAAACTTTGAAATTACGTACTACATATTGCAGTTATTAATCCTTTCCATTTTGTCCGCTTGGAACTTTACAATGATGTAGTGAACATTGGAATTATTAACTCGTTCCCTTTTGTCCAATTAGAAAGTTTACAATGACGTTGCACCCATTGGAATTATTAACTATTTCCCTTTTGTCCAATTAGAAAGTTTACAATGACGTTGCACACATTGGAATTATTAACTTGTGTCCACTTAGAAAGATTAAAACTATTACACAAAATGGGATTATCAACACGTTTTCCTTGACAAAATGCTGAGCTTTGTATTGGATTAATCCTTTCCCTTTTTACAATTAGACACTTTAAATTGACGTGGTATACATTACAATTATTAACCCTTTCCCTATGATATTTCGGAAAACAAATTTTCTGCCATCCACTGCACAATATATTGAAATGTATTTCGCGTTCCAAGTGGTTGCGGTCTCGTATCAGTACATGTTTTGCCTTTCCTCCACAAGACCAAGAATCTGTATCTGAAACGTCTTATCAGTACATGTTTTGTTTTCCTCCACAAGACCAAGAATCTGTATCTGAAACGTCTTATCAGTACATGTTTTGTTTTCCTCCATAAGACCAAGAATCTGTATCTGAAACGTCTTATCAGTACATGTTTTGTTTTCCTCCATAAGACCAAGAATCTGTATCTGAAACGTCTTATCAGTACATGTTTTGTTTTCCTCCATAAGACCAAGAATCTGTATCTGAAACGTCTTAAGACAAGCATGGTCGTAAGTGAGAGTTGAGAAGTTAGACAAGGCAGGTACTATGTAAGTTTACCCGTTGTTTCAATTCTTAGCTTTTGTCCCATGATAATATTAATGTTGTTGTCTTTGTCCTACTAGTAAATACTTTTAAATAGTTAATTAGTATGTTAACCAATCATTCTATTTCAATGCGACCTAATGTATGTGTTTATTGAATGATACCGAAACAGATTTTTGCTCATCTGGGTATTTATTTTGTCTTGTACAAGGGTTTAATTCCGGGGTGATGGGCGCCATGATCCTTCTTGGCAACGTAGCAGGGGCAGCAGCTGGACTCAGCTTCACGGTATGGCTTACTAACACAACTGCTAGACTAGTCTTAGTAGCATGGTATGGCTTGCTAACACTATCATAATGCTAAGTCTTTTCAGTTTTACAGCATGGCTTTCTGACACTGTACACACACAAAAAATGAAAAAAAGCCTTAGCTCAGCGGTACGCCTTCCATCCTTGTCGAAATGCTGGAATTAATTTTAGTTTATGGTATGGCTTGTGAAATAATCCATTACGTTAGATCTCTTCTTATCTTCACTGATTGGCTTGTGAAATACTCCGTTACGTTAGATCTCTTCTTATCTTCACTGATTGGCTTGTGAAATACTCCGTTACGTTAGATCTCTTCTTAGCTTCACTGATTGGCTTGTGAAATACTCCATTATGTTGGATCTCTTCTTAGCTTCACTGCATGGCTTGCTTTCGCTGTCATAGTGCTAGTTCTTTTTTTTTTAATTCTCGATATGGCTTGGTGTCATTGTTATAATGCTAAAATCTGTCATATGTTTCAGGATATAGTTTTATTAACACAGTCATAGCTGCTAGAAATTGTTCTAGTTGCATAATATAGCTTGCTAACACTGTCATAATTGCTAGAAAGTGTTCTAGTTGCATGATATAGCTTGCTAACACTGTCATAATTGCTAGAAAGTGTTCTAGTTGCATGATATAGCTTGCTAACACTGTCATAATTGCTAGAAAGTGTTCTAGTTGCATGATATAGCTTGCTAACTGTCCTAATTGCTAGAAAGTGTTCTAGTTGCATGATATAGCTTGCTAACACTGTCCTAATTGCTAGAAAGTGTTCTAGTTGCATGATATAGCTTGCTAACACTGTCATAATTGCTGGAAATTGTTTTAGTTGCATAATATAGTTTTATTAACACGGTCATAGCTGCTAGAAATTGTTCTAGATGCATGATATAGCTTGCTAACACTGTCACAAGGCTCTCAGTATCCCTTACTCCTGTAATAAGTTATCTACAATCTGTTTATTGTATTTGTAGTTATCAAAGCAATGTCCAGCACTTGTCATTGAAAATTAATTATCCTTCTTTCCTATTCATAGAAAAATAAATGAAATCGTTCGGTTGGCATCTCCAAACCCACGTCATTTCTTGATGTTCAGCGCATTGCTGCTAGGGATGTTTGCGGTCACTTTACAGGCCAAATGCATTTTTTAGCATCGTTACTAAGCTATATAATTTCACTGTTTTATTTTTGTTTTTGGCTGTGGAGGGGGAGATTTAAAAACAAAAGATATTTTAGAATGTCTTAATATCAGAGAGAAAAGTAGGAAAACAACAAAGCAAACAAAACTTTACAAATATTTCTAACGTGTCTGCAGCACATTGGGATTTTGAGCATCTATGGAATTATCATTGCTGTGCTGGTCGTGTGTGTTGCCATCACAGTCATCTCCACACCAGAGCACGTCGGGCTGACGGTTGTGGAAAACAAGCCGATCAGTAGGTTCTGCATTCACGGTTAACTCTCTTATATTGTGTGGTGCTCAATGTGTGTGCGGCATGAATGTCAATTAGTTTTCTGCGCAAAGTTTAATGCTGCGAACGCACATTTCTCTCAGCACATAAAGCTAGTTAATGGTGTTTTAAAACTGTTTCACCTCTACTGTTTATTACTGTAGGGCAATGCTAGCAGTTATTTCTACTTCCGTTATAATAATTTGCTATTATTTGAAATGTTCGAACAAAGTACAGCTGTAAATAATAATACTAATAAAAATCATCCTTTTTTTTTGAAAGCCGAAACGGATAAGACAATAACGCTATTTGTTGAATTATATACGGATAATTAAAATTGGTGTGATTCACTCATTTGTTTACTCTAATTTGAAAGTAGCGTAAATTTGTTGGTTTTCGATGGATAATAAAATTGTTCTTGGTTTATTGACTGACGTATTACAGATACTTAGAACATGATGTCTTATATGGATAAACACAATGTAATGTCATACATTGTTTATTTTTACTGGCTTTGGTATATTTTCGCTGCAGGCTGCCAGCTAATTTTCCACGCATTCTGGAGTCCTCTCAAAGGTACTGTCAGCTGCTTTATTGTCGTAAAATACAATTCCTGTACACACAGCAGTTTTATTATCGTAAAATACAATTCCTGTACACACAGCAGTTTTATTGTCGCAAAATACAATTCCTGTACACACAGCAGTTTATTGTCGTAAAAATACAATTCCTGTACACACAGCAGTTTTATTGTCGTGATATTAAATTCTTGTACATTCAGCAGTTTTATTGTCGTGAAATTCAATTCCTGTACACCCAGCAAATTTGTAGTCGTCTAAATCTATTAAATTAATTCGGTTAGCGGCAACATTTCTTTAAAGAGGACGATCTCACTTGTTACAATTTGTCGTTACAGAGCACGATGTCAGTTACTGTGATGTGCTACTGATTACGAATTCATTGATGTCGTTAGAGAGTAGGATTTAACCTAATAGTGACATGTCTTAAACAACAATGATTTCACTTAGTGCAACGTGTCTTATATAGCATAGCTTTACTTATCTTATCATGTCGTAAATAGCAAGATTTCACTTATCTTATCATGTCTTACATAGCAAGATTTCACTTATCGTAACATTTCCAGTTTAGCAAGATTTCATTAATTGTATCATGTCTTATATAACATAACTTTATTTATTGTAATATGATTACAGAGCACGACTTCCGGTGGGTTTTCATCACGCGCTTCTTGATGCAGCAGGGTGTGGCCACCATCACCGGGTAGGCTATCTACATCACTGTGTCTTGTGTCCTGTCCTCGTCACTGAGCACCGTGTCATCACTGTACCTTGTGTCCTGTCTTTATCACTGAGCACTGTCCTGTCTTTATCACTGAGCACTGTGTTATGTCTTTATCACTGAGCACTGTGTTATGTCTTCATCACTGAGCACTGTCCTGTCTACATCATGTGCAATGTGTCCTGTCCTCATCACAGTGCCTTTTGTCCTCTCTTCATCATTGAGCACTGTGTCCTATCTGCATCACTGAACACTGTGTCCTGTCTACATCATTGAGCACTGTGTCTTCTCCATAACTTGTGCCTTAGTCAGATTTAAAGTGAAATTAAAAAAACCACGAATTAGTGCACTCTTCAACAAATAATTGCTTTGTGTCCTGTCTTCATCTCTATGTATTGCGTCCTGATTTTACTGCCTAACTTCCCGACATTCACTAATGAAATTAAAAATGCATTTAACTGAATTAGTGATGTTTCCATCGTGTTGCACATGTCAACAAATAATTTTGTTGTTGTTGTTATTGTACCTTATTTTTTGTTGTGCTGAGGTTCCTGGAGTATTGGTTGGATGACATGGTGCAGCTCCCTCGCTGCTGGACTGCTGCTACATCTGTCGCACTAATGCTTCTGCCGCTCCTGTTTGCAGCGGCCTTCAGGTACTCCAGCACGTCAGCAGGACTTACCAGCACAATGTAGTCGTAACACATATATCTATCTATCTATCTATCTATCTATCTATCTATCTATCTATCTATCTATCTATCTATCTATCTATCCATCCATCCATCCATCAATCTGACTTTCTGTCTTCCTGTATGTCTGTATATTTAACTGTCTAGCTATCGATGCATATCTATGTCTACCATCTCGTCTTCTGTTTCTACTTCTTTCTGTCTATCTGATATTGAGTTTTATTTATATATGTGTCTCAGTAACTCACGAGCCTTCGTGACTATGTCTATTTTCCACTTTTATCAATCACTAACCAGATACAATCGCTCCTACATTCTTCTTTCTTTCTTTACTCCCTAATTATTCTTTCTTAACTTCCTAATTATTCTTTCTTAACTTCCTAATTATTCTTTTTTACTCCCTAATTATAAGCCTCAAGTTTGTTTTCTTTCTTTACTTTCTAATTATAAGCCTCAAGTTTTTTTTCTTTCTTTACTTTCTAATTATAAGCCTCAAGTTTGTTTTCTTTCTCTTGCAGTTCTATCGTCTTTGGAATCATTTCTGATCGTACTGGAAAACGAAAAATATTTGTGATTAGCGCAGGTATGTGTTTTGACCAAGATATAATTATCAGTAATGAACTTATAATATGTCCGTTCTACCCTCCCCTGACCAAGATATAATTATCAGTAATGAACAATAATATGTCTTTTTACCCTCCCCTGTTTACTTATTTATCCGCAGTTCACCTGTCCATGTGTCATGTTTATCATTTTACATCTTTGCATACAAACATACACACGTGCCGTGCCACACACGCAAATGCACACAGACACTACTGAAAAAATAACATTTAATTTAAAATAGACTAACCGAAGACTTTTTACTAGGGTATTGATAAAATAACATTTAATTTAAAATAGACCAACAGAAGACTTTTTACTCAGGTATTAGAAAAATAACATTTAATTTAAAATAAACTAACAGAAGACTTTTTACTCAGATATTTGGAAAAATAACACCTGGTTAAAACCATACTAATATATAACACGTGTCAGGTTCAGTGAAGCATGGCGAATCAGTGAGAGTGCTTAACATGTCTGTGACTGTCACTCATGCGAGGCAAAATATTTGATATAATTACGTATTATTTGATCAAGAATTGTTTTGCTTTCCTTAGACGAAATGACAGACATCTTGTTCTTTATCTACAGCCTGTCTGATGGGCGTTGGCTCTCTCACCAATGCCTTTATATCTGGACAATCAGCGTATTACATTGCCGTGGCCATGAGTTTCGTCATCGGTTGGTGTCAAATATTGTGGTTTTTTGTAATGTGTTGGTTACTCAGACGTGCATTTAACTTTCTGTGCTGCTTAAGTTTCATTTGTTAAATTTCTAAGACTGGGGTCTAGATATATGATTTATTGTGCTGCTTAACTTTCATTTTTTAAATCACTATGACTGGGATCTAGATGTATGACTAACTGTGCTGGTTAAGTTTCATTTTTTTTTAAAAATCTGTATGACTGGGGTCTAGATTTAAAACTTACACTACTGCTTAATTTTTATTTTTAAAAAATCTCTTTGACTTATGTCTAGACATATGACTTACTGTACTGCTTAATTCTCCCCTCCCTTATTATTTTAAAAAATATTTAAAATGATCTAGTATTACTGTTTGAAGTACAGAACTAACATTATTATACTCTTGTATTCTGATTAGCGTGCTCACGAAAAGCTTTATATGTTACATCTGTCCAGTCCATGTGTATATCTACAGCAAATATTTATTGTTGTGTGTCTCCTATATTTATGTCTACAGTAATTATGTTTACTATTTTTCTGTATTCTTCTTCTGTAATTTAGTCTAGAATGTGTATGTGTTATTATTTGTCTCCTGTATTTTAATCAAGAGAGCACGTTTGTTGTTCATTGTCGCTTAATCTTTCCGTCAACTAAAGTTGCTATTTGCTTGTCAGCCAAAATTAGACCAATGTATTATATTGTTATCTTCTTATCTATACCGCAACAGCAAAACATAAAATTAGGCCAATGTTTTATATTGTTATCTTCTTGTCTATACCACAACAGCAAAACAAAATTCGGCCAATGTTTTATATTGTTATCTTCTTATCTATACCACAACAGCAAAACACAAAATTAGACCTATTTTGCTATAATTTAATCTTCTAGTCTTTACCACAACTAGAAAATGCACAATTAGGTCTAATTATTTACGCTTTAATCTTCTAGTCTTTACCACAACTAGAAAACAGAAATTTAAGCCTATTTTGTTATGTACCTATTTTCTTGTCATGACCATAATTTCAATGCACTAAATTAGGCCAATTTTGCTAGTAAACATAATAATAAGCCTGCATTTTACATTTAATCCTTTTTGTCGTTTACTGGAAAACAATATTAGATATATTTACTTATGTTTTTATCTTTTTATCATTACACTGTTCTACCGTGTGATAACGTACGTGGCTGACTCACCGTAAAATACAAACAAACAAACAAACTATATTCTTTTTATCACGAATAGGAATATATCACAACAATTAGGCATATTTTCTGTCTTCGTATCTTCACAACACTAAGCAAAACAAATTGCGCTAATATTATTAAATCATACGTCATAATGTAGGTCATTCTGATTTACTGATCGTCTACAAGAGAGAAGCAAGTGTAATTAACATTTCGTTAGAATCTTTCGTTAGGATAAACTGTATACAGGATAGAGGCCTGTGTAATTAGCAGTTCATCCCACTGTCTTCTGGGTAGTCTGTTTGCAGACCCAGCACTTCATCAAACTACCTTCTCGACAGCATAAATAGCCTGCAGACTTGAACATTCGTCTGTCACGCCTTCTTTCAATTTTCTGCTATCTCTCTTTTGTTGTCGAGACATCTCGACTTGCTCTCGTCTCTCATATCTAATTTCTGCTATCTCGTTGTTGTTGTCGAGACATCTCGTCTTACTCTCGTCTCTCATATCTAATTTCTCCTGATCAAACCTATTAGATTTTTCAAATTTCTATTGAAAGCTAAACTTCTTAGCTGGCCACTGAGCTTATAATCATTCTCTATTTAGCTTTTTAGTTTTTAACTAGTCTGTCATATCACATTCTCTCATCGCATGTCATTGTTTTCATTGCCGTCCCGTTCTTCTTTCTACCTCAGCGGATGTGTTGTCATGTTGGTCGTTTTTGGATTTGTTGGTCGTTTTTGGTTTTCATTATTATTGTTGGTCGTTTTTGGTTTTCATTATTATTGTTGGTCGTTTTTGGTTTTCATTATTGTTCGGAGGTTGGGGCGATAGAAAAATGTGGAAGGGCTGGCATTAAAATGGCTTATTTTTATGTATATCTCGTAGCAACACGACAAGCCTAATCTAAGACCGTGTATGCTAACGTGACCTCTTTCTTGGCAAAGTTCAGCCCAAAGACACAATGCGTATCGAAGTGTGTCACGCTGACACCTGTTGCCTGATCTGAATCATCTATCTCATTGTGTGTCATACTTCTCTTATTTTTTATCTTGGTTTCCGCAGGAATCGGGTTTGGAGCGTACCAGTCTGTAGACTTCGCCCTGGTCATGGACGTGCTGCCAGAAGAGCGAGAAAAGGCCAAGGACATTGCTGTCTGGCATCAAGCGCTTGTCTTGCCGCAGGCTCTCGCCACGCCCATCGGAGGATTAATCCTGGACCTCTTTGAGCGCGTGAACTGTCAGGTAAATGAGATACAAGACGTTGGATGTGTTGGCACTGCTCAGTAGGCCAAACTTTAGGAAAACATTTGTACAGGGCCTTACCAATAAAAGTACTGTGACGAAGACTTTTCTGTAAAGTAAATACTGACGTGCATGTTAGCACTATCGAGTAAGCCAAAATGTCAGGTAAACATTTAAAGAAGGCTTTGCAATTTAAGGACTTTCAAGTTGGCCTTAGTATCCAGTAAACACCTATAAGGCGTGTTGCGTTTGAGCACTTAATGAACATAATGTGACATGAAGAATTACACAAAGCATTTCTTTTAGCACTGTAATTAGGTCATACCGTAAGGTAAAAAATTATACAGAGTATTGCATGCTTGCACTTAAAGTAGGCCATACTTTCAGGTAAACAATAAAAGAGGTCGTTGCAATTCAGCACTGTAAAGAGGACAAAATGCCAGAGAACATTGCTTTTAACCACAGTGTGTGTGGCATGAGGTTACGAGTGAATGTAGGAGGAGAGAAAGACGAGAAAATTACTGTGTTGGTTAATTATTCATTGCCTGCTTACTGGAAACTTGACCCCGTTTCTCAACCACACACGTGCACAATCAGTAAACAAATACAAGGACGCACAATGAATATGATGTGTCATGAACTGTCTAGTCTAGGCTAAACGCATAACAGTTAATAATTAGCCCTAAGCCCCCCCCCCCGATTCCCTTGGTAAATATGGTCCCTATAACACATATACACATGACAGGACAAGATATGGAGTCACGAATGATAATTTTAAAGAAATTTAATAAAGCAAGGAAATTAAATAAAAGAAGAAATAATGAAATAAATGTCCAGATAGATTAGGATAAATGTATCTCTATAATATCATCATTATAAGTTTGCAAACTAGATTACACCACGACTCTACATAAGCGTGCACACACACACACACACACACACACACACACACACACACACACATTTACATACACGCGCAAAATAAACAGAACACGATTTGACTGCAAAATAAATTACACCACGACTCTATATAAACGCACACGCACACACACACACACACACACACACACACACACACACACACACACACACACACACACACATACACACACACTGCATGTGTGTGAAGAAAATTGAATGAGTTGTTTGTACAGCGATGTGTTTTTTTGTATCTCCTAATTTTCAGATTGGCTTGGGCTACATCATTCTGTTTGTGATTACATCATTTTACTTTTTGCTGAGTGGAGCGTTTGTAGTCAAGATTCAGCGCGCCAAGTAGGAAACTGCCCTGCTACCCACTGGAAACCGACTGCTAAGTTAAGCCATCAAGGAGGAATATCTTGGACGTCATCGGGCAGACCTACTTTAATTACGTATCCATTTCTTGTTCAGGAACATTTTTAATTGGTCCCTCGCCGTGCAATGTTTGTTTTAGGACGTAGGCGTTGATGGGTTCCTTGCTCGGTCAGGAAGCAGCCCCTCCCTTCCCATTTCTTGTTGTTGTTTTATCTATACAGGAGGAAAATACACACACGTTTGTGAATGATAACAACATTATTAAGGATACATCTCTAATCAGTCACAAGGAAAAGAAACATTTCCCCCAAATGCACGGATTGCGTGTCCTTGAGGTGATATTTATACCTAATTTTCATTTTAAATGTGGTTAGTATGTGTGTGTACGTGTGTGTGTGTGTGTGTGTGTGTGTGTGTGTGTGTGTGTGTGTGCAGGTTTTTACGTATGTGTGTGCAGGTTTTTACGTATGTGTGTGCAGGTTGTTACGTATGTGTGTGCAGGTTGTTACGTATGTGTGTGCAGGTTTTTACGTATGTGTGTGCAGGTTTTTACGTATGTGTGTGCAGGTTGTTACATATGTGTGTGTAGGATAAGGTCGTGTTGCGTTGCACTGTTTAAGGAGATGTAAGTTCATCTGAATGTCTCTCTCTACTTTCAGCCTATGGACCTAAAGTGTGCATATTACAATTTGGAACACTTCTGTTTCGATGGTTCTTTCACTTCTATTTCTTTCGTCCTTTGGTTGTACAGTATTCGTTTATATGTCTGGTCATACTTATTACGAATAGTATTAATTTCTAGATACAAGTGAATAGGTACTCTCTTACGTAATGTTTCCTTCTCGAACATGGTGTTCACTTGTATATATATAGTTACAAGTGGAAGTTATGTTCATAGGTAGACACTTTATGTTATTAAAAACGTAAGGAGGAACTTTGCTTTTGTTTGACTGACTGGTAAGGTTTAAAAATCTGTTGCAATGTGCACTGATTTCGCTGACGGATTTACTGACTGGTTAGTTTTAAAAATCTGTTGCAATGTGCACTGATTTCGCTGACGGATTGACTGACTGGTTAGTTTTAAATATCTGTTGCAATGTGCACTGATTTCGCTGACGGATTTACTGACTGGTTAGTTTTAAAAATCTGTTGCAATGTGCACTGATTTCGCTGACGGATTGACTGACTGGTTAGTTTTAAATATCTGTTGCAATGTGTGTTGATTGCGCTGACGGATTTGCGAGTAAGATGAATGAAAGTTGAAACATTTGGTGAAAAAACAGACTAACAGAAAAGAATTGAAGACACAGGCCTAATAAGTATCTTACACTGGACTGTTGGTGCCGGAAGGACATGAGAGTCATGTCTCTTTTGCCTGTCTGTGACACTCTGGACATGCCATATTTTTGCTAAAGTGAGAAGTACATAACCGTTCTAGAGGATCCAGTATTTTTTGTTTTCAAAGGCCTCCCTCTTAGACGGACTGTAGAAATCATCGCAAGAGTGATCTTAGGCAAAATATAACTACCCTCAAATACAAGAAATGTTTTGATCAAACTAGTCTAGAGTTACGCTACGAGCTTTCAGTCGGAGACGTGTAATTTAGTGTGATTATTTATTTATTTAGTTAGTTATTCATTTATTTGAATTGAATTAATTAATTTTATTTGTATATGTATATATACCTATAAGTGTTTATTTTTGTTTATTGCCATATTTATTTATTTTTAAGAAGAGAAAAATCTCGGCTGAACGGGTTTGCATTCGCATTCCGACTGCGCTCTTTAAATATTTGTGAAATGATTAACATACGTACATACAAAAACACACCATTTTTACAGAGTAATTTAACTTGACCATGACTATTATATTTATAATAATTGGAATGCATACAAAAAGGGCTGACCAAAGATAATTTTTATTAATTTGCACTGAACACATTTTTTTAAGTTTGGGGACACTTTGTCTTATTGTGATGACATTGATTGAAGTTCATCTTACCTCATTGTGACGTCATTGATTGATGTTCTTCTGGTCTCATTGTGACGACATTGATTGACGTTCAATGTGACGAGTTTTAGCGTCATGAAGCCCAAATCATTATCAGTATTGTACAGGATATATATAATCTGTATATATCTTTTGTATAGCCGAGAAAGACAACAGAAATAATATTAGCAGTGTCGCGTGCAGCGAATTTAACGAGAAGCTGCTTAGTTTAGTTGTTGTATTATTTCATTTTTTAAAAATATATATAAATTAACATTGTCTTTCTGTGAAGTAAACTTGTCGCTTATTGTAATTTGTATTGCTAATGAAATATATGTGAGATAAGGAAATTATAATACTGAATACATTAAGTAAATAAACATGACTATACTTTTGTTTACACCGGATCATGTGTTTGCTAAATATTGGAAACTTATTTAAGTGATTTTACTGGTCAGTCTAAACGTAAACTTTTAAAACTATTGTCGATTTTTCTAAATGGCATTGGCTGACTTTGGCTTTCATAGTTTCTGACTAACTTTGACTTTGGTTAACACAGTTTTAGACTGATTTTTATTGGCTTTGATTGGCATAGCTTTTGACAGATTTTGATGGTTTTGATTGACACATTTTGAATGACATAGGTTTACTGACTTTAGCTTTGGTTGACGTAGTTATTGACTGACATTGACAGGCTTTAATTACATAATTATTGACTGGTTTTGATTGACATAGTTATTGACTGGTCTTGATTGACATAGTTATTGACTGGTTTTGATTGACATAGTTATTGACTGGTCTTGATTGACATAGTTATTGACTGGCTTTGACTGACATAGTTATTGACTGGCATTGGTTTTGATTGACATAGTTATTGGCTGGTCTTGATTGACATAGTTATTGACTGGCTTTGATTGACATAGTTATTGACTGGTCTTGATTGACATAGTTATTGACTGGCTTTGATTGACATAATTATTGACTGGCTTTCATTGACATAGTTATTGGCTGACATTGGTTTTGATTGACATAGTTATTGGCTGACATTATTTTTGATTGACATAGTTATTGACTGGTTTTAATTAAATAGTTATTGACTGGCATTGATTGACATAGTTATTGACTGGTTTTGATTGACATAGTTATTGGCTGACATTGGTTTTGATTGACATAGTTATTGGCTGACATTGGTTTTGATTGACATAGTTATTGGCTGACATTGGTTTTGATTGACATAGTTATTGGCTGGCATTGGTTTTGATTGACATAGTTATTGACTGGTTTTGATTGACATAGTTATTGGCTGACATTGGTTTTGATTGACATAGTTATTGGCTGGCATTGGTTTTGATTGACATAGTTATTGACTGGTTTTAATTGACATTGTTATTGACTGGCATTGATTGACATAGTTATTGACTGGTTTTGATTGACATAGTTATTGGCTGGCATTGGTTTTGATATTGACATAGTTATTGGCTGACATTGGTTTTGGTTGACATAGTTATTGGCTGACATTGGTTTTGATTGACATAGTTATTGGCTGACATTGGTTTT